>JBAJFG010000079.1:1230350-2460701 GCA_037903475.1 Ancylostoma caninum
ATTTCCAGAAGATTCTGCGAGATGAGGCACCTGTGTACTGTAAGTGTCTTGTCCATTACTGTACAAAAGTGGTAGAAGGATGCATCAAAAATCTCCGCTCAAGCGACGTTTTGATGAAAATTTTGAGAGATCCTAACTGGAGATAGCCACAAGTTACCAAGAAACGTTCAGTTATGGACTGGGGCAAGAAAATCCTACTTTTGATCGATTTCTACGGATAATTAGGGGATTGTAGGAGTCCACGATGATCCCTTCCTTGTCTACAGCATTGCCACCCACCTATAGCAACATGCATATGTTTTAGCCCTGCTAGACGCCCTTCCGTTGGTTCCCACGTCCTCTGTGACCAGGCATGGTTTATTGGCCATGAAAACCGTCGGCCACTGTGACCGTTGCGTCTCGTCACGGTAATCAGTACAATGCCCATGCGTTTTGTATGGCGTGAAAGAATTTCTTGAGAATTTCTCGACCATTCGTTGTCGACTTGATTCTCAACACGAGAACAGCTAAGGAACCCTGAGGAGCCCCATCATAGCCTTACTTACTTACTTAGTTACTTATCCTCCTTAGCTCGCGCACATGGGTGACGCTGCTGTAGGTGCCACAGGACATTGCAAGCATTTCGTTGTTTTCCAGCGACGTCTCATCATAGCCTTAGCTACAGTAAGTCATGAGCCTGTTCTTCAGGCTTTTCCGACTACTCTAGGCGGACCATGGAACTATAAAAGTTCCTGGAGAAGTTTCTTGAATGCCTTCAGCAGGAGTTGGCGCATTTCAGTATTCTTCTCCACACATTCCTCTTCTTGTTTTGCCCAGCCTCCTAGCTGAATTGTAAAAATCCTTGCTAATACAGTCTTTCGGGATTTAGTCTTCCAGGAAATCTGTTGCATGAATTACTAAAAGGAGAAAACATTGCACTTTTCTATTGAACTCCATCCATTTATACTATCACTTGAATGAACATGCATACGAATAAGAAAATTCTTAGTTAGGCTTCTAAATACCAGATTTTTGTGCTTTGTTACCATCTAAAGCACCGGATAGTACGAGTATTTTGCAATTTTTCGGCTATAGAACTTTTTTTATTTTTCTATTTTTCTCACCTCACAATATGAACCCATCAGTACTAGGCTCTGCTAATCTCCAGGGCATTCACTAGCATCGGTTTGTATATTTTTTAGATGATTTACCTATTTAGTGCGTCCATAGGGGCGTCTCAGTTTTTTGATGGGGTGGTTGGACATCTCTATTTTCCAGTGCCCGAATGGGTCGTTGAGATTACCCATGGTAAATGTCTCAGAGTACTCAAATCTGCCTTCCACCTGACACTCATAAACATGTTCACCCATATGAATGCGACGTTGTCCATACCCAACTGCTACACATGGGTAATCATTCCCATGGATAGGAGATTTCTCATCCTTCCAGTGATGGACACGGATGTGTTTCATGCATCGTTGAGGTTACCCAGGGTAAGCGTGTCAACAGCACAAAAATTTATCCATCGCTCATACGTGAGTCAACACGTTTACGCCGGGTAATCTCTATCATGCATCCAGGTCCAGGTGAATTCCCGAAGTATCCGGGTATATAGTGAACCTTAAAATAATCATAAGACCTTGTTCAGAAATGACGTTAACTCGAGAGTCTCCCTTCAAATTTTGGCTAAATTCCACTTGTTTTTCCTCCTGAACTACCCACATCTCTCGGGATTTGGTTGGTGATCGCCCATGCAAGATCTATACGCATCATTGGGACAACCCAGGGTAAACGTATATTGGCCCCTTTGTTGAAGATGGGTAAGTTTATGTGCTGTTAAGACTCTTATCTTGGGTAATCTCAATTATGCATGTGACCCCAGAATTATCACAGCGACAAAAGTTAGTTAGGCTAAGGTGGCTTGGGTTTTACCTCTATATGGACTTGATAATCTTAACATTAAAATGTGTCAGGCGATTCTTCGTGCTAGAATTGTTACTGAGAGTCTTCCCCCCTTGACAGTTCACCTCCTCGCAGTCCAGCGGACCCGGCCCTCCAATATCCCGGCCCTCTTGCCAATGACGGCTCTCGCTGTGCGTATCGGCATTGTCATCAGCGACGCAATCACGCGTGGCATGACCCTCTCCCTCTCCCATCGGTGGTGGCGCTCATTGTTGAGCGGTGTGAGGTCGAGCGCAGTGATAATTGTGCACTCGACCGCTGCCTGTACCAGTTTCAATCAACGTTTAGTGTGGTGGCAATTCGCCCGCTAATCCAACCTGCCGCCCATTTGTCTCCAATTCCATCATGGAATTGCCGGGGAGGCACGAAGCACGCCATTTTCTCGATACTATGCGCTTTTTCGGGTGAAACTCGTACGAAGATCCAGACACTGATGAGAGGTTCTCGCCCGAGCCATGGTGTTTTCCCTCATGTGATCCTCAACGGCGCGGTCCTCAACGCGGCGCTTCCGGTTTTGGTTTCACGACCTCACGGCCGGTTTTTTCACGGGGGGTCCTCCTGGATGTTTTCTTGACACTGATCCGCACACGGCTCTATCCTCAATTAATACCTTATACGGCGCAACTAGTTTCTCTTTCATGTTCTTCGCTGGACACCTCCCCATTACTTTGAGGATCTTAGGGAGACCAGCTTTAAATGTCCACATAAGGATGCGCTCCTTCTCTTTTCTCCTCCGCTACTCCCGAAAAGTGAACTCTGCTCGGCTTCAGAGCATGCTCAAGGTGTAAGAAACCAGAACACTTCTCACTTTTGCACAAAGAACCGGTCTAGCAATCTCTTTTGCAAAAATAGCATTGCACCCTTTTCATACCCCCTGCCTGCCTGCAGCTTAGCTCCACCTTCTTGTGACTGCTGGCTGTTATCGTTTCTTACGAAGCCATATATGTAGCGTGCGTGCGTGCGTCCGTCCAGTGGGAGGAAATGCGTGATCGAATAATCTCTTCTGATGGCATAGCCCGTGTAGTGTGTCAACAATAGATCGTCGGCCGCTGCGGCTTATGACTGTCCGAGTTATCGCACCGCGAGGTCATCGCTCACATTAGTTTTATAATATTTGTGCAGAGTGGAACGCATGAGCCGCTTGTGATTGGTTACTCAGCGTACTTCCTCTGGTTCGCTTTTTTTTTCTCGTTTTCTCTGGGTATCTGCAGTTTCCTTCATTGTTTTTAGGTTCTCTAAGTGAGTTTTTTAAACTGATTTCGTTGTCACATGAGACTGAGCATTTCATCTTTCTCAAAACCTCCGATCTAATTGTAATTACATCTACAATTTGACAAACTCATAAAAAAGTTCATAAATAAACGCATTTAAAATAGGTAGGTGAATGATCTGTGAATTTTTCTTTGAAAGTTCTGCCAAGCCTTCTGCATATATATTTTACTCCTGCGCCTACATGTATCATTGAGATTACCCAGGGTAACCTTGTTGACGTAACGTTGTTGGGTAAATTTGGACTGTGTTGACACGTTTACCCTGGATAATCTCAATGAGCCCCTTGCTCTGATTGACGGGCGCAAAGGGGGAGCGGTTACTTCATGAAATATATAAAAATCTTGTACTAGTTCATTTTTTGGTCCTTTAATCAGTTTATAGTCTTATCAAATATCCGCTATCAATAATGCCAAATTAAAGCTAGTTTTTCGGTAGCTCTAATCAACTTCCCGAACTTCTTCCTGGCCACACCCCTTTTAGTGGTCCGCCTCCATCCATCCGAAAAAAAATCCACGTTTGTCATCTCCAACTATGAAAACCTATCCAACCCCAAACAAGTTCTGACGGTTTGGTATCTTTTTCTGTACTTGTGCACCTACACCGCAGTTTTCGTACAAATTCAGGAAAACATGCTGATGAATGCGAGGGAAAATAGGTGCAGTTTACCTGGCAAAGCAGCTGCATTTTATCCTCCAAACCGCGGAATTTGCCACAGATTTACCCAAAAGTTGTGCAAGATTCGTTATTCATCTAGGCCTGAGCGGTCCAGGAAAAACTGCTAGCATAACAGATTCGGTCCTGATATAACTATTACCTAATTACTAAGTGCACTCACTGTGCTCAATGTGAAATCAAAAGAATAGCCTTAGCCGTTCCAATTTAACTATTGTTACAGGATACTTTCTTTGGGAATGAATCCTTGAAGCGTACTCTGACTCTGTTAGACACACCGGAACTCGTGCTCTGGATTGTACTGACCCCGAATACTGCGAAAATCGTTAAGTCCTTCCTTTCCCTAGTCTCTTTTGACTCTGTTACTTCTCGTACCGCGCAAAACTGTGCCTATGAAAAATCTCATAGAATGGTTCCCTCGGACTTGCCTTCCAATTTACCTGTCCTTCCAGCAGAATTCCTTCTTAGCTACACGAAGCAAGCAGTCAAGAGTTGTCAGGAGTAGAATTACTTGTTACTTTTAGTTCCTAAAAAGCCCAAAGTTGAAAATCTCTATATTTATCTGTACCAGTTTCCTCTCGAATTGCACCAACTTACCTGTATTCACCTCTCATTGAAACCTCTTGAAAGTGGTTTGCAAATCGTGCAATATGAGGAGGTTGGAGGGTTTTTGCTTTGTAGGTAAACTTAGGTAGGCCTTTTATTGCAGAAAGGTTCTGGTATCGGAGATGGGTTATGGTTGTTAGGTAACGTTGGAGTGCTCATTTTCCCTCATTTTAGTTGCTTACACAATTATACTGATGGTTATTGAAATATGATAGGTTCTGGCAGGGAAGAATTTGAACAAATTTCATTTTTGCTCAATTTTCTGCGAACAACCTTGTGAGCTACAATTTTTCCACGGAGTTTGCGGAAATGACTGTACGTAGGACCGAATAATGCGTTAGTGAGGGGTGCTGGCTAAAGTGGGGGGGGGGAGGCGTGGGACAAGAAATGGCAGCTTCGCCACTTTGTGGACCGAGATGGAATAATAGAATTACTAAAAACAATAATTACAGTATTAAGTAACTAATAATGAATATTTCAAAATAATAAGTACATTAAAGTGAAATGAACAATAAAAAAACTAAGCGTATACAATTTGGAGTGGTTTCAGGGGACCTTCAAGGGAGAAAGAGCGGTACAAGTAGGTTCACTCATGGAATGGTAAGGGAGACTGAGTACTTTTTTTCTGGACATTCAAATTTTCAATAAGGTTTTAAACTGTTGGCTTAATCAATCAAGTTGTTCGTTTTTTATTCGGTCCTAAATAAACTCACTGCTATGTTCTGTTTACTTTGCCAGCAATTGAAGACTTTCCAAGTATTAGTCCTGGTGTTCCCGCGTTTTTTGCCATGTTTCTGGATTTTTGAAGAGTATTTTATGATTGAAATCCACGAATTTGAACATATTGCTGCTTAAGTGTACTTATTGCAGCACTCACAACCTGGCGACCGCAGACGTGTCACGACATCCCCTCTGCGCTCAGGTGCAGAACATCGACGCGAGAACGTTTCGCGATCGAGCACTCAGCAAGGGTAAGTACTTGTAGTCTATTTCAAAAACGACGATGGTTGAGTATTTGGGTCTATGATCTGCATTTCTCGCCGGCCTCTCCGGATATGGCACTATTCTTCGTGTTCTCTCTTTCTCTGAGATTTTCATGAGTATGTTCCTCGGGTGCTATGTATAGCTATTGCAACTCTTTCACCACTTTTCGTGGGTTGTCTTTCCCAAAGAATGTTTCCAATTCCTTACTTTCCTCTCGACGAACTTGTACATAACTTTCCACGCATGTGACAGTGCAACGTTCGTTTTTCTTCGATCTGATTTTGGGAGGTATTTTAGCTGTCTTTTCTCATCAATCAGGCGTTAAATTTCTCTCGCAACTTATCTTCGTGGTTGTTAGTTTCTTGAAACGCTTGTCGACATCTATCACTGCCTTTCTTTTAGAAGTCTTTCCCTTTCATTGCAGAAATGGTCAGTCGCTATTCCTTTTTGAACCTGGACGCTTGCCACATAAAAACATTATGTTCTTGCTAATTAAGGCTCTTGATTTATTCATTCATATATAGGGACGATCGTAGAGCGAAGTGTACGATCAGGCCGTTAGAGGTGGTGGGCTTCACCACAAGGCCACAGATTTCTTCTCAGTATTATATTTAAAGGAATTTTCGAAAATTCTTTGCACTTTTCTCGGCTGACGATGAATTGGCAGCTCGCCTTGGTTTTGTGGAAGCTTGAACCATTGGTATTAACTTCGACCATCGACCTTGACCAATTTCATCCATCTCTTTTTCACTTTCCATTAGGTTGGGCAATAAGTTCGTGCGGTTTTTCTGAGCATTCAATGTACTCAATGTACGAGGTAGAAAAGTTTAACATAGGGTTTTCTGGAAGTTTATATCCGCAGTACTTTTTCTTCACATCTAGAGTAAGTCCTTGTGAAAAATCGCCTCATAACTCTACGAACTGTGCGTAGAGAACAAGATGCATCCTCCGGCCCAAAATTGACCTCTCTGAAGCAAACATCCACTTACTTCTGCCCTATCTCTTCAACAGTACAAAACAAGAGCTGCAAGATGGTCTATGATAGGCTATCGGAATGAGTTCAAACCCTCGTGAAAAATTGAGTTGAGAAAAAAACAAACTATTACTAAACAAACACGAACTTATTCCCCAACCCAATACATACGTAGCTCTAGCATAGTGAAACTTGAAGTTGTATATACAAATCAGGTAGTTAGATTTCTTGCTTTTTTCCTAGAATTTCAAACTTTTGCGACATCTAGAAGCAAGAAAATGATATTTATTCTCTCGCACGTACACTCTGAGAGGCTGAGAGCCCACTGTCACTTCGGATATTTTCACGTTTTTGTTTTAAAAGGGGGGTTTCACGTCATCAAACGGGCTTAACGACTTTCGCCGCAATTGCTTTCGTTTTCACTTCGTTTTTATCACCTAGTCAAGTCCAGCCCTTTTTTGAGAAAAGTGGGTGAGGGAATAAAACGGGTAAAATGAGCGGCGGTTAACAGATTTTATGTTTTGGAATTCCATCAGTTACTGGACACCTACGATTGGTGTCGCTTCTCGTGGTTCATAAAACGACAAATTCATGTCACAAGTAGTTTGTGAGTCGATCAAGAGGAAACAAATGTTGGATAGGACAGCTAAGGGCTTATTGTTACTTAACACTGTGATGAAACTACACTTCCGTATCTCTTGGATAGCGTCCAAATTAACAGCTGTGACTCGATGTCCGCACTCGATCCGTTTCTTTTGTTGATTCAATGACCTCAAAAAATGTGGATTGTTAATGTATTGGGCAGAAATTCAATTGCTCCCTTGTTCATAACCGGTTTTGCATGAAGCGATTTACAAAGAAAAGACAAAGATACATACATATTCTCCTATAAGGAGTGATACGCTTTAACAGCACACCGCTCGAAAGCAATTCGTAGTAGTTTAGTGCGTGCATGCGTCGGATAGTACGCATGCACGCCCTCTGAGAGGAGTTTTGAAGGCAGCGTCCACGGAAAATTCCGTCTCTGAGATTGTAGCGAAATATTAGAATGTTGACTGGAGTGAAGTGTCCAATCCCATCAAAACTCATGCAAAAACAATTTTCGGATTCTTCTGTATTGGTAGGTTAGAGCATCGCGGTCGAGTTAAATGGATAGGGTCTAACAAAAAAGTGGATAACGCTGCCATCATTGCCACCTATTTTCTTTGAGCCATCAGATATTTGGCTAGTAAAGCGGCTTTCTTGGAATAGAAAAAGACAGAGAGAAAAAATGGAATGTTTATCATTAAGACATAACTAGGAAAGGAACTTAATTATATGGTAATTTTCAGAACTAAATGATTTAGATACACGCAATACTTAAGAAATTGGATGACCTGAGTAAGAAAAAGGGATTATAGAGAGTAATATGAAGTGGAAAGGAACTAAATGGAGGAAACCTTTGCATAAAAATGTAATCCTTGTTGAAATGAGCAATGAAAAGGTCAATGTGAAGGAGTGGTACTCGAAATCATTGCCCAATCAGATGACAGTTGTTCTTTTTTGCGCTTCAAGAATGATTTTGGAGCGCAGTGGTAGCATGAGAACTCGTAGAACTTGCTGCCTTCTGATCCTGCTGAACCAGGTACTACTACTGATGGGAGAAGTTATAACTAATACTCTAATTGCGAAATTGACCCCACAATCAATTGGATCATGATTGGATCAAGATCTAAGAAGCGAAAATTTTGGTGGGGGCTGCCTTTAAATAGCAGAGGATGCGAAGTAGGACATGCATAGGACTTCCGTACGGTCAATCTGCTCCTCCTAATGCAAGTGGTTCTCGCAAATATTTGGGAGTGGCAAGTGAGGGCGAAAACTTCTAGAACATCCCTGCATTTTTGTAGGTGCATCAGTGAAGCAAGATATCCAAGATTTTAAAAAAATTTTCCTAAATAGAAAAGCTGTATCGATTCCAACTATGTACTTATTGGTAGCTGTCATCTGCCCACACACCCCTTGATGAACCTTCATGGATCAAAAGCTGAGGCAAATTTTTGTGAAAATTCGTCTGAAAGAGCTGCTTCGCAAAGGTGTCCTTTCAGTTAGAGAAACGTTTCTGGTGAAAGTATATGTACCTTTAATAAAACTTAAGAATTTCTGGAAGCATTTATGATTGTAGTCAGTTCTTATTGAGTGGTACCTTCTCGAATATCAACATAACCCTCCTCCTAGTCATCTGGATCCTTGAAACTTTCGAGGTTGACTGCGTCCTATTTCTGAGTCCTGTTCAGTTATTTATTCTCTTCCATCTTTGTTATCGCACAAACACAAGTAAGGTGTTTTTGGTTATTTGTGCGAAGTTCTTGAAGAACCGGCTGTTGTTATTATGTGTAGGGTCTACAACATACTTCACAGCGACACAGCCGCTGCTCGGAACGAAACGTTACAAGTTCTCATATCTTATAATATAGAATTTACAATGAAAAACGTACTGGGACAGGAGCAGTTGTACTGAAAAGGTTGAGGCTAAGCGGTCGGGCAACAACGTCGCTTTGGAATATAATATAGCTTGTAAGCATAACGTTGTTCTTGGTCGTGTCACAGGTGATCAAACTTCATCAGGTAGGCGATAGGTAGTCAAGCACAGAAAGTTATCTTTCGTGATAGTGAATAACATGTGTAAGATGGTCTGGGAGGGCTTTGTCCTGTCACCGTCCTGAAAGACTGATTGGGGCGCATGATCTTGGATTATCAACGTAACGTGCTTCCATCTTATAGTTTGATGTCCAGTTCAGTTATATAGATGATCTGAGTGGGAGAAAAAGCTGTAATGTCGATCCACTTCATGCAGTGCCGTAATGCTACTTCTCGCCTCTTTCTTCCACTGCTGTCGCTATGAAATAAGGAAAACCCGCCGGCAAAGTCGATTTTCCTTTGACTGCTGGGTATTCTTGTCTTTCAGACATCTGCTATATGAAACGTGACGTTTCAGTTGCCCCCTAGAAATCCTTAAGCCGAACAGCAGGGAGGCGTCGATCCTGAAGTTGCAGCCGATCTGTTCTTTGTGGCATACTGTCCTTGTCAGCTACGTAAGTGTTGGAGCGTACTTCCTCTCTTGTATAGTGTGTTTCACCGGGAAACAGCTGTAAAAATATTGGAGAAATAGAGAACGCAAGAAATAGTGCCCCGTTTGGAGAGGAGCTGAGAAATGCAGGTCATAGGCACAATTACTCAACTATAGTTGTTTTTCAAACGGACTATATGGTTGGTTGTGCGAGAGTGGACAAGGGAGTCCAATACAGGGTGCTCCTTATGTTCTCGGACAAGAAATTTTGATTTCATACTTCGGCCACATCAAAGCACCGCGAGGCCCACTGGCCTAACATTCGAGTTCCCATCCCAGGTTCTCCCTGCATCTAACGTCCCTACAAGTTTCGAGGCAGGAGTGCTAGGTTACGACGACAAGACCACTTTCGACCATGGGCAGAAAACTGCCTCTCAGTTCTCAGGGAAAAACGGTATACCCGCCAAACGTATCCTATCTGAATCCTGCAGAATTTCTCTATCCTACAAAACTCTCGCTGATCCATTTCTCGGGTAAAATCGCTGTCAAATACATCGCGGCTCTTTCACGAAATTCTGCGAGGTGCTTGTAGGCTTGCAATGGTTCTAAAGCTAATAAGTTTGAGCACTAGCAGTAATATGTTTTTAAATTCTCTAAATAACGTTGTCTTAATAAGAGTCGCATTGGTTGGATCGTTTTCACATGAGGTATAAAGGAAAGCTCTTGTCCGGGAACATAGGCCGCATCCTGTACTCACGAAAGACGCAGGAGGGTGAAGTCTTTTTTTTCAGGAGTTTTGTCCAAGATAAAATTCATATTTCGGCCAAACAACTTCATTGTGGTCGTGCTTAGGTGCTTTCTAAACCTAGATTTAGCATTTCAAGGAAAAAAGGTCATTTCTGCAACTTGGAATGCCACGAATGGCGGAAGCAGGCTTCGCGACAGAGTCTTTTTGATTGACAACTACGTATCCAAAAACTCGCTGATGATTGTCTATTTGTCTTGAGGCCAAAAAGTGTGCCTTTTTGCTAGTCCAAAACGCCGGCTATTTCGATCAAGACGGCCAGCGTCCAGCCTGTCATCAGCGTTTTTGCCTGCTACTTGGCACTTTTCGCCGGCTCGCAAACCTCCTCCCTGGCTCGACGCTGGATCCGCTTCAACGACAGGCTCAGAAACCCACAATTTGCGCTGCTGATTTGCGCTTTGTCCAGCAGGTCGAGCAAACATGTTTTGAGTTCCCGAACAGTCTGGTAACTTCGCACTTGCAGTTCGTTGTCCACAACCGTCATGCGGCTGGTAGTAGCGGTGTTTTTCATTGCCTATGCATGGTTTATGCAAATTTTGGTTATCCCTTGGATTTACCACCGTGTTGCCGCTGGTGTACGGTGCCTTCCACCGTAGTTGGCAACAGTCAGCGAGAGACCTACTGCTATCACATTAAGCTGTCAATGCTATGACATTCAAAAGATCGTTCTTGAAGCAGTGTATACGAATTGAACGAGTTCCCATCAGTCGTCTGAGTGCTTTTTCTCCGCTGGAAATCCGCGCCACGACACATTCCTCTTTCAGAACTCGGCTCTTCTTTTGAGCTGAGTCATGCTGGGTCTCCACTAGCCGCTGGTGTCACCACCACCTCAACGTTACCGCCACGAAAGCCAGAGGTCGTCACATTTTCTGGCCCACGCAAGGTTTGTTTTACTACTTCATCTTTTTGCTTTCTTTCAATTCACAGTCTTCTATTCATGGAATCATTCTGGTTCTCGAGATTTTCGAGAGCTTGCTCTTGCTTAATTCCTTATAGTATGTTTATCTATTAACCTTAGCGCTTGTTGAGATATTTGGCACTATGCCAACAGCATTTTTTTTAGACATGTTCACTTCCCTTTGCTCAATTCCTGTAATCGAAACAGTTCGAGCACCTAAATCACCTCTTAATTACTTTTTTCAATGCATTCTTACTTCAACTAAATAGGCTTCATTGTTTCCAGTCACCATTTTAGATATTTGTGCTCTGTTTAGCCAAAATGCAAGTTATACATAGTCTGTTTCAACGGCGACAACAGTTGAGAATTTGTGCTATTGCTTGTTTTTTCTTGCCACCGTTTCCAAGTTCTGTTCACTTTCCATCCTTTTTTCTCTTTAATTTCTGTCCAATTATTGTCACCCGTGAAACGCACTATTAATTTATTGGCCAATTTTCTGTGAAAATGCTGCATATGCGAAATAAGTGCCATCTACAGGCTGCGCCTATGAAAGGCATTTGACCCAATCAGTTTTTTTTTTCGAGTGGTTGATTTTGCTATTAGATGAATATTTAATCTATTCGATACTCGACTAATTTTAACTTCCTTGAATTCATCTCCATCCTTACTTCCTTACTCATCCCCATTTCATTGAAAACTCTTTGAAGGTGCATAAATCAGGAAATGGTCGTATCATCAAAGTTTTGTTTTTGTGGGATGGCGACCAGGGATGTGCGGAAGTAAAATTTGAAATCCCGTAAAACGTAAAACGGAAAACGGAAGGCCAAAAATGGGCGGAAAACGGAAAGCATAAAACAGATAATGGAAAATTCCGCATACCCCTGATGGCGACTAGACAGCATGTTTTAAGCGTGTGGCTACCAGATCATTAACGAAAAACTCCTAATTTAATAAGTCTCTGCCGTGTTTATTGCCTTTGTGCGATACGACTCACTTTTATGAACCGTAAGTAACGCGAAAAAAATCAAACCATGGTTTGCACCACCGGTATTGGTCCGTAGGCGCGCTCCCTGAACGCCGCGGCAACGTGGGACTTGCCGGACGTAGAGCTCATGCGCGCGTTCGCTATTCCGTGGTAACTCTTGTAATGATCCTCGCTATTAAATGAAAACCCAATTTCTGGGTGACAAAAGTTCCCATTTGCGATGGAGCACCATCTCTGAATTGAATAAAAATATGAAAGAATACTTTATTTACTTTTTTATACTTTATCTTAAAACTTTATTGAACTTGATACCTCTGTGCCGCTCACCTTCTTGAAAAATTGTTACTCTGCCCCGCCCACATTTGCGCTAGAATGATAACGTTTGCCCCGCCCACTTTTGTCCAGTGGGAAAAAGTTTCCTCGTGGTCAAGGTGTGTACACATGTGAACTGAGCGTTCTACCATGATTCAGAGTACGAATTCGGTGCATCAATGAAATCAACCGTAGTAGTCGTGATGACGTGTCCAAATTTACCCTTTACCTGACATCCATCAACATGTTTGCCCACACATCAACTTGTATATACCCAGTTGCTACGCATGGGTAATCATACCCATGGATGTGAGATTACCCGTCGTTCCAATGAGAAATCAAGACGATCCCAGGTGTTGAATCCTCAGTGAGTCTTGAATTTTGAAAATGTATTTATGCAGGATTTGGACAGGACATATGGTCTCAACGATAGCACGCTTCCCTCCTGTCGTTCAAGCCAACATTTTAACCCTTGTAACAAGGCTGGGCAGAACTTTTTTTATAGCTTCTCTCAAGGCGAAAACGGCGGTGTTTTGCGCATTTTTTGCCCGTTTTTTTTCTGGAACTTTGCTCGAAATCGGGCATTTCGGGCCGTCGACCACCGTTATTTAACGGCGCAAGCTGTCATTAGACACCACCAAGAACCCGTGGGGCCCATAGGGGAAATTCGCTACATTCCGCTTTCTTTATTGAAAAAAAAAGAGAATCACAGAAAACCCATATTGCCAGCAAAGAGCTCAGAATCCAACAATGCTGGGAGAAATCGCATTAGATGCAAAAGACTCCAGATTCACCGATCCACCCCGCACTCTTCGCATAGATAGTTCAGAAAAACCATAATCTAGTGAAATGACCGTGTGTAACTTTACACCTTGCCTTCTGGTCGAATTATATGATAGTCCCTGTGTCAGGGACTGTTGTCGCCTCTCGTTTGTCGACAACTTATCTCGTTTTCCGATCCGAAAAACGACTGCTCCAAACATTTGCCGTCGCCGCGACGCAAATCGGGTGCCAACGACGCATTTTTCACAATAACTTATAAGTTAGAAACGAGCGCTCGTTCTAACCTGCATTTAATGTGCCCGAGACGTCATAAACCAGTTGATATGTTCTTCTACTTTGCACCTATTCATAATGCTCCTAAGCAGAGGGTTCTTTCATAGTGCACTGAGGGTCTTCTGAGTCATGTCAGCGCTAGACCGTCTGTATTTGGCTGATTTTGTTTGCAACTGGAGCAATGAGGCCATTTGTGGGTTTCCCTGCCTTTCACATCAATTACGTTTTATGTTAGTGTAAAACGAGCGTCTCTTTCCTTTTTTGCTGACAAAAACGCTTCTGCAATAACCCCTGGGAAATTTCTGATGTCAAACGTTTCTTAGGGATCGATCTTCTTTGCTGACTTGTTTCTGCTGAAAGAGATTCTTAATAGAATAGAATTTCTTTGGTATAAATATTCATTATAATGTTTTGATGTAATTTTACCATAACATAGTGTCGGCCAACTACTGTTGCATCACAGGATATTCTCTGGCCTACCGCGCCGCACTACCTATGCGGCACAGCTGGGCAGCTGAGCCCTGTGATTGTCGGGCGTTGCCAGAATTGATGTTTTGCTTGTGTTTTCACCCAAAAGTTTCGAAGTGAAGACAAAGACAGGAAGAAAACGGTGGAAAACTTCGCACGACAACAGCGCCCAGCTGGCCTACCGCGCTGCGTGGGTGGTGCGGCGCGGCACAACTGACGGCGATATCCCGAGGTGCAGGTCTGGTCAACCGAAACAACATATTTTTGTTCAACTGGGGCATACTAGAACACCAGGACTTGGCCTAGGATCGAGTAAAAAGCTAATAATTTTGTCAATTTTGCAAAAATATACTGTTAACAGATATGGCTATTCGAATATTCGAGAAGGAAAGCAAATCTTCTTTTCTTATCATTCGTCCAAAGTTACGTTGTGCTCCTTTTTGGACATCCTAATTTTCATGTCATCAGTAAGGCTGTCATTATACTCCACGTGAAGAGTGGTACTCTGCTGCGCTGTTGCAGTAGCATCGATTCTGATACGTATCGATTTTGGGCAGTGCCTCGGAGGCTCCCCTGCCGCATAAACCGTTGAAAATCGATACGTATCAAAATCGATGTCGCCAACACAACTGTGATCCAGAGTGCTAAATCCCACATGAGATGTGGCTGTTTCCAAATGGCATAGGAATATGTAGAGTATATTTTTGCTGCTATCCTCTTGACAAAAGTGAATGTTCCGAAACAAACAATTTGGTTATTGGGAGTGCTGAGCCAAATTTTCTTCGCATTGCTGTGAAGTTTCTATCTCAGCTCTTGTGAGCATAGACTCTTGACTTCAGAAATCCTGGTTATTGAGATTTGTAAGACTACCCTGTGATTTACGTGACAGAGGGAATGTCGCCTCTACAACTATGAGTTTTTTATTTGTTTCCATGTTCCTTCAACGCGCGGACATAACTTGTAATAAAAATAACACACATATCAACAGAACCAGAAGGTAAAGACATATATAGGAGATCAAAGAGGCTATCACTGTTTACAGCCGATAGCAAGATCAGCTCCGTTTTTTCTTCGATGTCAAAAAAAAAAAAAACTTTTGAGGTACTGCACCCACTACCAAAAACTTCAGTAAAATCATTTGCTTCCCACAATTTTTATATAAAAACCTTCCACTTGAAATCGTTCTGTTGTGACTTCCTGGTTATGTCATTTTTCCAGAAACCACACACTCCACAAGTTGTTCATTCGGCTCGGCTGGTTCGGCGCGCCAAGTACGTGCCAAGACAACCGGGAGGCACTTTAGATCGAGTTGCTTGGGTACGTTCGACTGCATTTTGTCCTTTAATCGCTTCGGTTGCTCTGAGTTTTTACACAAAGGTGGTTTTTGTGGACATTTTTTATGTTCCGTGCGGGAAGTCATACTTGGTTTCCAAGAATGTAGGAGAGAACGATGAAGTTTAGTACAGTAATGGGTAATTCCGACCTGCAAAAGGATATAGTCCCGTCATATTTAGTCGTACGTCCCATGTAAATCATCAGAAGTGAACAAGACACAAACAACTTCGACGGGTAAAAACGCATTTAACGACGGAGTCGAGCCAATTTCTTCAACACAATATCATTGGACAGTTAATATTCTGAACATAGTTATGATATTGAAAAAAGAAGCTCCCCTGAATAAAAATGACAACAATTTGACGCCAACGCTAGAGGTCATGGTCCAGCGCTTCTTTATTCAAGCATACCGTCAGCAGTCGTGTGAACTAGCCTGTTATGGAAAGGAACTAACGTTAGAAGTCACCAATAATCACAACTGAATATAATTCGATGGCAATCCCTTCCCGGTCATGGATACGCTAATTGTTTCCAATGGGAGGATCCATGAACGTTCCCGAGAAGATAGCGAGCGATTCACCCGCTATCCTAAAGTGGACGTGATCTCCTGGCAAAAGTGTGCAGACGTTAGAGAGACTAGTCTCTATCAGCAATTTCAAGTTATAGTTAAGGTAGCGAGATGTTCCACTTCTCCACGGGAAAACTCGTCCACTTTCAATGGATCTGGAGCTTCGGGCTTTTTGGGAAGGCACAAAACCCTGCTGCAGAGCTTTAGGGGCAACATTGGCAACCCCCTGTATCCAGAAAAAATAGGCTATATTAGAGAAGCTGCTGAAATGCTTTCCATGTGTCTTATCACATATGCGGCCATAGCTGGGTTAAGAAATTCACTTACCTGGTTTCAGAGCTGTAGTGTTGGATACCAGAATTTCTATGAACAGTACTATAAAGCTTGCTTAGCTTGTTGAACGATCATATCCCAGAGTAAGTAAGGGATGTGAAAGTGAGGGATGGGTTAAGGTAACTGGTGAAAGTCGGGTAACCACACCCCGCGCCGATCGTCCACAGTTCTGCTAACGCCGCCTAACCCTTTTTTACGACTCCAACGACCATTGTTTATGTGCTAACGAGGCGACCGCTGACTAGATTGTCGAAAACAATTCCACCTACCTGTGTTGTGTTGCTGATTAGATGCCCTCTCAGTGATAGCCGGGCCGAGATTGTTTGAGTTGGCGGCCACGGGCGACGCTGCAGTTGCTGCCTTTACGGGCCATATAACTCAAATGTCCATTCGACCTTGTGGGGTGTTCGTTTTTTGTTTGTTCTCTGGCAACTGCGCATTTTCCGCACTTGGCGCCGTTGGCCTTCGATTAGTACACGACGAATATGCTCAACAGCTGGGAACCGGTACTCTCAGCACATTTTCCACCAGGTCTTCTGTTATGTGACATCGTTGCTCTGTTCACTTCTTCACCATGTACTTGGATATGTTTGCGCAAGGAATGCGCTTCACCCCGCGTTAATGGAGTGCGTCATGGAATTCCAACCCGCTGTGCCTATAAAACCAAAAGTGCTGAGCAGATATGTACATCACAAGACCCTAGATATGCCGCTCGGGATGACTCGTCCTGGAGTTACGACCACGTGGGCGGGATCAGTCAGTCGGCGCCGTAAGGGCCCGGGATGTTTCACTTCGGAATGCGTTGACCACACGATGATTCATGGGTGTGAAGAGCAAAGTGGGAGGAGATCAGCTGGGTAACATCTGTGGATGTTTTTTCACGAGCCGTGGATGCAGTTTTTGCCGCTCTCTAATCATTTTTTGTCTTGTAGATGGGGGACTTATCGGAACCAATTCTTATTCCGGAACCCCATTTGGTCTAGCGCGTAGTTTACAGCCAAAAACATTCTTATTCCCTTCTCTTGTGGTTTTCTTTTGCAAATCAGAGCCCGCAACGTATTTTAACGGATTTCCCTTTGGAATTGCTTATGCTATTCCTTTTTGATCTATCATTTCACGCTTAAACGCCGGCAGTACTTCAGCGAATCTCAATTCATTGTAAAAAAAACCCAAATGCTTCACAACCTGAACCATTTAAAACGAAGTTCTACTCTTTCTGAACTCACTCATTTCTTGGATTCCCCCGTGGTTTTACACCCACTTTTTAGGTAAACCTTGGAGAACGTATTTATGTTGCGTTTTTCCCGAGATTTCTTCTATTTAAACCAGGAAATGAATAAATTTGAGTCCTGAAGGTCAACTCCTGTAGAGATACACATGATGATCTTTAGGTGACTAAGCCTCCCGATTATCCTGCGTGAATTAGTTTCTTTATACCACATTTCGATCTAAAGTCTCCAGACCGAAATATGAAATATCTTACTCTCCTCATAACTAGTTGCCCCATTCCTGACTGAGGAGAGTTATTCAAGTAGAGGCGCCTGATTTTCAAAAGGTGAACTCACTTTCAAATGTCGACAAATCACCTCTCCCCAGAAACGTCCATGAGTCTCATCATTGGTGAATGTTGCGTAAATCGTGCACTCAACAAACGAAGGGGAATCTTTCCTTTTTTAAGTAGATTAGTCTGCATAGGTATGTGCAGATCCTAATTCTCCTGCCGTGCTCACGCTTTATCGCTTAGAGGTTTGATGGAAACTGCCGCGCCAAACTCGGGTGAGAGGTCAAGCTGCAGTTGCATAATTTTGGGTAGAAACCGAGAGAGTGGAAATTTGAAACGAATTTTACTGGATGAATGTGTCTGCCGTCTAAAAGCTAAAATAACTATGTTAGCACGATTTCCGTGTTGGTAAAAATCTTGACAACTTCCAAAATCGTAGCTAACAACGAACTTAGAAATACCCTGCCTATTTTCAAAATTTCCTGGGGATTTTTCTAGGTTCCATAGAAGAAGGCTTCTTCTAACTCCCACAGGAATTTGGGGTCTCTTCGCGAATAGATGGAGAAGTGGTAAAGGGAAAACTACCTCTACTACCTGCTCGCCAGTGTCCACTGTTCACCTGGACTTTCCGAAGTCTCTGTATCTACGAGAGCAGCGAACGTTAATACCAAAAATAATATTTATGCTCATAACTTGGTTATAAACAAAAAATGACCACTAGTTTTTTGAGGTTACTCTTCCGTATGTTTTTAGAAAGCGATTATGCTTGTGCAAAGACTTTTGCCGCACCCGGTAGATACTACACATGCCTGCACACATGTGGTAGATACAGTACATGTGGTACCTGCTACATGTGGTAGATCCAGTGTGTAGATTACTACAAAAAAGCATCTTTAGGAAGGTATAGGAAAAAGAAATAAAACTCGCTGTCTTCTACCTCCTCTAAGTCTAAAAAATCTTCAAAGTCATCAATTCATCTTCAAGAAGCACTCATAGTACTTACGCACTTACATCAGTGTCACTTGACCGTTCACCTTCTTATGCCCTTACTCTACCTATAAGAGGCGTCTATCCACGGGAATGCTTTGAGAACTCGTAAGTGATAGGGATAACGACTGCCGAAAACATGTACATACCTTTACTGCGCTTTACAAACTATCCGTACTAGCACGGCGCTCGAGTACTTTTATTGTACTTTACAATTTCTTTTGCTAGCAGTATGTCCGACCTAAAATGACCATAGTTGACAGGGAAGTTTTTCAAAGTCTATGAAAAAGTAAAAAGTGTGACCGATTGGTATTGGTTCCGCGCCTTTCCACTGCCCATGAAAATCCGCAGTAATTGGCTTACTAACAAGATCTTTTGTAAGATCTTTTCAAACACGTCCCATTGGATGGTGGTCGTTGAGAAATTTAGTGCACTTTCGCGTGAAACGTCTACAGAGACCTGTTTTATTTCTCGAGTCTGCAGTGAATGAGGATGCTTCTGGTTACAAATTGCTTTTACAAGCCGTATGTTTGGGTAAGGGTGGTCACAGTGTCAGAAGGTGCGTATAGTGCCTCTGTTTTTTTGAGGGCAATGTTTACGGCGATTGAAAATAACTCATCGTCTATTTATTAAAAACCTCAGCCTCTTTGCTACATACATATTCCCGTAATCGTGGAAGTAACGATGTTTAGTGGGCCCTTCTGCAATGGGAAAACGCCAGAATTCCAAATGAATAGATAGATAGTTGAAGCACCAAGCGAGAACAAAAAAAAAGGGAATTGGCTGAACTCCTGACTCAAGTACCCCTCCATGGAAGCCGAGCAAAAGGTGTGGGACACCATTTCCAGGAGTCTTCCTACTTCAAGACTGGTTGATTATTTACTTTTCATTTGACAAGTACAATTTGTTCATACATTGAAGTAATGGGGACGACTTCGGTTTTTTTCTCCTTTCTGGGAATTGAAGTAGGGGTACGTCGATTTGACTGTACTTTTAAATATTCCAGTAATAGTTTTCGGACCACAAGAAAGCGAGGATCTTACTTAGCATGTTACGGT
This sequence comes from Ancylostoma caninum, assembly GCA_037903475.1. Classification (NCBI taxonomy): domain Eukaryota; kingdom Metazoa; phylum Nematoda; class Chromadorea; order Rhabditida; family Ancylostomatidae; genus Ancylostoma; species Ancylostoma caninum. The sequence goes on from JBAJFG010000079.1 coordinate 1,250,151, forward strand.
TGCTTACTTGTAATTATACTGTCTACAAATCTGCTGAAAACATCGTAGATTTTATCTCCCATACACCTGTAATAGCCCATAACCAGATAGCACAGGAATTTTCAATTGCGAAAGCCTCGCTGCGCAGTACACCCTGGCGCGACACTCTGGCTGTCTGCCTCCTCCTACGATTGATGCTCGTTCTTTCGCTCTCTCACCGAGGTTAACCGCACCGCGTCAGAGTTGCGTCGTGCGGACTTCGACACTCAGAGGTCCCTGTAAAGTGCTGTAACTTTCTATCTATACAGCTCCCCTCCATATATCCATCTGCAGTACAGGATGTCTACGATACCTTTGCCGAAAATTGTTCAAATGGTTCAAACCCGCTATTTTGTCTGGAAACTTCACGTATTTTCCTGGAAAATTCAAGTTTCAATTTTTCAGATCATTTCCTTGATTATATTTCCTTGACCCACTTTCATTTAATTGTATGAATCCTGAAAAATTACCTGGAAATCTAACAGAAGTTCAGAAGTCTTGTGGCTGTACAGAGAACGCACTAAAGTTAAAGGTACTAAATCCTCTCTCGTGCAGGTGTCCTTCCAACAAATTTTATAACCTATTCTTGAGTACGGTGTCGTCACTACAGTATGCGATAGTGACAGTATCGTACTGTTTACATGATCTTTTGCGATCACTGTGCCCTTTTTATCAAAACGTGACTCATCCTCACTAATGGCATCACTCCAGAAATAGCCACGGCATCCGGAAACGTGCATTTTGATCAGCGATCACTGCAACCAGTCTTCCTCCGTTATGGCACTTTTCCTTTAATGGCTAAAGCTTGATGAACGTGAAACCTAAGATGTTCAGCGGAGAGAAGAGAGGAAATGCGTGAGGTACGGGTGGGGGGTGGGGAGAGGAGGTTGGCTAAGCCTTTTTTGAACGAAGTCTGAAGCCTTTCACTAACCTACAATTACAATCCAGATTCCATGGATATTTTTGTTCGGAATGAGCAGTAGGGGTTGATGAAGGGGTTCATTTCAGATGTTCAAGAACCCTCCAATTCTACGAGGCAACGTATCAAATTTCTCTGCAGGGTTTATTCTAGGATTCGTACATAGGAGCTTGTGTAAGTTTCCAGTAATACGTAATGGAGTGTTTGTAAGGGTTGAATTCCGGAAACCCATTTCTTTCCCAGGGAGCTTCTTCACGGTCTTGCGGTATGTAGTGGCAACTAGGACCAGTCTAATCCGCAGATGATAACAACATTTCAGTACATGGGTTCTTTGAAGGAAGAAGAAAGGATCAGAGAGGCAGAGAGGAAGATAGAGAGGGAGATAGAGAGTATGCTTGAGAGGAGATCAAGTAAAAAAAATATAGCTTTCTCCACCTTGGAATTGAAGGTGGCAGAATTAGCGCTGATTACCAGGTATGTAAGGTCGGAAGTACGTAAGTGTAATTTTGAATCCTTAAAACGTAAACCATGAAAGGAACGAGCGAAAAATGACCGTAGAATAAGACGGGAAATTTCGGACTTCCCTGTGACAGGATTCATGTGAATCTGTAAGGTTTCCGGGAAGGCTGTGGTATCCCCGCTTTTCTAATATGCACAAATTCTCCTGGCAGAAGCGAGTATAATTTGTCCGAACGAGTCGTCCCAGTCAGTGATGACGAGTTATGGTGAAAATTTTAAAAAAATAGTTATGCAGTAACCAATCCATTCAGGGTTTACGGGAATCTTGAAACTTACCATGGGAATGTTTATGAATGTCGCCATTAGTGGTAACTCTGATGATTCCACATTGGCTGTTCCTGGTACAATCCGAGAATTTCCTCATATGTCGCCTATTTAGAGCAATTTTACTGATTTGAATCTGGTCAATTCCAAAAAAAAAAATGAGTCCAGTCGTTTCCGTTTTAACTCCGGCTAGATTCCTCATACTTCCCCTGAGGTTTGCAATAGGATCAACTGTATTGAATCGCTGGAAAACCACGAAAATTTCTTCTTTCTCATGGTATGCTGTTATCACGTGACTTATGGTTGTTTGCATAGATATGTACAAGCAGAGCTGGTTTCTGGATAAGCAAATGCTTATCTGTCGCCGAGAAAGCAAGTGCTTCTATTGGTTGTTTAGATATATTGTTATTTCCTAGTGCTCAGCTTCTTCTTCTGAATACATTGACGATTCTTAAAGTGGCGTTTTTTTTTGCATAGCATCGTTTTTCCATAACAATGGGCTTCTTGTCAGCTGTATCTTGTCTATCTGAGCCCTATGTTTCCCCCAATTTCCGGAATTAAAAGCTACCTGGATCCTAAGTTCATATTATCCTACAATTCTCGGCTGTCGTACACCGTACATTGTTTTCGTTGTCGTCGATGTACATCACCCGTCGTCGTATAGCATCGTAGCGTCTTGACTTTCTCGCCGTCGACGCTTACTCACAACTGTCGCCATTTTTCGCGAAGCGTTCGAAGAGGTGACCGGCGGTGTCGCGCTGCTGTTTATCGCAGTGTTCAGGGGCGCGACGCGACTTGAGTCAGCGAATTTCCGAGCAACAACGGAAAGATCAGCGTCTGATACGATTCCGCCTTCAAATGTCTTCCTCCGAACAGGTGGGCGGCGGGCAGCTTCTGTGTGAGGCATTTTTCCCTGTTCTCCTAGAGATAGTGATCTTTTGTCATTATTTTCCATGCCAGAGCTGCCAGCATGGCTATTATCCATGCTTACGTTCCATGGGAACCAAATCATTTCTTGATTGTTATTCTGTTGGCATTTCTCGTAACAGTAGGAAATCACATTAATTCGTGTGTTTTTATTACCCGCAAATATAGGCCGAATGCGATGTGACACTAGGCAACAATGATCGTTGAATTTTGTCACAACTGTCGTACAAAATAAGCCGTTGCCATCTCAATTATCCATTCGCCGAAGAACATTCCAACTATTCTTGCTTCCAATGACTTTCGTGCTCTCATTTTGCTCAAAATTTCGGAAAAAAATTCGAAATTTTGCAATCACTGCGGTTGTTCCCATAGGTAACCCTATCATCTCCATATGAGTGCCTCATAGCACCCTGTCTTTATTAGGTGTTAACATAAGTTCTTGCGCTTTTTTTTTCAAATGCTATTTTCTTCACCTATTTGTCAACTCTTAGCTACATTCCATATAAGATTCGAAAGCTAATCTTCTCCCACAAGAGCTTCGTAAAGAGCTTTTTCTGGAACGACATTATGCTTTGGTTTTAAGCCTCCGAATTGGAGCAATGAGCCAATGAGAAACAGCGCAACCGACAGCTACCCATCCTGGCATTCAGTTAAGCCTCGGAAGGTCATCAAAACTAGGCAAGCGACTTCTATTAAGTACGGAAGAGACATTTTGCTTGAAATGTCTAGTCATCAGTGATTTTTCAAGCTCAAAGGAGGCATATTTTGTCTCAATGAAACCAACCACTTCGACCAACAGATTTCATCCATGAACAGCTCGGAATTGCCCAGAGGGATCTCATAGTCTGGATAAACATTATACTTCTTCAAGCTGCCAAACCACTGAGGTTATCCTTCTGAAAGGATCCAATCATAAGCGTCTGGTCATCCTACCCCATGATAACGTCGGACCTCATCCTTGCTAGCATCGCCAAACTGGCCGTGCAGCAGTTCCATTGCTGACTCTCTTCCTCATTTATATTCTACAGAGCTTACACGTTCAAATATTATCAGGTGTTCTCTGGTCCCTCCTGAATACAAGAAGAAAAGGTGTTTTTTCCATAAATTGGTGTTGTCTTCTTAAGCCTGGAAATTAAGTAATTCAAAATTCTAAAACCGCATAATGATCGGATTGTAGAGGAAAAAAAGCGCTTTCAGATGGTATAGAGCACGTCGCAGAAAAAAGACGTTGAGTTAGAAAAAATCGCAACTGAAAAAAGCGCAAGGACTTATGTCAACGCCTAATACTTGGCACCAGTCCATGTCTTCTACGGAAAAATCTACCCGTTCTATTCATTATTTTAGTCCTTCTCTATGTAATTAGTTACCAGCAGAAGTAGAACAGAGTACCAATAGAGTAGAAGCAAAAAATGATCAGTTGGGGATGTTTTGTGATTATGTTTGTTGTTTTTGATTGTGTCATATGTCACCTTGCTCTCTTAATTTTACCAAATATAGCTGAAATCAACTGATGCAGTTGTTTTGCTTCGAGAAGTACAGTTGATTGATTCCTGATTCAGAATCGGCTACTGGTACCATTGTGTATCACTGTTTGTGTTCTCCTGAAAGCAAACAAAACACATTTTTGTTTATTGCTTATTATTGGCTTACGGCATGACTCATCTTGCTTACGGCCATGTCATTTGTGGATTAAAAAAGTGTAGACTGTTTGTAAACATCAATGGCTAACCTTTCCGTAATTTCTAAGTTCCTTGTTGTTCAAAACTCTTCAGGATTCTTCAAGTACAATTGAAATTCCGAAAAAAAAACGAGGACGTTGAATTATTGGAAACGTCAAGTCTTCAATAATCTTTTCCACCGAACATCCTGGTAGGCTTAAATTGAGTGATAGCTAACCTTTCGCTCCAGAATTCCACTGGATCCATCTTCACTTCCCCAAGACCTGAGGAAATATTTGAGGGCGAAAATAGTTACGGGGATAAGGTTTTACGCGATTTATAGGTGTTTATAGTTCACCAACTGGCTGAAACGTTTTCGAATGTTCTCATTGCAATTCTTTTCACTTGTAGGAACTTAATAGATGAAGGAAATCAATAGAAGAGTGGAAATTCTTATTCATCTTCCTGCAGAATTGCTAGGGGTGTAGAGTAATGGTTATCCCTTTTAGTACAGATTGAGATGATTGATATTTACTGCTAACAATAAGTTAACCAGGACAGGTGATGAACAGCCGGGCGACCTCGAGTTTCACAGTGTCAGAGAGAAGATTGGGGTCAGAGAAAGGAGGAAATAGAGAAGAAAGTGGAAAGATAGAGAATAAGCAACGTCCCACCTTCTGAACGAATTCCTGGTAATATCCCCCCTCCCTATCCCGCTACAGTTCACCGACGTTGGGCACCAAAGCCGGCTTTTCTGAAGAAATCTGGAAACAACTCCCCGAACCCAATAATATAGTATGGGTTATGATGAAGCAAAGTGGAACGAGCCATTTCCCTGTGATTGGTCCCTCTATTGAATGGCCCAATCGCAGAAATACGACCCGCCCCTTTTTGCATGATATTGACCCATATCCTGGCAGATGAATTCTCCACAGATCGAAAGTGGACGTTGACAGACAGAAAGACGAACGCATTTATTGACGCAAAAGCATTTGCATACGTCATACTATTGCAAAGCTGAGCAGGAAGGGCACACATCAGCTCTGAAATGAATAGAAACGCCGTTCCTGGCGTAATGAGTGACTAGGCAATTAGCAAGCGTTGGCTACCCGCTTTTTACTCTCAGAGAATATTTGCATTTGCTTAATAAATATTGCGAAATATTGCCGTATCGATCCGGATCCATACGTATCGTTCTGGCGAATGTTATTGCTCGTTCGTGTTCATTATTAATACAGCGAGCAGTGACAAATTTCGTACGTTCGCCGTCCGTTCCATGCACAACACGTAGTACTTCTGTGTCATTTCCCATTGATTGAATTTATATGCAAAATGCCGTCTCTTCTATATACTAATTATGCTGATTAGGTCCCTAACATAGAGTGTACTAAAGCTAGCATAGCTCTACCGCTGAAACTGTCATATAATGTCTTCTTATACTGTATCGAAAAACCTTGTACCCATTTGCGTGATAATACAGACGCAAGCTAAAAATAACGTTGGCTCCTTCCGCTTTTGATGAACCCCCTCCCTCCGTCCCTCCCTGGGAACATTCCATGTTAGCCTTTCGGGTAAAGTTCCAGTTCCTAAATGACTAGGCCTAGATGTGGATTACCCACGGTAAACGTGAAACGCATTCAAATGTACCCATTACCTGGCAACCATCAACATGTTTACCCATACATGATGTTGTGTATACCAAACTGCTACCCATGGGTAATAGTACTGGTATTGGATTACCCATCCTTTCAATAGTCCTTCGGACCCATGGGCCGCATGCATCGTTGAGGTTACATAGGGTAAATGCGTTAACACAACACAAGTTTAGCCATCGTTAACAGCAGTCATCAGCATGTTTTCCCTGGATAATCGCAGGTCCAGAAAACGAGGAGACTGTAACGCATGGAATGAATCTCCGGACGAGGTCGAGTTTCCCGGAGTGGGGGGCTGGGATCGGAGGGGTTGAACCAAAAACATCTACCTATATCAAAACATTCAAAATTACTGATATGTATCTAATGAATAGTTCATGGGAAGATGCTCCTGCGTTCATTGGGCGGGTATTCGAGAACCTACTTGTCGTTGGGTTGCACAGGTTTCTGCCTGCTGGCTTTGTGAATACCAGCTTTTTACCCAGTGAAAGACTGAACATTAGGTTAGATGCGTGCTCGAAAATACCTATTATAATGTATAATATAATGTATATTATGTTGACGTTTTACTGGCATTTATCAGCATATTTACATATGCATGACGTTGTCTACACTCAGTTACTCAGGGATAACCATACCTATGGGTATGAGGTTAACCATCCTTGCGACAATGCCCCCAAACACTGCTCACTGATGGTTTTCCGCTGTCACTGGTCCATCAAAGTTTTTTTTTTTTGATTTTCGTCCTTCAATTATTATTCCGTTCTAATATTGGTTACAGTAGCAGTATATAGGCTTCCGAATATCATTTTTGAATGTATGCTACTTGCTGCTGAAGCATGTTAACGCAGCTGTACCTATAGTAGAGGTTTTTACTAGGATATCTGTTTGTAGAGATAATATTTGCAGTCACATGTGTAGATATACGTAGCGTGCTGTGGAAATTTTCATTTGTGTGAGTTTTCCATCCAGCACTGCTCTCACAGTGAGCGGATGTGCTACGGTCTAACTAAATCGTGGATCACAGCTTGCTTTTTTACTATTACCCTTAAGGCTGTAGATTGATCAGATTGCTACCTTATCGGGTCCTGAGCTAAGCCTCAATATTGTTGGTATAATCTATAATTGTTGAATTTGTGTATGGCTACTATTAAGTAACTTCATTTTTGTGTAGATCCTATGATAAACGAAGGAAGTTTCTCGACTCTATGTCGTTCTCGATATTTCCATATTGCTGTAATCGCCTAGAGGCGCTGATTACTGTACTGTACATGGTATCTCGCACAGATGCATATTACCGTCCCTAGGTTCCCTATTTTGAGAGGACTATCCGATACATGGCACCTGCTTCTACAAGGTTCTGATAGGATAGGCACATAAAACAGCTATGTCTGATCCTTTCCAGTGAAGGACACATCAGCGTTGATTACTGTGATCAATGAGGTATTTCCGTGACCGTGCACATCTTGATGCCCAATTTTGGCAATTTTTACCCAGTTCAAATAGGCAAAAGGAACTGACGTTACACGCGCGGGTAGGAATTGTCTGGAGATGATTTTACGAGAGATAACTGGAAAGATTATCCGTGTACCACTGAACGAGTGAGCGTTAACCTTCTCGTTTACCCGTCGAGTAGGCCTCAAAGGTCTCCTTCCACCGGCTCCATGAATACTAAAGCTCGAGTCGTAGTTTAGGAGCTGCCTCGAATATTTGAGAAGATTAAAGTCCTTCAGCCCTCTTTAACCATTCTCCAAAAGCTGTACTGTTTGGGTTGGAGCATCTGATTTCTTAAATTATTCGAAATTTGAATTCAAACACAGGGTGACAACAAAGTCCTTGGTCAGAAGTTCTACAAATTTTTCCAGTTATTTTTGGCCACATGAAACCCCGAGGGTTTATTCGAAGTCCATGTAACTGTGGTGATTTTTGGTGTCCTTCATTTGAAATTTTGGATCGTTTCTCAAATCTTCAGGAGTTTTGATGGCTCGCTAAGTTCGGCCAAAACATCGTTGTCATCCTTCATGTCAACTGCGCTATTGTCTTCTAATCATAACAACTTTGAAGTTAGGACGAAAATAGAAATTCCCTCTAAACAGGAAATAATTATTAAGGTGTGTGGATGACCGAATGGCGTCATCCTATGCTATTCTGATTTCCATCTTTCTTACACATGGAAACATGGAAAACTTGCTTTACAGTTGTGAACTTGTGAAATTCATTGTGAAAAATTCAAATTCCCTGATAGATTGAATGGAATTCCAGTACTACGAGTAAAGATGGAATGGGATCCGTCGTGTTTCTGAGAAATGTTTCCTGCAATGTTACTAGAAGCCCTCATTTTATCACTTCGTCTTTTGCAGCTCGGAGCTTACTCGGGCCAGGATCTAATCAGCTCATCAGACTCTGACAACACTTACGGCAGTTTATCACAGGTGGATTATCTTGAGTCATTTCCCTCCTTTTTTGTCAGGGATTATGCCGATCAAGGATCCATTATCCTTCCATGTTTAGGCTAGCAGCGATTCCCCTTCACTCGAGAAAATCGAAATCGGAATGAATCCGATTCGTATGGAAGCGCTCACTCTGCCCAGGAATATAGGTAGGTCCACTTGGGCCTTATTCATGATATTAAGGCAGGGCCCCCACTCCATTCCATTTAGGTGCATCTCAGTCAAGATATGAAAACCATTTCTTCAATCCTGACTACTGCGCCACTGTCGGCAGGATCCGTCCACTGTACGATTCAAGGTTGCTGGATGAGAGGTAGGATTTCTGTTGCCGAGACAAATTTCACCTTGTGCTAGCGTTTTTGCTTGTTAACTTTCCGGTCAACGACATGCTCGGGCAAGCATGCCGTCGGGTTGTTGTCTGAAACAAAACCGCAGGGAATGGGGTTTTTGCCTGGATGTTATTTCAAAGAAAAGGCGCGTCAAATGGGGTGAACATGTGATGTTTCCTGGGGCTATTCCATCGGTTCTTTTGGTTCATGTTCATGTCAGCTCTCCAACAACGGCTGAAGTGAAGCCATTAGCCAAACAAAGCTCTGTTTTCCACTTTTGAGTAGTGAGACACGAACAAAGGTAAGGTAGCGTATTGGGGAAGTGGTGGGGTGGGAAAGGTACAAGTTTAATGTATACCTAAAGCTCATTCATCTTGGTTGGCCAAATCAAGATAAAACTTTTTGACAGAAACCTGGAGGTTACAGAATTAAAAACATATACATATGAGGCAGTTCAAATTAATTGTGTGCGTCAGTCGTGCGTGAGGCGCACGCATCCACGTACGGAGGGAGATGCGTTCGCTGTCACTGGGTTAGCAAAAAAGAGTCAGCAGCAGGAAGGCTCGTGTAGGAGGCTGCATTGGTCCGAATCCGCTTGTGATCACCACATGCCAGAATCTATCGATATTGAGAACGGTGATATCAGTGTGATGCGTGGAAGCGCAGACAATCAGACTGTAAACGCAGATGACGTGGCATGTGCGAGCAGGTCAGCACCAATGGAGTGTAAATAAAATGATATAAAAGTACAGTTTACTTTTAATAAGTAGGTAAATAAGTCTTATAAAGATTGCTTATATAGACTTAAAATTTGATTATGGTTTTAAAATTCCCAAAATAATATTATTTAAGTTTAATTTATATAGTGGGCAATGTTAATTTACCTCGGTAATTAATTATTTGTATAATACTTGTTCCAGAATAATCAAAATGTAATAACTGTAAAATCCCAGCAATCACGTGTATGTGCCTGCGCTTAGGACTCAAAGTCAAGAATAAAAAAAAGGTTCTGAAAATGTCCTCCCATTCGTCGCAGTCTCAGATTTCGAGTATTATATGCTAAAAAAATAGATAAATGGTAAATGAATAACCAAATAATCTTACTTCTTCTTAATTGGCAGTTCATGTGTGTGTGTGTGTGCACGAGAACCAGACACCAAAAACGGGAAATACCTACACCATTGTGTTCAGCGCTTCGAGTTATGTACGAAAACGTGGTAAATTTCGATTTTTACCTTGAATTAGAGGTGTTTCGGGCCACGCCAGTCATGTTCAGACATGTTAATGTCCGACTGTTGTTTTCATCACAGTCGGAATGAATGAGATAGGCCTGTGATTACAGAACCGTATAAAAGGAGAGAGACGGAGAGGTTGCCTTTATAACGAAGAGGAGGAATGAGGCGGACGAGGAACGACGAGGATGAGGATTAGGCCTCAGTGTAGTGTTAGAGTATCCCCAGACTTCGCCAGTTCAAAATGAATAGAAATGAACCGGCGATATAAGAGATAAGGATCGTGGAAATGATACGTATCGATTGCACGTTACTTCGCCATGGATCGCTGCCAAACGGAGCTCATCGCCCGTACTCTCGAAGATGTGCCCGAAATGAACTGGCGATGTGAATGATAGCAATAGTGGAAACGATGCCTATCGATCGCCACGCCCAATTTATTATCATCGCTCTTACGTCTGGGGTCTCCTCATTCACTTTATCCATGTGGCGATCGCCGGCGGTCGTGGCGATCGCGACGACAGCCGGCTGTCGTGGCGATCGCCACGATTGCTGGCGAAGTCTGGGGATACTCTTAGAGGTGGGCTGGGGGTGTGATAAGGATGCTCCGGCGTCCATTAGTGAGGAAACGTCTGAAGACAAGTCCAACGGCGTGATAATGGTGCGCCGGCGTCCAAAAGTGGGGAAACGCCTGGAGTCGGGTCCAACGGTGTGATAAGGGTGCGCCGGCGTCGAAAAATGGGGAAACGCCTGGAGTCGGGTCCAACGGTGTGATAAGGGTGCGCCGGCGTCCAAAAGTGGGAAAACGCCTGGAGTCGGGTCCAACGGTGTGATAAGGGTGCACCGGCGTCGAAAAGTGGGGAAAAGCCTGGAGTCGGGTCCAACAGTGTGGTAAGGGTGCGCCGGCGTCGAAAAATGGGGAAACGCCTGGAGTCGGGTCCAGCGGTGTGATAAGGGTGTGCCGGCGTCCAAATGTGGAAAAACGCCTGGAGTCGGGACCAGCGGTGTGATAAGGGTGCGGCGGCGTTCAAATGTGGAAAAACGCCTGGAGTCGGGTCCAACGGTGTGATAAGGGTGCGCCGGCGTCGAAAAGTGAGGAAACGCCTGGAGTCGGGTCCAACGGTGTGATAAGGGTGTGCTCGGCGTCGAAAAATGGGAAACGCCTGGAGTCGGGTCCAACGGTGTGATAAGGGTGCGCCGGCGTCCAAAAGTGGGAAAACGCCTGGAGTCGGGTCCAACTGTGTGATGCAAAGGGTGTGCCGGCGGGGGCGCTCAAAAATGGGCAAACGCTGGAAGTTCGGTCCCAACGGTGTCATAAAAAGGGTGCGCCGGCGTCGAAAAGTGGGAAAACGCCTGGAGTCGGGTCCAACGGTGTGATAAGGGTGCGCCGGCGTCCAAAAGTGGGAAAACGCCTGGAGTCGGGTCCAACGGTGTGATAAGGGTGCGCCGGCGTCGAAAAGTTAGGGAAACGAATGGAGTCGGATCCAGCGGTGTGATAAGGGTGCGCCGGCGTCGAAAAGTGGGGAAACGCCTGGAGTCGGGTCCAGCGGTGTGATAAGGGTGCGCCGGCGTCGAAAAATGGGAAACGCCTGGAGTCGGGTCCAACGGTGTGATAAGGGTGCGCCGGCGTCGAAAAACAAATGGGAGTGGGAAAACGCCTGGAGTCGGGTCCAACGGTGTGATAAGGGTGCGCCGGCGTCGAAAAGTGGAAAACGCCTGGAGTCGGGTCCAACGGTGTGATAAGGGTGCGCCGGCGTCCAAAAGTGGGAAACGCCTGGAGTCGGGTCCAACGGTGTGATAAGGGTGCGCCGGCGTCGAAAAGTGGGAAACGCCTGGAGTCGGGTCCAACGGTGTGATAAGGGTGCGCCGGCGTCGAAAAATGGGGAAACGCCTGGAGTCGGGTCCAACGGTGTGATAAGGGTGCGCCGGCGTCGAAGTGGGAAACGCCTGGAGTCGGGTCCAACGGTGTGATAAGGGTGCGCCGGCGTCGAAAAGTGGGGAAACGCCTGGAGTCGGGTCCAACGGTGTGATAGGGGTGCGCCGGCGTCCAAAAGTGGGAAACTCCTGGAATCGGGTCCACGGTGTGATAAGGGCGCGCCGACGTCCAAAAGTGAGGAAACGCCTGGAGTTGGGTCCAACGGTGTGATAAGGGTGCGCCGGCGTCCAAACGTGGGGAAACGCCTGGAGTCGGGTCCAACGGTGTGATAAGGTGGCCGGCAAAAAGTGGGGAAACGCCGGCGTGTGGGGAAACGCCTGGAGTCGGGTCCAACGGTGTGATAAGGGGTGCGCTGGCGTCCATAAAATGGGGAAACGCCTGGAGTCGGGTCCAACGGTGTGATAAGGGTGCGCCGGCGTCCAAAAGTGGGAAAACGCCTGGAGTCGGGTCCAACGGTGTGATAAGGGTGCGCCGGCGTCCAAAATGGGGAAACGCCTGGAGTCGGGTCCAACGGTGTGATAAGGGTGCGCCGGCGTCGAAAAGTGAGGAAACGCCTGGAGTCGGGTCCAACGGTGTGATAAGGGTGCGCCGGCGTCCAAAAGTGGGGAAACGCCTGGAGTCGGGTCCAACGGTGTGATAAGGGTGCGCCGGCGTCGAAAAGTGGGAAAACGCCTGGAGTCGGGTCCAACGGTGTGATAAGGGTGCACCGGAAAGTGGGAAACGCTGGAGTCGGCGTCCAATAAGTGGGGCGTCCAAAAGTGGGAAAACGCCTGGAGTTGGGTCCAACGGTGTGATAAGGCTGCGTCGGCATCCAAAAGTGCGAAAACGTCTGGAGACGGGTCCAACAGTGTGATAAGGCTGCGTCGGCATCCAAAAGTGGGAAAACGCCTGGAGTTGGGTCCAACGGTGTGATAAGGCTGCGTCGGCATCCAAAAGTGGGAAAACGCCTGGAGTCGGGTCCAGCGGTGTGATAAGGGTGTGTCGGCGTCCAAAAGTGGGAAAACGCCTGGAGTCGGGTCCAACGGTGTGATATAGGTGCGCCGGCGTCCAAAAGTGGGAAAACGCCTGGAGTCGGGTCCAACGGTGTGATAAGGGTGCGCCGGCGCCCAAAAGTGAGGAAACGCCTGGAGTCGGGTCCAACGGTGTGATAAGGGTGCGCCGGCGTCCAAAAGTGGGAAAACGCCTGGAGTCGGGTCCAACGGTGTGATAAGGGTGCGCCGGCGTCCAAAAGTGGGAAAACGCCTGGAGTCGGGTCCAACGGTGTGATAAGGGTGCGCCGGCGCCAAAAGTGGGGAAACGCCTGGAGTCGGGTCCAACGGTGTGATAAGGGTGCGCCGGCGTCCAAAAGTGGGAAAACGCCTGGAGTCGGGTCCAACGGTGTGATAAGGTGCGCCGGCGTCCAAAAGTGGGAAAACGCCTGGAGTCGGGTCCAACGTGATAGGGCGCCGGCGTCCAAAACTGGGGAAACGCCTGGAGTCGGGTCCAACGGTAAGGGTGCGCCGGCGTCCAAAAGTGGGAAAACGCCTAGAGTCGGGTCCAACGGTGTGATAAGGGTGCGCCGGCGCCCAAAGTGGGGGGAGACGGGTCCACCACTGTGATAAGGGTGCGCCGGCGCTCAAAGTGGGGGAGACGGGTCCACCACTGTGATAAGGGTGCGCCTGCGCCCAAAGTGGGGGGAGACGGGTCCACCACTGTGATAAGGGTGCGCCGGCGCTCAAAGTGGGGGAGACGGGTCCACCACTGTGATAAGGGTGCGCCTGCGCCCAAAGTGGGGGGAGACGGGTCCACCACTGTGATAAGGGTGCGCCCGCGCCTAAAGTGGGGAAGACGGGTCCACTGCTGTGATAAGGGTGCACCGGCGCCCAAAGTGGGGGGAGACGGGTCTATCATCGTGACAAGGATGCGCCGGCGCCCAATGTGGGGGAGACGGGTCCACCACTGTGATAAGGGTGCGCCGGCGCTCAAAGTGGGGGAGACGGGTCCACCACTGTGATAAGGGTGCGCCTGCGCCCAAAGTGGGGGGAGACGGGTCCACCACTGTGATAAGGGTGCGCCGGCGCCCAAAGTGGGGGGGAACGGGTCCACTGCTGTGATAAGGGTGCACCGGCGCCCAAAGTGGGGGGAGACGGGTCCACCACTGTGATAAGGGTGCGCCCGCGCCTAAAGTGGGGGAGACGGGTCCACTGCTGTGACAAGTGTGCGCTGGTGCCCAAAGTGGGGGGAGACGGGTCCATCACATGAAAAAAAGCAATGGAAAAGATGTGGAACGCATTATAGGTGGTATGGCTGAGTTCATTAGGATGAAAAGGGAAAAAGTCATGCGAGCGAAGCGAGCATTGGGAAAAGTCTGGAAGTCCGGCGTTAGCCGGACGGCCAGACTGGTAATAATAATAGTAAGATCTCGGATGCATAAGATGTTTCGACTCATTGGCGAGACTGATGAAGGTTCCCAGGAAGCTCTCAGCTTGCTTTTTTTCTGAATAGCAAGGGGTTTCTCAAGCAGAATGTGATATATCTTGCTATTTTTACCATTACCTGGTCCCGATGACTTTCGAATCGTTTGTAAATAGAGATACCCATACTTGTCCGGAGAACTCGTCCACTCTGGATGAGCGGGTAGCGTTGCGTCACAATTACCTGGGCACCTTTCGTGAACCCCTGCACAAGCACTAGAAAGCACAGTAACAAACGGATGAGAATCGGGGAATTGCTTGCTGTTTGTTGGAATAACAATGAAATTCAACGCTGCACACATTGGAGCATTGGTACTTTTCCACGAAATGATTGGTTGACGATTGTATAAATGCAAATGATCAGATGATTCTGCGCCTTCCCATGTCACAATTACATGTAGGTAGCTGCGGTTTTTCGAACACTGCCGGCCGAGACGCCTCATTATCATCTCTTTAATGATCTTTTTGTGTTACAAGAATCGCTAATGACCTCGTTTTTGGCTTCATGGAGGTCTAGCACTCGTCCGCCACATTGCTGTGCGCCCCCCTCTCGGTTAGCTGCCTGCTAACAAATATCAGAGACATTTACTGGTATCTCTGCTAAGTTTGAAGCAATATGAGGACGCCTTTATTTCTCAGGTTCTTTACTTCTTTCTTTATTTGGGTTGATTTCTAGAATTCTTCACAACTGAGTTTGATGTCAGATAGGAAAAGAAGAAAACAAAATGTCGGATAGAATAGAAAATGCTCATAGTTAGGGAGCATGTCTCTCAAAAGTAGCTAGTGTTTTATCTAGTTTATTGTTAATCAAAGATTGGGTCATTTAAGTCGATTCTACCTCCACAATTGCGCCACTCAAAATTCTGTCTGGGAGAAATATGGGATCTCCCCTCCCCACCCTTCTTTCTTGAAGAATGTGTTTTAAAAGTCTCAACTTCTCTAAAAGCCCTTCTTATCCCGTTTCGAGTTTTGATTCTTCCGGTAATATGATTCATATCGTTCCAATGCTTCTACAGGAAGGCATTGACGCTTAAAAACAATGACTAGTAGCGTAAAAACATTAAATTAAAAGGACCGATAATTTGAGGCTAGTACGTTCTCTTACATAACATTAATACAAGTCGGCTTACCTATTTCTTCCCCCCCCCCCCACCTTAGTTCCTTAGACAGCCTTGATGCTACTCCGGAAGCAACTACGCATTCGAATTAGATGGCCATCCCTCACCTACACTTGATTCACCTCCGCAGTTGGTAATACGTAGACTGGAATCCGATGTGTCAAGCATAATCAAATTTTGGCCTCTGAGAATTATTCTTACGAAAAAAGCTATGGGACTATAGTACACTGGTTATTAAACCAGTTCTGAGTGAAAATCCTGGAACTGATTCAGATTCAGGTACAGAGTTCTCATTCTTGATTTCCAAAGCATCCGGTGACATCTACCTTTGTTATGTTCTCTGTTTCTGCCGATTTTCTCTTGAGAACCACCGTCCACTACGTTACTCGTAATCTGCGAAAAGATATCTTCCACAAATGAGTAGCTGCATAGCTCTCGCCAGCGAAGCCCATGTTTTGAACAGTGATTGTCAACTCTCTTCTTTCCCTGAAGGTTATAGAAATGAATTTGCCATGTAATGAAATTGTTGTGAAGAAAGTATTCAATTAGTCCTTATGATTACCACAATGTTGTGCAATGAGAACATGGGAGTGGTAGCATTAAGCCAACACTCAATAGAGATGCCCGAGAAATTTTCGAGAATTTTCTCAACACTTTTTTTTGAAAAAATACATAAAGGCGGCGAGTTTTTTTTTTTTGGTTTGTAGCATTCTCTATGCAGTAGCTAGCAGCTTCAGTGGTAAATGATTTAATAAACGGTTTCGGATATATGTATGTTTCGCTGTAAGCCTACGTGGATGGAAGTACTGCTGCTGTATTTTCAAAAGCCAAAAACTCAGTTACCTCTTCTTGGGCAATTTCCCCTATCAGCGGCTGCGCTACCATGCCAATACTTCTGGAAAACTGTAGTGACTAAGGCGAAATTCTCTAGTGTATCATCATTATTCCCTTATGAAGTAACTTACATAGCAGTAAGGTACTGAAAAACTGTGCTAAACCTGTAGATCTGAAGAGCAGTAGCGTTCAGCAAGGGACATATGTATGTTTCTGACCTCGACATGTTTGCAAATCATACTGCGGCGCTGTTAATGAGATGACGTGTTTCCGTTGAGTCAAAGCATCGAAAATTCCAATGGAAATGCCACCCCTGCGAAGGCATTTTGTCGCTTGCTATGGTGACAAGTAGTAGCACTGTACACTGTTCTCTTTCGTTACAGTTTTTTTTCTCGTGATATACCATACAGTGAGTCTCCTTCATTAACTACGTACATCTACAGTTTCCTCCGTGAGAATTTGTATTTTAAGTGGTGTTTTTCCTAAAATTTGACTTCACCCTCATTCACATAGAGTTACCATATACAGGTCAACCACCAGTTTGGCAATGACAGATCGGTGATTTCCTCAGGCTGGATTCTCATGTCCAAAATTTTGGTTTCACTTAGGTGTCCTTCCTACCTTATATAACCTCTCTGAATCCTAGAGTGTCTTTAGCACTTTTGGTGTGATTTAATTCAGTACCCAGTTCAGATTTGCTCTAATAGTTTTATTCGGCAGAATAGGTCTCAGAGGCCAAAACTGACCGTATTGGACAACTTGGAGTCCAGCCTTTTGCAAACGAACTCTTTCAGTTATGAGGAACTTTGCCTGCTTATTGCGCTTTCAAAATGAGCCGCAGATCTCTGCCAAAATCCTTGTAGGTTCCGCTGATTTTCCTACCACATCCGGCACACTATTTCTGGAAATCAAACTCTAATGACCGCTGTAGGATAAGCGGAGCACGGATTTTTTATCCTTATCTTCTCATTTCGCTACAGATCTCAAGGAATTCTAACAATACTTTTATGATCTAATCTAATTAAACAATCTAATTTCTGACACAAAACTACCACTTATCTGTATATTCATTATGATAAGTCGCAATGTAGCCCTTCGCACAGAAGGTTAATTGGAAAACAAAACCAGAGAGACTTCAGGAAGTTCATAGTAGTCTAGGAAAAGTACCTTGGATCCTATGAGCATAATCTGTGAACTAGTCATAATTATAGAACCACATTCAGCAAATAAATAATTATTATCATCAGTGAATCAGTAATTGTGAATGAATAAAGTCAGTCACACAAATAGTTTAACTTAGTTTTCGTAAAAACTTACTGGTAGAACGTCTAAGCCAAACTTGGATATCTAGCACAAGCCGAAACAGCCTCTGGTACAATAGCTCTGTCTCGCCTTCTCCGTACTGCGAAAGCATCATGGTTGTACCCCCTCCCTGATTTCAAATCCCTGTCCAGAAACAATGGCACGCATCCATCCGCTCTTCGGGATGCTCCCAAATGCCTGCGCGCATGAATAACACGGCTCACATTGCTCCTGGGTGATTCAAAATCGGATGATTCAGCACTTCCGAGCCACATATTCTTGTTTTTTTAATAAATTGCCCATGAAATATGGTTCATTTCATTTTCCTCATGTCTTGTGTCTGCAGGAGGTTCGCCACTATGGAGCCGAGTGATGCGCGGCGATATCGTGCGACCTCGATCTACATTGATGGCAATGACTATGGCACTGTGAAGTCGTACAACGATGTTCCAAGGCTTCGATCACAGGTACGTATGTCTCTGCTTCATAGTGATATGCATTATTTTTTTATTCTCTACCCCATCCTTTATCTGTCTGTGGTCATTCCTGCAGTAGTCTCTGGCGTTCTGCATTTGCTTGTCCTCATTCCTGCCGATAATTTCTTGTTTCTGCAGTTTTCGCCATTTATTCTAATTGGAATCGCTGAAGCGTTCAGTGCCGGGTTTCCTCAAACATCGTCGTGTGTTTGCATAGAATATGAAATTCAGCGCTCGCCGGCTGCGCTTGCTCCTTCGCCTACAGTGGCTGCGCACGTTATGCGCTCTGATTGCGTAATTTGCGTTGCATGCATTACGCATTCGTGTCACCCGTGGGAAAGTAACGCTGAATACAGTTTTCTGATCCATTTTCTCCTAGGATTTCATTTTTCCTTCCCCTTTACCTTTTACCCTATCTTCTCATGTTTTTTGGAGCAACTTGTGACCACGGCATAGCGCCGCGCTTTTTTGTAGCTGGGCGGCGTGAGCAACGGCAAAAGCGCCGTGGTCAGCGAGCTCAATAACACGTGTCGCGGGGCGCCGTGAGCAACGGCAGTTTTTGTGTCCCCAACAAGTGCAGCGAACTGTCTCTGCTGCGGTAAGCAGTGAAGCACGGCAGATTTTTTGCAATTTCTTGCAAGTGCCGTGCGCCACAGCGTCCACCACTTCAAGTGAGGGTTGCCGTGGTCTAGCGGCGTCTGGAGCTGTGCGCAAGGGCGCCGGATGCATCTGGTGCTGGACGCCGTGCATTGAGCCGCATAGGAGTGTTGGATACCGATTCAGCATTTTGCCATAGTCGTTTTTTTTCACTCTGCTTTTTTTGTCATTTTTTACAAGACCTTTTTTTGGGACTTGCATCAGCAACAGTACACGAACAATCTCTATTTAGTTAGGAAATGACCCATAAGCTTTACCACTCTGTACAGACGGGAACTAAGTGCTAATTAAACAAAAAACTTGCCACCCTCAACATCTCTAATGCGTAGGCACTCCCAATAACCAGCCCCTTTCTTCATGATGAAGCTATTTGGTTGTACTACGCTTTGTAACATCAGTGCTGAGAAGTAAATGTACTTAGGAGAACACTCCAATGAAGAGGTAAATGAAAACAACTGGTCTGCACATCACTGCGACTTAATTCAGTTTGTTATCGCCCGGCCTATGCACCATCATGCAACAGAATTCTCATGTGATGACTGTTTGAATAATTTCCGCTGACGTTAGAAGTGAGAGCTATTTGCGACACGTTCTCTAAAAGGAACAGCCAATCTCTTTGCCATGTCAATAGGGCTTGGTGCATTTATCGTGCACTTATCTTTTTCTTCATATTGGCATTTAAAGCGAAAATCATGAGCACTAGTTGCATAGGAATGCAACAGTTGTTGAGTTCAGATAAGATTAACGAGACCACAGTCGTTTTGGGAATCCTACGATATGGATGGTTTCATAACATAAACTAAAAACAAGTGCGATGTAGCAGCACTGTTTTGTTTTATTTCTTGTTGTGTTATTTGGGAGACACCCATTCTACATATAATGGAGTGCAACATCGTACATAGTATCACATCATCATACTGTCATTCGCAGCTCCGCACGACGACATAGCCACATCAATCTTTTCTGTCTACATTTCCCTTTCCGTCCCAGCAGGGGTGGGGGCAGCGCAAAGGTTACGTATCTGTTTAATTTATCAATCGTTTGATCAACATGCTCTTTGTGTGGTTTCGGGTTTTCAAAGGGCGTCAACACGTACTCTGTTTTATCGCGGTTTCTGATCTAAAACCACCCTTTTGATTCATCAAAATCTATACTACTATATACCAGTAGATAGTCAGCCACGTGAGATTATGATGCACCTTGAGGATCACCGAGAAGTTGAACAGCGCAGTTTGGTTATGATATGGTTATTAAAGTCACATGTTGCGTTCTTCCTGTGTCGCAATGCATTGTAACTATAAGTTTTTGTGAGCACTAGTCGTCAAGAAGACAGGATTCCTGAGGTTTTTATCCGACCATACTCGCAAAAGAGGTTTTTCCTTTTGGGCAAGTCATTGTGTGGCATTTGGGAGAGGCACAACACCATAAATGGCTCTGTTCTTCTCTTTTGAGTCCAAACTCTCATTGTTGTAGTGAATTAGAATTTGGAAAAAAAAAGAAAAGCTAAGAAGGACCTTTGGTTAACGTGCCGACCTGTAGTCACAATTTTTTTTTGGTTCATGGATACTATCCTCCTGCAATCTTTTACCTCAAGGAACTGTAGCTACCTAGCGATTTGTACCATCTATAAGGATGTTTACCCCTCGTGGAACATTCCATATTGTGATGATTCTTCGCGCGATTTTTCACGAAACGATAGAATATTGGCATGATTCAGTGATCGAACGCAAACATCGCTCATCGCTCGGCAAATACTGCTGAAGGAGGTTCGTCGTGCGGCGAATGCACGGCGACGCGACGTTAGCACCGCACGCACCATCGCGTCGCGTCGCCTAGGAACTGCGATCTCTGCGATTGTGAACCTCACGCTTTCGTCGCGATGCAATTTCATTGCGGTTTTGAAACGTTTCGCACGCATCAGTTGATTTCTGACACATTTTAACGGTACTGATTCGTCATAACTTGTAAAGATCAACGTAATACATGTCAAGACATACTAGGAGAGTAGAGAATCCTCGTTGTTGCGGCGCTGCATTACAGTTGCACCATGTGTGAACGATGAGAACCGCGACAGCACGCAGCTCTTTTTTTTTTGGCGATATCGCTGCTTATTTGTTGGACGTGGAGAAGGTAGCTGTACAAGAATAGCTCCAGGATTTTCCCATTTCTTTCCTATTGGCAAGAATCTTCCTTGTTTGGCACGCCCACGTTGTTCTCCTATCACAAGGCAGGCGCATGGTTGCGCGATGATTGCGCATCTGCCTGGAACACGTGTTTTGCGGCGGCGACGACGACGGTGTGCGGTGTGAATTGCGGGAGAACAGGTTTAACGGTGCAAGCTATTTGCATTTTTCGATTATGGCATAACAGTGGGACTTCCTTTTTTGAGAAGCAACCCTTAAGTGGGGCCCCGAGAGCAACCTCTTGTGAATAATTCTTGGGCAAATGTTATTTGAACTTTATTTTCGTTTAGCGGCTAGCATTTCACTAAGGATCACAAAGAGGGTCATGGGAAGGGCTCGACATTGGGGGGGGGGGGGGTGGGAGGTAGGCGTGAAATTTTGTGCAGAAGAAAAGCGAAAAGGCGCATTTTTTCGCTGGCTAAAAGGATAAGATATTGTACGTGGGTAAACCCCTCACCACGTGTGAACCTGGTTTCATTGCGTGATAATTTAAGTGGACCTCTAGGTTTTTTGTTCATGGAACTGATTGCAATACCCTGATCGTCGAAACTTCACGAGAAGATTGTGAAGATGTGACGTCTCGGGCGACCCAGTCGCAAGAGCCAGGATCTTCTTCATTTCGTCCCACTTATCGGATATAATCACCCACTTTGCATGTTTTAGTACCCGTTATTTATTAGGTAACATACCCATCATTTCCTGGGCAAAAGGAGGCGTATGTTATATCCATCGATTTGTACACAGTAAGACATAGCATCCTGGATAACCCACGTCAGAAACTCGTCCTGCGTTCAATTTTCTGCCCTAACAGCAAGCTCAGGGTAGCGTCCTTTGGGTCCAGCTACCCATACCGGGTCAGTATACACAGATATCTCTGTCATCTTTACCCATCAGTTTAACATAGGCAATTTTACCCTCCGATGTAAGATCACTTCTCGTTCTAACATTGAATGCCGTACCCGGAGCATTTTTATGGGAAATTCCCTCAGGACTCGAAAGCATCATTGACATTACCCATGGTAAGCGTACCAAGATTTACTGCATACCTGGCGTGCATGGACATGTTGACCCAAACGTGGCGTTTAGACTCATCTGCAATTCACAAGCAAACACACCCATGGATACGAAATTATCCAACTTTAAAGTGTTGCGTGCGGATCCAGGAGACACTAGCAAGTGATTAGGAATAGTGTGTGACAATTCTTT
Source organism: Ancylostoma caninum (assembly GCA_037903475.1). Lineage (NCBI taxonomy): Eukaryota > Metazoa > Nematoda > Chromadorea > Rhabditida > Ancylostomatidae > Ancylostoma > Ancylostoma caninum. Next base: position 1,272,284 of record JBAJFG010000079.1, read on the forward strand.
TTGATTTTAAGACAAATCATGCTTACTAAGATGCTTAGTTTCCGGGTTGCTTGGGAAAGTAGCCGCTGCAAACGTTTGAAGATTCCCGTTCGACCGATGAGGTTTTCCTTTTGAACCGGTGCCTTGTCCCAAATGTCGCGATTCAGATTGGCTCAAATCTGAAGGACGATGAAGTATTAAGGGATACTCCAAGTATGTCCGACGTTCCCTTTCTCCCAGAACTGCTAGTTTCCCTACTCAGAGGTCATCCCGAGCGGAAATTACGGGTGTTGTGTTTCTCAAGGTTGCTCCATCTCTAATTATAAGACGGATATGTTTTTCGTTTGGGAGTATCGCAGGCCTCAATCTCTTACCTAAAACGAACTGGTGCCGCTCTCTTCTCATAGCTGTCACATTGTAGGCGATACGAGTTGATCCACTACATTTAGATATTTTTTTTCGCATTGCGAATAGTTTTCGTTAATGCTCATTGGAAGCCAGTTTTTTTGTTACTGTGGCCAAATAAGGTGCATTTTTCTTCCGACATCTCTCAATTCACAGCTAATTACCAGTCATAATTGCCGATAATTTGGACCTTAGGAATGTTCGTTGTTCACACATGCGCTACAACACGGGAAAAATGATCAAAAACATTTTAGAGAATGGGTGCACTAGTTCTACTTCCAGCCATTTTCGCTGATTCTGTTCTTGTGTGCAGCGACGAAGTGAGCTGACCTACTGTGAAAGAACAAAGAAAACTCGGATCCTCTTTTTTTCGCTCTTTTTTTCCCTCGAATGACAACCGTGGATACTATACTTGGTAGAAATATTCAGTCTTAAGATATAGCGGCTTCCTAAGAAAAAAAACGTAGAGCTGGATCCTTGACTCAGATGTTTGTTAGCTCTTGGCCCCAACAATTACTGCACAGTAGCTTGGGAAAACTCACTAAAACGCATGCCTCATTTCTTCTCGCTGTTATAGTCCGTGTCCTTATTCATGGACATGCGAGAGAGGCAAGCCTGTTCTCATCCACCTGTAACCTTAGGAAGGAGTTACACCGGGTTGCTAGACAAGCTGGGCTTTCCAGAACGGGGAGTGGGGAGCTAAATGAGCAAAATTTACGTCAAAAGATTCTCATCAAGTATACGTAAGTCGTTCTATCCATAGGATTTGTTTCAGTTTACTTCTTTATTATGTTCGAGAAGACTGGTTCAGTGGGTAAGGTACCGCATTCCAAAGACCGGGTGAACGGAAACCTTCCCGTTCATCCATCGAGAAGATCACAAGAATTTGAAAACATTATCTCTTTATGTGCAAAACTGTTCTTCTAGGCTAAAACTTTGTTTCCATGAGTATTAGTCTAGATTATCATGGATTCCGCTCTGATCACAATCTAATTTTTTGCGAACACCTTTTCTATGACCGGGGTTATGTTTTTTTTCGGAGCAACAGCTAACCCTTGTCTTTCCATACAAACTTGCGGAAGGGCAGCAACAAATATTCAGATGGAAAAGGACCGCGAAAAGAGCGACTGCTGCGTTCAAAGGAATGCTTCCTGCTTCGGTCCTGCTGCATCTGATTATCCGTGGCAATCCTTGTGCAACTATGCATGAGTTTACATATAACTGTTTGTACAAGGCCTTGATGCCCCTTTGAGATTACCCAAGGTAAATGTGTTGACGCTCGTGCCAACGATGGGTAATTTTGGTATTTTTAGCTCATTTACCTCGGGTAACCTGGATTGTGCAAGTTGCCCCAGATAAAATCACTGAAACTGCTCGCTGCTAAAGGAAGCAATTTATCGAAGCCGCATAATCCCGTCCCGATTGTTCCACGACTCGCTGCGGTTTCCTGTTGGCCAGTGGTTTTTCTACTGTACAGATGGACTTTACGTGCACTCCCGTCACTTCAGCCACGCTGTACGTTCCTGTCGCGCCTAATTAGGTGCCATTGCAGCTGAGTTGTAGTTGTCGACGTGGTGGTGGTCGTCTGAACCGGTCTGACCCCTGCTGCTGCTGCCTACGCGGCGCCGCTCACATTCTGCAGTGTTTGATGGGCTTCCTCGGAGCAGCCGTGACTGACTATTGCGGTAGTCATTCAGTAGTGTACTTAGCCTATGTGGTTCATTTTCCTTCCTTTTTTATTTCCTTTTTTGGTGGTCCTTTTGGTGGTCCTGTCATAAAAACGCGTTGTTTTGTAGGAATTTAGGAATTTGTGACAGTTGTCCTGTTAACGGGAATCCGTCATTCTTAAACCTGAATCTACAACTTTAGAAAGCTGCAGAATACACTATTTCAACCCATACAAACGCCGAAACGGCTCATGTGCAGGTGAGCTGCTGCCATCACCCCCTCATTACCATGCCAACGCAGGGGCCGACCGCTGTCTCGTATGCTAATTACCTAGCGGCCACTCTCACCTGTGCTCACCATATTTGTTCTGATGCATATTGATTCGCCAACAAATCGATAATCCGTATTTGCTCAGACGAACACATGACCTAACAAGGACGCGGCTTTCGCGGAACCACCTTAATTATCCAGGATCTCTTTTGATTCTGGATATACTTTTCCGAGTTTCGCTTTGCTAATTTTATCAGAAGTCATGTCGCTCAGGTTTCTTCTTTTCTAGATGGGCCCATTTATAGTAATTGGCTGTAGTTACTGGTTGAAACAGCCGTTCTCTTCTTTCATTACTCGCATTCCAGATGTTGTATAGTTTAATAAGATCTTTCCTAACCTTGAGTCGGGCAATCATACTTTTTATGAAGATTTAGCGGAATGACCGGCTCTTGATAATCCTAATCCATGAGAAACCCGTTATTGAATTTTTTTGAACGAAATCTAACTGTCTGAAATAATACATGTCACGTAGGGGAATCCAAAGGTGCATCGGATCACTAGTGGGCTAGTTGGACACTGCAGGAGACCGCCGGCTGTTTTTTAAAATTGATTCTTGTTTGGCCCGTGATACCGGTTTAGTGATAATAACTACATTATCTGCAGTTTTTCTGCTGTTCTTAAGGTGCTAATAATCTATTGCGTTGTCTCCTGCTTTCTTTTCTCTCTTTTTTTCCTCTCTCCCTCGACCTGCTCATTTGCACTGATTTTGTGATTATTTGTTGCACGAAGCTTTTTACCTTATGGATTTTAGGTCCAATTCCTATTATTTTCCGTTTTACTAGGTGAAAACCATTCATAAGGAAGCTATGCTTCATTTCAGACGATTCTTCATTGAGTTTACCCTGAGTGGCCTGGATAGCGCCCACTAATTTACCCAATACTTGCGGCTCATCAAAATCAAACCTATAACCCTTGTTTAAAAGTTGTGACTCGCGAGTTCAACAACCTCTCTGGGGTTGTTGAACTCGCGAGCGCGACAAGCTTTACTTCTTTGTTGCCTCCACCCTTTAGTTTGTTATAGGTTGTCTCACCCTTGGGTATGAGAGAGCTTTTAAGGGAACCGAAGCGAAATGACTCACCATCTCTTTTAATTTAGCGGCTGGGTAAAACCCAACCTTTCCAGGAAGAGTGTAACCTTCTTGGAGATCCAGGATAGGGATTTCCAAGCTAGATCTGGAATACCATCCTATTTCTATCAGGTTCAGTCGCCCATTTTGGAAGAAGTTCCATGAGTAGCTCTGTCACCTTTACCCACTAGTTTACCATTGTTAGTCTCACCCTCTTCATCGAGTTTACCCACAGTAATCGCGTTTGCCCCCAATGTCTACCCTCTTTTTGGCATTCGTCAAGAATTCAAGAAGATTACCCCCATGAGTTACCCCATACCTTAGTCGATTAAACTACGAGGTAGTGCATCTCACTCCTATACATTCATAGGTTAAAGTACATGGGTACATGACCTCGGTACACCTCCCCCCCCCACAGCAGTGAAGAATGTCTGCTCTGCTTCCCACAAAAACCTCTTGCCACTTCTTCCTTCTTCGGAGTTGACCAGTGCAATGAGTCATCATCGTTCGTCCGACGGCCTTCTTCGGCGTTTCTTAGCCATTCAAAACGCACCTTGTTTGCCGGCGTACGTCTGATTCGATTACTTAGATTCATTGCTTGAGTGGTCCGCGTTAGAATTTCGCTCATTCGAAGGTCTTGCGACGATTTGTTGTTTGTTCTACAGTTTTGGTGCAAATTTACGAGGTTTGTGTAAAGTTTAACCGGGGTTTTTCGCCGTCTATCTCCCTTTTTTACCCAACAGCTTGTCCTAGCTCTCCTCCATTTTTTCTACAAACAATGGCTGCGGGCTCCTGTGGGTCCATGACCGTTTCTTCCTAGAAGTCCGCAATATAGCGTTGAGAACCAGCGAGTCCGCTTCTTCATTTGCCGGCCAATCATGGACTTCAGGAAGCTAATAAGACGTCGCTGAGCCTTGAATCGTCCATAAACCACGCCGAACCGGACATATGTTGGTAATAATGGTTCGTGTGAAGTGTAGATGCTCGTTACGGGGCGAATAATCACTGTGTTCGCTAGCTTGGGATTAGAAATGAGTTGAAAAAACGTGCTGGAAGCCGGTTTGCTAACACACTGCTATGGCGCTGAGAACTGCGAGTTACAAGCGGATCGCATTTGCAACCAGATCCCACTGGTGTATCGCTCAGTTCAAGTAGTTTGTTGGCTATGGCTTGGTCTTCATTTTGGAGTAGCTGTGTGTTCCAGGTCATCTCCTTTTCCTAGAAGTCAAAATTGCGAATTTATCATAGTTAGATCATAGAAAACATAGTAATATTTCCAGTTCAGGGTTTTCTTTTAATATTCCTGATTGATTATTGGTGAGTTACCGCCCAACAGCGTTACCACATGGTCGTCAAGGTTGAGTAAGATATAAAAAAACTTCATTTTTATGCGTTTTCCCGTATAAAGGCAGTTCAACGCATTAGAATGATTGCAACCTGTTTCCAAATATTTTTCAAATCTTTTTTTTACCTCCCTTTTACTGATTCAGAAGGAGAAAAGCGTCTTGGTCGTATATGCTCATAAAAGCTCTACATTCTTCTTTTCCTCGAAAAAGGGTAGATACGTACCTGCTAGCTCCTACCATTTCTGACGGAATTATTAAAGATTTTCTTTATTTATTTATTTATTTATTTATTTATTCATTCATTCATTCATTCATTCTTTCATTCATTCATTCATTCATTCATTCATTCATTCATTCACTCATTCATTCATTCACTCATTCATTCATTCGTTCATCCATTCACTCATTCATTCATTTTTTTGTATTCTGATGAGCATTTGTTCCGTATGTAGTACGTACAATTTAGCATGTGTTATTGTCACTTCTAACGGCTTCTAGCCTCTGTAAATCTTCTCTACGCCAAATTTCCTGAGCATCTCTGCGAGTTTCTGGATTTTAGAGCTTGGATAGTTTATCATTCGGAGTGGGAGATCTGGCTCCACCCATGTTGCTAACACCGAGCGCTAGATGCTTTTCCCGCTTTTACGCGGTTGTTTAGAGCTTTCAACTCTCGACCATCCATCCACTTCTTGGACCTCCCACTTTAAGCCGGTTTTGCTTTTTTTTTGGCTGTCACTGGCTGCTTAAGCTCGTCACAAGCCCTGTGTTTCCTTAGGATTTCAGCTGTCTGGCTGCCGTAATTAGCAACGATCTGGGATCCAGCCGGCTTTGCAAAGTTCTGCAGGATTTTTCTGATCTTCTGGCTGAGGATTTAGTATTTGTGGGGAGGAATTTTAGTTGTTGTGTATGTTTTGTCGGCAGCTTGTTGCATGAGAATACTTTTGCGTTGCGCTCGGATGATTTTCAGCCGGTTTTCCAGCTTGTAAGCGCTTGCAATCGCCCCTCGCGCTTTGGCGTACACATTTCTAGGCGCGTGACTACCTTTCTCGGGTACACCAGCCTATAAGGCCTTTTCTTCACGAAATTTTTTTCTCCGTTGTACAGTAAATCGTGCACATTTCTCTACGGCGTCAGCTATGGGGCGAAATACGATTAGTAACGGACCAGCGCCCATTGCACGCGCTACACAAAAGGTTAATCGTGCGCCGCACGTTTTTTCCGCCGTTCGTCACAATGCGCGACTAAATTTCGAGCGTGAAGGAGAGTCGCAAGAGGTGTTCACCCTCCTCCACCCGTCGTTCACTCACGCTTCTTCCGTGAAATGCGTCCGAGCGTCCGATTCGGCAGATGCTGGCTGCGTCCGGTTTCTGGCACATGAATTCGCTTTTACACAAGAGCTAAGGTGCTACAACGGGCTGATTATGGCACGGACGATTTGTGACACCTGTTCGGGGCGGCATGCTTGGTGATCCGGGCAAAAACTGACGGGTCGAGGGTGCTTATATGGGTCTTTGATTGACACCTGCCACGGCTTGCGTGGACTCTTTTCAAATTTCTGGACTTTGTTTCGTAGCAAAGGTTCTCTCCTTGTGGATGAAGGACGTAGTTGGATCCTCACTCTATTTCGAGATTTCCGGTTCTGCTAGCGACTGGCGACTTGGGGCAAAAATGAAGGATCCTGAATATTTCTGGATCCGTGCAGAGCAAGAGTTTACTGGTAGATTTTACTCGACAGTCTCTATTGACTCAGCCCTGTTGTTGACTGGAGCGAACACGGGTCCATTGATCCGTTTTTGCTTTGAGCCTCCCAGGAACGATCCTGGTTTGATCCGGACTGTTCTTGTTGTGGTTTGACCTCCATCGTTGACGATTTCATTCTATTCCCTTTTTCTCCGTGATTTTGCCGCTTTTAGGAGGAATTTCTTTACAATTTTCCCATTTCTTTATTCTTTTTCCTCGAATTCCTAACTCTACACGTTTCCGTCTTCTTTTCCCCTTCCTTTACACATGATTTGTTTCGGATTATGCGCTCAGATGGGAGAAGAAAGGGAAGACAGTCCAGCGATTACGCGATTTTACACAGCTTTTTTTCGCGTTCGGGCGGATTTCCTCAGCGCTTCCAGTTTTCTTGTACTATCCCTTGGTACTTCGTGTTCATCGGATCCTGTCTGATCTTCTATGAAGTCCTTGTTTTATTGGAAAACCGTGATTTCACTTTTTGCTGGGGTCTTTCTCCCATTTATCTTTCTGCCGCATTTTTTCTATCCAATTTTTCGACATTTCTGCTCGCGTTGTCCACGGATTCAAGGATTTTGGGAATTTTCATGCCTAATGCCTTAAACACTCGTGTTTATCCTGGGGATGTTTGGGGATTTGCTGAATCAGCAAGGAAGTGCGTCAAGGAGAACTAGCCTATGGGCGGTGGTTTCGGTGCCTTGCCCAGTTCCGTTTTCGTCATCTTAGACTTGTCGTTGTGAGCATATTCGTCCTATCTGAATGTGATTTTTCTGTTAATTCACATGTTCTCTCGCTCCTATTTTATTTTTACTTGTTTCCTTCTGAGGAAATGAATCCCTGCAGCCTATTACTAGGCAGTTATATTCATCCCTCAACGGCTAATCCCAGGAATTATCCTGGAAATCCTCGTCATTCTCTTCCTACTTCCTGCCTGGAACTATTGTGTCCACGGTGAAGAGTGTGGTGTCGGATTAAAAAGGGGGAAGACGAGGGGAAAACCGCGGAGAGGGTGCGCCGCTCGATCCGAAAAGCTGGTATAGCAACTGGAACAACCTCCCATCTACGGATCCTCTGTCCGGCTCGGTGCCTCTTTTTGATAACGTCACGACCTCATTCCTTCTCCATTGAGGAATTTCGCGTGCTGGTTCAGGTCCGAGTAGTATCCATTTTGGCAAAACCCTCGGTAACTCTGCCTTGAAACTATCCTAAGAATTCACGAATGTTCTTGGGAAGTATGTACGCTTCCAACTCATCCGGAATGAGCAAGTTTCAAGAGAACTTGTCCACCTGGAACGGTGGCAGATCATGTCAAGAACTTCAGTCAGTCCCGTCACAAAATATGTAGGTTTTTTCGTTGTTTCTAAAATTCTATTATTACTTCGATTTTCAAATCTCTCTATTTTTTATTCCTCGAAGAAGTTGGTTTTGTTCTGGAAATTTTTGTAGTAAAGCTGTTTTACAGTCTAAATGCTGCCCCCATGTCCTTCAAATTTACTTATTCTTTATCTTTTTCAATCTTGTTCTTAATCTCCTTCCAGATATTTCCTATTATCTTGTTTCTTTCACATGCCGTTGACGAAATACCACAATTTTATTTCATCTTCGCCGTAAATTCCCCATCGTTAAGTTTTGAAAGCCTTTTCTTAAAGCCTTTTAAAGCCAGGATAGAAGGGCTGTTAGGAAGGCCTAACAGCCCTTTCATCTTTCCTACATACATGGCTATATTACTCTTGCTCTCTTTCTCGTCCTCTCTCTTTCTTTCTCTCTCTCTCTCTCTCTTTCTCTCTCTTATTCGTACATTCGGCTTCTCGATTTTCCTGAAAGTGAACGGTCAAATCTGAAAATATCTGATAGGCCATGTATGTAGTCCTATCTATATGATTTCTGTTTTCCACCCAAAAATATCTGCAAGTTACGCACAAGCTCACAAATGTGCAATAAAAAGTTTCCTTTCCACGTAATTTCTGCTCATTGGAAGGAAAATTTCCCAGAAAATGAGTCAGTCAGTCAGTCAAAATGAGTAATGAATCAGTTAGCTCAAATCTTAGGATAATCGGCTTTATTATGATTCAGTGGGAAGCCATACTGGCCGAAAAGTTGCCAATTCCGAAAAAAGAGCCAGAAATCGATTATTTCGAATAATCGACTATTCGAATTTTTTGTCGAGTCAAATGTGTTGGCTAGGTGTAAATCATACTCCGTTGAGTAAACTCTTCTCGTCATCCTGTCAATCCATCGTGGATTGCTGGTTTTTGCGCCTCTCATTAGCAATGTTTACTTGTTATCGAGAACCAGGGAAACCTGAGTGAGTTGCTGGTTTGCAAAGCCGGAACATGCATTTTCAAGAGGCTCGGATTTTTCCTGCTTTTTTTTCACTCGTCGTACGAGAATCGATGGGCGTTCCGAGCCACGAACAGTTCCACATAATAAATGCTGGCGTTTTTCCATCATCGGGGCACTTTCTCTCCGTTTTTCGCTGTCCAATCGACGTGACCTTTCAGCTGCGCCGCCGTACCGTTTGGCTTTTTACGAGTTCGGCTTGGATGGTTCACTATATTTTCTTGATCTGTATTTTGCATTGGTTTGGTGGCTTTCCTGTTTTCATGAAAAATTTGTCTTCCTGGTGCTTGGAAAGCTCTTACAGGGTGTTCTTTAAGCCTCGAAAAGGGTTGCATCTGTTTCGTAGTTGGTGTTCTGTCGCAGTTGTGAGGTAGTGCTAGTGCCATATAATAGGTAATAATAGCAAAATTCAAGTACAGTAGTAACATAACATAACATGTGGTGTATTATGATCTGAAGGAATATGTAGAAATCCACGATCACTAAAATTTAGTCAAGGTTAAGTGATACATAAATTATAAGTAGAAGTGAAATGTTACATAGAATATGAGTAGTGGTAATAATTTGATATGATAGTAGTGAAGTTATATATACTAGAACTCAACTGTTGTAAAGTGATGTAGAATATAAGCTTATTTTTTAGGTTAGATCATCTCGAACAATCGACTATTCGAATTATTCGGGTGTTCTTTTCGAAATGTCGCTGTTAATTCATCAGATTTTTCCATTGGAGTGGATTATTTTCGAATATTCGGATATTCCGAACATTCGGTTTTTTCAAAAAAAGGTAAAAAAGAAGGGTCGCTATTCCGTCACATTTCACTCCCCACCTTTCTTATATAATTAATTTCACACAACAATTGAAATAAACCTATTCTCGAGCTCTTTTGATTAATCTGTGTTGCGCGCCAGCCGACAGTTCATTCATTCATTCATTCATTCATTCATTCATTCACTGCATCCATTCAGCCATCCATCTATTCATTCATTCATTCATTCATTCGATATTTTCCATTTTTTTCGATAGATTGAAGTCAAATTTACGCTGCTAAGCGCTGCTGCGAATTAGCGAATTAGTCGATCGCAATTCCGATAACCTGGTTGTTCCAAAATGTTTCAGCGTACAATCTGCGCTACATACAGGGAGAACCTAGCGCAATCGCCGGTTTTTTCCTCTCTATCTGCATCGATTTCCTTTTGGTGACATTTTTCCTGACTTTACAACACAACGAACGCTAAATGGCAAGATCGGCTCTAGCGGACACTTCCCCACCTCCGCCGCCCGCCTTGTATCGTGGCGCTTTTTTGTGAGAGTTGTCGCGTGCCACTTATCCTCCTCTTGGGCTATGCACATGTCTTCTCGAACACTTATGTTACAAAGTGTGTTTGATTTCCGTTTTGGTGGGGCGGGTATTCAACTGGTATGCGAGTACCGCGCTGTTTTTGAGCGTTTCATTGACGAAATCGGAGCGGCAGTGCCCACGCAGACCCTTGAAAAGTCTTGCATAACTGACGGTTCTGCTGGAGCAGAATCCGTGACGCTTGGTTCCGCCGCAGTAGAATCAACTCTCCTATTTTGCGGTAGAACTATTCCCTCCGCTATCGATCCACTGCCTTTTTTTATCCCCTGTCCTTCTGGAATTCAACATGCACTACTCTAATTAAGAAAGCAAATTAGATTAAATGTTGCCCAATTTCATCGTATCTAATCGTTTCAAGTGCTCTCTTGTATCATCTCCTTGAATTTGCGCGTAAAATAGCGTAATATGGGTGTGGAACGTGTTCTTGTCGGAGAAAAAACTCATTCTTTAAGCAGAATACCCAGCTTCCACATGCATATTTGACTGATTGACGGTGTGTTTTATTTATATTCATTCATTTACTCATTCACTCAGTGCCCAAAGCTGCATTGGTGTACAATATCATTGCAGCAAACTTTAGCGTAGAATTAATTAGAGAGTGAATCCAAAAAAGTGCACTTCCATATGAATGAATTATATAAGTAATGTCTAAATGCAATGCGATTTTTGAACATTGTCATATATGTAGTTGATATTCGACTAGTCAGTGTCTCGCTTTATTCGATACATCTATTCTTTCAAACCTTGACTTTATTCGAGTAACTCGATCCATAATGTCCCAATGTTCTTAAAGACTTCACAATCTGCGCAAATCATTGCTTTTCATTGAAGTTCGTATCGAGTGTCTAGAACAGTCTCTGATAAATTCGCAAGAATTAAAAATATGAGAAATCAAGAAAAGCTGCGGTTCTGGTCTTTCGACCGATTTCAACAGGTTTCCGTCGTGTATGCGTCATGCAAATCCCACGCAAAATTCATGCAACTTCTGGGCGGAAACTGCTGCTGGATCTGAATGGAGTGTGCGTGGCTTGTATAATCGGTAAATTTTGGTGTCAAATGCATCTGCAGGATGCTTGCGATGAATGTGTTTAACGTCAAGCAAATTTCTGTTTCTTAGAACCTTACCAACTTCTATAAACAACCTTGGGTTATTCCATGCAGGTATAGGTTATTTATTGCATTCTTCGGTTTGGTCGATTCCTTAGTACTTTAGCTTTAGATTAGATGAATTGTAGGAATTTCCAGCATTCCATGAAAAGTCCCCACATGGCTTCCTAGTTTCCTTTCTCGTTCATATGGACTCCCTGGGACTCCTGACTGATGGTGCTTATTGCCAACGTTCTATAGATTTTAACTATACTATTTTATTTAATTGTTATCGGCGCTAGCTTTTCAATAAAATCAGCACATGGTTAGGAAACAGTCCAGTAATTGACACATTCGCGACCTTACGCTTTCGGCATCGTATGATGTGTGGGTCGCGGGCAGTCCCTCCACCACGCATGTGTGCTCAACCGGTTGTGCACGCGGTCACACACATGGCACCACATTTGTCAACCGGTTGAGCACAGTGTCGCGAATGTGCTAATTATGAATGCACAATACTGAGGGATTCTTCTTGTTCATTTATTCATCATTGATTGAGCGCAGAGTACAAGTCAGAATGAAATGGATCTGGAATGGAAATGGTGAATTGGTTAGCTTCGCAGATTAATGAAAAGATGTTGTTGCGTCCAGTATTGTGACCACACATCATCATCTTTAGGGGTTGCTAGCTGAATTCGTGTGGTTGTACCTTGGTTTGATTTGTTGGCACACCATTGAGTGTATTCAAATAAACAAATAAATAAAAAAAGAAAGCTGTAGTTGACGAAGTCATACGCGTGTATGTATATTTACTTTTATAATATTCATTTTTTATTGAAAAAAAACTGGACTTATCCCAATTTATCATTCTGGACGGACCAGATTAACTTACCTTGCCTATTTTATATTGTAAGAGTTGTGTGTCAGGTCTCTTTCTTCTCATCAACTAACCATACCCGAGCTGCAAACTAGGCACGTGTGGTAACTTTGCTCTCAATGTTGTAGCTCACATAATGAGGAGCACTTCAACAAGTAGTGGTAAGTAGTGAATAACGTCCAATGAGATACCAAGCTCTTTTCGCTGCAAATTTTACTAATTTTTCATCACTCCCCTTACCCTGTAATAGATAGCAGTGAAGAAATCGAAACTTTGCCTGAGAACCCTAAGCAGTTGGCACATTCCGACACGTTGACTCGTCGTCGAAGCCGTGTGTTTGAATATGGTGCACTCGTCTGTAACCGAGCCAGCACGGGCGCAACCGGCCATCCGGTCGCTGCCGGCTGCGTCGCGACCGGCTCGAGTCGTGCGTGTTTGTGTTTATACCCACGATTCTCGTGTAACTTCACCACTGTGACTGAACGACGAGAGTTTTTTTTTCCGCGCGTTCAGACGTTTAACTGTGTTTAACTGCTTGTAATGCGCTTAGATGCATTATCTAATGTGTGTAGAGTGTTTGGGTGCCTTAGTGTGGTTGTTGCGGGAAAAGTGCATGTTCGTTGTGGAGCTCGGAATGCGACGTGAACGTTGATTAGCGGGCGTCGATCCTGAATCAGCGTCGTCGGAGTCGCTGAGCGACTGTAGCGGCTGTTACGCATGCTAAAGTGCATTACAGTGCCTTGGGTTTTTGTTTAGAGAGATTTTCCATAGCAGTTCTGCTCGTTTCAACGGGAATCCCTGGTCTGGATAGATGGAGAAGCTTTATTATGCTTCTGTTTTTTTTGCTTCTTCCCTTCTTTTCAGTCACTTTCTTGGAAATTTCCACTGTTTCTGCTCTTTTCTTGCTTTTCATTTTCCTTCTAGTATTAGGTTGAGGAATTACAAATGTCCGTTTGACCTTCAAATTAAAAACTTTTTCTAAAAACTTAAATTAAATTAAAATTTTAAAATTTTTTCAAAAAATTTTCAAAAATCAGATTCCTGTTGCTGTTGTTGCACATTATCTTCAAATCCCTCTCCACCTCTCTCCCTCTCTACCTGTCTAACTCTGTACCTCTCCCCCTCTCTCTCCCTTTCTTCCAATCTCTCTCCCTCTCTCCTCTCTCCCTCTCTCTCTCTCTATCCCTGCCTCTCTATCCCTCTCTCTTCCTCTCTATCCCTCTCTCTCCCTCTCTTCTTTTCACTCCCTCTCTTCCTATCCTCCCTCTCTTCCTATCCCTCCCTCCCTTCCTATCCCTCCTTCTCTGCCTATCCCTCCCTCTCTGCTTATCCATCCCTCTCTTCCTATTCCTCTCTCTGTTCTGTTCCTAAGCCCTCCTCTCTTCCTATTTCTCCATCTCTCCCTATATCCCCTTCGCCCCCTATCCCTCCCTCTCCCCCTACCCCTCCCTCTATCCCTGTTTCCCTCTCTACCTCTCTCCTCTACCTTTCTTCCTCTCTACCTCTCTCCCTCTTTACCCCTCTCCCTCTATTCCTCTTTCTTGCATTCTTTCCTTCTTCCTTCTCGTGTTCTCTATTCTCTCTCTCATCTCTTTTCCTGTTCCTCCTCCCTTTCCCATCCTCCCCCTTTCTCCGAGGGTTCCGCTCGTGTTCTGTTGTTGATGGATGCGCTCGCCAGTCCGTCCATTCGTCTCGTCTTCTAGCCGCTTTTCGTCCATCCTCCTGAGATGGGCACCGCACCATGTTGGACTTCCTTTTTTAATGGATTTATGCTAAAAGATTTATTTGTACGAAGTGTTTAAGTACAGGATCGACCTAGTATCTCTGATATTTTCGGATGTATGCACAATTGTTGGCTTTTAGGAATTCTTTGTCTGTGCCCTTTTTTTCGGGAAGTATCCTATGGCACATTCCTGGAGTTATTCACTGCTGTTATTTATTTCCAATTGTTGCCCAATTATCCGTGGGGCGATAGGATTTCGCATTTGAATTTTCTAGCACCTACAGTCTACTCGAAAACCACCGATAGGCGGGTATTTGTACCTACTATCTGTCATTCACGCTCGCCTCTCCTAACATCATGCACGTTTGCACGCTCTTTTTTCTGTGATATTTCTACAAGTATCTTCTCTTGTAGATCGGAAGAGCAGCTCTAATCTCAACTTCTAAGCTTAACTGCTAAAGAAAGCACTACTTGAGAGAGTTCTGGATTTTTTCTATGTAGGTCAACATACTAATGAGGAAAATCCGCGTCGCATTACTCTACTCCTCTGACCCGTTACTCGCCCTCAATACTCGCTTTCACACCGTCTTGCTGAATGAAAGGCTCAGTGCACCGCTTCTTTCAAGACTTCTTTCTTTTTCTTTCTTTTTTCCATCTTCCGTTTCTTTGATCCAATCAACTGCAGACATCTGCCATGGATTACACGAGGGCAGCCGTCACTTAATCCAATAGAGCTGGTTCCTAAAGAGTGAGTGAAAACCCTCTGAAACCAGTTCTTTTCATGTGTTCTAGTGCTTTTTACGTGGAGAAGCGATGATTGTTGTGATCAGGGGATTGGTTTCTCTAACATTCCCGAGAGTCCAATTCTTTCATCGTCTAGAAATCCCCCTCCCACCTCGACGAATTCTCGAAGCAATTCTTTAATTGCTTGAGGTGTACTGTTGCTGTGCTCACGTGCTTAGCCAGTGTTAAGGGTTCCTTGGGTAATTTGATACTTCGAATATAGGTGTGTATTTCCGTTCCAAAAACTTTTCCTATGTCAACAATTTGTTGGGTTAGCAAATACATTGAAAAGGAGGAGCATGGGTGCTTGGGTTCACAGGCTGATGCACTATGGCTCCACTTTACCCATTAGAAACAGAGGTACATCACCTAGGTTACCCATGGCATGGTAAATATGTTAACGTAGCCGAACTTACCTTTTACCTGGCACCCATAAACATGTTTGCCCATTAGTAGCATTTTCTATGCCCAACTGCTACGCCAGGATAGTCGTGCCAATGGGTATGAGATTACCCATCTACCCAATAATGCATCCGGGCAAAGCTGCTTCCCATCACATTAGCATTCCACCGGATTTTCCCCCACTTGAGAATGGTGCTCGCGCGTGCTGCTGGGTAAACACTGGGCGTCTGGGAGGTGTTGTTCATCTCAAGTTGGGCAGCTTGACCACTGCATTATTTCCACAAACACTAAATCATTAGCCTTTTCTAGAAATTGTTCTTCAAATTTTGTTCCTCATTTCATTGCGTTACACGAAAGTTTGTCTGTACATCCAACAATGTAAAGGAACGAGGCAATGCAGTATAATCACAATGAAATCACTTAATTTGTCGAATAAAAATCTTCGTTTCTCGAGGATCCCCGGGAAGAAATGTCGCGCGCGGTTCATTTATGGTTCTGACACGTCCTGACATGGATCACGTGTGAATCATCTAACGGGTTCCGTCGATCTTTCCTCGTTCTTACTCCTTAGAACTCTCGTCACAGGTGTCAAGACATGCCACAACCGGTGCGCAACTGCGACGCGTTACAATCAGTGCATCAGGAGTATATAGAGCAATTTATACTAAGTGGCTGCGTGCGACAGTCGCGTGTCAGACGCACGCATTTATTTGCGAGGGATTTTAGTAGACGTGTTTGGTCATCATATTGACGCACGCGCGTCAGTCGCACATACCCTATATAAATTGCTCTTATTATAACGGTCGTTACTATACGTGTCTTGAACAGATACAGGATATAACGATAACCAACTATTTATCAGAAAAAAATTAGAGCGGTGTTTGCATTTTTCTAGAAGTTTCCACCTCTGTGCGGTGACTACCTTCATCAGTCTGTTTCTGTGGCTATTCTCCCATGCCAATTCACAGTTTCTATAGCATTTTTAGTTTCTGTAGCAATCAGTAGGCGGGTTTGGTATGAATCAGAGAGCTGTAGTGATTAGCATACGTATGCGTCGCGGCCACATTGCGAGGAATTCCTAATGAGGGCGTGGTTTTTTTCTGCAGGTCGGATACCTTGACATGTTTCCTTGGAACGTTAGCTCTCTTCCTCCTCCTCATCCTCGTTTCTAAAAAAATATTTTTGATGGTGATTTGGAGCCATATATTTCATTTTCTTAATCAAGACATTTTTTGCCTAAACATTGCTGTTCTGTGGATTTTCTCATCTGTCCCTTGATTCACTCATTCGATTGAATTTCCATCACTAATTTCATCATTTACTGTCATCCGTGAATCAGTGCTTGCTTCAGACATTTACGTCGGCGTACGAAATGGCGCCCACTGGAGGGGGACCACCAAAGCGAACCGATCTGATTTTCGACGCGTTGTCGAAGGGATTCAAGTAAGCACAGGTTTTATTTTTCCCTAAAGCTGCATTTATAGTACATCGGAGTCCGATCCGATCGGATAAGAAATGATAGATCCTCGACGGATAGATGTACTATAAATGTAGCTTTAAAATTTACCCATCCAGACCTTTGCCGAGCGGTTTGAATTTGATTCCTAAATTGTGAGCAATGGCTGATGGTCTTCTCTTTCTTCTCTCTCAAGGCCGCATTAGGCTGTGGGTATACTCCTCGAGGAGTATAGCACCTCGCCATGGCCACTTCATTTTTAATACATATCGATTGTGGGCGGTCCGAAGTTGGCGACTGGTCATCGCGATCCGCCCACAATCAATACTATCAACATGAAGTCGCCAATCCTTGGCGATGCTAGATGCTACACTCCTCGAGGAGTATAAACGTGACCTTAGTCTATGCATTTTGGTCAGTCAGTCATTGTTGCACCACAGAATTCCGCCTATCTGCTCCGCCGCACCACCTATGCGGCGCGGCAGAATAGCTGAGCACCGCGGGTGCCGATATTGGTGTTTTGCTTATGCTTCCACCATTTTTCCTTGTGTATGTTTCAATCCTGAAAACAGTAGGAAACATGAGGAAACATCAACATATGCGACCACGTCGCTCAGGTGTTCTGCCGCGCCGGCGGGTGGTTCGCGGCGGTAGAGCAGATGTATGGTATTCTATAATGCAAGAATGATCGTCCAACACTGTGAAGAGCTTGGAGCAAGAGCTTCAGAAAATCACGTGCCCAACTTTTAGTCAGTCAATTGGGCATAGTAGCAACAATCACACTGTCATCATACTAGCGTTACTCGTTTTCATCTTAAAGGCAGAGTGTCACCTCGTTTCATGGGTGGTAGATACTAAAAGGCTCTGGACCTCCTTGCCACGTTGATTCTAATGATGCACGTCAAAACGCACAAAAGTGACGAAAACCCCGTTTCTGGAGGGTCCGAAAGTGCAGTTCACGGACCACCTGGGCGGAGCGGTCTGTGATCTTGCTGGTTGCCTGCCACTTGTGCAGCGTTGGCCAACACGTCTAGACGTGTCCGATCGATAACATCAATGGCTTCACACGTCCACTTGGATCGACAAGCTGTTCCAGGCCCCGTCCCAAAAACGTTTGAAATACGGACTTAGAGACCTTTTCGTAATATTTTATGTATACCGCTGGATTCAGCGTGTCGGGAAGACTCAGAATCTGCTGAGGGCCTAGACACAAGGACGAGGTGACACACTGCCTTTAATTACCTAATTCTACTTTGTTTACTTGTTCTATTTTATCTGATGCGATATGCTTTTTAGGTCCTTCATAGCGCATTACTCCGACGAAGTTCAACGTTTACGTGATGAACTCACGGAAGCCGACTCGACGCAGATGAAGCACCTCAATGATGTGAGTTTGAATAACTCTGAAATCGCCGCGATATTTGGGCGACGCGAGGCGAGCATCGCGCGAATCCCTGCGATGTTTTCGTTGAGCACTTGTTTACTCAATGAATTACTATTTGTGAGCTATCACGCTGCGCAAAAACGCCAAATGAGGCGATATTTTTGTAGCAAATTTAAACTCCGCCAATAATTTTATAGAATCGATGTCGTTCTTGTCATTTCGGGAGCTTATCAGGCTCATGAGCAAGAATTCCTTGAAGCTTTGTTGACTTGCCGCCAAGGGATGAGATGGCGCCAGCGGTGCGATCGCGGCTGCAGCTTCCATCGTTAGCGCGGCTGGCTAGTCTTGTTGGGACTGAAGGGAATTAAGATGGTTTTCCTCGAAGTGCAGCGAGCTCGAAAAAGGTGAAAAACTGGCCTGAAACTACCGGTTTCTTGGTGGAATTCCTGGCTTGTGGCTTGCGTTCCTGGCGTTGCTTGGCTTTGCTGATGCCCTTAGGATTCTCTGCGTCTGTGTTTCCTGCGATTTCCACTGCGATTTGCATCATAATAATTGTATCCTCTTTCCTTACAGGAGTTGTATCGCGCCGAAGAAAGTCTGCAACTGTACGAATCGCATAAACAGCGACTGGCAAAACTTTACGAGAAGTATCGCAGTGGTGCATTTAACAACATGAAGGGTGAGTTTCTTCAGCGATTCGTATGCTGCTTAACTGCGATCGCCGCGATTTTCTACCTGTAATGCTGTGGATCTGGCTGCGTTGCTAGACAGGAGCCATTGCGCCAACCTCGTTCAGAGCTTGGCCGATATAAAGCCTTGCGCGATTACATGACTTTGTTGTCGTTTGTATTTAGGCCACCGGAATCTTAGCAAGGTTTATCTTTCAAAGATCTCGGTTTGCATCTGGCGCAGCTCATTTAATCCACTTTGTATTTTTCTCTGCCAGCCTCAAGTTGTTTTCCACCTGGATATTTCTGTTGTTTTATCTCCATTGCACAAATTTGGCAGTATTTCTGGATTGTTCCTGGGAATCTGCTGGTTTCTTCTCTCTTGTGATTCGCCATTCTAATACACAATTTTGGAATTTCTGGTGTTTTGCATCATTTTCATGAGAGTGTTACGAGTGTGTACGAGTGTTTCCGAGACCGTAATACCTTACTCGTTTGTCCATCCTTTGACCAAGCTGAGAAAAGAAAACCGTGAAAATGACTGGTTTGTTGTAGTCTTCAAAACAGAGCAACTTCACATTCACCTCCGAAGGGAGGCTTCTAAATTGGGTTCGTTCCTTCAGTAATGGCCTCAATTTGGGTATATGTATTTTGTCTTAAGACTCTTCCAAGGCGGCTTTGCCCCGTAACCGTGGAGTAAAATCAGTATTTGTCCGCAGAGTGTTCAACAATACTTCATAAAATAGAGATTTCGTTCTAATACCTAATTCTTGCTATCATTTTCTAGATACCTTTTTGAATGACATGTTCAAATATACATAAGGTTAACATTTTAGTAATTTTAAAGTCGAAGTCCCATCCATACGTTTCCTATTTTTGACAGACCGCATGACTCCCCTCGCTTTCTCCTAGACCTCCGCCACCCCAGTTGTTAAGTACCTCAGTGACTAAAATATATGAATTTTTGTCAGAAAAGAAAACTTGTTTAGTTCAGATCATCGGTAACTATCCTTAGTTAACCAATTCAAGCAATGGAATTTCCTGTAGTTGTGGGTAATTTGATAGGGTCTAGAGAAAGGGGGAGGGGCAGGGTAGCTCAAAAATACGTGAGGAACGTAGTGGCAAAACTGTAGCAGAGGAAAAGAAGCAACTGTATGGCGCCACAACTATTAGCGACACTTACGGACGAGTTCAGGCTATACTCCACTTGGAGTGTAACAATCTTCGTCGCCGCTCCTCGGGCATTATCGATTTTGATACGTATTGATTATCACTGGCTCATGCAGCAGTCACGACAGTGATGCCCCGCCCAAAATCGATAGTTATCGGAATTGATGTCGCTGGCGAGGGCGATGCTCTACAGTGGACGTCAATAGCGTTGGCCCATCTGTGGCCTCGAGAAGAACGTCGCGCAACCGCGCCGCGTGCACTGTAACCTATGTATTCTGCTGCTGTTATGCAATTTCTAGCAGCTTTTCTACCCAATTTTAAGAATTTTCGAGCAAATCGGGAAGAAAAGACCCTAAAAATCCGGCGGCGACGACACCGATCTCGGCGCGTGCTGCGCGGTCGCGCTGCGTCCTTCTCGGGGCCGCGAATGGGCCACCGGCATTGCCGTCCACTATATGTGGAGTATAGCGATAGCCTTGCACGTGAACAACTCATCCCAGACGCAACTCATCCCTTATTCAGCACATGTCTGTGTGATTTTTGATTTACCTCAAAAAAAGTACCACCTTACATACAGCTGCTATAGACCTGAGAAGCATTTCTTAGCACATTTTACTCGATCGTCGATATTCTGTTTGTGCAATGTCCACACGAAGGGTGAGCGAAAGATTAAGCAAGATCACCGTGAAATTTCTTAATCTCCCTAGGAAATCTTCTTGTTGTGGGATGGGCAGCATTTACACCCCATTCCATCCAAATATGCAAATTCTGCGAGCCGTAGGCCACATTAGTCCCCGAATCCAGAGATGCTAATAGCCCGCTGCCACGGACAGCAGAAGAATGTGGCCTAGTTCCAGTTTTTGACTTAGCATATGAAATCATAAAAGCCTACACTCTGGTTTTGGAGAAGTATCAGCTTGTAAGCTTGTTATATGCTGGGATTTGTCCAGTTCTTGATTAACGTTTGCATAATGTTAACTGATCAACTGCTTCAAAGTCTCTCAGCTAACGTTTATACTTCATGGCTTCTCGACAATACGTTGTGTATGGAAGCATAAACTGACATCTTGGACCAATCCTGAACATCCAAACAAGGATAATTTGGCCTGTTTCCATCCAAAAATCCAGAGCCCCTCCTTTTTTCACGCTGTTTCATATCGGCGTGCACTACGCACTCATTTTTGTGTATTCTATCGTCCCGCTCTTTAATAGTGTCATGCTGTGCGCTGCAGAGTGTGGACGACAGCCTCTGTTGTCTTCTATCTGCACTTCTGTGGATATGAAGTGTCGCTGCAGGTCCAAGTTATCTTATTATGGAGGTAGGCGCTCCGGTAATCTCTGCCTTAATCCATGTAAAAGTGAGTTCTTCAGTTTTAACCGCTGCCTAATCCAAAATACCGACTAAGGGGTTGCTGCACGCATGCATCATTGAGACTACCTCGGGTAAACGGTCCAACAATCTCGAAGTTTACCCATGGTCAAGAGAGGCGTGGACACGTTTAGCCTGGGTAATCCTAGTAGTCATCTAGTCCTTGAAAATTTAGCTTTTGAGCGGAAATCCTGAGCGCTGAAGAATCCGTGGGTTGATTCTGAGTATTGCTAACAATGAGTAAATTGCGGGAGAGTGCTAACAAGTTTACCCTGGGTAATCTCAATGGTGCATGCGGCCCATGGCTTTTGAAAATTCAGTTTCTGGTCGGAGATTTGCTAATTTACTGTCTTTGATCTTGAGCGTTAAAGAATCCATGGGTTGATCTGATTCCTGAAAATGATTAAGGATGGGTGAACTGCAGGGGGGGGGGGGTGTAAAAGCGTTTATCCTGGGTAATCGCAATGATACATGCAGCCTTTGTAGGTTTGACCCTCGGGAATGCCCCTATCCCTTGGCCTTCCTAGTTTGACAGCACGTACTAGCTCTCTTCCCACCTGGAGGTCCAGAGGCCCGCTGTATATTTGGCTATTCATGGGTCCGCAGAGTTCCTAGTTCGTCCAAGTTTTCCTGACTTCACTGGCTTCTTTATCCGAGAATCCAATCCTCTTTTTTCTTTCTCGTATGATAACAGGTGCTGCAAAATTAGCCTAGAAGGGAAAATTTGCTAGTTCTGGACACCGAAGATTCCATGGGCTGAGCATGAATCCTACAGGCTTTACCCTCGGACATGCTCTGAGTTCCCTGATCGTTCTGGTTTGGCACATGCTCCCGCTCTTTTTCTGCTGTGCTCACTTCTTTCGGACGTCGACGACGGCTGCTAATGCGCTTCTCCTCGATCGCTTGTTCTCCGCCTTCCGTCCTCGGTCAACATTCATTTCATTGCTCCCGCACAGGTGCACAGCCCACGGCTATTCATTGGCCCGCACATCGCTGAGCTCCTTGGGTTTTCTCCGCACCTCCACCGCGCGAACTGCTTATTTCTGCATTTTCTGCATTTGTTGACCTTGAACATCTTCGAAAACAACACTTCATTGGAGGTGTGATGTTATTTTTGCGCACTTATCCACGTTTCTTTCCAGCCGCGCGTCTCGCATCCGCGCGCGCGTTCACGCGACTCATCCTCTCAATTACGTTTAATGTTGCTCGACCTCTTCAACACGCGCTCCACGTCTCCAGACGCTCTTGTCTCCGAATAGAAACACACCTTCTTTGTGTTTTTGTGCGCGTCGCGTCAATCGACCTTACTACGGTTGACTCGATAATTGCCTCTCGAGAGGGCTACTGGGCGGTTTTTCGTCTCGACGCCCCTCAACGAACTGCTAAACAGTTTGTCGAGACGTTTTCAGCGTTTCAGCGTGAATTCCGTTCTTCCACGTCCCGGCTTGGGTAAACAGTCCCTGGACAACCTTCTAAAGTGGTCACATTCCTCCTGTTTTAATGTGCATGTCGATATAGGTCGAAGTCCAGCACTCTATTGGATTCGCTAGCGTGAAGCACACAATTAGCGCCTACTGGTTGGCGACGACGGCGGTCAGCTTCATGACCGCTGCTGTGAGAGCACCTTGTGCGTTTTTTTACCTACACCCTGTCGCTTATCTAAGGTATACGTATGATTCTTGGGTTCCCTAACGTTGAGCCGCGGTTGCTTGGTAAACTTCACGGCATCCTCGCATTCACCCATGATAACCTTTTTTGCATAATTTCTTAAGCTTCCGTTCTAGGGCCTAGATACAACATTTAGATTACCCTTAGCAAATGTTTTAACGAACCCATGTTTACCCCTTCACCGGACACCCATCAACGTGTCTTTACCCATGTCGCTTTCTATACCTTGCTGCTACTCACGAGTAATCATACTCATGAGTATGATACTACCCAGCCATTGATGCATCCAAACCCACATATTCACTCTGCGAGTATCTACCTGTGTGAAGTGCTTTTGTGACTGTGGTTTTTAGTGACAGTGTTTCTCAAAATACACAGATTTCGGGTGAGGTTCTCCTCTTTACTTTTTAGATTTATTTGTCGCTAGTTTTGCTCCCAAAAAATCTTATCAATACTATTTTGTATTGTTATTATGTTGTCCATACTTTCTTCCACATGTATATACAATATTTTTACATTTTAAGCAGTGCCGAATGAAGAGTTGCTAGCCAGGTGGGAGGGAGTGGAAAAAGGTGACATATCCGCCACTTCGTGGACCTAGATGGTACCGTGAAGTAACTGAAAATATCGCTGCGATTGGTAATGCACCTGGATCTATAGACGGCTTGTCTTTTTTCTCTTATAATAAGGGATTAATTGATTTGACCGAATTGGGATACTACCCTAGGAGTTTTACCTTTCCTCACAAAGTTAGCATAGAGGCAAAAGTCGCTGTCGTCAGACACACGGTCACTGGTTCGATTACCGGCTACTTGCCGATTACGGCCGGCCTGCATCATTGAGATTACCCTGGGTAAACATGTTATTGCTGCTAAGATACGGAGATAAATTTGGGTGCATTGTGACGATTACTCAGGGTTGTGATGGTGCACGCTTGCCCCGGCTTTCTCTCCGGTGGGTAAAAATGGGACCATAATCGCCATGAACAATGGATGGACCTGGATTTCTAAGCCAAATACGCATCCGCGAGCATAGGGAGCACATTCTCAAAAGAGACTGATCAGCGTTAATCACGTTCTTCTTTATGGATGTATGTATTTCTCTACTTCTTCCTTTTCTTATTTGTCTTTACTATCTTTATTCTTTTCGCTTCTTTTCGTTCCTCATTTTTCGATGCCAACCATTTTGATAATCATCCGACTATTTCCCGATGATAGGTTGCGATCATTTGATAATTTTTATTATGTTCGAGGTCGTTATTTGATCACTTCATTTTGCACAATATCTCAAGCTTACCCCCCCCCCTTCTCCTTCAATTTCCCCTCCCCCGTTACAAAAATACTTTTCTCGGTGTTTGGCGAAGCGAAATAAATATAGACAAATGAATAAATAAGGGAGGGGGTTGGAGAAGAATGATATCACTGATAGCTTCAGGTAATCCCGCATCCTCCCCTTAACCCCCCCCCCCGCCACCCCTAGAAAGTTCGTCATTCCCCCCGAAATATGCACCCAGCGATCCATTTTCTCCGCGCCACAGCCATCATGCATTTTGTGTGCTCGTGCTGCACTTCTTCGTCAGTATCCTGGAACTTCTTCCGAGGGTCCGTTTTTTCGTGCTCGCGCGTGTTTCACATAGCGGCTGACCTCGTTCCACCTCGCGCAGTCGCGCACACCTCACATCTGAGCCACCTGTTCACGCGACGGCGTCTCGTTTTTCCCTCGTTTCGCATGACTTTCGCTCTCTGCCGCTGTTTAAACGTCTTAAGAGCCGTCCTCCTTAACGATATCTGGCTGCTACTGTTTATGACTCACTTGCTGAAGGAGCAATCCGAACACTTATCCGTGGGTTTCCGGTTCTTTTCGCACCCTTAACGAGGCAGTGGTGGTGATGGCATGGATGTTCCGCGCTTCAGTTGGTTCCTTTTTCGCGCGAATACCTCGTCACCTTTTCATCGAATTCCTGAAAAGAGTTTTCCTCTAGAAAATCACTGGTGGATCCTACTAGTTGCGTTTTCTCACATTTTTCGTTCACAGTCGTTTTTTCCTACTCTTTAAGAGTTCGGACAGTAGAAAAGAGGCCTAAATTTCTTCAAGAGGAATACCTAGAACTTTTCCTGAGTTATTCTGGGTATTCCTCTTACCCTGAATCGGTGAGTTTCCTCAGGTCAAAGTTGCTGTATTTCATACCCCTAGGCATCCATTTCCTTCTCTAGCTGTGACATAAATCTTGGGTAAATTACACCGATTCTTGCTTAATGGATGAGTCTTTTCTGATTCTGCGGATATGGGAAATTTTTTCGTGAATGCCCCTGAATGGCACCGGTGGTGTGCAATTTTCGAGCGCGCGAGGTGTGGATCCCATGCTGAAACTCCTTTCGATCTGGGTACCCTCCTTTGTACCCCCAAGCTAATATCCTGTGATCGATCTACTGCCCATATTCATGAACTCTCTCAGTAAGGTTCTGAACTCCTCTCTCACCCAGAGTGGACACGTTTCCTGCCAAATATGGGATATCTTCTTATCTCTACTACCACCTGTCATCTCTGAGGCCGTATGCATCGCTGCAGTTACCCAAGGTAAATTGTCGACACCACGCAGTTTCACCCATCTTTAGCACGGGCATCAACACGCTTACCCTGAATAATCTCAATCGTACATCTAGGCTCTGATTGAGATGAGTCGCTCTGGAATAGTAAATCCTTTTTGCATTAAGAACCAGCCCCACTCGGGCACATGCATGAATAACGGCAAAGATCCCTGTTCTCATTGTCATTTACCCTTTTTTGTTGGTTTCCCTCAACATGAATCTCGGGGTCATGTCGTGGACGAGTTTACTTGTTCACACATTTCTCATAGCGCGAACTTTATCTGTTGCATTAATCACTGCGAACTATATCCTGCCGGCGCCGAGGAGAACAAAAAATGGTCGTTTACCATGACGGCTGACATCGCACTGGTTTCCTTGTCGATCGGAGAGTACTGGCTCTTTTCCAAGAATGGGGTGTTGCCGAGTTCTTCGAGAGAGTGCTAGCGTCAAAACCACAACCATAACCCTCTCAATTGTTTATTTCTATGGAAGAAATGTGCCGAGTTCGTCTTGTCGTCGGCTCGTCAGCTTAGCGTTCGGGCAAATAGTCGGGTGCTTCCCGGCCAAACGGGGACGACTCCAATGAACTCGGCGTCGAGATCATTGTCGTGCCGGCTCCCGTCGTGCAATCGCCGGCGAGCTCGTCTCCAGCCTATTTATTTGTTTGGTCATTGGATGTCTACGTTCAGCTGCAGCTTCTTCCCATCTGCTGGTTTCTATGGAGTTGTCGGCGACTACTTAGCAATCGGATTTCTACTTTTTTCTGTGGCTTTAGCACGGTTTGGAATGACGAGGAGGTGCAGAGTTTGGTGTGTTGTAAGAGTTCACTAGGATCAGTTGACCTTGTGCCAGAAAACCGGTGGCTGGTTCTACCTGTTTGTTTCAAATGTCACTTTCACTAGCAGATGCTTCGAATTCCTTGCAAAAGCGAACTGTACTATAGGGGAAGTCTAGACATATGTAGTTTCAGTAGCCTTTCTCGATTTTCACTTATCTTGGCATCACTATTTACTTATTTGTGTATTTGTTTATTTATTTTATGCACTCGCAGATGCACCAATAAAAAAGCCTACTTTTATTATTATTCCCTACTTTATTTGTCTACTTTGACTTTATTTGTCTACTTTAACTTTATTCGTCTACTTTGGTGTCTTTTCCCGGAAATCCCTCAGGTATCCCTTCCTAGCTTGCTAGAGGTTCATCTACGTTACTTTAACACTTTGGTCGAACCCATGCGTCTTAAAATCCGGTCCGAGTCTGGTGTGAAACCCACGAAAAACCCACCGTTTTTTCAATTCTTTGCAGAACTCGTGCATACCGAGGCAAAATACGGCTTCTAGGTTTTCTGAGAATATAAAGGTGTTGTGGATTTTGATTATCCTTCAGCACGTGTTGAGTACAGCTACATAACTGTTGCCGTAGTCATAAAATATTGAGATTTAAACAGTTAACCCTTTGACGTCCATGCCATTTTCCACGTGTATCTGCATTTTATCATGTCCCGGCTCCTTTCCTTGCTCCGAAATTTTTTAAAATAAAAATTCCGACATGGAGATCTTACATCTTCATATTGACTTAAAATTATTACTACAGTACCATCTAAAAAACCGCTGGTAACAATAATCAAAATATTATTTAATCAAGGCACAATGAACTATTGAACTGGATCAAGCGAAGAAGGAAGGGCATGGTACGCTCAACCTCCGGAACTTTCGCGAGGCCTTGATGCCATTCGGAAGCTCCGCGGCACTTCCGAAAGCATGACACGATAAGGATTGTTTCGGAGCTCTTAGACAATTAGAATGGTGCAAGATTCTAACATATCGAATAGCGTATTTTCATTCAATTTTTGCAGTGATGTGTTCTTCCTCGACTTCAGCTGGCCATGCAATAAGTCGTAGTAAAATACGAAAAATTTTTGGCTGTTTTGCTTCAAAATCTACTCCGTAACAGTTTAATAATCACCCCATATTCTTGGTGCCGCAAAGCGTGAAGACGTGGTGTCGGTTCATACTGGTCGATTTTGAAGTTCCTTCTGATTCCATAATGAACAAATTACGTCACTTTTGCTCGATTTCGGAAGTTTTGCGGAGCCATCTCGGGACCTACGGCCGGGTTACCTCCGGTAGATGTCGAGATGGCTCCGCGAGGAGGATTAACGCATAAGATTATCACTTCTTTTCCGCTCTGCTTTTTCCCTGCGAACTATAGTAACGTTTTTTTTCTCAAACCAGGCGTACTACGTAATTTTCTCTGTGACGATGGTCTCATTAGTTTCAGGAGCTGGACGAACCTGTTCATTATTAGGGGCACGACTTTTTATCCGGCTAGATATATGCCGAAAGTCTCAGGCGCGCCTGTCATTCCTCCTTCATTTCTCATCTTGGGTTCATTCCATGGGATCTTGATGCCTTTTTTCCTCATATGATCTGAAAATTCACCAAAATCCAGGTTTTCTTTATATTCTGCTTCCCTTTTCCTCATTATTTCCTTTCTCATCCAGTTCATTTTATCAAAAGATGAAAAGTTCAGACCGGTTAGCAAACAGTCTTACCGTAATCTTCAAGCGTAGTAGTAGTACCACCCTCTGCAAAGTAAAAATCAGCACTGATAGGCGACTCGACGTTTAACAGACCCTGATAACCTAATTGATTGCCTTCAGTGAAGTTATGTGGACCACATTTTATCTTATACCCGGAAATTACGGTAAGACCGTTCGCTAACAGGTCTTAACTTTCATTTTATCTCCTAGCTCTGATTTTTTGCGCTTCTATTCGGCTTGTATACCTTGAATCTATTAATAAGTAATTTTTATTAGTGTGTCGAGCTGAAAATTTCGACCCACGGGGAGCAGCCTGCAGGGCGCTGTCCCTCGTGGCGACTGGGGAAGATCTTTCACCATTTTCGTACAGAGTTCCCATGGAGGTGGATGGTAAAAACATCTAGGATATTTTTCCCTCTCATGTTTTACTTGCAAATGATGAGTTGAACGAATTCGTGGAAATTATTGCGGAATTTTGGTTTTTCTTCAGTTTTCTCGTGAAATAATCGTAGGGTTACCCCTAAATTCATCCATAAATGCAGAAAATATTAAGAATTGTTCTATTCCATCGTTTTTTTTTTGCAGTGAAATCGTCCAGCATCACTGACCTCCGCGCAGCGTTCACCGGCAAAACGGTCGACCGTGCCGCTGCAGCTGTCGAGATGGAGCTGCAGAACATGATGGGCCGGATTGTTGTCGATATCAAAGGTGAGGCACTGATTGATGCGGATCAATAATGTCATTCTTGCTAATCGATATTTTAGCGATCGCCGGATTTGCCCGGATAGCCGCTGGTGACGTGTTCGAAGTCACGGTACGTCATGGAAATCAGAAATGGCGAACGAGAGGCAGGACACAGGCGGATCGTACGCAGAGATGGGAGAAGTCGCAGGCGATTCTCGCCTGCCAACCGGATGCCAGTATTGAGGTTAAGGTTGGTGAGGTGCACAAGAAACAGCAGTAGTCGAGGCCCATTCGCACGTGCTGGACCACATGCAACATGGTACTCTGATTGTCTGCGTATCCTCACATTACATTGATGTCACCATTCTTATTCTCGTCCAATCTTTCTACTTCGTGTTCTAACCTGTCCATTCATGTGGTGAGCCGCGTGCTCGTGAATCTCGACCACTGGATTCTCCCTGTCTTTGTAATCTCTATGATAAAAAAAAGATTTTATCTGTTTTGAATCTCCAGTAAGCCATATGGTCTTGTGCCTTTATGCTCAATCCTGCTAATAGCCTTTTTGCCTTTCGAAGGCACCAAACAGTGCGCTTATAACACTAAACACTGCTAAAGTGCCTCTTTCGCCGAAAAGCCCTGAACGTCCTCTTCTTTAAGGTGGCTGAAGTGCGCATGTTCAAAACGAAGCTGCTGTCCGAGCGGTCGTTTGAGCCATGCGAGTTGTTCTCGTCCGAACCACAACTGGTCACCATGAACCTCAACCAGATCGGAACCATCAAGCTACAGCTGGTGGTTACCTGGATGTAAGTGCATTACCAGATCCTTGCGACTATTTTATGGCAGTTTTTCACTCTAAACTGTACGTCTTGCTGACGAGATTCCAGCAATTTTCTTGTCACCGCTGACATCTGTGTTTCTTCTCAAGGATATCGCGGTAGTTAGGAAGTGAGACTGCGGCAATTTTGCCTTGCGCACTACCACGTAAATGGCCATTATTAGGACATTGAGAGGTTGATGCGCTTTGGAAGTATGTCTTCTTGTCCTGCTTTTTGAAAGGGAGAAGGGATATGTCTTTCATGGTGGATATCCCTAAAAATCCAGGGATGTTTACGGTTTCCATAAGGCTTTTTTTCCTGATTCTGGCTTGTCCAGGACGGCCAAATTTGGCTTTGGTCAAAACATTTCTTGCAAAAGTCATCTCCACCTATCAAAGCACAATCACTGTAAATCCTAGTAATCATTAATGGGAATCAGTCTCAAAAGATATTTTTCTGATGGAAAAGATCTCATTAGCCAAGTTTGGGCGTGTTGGATACTCGAGAAACAAGCCTCTGGCCCCGGATGCATCATTGGAAAAATGGGTAATCCCATATACATACTTGGGTATGATTACTCTGGCTGCCAGCTGGGTGTAGGAAACACCTTGTATGGGTAAACATGTTGATTGGTGTCAGGTAGAGGGTAAATTTGGATACGTTAGCAAGTTTACCTTGGGTAGTCTCAAGAATTCACCCAGTACGTCTATTATCTTCTCCAGCGCTATGGCATGGCAACCATTTTTTTTTTTTGAAAAATTCTTGGCGTGTAGAGAAAACGCACACATATTGCTCAGATATAACAAGTAACAAGGTCTTCGGGAAAACTGAGTTTTTTCCTCAGCAATTATCGCAGAGCTCCTGAGTAGCCACTAATCAATCCTGAGTTATCCTTTGGAACCGGAATTTTCTGGAGTCTTCAAGCAGCTTTGACCTTAATGCTATCGTTTAGACCTTTGCTTGCCTCCCACACCTCGGCGCGACCACCGATGGCACCAAAAACTGGTGACGAGTCGAACACGGAGACGATGGAGAGGAAGCCTCGAGTGGTGCTGAGGGAGAAAAAGAGAGGCTCTGCTGCTAGGTGAGGTTTCGGAGGTCTTTTGATTAATAAATAAGTAGCTTGAATAAGTAAACAAACAAATTAGGTAAACGAATGTATAAATAACTAAATCAATAATATCATCTCGTTCATCGCTTCCTCTATGCATGGTGCTGCTTGTTTCAGAGTAGCAATGAAGGAGCAGTGGCGTTCATCTACCACCCTCCTGGACAGCATCTACCAGGATGTCAGCAAGACTATTCCGACCGTAGAGGCGGTATGTGCATCTCCATCTACTTTTCCTCATCGCGGATTACCACAGGTAATCCAGCTAGGCTACGATAATCATTACTTATCAAAAACGATGCCACCTGAGCGACATCGACGCAGAGTGCTCTAGTCCACGCGGGGTATAGTGGCAGCTCAGATCGATGGAAACTGACACTGCCCTGCATCATTCGACTTCCATGAGGTCAAAAACTTCCTTGTTTGTTTCAGATGTCCACTTTTGACTTGCGACGACCAGCTCAATCTGTCAGCCCCGTGCGCCAGATCGGCCGTCGATCAGCTAGCATGGCGCATCTGGTCGCTACGCCGTCGGAAAGTCCTGACAGTATCCGGGCTTTCAACAAGAGGTTGGGAAATCCTCTCCATCTCTGCTAGACCTAGCATCTTTCCAAGTTTCAATTGCTCTCTTCTTTCCAGATTTGGCAGCGCAACCCCGTCTGAGACCAGCAGCGACAAATCGGCTTCCTCATCGGAAATGTTGGAAACAGTCGACAGCTTGGTGCCAACGGTTGATCGAATGGCTTCCAGTCAATATCCGGAGTTGCAATCGTTGGTGGAGACTCTCAAGCAGTGGCAGACTGTTTTGCGGGTTAGTAGAGTTCCTTTGACTTCTTAACTCTCGTACCTCGAGTTTCACTTGTCTTTTTTTTGACTCATTTCTTACCTAACTAATAATAAAGACACTGAGAAAACACGAAAAGCAGTTGAAAAGAAGCGAAGAATATTAGGATGTTTGAGCAGTAAAAGAATAATGAGAATACCTAATATAATTTGATTAGTTATAAATGCTCTGAAGTAACATGTGATGGCATCAAAACTATCTCTCCAACGGACGAATTATGTAATATCTTGTAATATTTCTCATTCGGTCAGAAGCAATCTTACTATATTTTCGTTAGAAAAAAAGATTCAAATTTAATTTGAGTTTGGAATTCGGGCAGTTTTAAAGAAAAAAAATTCGATCTGTTTTGGGCAGAAATCGATGAAATAAAAGTTTTGAGTAGGAAAAGCATTTTCTTGTCAACCTTTCCAGTTCAAAATTATGAATTCTACTTGAACACTAGAAATTAGTAAACCTCTAGAAATTATTTAATTGGTTTCTATTCGTTACTACTTTCTTTCTTTCTTTCTTTCTCTCTCTCTCTCTCCCTCTCTCTCTGAGTCTTTCTCTCTCCCTCTCTCTTTTCCTCTCATTGTCACATTTCTCCTCCTTTTTTTCCTGAAAATTCGTAGTGGATTTTCTAAAGAAAGTTGGAGACTCTGTTCAAGATCTGCGGACCCTGTTATCCTCGCAAAGAAATCTGCAAATCTCTGGAAATCAAAAGAACTGAGTGAGACTGAAAACTTGAAAATTCAAAAAAAGAGCAATAAATGCGAGTTCTGAGAACTACTGTTCGGGTGGTTTTGAACCCTTAGATAATGGTTGTTATTAATTTAACTGAGTTTGCTATGCCCCCTCAAATTAGCCCTTTCCGTCTATTGCTGTTTTTCATTTCTCCCACTATTTTACTACCTATTTTTCTGACCTGTTCTTATCTCTTCATGAATGCTTTGAGACGTAGATGTCCAAAAGTGAATTGTTCCTTGAACCAAAACTGTTTCTTGTGACCCTCATTATCGCTCTCAGCAACTGCTCAGTTTTTGCGTTTGGAAATCTTGGATCTGTCCAGACTACAAATTTACCTTCCCTCTGTAACGTAAACTTGTCCGCGGAGGTTTTTGACTATGTATTAGTATTAATCGTTATTCGCTACGCACGACGAAGGTTTTATATAGTAGATATTTAGTTGCTTTTTACTGGATTGTTATTTTTCCCTTGTACGAGCACTACTCCTCGGTTGGTTGCTGGTGTTTTCAGACAAATATTCCACGCCAACGGTCTTTTCTCTGTTTAATCTAGCTTCCATAATTTTTAAATTCGCAAGCCATAATTTCAATTTCCTTTGAATTACTACGTAGAATCCCAGTGGGACAACTCGATTTTTTTGCGGGTATTCTACCCATGATATTAGATTTAAAGTATTTATTGCAATGAAGCATTTTGTAATAGTGGATTCAGTTGAAATTCCACTTTTTCAGAGGTCAAGTCAACGTCGAAGTTCATTAACTCGATCATCGCTGTTCCACACGCCCAGTACCGCTAGCGAAGAACTCGACGATAATGTGTTAATGGCTGGAGATTTACAGTAAGTATAGCTATTCTACTCCTTCATAAGAAGTGCTCTGAACTTCTTGAGAATTTTCATTCGCTGCTAGAAAACAAATAAGACATTGAACGAGCGATCGATAAATTCTTGCTGTAAATACCAATGTTTAGCTCTGAAAACGACAGTGGCATAGATTCGCTGAGACAGCGTTACTCTCCCTTTGTAAATGATGGTATGCGCAAGAAATACGGCGAGAATGGAGGACGCAAGGATGGAAAGCGCTTCCGTCAGGTGAACAATACTACCGATTTTTTTTTACTGGGCTCTGTCTGTCCTCGTAATTCTATATCTCATCTATTTATAGATGAAAGAAAGGCGAAAATCGCTTGGAGCAATGATAGATCCATCAGAATTGGAGCAGATGTACCTGGAGAGTGATCGTTTCTGGGAGAGTCCAGATGACGACACTAAAGGCACTGCGTCTGGAAATTCAGAGATCGACATGTGCCTGCGGTACCATCTGTCAAGGGTGTCGAGGTGTTTGCAGGTATCTTATTCATTATGGTAACGATTTCAACATAGAGTTTCGGAGACTCAGCTTGTGTTTTATCCAATACAGGGCGAGCTACTAATTAATTGTCTTTTTTTCTCTTTGATATCCATTCCTCATTTTTCAAATTTTTTCCTAAAAATACATCAGTGGGATAATTTTAGTCGTATAAACACACCTCACTATATTGCAGATACTCCAAACGATCACTCAGGATTGTCCACTGGTCTACAAATCCACGGAAACGTTGAAAAAGTTGGAAGTGGAGACAGTAACGCTGGATGATCTATTACGATTAGCGAATACTGTGCCAGCAGTACCCAACGTTGCTAATGGTTAGTTTCTACATCTATTTTTCTGAAAAAATTATAATGTTTTTGGAAGTGTTGAACTCTAATTGTGACCAACGCGGACTTGTTTTCGTGGTCTACGGCACTATTTTCATTTCAAAAGCGCTTTCACAGCTTTTCATTTGAATAAAGCGGGGGTTCACCCTCAATTGTTGCGGGAGTACCGCAGATGGGAGTATCACCCTTCTTAGTAAGTATAAGCGCAATGTTGTCATGGTGTTGCGCGCCGTGGGTGCGGTGGTCCAGTACTTGTGGTAAGTGAACACGGCGCACGTCATCGCACGCCGTGCGGCTTGGGCCACGGCATGCACTTCCTGCATCCGTAATCCTGATTATATGTATTGGAGCTGTTCTTTATAAAGTAATTCAACACAGTATTGCATTAAAGGTTACTAGCACGTTAACGTAACGGATTAACGAATTGACGAATTACGAAGTTTTTATTTACGCAGTGCAGCGTTGCAAGTCTGACTTCGAAACTCCACTTTGTTCCAAATCTATATCATGCACGACCACGTTTGCCAAGCACCTTCTTAGCACTCCTGATAACGTGATGCACATGGCGTATCCCGCAAAATGGGCTCTTCTTGTCCAAGAGCTGCTCCCCAGTGGTCAAATGGTGCACATGGAACATCGCCAAAAAATGTCCTTTGCCCATCCGCGTTCACCATGCAGAAATGAGATTGGTCCGCAAAGTATTAAAATTTGACTATCATCTCATTTCAGTTCTGGCAGAGATCGGTGCTGACCCGTCGCTGCAGGAGATCTGGCTATCAGCCTGCTACCCACTCCATACTCAGCTTGTCGCACCTAGAGATGATCTCCGAACACAAATTAAACTCAACATCGCCCACATTGTTGAGCAAAACTATCCTCACCTCGTGAACAGAGGTATATTTGCATCTACAAAAATAGTAGTACGTAGTAGGCAGAATATTCAGTGTTATGTTTTAGTTGCGGACTCGATCATCCGACTAATGGCCGATTCTGCACAAGAGGAAATGAAGTTTGTAACGGTGTTCCACTTTGTCGGAGTGTTTCGAGGACGTCATTTTGAGTCCTATGTCGAGAATTTGGGACACGATGGTTAGTACAGCGTTTTGCAGGGGGATTTTGTGATTGCTGTAATTTCTAAAATCCTTACCCGATCTGGATTTCTGAAAAGTGTCCTTATTCAGCTTGGATGATCTCTTTGCTTTCGAGTGGGCAAGCTTCTCGAGTACTACAAGTGGCTGATCGTTTATCACGAGTTCCAATAGTACCACCTATCGAGAGCCTCAAGCAGATTGGTGTCATCCTAGCAGATGGAGAGGAACAGAATCGCAAGATTTTAGGTAAGTAGACCTGCGGACG
The DNA here is from genome assembly GCA_037903475.1 of Ancylostoma caninum. Taxonomy (NCBI): domain Eukaryota; kingdom Metazoa; phylum Nematoda; class Chromadorea; order Rhabditida; family Ancylostomatidae; genus Ancylostoma; species Ancylostoma caninum. The sequence goes on from JBAJFG010000079.1 coordinate 1,307,462, forward strand.
AGTTATCACGGAGTCGTTTCTAGTGAAAAATGACTGGTCTTACTAATTAGTATGCGTTTGAAACAAAAATTATTGCGGATGTGGATCTTTTTCTTGTTCTTGTTTCTAGGATTTGTCGTTGAGCATACTCTCCCACCTCGGAATCGTTTTTGAGATTTTCATGTGGAAAGGATCTCCTGAAGCTGCTGATCATAAAAGGATATGTGATTCCACGCGAAACTGCCGAGGAAATCCGTCTTCGATCCCCAATTCTTGAGGAGCTTTGGGCGGAACCGATGGGCGGGGCTAAGACGAGGTTTAAATAACGCACTCCTGGGAGCGCACCTTTGAGGGAAACTCTTAGTTCCCTTGAGACTTCCTAATCCACTCTCTATCAGAATAGAAACTGCGCTCAATGCGTGACAAGAAAGGGGATACATGAGGCGAAAACCCTACAATTTTGCATTGGCTCCCGCCCACAGGGTCCTTAATAATTGGTGAAAACGGTTTTTTTTTTCGGAAGTTTTTCACGGGTTCACACATAACACTGTGATCAGCAGTTGCAAGAAAATCGTTTCACGTGAAAATCTCAAGAACGACTTTGAGATCGAACTGTTCTTTGAACGCTTAATCTAAATCTTTCTGGTACTATTCCATTCAGCTTTGGAGTAGAATCTCATACACTGTAGGGAAAAAATAGAGACAGGGCATCTGGGCTGGAATAGTGCCAATATTCTCTGCCGTGTCTGCCATTCCTGAATTTTCAGAGCGGTACCTGTCTTCGGCAAGGGGACAATTGCAATCGGACCTCATTTCTTCATATCTATGCCTACTGGAAGCCGATGAAGAACTTGGTCGGCTCGGAGCCATACGTGCACTTACTATCATCAATGTAAGTACTTATTCTTATGGTGCAACCAACAAACCATGTGTTTTGTGCAGTTGCAGAACTCGCGCACCACGAGGCAGCTCTCTCACGTCGCCGAGAACGACTCGTCTGAGAAGGTGAGACGTGAAGCTACTCGTCTGATGCATCGTCTCGGCGCCAAGCTGACGTCGGACGACGAGCAGATCACCCGCATCTGATCTGTTGAATGCTGATTGTTTCCGATACTCTTCGTGTATTAAAATTTTACTGCTCAGTGAAATCGCGGTTTTTTCAAGCTTTCTTCTTATCTTATAAGGTATTAATTATTGCTCGTATAGTGGTAGTGATTCTAATCAACCTATTGTTTATACTATTTACACCTTAAAGGTGTACCCTTCGATAGATACTATACTACTCTTAACCGTGTGCCTTAATCTGTGTGTGGTACTCGCCTATTTTCAAGGCGGGCAACTTATTTCCCTTTTTTGTTTCTTTGTACCTATGCTCTTAGCTTTTTCTTTATAGATTTCGCTGTATTTTCCATGTCATCTGTGAGAAGGCGCTAAACTTCTAGCAGCCTAAATTTCGTTGTTCAGCTGTATGTAATTAGAGCTCACTCTATATCTTGCTAACAAAAAACTTTATGACATCGTCATCTTCGCTCATCCTTTCGAACACTTGAGTACTCAAGTTTTTTTCTAATCTATTTAGAGATTTCTTATGCGCGATGTGGGAGTCAGGGTGCTGTGCTCCTCGGCTACTACCTAGTGCATTAAAAATGACTGTTTACAACAGAGCCCTTCCAGGTTTGTATAAAGTTGTTATAAATAAATATATAGTTCTATGTTTTCTGGCTGCAATTTTGTCTTTATTCTTTATTCTGTCAAGTCTAAGGATTGTGCACGTCCTTAACTTGAAACCTTCCACCCGGGATGTAGGGTCTTTTACTTTAAGACTAACTACGGGTATATAAATACTTTATCCTTATAACATAAATAATATTACATGATATATCATAAGGGGGCGTGGTTTCATAGGAAGCAAGGGGAAGGGAATAGGCCGCCGGTCACCGGACCATCTCCCGCTCATCTGATTGCCTGGCTCCGCCCACGTGAACTCGTAGGCTCGACATGTCCATTCCTTGGCAAAGCTCGTCCTCGAGCTTTTTGCTGCATCGCCATTCTGCTCATTTGGTGGTTTCGATAGGTCCGCTCTTTTGAACTGATTGACAGAGCTTTGGCGTCGTTTATTCCGATGAATGTCAAATGCGGCTCGGGGAACGAAAGTTACTGCCCTTGCCTACATCTGACGGAAGTAGAAGCTCGTCCTCGAGCTAAGAGGAACGGAGCAATGATCATCGAGAAGTAGAAAAACAATGGAGCATGTCATGGTGGAGTGGATGGAGACCCGAATGGCAACTGGAGCATAAAGTTGCTATATGTGATCGGATAGATGGCCTGATATGAAGGTTACGTCGAGGAGAAAATTGAACTTTGTCGCTTTATGTTGCGAGATGAGATGGTTGAAACAGTGATGAAGAAAAATACATCATTGAAAAAAGAAAAAAACAAACGAATCATGTGAAAAAGAAATTACAGCGGTGAAAATATAGTACAGCATTTTTTTTCTACCAAATCGATAGTACAAAGGAAAGGTAACCATTTGAGAAAAAACATGTAGTTGTTAATTTCTTTCGTTTTTCGATAAGAGAAACAAATTTTGGTTTGTTTTTCTTGTCGAGTACAATAGCTTAGAATGAACAGTTCTTGATGAATTGTGTACAGTGAGAGTTTTCAAGTGATAGACTCAAGAGGGACACTTCCCTAGTGCCAGTCACAGGGGCGTATTTTAGTGGAAGTAAGGAAAAATTGAGCAGCTTACGGTAATGTTTTCTCTCTGAACCGCCAATTCAAAGAGATCTTTTTAGCAAATGTCGCAGCGTTGCGGCGAAATTATGGAAATGGGCTCACCAATGAAGCAGTAGTATCTATCCATTTTTAGTAAAAAAAAATTTTTTTTTGAGGATTTGAAATAGATACTGCTACTTCTCCTTCCTTGTGGAGAAAGAGATCAGGCGTTATTACGCCTGCTCTTTTGTTGAAGGCGCTCTGAACGCCTTTCTGGAGATGCATTCGAGCGTGGTGTTCCTGCCTGTGATTGAGGGTGTTGCTGGTTTTGATCAGGAACACCACGCTGTCTTGCCCTGCTGAAATATAACTTCAGTCTGTTAATATGTACAGTTTGTGACGGCGCCTTCAAGAATAGGCTTTTTATGGTTACGTTCGGGCGAGATATCGATATGACTTCAAATGGACCTTTCCATTGGATCGTTAATTTCGGACGAACGGTGTCGTCATGAAGCAAAACAAGATCACCAATGGAAAGATCTTTACTATATACCTTCTTTTGAAAGTCATATCCTGCTTTGTACGTTGCCGTCTTGTTTGCGATGTTCGTCCCAACTTTCACGATCGTTGTCTTCAAGGCTGCTGCGAACTGACCAGCAAAACTATCTGTGACAAAGGTTAGAGTAGAAGGTAATTTGTGGAGGATGTCAGTCCAGCTAATGGGATGTCTCCCGTGGATGACAAAGAAAGGACTGTATCCAGTCGAGTCGTTTACGCTGCAGTTGTAGGCGAAAACAATCGGCTGTAACAGGTCCGACCACAAATCTCTAGCCTCTGAACAATATATTGTAAGTGAGTCAGTGATGACCTTAACCATCCTTTCCACTTGGCTATTGGCTTTGTGGTTGTAGCTGGTGGTAAGGTTATTAGCAACGCCAAGTGTTTTATTAATTTGAGCAAATAGCTCACTCGTGTAATTGGAACCTCTATCGCTGACAATTTCATTGGGAATCCCGTGCTTTGAGATGACATCATTGCTCAGTGCCTTAATGACCGCGTCTGCGGTTTGATTAACCAAAGGGGTGCATATTATATACTTACTGAAAGCGCAGACGGTAATAGAGATGAATTTGTTGCCATAAATACATTGAGGCAACGGACCAATGATGTCGGTATGGATTCTCTCAAATGGTCTTTGAGGGATGAGGAATGTTCCCAGTTCTTCCCGGATGATGTTACCAGCAGGAGTTTTTACCTTCTGACAAGGTGAGCAAGTTCTTATGTACAGTGCTATGTCATTGTACATATTCGGCCAGTAGTATTTATTGGAAATGCTCTTATATGTCTTCCGAATTCCCAAGTGCGATCCTAATAATGGATTGTCATGGAAGATCGCAATAATTTCACGTTGTTGCTCAGCAGTTGGAATGAGCAATTTTGGCTTTTTATGAATCGTGTAATAGAGCGCTCCATTGAAAATACAGAACTTGTCAAGCGTACTGAGAAATTGGTCTGGTGGATTCTCAAGTTTGCCGGTTAGGAAGTTGATCAGGCTCCCATAGACGGAATTTCGCTGACATTCTCGGATGTTCTCCAAGCTTGGTAGGTTGCTGACTTGGATGGAGTTAACGCTAGATGTTGGATACCGACTCAAAAAGTCGCAAAACGTGTTGTGCTTTCCAGGACGATACTCGATTTTGAGATCGTAGGCCTGGATAGTAATCTGGTATTTGGCTAATCTGCCTACCAGATCTGACCGGTACATGAGTGATTTCAGTGGGGCGTGGTCAGTGATTAGGGTGATAGTAGTGTTGGCCACATAGGGGTAGAAGTGTTTGAGCGCGAAAACTATAGCTAGCGCTTCTAGCTCGATTATGGAATAGTTCTTTTCGTGCTTGTTCAAGGGACGGCTACAATAAGCAATAGGATGCTCAGTACCTGTTGAAGGATTTTTCTGTAGCAAGCATGCTCCCAGTTCTATGGTGGAGGCGTCCGTGTGGATTATATACGGTTCTCCAATGATTGGGGGTGCAAGGATTGGAGCGGTTGTGAGTGCTTTCTTGAGGGTTGTAAATGCATTTTCGTGCATTTCTGTCCAAATGAAAGGAGTGTTTTTGGTAAGCAATGCGTTCGATGGTGATGCTATGTATGCAAAGCGGGGGATGAACCGACGGAAATAGGAGGCTGCTCCTAAAAAGGATTTCACTGCCTTGGAGTCTAGTGGCCTTGGAATATTTGCAATACAAGCCACTTTAGCAGGATTGGGTCTGGTTCCATGTTTGCTTATTAGCACTCCCAAATATGGGACTTCTTTCTGGATGAAGGAACATTTTTCTGGCGTCAATTTCATTCCGAACTTGGCTATGCGTTGAAACACCTCTTCCAAATCTAGGAAGTGATTCGCGATGGAATGACTTGCAATTATAATGTCATCCAGATACGCAAAGCAACAAGCTTTCAGTTCTCTTGTTAGGCTGTTTGCCACTCTTTGGAAAGTGCCTGGAGCACCTTTCAGTCCTTGGGCCATTACAGTAAAATGAAATAGGCCAAGGAACGAAGAGAATGCGGTACGTTCTCGGTGCTTTTTCTCTAGTGGTATTTGAAAAAAACCACTTTTGAAATCGAGGACGCTGTAAACCTCTTTACCGCTAGCGAGATCGACAATATCCTGAATGTGAGGAATGCAATAGGCTTCATTTTCTGTTATGGCATTTATTTGCCTATAGTCGACTGTGAAGCGCCATTGATTCCCTGAGGGCTTCTTGACCAAAACGATTGGAGAGGCAAATTTGCTTGTACTGGGCTCTATTATCCGAGTACGCAGCATTTCTTCAATTTGCCTTTTGATTTCTTCTCGTTTCTCAAGAGGGACTCGATAAGGGCGTTGTTTCGGGACTTTGGCATGGGGCACAAAATTAATTTTGTGGGTTATAGGGCCAGTGTATCGACCGAGATTTCCATCAGAACTAACAAAACAATGCTCATACCTTCTTAGAAGGTTGTTGAATTGTGAGTGTTGAGATTCTGAGAGTAAATCACGATTAACTTTGACGCGTTCCCATATAGGAGTTGTAGTGGTCTTATGGGGTAACAGCGGCAGGTGTTCGGCAAAATCTACTTCTGGTGCAGTGTAGTCCACAGTGGCGTGGTGTGTTGGAGGAAATGGGGAATGGATAGTGAAAACTGGGGGCCACTGTTTGTTAGTGCCGACAAATTCAGCATAAGTAAGCTGCTTGTTTTTGTCAAGAACTACTGTGGTTGGATTGGAGTTGAAAATACGGAGTATAATCAATCCAGAAAAACCAGGGCAGGATAATGTTTTACCTATGACGATTCCAGGCGGTAGTGGGATACTTGAATCATCACATGTAAAAAATTCCCAATTTTGGGGATAGGAATGAGGTATTACAGCTCTGACCACGTTGTCTGAATGAGGGTCTAGAGCGGTTTTTGAAAGGAGGTGAACAGTGGTCTTAAGAAATGGGTTTTGATCGTTGGGATCGATCATTGGAATCATGTTATTGTTAAACATGATTTGTTTGTTCTTATAATCCAAAGTGACGTTGGGAGATAACATTGTGATGGAGTCGTTACCAAGGAGAAAATCTGTGGAAGAATTTTCATCTTCGATAACGAATGGGGTAGCAATTATGGATTTGTTGCCGATGAGAAGGGTGACTTTTACCTTCCCTAGTAGCTGTATGGCTGTGCCATTCGCAGCTACTGCTTCGTTAAAAGTGGCCTCCATGATAGGAGTATTTAACTTTTCAACGAGACGACGTGATATAATCGTTATCGCTGAACCTGTATCGAAGAGCGCGACAGTTTGGATATTGTTGATTTTTAATGGAATAAATATGGTATTTGCTGAGCCAAAATGTTGGACGGACATTATAACAGGATTGAAGTTGTGATATTTACTGGGAACAGTTGTATGTTGGGTGGGAGGTAGTGGATGAGACTTTATTTCATTCAATTCCACTTCCTCCAGAGTTGGATAGATTGGATTTTGAATGTGTCTCTGGTTTTGGCAGGAGTGTTCAACAATGGTGTTTGCCATTATTGGACATTCAGGGTCTTGAGAAATTGGTCGTGGTGCAGTTGGTTGTTGCTTAGAGAAGAGTTTGTTGCGGAAAACTGCCAACAACTTGTATAAGCGTCTAAAAATGATGTTGGTCAGTTTTCGCGCTACTGATACGTGGAAGTACACAAGGATAATTATGATGATGATAATTATCACCAAAAATATTCTTACTGCATAAATTACCGCGGTGTGTTTTTCGAGTGACTGAAGTATCACTGCCTTTTGAGACTGTAAAATTTGTAAAGCATTGGACTCTACGAAATTCACAGTTTGGACTGCATCTTCTCGCAATTGATCTGCATTTATGCCATCAAAATTGTGAAGGTGCGGTGTGTTAGAGTCGGGGCTAATGGTTACGGAGTTTATCTTGTTTTTGATAAACTTGATTTCCGTATACAAGCCTGCTAAGTCGGAGTGAAAAATAGGTGGTGAGTTGAAAACTATCTCCTGCTTAGCAAAGCTATGAGGAACATTCATGTGGATTTGTGAGACATGTACGTAACCATTAGGGGATTTATAACGGTTTGAACCGTCATTATAGATACCCAATGGTAGGTGTCCACAATCAGCCACGGTACTACGTGTTTTGAGATCACGTGTACCTGGTTGAACAAAAAGAAGTGAGTTTCCTACACGAACTGGAGTGTCCATGTAGCAGACGTCATTTACCTTGTGATCTAGGTATATTTCGTCGACTTGGACGACTTTACACCTAGAAACCATTAGTACGTCGCCAGCAGAAATAGCATAAATGTCGTTCCTGTTTAGCAACATTCTAGCGGCACTTGTGGGGTCAATTTTTGCTATGCTTTTTATGGTTTGCACTTTGAAGTTATTGAGAACGCAAATACGTTCGAAAAGAACTGTGAAGTCGCGCTGAATAACTTCATCAAGTTTGTATTTGAGATACTGTAACTTACTGTTGAGTTCATAATGTCGCTTGTCTTGACGACCTTCATGACCTAACCACTAGTCGTCAGTGAGTTGGGAAAAATTTGGGGCAGAATTCAGTGCAACATGTTCAGCCACTACAGCTGAAATGTCAAGTGATTCTGTTTTTGATGTTTGGTTGAGGGTTTGGTTGGGCAACCCTATTAGTTTGTGGTTCTGCACATCACGCTTTCCTCTTATTAGAGAGGATAGCCAAAGAGGTTTTGCTTTTGTGACAGAAGGGTCTTGAGGGTGAAGGATTGTTGCAAGAAGGGAGGAATTATCAGATGAATAAAAAGTGCTACCAGATCCGGCATGTGGGTTACGAATTCCGTCAGAATATTGGTGACCAGGTTCGTAAAAACGCATGTGCTTGGATATATTGTAATGCTTTTCATTGATCTGCCGTACCAGGGTTAGATTATTTTGAAAAATAGTACGGGGATCCTGGTCAGCTATTTCCGGAAGTGCGATAAACACTCCGTTATCCATCGAGATGGCGTTTTTTGGTAAACACCATTTTGATAGTTGCTGATTTGGAATAGAAATATTTTTGTATGTAAAAGCTGATTGTATAGCCTCGAGAACCATGTGCTGAGGCGTGACGTAGGCAATACTATCGATAGCTTTAACGTACTTGCAAGGAAGTGGATTGTTTGAAGTGGGTATCCAAATTACAGTACCATGTGCAAGTTTACACTGGGTATCTGAGATGCTGCAATTTGCCATATCGCCGAATTGTCCAAATAGGTGATCACCGTCATATGTAGCTATTTCACCTTTCTCGACAAAGATATTTGTTGTTGTGTGGCATTTTTCACCAAAAAACCATGGATAGGAGTAGTGGATGGCATTTTCTGTACCAAAGACAGTTGGGGAGAGAATGCGGAGTGGTCTACCAAGAAATTTCTTGGAATTGGCTATTGATTCGCATAGGGCAGGATCAACTGATGACATAAATTCCTCGTCACTGTTCATGGAAAAGGAAATATGTAGGTAGGAAGAAGTGCAAATTTTCCGTGTTTTATTGAAACAGTGGAAGGCAGGGATGACTAATGGTTCTGTTTTCTCGACAAAAACAGAAGCCATAGTAAGGAGGATGTTTGAAAAGTGAGGTGGGTTAGTGCATGAAGTGGTATCTGGGTAAGCCACTGGCCATCCTGATTTACCCGATGAGCAAAGTTGGTAGGCTGTGGAATATGCAGATATGGGTTGGAAAAATAGGCAAAATATGGTCAAAACAAACAAAGAGGGTATACTAGTTGAAATCCCAGTGGAAAAATTAGCAGCAATTGAATTTACACCATGAGAAATGCGTCTTCGTGGAGAAAATTGATTTTGTCGAGAATTAGTACGAGGTGATTGAGAACGGTCACGAAACCGTTGAGTGGTTGGCGAGTTAGATGGGAATCTAGCTCGGTTTGAGAATGAAGAATTATTGGAAGATTGATTTGAGAAATTTCTACTCGAAGATGCATTTCTATTTCTGGATGGGGATCTTGAAGGGAAATTCCTACGGTGGGTTTGCCATGAGGTGGGGGAATAAGATGGATATGGAGCAAAGCGAACTTGGCGCGAGCGACTTTGAAAATTGTTTTGATTTCGCGGAAAACGGGATGGTGATCTATTCCCACGAAATTGGCGAGGTCTGCCTTGGGATGGACGCCTTGGACGATAAACTGCGTTTACCTGTGGCGAAGTGGAATCCAATTTATTAAGGATTCGGTCTATTTTCGAATTGAGCAGTGAGGAATCAAGAGATGACTCTTCAGAGCTGGTTAAATCCCAGATGCGCTCAGCATCTCGGAGTAGCTGATCATAATTCTGGCTTAAAGGACCCAAAAGCTTAAGCTTTTGCTTGATCTTCGATGAAAGTCCGTTGGTGAAAATCATGGTTTGCAGGAATTTGCGTTTTTCTGCAAATGATTCACCTGGATAAGCATCGAGGATTTCATGCTTGATCCTGTTAGAGAAAATGAAGGGTGACTCGTTTGGCTGCATGGTCATTTGCATGAGTTTTTCACGAGCCATGTCAAGATAATGATCAGTGGAAAAATGCTCCTTTAGTTTTGTGGTTGCAGAGCGCCAATTTTGTTTGTCCTGATCAGAAAAATTCTCAAAGACGGCTTTTGCTGCATCCTTCAGGTGAGCTGGCAAAAGTCTGGCCATTTTGTCTTCAGACATATTCATGATGTTTCCAATTTCATTGAAATCATCAATGAATTTCATTAGCCCTTTAGCTCCTTTTTCACCAGAAAACGTAGGAAGTTTTGTGGAATATGAAGCCAAAGAAAGCTTGTCAAAAGCTGAATCCAATCGATCAATTAGAGTGTTAGCATCCATTTCAGAATGTGAGGGAAATGGTTTGTGCTTTGGGTGAACGGCGTGATAAGGTTCGTAACCTTTAAGAGTTTTTGCTACTGAGCGGGTTACGTAGTGAGGTTTATACTCAGACGGATGTTTTTTGTCGTCGTAAACGAGTGTTATTTCTTCTCCTTCAGGAGTAGAATATTTAAACTCGGCTAGAGGGGAAGGAGTTTTCCGTTCCTCCAAATTGGCTTCATAGATTTGTTGTAACAGAGGAGAAACTGAAGAAATTTGTTCGCCAGATGTTGAAGTTTCCTTAGGTTCCTTTTTAGGATTTGATGAGGGCATAAAATGTTGGAAGGGTTAAAAGAATTTTTTTTTGTTTTTTTATGAAGGGTTTATGGTCAGTAGAGAGAGCTTAAATGAGAATGAGGAACTAAGTAAATAAACAGAGGTAAGTATTGAAAAAATGAGTGTTGTTTAGCAAGGCGTACCTGGGGATAGAAGTCGAATGATGTTGTGAGCGAAGTGGAGAGTACGTCGAGAGCGGACCAGCTTCGATGTAAGCCGAACAGTCGAATGAATATAGGTATGGGCGGGGTTAGGAGGTACCATAGTTGTTTGATTGGGGTTGCGCAAGAAGAAGCACGGCATTGGGATGATAAAAAAATCTTACCCGAACAAATAATACGGTGCCTTTTGAGAGATAGTGTATAGGGTAGGATAATGGCTGATAAAGATGTTATGGAGATAGATAATGCGACCCATGAAGGTTGCGCAATAGAATGTATGGTGATGGGAGTGATAAAAATGATATATAAATAAATAGTGTTCGGCCTCTGAGGTTGCGCAATTGAAGGTATGGTGCTTGGACTGATAAGAAATGATGTACAAATAAACAATGAGACCGCTGAAGGTTGCGTAAGAAAAGGTACGGTATTTGGGAAAATTATGGGTAAGAGAAAAAAAATTTTTTTTTTGTTTTTTTTTTAATTTGGGGGCGGTACTACATCGCTTCAGTATCACTGGACGCTGAGGTCGTGATACGGAGTGCATAGGAGATATTAAGATCTGAGTTGGCATTCTCAGGTCAGCGCGTATCATGGCTGGCGTGTCTCTTTCCTTCTTTCTGTTCATTGGCTCTGTTATATTACTGCTTAGTTGTTCGTTATGATATAATAATTTTTTATTGTTTCTAATGTGGTTGTAGTTTAGAAATGAGTGAAGAAGTCACTTTCGAAAATTACGACTGGGAAGCGGTCCGCGACGCGGACGAACGCGAGCGAGCACAGGAGGCGCGAAAAAAATTTTGGATTTATGGAAAAGAGGAGGAATTGAGGTGAGCTTTGTTTACTAAGTTGTTGTTTTTTTTGGTTAGGAAGTGATTGTAATGTTGAGAAATAATTTAAATTTTTTTTTAGGGACGAGAAGGATGTTATGAATGTGAAGAGCTGATCGTGCAGCTCAACGGTCAGGCCGTTGTTTCGAACAGGTTTGAGAAACTCTGGAAGGATGCGCTGGGAAAGTGCTTTAAGGACGAGAGGACAATAGGATATATGAAGGAAGAAGTAGCGAGGATGGAGAAGGCGCTACAGAGGAAAGAGCTACGACAGCGGCAAGACACTACGTGGTATGGCCTGAGAGTGGAAGCGATGGAGAAGGTAAGAGTCTATAAGTTAGAGTTGTAAATATATATATTATTTTTTTTAAGGCTCAGAGAACGCTAAGAGAGGATGTGGCGAAAGAAAAGGGAATCCGAATTGAAAAGGAAAGAATTGCTGGATGGTGTGCTGACGCGGAGAAATTGTACATACTGGTACTGCTATGCGCTTCCTGGGTTTTGTTTTTGCTATATTTTGGAACCACAGGTATAATGAGCTATTAGCGTTGTTATTGTGAAAATAAAATTGTGTTTTTTTTAAATAAAAAAATTGTTCTTGAAAAGTTGTGGTTATCGTGTGCAGACAGTACAGTATCATCTATTATTAGCGCGGCAGTATCTTGAAAGAAGGTTATGGTACATGGGGTCTATGTGATATGTTCGTGCCTTCAATTGGGGTAATGCGTTATAATTACGGTACATCTTTGATTGCATGGCTTACATCGCGGCTGGGGCTGCGCGTGGGTGGAAATAGTGGAAAACAGGATGTGGCGACATGCTACAAACCTCCTATATACAATTTGTACAGTGCTAGCAATGGCGACAGAGTCCTTGAATTTATTTTGGGGAAGAAACAGTAAATAATAAAGAAATTGTGAATAAAAGAAAAAAGGGTTATAAAAAATAGATATATTGGGTGTGTAAAAGCGTTTTTCTCGGTATTTTCTCGGTATTTTTCTCGGAATGAATAAATAAATTGTTGGGGGTAAATTAGGGGGTGAATAATAAAAAATGGGGGAAAGGGGGAATAATGGAGAAAGGAACTATTGGGAATTGTCACGGTTTCACGGAAAATTGTCTCGGTCGGGAAATAAATTGGAAAGAAAGGGGAAAGGGGAAAAGTATGTGGAAAGAGGAAAAAGAGGGGAGGGGTGGATTAGGGGTATCACGGAATCACGGTATCACGGAATCACGGAAAATTATCTCGGCTAGAATAATAGAAGAAAGAAATAATATGGAAAAAATAGGCAAGTAACTGGGGGGGGGGTATGGGTTAAGGGAGGGGGGGTAGTTGGGGGTGGGGGGGGGGGCAGAAAGAAGAATTGGTTTTTTTTCAATAAATTCAGACCCATCGCCTGGACTCAAAAAAAAATTTTTTTTGGTAAAAATTACATAGGAGATGAGGGGTGTGACTACGGCGGGATGTAGTATGAATTAGGTCCAAATTCATCTACAAAATAAAAACTGTGGGAGTGATTTGGGGTAATAATGAAAAAAGGGAACAACCCGGGACCTCCATGTCAAGTCTAAGGATTGTGCACGTCCTTAACTTGAAACCTTCCAGCCGGGATGTAGGGTCTTTTACTTTAAGACTAACTACGGGTATATAAATACTTTATCCTTATAACATAAATAATATTACATGATATATCATAAGGGGGCGTGGCTTCATAGGAAGCAAGGGGAAGGGAATAGGCCGCCGGTCACCGGACCATCTCCCGCTCATCTGATTGCCTGGCTCCGCCCACGTGAACTCGTAGGCTCGACAATTCTCTACATCGCAACGGAACGAATGATACGTTCTACATTTGCGGAGAGTTCAGCGGTTCTCTTAATCTCTCCATGCAGCCGTTTCGTCAAGTTCGACGTTGCCTGCTTGGTTTTTCTTTTGGGATCTTCTCCATCGTCAAGCCACCACTCCCGAGCTCATGTTCCTCGAATCCTCATCTCAGACATACCAACAACATTGTAGTCTAGGTTCTTCATCGAAGCATCGGGATTAGAGTTATGACCGAATCGAATAAAATTCGATTATTTATTCGAATGTTCGAATATTCGAGAATTCGAATATTCGAAAATTCGAAGGTTCCGAAAAATTCGAAAGTTCGAATAATCGAAGATTCGGAGGTCCCAAAAAATTTGAAAATTCGAATATTCGAAAATTTTATGCCGAAAATTCGAATATTTGGAACTGCTTTGCTTTGCAACTGTTATTTCATTTCCATTTTCTCGCTGAAGAACCATTCCGTTTGAAACTCCAGTCCAATTTCTCATTTCAATCTCAATTTTCCCAAAAATCTGCTCATATCTTTGCACGCATTCGAAAGCCATCAACAGCATTTGAAAGCTTTCAAACTGCAATCCTACGAGGTATACGACATTGGCGACGATGATCTCTCCGGTGAAACCTATGTATTTATCTTTCTAGACACTTGAGAAACCAGCAGTTTCAACTAAACTTCCAATTATTCAAGCCTTTCCTCCAGAACTATGTAAGTGAACTGCAAACTATAATATAAAATTTTATACGGCATTCCTCCTTATATTTAGCTGATTTCCGACTACCGCTTCGTTTCTTTCTAAGTACATCACCGTTAGTTATGGAAATCAAAGTTAGCACAAAATCTTGAGATCCTCTTATTGTCCTTTCTGCCCAAACATACTCCGACTTCTTGTTATAGAAGTTCTGTTGGTTTTAACATTCAACGTACAAGCATACAGTTGGACCCGATAAACAGAAGTAATAATGAGGAACGGGATAACACACAGTGTTTTTTATCTTGCCGACGCTTTTTTGTTGATAGCTGGAAGCTTATTCATGATCAAAGTGAGTGAACCACTGCACCCAATATTATTTTCACCGCGTCAGTACCTCTACATTCACTACCATGGCATGTTTTGTTAAACTACAACACATATATTAAACCAAAAGCCTTCTCACGGACGAAGGGTTTCATCCCCTTTGCGATCCTTGAATGATGGTTACAGACCTCAAGTGAGATAAGCGTTCTTAAGCTTAGGAATTTCAACCAGTTGCAATTTTAAAACCGATAAGGGACTAACTCCACAGCAGCACAAGCTTCCACTCATGAGAAGGTTGTGAGAAATTCCAAAAGGGCAAATGAAACTCACTACCTGAAAAGTTTCATGCCCGTTGTGATTGGCAAACATATCGCCTTGTTCGCCTACATGCATGGGTACAAAATGTTTTTACCAAATGGAATGTTATTCGAGTAAATATTCGAACATTCGAATACTCGAAAATTCGGTGGTTCGCAAAAATTCGAAAATTCGAATATTCGAAAATTCGGAGACCCCTAGAAATTCGAATGTTCAAATATTCGAAAATTCGGTGGGTTCAGAAAATTCGAAAATTCGAATATTCGAAAATTCGATGGTTCGCAAAAATTCGGAAATTCGAATATTCGAAAATTCGGGGGTCCCCGAAAATTCGAATATTCGAATATTCGAATATTCGAAAAATATTTTCGAATGTAAAACTCTAATCGGCATAGCACAGTGAAGACTGATTTTGCCTTGAATGACAGAAAAGTTGTAATAAAAGTACAGGCTAGCGCATTCAACTCGATGATAACCTTTTAAAGGCAGTGTGTCCCCTCGTTCCGAGGACCGTCGATATCAGCATATTCTAGACCTCGTCACGCTGATTCCAATGATTTACGTCATAAGGTATAAAAATGACGGAAACCAGTTTTCGAAGGGTCCGAATGTGCAGCTCACGGACCGCTTGGGCGGAGCGGTCTGTGACTGTGCTGGTTGCTCGCCATGTCTACAGCGTCGGCAACACGTTTCATGAGTCCGATCATGAAGATCAACGGCTTGACGCGTCTACTCGGCTCGACAACCTGTTCTCAACTCCGTCCCGAAAAACGACTTAAAAAACTGGTTTAAAGGCAGTTTTGTAGCATTTTTTGTATACGCTGGGCTCAGCGCATTGAGGAGATTTAGGGTGTCAAAACCCCGAACACGAAAGCGAGGCGACACACTGCCTTTGAGCCGTTACTCTGCTGATTCCTCCTGAATCCTCGTAGTGCGCAGACATATGTAAAGCCCAACTCTTTCACCACAGGGAAGGCTCAACAGTCGGCAGGCCTTCCACTATATCACTGTTCCATAGATTGGAAGGCGCAGTGAGACTGGTCTTGCTGTGGTGTTGGCAAATCCGCCGTGTTTTGCCTAGATTGGAAACGGACGTTTCGCCGTAGCTTTGCAGATGCAGTATAGGTTGCGGGCGGCCCCATCTTGCTTTACCATGTGCTGGCAAGCATACCGTTATTCAGCCTGGGCTGGATATGAGAAAAGCTCACGTGGAAAGAAGAGTCTAGATCCTTAAACTCCTATCGTAGCTATATCACGCTGATTTATAGATGCAATAGTAACACTACATGTACTCTTAATACTGTAGTCGTAAGTAGTCAGTGCATAGAAAATTCGAAAGTATGGTAGTAAGTTCATAAAAAAATTCGAAGACAATGAGTAATTGCCTAGTGGGCAGGAGTGGCTCAATTATGTATGTCAGTACAATACATAGAATGTAGTAAATCAGTAAGGAGAATCGCTCAGATACGTATATATCTGTCTCCTATATGGTCTCAGTGAACAGGGCAGCAGAGCGAATTTCTTGGAGAATCTTAGAAAATTGAGCCAGCTCCTTGTGTGAAAAAATTGGATCGTAAGCTATTTTTTGCTGTAGAAAACTCTATCTCAAGTGGGCTCTTGTGCAGGAAGAGGATATCCTAAAAACGTATTCACTGAAAGATGATTCTTGCCGCAGATTATTTCATAGACCCCCACTTCCTCACAAATCCCGCAGCAGGTGGCTTTTGATTCCCAGTGACAGAGTGGTGCTCTACAATAGGCGTCGAATTGTAAACTAAAAAATGGCGTCCAAAAGGCACTGAAGGTCTCCAACAGATGACCACCTAATTATGCCTCTATGTCTCTTCTTCTGCAGTAAATTAAATAATGAACAAACACTGGTAGAAAGCGGAGAGTGCCGCTCTTCCAAATGTAAACCTGTCAATTTTCGAGCTGCTAGAATTCTTTTTACATCACATTACTGGCATTGCACAGGTTCTCACGCTTTTCGATTCCTGAACAAAAATGTTGACTTTATGCCGATTTATAGCATTATGAAAATTAGTTACAACTGCCTCGGAACCTTTGTATAGATAGTGCTACGGGTGCTACGGTCTGTAGCAGCGTGAGATTTTTCAACTGCTAATGCTTCCAAGATTATAACGGGGGATATGTCCGTACCGCTTTTGTCAGCATCACTTACGACCTCTTGGAGACACGGAGCACACTGAAACAAGCGTTGGTTTGTGGTGTTTTCAGCTACAGTTATGATCGAATATTCGTATTATAATATTATCGCTTGTTACTTCTTTGCCTAAAACTCCTCCATACACGTCCCTGCTAACTATCGTCCAACTAATATTTATTTATTTATTAATTACGCCAAAGGCGCGCATTCATTCCACAGAAAAAAGAACACTAGAAATAACCAAGAGAAAATACCACAGACAGATAACCACTAAAACTACGGCAAACATAAAAAAAGATTCAAAAACGGCAGGCACGGATCAGCCTCACAGAAGTAAGTTGTAATGCAACAGCTTCTTTTGTGAAGGTGGGAAGGAACTTGCAAGGCGATGGCAGACGTTGTAGCACATGGACATTCGCAGATGAGAAAAAAATTCTAAGGGTAGTGCTGAGAGTAGCTTAAGAGTCCTTTATGCCCTCAGATCAACCAGCAAGATGTCCTCATCCATAGAAGGGTCATAGGAGCAGCACTAAGTTCGAGAAAGAGGTGTACTGGTTAACCCCGCTCATCCGATGTGCCGAATGGAAGCATTATTCCCTTCAGGCTTTCTGCGCACTGACCAGGTGGTAGTGAAATGAGACGTGCACAATATCTGACAATAATCCAACCTCAAGAGGAAGAGGTAATAACCTCCATTTTTGCTGGAACCTTTGAAAAAATCCTTAAGAAGAAAATTTGAAGTCACTATCAAGGGCATCTCATTGCATCTCCTCATCAGCATGGTTTTCAAAAGAACAAGCCCACAATCACAGCCATAGTATCAGGTTGTTGCGAAAATAATTGCCGTTTCGGAGTATGCTCAACTGAACTTTTCTCTTCTGCCCAGTTTGAGCAGTTTCATGTAAAGATCTGGTAGAGCTTTTCTTGCTCTTTCGAATGCTGCTCGAAAATTCTGGCTATCTCTTTCTTGAGGATTTTTATGAAGTCGCGAACAGATGATGAGCCAACGCGATTTTAGGCTGATTATGGTTAATGACTTGAAACTCGATCAGTTTTTGTCGTAGATATGTGGTATTCTTGCTTCTGTTTTGGCTTAGGATTACCTTCCTAATAAGCAGTGGGCTATTGAATTGTGAACTTTCCTTCCGTCGATTTTGATCTCCAAGGCAACCATGGTCGTGACCGCAGGTTGTTTTCTGACGATCAAACGTTGAGAACAGTCGTGGAAATTCAACCGTGTCCTAACAAGTGGACGTTGAGGGCAGGGTTGGATGCTCACTGTAGCACAGTTCCGAAACATTTGACTTCAATCGAGATGGCAAAAAAGGTGTGGAAGTCAACACCCCACCATCTGACAGATGACCAACGTCTAACCCTCCGTGACATCTTTTCTAACTCGATTTTTCGCCCTGAAACCTACCCATTTTCTACCCATTTCTAGACCGTATACTAACTATATTTGGAGCTTGGTTCCTGTACGATAAAAGGTAGTGTGAATCTATATCGGTAGACACGTCCTACATCTCTAAGATTTCCTGAATTAAATCTTTACACTTGGGAGGTTGCGTCAGCAATTTGGGTGCTGTAAGAGTGTGATCCACTACAGCCTTCCCCAACCTAGTCAGATTTTGACAGTAGAGTCCTGGTATCTGATTTCGATTCGACGTTCAAATCTCCGCCGTTGATGTGGTTGGCAGTGGCGAACAGAATCAAGTTTTCCCCTGCTCCAGGCTAACGTTAAGCCTCACTTTCCAAAACTCACTCGGCAAAGACTGGTGCAGTAAGGCATTGAGGTTCTCACCGATTTCCCTCATTCCTCACACCATTACCCAACTGTTTATTTTTTTCCTGAGCTCGAGACGCAATCCTACGACAACAGCAGATTTCTAATCTGGAGCATGCTGAAATCGCCTTCCAAAAGCTTGCACCTTCTTGTGGTCTCAGTTTCAGCATTAGAGGAGTGCAGTCTCCTCTGTACTGTCAAGAAAGATTTACTGAATTGAGCTTGTGCTAAATTGATGGGAAAAGTGGTGTTTGAGCCGAGTTACAACACTTGGAACTGAAGGGTCCATTTCAGCAATTAATTCGCAACAACCTAATACAATCGCTCAATGATAGGACAGCTAATAGTGGTCAAGGATATGCTATCGACGTCGTGTTTCTAGATTATTGCAAGGGCTTCGATGAGGTGCCTCACGATAAGCTCCTTCACAAAATGGGAATAATTGGAATGTTCGGATTACTGACTGGTATTGAAGCGTATTGGAGCCGTCGCAAATGGTGCTACGACACGATACGATTCCCCATATATTGAATCCTACATAGATCTTCTACATTGGCACAAAATGTTGGATGGCCTGCACTTCTCTTGTACCTTCGTGAGGTGAGATAGGGGGTCACGAGTGATCGCGCTACACGCAGACCGTTGTAGATCCGGGGCTAATACATCTTTATTCACAGGCAAGGTCGTGGCAAAATTAAATCTTCCGAATTCCTATTGGATTCGTAGCACACGGCGAAGCCTTGGACGAAAACTCTAGAAAACTTCCCGATGAGGTCCCACAGCGAATGCTTTCCATCCACCACTTTCAGGGGTTACGGCGTTTGCGGGTTTGTGGCTTCCGTGATATTATACGGCGAGCCCTGAGCCGTAGAGTCCTAGGAGGGCTGCAAATTTGACGTTTGTTTGCTTTTTCATTCTCGAGAGCGTTCAAATTTGCCCTTTCAATCTGCATCACGGGGTAGTGAATTGGAACCATGATGTGCGCTTTAACGTAGCGAATACATAGTACATAACTTACCAAGAACAGCTCAGAATCCAGAAAAGCAGAAAATAGGAAGATTTTCTGCATTGCAACACCCTCAGGCTAATGAGGTTAGCTTGAGTTTCGTTCTCGTAGCTACAGCATTTCAAATGATTATAATACTCTGAATTTGAGGCTAAGGTGGCAAGAAATATTTGATGGAAGCAGAACTCACTATGTGAAAGCAGAACTTGATAGGTGAAAGGCATAACACCAAGCATCAGATGCAAGAAATGAGGAGCTCTTAGGGCGCCCTGGGTTCTGGAAACCATTCATCAGCACTTTCAATGGAACTTCAAAAATTGTTTGAAATACCAAACACGATAGTCTCTATGAACGCTGAAGAAAAGCTAGAGCTTACTTAGAGGTTGCTTACCTTTGCTTATCCACAGCTAAGATCCATGAAAGCGTAACCAAGCGGAACAAGGTTGGCAAACCAACTATTGCGTCCTGCATCTCCTAACTTCACATAGTCTATGAGGTAAGTGATAATGCTAAGCACTGTTGGTTTGGGTGGTTGACGTTTCACGGATTCCAGCCCAGCACTTTATTAAAAACCCTACATTACTGGTTATCTCTCCCTTAAGTACTCGTGTGTTGTATCGCGAGGTAGACAGTTAATACTGTTAAACTTAAGATCTATGGCGTTTTGAAATTTTTCTGTTGCTCAAGGCAGCGACGAAGCATTCGGTCGAGAAAAGGCAAGCTGAAATTAGTTTGTTTGTTTTCCATCGATTTTTATTGTTCGAATGGTGCTGAAGACGATGGCATATTCCAATTATTTGTTCATATTCAGCGATATTCCAACTGGATATTTCAAAATTGGTCTCCTAAACACCAATCAGAAAATCTTGCGAGGAAAGTATTGTACATCCGTGAACAGATATGTTCTTCCAGAAAAACAGAAAAACATCTAGATTGCCGTTTCTTCACTGGACAGAATGCCAAAATCTTCTATTTTCCACAAATATCAAAGGTGTTATTGACATATCATCTACGATGTTAAGGAATCATCACATTCAGTAACATTGGATGGTTATTTTTTCCTATAAAAGCTTGTGTGGCGCAGACGTTCCTATCGCAATTCACCAAATGTTCCGCTTCCTGTTGCTACTTTGCGTTGCTCGTACTGCGCTGGTAAGATGACAACCCATTCATAGGATTCTATTCAGCTGATTAGCATTCTTGTTTTATAGTGAAAGTGGTAATCCAAAGGGAGCTTTGCTGATATGCAGGCACCGCAGTCCATACGGAAAACTTTTCTAATCTAAATAATTTGCAAAGATCTTCTTTAAGGCATGTGCACCTGGGACGGGAAATGACATCGCTACAATGACTTTGCACACAAATAGTCACTATCCGCACTCGAATCCTCACTACTACATTAGTCAAGTGGAGCGAGAGGTGAACTACTGAACTCTTAGGACATTCTTTCTGTGCTGAGAATCTGTGTTTTTTATTCGCAGATGAGGAGACTGTTCAAATCTTACGGTGTCAACTACGACCCTAACTATGTCAGAATAAGCACGCGAGGTGTGAATGGAAAGCTGGTGGTCACCGTACAAGCGTATTCAGTAGATTGCAAAAGGGTTTGTCTTTGCCATAAATTTTTTCAACACCGCCTGCTACCCAACAATACACCTGATTAGGCACCGGAGTTCATGTCGAAGCTGAGGAGGCAAGCAGGACACCTCTTCGTAACTGCCCACCTGTCGTGCAGTAATGGAATGGAGCGTTATGTATAGTGGGGGCGAAATCATTGCAATTGTCTTCTGCAATGAATTCCCAGAAAGAAAAACAGCAACACGTTGAATAAATCATTGGCATGCTATGATGTCCACCGCTGATATTCTATAAGAAGCGATAGTAGAGGAAGACACATATATTAAACAACATTGCAACTTCCATGCAGATACCCGCAAAGGGATGCTCATTCAAGTTTCATATTTACACGATCAAGCTAGCTGATAGATTTTATAGCGGAAGCGTGGACTTGACCTCATGTGCAAGCTGCTGTTGAAACGTAAAAGTTGAACTAGTCCGCACCTTTTTTTGAGGTCACTAAGTGAAGAACGAAGGAATAACAAAGTAGAAAAGCATTGTATCATCGTAAGCCAGGTCAGAAACTGAAAAGCAGTAACCTATGCGGAAAACCAGCGAATAGGGTCCTCAAACAGCTGAGCCGTCGCTAACAATTCAGCACAATATTTATTTAGACGCGGTTACGCGCGTGCATTACAGATACACGCATACATTGATACATAGACACATAAAAGCATACATACAAACATACGATGCTCCTTGACCACGCCGAAGCTGCAGACTTGGTTGTAGTGAATACATTGTTCAAGAAGAAGAATGAACACCTCATTACATATCGCAGTGGAGGCCGCGCGATGCAAATCGACTACATCCTCGTTCGTCGCAAAGAGCTCAAAAACGTCACGGATGAAAAAGTAGTACCTTCAGACAGTATTGCACAACAACACTAACTTCTTGTTATGGACCTGCGCTTTCAACATTGACGCTCGAAACGACCGTAAGTTCCGTCGGAACGAATCAAGTGGTGGAAACCTGCCGAACACAAGAGTAACTGGAGATTGTGGTAGAGACTGTGATGGGAACTGCACTTGAGACTGCCAGTACTGGAGACGTGAACTCGAAATGGTCAATACTGGAGCGGGCAGTAACCGAGGGAGCACGCAATCTTCTTGGTACCACAAACTAGGACGGCCGTTCATCGACAAGCAGACCGCTGGTGGTCTGAGGAGGTCCAAGCCCTTGTGACGAAGAAGAAGGACGCGTACAAGAACCTGTTGAGAACGAGATCAGACGACAACATGCGAGAGTATAGAGAGGCGAAGGCAGTAGCGAAGAAAGCTTTTGCAGCTGCAAATGCGATTTAGAGCCCTGCACGAGGAGTTAGATACCACCGAGGGGGAGAAGAAGATCCATCGTATTGCTAAGGCAATGCAACGCGCTACTGATTATCTCAGACATGTAGTGCGGATGAAGGACAGTAACGGACATATACTCCATCGTCTTCCTCACTAACTCAATCGGTGGCGCGAACACTATCATGTCATGTGCAGCGAAGAGTTCCCTCACCCGCCGATGCCGACTGGCAATTTGGTGTCAGGACCAGTGTCACCAATCAAAGAGGAAGAGGTCGCAGCTGCATTAGCAAGAATGAAAAACGGGAAGTCACGCGGTCCAGATAACATACCATCTGAAGTCTGGAAGGTAGCAGGAGACGCAGGAACCCGATGGCTTTCTTCTTTTTCCGAGCGAAATGAGAGCTGAAGGGAAACTCTTGGACAGGCAGCACTACAGTGCCTATTTGGAAGGGGAAAAGAGACATCGCAGATTGCACAAAGTACTGACCGATTAGCTTGCTGTGTCATACGATGAATGTCGTGCCCCAGGTTCCATCGACGGTTCAGTGGCTCTGATTAGACCCCGAGCACGACTGGCCGCGTCCGTGGAGAATGCCCTTCCTATTTGGCTGATGATGGCCTATCCCCACAGACGTACCGGGCCGATAACCTAGGATCCCGCTTCCCTATTTCCTGTCTCCCTCACAAGGCCCCTACTCTGCGCCCCCAGCCCAAGCATCGCCCACAATAGTGGTTATGAACCAGTAGGATATGAACAGCATATTACTACACTACAGAACCCAAACGAATGTTAAATTATGGTGAAAACACACAACATCAAAACAAGACAATCAATAATGGTGTTACAACGAGAATTGTAGGGTCAGCTCAGCAGCAGAAGATGGTATGATGGTATTGCTCACGGGACACGGAAAGGTAAGCCGGAGGAGGATCTGCTACTCCGGAATGGTATTTTCACGAACGACAATGATGGAATAAACGACGCGACAGCACTGAAGAACCCAACCGTCCGGCGCCACAACACAGCAGCGACTGATTTCGAAAATCAGCTGAGCCGCGCCGTCCGCACCCGACAGCAGCGTGGGAAATGCCGTGCGCCAGGAACGCGCGGCGGGACTCCGCCACTGGGCAGGGTCGCGCTTGGCGCGACATTGGGAGACGTCGCAAAATGTCGCCGAGAGTATAAATGGTGGTAACGATGGTATGTAGCTGAGCTACTTGTAGGTCACCCGCTCGCAGAAAGAAAGTTAACTTACGAGTCAGATGGTATATATAGGAATAGGCACAATGCCTATGAGTTAACTAGACGTCGCACATACTTACCTAGGGGGTAACCTACAGTGCAACGTAAGGTTTTCCCGGAGGCAAGGGTCTCCTGCTCGTAAGTATCACTGATCAATGAATGGTGGAGGCTGGCGACAGATGTTGACGATGGAAGTGAGTTGGATTGTACGACATCATTGACTGAGGGTGGCATGTGGATGGTCGAGTGACGATGAACGGCGTGGCATGATCGAAGGCGATGACTGGCTGGCAGATGTTAGAGTGATAACGTGGCAGTACAGCGGCTCGAGGATGGACGATGTTCAGCGGCTAGACATTAGTGGGTTGGCTCGGGCGTGATGGCTGACAGCGGTTCGACATTGATGGAGGGAGTCAGAGATGGCTGGCGGATCGACACGAACATGGGTTGATGGAATTTACCTAGTGCGGGTCACAGAGAGGTTGAAATACCGATGTTTCTTGGTCCTCTCCTGATTTTCAAGGGTGGGTAAGTCCCGAACCAAAAAGTATTGGTCAAGCAAAAATAGGGCGTGTGATGTTTCTGTCCCAAGCCCACGAAGGAAGGGTCGTGCAACAGCGCAACTTCCAAGTGTAGTGTATTGCATGAAACACAAGAATCGACTTGACACGTGTCTAGACACAACTAGGTGGGAAAAATTACCTAGGACGGGTCAAGGTGAGTGTTAGGACCTGATGTTACTTGATCCTCAAGGAGTGTTTTTGAAAGGCGGTAGAGTCCCGATACCATTTTTCCTGAAACACCATCGACCGGCACAGGTCACCACGTCATTCCCGAAGGCATTTCAGCTCGAGAACATCACTGCGGATCTGTTCTTTCTTTTAGAGGTTGCGGGAAAGCGGATTCACTCTGGAATACAATCAACCTTCTACCATTTTTCAGGCGGGTTACTTCGTTGTACTGGTTTTTTTAGTGGCTTGCCAGACACCGTTTTTGCCGTCAACACTATTTTTCTCGTGTCGAAACGCTACACCTACCATCCTTGTTACCATTCTCCTGGAAGCACAGTACTATCTGTGCCCAAATACCATTTTCTTCTTTTTGTATGGCTTAAGCGCCGGTAGTAAACCCCTCATGTCGAGACACCCAAGATGCAAACGTGTTAGCACTTGGTTCGCGACATCTGCACACATGTCGCAAGAATCTCGCGACATCGATGCGCGTCTCGCGAATCAGTGTGTCTCTGCTGAACCTTTCGGCAGGAAAAACATGTGCTCATAGCGCAGCAGTTAGCGTGATTGTCGATAAAAAGCACTGCTGTGTTAGCCGGATTCGATCCCAGTTCATTTCAACCCTTTTGCAAAATCGTAGCAGTACATGTATCCACTTTATGACAAATATGGATGTGGAACTAGCTTTGCTTA
This sequence comes from Ancylostoma caninum, assembly GCA_037903475.1. Taxonomy (NCBI): domain Eukaryota; kingdom Metazoa; phylum Nematoda; class Chromadorea; order Rhabditida; family Ancylostomatidae; genus Ancylostoma; species Ancylostoma caninum. The sequence continues at coordinate 1,332,513 of JBAJFG010000079.1, forward strand.
TGCCTTCTCATTGAATGGAAATTGTCACAGATGAGCTTCGAGAAGGTCTGAGGTCTTCTCGCCATATATTTCTAAGTAGCTGCATAAGTTTAGTGCGGTTTGTCAGACAGTTACAGTACAATCTTCTCGTCTCTTCCACTGCAAATTTTGAATCACCCTAGGAAGTCTGGACTTCGGGGTGTTTTTAATCTTTCCTCAGTTCGCAAAACTCCTTTTTTGAAATTCGACACGCTATTCAAGCAGTAATGAACAGATCCCTCGTGTCAGTTGTATACGAAACTTCCGCTCTGCATGTTTCGTGTTCTCTTTGTGATTTCTCGCTCATTTTTGCCACATAGCTGCTACTTAGTTGTCCTATGCGCTGAAAAAGGATATCCTTGTCGATGATCCATAAAGATCACTTTTTTGTGGATTCTTTTCACGGCTTGTTTATCACCTACTTCGCAGATCTTCTCAAAAGATCAAAGGGTGTTCAATATGATCTGGATGCAGGAAATCCAGTCATTTTGTTTCTCATACGGACAGTATTCGAACTTGCACCTGGACAAAACAAGCGATGTGGACGAAGGCTTAGAGCTGCGCAAATCTGCTCTGTTTCAATGAAACTTCAATTTGATCTTGACCAGGGTCCTGTGCCGATGCTTGACAGTTGTCAACGAACTGGACCTCTACGAACTCCGTTCGGGTTCGTGACATCGCGCCTCGTTGAATCGCGCACTATTTACCTCAATTTTGGCTGTCTGCGCCTCATGACCACGAGGTCATGAACAGGGTTCGCGACAACATTCGTGAGAAAGTCATTGAACTTGGTTGCCAACTATGTCGCGACATCAGCGAGAACCCACATTTCATCACGGGAAGTTCATGAACATCTCGCGACAGATGTGAGCAAGGATGCCACGACATGTTGGCAGCTGGGAGTTCACGACATCAGGGAGTTTACTACCAGCCCACGTGTATTCACAGTAGACTGTGGCCAGTGGAGATCAATGTCAATGCGACATGTCGACGCCAATCTCACTCCTATGGGCAGCCAGATGGGTACAATTTTGCATTTTCTGTTGGACAGAGGTAAGTTTCCTTATTGTCTGACCTGGAGAGGATGTTTTCCTTAGTTGTGCTGTTCCATCCCCTTGTTTTTTGTCCCCTCCATCTGTTTTGACCCCACCTTTCTTTTCACTTGTTTCCTTCTTTCCTATCGTAGCTAATGCATGATTCCATCGGTTTTGTTGATTCTCCCCACTCTCTTCTCCCCCCCCCCTTTTGTCGTGTATTGCAGGCGTAGATTACGACGTTGGCTGTAGTAGTTTTCCTCCTCTCCTTCTTCTTGTAGTTACTGCATGCCTCGCTTCTGTTTATCAGCCTCCTTAGTTCCCTCATTCCTATCCTTTTCTTAACTTCTTCCCTCTCGTAGTTAGTGCTATCCTTTCCCCTTTCACTGTAGTTGCGAGCACTGCGGGCGCAGGTCACGGCTGAATTGTTAGCATTACTAGGTAGGGGTAAGAGATCAAGCTCGCACCTCACCCTCACCAGGAGATTCTTTGCTGATGAAGGTCTCAAATATGGTTGTGAGGAAGGACAACCTCGAACGGAAGAGCCATCTGCAAGCAGAGAGAAGAAACAGTTCATGTGGAGATGTTAAAGTGGATAACAAACCATCAAGATTTTACACGCAGACATGATAATGTCACTCAGAATAAGATGATTGAACGCCCGAGTATCACATACTCATCTGTTCAATATATAGGCAAAAAGGAGTTTTATAATAGACTAGGCAATGTAAGATTGCGTTTAAAATGCAGTATAGGTTGCGGGCGGACCTATCCTGCTCTACCATGTGCTGGCAAGCATACCGTTATTCTGTCTGGGCTGCAAACGGGAAAAGCTCATATGAAAAGAGATGAAGAGTCTAGATCCTTAAACTCCTATTATTTATTTATTTATTTATTTGTTTATTTATTTGTACGTGGTTATACCACGCTGATTTATAAATGCAATATTAAGACTACATGCAGTCTTAATAATGCAGTCATATAGCAGTCAGTGCATAGAAAATTCGAAAGTATGGTAGTCATTTCATAAAAAACTCGAAGACAATCAGTAACCGGACCTTGTCTTTAAGTAGTCATTCTGAAAAGATTTCCTAGAAAATAAGAATTGCAGATGAATGGGTGGCGAACCTGGTTCCTCGTGATCCCCTATTCAGCATAAAATATTTGCATCCCCTCCCTTCAGAAGATGTTCTCTCCTCGTAAACGTGCAAGAAGAATGAACTTTGGAGTATGACATTTTTTCTCTAATATCTCTAATTCACCAGGATGAGACCACAACTCAGCTGTCCGTGGATATGGGGCCATCTACAAAGGTTTTCGAAACGCTGGGTGAAACACATAATCAGGTATTCCGAATTTATGATCTTCATAATTAACTTCATCTTTTCAACAATGAAGGGATCTAGGGCCTGCTTTCTACACTACAACGGTCGGCTTTGCGAGAGATGCCGCTAATTTGGATGATTTTGCTAAGAAACGGATCAGTAGTCTTCGTATTCTGTAGAAAAATTGCCGTATGACTGCTACCTTGCCGGGCTCTACAAACCTTTATTTCGCAAGAGAAAATTCGCCAGACGTAACGACGTAAAAAATAAAAATTGCCCTTCTTATTTGCTTCGTGGTTCCCGAGTGCACGGGGCCCAGGACCTGCTGATATATAGTAGCCGCTACACTCCTGGAGGGGTATGCAAGAAGATCCTGATCATGATCGGGTACCGATTTTATAATGGAAAATGTGCACATGATCAGGCGGCCTCGCCCGACCCGCGATGCAATAACGCATGAGTTTGCTCTCATGACAGGGCAGCTTCGCACGATCTCAAGACATCAGGCGAAGCTGCCCAATCATGTAAAAAGAGACGTAAAGTAATATTAGTGGGTTGAAATTACGGCTCAGTGTCTACAACCCACGCAAGAAAATTTCGTAATAATTTTTGTTCTTATCATAATACGTTGTGTCAGCTTTTGCTGCATCGATCTCTCCTCCTCTCTTGTTCGTGTGATTTTTTCTGAGATTCGTTATATATAGATGCGATAGTATGTTTTTTCCAAAGCGTTGGGGCGGATGGGGGCGGCGGGCTCGTAAAGGCGGAGCGGCTGCGGTGCGGCCGACTTTCCGGCATACGCCTAGACTATAAGATGATGGTGTCAGAGTGAGTTTTTCAAGCATTTTGCTTGTTGTTTTGAAGAAGATGTTCATGTTTGTCTGTCATGGTAGAGACCCGCTTTTCACGCGAGGTCGTTCTTGGGGTATGCTTTTTAACATTGCTTTTTTTCAAACAGTTTTCGAACTGTTATTTGTTCAGCTTGCTCTCTTTTTCACTGATTGCCCTACTATGGTTCTCCTCTGTACGCAACAAACAGCTGTAAGGGAAATCTAGGTGGCACCTAGATTTCCCTTACAGCTGTTTGTTGTGTAGTTTGTGTTTGTTGTGAAACTTGAAAAGATGTGATGTCATGGTAAAAAGTATGCCCAAGAACGATCTTGTTTGAATAGTAGGCCTCTGTCATGACAGACAAACATTAGCACCTTCAAAAGTATGGGAAGGTTGGAAAAACACATCTAGAAGCTGGACCCATTCGGCGATATCAGTTGGCAGTTTCGACTATAACGCACAGTCGGCCGCGCCGCAGCCGCGCCGCCTTTAGAAGCCCACCGGCCTACGTGTCGGATGGATTGTAGGCGCGTTCGTTGGATCAATTGTTGTCATTCGATTTGTGCTGAGAAGTACGAATCAAGTGGCACACGTGTTTCAAACTACAATGACTGTTTTTTTTTTCAGGATGGATATCGATTATTTATCATCCAGCGAAGACGAGCAGGCGGAGCCCGCTGCCAAACACCCGCGACGCTTTAGATCAGGATCACTTCCATTTGAAGTTTCGTCTGATTCGGAGTTTAAAAAAGACTTCCGATTCACAAAAGGAGTTTTCTACAAGATATGCGAGATGGTAGCCGACGACATAAGGCACGAGACTAGTCGTGGACAAGCATTGAGCGTGCCACAGCAGGTTGCAATGTGCCTTAATTTGCCCGGAAGAAACACAAAACAGCGGGACAGTGCAAGAATGGCCGGATGCGACCAAGGAACTGTGAGCAGGAGTCTAGTGCGTTTTGTGGACGCAATGTGCGCAAGAGCTGGAACAGTTAATTTTCTGGCCTACAGATGAAGAACGGAGAAGAATAAGAAAGAAGATTTTTGACTCATATCATCTGCCGAACATCGCTGGTTTCATTGATGGATCTCATATACGCATTTTGGGGCCCAGAGAAAATGAATCGGACTACGTTAATCGCAAGGATTACCATTCCATAAACGTTGGAGCAGTATGTGACGACAAGCTGATCTTCCGCTGGGTAAGCGCGAGTTTCCCGGGGTCAGCACATGACTCCCGGGTTTTCAAGGAGTCCCAGCTATACGAGGATCTCAGGTCCGGTTCCAAAAAAGGATGTCTTATTGGAGACTCCGCGTACGCCGCGGAATCCTTTCTTATAAAAGTTGTAGAAAACCCAAAAGAAGAGAAGGGTATGTCATTCACTTCTACCCCTGGTTTAGTTCCCATGTACACTAGCAGTACATGTTTTAGAGATGCGCTACAATCGCGCCATCTGTTCGGCTCGTTCTCACATTGAAAGAGCTTTCGGATGTCTCAAAAGTCAGTGGAAAATTCTCCGAGAGGAGTGTCGGCAAGTTTTTCAGGATCGATTTAGTTCACCTAACTCAGAACGGTGGCAGGTCTTTCAGTTACGACCCCGATTTCGCGACTCGCATTATAATATGTTGTTTCACTTTAGGAAACATCGCCATAACAGCAGGAGAAACGGTGGATTTTTCTGACTATGAAGACTCAGATGATGACGACGTTGAACCGCCTGAGAATGCCGTGGCCGGGAAGGCTTTAATCCGCAAAATAATCAACGATCATTTCTAGCACCTTAGATAAAAGACTTCTTCATTGATGTAAAGCAAATGACCATCAAAGACAACTGAAAAAGAAATCAAATTAACTTCATATGTAGGATCAGAAAAGCAACGTGGCAGTAAAGAAAAGTACGCGTAACTTCAACTTCGAATCGGCTTCTCACAAGACAACGACAAGATAATATTCAAAGCAAAGTGGGCTCCTGGCGTTCCCAATAGGCGAACTCCTTGCGCTTCACCATCTGGGTCCAGTGGGCGTTTTGTAGCTCGACTTCGAGTAGCTGGGCACGTTTCCGTTCATTTGCAATCTGCATCTTGATCCTCTCTTCTTCAAGTGCAAGAAGTTTTTCTTCTTCTCTCAATTTCTTCTTTCGTTCAAACCTGAAAGTATATCATTGGCGCGTTGTTCTTTATTAGACATAAGCAGCACAAAACTTACAAGTTTCCTGTATCAGTCATTTTTTTCGGAACATTCACTTCGCTCAGAGCGGAAGGCGACCTCTCCGTTGGGCTCTTTCTGGAGTCAAGTGGGGATACAGGACTTAACGTCCGAAGGATCCCTACAGGACTCATCCTAGAAGTGGGTGACGACTGCTCCAGAGGGCCGGTTTCCTGACTGGCTGTTGCAATGTTTTCGGTTGTTGAGGAATAGAATTTTTCTTCCAATTTTTCTCCTCTGTCCCCTCCCGTCTTCAAATATTCACTCTTCTGCAAGAAGGAAAAAAATGGAAGCATTTCAAATTCATGGAAACGAAAAAAAACTAGAATAAAAAATGATACGTACTCTATCGGCCGCGTATTTTTTCGTTCTTCTCAGAGTATCTCGTATGCGCTGGTCCAACTGCGTTGTCGTTCTGCAAGGGAAGCCGCTTTCCACCAGCACATCGGAGTGCTGCTCGAGACTTCTCCTCTTGGCTTGAAACAATATTGTAGCATTGAGCCTTCTTATGTGTAAAGCTACGGAAATAGTGGACGAATCTTCACGCCTGGGTCCCTACTTGATCCTGCCAGCGCAGCGTGGAACACCTCGTAATTGTCCATATAATGTTGACTTATTATGCACAACTCTTCTTTACACATAATTGGGGCGCGTCCCTTAAAAGTGCCCATTTAGGTCAATAGATCCTCTATTATTGTTGATATCTATTATTATTTGAATTTTTTTCCATTCGGTCCCTGACCTAGAGATCACTCAGTAAGCTCTCGTTACTATGAAACTGTTCAAGTTATTCAGAGGGTCTACCAAATTCGTGCGGAAATTGCGAAATCACTTTCCCTCACAGCACATTTTTCTATATATCTGTGTGCTTTAACATGGTGAACATAACCATAACTTAAATTGTCTACAAAGTGAGAACCAAGTGCAGAATTCCGCTAGATCTGCCAGGAGCTCTCCAGTGGAGAGAACACTTGCTTTTCTATATAGTTTTACAAGAAAGTGTGACAGCTATGCGGCATTTGTTACGATAAGTGCTCAACAAAGCGATGCAGTAGCATGATCCGTTTCAAAAAGGATGATCACTACAAAGAAACAAGATAAAAAAGGACGTGGGAAAGTGTGTGGTGTTTGGGGAGGCAGGCTCCAAAGAAGCAGCATGCACAAATACTCGGCTATCGGTGTTTTCAAAACAGAATGTACAAAGAAAACGGATCTATAAGCAAAACCTGACCCTGAATGCATCATTTGAATTACCCAGAGTAAGCGTGATGACGCGGTGTACAATTAAGCTTGTTAAAGTGCACCCCACAAAAAATTTATTTGGAGAGAAAATAGAGAAAAAGAGAAACGCGAGGAGATATGCGCCACTCAGTGGGTAACAAGTTAAAACTCCCTCTTGTTGTTTAGTGCGAAAATTGCAAGATGCGCATGGTTACTATACGGCTGTTTCTTCTGAGAGCATTGGTACCATTCCAGTTGTTCTGCCCCAAAATGTCGAAAGCAAAACATTCCAACTTCGTCTAGAGGTTTGCTTGATATGGTGAACACGAATATCACACTCATTTTGTACCGCCACCCCATTTGGGTAGGGTTGGGATAAGTAAGGTATCACACGAAATCACTTGAATTTTCGTCTACGGGAGTTATTTGACATGCTGATTGCGAATACCACATTGATTTTGCAAGTTGAAAGCAATTTCAGGTTTTCTTATGACTGTGCTTCCCTTAACCCGATCGTAACCCTACCAAAATGGGGTTGATACACTAAACGAGTATGATATTCGTGATCAGCATATCAAATAATCCCCCCCCCCCCTAGATAAAAAATCAGACGATTCCGTGAGATCATTTACGTACCCTAACCCTACCGCAACCCTACCCAAATGGGGTCACTGCACAGAATGGTTGTGATATTTGTGAACAGCATGTCAAATAACCCTTCTAGACGAGGTTCCAGAGAAATTTTTGGTTTTTAGATTTTGGGGCAGAATAAATGTAATAGTGCCGTGGCGGTGACCGTAGTGGGTCCGCAGAAACAATATGTTACCAGTGAGAGGATCAAAATAATGAAACATTCAAATAACAAAAAAGGGAAATAAATAAAATGAATGAAAACGAAACAACTAGAAAATAATGAAACCGGCCTTCTTGTTCACAGAAGGCCCATCTCGTGCTGGCGGGCTTTCGTACTCCGGCATATTTCCTGCAGATGTGTAGTTTTTGTATTATGTCGTTTTCAAAGAATGAACGAAAAGACGACGCCGAATTGCTCAAACACGCGAAACATCAGTAAAATGAAAGGGAAATGTTTTCAAAAATGTGGTGCTTCTGCGCCAGTGCACCAGCGATGCGCCAGTTACCGCAAGATGACGCGCGACCTGCGTGACCGGGTTAATACCCGATCACACGAGCATGCTTCTGCATCACATGCGTGGGCGCGTGCTCATGATCGTGCAGTCACCTCACCAGGAAGGGCCGACCCTATGTGATATTCTTGCATACCCCTCCTGGAGGATTATAGCACCCTGCGTTGCCGTCACCGGCAACGGCGGCCGCCGATCGGCAATGTTGGCAAACAATCGATAGGCACCATCATCACAGTCGCCAACATCGGCGGCCGCAGCGACGCCCCGCCCACACTCTATACGCACGCGCCTCACGGCGACGGCGACGCAGGAAGGTACGGTCCTCGAGGACTATAGCAGCAATGTAATATGCAATAGTTCGTGCTAGTCGAAGATGATTCATAGCTCGGAAAAGTTATCATTCACTGAAGTTGTGGAAAAATAGAATTAACATGAAAGAGCACCATTTTTTTCGCACCAACACCAAGGCTTACTGACCTCCTAAACAGTGCTGGACGGACGAGTGGCGGGCAAGAGGGAGGCGGGGGGGGGCGTGAAGAAAGCATCCCTCTGTGGCTCAGTTTTGAAGAATAAAACCAATGAAATATCAATCTCAATTCAGAATAATTGAAAAATGAATGTTGAAAAAATGACAAAAATGAGCAACAAAAAATAGGCTTAGACAGAATTTTCATCTGTTTTGCTAAGTAATTTCGAGAGTTCGGCGATCCAATCCCGGACGGGGAGGGAGGAGGGGAACACTTACCTACTCATCAGTGGCGGATGCGAGAGCGCAGGGGAGTGAGGTGGGGGGCGGGGGGTGGAGGGGTAGGAGATTTTAATAATTCGCATTCATGAAATAATTTTCTACTTAATTATAAACAGTTACCAAAGGAATGTCCTGACATTACTGACAAACTGACATTCTACCCAATTTATTCGAGAGTCCTTTCAAAGCAGGGATTCTATCGCCGATTATTTTCAATGTGATTGTGGTCCGTGCACGACGTTTCTTTACCACGTTGTCGTTAGTCTAGAATCATTGTACCAAAAGTGAATGTTTCTTTGTGTGTGTTTGCATGTGTGTATGTTCCGAATAGAAATTGCGGAGGATAAACTGATCGGACCAAATTTCTCATGCAGGTCCGTGAGGGCCCGCCGGAGGTTATGGGCTACCCTTCACCCAAGACTATCGATTGGCTTATCGATTATATCGCATTTATTGATTTTTGTCCGGGGATCGGTGAGGACATGTTTGCCAGGGTTCCTCGATACGCTGAACACGAATATCACAATCATTTCTAGAAGCAGTATTGGTAAAGACATGTCTACTGGAGTTCCCCAATACGTTGAGTATGAATATGACAATCATTTTACATGAAATACCGATTTATTGATTTTATCGACTTCTTCATTGACGGGCAAGGACATGTTTACAACAGTTTCTTTGTACGCTGAAACTGATGTGATGGTCGTTTTGCACGAAATACTGGTTTATCGATTTTATTGATTTTTCGCTGTTTTAGTCTGAGGCTGTGAAGACATCTCTACTCCACTCTGGGCGGTGATGACATCTTTACTGGGGTTCCGCAATAAGCTGGATTTGAATATGACAATCATTGTGCGCCAATATATGAATATGACAATCATTGTGCACTAATACTTTAATTCAGTCTCAACAAAATAACATTGTTGGCTTTTCGCTTATAGGTTCGTATGTGCCGATTATCAAAATTATTGAAATTTTTAATGAGTTTATCGGCAATAGCACTTGTCCTCAGCAGTATGAAATAACCGGAGTAGGAGCGAAGCCGGGTATGGCGTTCACGCAATTTACACTCAGAGAAAGAATGACATGCGCTACTTTTTCATGTTGTAAGCGGCAGCTGAGGTGACCCATTTTATTAAGCCTGCGCTGCTTCGTGATACGATGACAATCTGGTGGAAAAAACTGCAAAAAACCTACTGTTCTCGGGCCCTATTGTTCTACGGCAGCCTTCAATTCCGTCAGCAGGCACCTGCCCATATATAAACTATCATGCATGTAACAACGTAGTCAGCCACGGATGTAATTGCCAGATCAGGGCGCAGAAGCCAGATGAGAGCTTTTGCGACGAAAAACACTGCATAAGAGAAAGACAGCAGCTTTTCAACCGTCAAAAAAGCTGACATGTTGCCCTTTTCGTGAACTTTAGGCTTGATTATTTTACGAAGTATAACCCATCTCACCAGAATGGTTTAATGAAAGTAGAATGAACCAGCGAAGAACTATGTCTGGGAAATTCACCGAAAGAAAGAAAAACAAGTCAATAGTTGCTCAGAGCGCGAGCTGTGTTATTTTTCTTGGTGAATATTCAGCCCATTTCCTAACTTTTCTGTTTTTTTTTGTTTTTTTTTTGTTTTTTTCTGTCTTCTTGAGGGATACCAATATGCGCTTTCGTGTGTCTCAACGATTTTATAGAGCTCCGAAGATAAAGTTTAAACGACCGCTTTACATTTCTCACAAACAGCTATTACTCTACGTACAGTTTCCCACGAGCGAAGTGGACCCGAGCTCTCTCAGAGCTATTTTGGCATCGTGTCCGATTTCTCGGATTGATCAAAAACTTTCGTAAGGTTTCAATATGACACGGTAATGAAGCCTCAATTCGCACTCTATAATACGTCTGAAATTTCACCAGAATCTTCACCGTTCTCTCTCAAGAGTCCCTTAATTTGGCTATTGGAAGCTTGGATGACACTCCGAAAATAGTAGCAAAGTTAACATCAGTTCCTCAGAATCCAACAAAAACAAGTTTCTCAAAGCCTAACCGAACAATATGGTAGGACCACATGAAGTGCGTTTCATAAGTATAGACGCACCCCAGAAAACACTGGTAGACAGTTCCACGTAACTTTTTAGGGAAAACCACGACTGCCAATTGAATCAGCGTTCCCAAAAACCATTGTTTCCGTCATTTCACCGGAAGTCATGGGGAAAATAGGTAGATCCAGCAGTTCCCCTCCTAGGGACCGTTTTATATGTATAGACGCACTTTCAGAAACCGACAATTTCATAGAGGGAACTTCCTTGCAACAGCAGATTTCTAGCTGATGGATCTCCGCAATTCCCAAGCCACTCAGAAAACATGGGTTGGCGTAGATTTACTAATCCCTTCCAGCAAATAGCTATCAAAACGGCTCTTAGTACAGGCAATAGCATTTTTCAGATTTGTTGTGCCGGAATATGTTCGGTTCCGGTCATGAATGTCATCTGGTAGGATTTTCTAGGAATGTTCCATGTTGCTAGTAGTAGAAGGCAGATACATAGTACCGTCAAATGGGGCTTCTCAAAATGCGTATTTTTTGAGCGACTGGTATAGGTCACGCCGTCTTTCCGATGGAAAGTGAGGTTTCTCCCTCTGTGTGCTGCAAGAAAATGTAAGGATTGAACACTAAAGGTGCTGTTGTGATTTTGGGAATCCGATTATGTAGAAATGGAGATAATATCGAGGATGTGTTATGGGAGGAAACATCTCCAACTTTGTCAGCGCATACCTCCAAAGGTGCTCGTTTTGAGAGAATCTGGCTCTCCTTGTATGTCATCCCAGCGGCGTGCATTCATCATAATAGAGTCCAAATAAAGCTTTTCTCTCGCACAATTTAAACATAGCACGGGCTTTCAAAACATCCAAAACAACCGACTCGTCTTTCCGACATGGCGATCACCACGTTCCTTCCGGAAAAAACAAAGATGTAAAGCTTTTTGGAAAGGGATAACCTTAGGTATGAGATGAAATCAACAATGTGCAATGGCGATGCAGCGGTTAAATGCCTTTTTAACCCCTGCACGGCATGACGGAGTCAATGCAACGGCTCAGACGCCATTAAGGCACATCATGTGCTTCGATTGCAGGCAGGTTATGCTACCCCTTCTTAGATGCGATGTCTTCTTTGCATACCGAAATTCTTCCTTCGATTGTAGGACTCAATAACTGATACATATTTGCAGATGGACCCCAAAGAACCTTCCCCCTACCCAGAGATCTGCGATTTCACTAGCCCACAGCATGTAAATCTTTTAGCTGCCTCAGCCTCACTCCAAAACGTTGTGATCCAAGTTGAAATGCAGTTTTACTTAGTGGACGCTTATTAGTTCTTATCAGAATATGGAGCCCAGTTTTCCCCTAAAGATAAGGATTATTTGTATTTCCTCATAGACTGAGTCTATACTCATTAAACGGCACATTTAATGGTGATGTACCAAATCTATCCCGTATTTTCCATGGTCACTAGTGAAACAACGCATTCATAGGTTTTCTGTCATGCCGAATCGATTGAGGTTTGTAATATTTTGTAACGTTTTTGTAATATTTCTCATGAACCTGTGATGAACTGGGTACCGGCATTTTCTGAGGTGCGTCTATACTTATGAAAAGCACTGTATAGCATGTGATGGATACATGATCAGCGCACTTCCGATATAAGATATTCTTTTATACATTAGGTCTGAGCCGTCCATTAACCATAACGTTCACCCTGCCTTTATATCGCTACCTCTGTCAAAACTCTATATTGCGCATACATACAATTTCCACCATTGCATATTGTATATGTACAAGCGTCTACCGGTCTGGTCCGATTTTGATAGAGACTCCTTTTTTCTTTATATTCCCTTCGCTTGCGATCACCACTGGTATTTTTTCTTACTGTCGCCCTTTCGCTGAGAAACTCGAACAAAAAAGAGGCATAAAGTTCCCTATGAACACTGAATTACTCAATAATACCTCGTGATTGAGGGGAACTGGAAGTGTAAACGAGCTGATGGGACACAGCACCGGTGATTCACTTTCGCAAAGCATATTTGAAGAAAAAAGAGAAAATATTGTAGCCACCGACTTGCTTGTCACTGTACTCTGTCGGGTTTTCGCTCTCTATTTGCGTGCTTTTTTTGAGATAGAACAAATTCTCTACAACCCCTCGGTATAAGTCCGAACGCATAGAGTGGGTGAGATAAGTCGGCTCCTACATTTTGAACAATGAACACAACAGATTTCCCACTTTTTTCGATCAAATTCCTAATACAGAGGTTTGTCGCGAACCAAGATTTGAAGTGCCCCTTCAGTCGAGTCTTTTTGTCGCCGACCATTCACGAATTTTGCTCTGTCCTGTAGTGTGTACTTTTGAAGTACAGTTGATTTCGTACACAAATCACACTGTACTCATACAAGACGACAAGGATGTAGTCTGTTCACAAGAACACTACAGCGTACCCTCCATTATCTGCAAATTTGACGTTTGTTTGCCTTTTCATTCTCGAGTGCGTTCAAATTTGCCCTTCTAATCTGCGTCACGTGGTAGTGAATTAGAACCATGATGTGCGCTATAACGTAGCGAATACGTAACTTACCAGAAACAGCTCAGAATCCAGAAAAACAGAAAGTGAGAAGATTTTCTGCATTGCAACACCTAAGGCTAATGAGATTAGCTTGAATTTCGTTCTCATAACTACAGCATTCCAAATGATTATAATACTCTGAATTTGAGGCTAAGGTGGCAAGAAATATTTGACGGAAGCAGAACTTATATGTGAAAGCAGAACTTGATAGGTGGAAGGCATAACACCAAGCATCAGATGCAATAAATGAGAAGCTCCTAGGGCGCCCTGGGTTCTGGAAACCATTCATCAGCTCTTTCAGTGGAACTTCAAAAATTGTTTGAAGCAGCACACACGATGGTCTCTGTAAACGCTGAAGGAAAAGTAGAAAGGGTAGAAAAAGTATTGCTATTACTACAGTGTTTTCGGAACTATAAAGTTTTTCATTTCACTATGCATGTTCAGATACGTTTCGTGCATTACTTACCCTTACACGGATACTAAACATTGGAATATGCATAGGAACGTCTACCTGCTCACTTTTAACTTTCTATTTTTATTTTTATTTCATTCTATTTGTTTTTTATTGAGTGAGTGTGTTTTCCACCAAAAAAAGTTAGAGCTTACTTAGAGGTTGCTTACCTTTGCTTATCCACAGCTAAGATCCATGAAAGCGTAACCAAGCGGAACAAGGTTGGCAAACCAACTTTTGCGTCCTGCATCTCCTAACTTCACATAGTCTATGAGGTAAGTGATAATGCACTGTTGGTTTGGGTGGTTGACGTTTCACGGATTCCAGCCCAGCACTTTATTAAAAACCCTACATTACTGGTTATCTCTCCCTTAAGTACTCGTGTGTTGTATCGCGAGGTAGACAGTTAATACTGTTAAACTGCAGATCTATGGCGTTTTGAAATTTTTCTGTTGCTCAAGGCAGCGACGAAGCATTCGGTCGAGAAAAGGCAAGCTGAAATTAGTTTGTTTGTTTTCCATCGATTTTTAGTGTTCGAATGGTGCTGAAGACGATGGTATAACTCAATTATTTGTTCATATTCGTTCCCCCAACACCAATCACGAAATCTTGGGAGGAAAGTATTGTACTTCCAGAAAAACACCTAGATTGCCCCTTCTTCACTGGACCGAATGCAAAAATCTTCTATGTTTCACAAATATCAAAGGTGTCATTGACATATCATCTACGATGTGAAGGAATCATCACATTTACTAACATTGGATGGTTATTTTTCCTATAAAAGATTGTGTGGCACAGACGTTCCTATCGCAATTCAGCAAATGTTCCGCTTCCTCTTGCTACTTTGCGTTGCTCGTACTGCGTTGGTAAGATGGCAACCCATTCATAGGATTCTATCCAGCTGATTATCATACTTGTTTTATAATAAAAGTGGTAATCCAAAGGGGAGCTTCGCTGACATGCAGGCACCGCAGTTCATGGGGAAAACTTGTCTAATCTAAATAATCTGCAAAGATCTTCTTCAAGGCATGTGCACCTGGGACGGGAAATGACATCGCTACAATGACGTTGCACACAAATAGTCACTATCCGCACTCGAATCCTCACTACTACATTAGTCAAGTGGAGCGAGAGGTGAATTACTCAACTCTTAGGACATTCTTTCTCTGCTGATAATCTGTGTTTTTTATTCGCAGATGAGGAGACTGTTCAAAGCTTACGGTGTCAACTACGACGCTAACTATGTCAGAATAAGCACGCGAGGTGTGAATGGAAAGCTGGTTGTCACCGTGCAAGCGTATTCAGTAGATTGCAAAAGGGTTTGTCTTTGCCATAATTTTTTTCATCACCGCCTGCTACCCAACAATACACCCAATTAGGCACCGGAGTTCATGTCGAAGCTGAAGAGACAAGCAGGACACCTCTTCATGACTGCCCACCTGTCGTGCAGCAATGGAATGGAGCGCTATGTATAGTGGGGGCAAAATCATTGCAATTGTCTTCTGCAATGAACCCCCAGAAAGAAAAACAGCAACACGCTGAATAAATCACTAGAATGCTATGATGTTCATCGCTGATATTCTATAAGAAGTGACAGTAGAGGAAGACATATTGAAGAGCATTGCAACTTGCATGCATATGCCCGCAGAGGGATGCTCATTCCAGTTTCATATTCACACGATCAAGCTAGCTGATAGATTTTATAGCGCAAGCGTGGACTTGACCTCATGTGCAAGTTGCTGTTGAAGCGTAATAGTTAAACTAGCCCACACCTTTTTTTGTGAAATAACGACACAAATAACAACACAATTTTGTGGTTGAATAACAAAGTAGGAAAGCATTGTATCATCGTAAGCCCGATCAGAAACTGAAATGCAGTCACCCAAGTGGAAAACCAGCGAGTAGGGCCCTCAAACAGCTGAGCGGTGGACAAGTTTATCGCTAACAATTCAGCCGTGACGCGACCGCAGTGCTCACATTTTTCCCCTTGCGAATTATGCGCCATGAGTGGTCATAATTTAAAATCATTGTTGTAGTTGCGGTAATCTGTCCCTCTCCACGAGTCTTGTATAAATTAAAATCATTGTTGTAGTTGCGGTAATCTGTCCCTCTCCACGAGTCTTGTCCAGAAAATAGTGCACTAAAAGTCTGTACTGATATGTAGTTCAGCGTTGTTGATTCACTATCAGTTCAAATATTATATGGTCTCAACTGAAGCAGTAAATTGAAGAGCATTCCGACAAAGAGTTGCCTAATTTCCCACAGTATCCCTGCAATTCAATCCATAAGACGGTCGCCTTCTCAAATGCAAACAAACACAGTCTTTAAACACAATCTCACATTTGCCTAGTCGATTGAAGAACTCGTTTTTACCTATATATTGAACAGATGAGTATGTGATACTTAGACGTTCAATCCTCTTATTCTGAGTGACGTTATCATGTCTGCCTGTAACATCTTGATGGTTTGTTAACTTCTTTAACATCATCAAACATTGTTACCTACGTATCGAAGAAGACGTTGTCTTTATGGTAAAATATGAGAGGAGTGATCTGATGGAAGGGGCTATGTTCTATGCAAACCGTTGCGGCACATCTCTGCCTTCAACAACTGAGCCACATACGTCAGCCAGTTCACCATCAACTTGTCAGAAAAACGATTACCAGAAAATGGTCACAACCTGTCCCATCCGAAGGCGAGAAAAAATACCCAACAAAAACCTGGAGAAGGAAGTTAGAAGGTCCTGTCTCAGCCGCCATGTAGCCACGACTCTCCACTATCAGACTACATGTTACTTCTGGCTAGGAATCTTTCCTCGCAAAGAAAAATTTCAAAGGCCGCGAAAAAGTGGGGGTTCGGGTGAGTGGCTGTTTCGACTCACAGCGCAGTGACTTTCCCAAAAGGTAACCTCATTTCCTGCATGGGAGATGCAAAAGGGTAGTTGAGAGTAACTGTACGTACAATTTTAATTGAGGCGTTCTGTTATCGTTTTTAGAACGAATTTTGTTCCGCGTGAAAACGCACATCCATAGTTTTACACCCTAATAGATTCATATAGAGGATATCCTCGCGCAGAGTTGAGTATGACTAGCCATGATAGGTCTGGCATTTAAGAACTGCGGTGACATCAAACGGGATGTATTATTGCATCGGAAAGTGGATTTACATGGTGATGTGTGATGAAGAGTGCTCGAGAAAGGCGCGTACAAGAAGTCCGGAGTTGGTCAGGCGGCCAGACTGGTAGAATACACACAACTCATAAGGAGAATTGCATGCTCAATCTCAATTAATTACTATTTTCGGTTCTATTTCGATTTCCTGAGGGTTTCATAGGTGCGAAACTTTTGCACATACCTCAAATGGCTGCTCCACCCTACTTTCTAGCGACCCGTAAGGGCGCTAGTATATTATAAAAAATATACGAATAGAAACAGAAAGTGATACAGCGAGGAACCGACAGAGTAGGAACCCATGATGTTATCCCACTTGAGCAAAAGTTCGCAAAAGGGGGGGGGGGCATTGCTAAGGTTCAAAGGATATACGGGGGTCTCAACAGCCGTTCTGTTCATGGGACCAGTTTTGGGCGATGTGATTAATGTCCCACTTATTCTGCTAAGTATAAGTTTGCTGTGTAGAAATATGGTCACTTATAACTGAGGCACCAGGGTCGCATCTTGAAATTCATTGACAGTATCTGGAGAGCTTCTCATTCACATCTATATGCTTGTGTTTCATCACTGTATAGCGCATTTGTATGCATAATAATGAATAATAAATATGTAATAGCCTGTCTTTTGAGCATCTGCGAGATGGGTATGTAAGGACATGGTGCTACGCCGTTTGTTATATAGGCGCAAAAATGGGAGAGCAACCAATTTGAGTTATTTTGATGTACGAGCTCTTATTGAGAACCAGTGAGAGCAGGGGGTGCCACAACATCATCATGGCATTCGCACCGGTGCTCGTCAGCCAGTAACCAAGAGCCGTTGCTTCCACCGCTCCTTTTCGGACGATAGATCTTCCCAAAGCCACTTTCCAATTGGCGATCTCCTGAGCTGAGGCACAGGGTATGCTCCACCAGAGTTATTGGTAGGCAACGTGATGGAAAACAACAACATTTACCGTGGTCGATTTAGGCCGACGCCCGTCATTATTGGAGAAAAGAGATACCAACGTGTCGAGGTGCACATAAATGTATCCTCAAATGACTTTTTTGACTCATAGAAGGAGCAGTCAAAGACCAAGGTGACACGCACGCTACCCTTGTCTGATCTTGCGATTCCATCTAACATCATGTCTTTCAGCTTGAGCACTTCCTGACCGAGCAGTAATTTGCCAACGTTGACGATTTTGTTATTGACTGATGACTTCTTCGACCTGTTCTAACATGATTACTGACCCCGCAGTGCTGGAACTGCCCCTAATAGTTGGCCTCAGGTCATAGGTGTATATGATCATCACAGCATGCCCCGAAGTTTTCTAATGGAAGAGAAAAAGCCCGAAGACTGAAAAAAAAAATCCAGAGTGTCTCAGTCATTTCCCGTCAACCTAATATACTAATAATTTTTGCACAGGTCTGTGCTGCATTCAACCAATTCGCAAGTACTGTTTCGCTGAAATTCTTTTGAAGCACATAATCGTCAGTCATGGAATTTGACGTTTACATGAAATTTTGAGATCCTTTTACTCTCCCTCAGTCCTTCTTCAGAATCTTGTTATAGTGGCTTTTCATATGAATGCAAAATTGAAGCATGAAGTTTGGACCTTATTAACAGAAGTAATAATGAGAGACGAGGTAACAACAAGATAACAATAAATACCGGTGTGATACCGGTGTTTTTTTTTTCTTGGTATCGCTAACGCTTTTTTGAAGATGGCTGGAAGCTGAGTCATGATCAAGATAATTGAACCACAGTAGCCAATATTATTTTTATTGTGTCAAAATCTCCATATTCTCTACCATGGCAATACAGAGGTATTGGAGAGAAACCTTCTTCATGAGGCCGGCTTTCGGCGATTCACGATCTGTTGAGTAATGGTTTCGCACCTCGAAAAAGATTGGCGTTCTTGGGCTAGCAGGAGTTTTATTTATCTCTTGTTCTAGAACCCATATAGCAGCGCAAAGTAGCAGCATAAACTTTCAATCGTTAAGAACTTGTGGAAAATTTTTAGGAACCACAAATGAAATTAGTTGCCGGAAAAGTATAGTGCTCGTTGTCTTTAGAAAGCATATCTCCATTGCCCGCCAACATGCATGGTCACATAATTTTCTTACCGAATGGAATGGTATTCGAATGAATATTCTAGTATTCGAAGGTTTGAACATCCGAAAATTAGGTGTTTCTCAAAAAATCGAAAATTCGAATACTCGAAAATAAGAGGCCTTCAGATATTCGACAATTCGGTGGCCCTCAAAAAATTGAAAATTTGAATGTTCGAAAATTCGGTTGCTTCCAGAAATTCGAAAATTGGAAGAATATTCCCGAGAGTAAAACTCTAGTTCAGACCCTTAACCGTCTGCCTAACAGTCCAGTATCTTCCCCACTCGGCCATCACTTCGTTGAAGAACGACGATACAAAGCATACTCAGAGATCTTGGGACGACGAACACAGGCCAAACACGTTTGAATAGCAGTTACACCGCGAGGTGAAAGCTTATTTTGTCGTCCCACGAGCTGCGTTCGCCCCGGAAAGGCTGTGTTTCGGGGGGCGATGAACTGGTCTGTCTCAAACATAAGATGGCAGCTCAATCTGGGTGCAGAGCTGTGTTCCTCCTGTAGACTTGGTGAAGTAGATGTCTACCCAAGCTCGAAGCCCAAGCATCTAAAAATAGTCCCAAACGCGAACGCGCTTTCCGCGGCAGCGCTTGGTTGAGCGCAGCGGTCCATCGGCGAACTTTGAGATTCGCGCCGCACCCACACGCAACTCTTCTGATTGTTGCACTCCCAGGCACTCTTAGCGGACGATCCGCGTGCCAAAACTTTGGGCGCGGACGGGCCGCGAACCATAAAAGTGGGCGGGGCCCTGCAGCGGACCATCCGCGGACCAGTTTTTCAAGCGGACCATCCGCGCACCTTAATTTTGGCGTGAAATGTGAAGGATCAGGGAAGAGCTATTGCACAATCTTGTTCATTTCGATAATTTAAAGCTGGAAAGGGCGCGAATTCGTAAGTACTGATATGGCGACGTTATCTTAATGATCGTTGCTGTACTTCTCCTTGTTTTGGGTGCTTTGTCGGCAATGTCACTATACTATTGTAAGTCCCTGACTGAGAATTGTGAAATCCGTGGTGTGCCAGTGAGCACATGTTTTTGTTTTCAAACTTTTCTTGCTTTTCTTCCTTTTCAATGCTCAGTTCTGTCAGAATACGCGGTGAACATTGTTTCTTCATGAATTGAAAGAGTTACTGCCTTCTCTTCGTTTATGCCTTCGTGGTATCTTCGTGTTTAACGGTGCATTTGTAATAGGAATTCTCATGCGCAATGATCATTATTTTCACTTCACAATTTTCCCTCCTTACTATTGTTTGCGTGATAGGTTCCATTATTTGTGGTATGTTTTTAAGGCTCTTCATCAGTCTGGGAGACAACGACCAACAACGTGAAAAAATGCGCAAAATCCTCGTACGGGACCGACTCAAATGGAAGGCGAAGCTGTTCAAGGCATTACAGAGAGCTTTGTGAGTTCTTAATACTACTGTTTCACTAATTACATCAATAGTTTCTCTTGTTAAGGAAAGACATTCGCGGTTATACCTGCTGCGATAGTGGAAGTGGATTCAGATGGATTCCCAATAATGTGAGTGCAGTTTTCTCATTCATATTCGTCTAATTGGCCTTATCCTTATTCTTCCCATAGAACGTTTCCTGTGCTCTTCTATTTCTTTTCTATAAATTGCCTTTTCCAGCGCCAGTCAAAAGCTGCCCCAATGTATCCATCGAACGAGAAAATAGGATCACCGACGACGAGTTCGAAAATGAGTTGGAATTCCATTATTAAAATTCTCCGTTTTCCACCGTGGAAAAAAAATTTGTATTTCTCCTAATTCTCGTTTTGCACCAGAAAGGTAATGACAGTTTGGGGGGACATCTGTTCCGAATGTACCCAGGACAGCTTGTGAAATTTATGCATACTTCTTAAGTATTAGTCAGGTTCTGTTTAGCAGGGAAACAAAGTCACTCAAATGACTTACTTCCCCTAAAATTGCTATTTGATTGGGTTTGGTTCGGAGATTAGCGAATTATTGTAGTATGAGAGCAGATACATATTCGAAAATACAAATACTTTGATGTAGTATATGGCACTGAATAATGTCGGAGCAGATGTTCTCCCGGATTGTCATTGAGTTTCTGTCCTCTGTACATTACGTTCTATTGTCTACATGGTCATCTACGAGTATCATGCACCGGTTGACGTCTGTATTCGCATAGTTCTTGAAGTCACTTTTTTGCATTTGTTTCGTTGTTTTTGCTTCTCTTGAAACCAAACTGTATTTGAAGGAGAATTTGTATTCGAATTGTCTTTGAAGTCACTTGTTACTTTGTGTCCTTGTTTCTACCTCGTTTGAAACCAAACTGTAGTTGAAGGAAGCTTTGAATAAATATAGATTATAACATTCGCGATGTTATAAGCTTATTTGTTTGAAATACTAAGTGAAAAAAATGGTATAGAACCGAGCTATCTATCCAATGATGCTCAAAGGTGCGTGCGGATGGTCCTGTAATGGATACGCTGCTGGTCCGCTGGCAGGTAAGAGCGGACGGTCCGCGCACCCAAGTCCTGCCCAATTCTCATCCCTTACGCGGGCCGTCCTGTATTGGATGCGCGCGCCGTCCGCTGAAAGTGCCTGAGCTGGGCCACGGTCTTACCCGGGCCTCAGCCGGTCTGATGAGTCTCGCAGGGCTCGTCTTGCCTCCGCCAAAACAGAGACATGACTGACGCTCAACCGCCAGCTTATATACCCCTCCCAGGGGGTGGGGCGCCACGTGGCAAGGAGCAGCTAGGACGCAGGGCATGAGGGTTAGAACGCAGTTTGAACGACATCACAGTTAATCGAGCAGTAGCTAGCCCCCTCAACGCAACCGAAACACAAGCTGTGCTGCACACAGCAATCGGAATGCAGCAGTTCTTCCTCATGCAGCAAAGTCTGCCTTCCATTTCTTTTGGGAGTGGCTTCGCAGATTCTGCTGTTTGCCATATCTAGTTATCTGAGTATGATAGTGTAGTAGGATTTCTATCGTTTTGAACCAAGGGCAGTAATGAAATATATAGCAAATATATAGCAGTAGCACCTTCTCGAGCAAAGATTCAAGCTAGAAAGGTATGGTTTCATTTCTATCTGCGAGCTTGATCTCTTACCCCTGCCTGGTAAGCGATGGACGAGTTAATGCTAACAATTCAGCCGTGACGCGCCCGCAGTGCTCTCACCTCTCTCACCAGGAGACTCTTTGCTGATAAAAGTCCTAAATATGGTTTGAGGAAGGACAACCTCGAACGGAAGAGCCACCCGCAGGCAGAGAGAAGTAACGTGGAGATGTTAAAGAAGTTAATAAACCATCAAGATGTTACAGGCAGACATGATAACGATATAATATTTGAACTGAAAGTAAATTATCAACGCTGAACTACTCATCAGTACAGACTTTCAGTACACTATTTTCTGGGCGAGACTCGTGGGGAGGACCCTATTCGATGGTTTTCCTCTTAGGTGACGCTTTTCAGTTTCTGATCAGGCTTACGATAATACAATGCTTTCTTCTTTGCTATTTGACCGTTCTTCACCTAGTACCCTCAACAAAAAAAAAGCTGTGGACTACTTTAACTATTACTTTTCAACTGAAACTTGCATCCCTTTGCGGGCATCTGCATGCAAGTTGCAATGCTCTTCAATATGTCTTCCTCTACTGTCACTTATAGAATATCAGCGATGAACATCATGGCATGCTAATGATTTATTCAGCGTGTTGCTGTTTTTCTTTCTGGGGGTTCATTGCAGAAGACAATTGCAATGATTTTGTTCCCACTATACATAGCGCTCCATTCCATTGCTGCACGACAGGTGGGCAGTTACGAAAAGGTGTCCTGCTTGCCTCCTCAGCTTCGACATGAACTCCGGTGCCTAATTAGGTGTATTGTTGGGTAGCAGGCGGTGATGAAAAAAATTATGGCAAAGACAAACCCTTTTGCAATCTACTGAATACGCTTGCACGGTGACCACCAGCTTTCCATTCACACCTCGAGTGCTTATTCTGACATAGTTAGGGTCGTATTTGACACCGTAAGCTTTGAACAGTCTCCTCATCTGCGAATAAAAAACACAGATTCTCAGCAGAGAAAGAATATCCTAAGAATTCAGTAGTTCACCTCTCGCTCCACTTGACTAATGTAGTAGTAAGGATTCGAGTGCGGATAGTGACTATTTGTGTGCAACGTCATTGTAGCGATGTTATTTCCCGTCCCAGGTGCACATGCCTTAAAGATCTTTGCAAATTATTTAGATTAGACAAGTTTTCCGCTTGGACTGCGGTGCCTGCATATCAGCAAAGCTCCCTTTTGGATTACCACTTCTACTATAAAACAAGAGTGCTAATCAGCTGAATAGAATCATATGAATGGGTTGTCATCTTACCAGCGCAGTACGAGCAACGCAAAGTAGCAAGAGGAAGCGGAACATTTGGTGAACTGCGATAGGAACGTCTGCGCCACACAATCTTTTATAGGAAAAATAACCATCCAATGTTACTGAATGTGATGATTCCTTCACATCGTGGATGATATGACAATGACACCTTTGATATTTGTGAAACATAGAAGATTTTTGCATTCGGTCCAGTGAAGAAGGGGCAATTTAGGTGTTTTTTCTGGAAGTGCAATACTTTCCTCCCAAGATTTCGTGATTGGTGTTGGGCGAACCCATTTTGAAATATCCAGTTAGAATATCGCTGAATATGAACAAATAATTGAATTATGCCATCGTCTTCAGCACCACTCGAGCTCTAATAATCGAAGGAAAACAAAAGAATTTCACCTTGCCTTTTCTCGACCGGATGCTTCGTCGTTGCCTTCGGGCAACAGAAAAATTTCAAAACACCACAAATCTGCAGTTTAACAGTATTAATTGTCTACGTTTCAATACGACATAGAAATGAGATAGAGATGTCGACAAATCAAAAGTTCTGAATGAAGTGCTGCACTGAGGACACTGAAACGTTGACCAGGCATACCAACGATGGTTAGCATGATTGATTGTCCTATAGACTGCGTACGTCTCGCAAAGGTAATACTCCCTTCTCGATCTCAGTACTTCGCAGTCCTTGGGAGAGCAAGGTCATTGAGACAAACGAGCAATTACAACCAACTTTTTTCCCGAGCCAGCCCTACGGAAGCGGAGCGCAAGAAGGAGTATGATCTACGCAAGGAGGCGCGAGAGAGGAACCAGTCGTCAGGCCAACAGGAGTATGCTGTTAACCGAGGAGAAGTTGTGAAGGTCTCAGAGATTCCTACCTTACGTTTGACCCAGGTAAGGGCTCAAGGAAACTGATAGGATTGCATGGTAAACCCTCCACTCGCTGCCTTCTCCTTAAGGCCCGCAGTTTGACTAACAGACTTGAAACTTTTCGTATCTTTCTTTGTCACAGTAATCCTGACCTTGTCTTTGTTACTGAATTATGGTTGTCACCTCGTACTGATTCCTCTGAAATTTGCTCTGACCTCCCATATACCATCTTTAGCACCTAATAAACGTGGCGGTGGGGTGTGCACACTTGCTAAAAATAGTATTACCTGTGAGGAGGTAGTGGTCCGCGACACTGAGGCTTCGGACTTTTGTTGCGTTTCGCTTCACAGTCACATTTCATTTGGTTGTTGTCTAGCTATTTTGGTTTACCGGCCTCCCTCCAGCACCACCCAGGACGATCAAAAGTTAATTGAGTCTCTATACAACCTATGCGCTAACCACAATAACCTCTTACTAGTTGACTTCCATCTAGCAGTTGACTGGAAAATGCTTTCTTCTTCATTCTCTAAAGCGAGTAGGTACATTGAACAATTTGACACATTATTTCTCAAACAGCATGTGAACTACCCCACTAGAGGCACTAATACACTGGATCTGATTCTCTCAAATGAACCAACTGTTAGTAATCTGAAATTAGTACCACCTTTGTGTGGTTCTGATAATGCTGGCTTGTCGTTCGACTTACTGATGCCGACAACCAGCCTCCGAGTTGAGACCTATCCAGATTTTACGCATGGCAATTTTGACGCTACTCCTAGCGCACTGAGCACTATTGATTGGTGGCTGATTCTTGACAACTGTTCCTCAATAAATGAGCTATATAATCGTTTTCTTTCGACTTTGCACACCCTTTTTTCGCATTTCATTCCCATCAAACAAAGGAATAATTTATGGAATACTTACCCAGAGAAATAGTTAACTTGATGGAGCAGCGTAATCGACTATTCTCATTTTTGCATGATCCATTGACTTCGGAACAATACATACACATACCTAATGAGCTTGAAAAACACATGAAAAAAATTTCACGCTTTCAGGGACAAGAAATTATCTAAATTGAGCTCCCAATCACTGTTTGCTCATATGCGCCCTCTTTTGAAGGAACAGATCGCAGCATGAACTATCCGTGATAATGATGGTGTGAGATATCGAACAGATCAACAAAAAGCCGATGGCCTGGCTTCGCACTTCGCTATATTTTCCGGAAAAGTGACGTTAATCAATTTCCCAATTTTGGTATTATTGCGCGAAACTGTTGCTCTTCGACCCCGGTGATTTCACCATATGAGGTGGTAAAGCTCCTTAGAAAGCTCAAGCCATCTACGTCTCGCACTAGCGATGGCGTTCCTCAGATTGTTTTCAAACGCTGCGTTGAGCAGTTAGCCCTTCCAGTGTCCATAATCGTCAATCTCTCTCTGAACACCGGTATCCTACCTGATCTACGGAAGCATGGTACAGTGGTTCCCATTCCGAAAAAGGAAGGTGCATCGCATGTTAATGATTTGAGGCCTATTCCCATAAACGCGGTCGTCTGCAAAATTGCCAAAAGTTCGTGAAAGAAAAACTCCTAAATTACTGTTGAGGGAACATATCTTGCCAGAAGAACAGCAAGGCTTTTTGCAAGGTTCATCAGCAACTCTATAGTTGCTTGTTTGCGATCACCATTGGAAATAGGCGCTCATGCAAAAACAATGTACAGATGTTCTCTATTTTGATTTATCGAAAGTATTTGATAGACTGGATATCTACAAACTCATCCAGGAGCTGTATGACGTGGGAATCCAGTGAGTCTTATTTATGTGGATTACCTCCTACATGTCCAATAGGACGTTCTCAATTCGATTTTGTACCACCACTTCGGCAACTCACTCGGTAACTAGCGGAGTGCCTCAAGGAGGCGGATTGTCTCCACTTCTATTCATGCTGTACACGAAAGAGCTCTCACATCTTCTAGCATAGCAGAGTCAAAGTTGTTGCCTACGCAGATGATATTAAGGTGTATGGTTCCTACTTCGAAGTGGACAAGCTTGAAGTGGCAAATGTTCTACAATCCTCCCTTGGAAATCTCCTTACGTGGGCTGCGTGCAACGACATCAAGGTAAACCTTGCAAAAAGTTCATGCATCACTATCTCCAAGCTTTGCCAAAATAGCTCTGACGTGGTGTCATATATCCATTCCGGCTCGCCGCTACCCAGATTGGCTGTGACTCGTGACCTTGGAGTTCTCCTGAACTCTAACCTAACTTCGTGCGATCACACTAATGCTCTGAAAAGAGCTGCCTTGCGAGAAATGAACCTCCTTTTCCGTCACTTTCGGCATACGGATAAAAACGTGTACATCAAGTTATACAGATCATATATTCTGCCACAACTGGAGTATGCGAGCCAAGTGTGGAGTCCTTTCCTCCGTAAAGAAATTAGAATTGTGGAAAACGTACAGATGACATTTACTCGTATCCTTTCTTATAGACTTTTTCCGAACCCGAATTATCCCCGAGATCTGCCATCTTACAAGTCGAGACTGCAGCAGTTAAACCTACATAGCCTGTTTTATCGACGCGTTTTTTGCTGACATCGTACTTGCATTTCGGATACTATGACTTGAAACGAAACAGGAACCAAGTGAGTTCTGGGTATGGAAGCCATGCTCTGGTCGCAGAGGTGCGTTTAGTTTTCATTATCTTCCCCTATCACTGTCTAGATCCAGAAACATGGTCTTTGAAAAGTCCTTTTTCGTGAGAGCTTCTGGATGGCTCCAGAAACTTCCAGACTCTCTGTTATGCTCGTCAGATAGTTTTTGCTTCAAACAGAAACTGAAGCAATATGACCTGTTAGCTCCGCTTGACATTGATGACCTAGGTGACTCATAACACTTAAAGAATGATTTTTTTCGAATTTTCCTCTCCTGCTTTCCTTTTTTAGTTGTCCGGCTCCGATCCTGTCGCACTCACACCTCGCTTCTAGGCTCCGATGTACTGCTTTTTGGACTCTCACGACCCCAACATCGATCCCATGCGGCTTACTTTACTGTGTTTTTCTGATTTATCTTACTTACGATTCATCTTACTTCATAAATTAGCTGGCTGTTAGGTCCTGCGCCAATTCTGAGTTTCCATCTCATCAGTTATGTGTGAAAATATGGTGAGGAACGCCTTGTAAATATCCATTCCTGCTGTCGAACAAAAGTGATTCTCTGACTTCTTCATACCTTCTTCACAAGGTGCTGCTCACAATATTTTCGCTGGGGCAAAAATCAGCCAATCTTTGGCATCGAGTTCGCTGATCACTAATTTAAAGGATGGGCTGAATCAGCGCCTTTTTTGGTTTGGACGGAAACCTAGAACTGGTCTCCGAAGATTATAGATGTTTACAGGTTGACAGCATTAGTAGTACAGTCATGATTCTGTGAATCTCGTGAAATAAATAAATAAATTTATTTATTTATTGCATAACATAAACTTACGCAATGTAAGAAAAACACTAAAACCGCAGAACAAACAAAAAAAGACCGTGACACATAAACGCTATAAAACTACAGTCATCAAAAAGACATACACGACATCAGGGACTGAGACTGCGTTTAAAGCACTCACGTAAATTTTTGGGTTGAAGATTTCCCGGTATACGGGGTTCTTAGGGACGATGAACTCGTTGACAACGATGAAGTAGCGTGAAACACATGGGAAACACTTAAAATGATAGCGGCATTTCATGTGCGTCCATAACGTGGACGAGTGTTCCGTGATGGGTTCCGCCACGGAACCCTGCAAATGGTACGAATTTCATAAAGAAGCACCCGCTGAACCACATCCACACACCCTGTCAACGGTGTTAGTTGGCGCGACGGAACCCTAATGTCCAGAGCGGCGGATGTGTCCACGGCAGTATCTTCGCAGGTAGGCGGCCATTCAAGTTGTTCAACTCACTGTTGCGATTGTCAAGCAGCCGGCTACCTAGTAAGCGACTCATTTCAGAAGTGAAACTTTCCGTGAGTGCGCCTTTAAGGGGTTTTCGAATGAGTTGTAAGCAAGAGAAATGGGATGGTTTTTGCGAACTTTGTCAGACTTGGGAACGGTCCTACTAACAGAGGAATGGCGCCTGCAATTTAGATGGGCTTTCCTAAGCTGAATTTCAATGGCTCCACCACCGGTATTTGATATTCTCAGAGAACATCAAATAGAGAAAGAAGAGAAAAAATGATCCTGAGGTTTGAGCCCACATTTTCCATACAAGATCTTGGAACTAAGAGGAGATCATTAACCTTCCTACGGAAACAAAATGTATGTAGATAAGCCAAGGTTGAAGTTTCCTTCATTGATTGAGGAACTGTCATAGTGGAACGAATAACAAGTCTCCTGGTAAATTATTCTGGAATCTTTCAAGCCTTCTCGCGCTTTTACAGGTGAATCCAGTGAAGACAGGAGGACGATACCCGAGTATTGGTCTAACGTACGTCTTGTAAGTTTTAAGCAAGACGACATTCTTTGTTGTAAGTGCTATAACGATACTGTGCACCACCTTCATTGCTTTGTTAGCTAATCTGCCACAGTGCTTGTCAAAGTTGAGGTATTTGGTCATCAAAAAACCTAAGCCTACCACTTTTTCAACTCATGCGATGGGTGTGTCGCAAATAACATATGCATGTTTAAAGTTGTGTAGGTCCATAGGAAAGACTTTAGGTATTTTCACGGGAAGAAGGCAATTCTCACTCTTGTGCTCACTGACTAACGAAGTCTACTGTACCTTGCATGGCAACGTCGTCCAGGGAACTGACAGGATAATAGATCTTGAGATCATCGGAAAAGACACACAAGGAGACGCTATGTGAAGAAAGGGCTGGTAGAAGATTGTAGGTACAGCCCCACTCCACAAATAAGAAGCTCCACTGTGTGATTGCGATTGAGCCATTGAGACTGAGGCCAGCAAAGGAGCATCTTCAAAATTTTCTCCTTTGTGAACGAGACAGAGTCTTCCATGACTGGGTAAATAGGATTAACAGACTAATTATCAAAGGATTCCTGAGTTTCAGATACAAACGCACTAGCAAAAGTCTGTGCAACTAACTCAGCTTCATCAGCATCAGTGATTACCGACTTGCCGTCCTCACGTATAAGCGGGGCCATAGAACTGGCAGCACTGAGCTTGGACTTCGAGAGTTTGAGAAAAGCAGCCCTGTCACTCGGCTCAGAAATATCGTTCTCTACTTGGATGTTGTACTTTTTCAGCTTAGGGTCAAAAAGTTCTGTTCTGTCAAAATGTTTTCTGAACTGTTGCCAAACAGCAGGAGTGCTTGTTTATCAGCTTTGGACCATCTATTCCACCTCCTTTTAATTTACGAACATAGATGAGAGGGTAGATATGAATTGCGCAGGGGCACCTTGCGCGTTGTCACGAACACCTGCAAGCAACTCATACCCGTCATCAACATATTGTACGAAATTTAGAGAACCGTACCAGTCAATATCTTCAAGATCGTAGTGCAACTGTATGTATGAAATTTTCAATCAGATGATTCAGTTTGAAATGAACCGAGGAATGGCACTAGCGCCAATAGGTGGCATTATCTCAGGCACTTTCACCGGGTTGGCCGCATTCAAATACCGGGAAGGCCACAGCACCTTAGTCGGCCTGCCCGGTGTCATGAATGCGGCCTGACCTACATGTACCTGCGGTTTCTCCGGTAACGAGTAGCCGGCCTGTCCGGTAAACAGTTCAATGCACGTCGGAAATCCTCATCCACGCATTAAAACTCTGTTTTATGCAAAAATAACACCATTTCACAAGCACTGCCGTTTATTATTGCTACATTCCTTCACAAATCTTACAGCAAAAATAGCCGTAAAATCTCAAATATGCGGAAAAAATTAGTGAAGGATGTCGCTAGAACGCCTTTCTATTTGAAATTTCTTCGAAAAGCTTCATTATCAAATTCTCAGTGTACTATTGGCCTGCTTCTGTCGCTGCTAGCGATCTACAAAAGAACATTAATAAATAACCACTGCGATTCCTGAAAACGCTTCGGATACTATTGTAGCTTTTGTGAACTTACTGTGCACACACAAAATCTCTTCTGAGGTTGATCTCCACCTACCTTAATTAAGCATGGTTTTTTCTAGATTTATAATAAAACTACTGCCGCCAGCAGGTCTGCGTTACAATCGGGATGGAACTATCATAAAAACAGTCTTTACCATATAGAGCAAACATGCACTAACCTAACATAAAGAAAGTCGACACCTTACTGTTATAACGCAAAGAACACCATGGTTAAACGAATTTAAAACCTACGTTTTGTAATGCTGCCGAATATGTTAGAGCAGGCGTTGCACAAGTGAAAGGTGAAGAACGAAAATGAAGTTATGAATTGGAAATCTCATGTCATTGCTAATGATTATCACTTGTAAATCAGCTTGTCGGCTTGCCCGGTGCTAGGATTGTGTTGTCGGTCTGCCCGGTACACCCGCCTCATTTAAACCACTAGCCGGGGCGGACCTGCCCGGTGCCGAAAAAGTAAAGGCCAGGACCTGCCCGGTACCTCAGAACTGCTGTCGGCCTACCCGGTGTAAATATCTGAGATTTTGAGGTCTTGCATCAAATCGGTAACAGTGCAGAAAATGAGGTCATATGATCACCACACGTTTCAGTTTTAACATATTTCGAGAGGTTGTAGACAGTAACATTTCTAGGAAGGTCTTAGAAGTTGAACTCTTGGCCACCGGATGAGAAGTCCGTTGGATGTCAGGAAGGTTGAAGTCTCCCATCACAATACAGGGAAAGTTGCACGATAGCACATCCCCTATAGCTTCGATCACTTGTTTATTCATGGAGGCAGCACAAGAGGAAGCCCTGTATAACACAGCGAACCGAATAACTCTAAAATCGGAAACATGAACATCTGCGTATAATATTTCATATGGATCTTCCACCGATCCCGTAAAAGCTAGTATTGGTGCCAATATCTTACGTATTACTGAAGGGAGTAAATTTTCAATTCAATTCTTCAATTTTTTATTGCGATCACATCTGAAAACCTCAAATTGAAAACACCATGAACTCAGTAGTGGAGACATATCAACTTCGGGATCAAGCCACATTTCCGAAAGTGTCATTATGTAAAACTTTAAATTTTCAAGATGGAGGACAAATGCATTGTGATTTTCAATCAGTGGACGAACGTTGGCTAAAACGCAAGAGTGCATGGAGCCATCATTCCGGAGATGCCCTACATGTTTTCCGAATGCGGGAATTTGAAAGTCTTTATCTTCAAAGCTTCACTTGTTCAATTCTCATCTCTGGTTTTATTACGAAGGCACATCCTCGCTCTCTAAAATTCACGTCCTTATTTTCTGGTCAGGTTTCAGATTTTTGTTTGTGAGCAAATTTTGCGAAACCACTGGAAGGTCAAAAAATCATAGCATTTTCGATTATTTGTTCCAACGCTGAACCTAGAAAACAAACATAACTAGGAACTCAAAGAGGTTTTCGGAGAGAATGGTTTCAGAGAATAAAGCACCAATGTTTTGAGAAATTTCTTCTTGATGGTGTTAACCGCCAAGTGGCTTCGTGATAAGTTTGAATAACGAAGAGCGGTGGTAGATAGGGGTTGAACACTGCCCATATAGGCAGCAAGGTTCAGCGTTCATGACTTAGTAATGTTGAGGTTTTCGAGTCAATGCGATGGCTCGATAAGCGAATTCTCTACAGTCTAACCCACTTTAACCCGCAAAGTGAATGCCATTTTTGCAACGTTTAGTACATTGCAAAATAAGAGTTATATGACTGCTGAGGATGTGTAGGGTCGACAAGACTAGGAATCAGGGATGTGCGGAAGTAAAATTTTAAACCCCTAAAACGTAAAATGGAAAACGGAAGGCCAAAATGGACGGAAAAGAGAAAGCGTAAAAGGAAAACGAAAAATTTTGCCCAAGCATAAGTTTGTGACCAAAAGTCTTCTTGATGAGCATAAGTGGTGACTCTTTCAAGTAATTAGGTAACTTCAAGTCTACTGATAGTAGTTACTTCAAACGCCTAGAATATAAGAAGATCGAGGAATATCCATCCTTCACCTAGTTAAGAGAGATTATTAGAATTATATAACCAATGAGCATATTCCTCAATGAACTTACCTACTAAGACGAGAATCTGCAAAGTGTGAAAAGTTGGTCGCCTTTGCTTTACTTTAGAGCAGACCTATTCTGCAAAAATTCTGACAAAAGAGTAACTACGATAGTTAATACATTTGCAATCTGGGGAAGATCACATTATTGCAGAGGATCCCGTTGGAGCGAGATAGCGAGGGAGGAAGGAAGAGAAGAACAGCGTGTGGGGAAGGTAAAACACAAGCAGCCCAAGCACTGCGCAAGACATCAGGCGCCAACGGCGCCAGTGTGGAGCTGGGGATCATCGTCTGACTAAAACAGTGACAACTGTGATGTAGCCTTAGCTTTTGTCAGCTTGAAAGAAAGCCTACATCATGCCTTGCTTCGCAGTAATTCTTGATGCTCTTAACATGGCACGTCACAGTTTCATGAAAATTTTATAAAAGTTCACCCCCCATTTCTGTGGAACCTTGTTTTTTTTTTGAGAATTTCGAGAAGAGCAGGGCACTTGTACGGCATATGTATTTGGAACAATGATGAGGATCAGCGAAACTGCGACGGTAAATGGCGGTTGGACGTCAATTTTGGCGCCATTGTTGTGAACTCATATAGATTGCGCATCGAAACACGTGAACCCTCTTCAGGATAGGGAAATACCCCGAAAACAAATATCTCGCCTCCCTCCATAGTTTTCCGGGATTTTCCCTTTTCCCTGGCTAAAAACCGGTAACACGTAAAACCTAAAACGGAAGGTCACAAATGGGCGTGAGACGGAAAACGGAAAATTCCGCACACCTCTGGTAGGAATCCCTCCGTCCTGGGTTCCATGTTAGTATTTTGATGAAATTTGCGCAAAGAAGTCCAGTGTGAAGGATCACCTCATGTTAAGGTTTGCTCGGTATGCGTCACTTAAACCTTCATACTGTTATTATCAGTGACGATTCCTCCTTGCATATGGAGCAGACCTAAGGGGTGATCTTCCCTGTGTCCCACAAAATAGGCGTATAGAACGAAGGGTCTCCGAAGCTAAACTTGCTGTTTGAAGCGAGCATACCACTACTGATTTGTCCTTTCGGCAGTAAACGCTTCTATGCAGACTTCATTGCT
This sequence comes from Ancylostoma caninum, assembly GCA_037903475.1. NCBI lineage: Eukaryota > Metazoa > Nematoda > Chromadorea > Rhabditida > Ancylostomatidae > Ancylostoma > Ancylostoma caninum. The sequence goes on from JBAJFG010000079.1 coordinate 1,365,823, forward strand.
ATATCTAACGTCTTGAGCTCTGATCCAAAACAGATTGAACGGTATCCAGTGGCTCAGGCCTTTGGAGTTCTCTCGTCGATTTAGAGTGTCACACTTCATGCGATAGAAAGCAGGGAACAGATAGAGATATGTAGTCATCAGTGGCGGACGCAGGCTCCTCTTCCCCAACCCCCCCCCCCCCCCCCGAAAACGGGTCGCCAGGTTTTTTGAAATTATTTCATAATACAAATAAAAGCCTTGTATTAATTTATTTTCATTTCTTTTTATTATCATTTTTAAATAACCTTCGGTTTTTTATTTATTATTGTGATTGATATTTTTATTAATTTTACTCCCCATCTGGGTCCCCTAAGCGGCGAAGACCCCATTTTTTCCCACTCCCCCCCCCCCTCCTCCTGCCCACTTTCTACGTCCGGCATTAGTAGTCATCTTGTTCCAGACAAAACCTTAATCTTTCTTTCCAAACGAAGAAGGAAAGCCAAAGCTGATGCCAAATGCCATTATTTCATTGTCATTTTGAATTTGCCTCTATAATCCGGCAAACCATGGCAGACTTATGGATTGCAATGCAAAAGTAATGAAGATAAACAGTTCGATGTCGATATTAAACTAACTTGTTCCACTTCCGCATTCTTTTTTCTCTCTCTCTCTTCCGCATTCCCTTTTCTCAAAAGAAAATAATTCAGCAAACGCACTCCAGAAAAACCCCTAAAACCTACCTGTTCTTCGGCTGGTCAGCTGTAGCGATGAGATGTTCTCCCGTCACTTCTGTCAGCCCATAATTCTGTACTGTGAAGTCATTCCTCTACTGACGTGCAACCAAAATAAAAACATGTTTTCGGGAGACGCACCTGAATTTCGGAGGAGAAATCACTCCGTGGCCGTATTTCAGGCATAGTCGCATCTGTGTGCAGTAAAATTAATAGCATAGTACTCCGTATTTTTCCGCACTTTGCACTATGGATGTCTCTTCGAGTGCCATTATAGAGAGTCGCTGCAACAGTGATGCACTTCATTTGTTCTCAATAGCTACGTAACGTAGGAGAAGGTTTTCGCTTGCTGATGAAACGTAGTGAAGCGTATGTGACACCAAGTTTTTTCGTTGCAAATGAAGACAAAGAAAAAAGTGACTCAAATGAAAAAGCACAAAGGGCGAGAGAAAGACTGATAAGGAAGTTGAAAAGGGAATGAGCTATTGGTACTATGTATATGTTACAATACTGCGTTTGACTGTTTATTTAGATACAATCATCGTAACGCTGTTAATGTTTAGTTAGGTGATATCATCGTAACGTTGTAAACTATGTAGTGACAGATGCGTCATTATCAGGGAATGTGTTCTAATTTAAGCACGTGGGTTTTCAAGGTAAATCAGTGTAACAACGTAATAGAGATATTGGAATACTAAGCGCAAAAGACCAGACAGCGAAAACCAGTCGATCAAAAGAGCTAGTGATAGTTATTTATATGACCTTGAAAAGTTGAGGAAAGAAAACTAGAGAAACAGGCACAAGTGATTTCCCCACGCTTGCTGTCGCTGTCAAAAAAAAAGAATGCATTTGAAGAAAAGCCTTTCTGGTTGTGGCATTTAATTATTCATCCATCTTTATCTTACCTTCATATCTTGTCCATCTTTATCTTATCTTATCTTTATCTTCATCTTCATCATCATCTTTTTCACGTCTGCCTTAAGTGGCGTAATAAATAATAATAATAATAATAATAATAATAATAATAATAATAATAATAATAATAATAATAATAATAATAATAAGTCCAGTACATTAGAATTTCTTCAAAATACACTGACGTTGTGAGCGCACCAACGTAGAGGGATACATGGTTAGTTTCAGCAGAGAAGAGATGAATTCAGAGAAAAGACAACAAAGCCCGAATTCCTAGCAACGAGTTGGGTGCCTTCCATAGTTGGAAAATGAACGTGAGGTAGAACCATCGAGTCCAAGCGTATTCAAATCAGAATCATTCCTAAGAAAGAAGAATGGACTTTCCACACCAGTTGGCCACGTGCTCGTGATTCTACTGAGCCCCTGGAGCATCACAGCAAGTCAGGTAGATCTTCGAGTTCTGTACTCCAAACTTTCAGACTTCAAATTCGTCCTATTTTAAGAAAAGGCTTGTGAGGGTGGAAAGAGGTAAATCCCATACTCATTAGGATGATAACTTGGGGTAAGATATGTTGACAAAGCATTCACGAACACCATACCAAGACTAATCATGAATCAAAGTAGTCACAGCTAATTATTTGAGATGCTGTAGTTGCCAAAAAAAACCTATATTTGACACTTAGTCCATATTTGGTATATACAATCCATTTTCCTGGCCGAGAAGATCGATCATTGTCATTTGAATCTTGCCACAGCACGACCAACACTATGTTGTGAGCTTATTGTGATCTTTCTCTTCAGCCCAGTCGTTTTACAAATCGCTAATCGCTCACTGGCCAATCAGGGCCTGGATCAAAAAGTATGGCGTACGCCTGGAAGTCCAGAAATTGTAGGTTTAGAGGATTTCGAAATATAGGTTTCAAGGAACATAGGGGATAAAGACAGCGTAAACGACTCCGTGGAACTCATTTGTCGTCAATTTTCCAAGAATCGGTAAACTGGAAGCTTACCCAACTCCAGGATTTAGGAACTTTTTTCCAGACTCCCGAGACCGGAATTCCGCCGATTGAGATCACCTATGGTCAATGTGTTAATGCACCCAAGTTTATTCTTTACCTGACACCCATCAAAATGCGTATACAGTCATACTCACGGTTGTAAGATTACCAATCCGTCCAGTGATGCATCTGGATTCCTAATAACATGCCATGGACCCACTTCGTTTCGAGATCTCACGGTTTTGTTATTACTTATCTCGCTCCGCTTTCACTTCCATCACTATAAGATTACTGTCTGGGCATAATCACGCAAATCCAGGGTATAGCAGCCGTGAAAATGTCACTTTTTATGCCCTATACTCCTCCGCTTAATCTCTAAGAGCGATACTCTAAGGAAGGACTTCCGCGTCTCCTGAAAGCTAAAATTTGGATCCGCCTAATTTTGCCCGCCAACTCTACCTATAAACACCTTTTAGATGCTTATTCCTGTGTTGATTTGTACGTATCTAGGACGAATTCATATTTCCGACTGTTCTGAGATTCATGAAGCAGAACCGAGCGAAACAGGGCTAACAGACCACCTTTTGCGCCCTGCTTCTCCTACCACTGCTTATTCTCTACGATTGCCACCCCCCCCCCCTGCCCCTCTAATCTAACATGGTTTGTTAGGTCTTTGTTTCATGAATCCCAGCGCAGGACGGGTGCTGGCGGAGGCGCATTTTTTCAGCTGACTAGAAACCTGGAATAGTCGGAAAGTCGACAAACTGCTGCTTCATTATGAAGGGTTCCCCTACATAGAAATAAGAGAATACCGGTAGAGTGACCGAGAGTTTGTCAATTCAGAGTGTTGACAAGAAAACTTTACAACACCTGTAGAACTTTTACTTCATTACACTTTGTTAACCTATGATGCTGTGTCGTTAATAATGTGTCAACGAACAAAACAAAGCCAGACAACTCCCATCTGCTTTTTTGGAATACCCTACTTTTTGAACATGGTTTCGCAAAGCGTCAAAGATCGTAAGGCGATCTTCTACCCAAGAACACCCGCGACAGCTGGGGCATTCGTCTAATGGTGGTGGAAAAAACGCTGTACTTGAAGTATCAAACGGTAAATCGTAGCGGTCACATCGCTTGCAAAAACAGCGAATGGATTGCGGTGAGATCCTGTGACGCAACGAGCATGTATTGGTTTCTTAGGACCAACGTTCCACCAACCATCGTATTTGATAAGTGATCACTTTTAGGATACAAAAAATTATACTGTCTTGGCTACTACGTATAAGACAGAAATCCCCCAGTAACATTCGGCGGAAATGAATTTGAGAAGCCTCTCAAACACGTCTGATCTGGCCTGTATTTGTTAGGATCGCTCATATTCAATATTAATTTGTGGGCCAAACAAAGATCAACAGTGATACAACACCTCAGCCGGAGATGTACCTGTGCTAGGTATCGATGATTCTTGCCCTAGCCTAGCATCCAGGCCCATACTTCACACGAATTCGGAAGGATATGAAAAGAATCTCATCTTGAATCATACGTGGACAAAAAAAAGTTCCGAAAGATAGTTCGAGTAATACAAGTGTTACTGTTAATGTGAATTTTTGCTAGAATATTCGCAATTTATATGTTGTCTTAATATTCATCTGCCAACACAAAAGAGGAAGTATAAAAGGGGAATAATTGTAAAACGGAATGTAATGAAGAGCACACAAGGATCTCTGAATGCCTACAAAAGAAATCAGGAATTTTTTCCACTTTTTTCTTTCCTCAGAAAAAGATGGAACATTTTCGACCGGCCAGCCTCGTGAAGAATTCAAATTAAACTATTGTTGTAGGGGCAGATTGTCATCTATTAAGTTGTCAAATAAGCGTCTGCGGTTTTTATTTCTCTCTTGACTTTCTGCTGTGTAACCTATTTATTCCTTCATGAGCTGCTCTACTATTTCTGTAAGTCACCCAGATGTTACGAAAATTTCAAATATTCGAGATGGAGATTCTGATGGCAAAACACTTTCGCTGGATATTTGGGATATTTTAGGGGAAACTGATTGATCACTTTTGTGTCATGCTTGACATTTTTTGGATGTTATGATGAGCACAGTGAACAACTCCTTGCCGATAGTCACGAGCTTTCCAGTGCAAAAGAAACTCTTCTTCACTTCTTCGTATCTCGCTGAAACATCGAAGACCGCAAGGGCGGAGCATCGTTGGAGGCCCGGTAGTTCGTTGTGCCTTAAAATTAGACTTGCCAAATCAATTTGAGGCTTCATACCGAATTCGTAACAATATGATGAATTAGCTGTTCAGACATGTGTGTGTGCATAGGTAGTTTTGAAATAATGATGCAGATGTGACAACTATGTTATTAAAGAAGACATGGAAAGAAACTACGGACAGTTAGTGACCTTGTGAGTCACCAATAACACAATTCTTTCGGTCTTGCTTTACTCATCACTGAAGAATGAGTTGCACAAGTTAGTAGGTGATACGCGGGTTTAACCCGGCTAGGCAACGAGCAACAAGTAAACAACAGGTTTATTACAAAACAGGCAACGACAATAAAATTATACGGATACAATAGTACAAGATAGTGGAGTGACAGCCGTGAGAAACGATGGCCAATGGAGAGTAGAGAGAGAGAGAACCTGAAATATGGCCCTAACCTACGGCCAGCGCGCAGCTTCAGAAGAGGGTTCACCTAGAATCCCCCAGAAGAACCAGAACACCGCGGTCGCGGCGGCACCCTTCTTATAATTTCGCAACGCGCGCGCTTATCGATATTATTAGAGATCAGACAAAAATGGCGCGCAAGATCAACGTATGATATGACATGCCGGGGGGGATAATGAGGTATGGCTCCACTCCATACCAACTACAGTGCCATTTCCTGCAGTTTAAATTGTGCCGCCCTCTGCTTATCACGGTTGCGTGCGGCAGCCCTTTTCCTATGTCTCCTATTCCCGGGGCCCAGCAGTCGCTCCGTACTAGCACCCTCCTCAGAAAGAATCGGCTGCCCTGGCTCCTTCCTCTTGTGAGCACGGAACTCCGCTAGCTTAAGCGACTCCAGAACTAACATGGGCTGTAGCTGCCTCTGCAGGAAACTGTAAAATAATCTCGTCCCCTCCACCGGGATCCATTCATAGTCGTTGGGAAGGACTCCGACTGCGGTCCAAGCGGCACGTGCGTCATATGTGCCCGTAGCTTGCTGCAGTAGATCGATGATCAGGTCCTTGTGTTCCGGGCGATTGCTGACGTACGTCAGCACGTGGCTGCGTGCTTTCATAGTTACATGCTCCCAGCTCACCAGGTTCTGCGTGCGCGGTCCGTTGACCAAGTAGACATGTGTTCCACAGGAGACCCAAAGGTCGATAGCCGACATCAGCGCCAACCACGCGGTGATCCTACGCGGTTCCTCTGGCGGCAGAACCATGATGACGGCACCCAAGTCATCTGTGAAAAGCGTATCGTTCTTTGTGCGGATATCAGAGAATTCTCGATAGAAAAAGATCCTGGTGCGTGATCCGCCAGTCATCCACACCATCCGTCTCAAGACAAGAGGCACCACGATCAGTACGCGATTGTGGATGTTCTCAAACAACGACTTCGATTGGAGATCCTGCCAATTGAGCTTGCGTGACATCAGCCATCCGAGTTCAAAAATCCGCTTCGGGACGTCCGGCCATCCACCATGCAAGGAACCGTGGCGCATCACGCTTGCTGGTTCTACTGCCCTCGCCATGTTGTTAACATGCGCACAACGGGTCTTGAAAACTGCGTACGCGTATCCAATCGAACGCGCGTCAACCGTCCTATTCTCGGGATTCAGAATCTTCTGGACTTTAGCAGCAACAGATCCGGGTTGAGTCCATATTGCAAAGACACGAGCTGCATCGAGAACACAATGAATTCTAACAGAATCAGCAGGAGGAGGTATCACGGAGATCAGATCGCCAGCCGTAATGGTGCCTGCGACTCGACAGGAACTCAGCGCATAGCCTGGCCCACCGTTGATCGCGGGAAAGTCCTGACCTCGGCATCTAAATTGCACATGCAAGCTATGCTTATCGTCTGGCACATCGAAAGTGGCTCCATCCCTGAAACGACCAACATCAGTCTTTACTGTCATAACTTTGTGGACCTTTCTCACACGCTTCCTCCTCGTCCTTCCGCTGACCTGCTCATCGGAGATCTCACTCGGACACTTACGGAGCATGTCGTACTGGACTTTCCTGGGCTCCTCGTTAGAACCTATCCTGGTAATCACTGCCGAAGTGTCACCGGTTTCCAGTACTCTATATGGCCCTTCCCAGTCCACTGTCAGTTTAGGATGTTTACCCGTAGCTTTCTCGCGGGGCAATTTCAGAAAGACTCTCTCCCCCACGGCAGGGAGACAAAGGGTGTCCACAGCCTTCCCTTCGTCGTACATCCGTTTCATTTTCAGCCTGTACCCTTCCAAGTGGTTACGTACTTCCTCCCGAATGGCTTCCATTCCCCTGAGTATTTCAGTTCTGTAATCGTCCACGAACACACTATACTTTGACACCTCAGGTACTGGAATGGTGGAAGATGGCAATACTGGGTCAAATCCATGTAAAATAAAAAAAGGACTTTCTCCTGTTGCTTCATGCGGCATAGTGTTGTACGCGTACACTACGTGTGGAAGCATTAGATCCCATCTGTCAGGAAAAACCACCTTCTTCTTCAACATCCTTTGAATAGTCCCAATGGCTCGCTCACTCACTCCATTTTCTCGGGAATTATAACCTTTCGTGACCGTGTGTGTGATACCGGCTACCCCGGTCAGTTCCTCTAACACATTGTTCACGAATTCGGTACCTTGATCTGTGTGAAGCTGTCTCGGCCACCGGCCGCCCTCACAGATCCAACGATGAAACAAGGTTGTGGCTACCGTTACAGCTGACTTATCCGGCATCGCATACGCCCCTACCCATTTTGAGAAGTGGTCGACAACGACGAGGACGTATTTCATACCGTTCTCACTTAAATTCATCTCCAGTATATCTGCGGCTACTACTTCGAATGGTTTTCCCGTAACAAACGGCTTCAAAGGCGGCACTAATTGCTTATGAGGGTTAGTCAGTAAGCACTTCGTGCATCCCTTCACCCAGCTTTGAACATCGCGAGCCATGCCTTCCCAGAAAACCAACTTCTTCAGTTTTTGTACCATTTTCTTGGCGGAAAAATGCCCAGCCATGCTACCGCTATGATTCTCCTCGAACATCTGCTTCCTTTTGCTTCTTGGAACCACTCGCGCTGTTGAGCCATCCTCGAGAATGATGCACAGATTCCCTTCCTCCAGGGTGAAATCTGCAGCTTTAAGCTTCCTTTGGAGACCCGACAATCTTACTTCCTTCTGTAGATGTCCTTTCTGCAGCGCTTCTACCACTGGTCCGTAGTCGGGATCTCTTCTCAACTCAACTAGCCACTCCGAATCAGCATGCGTGTCTACAGCGCACACCACCCTTTCATCTTCTGCATGCGTGGATGCAGCCTCTTCTGCAGTGATCAGCACGCCTCTCGACAGAGCATCAGCAACAGCATTTGCTCGTCCTTTCACGTACTCGATCGTCAGCCGATATTGTTGAAGCTCAAGCGCCCACCTTAACACTCGTCCAGAGACATTGGCTCTGTTGAACAGCGCTGTCAACGGAGCGTGATCCGTTCGGGCTATCACATTCATCCCATACACGAAGAAATGGAACTTTTTGAGAGCAAAAACCAACGCAAGTGCCTCCAGATCGGTAAAATGATAATTCCTTTCGGCTTTTGAGAGCCTTTTGGACGCAAAGTAGATGGGATGAACAAACTGGTCTCTTCCTTTCTGACATAGCACAGCGCCCACTCCTCGTTGTGACGCATCAGTGTAGATGATGTACGGGTTCGATCCCTCCTGAGCGCCTTTTACGTCCGGCTGCGCAAGAACTGGCGTGGTGGCTAACAATTCCTTCAAACGCTCGAATGCATCCTGCTGCGAGCTCCCCCAGTTCCATGCAGCTTTACTGCTAGTCAGCTCAAACAGTGGACCAGCAATCTTCGAGAAGTTCAGGATGAACTTCCTGTAGTAGCTACACATTCCCAAAAATGTACGCAACTCTGCTATGGTCGTAGGTTTTGGGAATTCCCTAATCTTTACTACTTTGTCTGGATCAGCATGTACACCCTTAGCGTCGATCCGGTGTCCCAGAAAATTTACGCACTCCTCCAGAAGGACACACTTTTGAGGTTTCAGCCTTAGATTTGCCTTCAGAAGTGCACTAATCACTTGTTCCAGAATCTCGTAGTGTCTGGCCTCCGTTTCCGTTGCTACAAGAATATCGTCGATGTAGACGAATACTTCCTTATTCTTCAGATCGCCCAACACAGTGTCCATTAGTCTCTGAAAGACCGCAGGAGACGTAGTCAATCCAAATGGAAGGACTTTGAACTGAAATAGGCCTTCCGACGTGGTGAACGCACACTTTTCCTTGGCTGCGTCCGAAAGGGGGATCTGCCAGTACCCCGAAGCCATATCCAGGGTGCTGAAAAACTTCTTGCCTTGCAAACTCTGCAACATGGTGTCAATCCCTGGCAGCGGGTAGGCGTCGTGCTTGGTTTTCTTGTTAAGCTGCCGGTAGTCTATGCACAGGCGGATTGTCCCATCCTTCTTCCTTACTAGCACTACTGGCGAAGCCCACTCCGATGTGGACTGTTCTATAATGCCCCGCTGCAACAGATTGCTCAATATCTCCTTAAACTCTGCACGGGCCCCAATGGGAACGGGTCGTGTTTTCTGGCGAATCGGCCTGGTGTCTCCTGTATCCACCTCATGGCGGACGAGTGACGTTTGAGTCAACTCGCTATCCTCAACAGCGAAGACGATGTTGTTCTTCGTAACTATTTCTTTTAGTTCCAGCGTCAACTCTTTACCCTTCCTATTCTTCACCAGCCATTCTTGAAGGTTTTTCATACGTTGCTCCGCAGTGAGAGTCTCGTTCTTGTGGGTCAGCATGTCCGTGTGAGCATCTTCAATTCTTGGCCCCTCCCAGCACGGATCTAGCCACTCGCCAACCTCATCTCCTCCCCGAAATACCATTGGTTCAGCAGACAGATTAGCTACAGGTATCTCTACCGTGCCTTCTGAGCTCACAGTGCACACTCCTGCCTGCAACCGTTCATCACAAGGCATCAGCACCACCTCGCGCACCTGAGCATCAGTGCAAAGCCTCACTGTTTTGACTTCTCCTGGTGCTACGAACACTCTTTGCTGCACCCTAGCATACCCGCGTTCTTCTGACCTCTCCGGTCTCTCGGTTGCTTCCTCAGTAACGTGGTTCCCTTTCACTTTGGTGACCAAATATCCAAGCGCATGCATAGCATTGGTCCCTATTATGATCATGTCGTCCTTGACATTGGAGACATGCATTCCTATCCTGGTGCTTCGGCCATCGCTTTCATCCGTTATCAACAGCTCCACCACGGTTAGGAATTTCATGCATCTTCCCGATGCATCAACGATGCGTACAGTCGTTGACATAGGTAGTTCCGCTACTTCTATATCGAGATTCACCCCATCTAAGAGGGCATCCTGCAGCACCTTCACTGGAAGAATTGAGATCTCCGAGCCGGTATCCAATAGAGCTTCTCTAACTCTTCCTAAAATCTCAACCCGAACGACTGTCCTTTCCCCAATGATTGGCACTACCGCAGAGGCCTCCGCTGACCCAGATTCTCCACTTCTAGGCGTCACAGCTTTGCAAACCACTCTTTGAATTCGCGCCGACAACGACATAGCCTGGCCATTGTGGTTATCCTTACGTTTGGCTTTCCCACACTCGCGCGCCTTATGCCCTACGTCGTTACAGTTGTAGCACCGTAGCTTTGCTGCCCCGTCCCTCACTGCCTTTTCATCTTGCAGTTCAGATGCAGCCCTTGCTGATTCTCCAGTCTTTCTAGCGCCATCCTTACCCTCATGTCGCTGTGGTCAAAACTCATCTTTCCTGCGCTTGTCATAGTAGCGCGTTTTATTGCAGTGGGGAGCAGACCGATTTCTCAGAGATATATGCCTTCTCTCCGCTCGCAGAGCAGCTTCTTTCAGCCTCTCGTACATTGCCTCACTGGATCCCTCGAGCGCTTCTTGCAAATGGCAGGACTCATCCCAGTGAGATAGCTGCTCGTACAGTTGGTCAGCCCGAATGACTGACAAAGCTTCCTCGTCTAACTCCGGATATGCGCGTCTCGTCAGTCGCTCCAGTTCCACACAAAAGTCCACTACCGTTTGTGATTCCATCTTCTGGAGACGTTTCAACTCACTAAGCGCTACTACTTTCCTGTTGCGGGACTCCGTTTTGCACGCCTCTCTCATTGCTGATGTCAAAACGCTGTAACGGCCCTTTCTTTTATCCCTGGGAAGTGCCTCGTATTGTGCCCTAGCTTTACCTGTTAGCTTAGCTTTAAAGAGAGCACAACGTTCCTTATCGCTCCAGTGCTCCCTGGGATACTTAAGCTCGAAAGCTTCCCGGAAATTTTCGAACGAGTAGTCCTTATCCCTGCCAGAGTATGGCTGGACATCAGGAAGTGCCACAAACTTGAGGTACTCGTTCATGGGCACATTGCTCACTCTATCCCTGCTCTCATCCCTTCCACTCTCGCTTTCTGAACTCTGATTCAAAGCAGGCGTACCTTCTGTCCTCTCCGGATTCCCTGATGAACAACTGGAGCTCCTTTGGCGGTATCCCCTCCTGCGCACCACTCTGTGCGAGCCATGCTGAAACATACTTGTTTCCGAATGTGTTTGATTCCTCAAACCAGGTCTTGGATACTCACCAGGTATGACGGCCTCCGACGCCTCCCCTTGTGTGCGTGAGCCATTCTCCGCTTCCAGCTCGGCCACACGCCTTTTCTGGGCCTCAAGTTCTGCCTTCAGGGCGCGGATCTCCTCATTCGCTTCGTTACCACTCCTCTGCAACTGTTCGATTTGAGCCACTCGGTCCGCTTTCTCCTTCAACAGTGTCCTAACTTGCCCTCGCACACTCCTCTCGTCACACTCAAGGCGCAAGGCTATCTTTCGAAGCCGCTTTTCACTTTTTAGCAAGCTACTCAGCCTCTCCCTCGCCTCAGGTAAGGACTCACAGTTCATAGTCTCCTTAAGCAGTTGCGCGGTGTCATCACTCCCTTTTGCACGCATTCTCACTGCTTTTCTCAAATCTCTTACCGTTTTCATTATCTCCCTCGATTTAGATTCCACTAAATCTTCCATTTGGTTCCGTCTCTCATCACCCATGCGAAAGTGCTTGGACAATTCGGCAATCACGCTCACTTTCATCCCTTTCACTAGCTTAATGATGCTTAAGCATACCTGGGATTCATCGTCCGAGAACTCAGCTCCTGACAACACCGACATGTCCACAGCCTGTTGCTCCACAGTTCCAGGCTCTCCCATTGTAGTGTCTGTAACACAGGAAATCAGATCTTGTTGCGTGTTCATCCAATGCAACTATGCGCAACGATTTCAAAATCAATCAATAACCGTGCCGATAATCAACGCACCAGCGTGGTAGTCCTGAATGCCGCTGTACTAGCGAACTGGGTCACACCACAGTCCAATAGCAGCACGCAGGACACCACGGTGTCAACAGCAACTCTCGAGTTACTGGCACCGCTGATCTCCGACACCCTATGTAGAGCAGTCGGTTTCCGCTGACACCCGTATCCGAGCCGTCAGCAGCAAACAACTTGTTGTTTTCTTGTGCTTGGCTGCCTGATCCCCTTTTCGGAAACCCGTTTTCGGCCCCCAAGTTGCACAAGTTAGTAGGTGATACGCGGGTTTAACCCGGCTAGGCAACGAGCAACAAGTAAACAACAGGTTTATTACAAAACAGGCAACGACAATAAAATTATACGGATACAATAGTACAAGATAGTGGAGTGACAGCCGTGAGAAACGATGGCCAATGGAGAGTAGAGAGAGAGAGAACCTGAAATATGGCCCTAACCTACGGCCAGCGCGCAGCTTCAGAAGAGGGTTCACCTAGAATCCCCCAGAAGAACCAGAACACCGCGGTCGCGGCGGCACCCTTCTTATAATTTCGCAACGCGCGCGCTTATCGATATTATTAGAGATCAGACAAAAATGGCGCGCAAGATCAACGTATGATATGACAAATGCACCACAAAAAAAGAAAAATTTGGGAAATAAGAGGCGCGAGGAAGATTTCTTCTGTGCACAGCGTGATTTTTAAGCACCTGGTCAAATCCACAACGCTGAAACAAGTCCTTCTTCGTCAACAGGCGTGAAGTTCTCCATCGCGAACATCATCCCTATTCTAAGCAAGTCTTGGATGCATCAATGGAACAATGGGTAACCCCTTTCATAGGTGATCTTGGAGCATTTCGGCTGAGAATAGACAGGTCACCGCTACAGAGGTTTGAAGGACCAACTTAACCCTGGATCGTTGTAGTAAAGCGCCCGCCGCACCAACCACACATTCATGTTCGCTCGTTCAACGCGCTTTGTGCGATTTTGTACAGTGTTTTTCATCGCACAAGCATTCAGAACGGAATGGGGAAGCTTTAAAAATCTCGAAACGACAATAGTTCGTCCACAGTGATGGGTAAAGGATTCTTGGCGACTTGGGACACCTGTCAACGGAGCAGTAGGTCGTATACATTTCAATTAGAGAGGAGTTTCAATATGCACAGGTTCTAAACGTATAGCAACTAAATTTGCATGCTCTTCACAGCCAACAAGTGATACAATTTTAAAGATTTTATCGATCGAAACACAGCTCGGAATTAATGATTTCTGATGCACTTCAGCGGTAAATTTATAAGCAAAATGTCTTTTCTTCAATAAACGATTAGAACTGGTTTGGATGGAGAAGAAATATGTGTTCTCACAAGAATGTGATGATACCGGATGCCGCTAAATTAGTGCGAGTACTTTGTCCCCGCCGGTGGACTTCAGTAGTTGAATACTTGTCAGAGTTGAGAAGAAAAAGCATACGAACAAGATGAAAAAGCTGGAATTCAGTTTCGAGTTGTTCTTCGGACGAACTTTGGACTTTGGACGAATACACAGTTGCTCTATACATCCGACTAGATTCCTTAAACCAAGGAATGAGAGGTGATCAATAATATTCGATTCCTTCTTATGATTGCATAGTCAATATGTTGGGTGACTCAAAACGTGGGTTTTCTCAAATCTAGAAAATAAATAAAGTACGAGAATAAAAATACACGAATGTAGTCCATGTAGTGTCTTCGTGCAGCACCCGTCAAAGTTCTCTTGTCCAAATTGAAGCCCTAGTGGTAAAATACACTGGTAGCGCATCACAAATGTTAAACGAAACAAAGAATCATGACTCACCTATGGGGAAATCGCAATCGTGAACCTAGCCCTGTTGCTCCTGCTTTGGCAGCCACGACGTGCTAACGAAGACACATCACATTCACAAGTTCGTATGACTGAGCCTTTGCAGCGGGACTCACGAATGCAGTGAAGCGACAAGACGTACAGAAGAGGGTACCCCAATTTCACAGATTCTCGCAATTTCATTGTTGCATATGAGTTCTTGAACCTGAAAACCCCAAGATCATGCAAAATGGCATTGCAGTAACGATTTGGGCGGGTGCTGCCTTTGAGGCCTTCGCCACAGCTTTGATGTTTTGCCACAGTGATTCCACATTCTGCGTATGAACACCTGTCTTAATGTCAACGAAGTGAAGTCGTGGTTTATGTGCTGCTGCTTGATACTGTACATGCACTAACCTGGCTGAAGGCTCGACAAATTATTGTACGTTCTCTTTCAATAGCCCATAATGATACAAATGGGCCGTATGTATCTACACATGATTGGAGCAGCGCTGGCGCATCTCTCCTCCTCACAAGTACCATGAAGCATCTTCCGCTGTCATAATCTATTCCACTGAACATTCACTGAGGGTGATGGATGACTCAGCCGCGATTACATTTACTCAGGGTTGCAAGCGTTTTGTCCAATTCTATCTTTACACTATGTCTACCAAACACCGGACGATTTCTCCACGTGTATTCGGCACTTCAGGAGAACTGCTCCCACTGGACAATCGTCTTCTCTTCACAGTCGGCCTTGTACGATCTATCATTCACCAGAGTGAGAGTTCGAAAACATCCAAAACCTTCGTACTCACGATTTTACTTCTCTTCCATTAACTTGCGAATACCTGTTTATTGCTTCTGTCACGATAAGAGAAGGATCGTTACCAAGTCGTTGTTTTGTTTCGAAAGTGCTGAAGGTCCACCAGAGCATGTTCCATATTTTTTTATTATCCCTTTTCCCGAACTTCATGGAATTACCGCATACTGGACAAGGTTCGATGCTTTACAGCAGCCTCTTTGACTGCAGCCAGTTGCCAAAGTCGTCGTTATCCATTGTGTTTTCTCGTATAAATCTTCCACTGTGAAGATCCTTCAAATTCCTCTCCCAATTTCTGGCACTCAATGGTTGCACCGCCATGTTTTAATGTGAACCGACACTCGGTAGACTTCAAAGTGCGCTTCGCGATAAGGATGAAGGTGTTTTCCAAAATTTATGAGGCTCCCCACCATTGTAGTAACTTATTTCAGCGAAATAGTCTTCACTGTAAAAACTATTACCTTCACCACTCCAATGCTCTCTTCAAGAAGTAATTCCATAATAGGTAATGTAGATATGATTAGGTGCGATAAACGCAATCAGCCCCTTTAATTACTCATATGCGCAGGTTTTTAGAAAGATCTGAGAGGACAACCCATCTTTTGAGAAAATCGGTAAGATAGATAAAATTGACACCAGCAGGCAAAAGGAATGTGATATTCATGATCAGCACCTTGAATTACCCCAGTATGTGAGATTCGGCAGGGGGTGGCCGTTGAAGTACAATAGTACCGCTTTCCTAATTAGCAGCTATTGGTGTGCTGAAATTCTACTAGCTGAATGGATGCTCCTTCATTCATTGACTTAGTCAAATGCGAAAAATAGCTGGAGGATGTACATACTAGTATACAGCTATTGACTCTAATATGTGATTTCTCTTTACGAATATGTCGATCAATATAACCCTGTCTGTGAATGACGCTATGAATGACAATGACAAAACATGGGAGAGAGGATTTTGAAAGTATACCACCCTGGCATATTTTTAGGGATATCACAAGTCATATATGCATTTAAACACTCATTTCCAGGAAAAACGCAGTGCATTTGTGGGAAAAACATGGATTAAAGATAGAAGGATCAAAGATAAGATTAAAGATTAAAGATCCATGAGTGTTGTACACTACACTCAACAATCTGGCAAAGATGACCAGTGGCAAAGCAATTGTATGAACCTGTCCACGGATGAATTATTGTTGGAAAGCAGTGTGTCTTAACCTGCTCGATATACGCGCTGAAGCTCTTCTTCTTCACTTGATTGAAGTACCAATGAAAGCCTTTATAATTAACTTAACCTGATAAATTCATTAGTCCAAGATCAATGGTCACTTTACACAGAACAAACTTCGTCCACATTTTTCCAGTTCCACGGACAACCCGAAAGAAAAATGAGCCGGAACGCAAAGTGAGACTGACCTCAATCACATTCAACGTTGCGCCAAACATTCGAACGTAGGCGCCATTGAATGGAAAGTTCTGAGGCTGCTGGGTGCTTGCAATGGTTATCCCGCATGCATGAGAATGCCCATTGTGAACCCCACTTTCTTGGATAATATTTTAGAAGTTATGAACAAGGCATAAAAGGGAGTTAGGAATTAGTTGAAGGCATATTTTGTCGAGAGGTTTGTGTTTAATTGCAATAGAGAAGAAACTTATCTCAGAAGTTTTTTTCCTTAGCAGACAATTGATGTTTCGCACATTCATGTGTACAAAGAAACGGAGAACTAAACAAATGTGAGCGATAACAGAGCACGGCAGTATTCGGTAAATTTCTCAAAAATTTTGTTATAACATCAATGTACAATCTCTGCTCTTGTCAGCGGTGATCCATGTGCAACGATAACGAACCTTGCTCTTCTAGAACGCGGCTAGAGTGTGGTAGCCGACCGCTATGGTATGTAGATGACATGGGTCGGTGTCCTAACGGAAGTTTACAAAAAGGGCAGTACGTGTAATTGACTCATGGCGGTTCAAGAATTCCATCACAATTGAAATTGCGTAATATGGTTACGAAATATGCTTGGGAAGAAACTCGCATGAACAGGAAGCTGTTTCCGCGCTACACACTAAGCTTGGAGCCTTCCGTCAAGATGACCCTCTTTTACAATTTCTCGTAAATAAATCCTCACACACATAAAATCTCGCACCTTACCGCTTTTTGCAGTCCATCGCTTGTTATTGGTACGGATAAAATCTCGCACCTTACCGCTTTTTGCAGTCCATCGCTTGTTATTGGTAAGGTTCCCTTCCGAACAAGACACTTATAGTGTGCATTTCTGTGCAGTTAAACCTTTGACCCATCTTAGTCACATCGCTGAATCACAACGTCGTACAATTAAAGTGGGCTTGTTATGCAACATCTAGGAGTTCGTGAAATTATCGTTTATCATTTCATATAGGAGTGCAAAGCGGCCACCGAAGGCTCTATTGCCTGTGTCAGTCAAGCATTCCATACTCTCAAGATCGCCGTGGGAAGATGAAGCACTGACTGATGTCCACTAGCTAGTTATCGTACAGAATATACGCGTCCCTATTCTAAAATCTGAACTGAAGACGAATGCATCGCAAATTTTGAAACAATTAAATCCGACTACTTCATCCCTCATCCTTATTAAGGAGTTTTAGATGTTGGATGTGAGATTTAATATCAGAAAAGTAGGCATCCCAGTAGAAACGACATTATTGCCGTCCGTTGATGCTTATTAAAAGAGCCAGAACAGTAATACAGAAAGTGACGCAAGTAACATCAAACATGTACAATGTCAACACTGAGGCTTGCAAAGTCCAAAAGATGGGTTTCTAGAATTTTCGAAAATAGATCAGCAATGGATTTATGGAAGATCAAACATCTTGGATCATAAGTGTCACAACATTCAATACCTCTACTGCATCACAATTTTACATAGGGTGAATCATAAGTTATTGTTCTAAGTTTGGTGGATTGATTTTTACTTTCAAGGTTATACCCGCTCACTAGCTGCTTCTCCGTTTTCCAGGAAGAAACTTTCTTGAAATCAAATTATGTGTAAATTGGCTATCACCGGGAGTGAAGAATACCCATGGCTTCCACCTCTCATGTTCCTTATAACTAGTTCTCATGGGAATCCGCAGGTACCGCTGGGAAGAGCACTTCAGCTGCGTTGAAGTTTCTGAGCGGTGAAGTTCTCTGTCGAAGTTTTGTGGAGAAAGTGTTGCAGGGAAATTGTCACAACATCCAGCATTTTTCAAAAGTGAGTTTCTTGGCCAGCTGTTCCGAAGCAAATGCCCCATTCTAAGTTCGATCTTCACACAAAAATATTAGGTTGTCGGAAAATGATTGAGACACTTTAGCAAAGATTCTATCTTGCATCCCTCCTACGTAACCTATCTCCACGGTATTTGAGCATGTGATACTCTGCCCTCTGAGCATCTGCGCCATGGGTATGTAGTGACATGGAGCTGCGTCACTTATATTATAGGGGCGAAAATGGAGGAGCAACCAATTCGAGCGGTTCCTTTGTTCCCATGGAGCTCCTATGGAGCACCTGTGGGAGCAGGAGGGAGACAACATCATCGTGGCATTCGCACGTCAGCCATGCAACCAGAAGCTGTCGGTCCTGCGCTTCTTTCGGGTGATACGTCTCCCCAAAGCCATTTTCCTAATTGGCGATCTCCTAGGCTGAAGAACAGGATATGCTCCATCGCAATATACTGGTGAGCAACCTGATGGAAAACAACAACATTTACAATAGTCAATTTAGGGCGACGACTATCATTATCGGAGAAAAGAAATACCAACATCTCGAAGTGCACATTTTGCTTCACAGAATGCACTCTTAAATGTCTTTGTTGACTCGACGACAGTGGAGGCAGCAGATAAGGACCACGGTACCACACATGCCATCCTTGTTCGACCTTCAGCTTTCCATCTAACACCTTGTCTGTAGCTTGAGCTCTTCCTGGCCGAGCAGCAATTTGCCAACTTTGACGATTTCCGATCATTAAGCGATGACTTCTTCGACCTGTAGTAACATGAGCAATGACCCGCAGTGCTGGAACTGCCTGGCCCTAGGTGATAGCTGTACACGGTCATTACGGCATATCCTGAAGTTTTCTAATAGAAGACAAAGTTGAAAGACTGAAAGAAATCCAGAGTGTTTCAATCATTTCCGGACAACCTAATAATTTGAACCTTACTCTATTCGGCAGTGAAAAGAGCGGGACAACGCATGAGTTTTGGTAGAGAAACAAAAGTTGTATATTAACTTATGGCCCACTCTGTGTAGTGGTCAAGCCAAATCCCTGGTTTTAGCTTTATTGAATCATGAAACCTTTGGAAGAGATGCTTCTCAGCGTTCATTCACCTTAATCTATTTCGCCACCTTAGTTCAACTTTCTTCGAAACGATGAGAAAGGAGTTTTTTTGAGTGTGAAGTTAATTTCTCATGTTGACTAAAAAGCATTGTTCTGGTGGTTGATCTCTGATTGCTCTCCAACCGGAATTTGTGTATTTTTAAGAAAATCTCCATGACTCTGCCTTACCCTATATTCTCAAATTATCTTCAATTTCGAAATACTCAACTAAACATAAATTAAGTATTTCGAAACATTCAACGCTGTGTTTTCGTCACTTTCGCCATTTTGAGACAAATACTATAACTGTTTCGCGCAAACATCACGTCATCCATCATAAAGAAATCTCACGTCATTAAAAAATCGCATGGATGTGAAAGTGTCACATTTTTGGGTAACGAAGAGTAATTTGTAGCCGTCAGACAGTACGTGTCACACTTTGGTTATGCGCACTCTATATTTCATGGCTTGGCACTGATAGAAACTTCAGCCTAGAGTAAGAAGTGGAAACCACACTGTGACGAATGTGTTTCCGAAACTTATTGAAGAGTTTCAGATGTTGCTCGGAAGAAGATTGTCAACTTTCGATAGTTTCTGAGAAGAGCGTTCCTATCCTCCATATAGCAAGCTTCTATTATATATTTCATTATTTGAAATTTTTCCTGTTTCTTTTTTAACAAAGTGCAGTAGTGCCGACCGAGCCTCAAATAGGACACTCGTATTTCTCATGATGCGGCGAAACTCAACTAGTAGTAGGCTTGATAAGCAGGCTGTGAGGGGGCCGATCATTAGGTACTCAAACACCACTGCACAAAGCAGAAATAAGAGAATTCAAGGATTAGAAGCAATTAAGAAATAAGTTTAGTTTCGGTGCTTCATTAGTAAGAACAATGCTAGTGATTCAGGATGCTTATGATTATTTGTTTGTTACCTTTTACTCACTGATACAGTCATGGTATGCAAGCACTATGTAGATGTAATGCTGGAAACTAGAAGAACTGATTATCTACTTGTATGATCCGTGATAGTACTCTAATTTCTCGAGGGTGTAGAAATGAAGCTCACCCTCCCCCCCCCCCGGGCATAGGGCCTTCATCATAAGCACCTCATAGGTAAGGTTCGCGGGTGGTCAAAAAAGGCGACACGTTCGGCCCATTCTCATAATAGTGCCACAGACATACTGGATGTTGTAGCGGAACTCGTCTGGCACTGGTATATACCGGCTGCTTACACTAACAACATTATACTGCCCATGCGGAAGGAGGGAAGGGTAGTATTTCTCAAACTTCTCTTATGATTCCCATATCTTCACCTTTATGTTGTCTTTATGTTGTAGGTAGCCTTTGATTCCAAATAGCAGTGCCGTGCTGTATATAGACAGCAGACATCAAAAACAGAAACATGTAAAGAAGTCCACAAACCACGCGAAACTGGGTGCCACGCAAGAGATTAGGGGTCATTGATGAGTACACTGGTATCCAATACTGAAAAAGCGTCATACAATGATTCCACAGCCTGCGTGGGTATGCTGGAACCTAGGGGCATGATACAGGTGAAGCAGGACAAAAAAAATCAATGAATTGAAAGGGAGAAGGACTATGTATGATGAAAACTCAACGTCACAAGAAAAATACAATGAATGAATAATTATGAAGAGAGAACGAAAAATGGAAATCACATAGAAAACATAGGCTCGAACAGGCGAACCTACAGTGCTGGCCAAAATTATATATCCTTTTGGAGTCTCCTTATTTCCCTCATAACTCCATTCAGAGTAAAGCTTCGAAGCTCATATTTTATGGGTGTTGCAGACACTCACACGTAACAGAAAAGAAATGATGTTGTCCCATTTTGTCAACCAGATTCATTCAGGCAAAACAATTGTCCACAAAGGTGAAAATCCGGAATTTTATAGCATCTACAAAAGATCACAGAAGGGCTTCTATAACAAGAACTGGACTCCTTGTAATAGAATCGACTCATATTTGGATGAAAACGTGTGCTTTCGAAGTATAAGAAGCAAATTTGAGTTCATTTCAGCAGTAAACGATTGTGAGAATTTCTGCCAAATTAGCCCACTCTTCCTTGGTTACAATGTTAAGTCGGTCATGATGCACACAGAAATCCATGTCACGAAAAGGTGCTTTCGATTCTCTCCATGGGAAGCTTTACTCCACCAAAACTTATGGAGGAAAATTCAAAATACTATACATATAATTTTGGCCGGTACTGTGCATCATCTGAGCAGTCACTGCCGCACTGCTTTGAACAATGAAATTATTCGATTGGAATGAATGAGGAATTGGGTTAATAGAAGATTCCTCTCAACCCTCCGTCCTGCAAGCGACATCGTTCTCTTTTCGAGAAATAGCGATGAAGCGCAGGCGATGCTCAACGAGTTAGAAGAAGTGAGGGGAAGAATAGAGCTGTGGATGAATAGGACAAGGAGCAAGTTTGTTAAGAACTCTTCCCACGAACGCGAGCGGATAGAACTTGAATGAATGAATGGTCTCGCATAACGGAGACGATGAGCTATGTGTAGTTTGGTTCTCAATGAACATGAAGAACGACCTTAACGAAGAGTTTGATAGAAAGAGAAGAGAAGCACCGGTCTTTCCATCTCTCAGGAAGCTACTGACCAACCGACAGACCATAAGCTTCGTGTTCACCTATTCGATTCCACAGTTCTTCCATCGTCCTGCTACGCGGTTA
Organism: Ancylostoma caninum; assembly: GCA_037903475.1. Taxonomy (NCBI): domain Eukaryota; kingdom Metazoa; phylum Nematoda; class Chromadorea; order Rhabditida; family Ancylostomatidae; genus Ancylostoma; species Ancylostoma caninum. The sequence continues at coordinate 1,387,669 of JBAJFG010000079.1, forward strand.
AAACGCGGGCGGATACAGCGGCCACGACAAAGGCAATATGCATTGTGCATAGAGGGCACGAGCGTTCTCTTCTGACGTACAACAGGCGTACACAACTACAAGCCTAACTTCGCAGTTCCAAATTACGACGAATATACCATCTTTATGACCCAGCGGAATACGCATCAAAAGCTGAGCACTGATGAAACGGTCCTATAATGAGAAGGCAAGAGGATAGATGGACAAAAAGAGCTTTGGAGTGGGTCCCTAGGGAAACGAAACGCCCTAGAGGGAAACCACCAACAGGATCAGCTGATGCATTCACTACAAGGAGAGACTAGCTCATCGTTCAGCTGGAAACTTGTCAAAATTCCCGTCAGCGTCGCCCACGGTGCTTCTGAGTGAGATGGCGAGAGAAAGAATTGAATTGAAGGGATGCTGGCGCCCGCACAGCAAGTGAGGACGGGCCATCTCAGTATGTGGATATATCTATGAAGCATAAAATCGCACTAAAATGGGTGGGCATAGCTTTGTGGGGGAGCTTAGTTAAGGGATAACCCTCTGGCCACCGGACCATTTCAAACTCATCTTACTCATCTACCTGTTACGCTAAATCCTTATGTCGAAAGACTAGCGTTATTTCATTTTGTTCTGAGGAACTACATCGCCATATGATGAGTTTGACAACGATACGTTAAGGTAGCTTTTCTTTTTTTTCTCTAAATAGTTATGTCTACAAGCTTATCATTGTCTATGAGTGTCCCCATGCTATGAAAGAATAGGACTGCCCCATGTCAGGCACTCCGGGCCTTATGGCGTTTTGTTAATGAGATAAGGATGACATTTTGAGGGGTGAGGCAAGGATTTTCGTGATTCAACGAGGTATGATGGTTTTATGTCAGTAAAGACGTAAAAACCACGGAACTGCTCTTATTTCTGGATGAGCTGATCTTGAGGATGCAGAAGTTCTCCAAAGTGAGAGTTCACAGGAAGGCAACATTTCACGAGTCTGCAAAACGACTCTTGGAAAACCAGCGCTGACCCGTTGCAGAATCTGGGTCGCGACGGATCGGAGGGCGAACGGATGCGGTGGCGGATTGCGTCGTCGTGCGGCTTTACAACGACGGTTCAGCGAATTCGATGACGTCACGCGGTGTCTTCGGCGACGATCGGGTGTGCCCTAGCCGTAGAGCGTGTGTTCCCAGCACGTTCCAGAGCCCGCGCCCACCGAACTCCTCCCCATTTTCGTCGTCGTCGACTACGCGTCGGCACCGCCCACGTCTGTAAGTCCAAAATGACTGCGCACGCGACGGAGTCGGCCGTGGCAACGCCGGCGTTCGTTCGACTGTTGAACTTCCTCTTCCGGAGACTCGGCCTGTTCGTCGCTGATCACGACAAATTTGTGTTAGCGGTAAGCCTCGCTTATCTACCGTAATGGCTTAGCTCCTAATACGTTGTTGAAGGACATGACCTATGAATGTCCTCTCTTTTTTGAATCTCTCCCTTCCTCTCTCTTTTCAGATCCAAGAACTCATCTCAGGCATTCATTTGAAATCTTAAGTGGGTCTCAGAATATCTTCGTCTCCCGGAAACAAGTCCCTATCTTTCTCCATCTTCTTCCTTCTCTCATCTATTTCTTCCAGCCTAACTATGCTTAATGCTTAATTATTCTGCAACGTTTTGTGCCTGCACGTCTCATAGGCTCTTCTTCAATCTCAGCTACAGTTCCGCAATCAGAAGGGCTTTGCCTCATACCCTATTTTACTCAAAAAGAAAGCCATCGAAAAATTTGAATGTATCCACAGCCACGTTTCCTTGTTCAAATTTTCGATGGGAGAGCCCATATTTTATAGCCAGAGTCCATTAATTTAGTAGATACATTCAAATTCAAATGTTTACTTTCGAATAGGTCGAAAACTCCGATTTTTGAAAAAGAGCAGTAATTTATCTGTGGAGCAAGCGTAAGTAGAGTGACACGGCAACTCATTCGACGAATATTCGAGTTTTCAAATCGGTTGCTAAACTACAAATTGCATTTTTTATAATACTCGGATTCATTGATTTGAACTGTGCTCAGTATGTCGTCATTTTCGTTGCTGATTGAAAGGAGTAAATCAGAAAATGTTACCGATTTGTGACACATCCTCTGCTGATAGGTGCGCTTGTTTTTTGCATCACCTTTCCGGGCATTTTGCGCCGAATCGGCTGCGCATCCCCAAAAACTGGCGATCCCTGTCGCCGCCACCGATTGAAACCAAGAGCCACACAAAGTCTATGTAATCCACAGCTACGCAAGACTTCCATCTGTTCAGGGTCTTCCAGATTTCACTTTGAATGGTCAATCTTGAGTGTTTTTCGGCTATGACTAGACAATATGCTTCTGTTAGCATTTTTCTCAGCTTGCGCAGTGTTTTTGTGAGAATTCCCTTGGTTTCTGGAAATTTTCTAGTAATGTTGAATTGACGTCTTTATAACATTCTTTTTGTACTAGACTGACATTTCGAATTGCATGCTCTTGTAAGGCACTATCGGAAAACTCCGTCAGTACTATGTTATATTTAGAAAAAAAAAATGGAAAAACCTATTACTTGTGTACAATTTGTTTAATGAAACAGTCGTAGGGTGAGCTGCAGTCTGTTGCCTTTATGGCTCTACTAAATTCCAGAGGCCCCAGAGAGCTAAATACTGTTCTTTCCTGGATTTTCGCAATACCAAGGAGTTTGTTCCCCGCTCACTGCCACGTGCTACAGCCATCGCTGTCGTGATTTCCCCGAGTAGCACCCGATTCCGCAGCTTTTTCCTGTTCCAAATCCAGTCATGTGCGAGTGCGACTTATACCTCGTTCATACCTGCGCGTGAATACGCTCGTAACAATGGAACTACCCCGTGATCGGTTGTATGTTACATCTTCACTTTTTCTGCCAGCTGAGAACAACAGCCGAAGCCAAGCGCTGGTGTCCTTTGTCCGGTGAACCGGCGCCAGGCCACCGATGTGCCAAAACTGCGCCGGCAAGAAGTGTAGCCGTGTCCGCGCGCTTCATCGTCCCATCACTTCTCTGCAGCTGTTTTTTGCAGCTGGCCTCGATCGCTGGATGACCTCCAAAGGAAGTTGAACAGCGTACATAGTGCGTCACTGTTGTCAGATTGCTTACCACTGCATACACTTTCGTGCGCCCCCGCGTCGTGCACGTTTCTCTCGCCGCGACTCCAACGTTGCGTGAACGGACGGCGTCGACGACGTGTGATAAACCTTGAATAGCCAAATATCAAGGGAAGGCCCTGTCGAGTGGACATTAACACCTTTGGAGGATAGTCCGAGTGACCACTGGATTATAGGTGCTTTGAACTTGCTTCCAGAGGAGTATGTAGATTTCTGTGGTCAATTTGCAGAATTTTCCTTCATCTGGTGAAGTATTGGTCACCATCATCGATGCTCGATGTCTATAGGATTCCTATGGTTTGCAGTGACCGCCAGACCAGCGCCTTTTCTCTCTCTTTTTTTTTTGAAAGTTTTCTCTTTAACCTCTTCTCGCCTAGATCACTAACTATAATAATCAAGGGGAATGATAGAAGAAATCAGTTTCTCCAAAGTCAAACAGCAACAACTTTTTTGGAGGTGTTGCATTAGTTAGCCAGGAAGTTCAGGGTCCGCATGCATCATTAAGATTGGCCAGGGTTAGCGCGTCGGCGCTTGTGTTAACCATGGGTAAAGCTGTGAAGTGTTAACATTATTAACCTTCGTGATTTCAGTGGTGCCTGCCACGGCAGGGTAACGAAGAAAGCAGTGGGTTTGACGGGTGATGTAACTTCTGCGGTACCATATTTCAATCTCTGAAACAAATCCTACATCGAGATGTGCGAAACTTCATCTCTGCGCTCGCTTCGTCCTCCACTACACTCTACGCCGAGTATAGCAGCCAGCTTGGCCCTTTTGATACATTCATAGGTATAGATCTCAATAGTCCTAAGACGCTGGTGGCGGCGATGCTAGGTGCTATACTCCTATACTCGCAGCATTAGCTCGCATTCTGAGAAACAGAGCTCCTCATTCTGAGATAGGCAATCCTGAACTAATTGTCTGGAAAAATATGCTTCAAGCGCTCAGCGCAGCGATCAAGTCTTGCGCGATCTGATTCTCATAAAATACCACCAGTAATTGCGTAGGACGTGTCGGATTGTTCATGGTGGAAGCCAGGCCATTACGCATCCGCGCAATGGGAGTCGTTATTCTATTCAGCGGCATCTTTGTGGTTTTTATGGCTCTGATACGTTTTTCTTTGTACTGGCGAGTAGTTGTTCCCGCACCAATATCCCAGCGCTTGGCTCATCTCAGGCTTAGGGGCTCATCGCAGGGTCATGTCACGTCTCACGTCTTCTCGCAACACATTTCTCAACTTCGAAAATAACAGTTTTCGTGAAAATTTCTTTGCAAAGTACCCATAGGAAGCTGCAATAAGTCAAGTGTAGCGCCGTATCAATTGCGTCTTGGCACATTAACACTCTGCGCATCCTCACATTTCATTAATATCAGCATTCTCATTCTCAATCGATATTGTAGTGCGGCACCACATGTGGCGCTGAACCACTATAGACACCTATAATTCGGTGAAAAAAAAAACATTAGACTTTATCGTTTTGTGCTTTGCTCAGCAGATCCAACATGCTACCCCTGACCGCTCACCACCTCTGACGCTCTTATCCAGTTTTCGAGTCGCTGCAAAGCCTATGTTGCTTCCGGCGCTGCAGCTTCATACGGTGGCGGTCACCAAAATTCTGCAGGCTAACAGCTCGAAAGAATCCTACTGTATTCCGAAAGCACAATTCTGTAGGTGTTTGCTCCTTGTGGAATAGTGCATCCACAAATGTGGACCGTAAACATTGTGGAGAATGCTTTATTGATGTGATGTGAGGCTTTCCATATTTAGGTCTTTTACGGTGCTTGTCATCGCTGATACGGGGATGGGTGGAAAGAAATAGGACATTTGGAGCTTATTGTATTGCGAATGGAGAGGGGCTCTAGAATGGGATTGGTGAACTTATACAAGCACTCTTTAATATCAATCGTCACCATGTCTTTACCACACATAGCGTTGTTTTCATTCAAATTAGGAGAAACTTCATATATGCATTTTAAGAGGAACTTGTCATTACAAATCCAGCAAAAATTTAGTAGAAACTCATCCATGACGCAGCGCAATCCTTCTGAGAGAATCTCGAAAACTATAATTCGTTCCTAAGCCAGTTAACCATTTTTGGACTGTCTGCTAAAACGACAAGAACATAGTACATTGTGTCGAAAACAACTGTACTTTTACTGTTCCCTGAAGCCCTGTTGACTTCCGCGCACCAATAACATCGACGGCCGCCATGCCCAGTCGCCCAGACGTGCAAAAAAATTCTCCATGAAAAAGCTAATCCTACATGTTCTCTCCTCGTCATGATTGACCTTCACTGATGTTTCTGCAAATTTCCTGCAAGTGTCAAGAAAGAAACTGTAGTCGCCATTCACGCATCACAAAACGACCTGAGGATACATAAGGGAGAGCTGAGAACAAGATATGGAGGGGTACTGCAGGGAGCTAATCGTTACGCAGAGGTAACGCCCTCTTCATTCCACGATTGGGACTGCTCTTATTTATTTTGAATGGTGTTTTCGAATTTAACGATGTTTGCCGTCCTCTGCTCAAATCTAGGTCAGGATTTTAGTGCCGGGTAAGGATTCAAAGATTTTCTTTGCTTCAGAATATGTGTATTTGCTAAGCCTGAGCCTCAAAGCAGAGAGGACTATTATGTTAGTCTTTCTTTAGTAAGTGCATAAATAGCCACTATAGTGCCTACGCATAACAAGTATTCGTAAACGAGATTTCTGACTGAAACTTGATCCATACTTCAATGTTTATCGCATTATATTCATGATTACACTAATATTATGATTTAATGTTTTATCGTTATGATTAGAGTCATTTGCTTGCTAATTAGCGAAAAAATCCTCGCAGATACGCACGCATACCGCGAGAATCGGCATATCGAACGTAGAGTTAACGGATATGATGGCTTCTCTCCATGGCGTAAAAAAAAACTCGGTCAATGCTAGTGGCGGCAAGTTTATCGTAAACGCAAACGCGGTCGTTCGATTGGCGCACGAGACGGGTGAGATTGTTTTCCCGGGAAAGCTTCCGAATGTCACAATGTGTTGGGGTGTTCGGCATTTTTCCTCTCTGTGTTCGTATGCTGCGATAGAGGAGCTAGGTTCAGGAAGGTGTGCGCCCCCCTGACCAAATATTTCTGAGGCGTAAAGCATAAGATGTGCTTGATAGTTGTACTGTGTGTACTCGCACCAAGGGCAGATGGTGAAAGGGGAAGACTTTGAGTTTTAGACTGCTGAAATTAGAGGTTGGGAGATTCGTCTACTTTCGTTGCTTTATGAACCTTCAGCCGTGGTCGAGAAGTAACTGTATGAGGGACATTTCCTCCCACACCTGAGATAATACCCGCTCGCGCGGTATTTTAATTCTCCTCAAATTGTTCAACTATAGAGGAGAGAAGTCGTACCTGTTTCAAGGGAAAGTTTCTTGACAATTTGCCCAACTTCACCTATTTGTTGAATAACGCCAGGAATTACTAATAAAGAACATAAACTTTATCCAAAACAGATCGAGCAACCCCACTACTTAAAGCGGCTATTGTGGCCCTATTTTCTCTACATGGCGGGAGGACACCTTTTTCAAGCGAAATTTTCTTGTCAATTTGGCAAACTTCGCCTATTTGTTCTCTGTGAATAATCTTGTCAGCAGTGAAGAAAGAATTATGACTGTTGTAATGACTGTGAGTTTCTTTATGAACAGAGACTTCATCGATAAGAAGTTCCCAGCCGTTTTTGCTTCACGTGATACGAAGATCGAGAACAGAAGACAAAAATGTAGAAGGAGCCATCAATCTTCTTATTTTGTTACGGCAACAGTTTAGTTTTCTTATTGGCGCAAAATGTGTTCTGACAGTTTTCTGGTATTCCTCCCATCGAAACAGGGCAGTTGTTCTGTGGTATTGGGGCGGAGAACATTCTCATGAATGATCCCTAACTCTGGATAATTTCTGGGAACAACTCAATGGTTTATCATAGAGCAGCTATGCCTAAGTGAAGATCTACATCCTTCCTTGGTAACTTTGGAGGTTATTCCTCAAGAGTGCTGTACTTAGAAGCTCGGGCTTCTAGAGGCTCTTAACCACCGTGGCTCAAATCCTTGAAAATTTTCGCTTCTGGAATGAGCGGTCCCATTAGTGAGCCACTGATAGGGTATCGCAAGCATAACAGCAACATGAAGACAATGCTTAGAAGTTCCTTTTTCGAGTAGGGCTAGAATTGTAGGTGGCTTTCCTAGGGAATGGTTGAGTAGGCATTTCACGTAACAAGCGTAGTTAAGCGTACTGTAAGCATAAGTCACATTGTTTGGAAAAAAGTGGGATGGGAGGTGAAACATAGACGCAGCTTCTTTCTCCGATAGTGCAGGTCCCGGAAGCATCACTGAACGGATAGGTAATCTCATTTCTCATGGGTAAGATTACCCACGGGCAGCAGCGAGGGTATTCAGGGTGAAGGGTGAATTCGTGCACGTTAATACGCCTATCACAGGTCATGATTACGCATTACCTGCAGTTAGCAGTCGGGAATAGATGAAATCATGCATAGGTAGACATGCTGATGGGTGCCGGGTGAAGGGTGAGCTCGGGTACGTTAACGAGTGTACTATGGGTAAACGAGCATTGTTCAGTTTTGCTAACATCGAATCCCTATCGAATAGCTCGAATATTCGACCAATAATCAACTTGGGGACCAGAACTTCTCGAGATGCTTTAATAATGGTGGCTGTTTAAATATCGAGCCATGGCTCTCGATATAGGTGTCCCAAAATAGTTCTTCTCCTCGATTTTCTGCGATGGGAGTTTTTTCAAGAACTATCCAAAATTGAGGGAAAATTGCTTTGCAAAATTCCAAACCCACAAGATGCGCCACCACAGTAACGACCTTACATGAAAAGGGCAAATACCTGATGGTGCAATTTCTCATAACGGCGCCTTGCGGACATTACAAGTTCTTCATGTTTCGTTTACGATGTACTTTGTAGGCTACACTTTTGTTCTAGAAGTGTAACGGAATGTGTTCTTCGAATGAAGTGAAAGGAAGCCGCAGTCATTTCCGCAGCTATTCCTTTACACATAGCTTATTTCAAGAGGGTTAGGGTGAAGTTTTACCGTAAGCAATTTGAATGGTTTCACCAGAATGAACAGTAAAACTGAATTCATGTTGAAAATAGCTCCTTTCCTCTTTCACAGAACCTTTTTTGTATTTGTGCTTGGCGCGAACACGAAGGCCCTGCATCACACATAAGAGACTTTTCGGCTGCTATATGGCTCTTCGGACAGTGCGGAGTGGGAGCTCACCCTGGACATAGCTTTAGGAAATATGCATGTAATCTAGGGGTCACATCATGAAAATATATAAAAATATTAATTTTGATACCAAATAACCAGTAATCAATGTTTAGAAATTATAGAAATATACAATGAAAATAAGCCCATCATTATTTCTTTTGGTTTACAAAGTATTTAATTCTAAAAATTCGGCACATTCTCGGTGGGTTGAAGGTGGGGGGTGCGGGGAGGGGGGGGGGGGGGGGTGATCTCGCTCAAGCACTTGAAATAACTGCGATTTCTTAAGTCGACGATACGTGCAAGTGATGTTCCTCATAACTGGCGTGAAATTCTAAGATTCATCATTAAAAATCTATGAGTAGTAGCACTCCCTAAAATTCCTTTTTATCCTTCTGATTCTAAGGTCCTTTTTATCCTTCTGATTCTAAGGCTTTGAGACCTTAGCACTTTATTTCGCATTGCTTAGATTTTCCGCCTTTTCCATTGAAGATTCTCCACCTCTCCAATTTTTTCCTCATCGTACCCTTCTTCGCTTTCTTCCTCCTCCTACTTTTTCTTTACAGTTGCGCTCCTTAAACTGAAACTGTGAGCGTTTTTGCCTTGCACGAAAAAGACATCTCATGCGTCGATAGCCGCGTGCTCAGGTAATTCGCGGACTTTTTTTAAAGATTCATAAAACCTGTATTTTCTCGCCATTTTTCCACCCACTTTCGCGAAAATAGCCCTGTGTTGGAAGGGTTAGCTGTGGAAAACTCTGCAGTGGATAAGATAGCGACCGGTGTCGCGACAAATCTCCAAGCCACAAGGAAGTCCATTGAACGAAGTTAACGAATTAGCTGAATTTGTTCAACGGACTCCTCGAACGCTTCCGCATCGCAAAAAGTTGCCGTTGACGAGTTGGCCTTTGACAAAAGAACAAATGAAGGACAACACCTGTGGTGCCCTGCTATCGGGGATAACGCAGGCAAAAATTCGACCCGTTTAAGTTCTTCTCTACTGCACTTTTTATTCCATAAAAGAATGAAAACTGAAAAAAAACTACGCCAGCTCTTCCTGTACACAGATGAAATTCGCATTGATGTTTTCTATTCTGTCAGTTAGCAGCCATGAGTCGCTAATGTGGCTTTGTTATCTGGATTCATTCTTTGAGAATGACCATATTAACTCAAAAACCGCTACATGTCGTCTAACCCGTCCTTGCATTTCGCATTAATTCATTATGAATGGGACGTTGAACAACGTCCAGAATGTGAACGAAGCACTTCAGATGCGGTGCACATTCAGACTGGTAGCCGTCTGGGTTTTAGGGGGGTTGGTATCGGTGCCAGATAAGTTTGGAATTCACATTTGTTTATAAGAAGGCATCAGTTCAAAAAATTAATATGTTCATTAATTTAATGTATCTATGCGGTACAAAATGTTCAAAATATCCCTTTCAAAATACAAAATAAAACTGCACAAAATTCGAATTTCAATACCCATGCAAATTTAGGCGCGAGAAAGATAGTGGTAACAAGAAGTAGAACCTCATTGAAAATTGGCCTCTATTCGCTCGAAAATCGATTTTGCTTCCAAAGAGGGAACCATTTAGTTGTCCTTGTCACATACGTCCCGCACCACCTGCTTGGACAGGTTAGAACAGGATCCAGGAGGGTCAGACGAGAATGGGAACGGTGACAGCTAAGAAATGTGTGGATGCGCAGGCAATCAGAGCACTTGCAAGTGGTTCTCAACCAGTAGGGTTTTTTATGTATGGCTAAAGTTGAAAACCATAGGAGCATATGATATATTAACATAAATTACGATAATTTTAGGAAGTCGCAATGGATTAAATGTTCCCCATAATTTTCGAAAGTCTACATTAGTAGTTATCGTGTGAAAAGCTCCTCCACTTTAATTGATCCTGAGGCTCTAGTGAGACTTATTTCATTAGTCCGTCTTCTCACAGTGCCCGAACACTTCTTTCTTTCTTTCTTTTTCTTTCTTTCTTTCTTTCTCTCCCTCTCCTTGTCCCAACCCTCTCCCATCCAGCTTCCTATTCTACGCCTCTTTCCTACATATCATAGTGTTTATTACACTTCTTTATCTGATGCTTTATGAGCTATTCTCTCGTGCCTGTTCTTACTCTGTCGCTACATTCCACATGCAGTATAGCACCGTGCAGCCGTATCTATCCCCATACTTATCGATTTCGCAGGGGGGGGGGGGGGGGCCCCCCCCCCGAGAATGGGTCGCCAAATTTTCGAAATTACTTTACAATACAAATAAAAATCTTGTGTTAGTTTATTTTTAGTTGTTTATTTTTATTATTATTTTTAATATATTTTTTATTTATTGTTTATTATTATAATTAATATTATTATTAATTTTATTTTCCGTCTGGGTCCCCAGAACGGCGGAGACCCCACTTTTCTTCCCACGCCCCCCCTCCCGCCCACTTTCTGCGTCCGCCACTGCCCCATACTTATCGATTTTGGGCGGAGCATAGCCAGCGTAGTTGCGGTGCGAGCGAGCCATTGCTAATCGATACGTACCAAAATCGATTTTGCCTGGGCGACCGCAACGAAGGGTACCATGAACCATGGGAAGGTAACCACAGCTGTAGCTAATCGAAATGGGACAAATAAGAAAATTAAGCAAGAGATTCTTTCAACTTTTTCCCTTTGACGAACTGAAACGACGGACAAGCGGCTTAAACGCCGCAAGAAATCACCGCTAATGGGTTTCCTAGTTTTTCATCTTCTAGCTTCATTCTAATTTCTACGGCAATGACCCTAATGTCTTCGAATTTGCAGGCAACGCTAGCGTTCACCGTGTTTTGCTCGGCAAAGATCGCATTCACACCTCAGCAGGATGATATTCGAACAGGTTTGACCGTACATTCTTCTTCTGGGGCTTCTCACCTCTCGGCGCTCACGGCCCTTCTCACCCGGTAAAAAAGCCGGGTTTTGCCGAACGATGCCGCGGTTCACCGCACGTTGTACACATGTACAAAACCGCGCTGGCCCACAATACGAGAAATCCGGTTTTCACGGAAAGGAAATAAGCAGGGAAAGTACGCGCGACAAGAGGATTTGGGGGTGTTTCAAAAACGCACATCATACTATTGCCATCTGAAGACATGACATTTCGAAAACATTACTTAAGGGGTAGGAAATCGTGAGAAAGTACGGGCGGTGCCTCTGTTGTACGATTGATGCATTCGGAACAGCGGAACACCTGATTCACTTTCAACTCGTCATCGTTCACGTTGAAATTTTAAAATGTATAGTTTCCATAAATACATATGGCGTAACTTATGCTTGCTGCACGTCAAATTTAACGCGTCGTCCAGGAATTCCACGATTTTCGCGTTGTCTCGGTGTGGCAAAAATAGGAGGGCAATTTATCCGCGGCAAAACCATGAACATTCGCTAGCCACCAGGAGTGCTCTTCTCCTAATCTTTCTGTATTGTTCATCGTCGCACCAAATTTGACGCGCAGCAACCATGAATGGCGCTTATGACGCAACAGCCCGCGAGGTGAAGGGAGAGGGGTGACGAGCTGATGCTAAATGAGGAAGGAGAGTTTCACCAATTGCGCAACAGCAGTACCGCCCATCTTTCCTTACAATGCACCACATTGTAATATCTGAAAAAAAAAGTTGATTTAACTAATTTTTGTCAATTTTAAGGTCATTTCCCCCACTATTCCTTAGCTCACGAGTAACAATTGCTAGTTCCTATGTAATCTTTAGGTCTTATCCCTAACTTTTGTCTCTGTAACGTTTTGTCTTCCAGTTCGGGTTCAAGGTTTTGATAGTTGATAGTTGATGGCGCACATTCGCGAAAAATTGTACAAGTAAACTAGTTAATGTGTAAGGACAAGGATCGCAATGGGATCCTTGAACGTTCCTTGAGCGATTGCAACAAGACATTCTATGGTTCGAGAATAGATGAGATTCTCGGTAGAAACTGGTACATTTCACAACGAATATTAGCCCTAGCGAACAGCGAGCGGGACAGCTGATGAAAATTAAGTACAACTTCGCATTTAATGAATGATAATGAATTGATTTCTGCTGGGAAAGTCATCAGAATACGATATGGCGTCCGGGGACGTTCATGAATCCCACCACACCATGGTGACCAAGGATTTGCGTGACAAAAGTTTTGATTCCGGCAAATAGTGCATCTTCCAGAAAAAAGGGCAAATCGTGGATTCGCAAGAAAGGAATTATCGCAGGTCCTGGAACAAAGTTCCGCACATCCTCAATGGTGATGTGTGAACATTTTAAAAAGGCGTCGTCCGAGCTCCTCTAATTTCAAGCACCACTTAAGTGCCAACCTCGAATCAAAAGGGCAGAAGATGAACTTTGTGAAATTTTGCGCTCTCCAGAAAGTGGAACGTTTTTCTAACGGCAAACTGGCTTAGGTACCAGTCTTATGTATTTTTCGCTGAACGACACTTTTGCTTGAAGACCAGCGCTGATTTAGTTTTGTGCACAAACTAGAGAAACGAAGAAGGATCATGGGTGGGTCTTTGGTGCACAAACGTAATCCTGGATCGATAGCTATGAAAAGGTGACGGAGGGGCGAACGTTGATTTTAGATATTTGATATTTGTTGTGATACTTAACCCTAGATAGGCGATGTCGTTATCCCTGCACTATTCCAGGTTATACCCCGTATGGATCGCGATCACGAAGCGAAATTGCAATCTACAACGAGTACTTCTCAGCAAATCGCGATCCGATCATGGTTTTCGCGTTCGTCGTCGCGAAGGACGGCGGATCCATGGCGCGACTCGAGCACATGAGGGAGACGATCCGGCAGCTGGACTACGCCGGCACCAACGTCACCCATCGCGGAAAATCCTTCTACACCCTCTGCACAGACTTCTGTTTGATCAACGAGCCTGTTCGACAGTTCTATGTGAGCTTTTTTTGTCTTGTAAAACAGTTCATACTAGATGCATGCGTTCGCAGCGCGGGCGACTATAGGCTGTTTCAAACGCAACGATAGTTGAGTATCCGAGCGGGTAACCTGCTTCTCCCTCATCTCTCTCCAACTGCTGCACACTTTTCTGCGTTCTTTTTTTTCCTCTTCCTGTCTTCTCAAATATCGCCTGCCGGTGAAACGCAGTATATGGGGCGGAAGGGAGGATAGCCTTAGGCGCACCTTGGACGCAAACCCAGACGCATGTGAAACGCACGCGTTTCTGGCGCAGCATTATCACTCGTAGAGCGATCCTTTGCAAACGTATGCGTGGGTCAGACGCACGACTAACGCAAGTATCTAGAATATACGGCGTTTTTTCCACGGTCATTTGTTACCATAGCCGCTAGAGAGGCATTTTGAACGTCATTATCGAAGCTTCTGCAAGATTTAGTGCTATTATTATTAGGTCCAGACTATTGGGAGTCCCTGCTTCCAATTCTCAAACCTAAGGCATTCCTCCGAACGATTCCAATCGAAAACATTCACGTAGACATCGAAACCACACTAGTGTAAAGCCGCAACCACAATAGATCTAGTTCAAAACCGACGACGACGATCCCGCCGTCCACGTGAGACAGGCGGAAACCACTTTAATTCGCTCAAGGTCATGCATGTTACGTACGTACACATACAGACAGATCCTGCATGCAATGGCCACAAAACCCGTCCACAAAAGGGCATCGCGCGAGGACGAGGAGCAACGCCGGAGTTCTCTGGAGGGACGAATCGAGTCTCTCATGAGGGCATTACGTGATAGGGGGCATTTCGGGGGCAACCACAGCGCAATTAGGGATGCTTTCCGCGCCAATTCAGATCAACAAGGGAAAAAATCAGAGATTGCAGGGTTTTAAGAGTGCGATTGTCGTTTTTGAGGAGCTGGAGGGAGAAAAAAAACCTCTTTTAGAAGGAAAAAAAAGGGTTGAGGAGGCAGCGTTACCGCGTTTCATTTGTGAAGGGCACGTATACTACATGTTTAATCGTGGAGGAAAGACAGAGTGGCTGTAGGTATATCCGCAACCATCGGATTTTATCCACTCTGCTATCCAGTATGATTTATTTATCCAAGTACTCATTTCTTAAGGCAAATTTGATGTGTTATTGTTATTGTCAGACAATAAATCCTTATAAAATGGATATCAGCTGGATGATAACGAAGTGGTTACAGATGTATGGGAATAGGATAGGATACTAGAGGTGGTATCGTTGGATAGTAGAGTGTACTAACCAGACAAACAACATGTCCCTCAGAGCGCATTTATACTAATGGATAAAGCATGTATGTAAGTATACTGGATATGAGAGCAGGATGAGCTCAGGGGATTTCTAATGACCTTTCTGCTGAAAACATTTTTTTTAAAGGCTACGAATTTGTGCGAAAAATCTCGTGCTTATCGGTGAGAACTATATCATGGATATGAGAGCAACATTAGCTCAATCCAGTGTATTTTTAGTGGCTTTCCTGGCAATTTTGTTGGCAATATTGTTTGAAGATTAGGAATTTATGTACAGAACGTAATTTTCATTGGCGAGAAAAACTCCTTTTTCTTTTTCTCTTCTTTTCCCGATCAATTACCCGTTTTTATTGTCCGGCGGCGTGCATAAATAGGGCGGGAATCCTATGTTCGATCGTTTGCAAACTTCTGCAACCGAAAACCCGAAAATCTGCTGAATATTCTGAAAAATGCTATTAAACAAAGATATGCAGTGCAATGAATGCAGTAAACGACCTTGACCTTACGATTAACCTTATGATCCAGTAAATCACTTTCTGGATAAATGTTTCCGAAATAAAAAAAATAAATAAAGCCACTTTTCAGAATGGCCTTGTGATGAACGTGAACTCATCCGACATGGATCAACCTATCTCCCTCACATTCCCCATCATGGACGTGCTTGGCAAAGACCTGGACCTCAGTCCCTACTTTTTCGGTGTCGAGGTCAACGCCACCGATCACTCCGTGAAATTTCTGAAAGTCATCGGCATCCAGTTTCGTGCAAACCTTCCCGACAACTGGGACAAGTACGACTTGCAGAACTATGAGCGCGGATTGACAGCGTATTTCCAGAAGTGAGTGCGGCAATCGATTTATCGATTGGATCCCTTGTTTGCATTTCTCATGAGAGGTCATTGCAGCGAGATGCGGTCTGATTTGCTGAATATCTACGCGTTTTCGTTGACGTACACTTCGGACGAAATCGTTAGAACCGGTATGAGTTTTTCTGTGCTAGGAAATAATTGGACAGACGTGGTGCAACGGTGCATTGTACATTTGAAATAGCTGACTAGGAGTATTTTCCGAGAAAATTGGAAAACTGGAAGACGCTCGAAGAAAATTGGAAAACTTGAGGGAATATTTTGCGCACATTGGTAATTTTCGCTTCAAATTCCTGAGACTTACATCCGTCGGATTTTCTGATAGGGGTCCTTCCAGAACGGCAATGCTGTTGGAAATTTATATTAGTGCTTATTGTTTTTTATACCATCACCGCTTCCAGGTCTCACTATATTCCCATTCCTTGCCGTCGGATTTACAATTATGAGCATTTTCTCTGTGGTTACGATATTCTATAGCAGTATGCGAATGGGTCAGGTACGAAACTACGTTATTTCTGGAGTTTTAACCGTGTTCTATGCGATTTTCATGGGTAATTCTTACCAAACAGATAAAATTTTTAACGTTTCTATTTGGATACTTCACTACAACTCGCTCATTTTTAAATTCATAGTGGTTCATCCCACTTGTGCACCGACGGAACAACTGTTTTACTTGCTAAATTGTCTGTATTGAGCTTCGCTGTAGACCTGCTGCATGAGAAGAGTGGGCGTTGCCGCTACATTACGTCTGACCCGTTCAAACAGCCTTTCTACTATACATTGGACAGAATAAAAATCGAATGATTCTATTACTTCAATTGCCAATTCAGCAAACAATTTAAACATCCATGTATTCGAGGTTGAGGAAGCTCTAAAGCCATTCTTCTCTTCCATACGGTGTTGCATTGACCATCAATGTTGGGACATTCTAATTTTCTATTTATTCGAAGTATTCGATATTCGAAAGCAAAAATATTCGATTTCGAATAAATGGAAAAAATCGGATGTTCCACCATTATAGGCCAATTCAGTGCAGCATGAGGGAGAAGAAAAGCTTTGGGGCTTTCTCATTCTCCAATATCTGGACATTTAGACTGTTTCCTGAATTGGAAACTGCAGTAAGGAAATGACTCGACTTCTATTCGATCCAGTGTATACTTTCTACCCTATTCTCAGGACCTAAGTATGCTTTGATATAGCGATTGTTATGTGTGAATGCCAGGCGAATTGGCACACAAATGCGTTTGGACGAGCCAATCGGAGAGCAATGGCCACACCCACGTTTTCCTCACTATGCAACACGTGTCTTTATATCGAATGTGGGCCGAAGTACCGAAAAATAATGAGATCTTTGTGTTGCAACCGTAAATTTTGAAAGGATTTTTCGACGGTAGTAAATGTCCGTTTAAAATGACTGAATCCATTTTTATATCAGTTGAAGCGCGGAGACCGACCTTCCATACGAAAAGTGGTTAGCGAGACTCTTCTTGCACGTTGCTAGCATCTAATTAAGGACCTAGCTCTACCTAGCTCTCCACTTATTTCCTCGATAATTTTGAAGATAATTTTGAAATGTCAATTTATAGAGACTGCAAATGCATAGTGCTTTTAATACGTACCATCGTCTTTTGGGCATTTTCTGCAATTTCCCTGTTTTTTCCTCCATTTCCTCTACTTCCACCTTCAAATTAGGGCGAACTCTATAAGCATTTAATTTGCATTTCTCCAGAATGCGTGTAGCACAAAACTATAGAAACTTATTCAAATCACATCACTACACTCTAGGAGAACCCCTGAAATTGTATTTTGCTTTCAAATACATTAAATCACTTAGGCTCGCTCGTTAAATTGCCCAGTAGGACAAAGTACGCCCTAACGGAAACCCGCACTTTGTACCTTCCCCCGCAACCCCGACCTCGGCACCTGTCCGGGGTCGAAGGTCGCCTTGTCGCGCCTACGGTCGTTTTTATAGCTCGTCCAAAAAAGCACTTGTCGTTTGGGTCCTCGTCAATGTTTGTTACGTTATGAACGGGGTTTTCTGGTGTTTCCAGAGAATTACTGACGCTCTGAAAGGAATTTATTGTAATTGATGTAACGAACTTCCCTTCTTGAATTAAGTGGAGATGATGGATGGTACGGTATAAAAAGTAAACGCACATCACACCTGAGAATCCTCAAACATAGGAAGAGATAGAGCGTTGGGAATTGATTTCTTGTGACAAAAACCCTCTTGCCCATTTATAGGGAAATTTGTTATCCTAACTTGGAAATCTTTTACTTCGTGGGTACAGTTACTATTTGATTAACGTCCTAATTTGCATTTATAGAATCTCTATGTCATGCCCATCCCCTAGCACGGGAATCCAAGCCTGACCTAGGAAAGAAATGCGTGAATCCGTTCGGTTTTTGCAAGAACGCCATCAACGACGGCTGCATTGATCAAAAGGACGGAATGGAATCAATCGGTCGCAAGGGGGTCTTGCACACCTATTGAATGGTGATATTCATGATCATTTCCGGGAAGGTGAGATCCACCCACCCTTCTGGAGTGAAGGAGTTGTCCAGGGGAAAGTGGGTTCATTGTGCTCGAATTACTCAGAACCCCAAAAAACAACTTGTTGACGAGCACGACGAGCACAAGTTTCTGATCACACCCGAAATTTTCTTGCTCAAAAACTTGTCGACTATATGTTCTGATCCGTCCTTGCTGACAAGTTGTCGTCGTATAAAGCTGCCGACAACTCGTCTCCACAATTTCCTCACGACAGTCTTTCAGCTCTACAAAATCGCCCGCAGTAAAACTTGTCGAAAATGCATTAACAGCCTTTGATTTGCCTTTTGTACCATGGCAACCATTGCTCTGGTGTCCTCGATGGTTGCATCGTATGTTACGCGGGTATGGGAACTTGACTGTCTCTCTCGTCGACAAGTTGCTCGGCTGAAAAGTTGCCGACAACTTGTTCGGTCAAAAGCTTGCTGACAAGTTGTCTTTTCGGGGGACTTGCTGACAACTTGTTCTTTCCCTTCCTTTTCGGCAAGTTGTCGCGAAAAAAGATTGTCGACAATTTGTTTTCGAGTGGCGTAATCACAACAAACTTGTCCACAACAATTTGCTAGTTAAAAGGTTGTTTGTAAGTTGCGTTTGGGCAAAGCTGGGCCAACAGCTTGTTTTTGGGGTTCTTTCTGAGTATCCGTTTCTGTCGGTATACACAAATATACTAGGTGAAGGTAGCAAGACAACAAAATATTGCTCGAGAAATTTCTCCATTCTTTATGGAAGAGCAAGAACTTTTGAACCTCCACGGGAATATTCATTAATCCTGCCAAAAACTGTAGCCAAATCTGGGCAACCATCGTGAAAAGTGAGCTAAAGATTCCAATCTTTTGTGAACGACTAATTTATTTGATTTTCCGATTTAATTTGGGTCAAGGATCTTTTTCCTGTTTGGCTTGGTCAGATATGGGAACAATTACACAAAGGGAACAGTACCTGGGTAGCATTCTTTGCCCATCACATTTTAGCTGGGAGGTCCTGTAAGCCTTCCAAATGCGCCAAACTTAGGCTGACCTCCACAACAGCAGTTTCTTCCATTGTTGTCCCTAAATATGCGCAACTAGCCCCTGTCTCCCACACCACCCCAAGTGAGAATCCTATTTCCTGCCTCTCTGGACATTTCGCAAAAGCCATATCAACTTCCGTCGTTAAACCATGAGATCAGCGTAAAAACGGATGAAACTGCCAGCGTAATGCCATAATGGCGGCGGCTTAAACGTCGTCCGTCCGCCGGCAGTCGGCTGGTTCGAGAACATCTGATTGAAAGGGAAACCTGGCGATTTCCAAATCGGCCGCGTTGCCCTTCGAAAGGGAACCCGAGTGTGTTCTGAAAACATGACGGGAGTGTGCCAAATTACGTAACAGAGACTATGCACGAGCAGAAATAAACAAGGGAGAGGGAGAGAAAATCATCTACAAAGTGATGTGACCTGTCCAAAGAGGGAACACTGAAATGTGCGGAAATCGAATGTTTTAGAACACGTCTGACACCTACAAAAAGGCTTTCGGGTCTAGACGATGTTCGGATCATTGCACTGTGTTTAATGAAGAGCCTGGAACATTACTTACCTCGGAATGGCGAACGGCTTGGAGGGCTCGGTTGGCTAGGAGACCGAACTATAGACCATGGGCTCGCTTGCACCACTGCTTGCCGCTGCATCAAACTCAAGCATACCTGTACATATTTTGAGGAAAATTCATCCTAAAATGGTTGAAAGAAGAAACAGCACAATGTTTCACTAAGTGAATTCCAAAACGACAAGAGAAGGGCGAAATAATCGAAAAAATTGCGTGTAAACGAAATTTGATGTGGTCAGTTTCAACCATAAAGGTAAACGTTGAGAGACAGTGGGGTAAAAGCAGTGCGAGGAAGTATGTCGATAAGGCCGGAGAGAGAGATAGGAAGACCGGGTGGAGGGCAAAAATATTCAACTGTCGTCTTTCTGAGAGTAACTAATTTAATTCTCTGTCGTTTGCTTACTTTTATAGCATGCATCTACAGAGTTGTCTAGAGAGGCGTTATGTACATCTCTATCTGTTACATTAACCTTTACTGCAAAAATACATGGTTTGTAAAAAAACACTACATAGTTGCCAGCTGCTAACAGCTGTTCAGAACAGAGCACCATGAGATCCCTATGAAAATTTAAAGCAAAGATCCTGGCATTCCTCCAGCATCCTTTCACTGGAGACCCTGTAGGTTAATAAACTCCTTTCTTTAGATGAAAACATCCGGAAGACGGCAATTATATTAAGTTTCTATTTGCTTAAGATTGCTTAGGACGGAGAAATTGGAGTCGACTATCATTACATGTAAATATTTTTGAATTTTTTAGTGGAGCAATCACAAAATCACCGAGGCGGTGTTCGGGTGCGTGTGTCCCTTGCTGGCCACAGCGTCGGCGCTGGGCTTCTTGTTCTGGTGCGGCTTCCGCTTCGGCACAATCCTATGCGTCACTCCTTTCCTGGTGCTGGCAATTGGTGAGCTAATGCAGAGAATTCTCTTTTGTGCAAATCATTCTTGTCCAGTTTGTGGTAAGTGTCGCGACCTTGTTCAGCTGTGACTTGTGTTGTTTTTTAGGCGTCGACGACGCATACCTTATGATGCACTCATGGATGCGGGTTTCTGTCGAAGAACCGACAATGACAAAACGTGAACGGTAGGGATTAGATCGAACACTAGAAATCCTAACCGACACTTTCTTGGGCTAATCCTTTTAATGCATTTTAAGTACCCATACGCTGGATTTTTACAGAGTGGCCCATATGTTGGTGGATGTCGGTCCATCGGTGACCATCACTTCCCTCACGAATTTCCTGGCATTCCTCGTCGGAATTTACACACCAACGCCAGAGATCCAACTCTTTTGTATGGGCAACTCTGTGGCCATCCTATTCGACTTCATTTATCAGGTAAATACCTCTTACATCTAACTTTTCTAAAAATAAAATTGTTAATACTATGGGAAGGTGTATATTGAAAAGAATATAATAAAACTCATACTCTCCCTTTCGTTCCCTTATCCAGTCACGTTTAAGTAGGCTCAAAAATTAGGTCCTTCCGGGAGTTTTCGTCTAACCTTCTTCCTACACAGGAAAATAATCGCACTAATAACTAACTACCTTTCCCTTTGCATATATTAGGATCTCTTTCCTTTCCTATCCCCCTCTTCTCATCTATTATTTTTGTAACATTTTGTTAATTCTCCCTGATTCCTTTTACATACTTCAACGAGCCCTCTACGGTACATGGGTGCGGGCACGTTTATGCTCTCTTTCCATCACCCTCTTCTATTAGAGGTCTTATGTTGAAAATCCCCTCTCCACACATGCACTTCAAACTTGCTCTCCGTTCACCGGCTCAGATAATGATATTGTGAAGCGTCCTATTTGCTGTACAATTTTTCACGTCGCTTGTACTCGCACGGGTCGCCCAACCTCGCCAACTCGTCAGCCAACTTTCGTTATTCTTTAGAAGATGGAGCATTTTCACCTTACGATCTCTTTTCTGGTTTAGTGAATTCATACTTAGGAAACACTTTCTCGATCTCCTTTCAAAGATTTGTTTTTTCTCGCTTTGATGTTCTTGTGCTGTGCTAAAACTACTCGTCGTTCTAAGCCTATAGAGTGCTTTACAAGAGCTTTGCGCTATCTCCTTAATGCTTGATCGAATCAGCTTCCACCCCAGCGGTCAAAAACTACTATATTTAAAACCGAGTAACGTAACACAATAGAAATTCATGTGAACACTCGACTCCTAACGATTGAAAACTCGAGAAGTCAGGAAGAAGAGAGACGTAGAGCGTTGAAGGAAAAATATGAGATCCTGTGCAGCTTTCCCTCTCTCTCAACAATGTCCGATTTTCCGAATCTTTCCCAAAATCCTTCATTTATTTGTACATCTGTTCCATAATCGTATTCGGTAATATGTATTGTACCTATACATCAACTTTTTTGGCTAAGCACTATAATTAGGACCGAATAATGCATTAATTGTATTCATCCGGGGAGGCTCCGAATAAGTTGAAATAACGGATTTTTGAAAAGGAAGAAGTACATATAACCATTGTGAAATGATATCAAAGGTCCTAGGGCTTCCCCTTTTCTCAATATTCCAATTTTTTTATCGGATCCTGAACTTGTGATTGAATCGATCGAAATCTTTAGTTCATATCGGATCTTAAGAATACTAGGTGCTGAATTTCTTTGTTTCTTGTGGGCCACCTCCTAGAATAACTTTCTGGGAATTGAAGAACACAACTTGACCGACAGTGTAATAGTGTCACACTTCTTTAGTGATTTCTGAATTATGTGTGATTGTGATTGTGTGAAATGTGTGATTTCTAGGAAAATTGGACATGAATCATCTGAGAAATGCTTCAGATCACAATGTACGCCGCCCTGCTATCCATAACTGGCGATCTACAGATGCGCAAAGCATCAAAAGCGCCCAACAATCCTCAATGGCTGAAGATGAAGAAGGAAATGGTATGGTAGATTTCTTACATTTCACAGCATCCCTTCTGAGCTGAACTTCACCAGACTTCATCTTTGCAGTTCTCCGACATCCTCGACGAGTATTCCCAGTGGTTGGCTAGCAAATTCACGGCAGTGTTCCTATTCATAGTGTTGTGCGTCTACTGGTCTCTCAGTGTGTTCGGCGCCACTCAGATCGAAGTGATACTGTCGGCTGACAAACTGGTGCTTCAGGATTCACCGCTGATAATCGTGGGTATATTTGAATTTTTGGGATAGGCTCCCTATTTTCGCACATAAACCTGCTAATGCTCAATGTTCCATTTTTTTTTGTTTTGAAAAGGTTTTGCTTCGAATAAGTACGGCAGATTTCTCCTGGTTCAGAGAAAGCGCTCATGAATTCTATGGCTCAACGATAGCTACCTGGGCGTAACCCAAAAGAAATGGGACATTGGTCTGAAAAAAAAACCTGCTCGGTGCAAAGTAGAGTGACCATTTAAACGACGATTATTAGGATTATACGGGATTCACCAATATTTTGATGAGCACTCTCGGATTATCCACTATCGATTTGTACTTTATCTCCACTGTGTTGTGCCCCCCCCCCCTCCCCCATCAAATGACACGGATTTGTTTAAGAAGTGCACTCCACTGTGTTGTGCGCCCATGCCCCCCATCAAATGACACGGAGTTGTTTAAAAAGTGCAACTGTCAGTACTAATCTGATCTTTTGTCAAGGTAAACTCTGCGAGGTTTCCATGCTCCATATCCACAAATGAAAAATTGCTTACATCTCATTGATTTCTGAGGGAATTCCTTCATTGAGTTCGCCAAACTTTGAGACCGCAGGATCTCAACTAGGTCTTGTCGCATGACCTCTTGACCCCAGGCTCCGTAAGGCACGTAATGGCTCAATATCGATTGAATAAGTTGAATAAGTTGGAACGGACTTGTGGAGATGCTACCCAAGAAAGATTACATTCTGGATTATTTTGTAGAAATTCCAATTCGCTCTCTAGAAATTCTTCTTGGCCATGCGCAATGCGTCTACTGCCCCATCCTGCTAGTTAAAAAAAATGCAGTCGTTTTTGAAAGAGCTCAAGCTGCTCGCCACAAATTAATGCACCCAGTGCGTGTTTTTTTTTAACGAATTACATAGAAGAGGTAGTGGGTTTAGCTTGAGGAATGCGTCGGATTAGCGTCGAGAAAGTAGCATCCGTCGGGTTTTAAGGTCGTAGGGTCGTAGATGGTGCTTTGCCTGCTATCCCATTAGGCCTGGGTTCTTGTATCTTTTTCACAGTGCAAAGTAATGTGAAGGTGATTAAAGAACAACAAATTAAGCAAGAGAATCGTCTCAATGCAAGCTAGGTGGGATTTCATAATCGGGGTAAAAAAATAAGTGGAGCTATGTAATTACAGTAACATGTCCAAGATGCATGAACGATCGTTACTCAGGAGGAACACTCGATCGTCTCTTTCAAATAATTTTCAATGAACTCCACCACAGTCCACTACACAAAAAATATTGTCTAATATTGCTTCTCTGGTGATAACTATTTCAACGACACTCATTTAGTGTTAAATGATTTCAGTCCATATTTGACTAATAGAAGCCGAAAAAGTTCAGCCTGTAAAAGTTACAGAGTGCCTAGACATTTACAGGAAACATATGTAATTGCATCCTTTTTAGATGAATCACCTTCGCGAGAAGTTCGTACTCGTAAACTACACCGTAGCCAACATCTTTATTCAAAATGTACGTTTATTTTATTATTCTCCGCCGGATGCCAGCGTAATATATGACGCATTTTTATTACACAAGCGTAACCATATGTAAAAGAACCAATACATCGTTACGTAACTGTGAGCCTTGCATGAACTGGTTCTAATCTATCAACGCTAGTTTTTTTTTCGGCTAAAATTCGCCAATTTCGACCTATTTTTTTTAGTTTCATTCCCCCATACTAATCTGCTTGATCTGATAGCTATCATAAACTTCCGTTGTTTTAGCCAGGAAATCTCAATGACCCTAAGAGACTTCGTCGCCTCAACAACCTCATCGAGCGATATGAGGCTTATCCTGAATGTATTGGGGCTAATTTCAGTCACTATTTTGTTCGGTATGTCTATTGTATGAGAAATTTAGTGTCCCAGTAACAATGTAATTAGTTTAGTGACTACAAGTTCTTCCAAGAAACGGTTGAACTCGAAGAGGAGGAGTCGTTCGGTGCGGCTGGAGAAGAGGAAAGCGACAAATTCTCGAAGTCTGCGATGCAGCCGTTCTTCACCTGGCCCGAGTTCAAACACTGGAATGGATTCGTGAAATTCGACAAAAACGGGAAGTGGGTTTTTTTTCAGGCTTTTTTTTTTCAGCGGTTAATGCTACCATGGTGGGAAATAACAAGTCCCTCTTCGATTCTCTGATTAGGTCCGAGTATAAGGGTAAAAGTGAGCAATTTCAGTATGTAAGTGTCACCGTAACTATAATACGTACCTATAATCCCACCACTTTGCAACCACGGAAAGACGAGTAATTAAATGATTTATCAAATTTTACGACTTTTTATTTTTCATGAATTGTTTGGGCCTTAGAGAACCCCTATTTCGCAGATGACCTAACCCGTTAAGAAATAATTACATTACTTCTGTAGGTGAATGCCGCAAAAATGAAGTGATGAAGCCTGGTTCCAAGGAATCAAGGAAATGCAACTTGTAGTTCTATTCCTCCATCCATGAATGATGGGGGTCTCGTCCTTTTCACCAGTTAAGATAGCTGGAGAGTAAACAGAGAAAAAAGGAAACGCGGAAAAGTGTGTGATCTTAAAGAAGGCAATTGAAAAAGGAATAGAGTAGACACAGACATTCAGTCAGCTATCGGTTTCAAAAAAAAAGATACCTTAGCCACTTTGAAGTAGTTCTAGGGTGTTCAAGCTTCCAAACATCCTAACAGTTCGACTACCTAATCCACTTCTTGGTACCCCATTTGTTCATCAGCAAGGAAAAAAATTAAAATTTTCTATTGAAATTTCGCAGTAACTACTTCACACAGACATTCATTCAATTCTTCTGTTCCACACTTCTTTATATCCACACCTTCTTTGTTGCATTTATTATCTCAACAAGAGAACTTACAGGTTGAATCGCATTTGGGCTACAGTCTCCTATCATGGAGAACTCATGGGTGACAACGTCTACAGGAAATCAATCCTGGAAAGGTAATAGTTCGTCAGATTAACTCTGCTGTTTGCTAGTTTTCAAATAATTTTTACGTAGTTGAAAAATTACGTTTTTTTAACCGGTAAATTAGGTAACGCTCCTGTGGAATTGATTTTTGTGCAAATGTGATTGCCCGCAAAAAATTTCCTCTACATTTAATTTGTTTAACTTTGTTCTCTACAATCGCTCGAAACACAGTATTTTCAGGTGGCGACGCACAGCTGACAGCTTCCCTGAGCTGAATGTTTCCGTTTTCGACGACTACGCTCCATTCCTAGACCAGGTACTACGAACCACTCCGAGAAACGTTGATATCCTAATAGTTTCCTCTTCCTACAGCTTGACTCTATGCTACCGGCAACCGTTTCGACGTCGATTTGTACGCTGATCGTCATGATGATCGTCTGTTTCCTGTTCATGTACAACCTATTCACGGTCGTTGTCGCCACAATATCCATCGTCTCCATCTGTATTGGTGAGTAGGACTTGTGTGAAGTGAAAAATAGGTCCTGTTTCTGAATGACTGGCTTGCAGGTGTGTTCGGCATGTTATCGTTCTGGGGTGTCGACCTGGATCCGATCTCGATGGCCACAACGATCATGTCCATTGGATTCAGTGTAGACTTCCCAGCACATATAACGTTCCACTACTTCAGAGAAGGTCTTGAAGAACCCGATTCCACACCAGCTAGAAGAGTAGCCAAGTGAGTAGTTTGGGTGCTTTAAAATTAAAATTCAAAGAAGTGACTTACATGAAAAAAAAATAAGGGCAACTGCCTATGAAAGGCAGAACGTTTGCAAGGCAAGAAATAAGTGAAGCCGAGATGAACTGATAAAAATAACGCATAAGTTGAAAAAATTATGATTATCACATATTCACCACCCTCGCGCTTACTATGGGTCATAGGAATTGACTGTTCTCCGTTGATTTAAGGTAGTCGAAAAAGCTCTACAATACTGCTCTTAATCTTTGCAAAACGGACGCGCGCCACGCGTTAAACCGTCTCAAAGCGTCGTCCTTCATAACATCCTTAAAAGGAAACCAATTCCAATTTTTCATGAAAAGCCAAATTGTGCATTTTATGGCGAATCTTATGATATATGAACTTTTCAACATCGTGCTTTTTACTCTGCAGAAAATACCATTAAAAATGTAGTATTTTGATCGCTCTGGATTAAGGCAGTTAGGTGTAAGGAAGTCTGCTTAAATTTATAGCGATGTTTTTGACCGGTATAGAGAACAACATTGAAAAATTCATGAATTATTCGATCCGTTATAATACAGAGAATCTATTTAGTCAGAAAAATAATTGGATGTGCTCATTTCCAAGGAAATTACGAAGGGAAGACGCTTTTCGACGTATTAGTGTGTCGTGCGCATCCTTTTTGCAAGGATTAGGAGCAGTACAGGTGCCTTAAAAATCACGCATGGTCCTTTACTCCCAAGTTCAAATGCACAAAGGGTCCGTAGATGCCTTCCAAGGTGGGGAGGGGGTGGAAAGCGGGGATGGAGGAATGAAGAGTGGGGGACGATAGCGAGTTTAACTATTGACACCTTGACAACAAAGACTTTTCCAACACTATGGAAGTCTCGAAACCTTCCATCACTTGCAATCCCAGGAATTTGGGTGTTGCTCTCAAGTCAGATCCAAACATTTCAGATCATTGGCGGCAATTGGCTTTCCACTAATGCAGTGTGGTATCTCCACCATACTCTTCGTTCTGTGCTTATTATTTGTGAAGACGTACATGAGCGAGGTAACTAATACTTAACATTCTTAATTGAGGAAATTTTAAAGCCTACTGCTTAATTTCCTTCGGATTTTTCTTTCCTTGGAATATGGACTAATTGCATCCGTTCAATTCCATATTCTGCAGGTTTTCGTCAAAACTATGGTACTCGTAGTCACCTTGGGTCTCATCCACGGTCTGATTCTTGTTCCTGCATTCCTCTGCGCTCTTACCTCAATCTATGATACATTCTTCAAGAACAAAATTTGGACCAGTCAGGTGAGAACTATGTAGTTTCCATATTTGTTATCATTTTTAGAGGAATTGCCGAGAAAAACAACAAAATTTTTAAAAATGCATGAGGTCTATGGGGACAAACCATGCCGATTGCCGCAACGCTCTTAATATGTGTTGGAACCACCTTGAAAACGAACCAAGTCATCGGACCAATGCTGTGGGAGCTTCCGTAAGCTTCCAGCGTTGCAGCAATCGGCCTCGGTCATCCCAACACACCTCGCCTAATTTGTACTTACAAACCCAGAATTCCTCCTAGTAGAATAAACTTTTGCGAAAGTACAAGGACTTTTCGGTTATCATGTCGCTTTTTCAGTCCTCAATAGCAGACTGGTTCACTCGGAAGGAATCACGTCCACCTAGCATAGGAAAGATTAGCGAAACGCCTTCTACGCGCTCATAAGCTCATGAAGGGCTACCAACGTCATCTCCGCCGCGGTTTTGCTTCTGTCTGCTAGCGGAGCTGAGCGACGCGGCTCGGTGCCTTTCGATCCAGGAGCTGAGCAATCAGACCGGCGATTTCTTAATTAATTAGGTCTTTCGATCACCGAACTCAGGTGTGAGCATGCTGTTGATCTTATTGCTGCACTAGCGATGACTGCCAATTTTCGTATTTTGAGTCCACGAGAGTGCATAGATTTTTGCGTCATTGTGCTTTAGTTATTTGAGCGACCGTTTTTATACATAAATGTCCTTATTGACTAGTTCGTGAGTGTCTTAGCGTTGTTCGACCATTGAAAAGTAATTGCTTATCGTTAAAAGGCGGCATTTTGTCTACGTTGTTTTGATCATTGCTCTCTCTCACGAGAGGTTTTACGTGTAATTGATTCTGGTGCACTATTTCCGTTGAATAAAGTTTACAAAATAGGTGGAACAAGACGGTACACCCGGCTCTGCTCGGATATTTTACTAACCCAGCTATCTTACTCTGCTGAGGACAACTGCTATTGCTTGTAAATTTATTAAAAATGCACATTATTCTGATGATCTATATTAAGTAACCTTTTCCCACCAACCCGTGAGCGAAAAGTAAGCAAAGTTATTTCGATGCCACTCAATCGATGCATTCGTGTAAAATGATTGTCATAGTTATATTTAGCGTATTGAGGCACCCCAGTAAACACCTCTTCACCTACCCACGGGGTGATTACCGAAAATAAGTGGAATCGACAAATCAATATTCCGTGCAAAATGGTCACCATGTTGGTGTCCAGCATATCCGAGAACCCGAATGGACATGTCTCCGCGACTCGAGTAAAAATAGCGAAAAATCAATAAAACCGATGTAATCAATAATCCGATCGACATTTCAGGATGAAAAGTAGTCTATGAGCTGCGCCAGCCATTCTCGGACAAGCATGCAAAATTTGATTTGAATCGCTTCATTCTCAGCGATATCTTTTCGGAATACACACACGTGCAAACATACACACCAGGGCTGTGCGTTAGAAAAATTTCAAATTTCGTTAATCCGTTAGTTCGTTACGTTAGGCCAAAAATGGCTGTTACGCGTTAATACGTTAGTTCGTTAATTCGTTAGAAGATGGACTTGTGGATCTTCCGTTAAGTTTTATCAGCTGTAAAAAGCCGGGTTCCCTGACTGATATTCAAAGAAAGTGAGCTGCAGATTCAACAAAAAAATGAAACAAATGCTGGTAGAAATGCCTTTCGTTAAGAGTGAGGTTATTTTGCTCCACAACTTTCTCAATAAATTTTTGGCAATATGAACGGATCAGAACTATTGAGATCTTAGGCTTCATAAGAGAAAGTGAGAGACTCAGAGGACAAGGCGCACAGGCGTACCTCAGAATCCTAGAACTCTAGTATAAGTATGTTATGGTGCTAACAGAGCAATTTTTCCAAGTTTTCTACAGTCAAGCTGGTTTTTATTGTTAGATCGAACAGAATCAAACCTGTTGTTGAGAAGAGACGCTCGCACTCAGGAGCCGGTGCGTGGAGGTATTTATATGCCAGCCTTTTGATATGAGGGGATTTCGAGATGTTATTATCGCTCCTCCGATACTCAAAAGGATCATTATAGAATCGTGGCTCCTGCGCAAGGTAGGTATTCAGTTCCTAAAATAGTTGTAGATTCATGAAAGTTCTCATTAGTGTATTTAACCTCAACAACCGCCGCCATGGCTTTAGTTCATGAAAGCTAAGATGATAAAATGTTCATGAAAGATTGTTCTTCGGATGCCTTAAACCTATGGCATACTACACATCGTCGTGATTATGTATATAATCTGCTGTACATTACGAGGAAGTTGTGTAGAACGGGAAAAGTACGCATTTCAGATACTATTAGGCTTACTAACGAAATGGATTCTAACGGTCTTTTGAGGTTTTTCGTTAATTCGTTAATCCATTGCGTTAAGCCAAAAATGGCCGTTACGCGTTAATGCGTTAATTCTTTACGTTGGTAACGCACAGCCCTGATACATACACGAACAAACACTTTTATATATACAGAGAAGAGAGCAACAAGGGTATTCACAAAGTTCACAAAATAGATTCCTCGATGACGACTGCAGATACAGTCATTCAATAGTTCTTTACTCAATACCTTAGACAGCTTAGACGACCTTTCTCCAGCGGTGATAAATTCCATGATGATCGGTATCCATTCTGTTAGGTCATTCTTCTCTGTTTTTTTTTTGCTTTTTTTCTTGTACCTATCTAGGACCCACCGTTTCGGTGGTCTACCTTGAGGTCCTCTTCCTTTCTGTGGCTACCAGTCCAGTATTTCCACCGTCCACCGCCTGTCGTTTATAGGAGCGACGCGTCCAGCCCATTTTATTCAGCAGTTTCTGATTTATCAGATAATGCCTTGAATTCAATTAAGCATTTAAGAAAAAAGAGTATATACTGGTATAGCAGGGAAACGAAGACAAAACTCACCCCTCTGCGTAGTATCAATCAACTCCAAGCACTCCTCAAAAAGATCTGATTCAATGTAATTACTCCCAGGCTGTTGTTTCTGAAGGAAACTGGGCGCGGAAATAAGGGAGCTTCTTTTCGTTCGGACTACTTTCAATTAAATCAAACGATCCGCATCGTTCGTCTTATTGCTTCGTTCTTTTTCTTTCATTTTGCATGCCAGCGAGCGCCATGGTGTGGCGATTATCTTCTACGATACAAACTCTACTTCTTCGAAGGTCAAGCGTGGTCTTCACGAAAGATCTTCCAGTGATGGCGCATCTGGGCCTGTAGTAATCCACTATGCAAGTTGGCAACTTTAGCTGGCATCTCGGTGCCACCTAGGTGGCAGCCTTGAGAAGACAGAAGCTCCTGAATGGGGGAACTTGCCAAAGTTCCGATTTTAGCTTCATACCAGTATCCTTCTAGTGATATAATCTAGCAACCTGCATATTTGGAGCTGCGCAGCTTCTCAAACTCTGGTAAAAATTAAGTGGAATGCTTGAGGTGCCTACATTGTCGCGACCTGATTGGGGGTGAGCTAGGTGCCACCTTAAGGTGCCACCTTGCTGGCAGCTGAGGTAGCACCTCCTTAAGGAATGGACGCAGGATGAGAGAGCGATGAGAGAGTGTGCTAGACGAGAGATTCAACCTGGTGGCACCTCGGGCATGCCCCAGGCACCGGGGAGGGGGGCTAAAGGAAGGGTCTAAAATAGTTGTGGCGGTCTGCCGGCGTTTGAAAGCAAGGAAACACCGGGACACGGGTCCGGCGCCGTGATAATGGAGCGCCAGTATCCGAAAGTGGGGAGGACGGGTCCAACGCTGTGGTAAGGGTGCGCCGGCATCCGAAAGTGAGGAATGCCGGGACACGAGTCCGGCGCAGTGACTAAACGATGGACTTCTCAACAATTTCTTCTTTTCCATTTCTCAAAGAAAAATGGGCGGGAAACGCGGCACATCATTCCAGTTCCTTATCATTTGCATTTCCCTTATGCCGATGGACCTGCTCCAGTGCAGTAATCTCGCACTTCGATGTAGTTGAAATTATGTTTGGTTGAACACTAGCAACTGCAAAAACCTGCAAACGACAGGAAGTTACTTACTTTATTCTCATTCATTATTCATTGCCAGTCTGGCATAAGGGTATACCAGTGTATAAAAACAGAATGGAGGGTGTGGTCGGTTCAGACGAAATGTAATGGAAAGAGGAAGGAGAATCAATGGAAGGAAATGATTTGCGCATAGACCTAGAAGGATATGTAGAAGGGAAGGGAGATGTGAGTGTCGGCATACTCCTCATCCAGAAATACCTTGCACCACTTTCGGGCGCCTGCACACCCCTATCACAGTGGTGGACCCGTCTCTACCATTTTTGGGCGCCGGCGCACCCTTATCACAGCCAGAGACCCGTTAGACCCGTCTCCCCACTTTTGGGCGCCTGCGCACCCTTATCACAGTTGTGGACCCGTCTCCCTCACTTCAGAACGTCGGCGAACCATTATCAAAGCGCTGGACCCGTTTCCCTACTTCAGGGCGCCGGCGCATCCTTATCACACTGCTGGACCCGTCTCCAACCGTTTCCGTGCTTTCGGGCGCTGGCACACTCTTATCATGGAGCTGGACAAGCCTACAGTCTTCGGAAAGCACAGCACAACAATTTACGCCGTGTTGGCACCTAAAGTTGCCACCTCGTAGGCAGAGGTGCCACCAGGGTTGGGATTCATGAAACGATAACCAAGCAAACCAAGGATGGCTAGCGTGATTGGTTATCGTACTGACTACATAGTGCTAAGAGACGCAGACGGCAAAACTTGGTTGGCTAACCTGGGTTTGTTTGGTTACCATTCCATGAATCCCAGTCCAGGGTGGCAACATGGATGCCAACATGCGGGGTGGATTACTACCGGCCCTGATGCATGAATGCATCTAGCATGTATGGCCTTGCTTTTCAGAAAAAAATATCTTCGTGAACCCACCAAAGCCATGCGAGGAACGACAAACATAAAAATGAGGGATGAGCTCCAATAAGTTATGATCCTTGACATGCTGCACGTCTGCAGTCACTTTCTAGATTTTTCGAAAAATGTCTGCCACATATGGTCCGAAAAGCAACTAAATTGTAACCAGTGATTCCCCGTAGGACCGCAGTAGTAATGACAGTAGCACTCACAGTTGTGGCAACAGCAGAAGGTACTGCGGGTGTGAGCGCTGAGAATGGGAGGCGTCGAGCGAGTCGATTACCTTCGGCTTTGACTGCTACTCTTCAGGTGAACGACCATTACAAAGGTGCGAAGCCACTTCGAGGCAAGAAATGCTTCATTTGTCGTGTAAATGTTACTTCGGAGCAGACTGAGGGTGAGTGACTCATGCACAGTTTCAACTGCAACAACCTTATGGTTGCAAAAAACGATCTCTCATGTTGCTTGAGCATGGGGTTATGAGAGGGCGCGAGAAGTGCACACTGGTGAATAGAGTCGCCCTATCAATTTTGGACAGCAGAAGAAATCGTTCTCGTTAGCACTACATAGTTCAAGTGCCCACTCTCTTTGAACAGAGGCTTCAAAAAGTAGCGTTCACACTTAGCCGTCAGTCATGCGATGTTCCTCGAGCGAGGTGGAATTGCACTTCTTTAGACCGCAGTTACAAATTGCGGTGTTCGCTCACAGTTTTCGGTGCCATTACAGGTTTCAAAGTAATTTTTAAGAACAAGAAATCGAGCAATGTGTTCAGCCATTTTGACAATTACGGGAAAGGGTTGCGGGACATCTAACACCCAACTTGATAAAGGCTCGCATTCATCTTCGATAATTTGCTGTGGTCTCCTGCATTGATTAGGCCAAGTCGCCTTTCAGCAAATTTTTTTTGAATGCGATTAAAAGTCCTTTATAGTTCTAGCATAGCCACAGAAATCTTCATATGCTTTCCCAGGAGCTGAAACCGTTCGGCTGAATAATCCAATTGTCTTTCATCATTACTGCATGCCGAGAATGCTAAGAAGGACCACACCATGCGCCCCCCCCCCCGCGATTGGTCTGAAATGAGGCTTGGTAAACGACTGGAAAGACTATAGACTATATACTACCAAAGGTAATATGTCGGCTATCTCAACGTATGGAATATGCACAAGCTCTGAGAAAGTCTACTGAACATTAACGGCAGCCCAAAATGTGGGTAGTGGGAAATAACTGCTACGCCCACACGAATGACAATGGCAAGCAGTCTCTAAAATGCGATACAATATCCTTCATTGTTGACAACCCTTACCTATTTACACTTGGATCTTGAAAAATGTAGGAATCTCCGAGAGCAACATGAAAAAAGTGTGTCACCCCTCTCCTTCTATAGAGAAAACGAGCGAAATTATTCAAGAAACTAATCTTTTAGATCTCAGACTAACAATAGATGGTGAATATAGTCACTGACAGTCTGTAAAATGAAATAGTTGTGAAAAAGTTGTAGGTTACTGGTATCCTGATAACATTTCTAACATTCCCAAACACATTTATCACTAATTTTGTCGCCGAGGTAATAAGAATAGGCAGAACCTGTTATAAATTAACAAATTAACAGATTAACAGATCAGGCAAACAGATTCGAGCTATACCTTGATCGTCGACCAAAGATACAAAAGATTTTACTCTGTTTACATTAGAGTCTCATCAGTTTTCAAAGATGTGCGCTTACTGACATTTGCATTTATCTGTGCCAGATATTGATTGTATTACATGCGTGAACAACCCCACGCCCCAAAATAAATAAATAAATGTGAAGAATCTAAAAGTAGAATCATAGATTTATGCGCGGTAACTATTGAGAACGGTTGGACCGCATCAGCAAAAGTCATAACATTGTGTCATGCGTTTAGAGAGTCTATCATCATACGGCTCCAAAGTGTGATGCATTCGCAGTTACATACACGAGATAAGGAGCAGATCACTCGCAATAACGACAAACGTGTAAATGCACATAGGCGGGAAGCATCCAGATAGGAATGATGTGCAGACACCGGATTGCGCTTCATAGTCTCTCTATGGGCATTACTACATATTACCTATTATGTTGGTAGATAAACTCTGGAAAAAGAAAGAACTCAGAGTCATAGCGCCGCAGCTTCGCCGCGCTTCGCGGATGACAGTGATTTTCTGCGAATTCACTGCGTCATTTTTTCCTCTGTGGAAGGTTTGTAATAGGAATTTTTCCAGCTTAGTTCAAGTGAGTTGGCTCCTTGTGTGTTTTTGTTAATGGGTTTATTACTTCACGACCGTTCCTGTCGTGGTCCCACGACCTACTGACCCACCGATAGCAATGTTTACCCCCTGGCTACATAAAAGGCCGGCCATGGGGTTATCAGCAGGTCAGTATCGCACCATACATTGTGAGCGCTATTCGCTCGTTACTGGAATAAACGTCTGAACCACCGATTCTTACCACACATCGGCATAAGTCCCGATTAATCCCCAAACTAGCGGGGACATTCTGTTTCCTCTTAAAGGAATCGTCTTTGCTCATTCTTCCATCTGAAACCCTGAAGTGGTCTGACGCAACTCAAATAGCTTCTTCAGAGACTTTTTAAAAACTCCGCTTTAGGTTCACAGAATTCTCGGATCACCTTTCGTTGTGTGCTTGAAAGAATTTGAGACCTATCCTAATAAGCTATACAACGGTCTTTAGTTTAGATTCAGTGCGGAGGATGCCGCATGATAAAAGGTGATCCCGAAAAGATGATTGGTAAGGAGATCAAGAAGATTTGAGTGATTTCAGCCTTAGTTTTTGAACTCTGTTCGTTAGCCGGCTACAGACAGACACTTTCGCAATAGTTGGGAAGCGCTTGCGCAGGGAGCCAGCCGGCGACAGACAGACATTTTCGCAACACCTTCACCGTTTATTATATACAGGGAATGAAGTTCAGGAATCCAAATGATTTCCTAAGTCTTTGAGAACTACAGATGAGGGCCCCAAGGAGAGTACACTTCCGGTCCATCCCAACTCCCGAATCCGAATTAACGTGGAATCGCACGGCAACAAGTGGACAGCTTGTATGTATGGTGAGGAGGTTAGGGGGGAGGGGTGCAAAGTTTGCGGTAATGTTTACCCATGTACTGTCTGCTCATGCCCTTGCGGTTCAAACAGAAGTGGACTTGATGGCCTGACAATCGTCTTCTATTTGCTTCCATAGATAACGTACTAGACGGCATTAAAGAAAGGATTAAGTTACCACCCAGCATTTGGTCTGGAAAATTGGGATTTCCCATGGAAATAGCTAAATACGAAGGTAGACATTCATTCAGTGGTCAAAATAAAGGAAATCTCAGTGTTGGACCATGACGCTGGTGGCACAACAGGGCAGCCGAAGAATTAGCAAATAAATTAGAACTGTTACGATGAATAACATGACTGAAAGCTGTCCTTCGTAGGCCCGAATAGACTCGATCTGTTTTCCCTTTTTGCAACTCCCTCGTACTCACGGTTCGGAGTATTTTCTGAAAAAAAAAAATCAAAATATATTTCACTAAGAGAAAAGTCGAAATAACTAACATCCGACAGATCCTATCCTGAATCCATGATGTTAAACTATCTAGAGTTCCAGTGTACGACTTGACGTTTCTCGCGCCAAACACTGGAATGAGTGACGGAGCAACGTTGCCTGTCATGTCAATTGCCAGCATTTCGTAACCCTAAACAGCAGGAATACAACGGCACGGAAATCGTTAGATGGAGAAGTGGAAGAACCTTAGTGTGAAGGTTTGAATACGAATCTTGGATGTTGTCTTTCGATCTAAAGAATGTATAATAAAGAACAGAATGAGATCAGCGCTGGAAATTCATAGTTTGGCAGAAATGGATCGGAGCAGGAACTGATCCTTGGAGAAGATGAAGTGGAGAACTTTTATCAGTAGAAGCACTTATTGATATGAGAATCTAACAAACTTACTGCTGTCCCATGAGCACAATAACAAATGGTGGTCCACAGCAGTCGATTGGTGAGTCAGGACTATCCAGATATCCTTGTAAAGATCTGAGTGAGCAAGCTGTATTATTGTTAAAAATAGTCAACTAGCAACGATCACCTACTCTCCAGCATTCAAGACCATTTGACCAAATCGGTCGTCAGCAGCAATTTTGTTAATATCAGCGTCAATGTCCTCGGGATTCTTAGCACGTCCTCCCGAGATGTAGCTATCGGCCATTCCTGAAGCGATATTGTTGTCAAATTGTAGGGCTTCTACTACTCCATGAAAAATTCTTGAAACCTTTCTGCTAGGCCATGATTCATGATATTGTCTTCATCTCGTATTCAAGACATAGAAGGAAACTGCTGGTAAGAAACCTATAGGCGCCCTACAGTTGTGAAGAAATCAACCGATGGGTGCTGAGGGTGAAGCGCACACGGACGGCTAAAAGAGGGTGACCATCATGAGATGGGTCCACTTCCGTATGAGGAGTCCGCCGCCGCTCAGAAGTTGGAAAACCCTACGAGGTGGGTCCGCTGGAGGGTGCGCCAGCATTTTTGTGAGGAAGATAACACCAGACGACAAAGAGCGAACCGAAGACTCTCAAACTTATTTAAGAGCTTGCAGATACCCAGTTTCGGAAAACGAGTTTAGCGGCCTTTTTTGGAACATTTCACGAAGAATTTTAAACGTTATTGCGCCACCAGTAACGGGGCAGCCCACATCACTCGTTTCTGCGATAGCTCGTATCAGTGTTGCTTAATAAGTAATTTGACACCACCCAAAAGTACAATAACGATTTCCTATGTGCATCGCCGGATTATTGGTATCGTGATATGCCGTTACTTACAGAAATTGAGCGATGAAGATACGATGACACCATAGAAGTAAGTCGGTATAAAAATCCTATCTTTCAAGGGAATCCCCGGGGTGAGCACCAACAAGACTAACTCGGATACTAACCTGAAATAATGAAGCTGGTTTGCTGCTGTCCACCACCCAGTTCGAACCGGTTTGCAACGCTTTTTATCACAGATTCTTGCTGAAAGCATGACCAATGAGATTGCAAGGTGACCCTTTAGCTAACGTGGCTGATCTGCTGCACCACACCTTTGAAGCCGTATGATGATAGGTATCTCTCTAAAGGCATGACACAATGTTATGACTCTTGCTGATGAGGTCCACCCTTCTCAATAGTTACCGCGCATAAATCTATGATTCTACTCTTAGATTCTTCACATTTATTTATTTGTTTATTTATTTTGGGGCGTGGGGTAGTTCGCGCATGTAATACAATCAATATCTGGCACAGATAAATACAAATGTCAGTAAGCGCACATCTTTGAAAACTGATGAGACTACAATGTAAATATTCCCGTGATCACATATTATATTCCCGTGATCACATATTACGTCAAAGGAACGCCCTACTTATTCAAAAGTTCTAGTTCGTTTGAAGCGATACGACACAGGTAATCATTGAGCTGCCTTGTCTGAAGAATTATAGTATACTATTATGGATGAGTCTTGCCTTGAAAATTCAATGCGCAGTCCGTATATCGAATTGTCGCGATTTTCACTGCCACTTGTATTAATATTTTTACTTGAACACAGCAAACCTACATAGTTGAAGGAGGGTAGTGTCACAACAAATGAAAAACCTGCAGGATTTCTAGTAAGAAAACTAAGGGGTATAGCTATCGACTTCGCTTTTGCTTTTGCGCGGAACATCGTACTGGAGGTTAATAGAGACACTCTAACGTCTCAAACCGAGCAATTTCGTTTTAAACTCACCGAATCCATGAACATGTTGCTACCGTTCGACGCATCAATTAAAAAACTAATCCTGAAAGATGTTGTTGCTGGGAAACATAAAGGAGGTGTGGGAGTTATTCCTGAAATAGAGATTCAAATGACCAACGAAGATGATCCCTATGAATATCGCTCCGAACACACCAATACTCGTAATTCGTGGCGGTGTCGACGGCGTTTGAACAGATGTCGTAGTTGATGGCTGCATTGTTGATGTGGTGCCTGCAAAGGTGGGAAAGGGTGTGAGTGAAACTCTACTGTCAATGCTTGACTAGGCTGCAATGGATTACACTCTCGCCGTCCGAATGGTAGGCACCAAACTCCTGACACGACCCCATCCCCGTTATGACGGTCTGGTTTACGAAGACTTTGAGGTAGGAAAACGTCTCTACCGATAAACATTCGCACTCCCTTTCATCGTAGAGGAATATGCCCCGTCTACATTAATTAAATGGTCTAAAAATGTGTCTTTTTTGGGCAAAAAAATTAGTTAGTGAAAATGTCATAGAGGGTGAGGAGCTGGCCGTCGGCCAGATCATGAAGGATCACTTCTGAATCTTTCTTCCCATGTCGATTGAAGTCAAATGCTTTGGAACTATAGTTTAGTGAGCAGCAATCCCTCCGCTCAACGTCCAAATGGTAGGGTCTGGTTTGATCCTCAATGAGTGATCATCAATGGACAACCTGTGACTACGACCATGGTTGTGTTGTGTTTCAGAATCGCCGAAAGTAAATTCCGCGAATCAGTATCTCATTGCCCGTTGGGAAGCGATTCCAAACCGAACCGAACGCAGGATCACCGATACAGCCGCTGAAGAGTGATCGAGTTTTAAGTCATTGAATATTATCATTTGGTAATTGCGTCGACTCACGACTTGCTCGCGACTATAAAAAACCGAGGAGAGAGCTAGCCAGAATAGTCATTAAGCATTTGGAATAGAAGGAAAAGCATTACCAGAAGATTAGTCAATTTGGCTTTACGCTGCTCGAATTGGTTAGAAGAAGAATTTTTGTTTGTGAATACCACGAAAAGGTAATTATTGGGTTAGTGAAAAAGTTCTGCAACACTCCCAAATTCTTCGGAAATGGATTTCTTCATTAAAACGAAGTCTCAATTGAAGCTATATTTACCGTTACTGTGTGGTACTTTTGCCAATCTTTCGGGCAGCTTCTCTTTTCTTTCTTGCCGAAACGCAGAAGGCTGTGGATCGAGAAAATTTGACACCTCATTTTCGAGCTCCTGTTAGTTGCCGAGTCTCATTTTCTGTAGGTCAGGAAAAGGTGACGGTCCGACAGAGTCAGGTGTGGCGAATACGAAAGGTGTGACAGAAATTCCCAACCGAGATTCTGAGTAATCACACGGCTTGCGTTTGCAAAGTGCGCCTGAGCATTATCTTGCAGAAGATGAATATTTGCTCGTTTTGGGCGTTTTTCAAATATGGCATCTGCCGAGTTCTGGACTCAGATAGCGCAGAGATCCCTCGACATTGAGGTGCCACTACTTAAGAACTCTTGGTAAAGCACTCTCTGTGGCTCCACCGACAACATGGAAAAACCCCCTTTCCGGGAGGGTCTGCTTTTACTGTTTTGGAAGTGATTCGGGACACTGAATCAACTGGCGCTGCTGTGCTTTGTTATAGTATAGTAGTATAGTTATACAGAACCAAGCTTCCGCCCCTGCGAGATCATTTAGAAAGTCCTTCCCAAGCAGACGAAAAAGCAGCGACTTTCGGTGCTCACCCAGCATGACTTATCAGATTCGCACATCACAAGTGGTACTCATGTGTGGACAACTTTGCTAAAACCGAGAAAGCGAGGATGCGTGATGACGGTCGCATAGTCGCAATAAAGTGTCTTCACCAACTTGCAGTTGTCGTCATCTGACCTCGTCCTCAGTTTGCTCCGCAAATCGTCGTCATTAACGGTCGACGCACGTCCAGAGCGTGGGTGACTTTTAAGCATCTTTTCATCAGACTCGAAGCCCTGCTACCGTCAAATGATGAATGCGTTCAATTCAAACACAGCACATATATTGGCGTCGGCGCTTCTTACATGATTTCTTCTTGCAGGAAACCATAATAGACAAAGGAGCGAAGTGACACACGACTGGCCGGAGGCATTGTTACTCGGATACTAATAGAGCTCCTCTCGTAAACCCTTCACTTGAAAGGTGCTTTTGCTTTTTGGAAATGGAACTAAAAAGTGTTGCAGAACTTTTTCACCAACTCAATATTTTAGCAACAACCTAATAAAGTGCAATTCGCACCAGAACATATTTTGTGAAGTTATGGGTCGAAGTCGCCCAATGTATATAAGACTCCAACATTGGAACTGACTTCATCTTCGTTACCAGCGCAGTAGGTATACCCGTTCTACAGCTCATATCTTTGAGATAAAGCTCAAATCCGTGTTGGTCCGAGGTGGTTCAAAAGGCAAAATTGGTATTGTCGTCAATGCGCTTAACAGCCCAATACAAGTATGTTGTAAATCATTCATATCGCTTTTTCAAACATCTTCGAAGTGATCTTACGTAATTGATATGTTGCTATCGCAGCTTACGTAGAAAAGTTTACGACTCTTATCAGGAAACAAGTGGACCATGCAAGTTGGCTCTTTCTTTGTGCAAATCGCTATCCATGTGGGTGAGTGCTGATGGTTTCATTTTTTTGCAGAGGAAAATGTAGATAACTGATTTGAGAATCACTTTCATGTTGTTACTATGGCTATCCATTCAAGATGATTTTTAACACTTAATGATGTGTTCTCAACAATATGCATATTCGTAAAACGAATAGCGGACAGTGCGTATTACTCTCATTTGCCCACAACTATAGAAGTCTATGAAAGTACAACTATAGAAGTCTATGAAAGCACGATGTGCGGACGAGTTTTTGCATCTTATTGACACTAATGCTTATAATACATTATTGATGTGTATTATATGTTGCTAATGTGTTATTTTACATCTGTTTTTGTACTATCGCTCGTATAGCATGTCGCTTAATGTATTGTACTTGTATACTGTTACTCGAACTAAAGTGTTATTTTGTATTTTCACCGTATTTTGCAGAATTTCGTATAATTACGCATATCTCCACAATATTTTGTGTAATGTAGTTGGGCTAACCTCTTGAAGGGTGTGTAGTAGGCAAAATTGCTGTGGATAGTTGAACAGGTGTAGATACTTGTGTAGATGGTGACGATGATGATGCCGATCCTAAAAAACAGCCCTCGTCTTAGCATTACTCTTATGAGCGTGTTTGTTTTTGCTTTCGAATAGACACTCACCGCTTGAAGATCATCTAAGGTGATGAGCTCAACGCTCACGAAGTAGCCTTCATACGTTTTCAGGTTATTTGAGGAAAATCAGCCTTTACTGCTTACCTCTTATATCTAGTTTGAAGTAAAGCACTGGCTACCAAACGTGCTCTTCCTTGCCTTCTTTTTTTTTTTAGAAATGTCAGATTTTAACTTATTATACGACCAAACAAAAGAAGGACGACAGCAGCATAAGCAGAGGATCAATCATCTCAACTACGTCGACCGAAATTATTGCACCTCGATAACGGAGAGTGATCCTAGTTGAAGTTAAATAACAAACTCAGGCTCTTTCAGATGATCATGCTGAGAATCCTCAGGTCAGGCAATGACATCAACAAATGAAAGCAGGAGCACCGCACCCAAGGGAGATGAAGAGGTCCGGCTCCATGGTGTAATGGAAGCATGGAATTTCCTGTGACACCGCTGTTTCAGTTTCTATTAATACTAATATGAAGAAGATTGTATTTCTGATGCTCACTTTGTTGTTTCAATTCCTTCGCTTTCTCTCGTATCGTGTGTGTGTTTAACAATGGAAGGATTCTAGGATGTGAGATAAGCACATCACTCATTTACTGCAGGTGTGTGAGGATAACTGGACAAATTTAGGGCATTACATATCAAAATTGTGGAATTATAGAAGCTGCTCTAGCTGCCTTTGTTTCAAGAAAAGGAAGGAGAAAAGGAAAAGAGAGAAGGAGACTGAGCGGTAGCAAGTCCCCCCTATCAAAACTGCAGGTGTACCATCTTTGCAAATAATATCAAAATATGACACTTTTCTGGGTGGTGTACTACCAAAAATAGCCGAACAAATGGAATATGCACCTGTAGAAGTTGTGATTGTCGATGTCTGAGGTGTTGAGCCTTTCGTGGTCGACTTGCCAGTTGTAGTAGTGTCCAGTCCTTGAAAAAAATATATATGGCTTCGATTCAACGAAAGTACATACTAGTAATCAAACATAGTGCAAGTTACGTGACTGCAGTAAGTTTATGGTACAGTACAGTGTAGTATCTGCAGTTCTTTATTCGGTATAATAAAATTACAATAAGTATAACAGTGCAAACTTTCTGGATCAAATTGTGTAGCTAGTACTTGAAGTTGATAATTATTCCGCCGTTTAATATAGCAACTTAGCTGCTGTAGTTTTTGCGTAGTTTGCCCATTGGATTACTATAATGAATAGAACTGGTTATAGAAATGGCTCACGCTACCTTTATGCTTCCTCAAACAAAATTACAGAACTACCGCGGAGCTTGGGCAATTTTCGGAACATCCGTGAAGTCCAATTCAGTATTAGACCACGATCTTCGGAATATCTGCACAAGTATGACGTCACGTGTTGGTTTTCAAGAAAGTTCCGTGGGACTTCCGAGTGAAGAAACAGAGAAAATGGTGTCTTCGGGAGTTCCGTGGAGCCTGTTTGGAAATTTTGCGGAGCCACCTTGCCACGTACAGTCGGGTCATCTGCAGGGGGCCCGAGATGGCTGCGCGGAATTTCCGAAACTTTATATGGGTCGGTGCACGGAAAGAAAGCATGTACTTATTCGAAAAGGTTTCATGTTCTTGTACTGAGAAACTCAGTGCGCTTCTTTTTCAAATTGCAACTGAATACTCGCTAGAATCACCTTCCTTTCACTCAGAAAAAAAATGAATGTTATATTAGAGTATTCGTACGAATTGGAGATGGAAAAGAAACGGAAGCAGATTTTGTTGAAACTAGCAGTAACACAGATTTCCAAATATAATACGTATACAGTTGGCCCAACAAGAGGTCCGTCACTCAATCCATTGAATTAATTTCTCCACTCAAAGGCCAGAACGCCTTAAAGGCAGCACCCACGGAAAACTTCGTCTCACACATCTTAGCGTATTCTGGAGCTATCAAGGCTGTTCAACATTTTTGTGAAGCTGACACGTTCCAAGGGCAACGAAAGACACTTTTTAAAAGCTTGTTTCGGTAACGTGCAACAGATGTGGTCGAGTTGCACGAGCCACGGATGAGGACCAATATCAAAACATCGATAAAGTCGCCTTTTCACCCGCTGGATCTTCGCGCAATGACTTTTTTCTGAACTGCAGTCTTTCCGCACTTTTTTGGAAGAAATAATAGTTGGAAAATGTGTATGAATCAATAAATGTGTCACTTGAAGATCAAAACATGATGGAATTTCCCAATGAATATTGACTAAAAATTGAAATTTTAACTAAAACTAGATGGAACAATAGTCAAATAGGTAGAAACACCGTAACATGCTAGTAGAGAAGTGTCACGTGGTACAAAAACGACGATCATCACAGAAAAACCACTAAACCGACCCACAGTGGAAAAAGCGCAGTAAATTTCACCTACGAATGTCACAGAACAGCTGATCCTATTGCGTTAGGCGCAACAAAAAAAAACACACACACACGACAGGCGCGGTAATTCGTCCAAAGCTATGGCCACTATGGCCATCATGTATGAATACTTGTTAAAGAGCTGAACGCAGGGTGTTTCCATTGCCAGTTTCGTAAGAGAACTATTCCGCTTGTGCCAAAGTTACTAGAAAAATAAAAACCTGGGGAGCGAAAATTTCCGTGGGTGCTGAGTATAAACGCACAGCCGCAAATCACAATCGTTTTAAGGTTCTCAAACGGACGGAACCCTCAGCGGTTGCTGGTCAGAATGGTAAAGATGATTCAGTGCAAAACTTCCAGAAAGCCTTTTCCCCAATTCCTGGCTCAAAAACGCTTTTTTTGTAGCTTTGCCCACAATCACGTATACCATTGTGATCACGAGCTATGTAAGTAGTTTCTAAGCATGACAAGTTACCACAGCGGGACTCCTTCGCTTCCCCACATATGGAATCTGCTGAGAATTCTCTTCACTCACGTAAGCATGAATCGTTGCATTATTCACTATGCTAAGTTGAGGTGACGAGACTCAACCAGATTCTTTATCCGGACATCGAGAATCCAAATCGCTTGATGTTTTTGTCTGATGGTTGATGTTTGTTGATATTTTGCTAGTGTTTTGCTTGATTTTTTGTCGAGCAGAAAGTGTTGTTGA
Source organism: Ancylostoma caninum (assembly GCA_037903475.1). Classification (NCBI taxonomy): domain Eukaryota; kingdom Metazoa; phylum Nematoda; class Chromadorea; order Rhabditida; family Ancylostomatidae; genus Ancylostoma; species Ancylostoma caninum. Next base: position 1,432,472 of record JBAJFG010000079.1, read on the forward strand.
GGTTTGTTGTTGAGGCTCTACCTTCGCTCTATGCTGCGTACAAAATCAAAGCATAAGTATCCCTTCTTATAGATTTCTACTGTTAGAGATGCAAATTTGTGTATTGTCACTTTTAATCCTCCTTTAGACAAAATAGTATACATCATGTCCCTCCAGGAGACTTTTCAACAGAGTGTATAACAGAGAGTCCCTAAGAAGGACAAGTCCAACAGGGAGCTGCTCTCTTCCTTGGTCTCAATTCTTCGTTTGTGTAGTTGTTAAGATAATCCTTGTGCAAGAAGACATACTTGCACATTTATGCAATATCATTGTGAGAGATGAAGACAACATGTCTGATGAGATCTTTCCCCTAAATTCCAATTCTTTCATGAAAATTTAGATTGATGGTTAAGCTATGATGAAATTCGTCAAGAAGCCGCTTCATTAAGGCCAGCTCCGATATAGGGCCACTTTCCACAAGTTTCAATTAATCTCTGTATGCTTTGTGTGCTTTCATTTGAGTGAATAGTATATATTCTAGATTTTGCCACTGTACAATCGGCTTTATATATAGTATTGTATACATTTAAGAACACAGGAGAGCAATATCACTGACCAGACTGTGAGGTTGAAGTTGTGACGGGCGCGTTTGTCAAGGCTGAAAAAAAAGACAAAGAGAGATGATGAATAAATTCGCTTATCTTTAGCTTTAATATTCTGCAACTCACCATTTTCGCAGAAATCGCCGTAGAACCCGTTCACACACACGCATGTTCCAACACTTGCAGTGCCACCATTAAGACAAATCTTAAAATGGCTAGCCTTATCCTCATGACTTAAGGTTTTCACCCTTAGGAATGGTCAGAAGCAGCGACTTACCCTATCGTTGCAGTAGTCGCCCGTGTATCTATTGTCACATCCGCACTCACCGTACGAGTTGCGAGTTCCATGTACACATTGAGGCACGGAATCTGCAGTTTACTTCATGGATAGAACAAATTCGACGAACTCAATGCTTTCTAACTTACCCGCTTTAGCTGGCTGCGAAAAGAAGAAAGTTCTTTGGAATTTTGTACCCTTGGCATCGGTACCACTTATTGTGTACTTCTGGTAGGTAGTCTTCGGTGACTAGAGATAAAAATTTATGGAAAGTATAGGGAACGGCTCGAAGACTATCGGTGCAAATTAACACCCACCGTGAACTGGCTAGTCACAAACTGACTCGCACAACCGACTGGATCTCTAGGATGGATAGACTGGCCAAGTAGCAGTTTGTCATTCCATGGAGCGGAGAAGTCCGCATCGGTGATAGTCAGCGAGTCCAGAGTGACGCCGTAATTTGCGTCGCGTGAGTTCGTCACACGAGCAGTCACGTAGACACTTGCATTGGTACCTGAACTCACTTCGAAAAGCTGCTCACGACCCACGAAGGATGGAGTCTTACCAAGTGTTGAGAATGGTCCCGATTTCACGACGTCAACATCAGGCGAGGAAGAGAATCCGGGAATGACATGTATGGGAGATTCGGCTCGAGCCTTAAATCCACCACAGCTCTTCTCTTAAGGGCAATTCATACTATCAGGTTGTTGCGAAAATAATTGCCGTTTTGGGGTATGCTTAACTAAAATTATTTCTTCTGTCCAATTTGAGCAACTTAAGCCCAGCTTATGTAGCCCCTTGTAGAGGTTTTCCTCCTCTTTCAAATGCTGCTTGAACATTCTGGCTAGCTCCTTCTTGAGGATTTTTTTTAAGAAGTCTCCAACAAATAATGAGCCGAAGCGATTTTCGGGTGATTATGTTTGATGACTTCAAACTCGATCACTCTTTGTCAGAGGTATGCGGTAATCTTGCGTTTGTTTTCGGTTGGGATCGCCTTCCAAATGGACAGTGAACTTGGAATTCCCAAAGTTCTCTTCTTACGATTTTAAATTCCAATGCAACCATGGTCGTGGTCTTGGGAGACGACCATGCTTTCAGGAGAGCCGTGGAACCTAAACCGGATCTTACCATCTGGATGATGAGAGCAGGGGTGGAAGCTCACTACACTACAGTTTTAATATATCCGACCCCAGTAAACAGGGTAAGAAAAGTGCGGACGTGACAACAGACGATCTGACTGATGACAAACGTCTTACCTGGCGTAACATCTTTTCTAACCTAATTTCTTCGTCCCAAAACGACTGCTTTCTAGACCATGTAATTACTGTGCATGAAGCTCAGTTTCTGTGCGATAACAAGAAATGCGAATGGGTATGGGTGGAAACGATTTCCCACTTCTAAAATTTCCCAAGCCAGATCTTCTCTCCAGGGAGGTTGCGTCAGGAGTTTGGTGGTGCTGTAAAGGTGTGATTGACTGCATACTTCCACAGTCTAGTCATTAATTATAAGCAGAGTCCTAGCATTGTAATTTCGAGTTGAATCTGCTACAGATGTGGTCGGCAGTGGTGAACAAATGCTGGTTTTCCCCTGCTCCAAGGTAGCGTTTAAACCACACATTGCAAAACTCGCCCGGCAAAAACAGATGCAGTGAAGCATCGTGGTTCTCACTCAACACCCTTATTCCCCAGACCATTGCCCTACTGTATTTCATTTTTCCGCTTTTTGCTCCAGATAGAATTCTACGACAGCAGCAGATTGCTGATCTAGAGCATGCTGAAATCGCCTTACAAAAGTTTGCGAATTCTTGTGATCCCATTTCATGCCGTAGGGGAGTGAAATCCCCACTATATTGTCGGTGGTTTCTAAACCTATGAAAAAGGTGGTTTTTGAGCCGAGTTACAACACTTTGAACTGAAGGGTCCATTTCGGCAATTAATTTCGCAACAACCTAATAGATGCATGCCTTTAAAGCGCGTGCGTCTATATGGTGAAAGATAGAGCCAGACGCATCGCTGACGCAACCCAAGCACACGCGTTTACGGCCTCGCGGAGGCCGCACGTCTTTTCATTAAAGCTAGCACTCACGGAAATTTTCGGGTTAGAGATTTCGCGGCAGGAAAAACAGAAAATAATGGCGGTATTTCGTGAGTGTCCACAGCGCGGAGGAGTGTCCCGTGATGGGTCCCACCACGAAGCCCTGCAAAGGGTACGAACTCCATAAAAGAACTTCCGCTGAACAACATGTGCACACCCTGTTAACGGCGTTAGCTGGCGCAACGAAACCCTAATGTCCAGAGCGGCAGATGTGTCCACGGCAGCACCATCGCAGGTAGGCGGCCAACTACGGTGTTCAACTTACTGTTGCGATTCTCTTCTTTGCGGCCCGCTGTAAGCGACTCTTTTATAAGTGAGAATTTCCGTGAGTGCTGCCTTTAAAGATACACATGCTGCGTTGACCGATCTTCATTTTAAAAAATCCTTCGCAAATGGATGCGTGCGCCTGACGTACGCACCCTAGTACAAATTGCCCCTCAACCTTTCATTTGTGGTAAATAATCAGTCACTGTTTTTTCATGCGTGATAAGGCTGCTGCTACACTTCTCGAGGAGTATGGCGCCTTGAGTCACTGTGGGTGTGGCAGCCCTGGTTTGATGGCTATCGACTGGTTGTGGACGGTAGCGCTATCCCTCGCAATTGATATGACCAAAATCCAATGGCACGGCGCTGTAGCAACCAAACGAACTATACTCTTCGAATAGTATGAAAGCTACCAAAAATGCGTCCCTGTGGCAGTAAAGGTTGTTGTTAATAGACCAGCTTCCAATTCCATGTACAGAAGCTGGATTCCAAGTTGCCCTTAATACATAACGGACAATACGATCCACCGGTGGGTCTTACGAGAAGTTAAGTAGAGGACAATACAACCCACCGGTGGGTCGTATCCCTTTTTGTTAGATGGAGCTCCCCCAAATTCTGCCCTTAGAGGTTATTCTACCCGCTGAACACGGAAATGGCATCCATTTTGTAGCGCAACTGCGATGCTGTAGGATTGTTGTAGTCATACTGTAGGCTATTGATGTATTTTCTCACAGCACCTACTGCAAATTTGAACTTTGGGGTTACTTGACGTGCTGAACATGAATAGCCATCAGTCCTGCACCGTAGAGCAGTACTGTAAGGCTCTTGTAGCGTTACCGTATGGTTACTGTAGGCATACTGTAGATGCAGTTTGTCCAACAAATTCAGCGAAACTTAGGCAAATGGGGTTATTTGACATGCTTAGCACGAATTTGACATCATTTGACATACATTGCCGTAAACTTCATAGTTCTTCAGCTGATCTACAGAAGGACTTTTCTTTGGTAAACGGATGCCATATTTGAGATCAGAGTGTGAAATAATTCCAATTTCGGGCAAATTCTGATGCAAAACCTTTCCTATAGTTCCTACAGTATGATTACAATAATCCCACAGTGGTGCGATACGGTAGACAATGGATATCATATTCTTAATAATTCTTAATCTGTATGTAAAATAATTTTCCTGTGGAAATTTTGGTTGAATTCTGACAGAAAAAAGCCTTTTTACAGTTTCTACAGTATAGGTACAGTAACACTACAGAAGTGCTTTACCAAGTAAAATAGATGGCATATTTGTGATCAGCATGTGAAGCATGCCCTAGTTCCAACAACTCCAGTGAGGAACAAGCGCAAACTCGCTTTGGTCCAAAGTAGCCCTGAGCGGGAAATCTGCGTTGTCGAATGGGATAGTGGTCAAACGTGACCTCTCTGATGCCCCGTATGCTCATGATGAGTCACGTATGCAGGAGTTTCTATTTACTCCAAGATAATGCATATACCGCCGACCTCAACTCCCCCTACCTCCACAGTACAAATGGTACGGGCAGGATCACAGAAAGGGTTCGGTCTTACCTTCAGTACAAGTCCTCTTAAAACGGGCAAAGAAAGGAAAGCAAAGGAATGTAAATAAAGAATGTAAGTATGAGAAACTGTAAGATACAGAGAAAGCGGAAGGAAATAAGCTAAGTGGCACACTTTGGTTAATGTCATTCTTTACTTTGGGTAAAAATGTTAATAAATGTCATAAATATAGCCTCCGGAATTCAGCCTTCTGCTCATGTTCATTTGAAATCCGGGAAGACCCCTATAGGCGTGCGTTTCCCTTTGGAAATTTTTCTTCCAGTGCATAGAAAAAGATGAAACCATTAGGCTTACCTGAATGAAACAACTACCGGAAGTGGTTTTGATATTAACAGTCCACTTTCCTCCGGCTGGTCCCGACGACAGCATCGCTAAAAATTTTGGAGAATCCTAATCGTTCAAAAAAGCTGGTGGACCGCGAACGCTCTCCAAAATAGTAAAAGAAAAATCCGACCACCTTACCAAAATCGATCACAAGAGCAGCTGCATCGTTCATCAGTGCATTCCTTGTGTTCACAGGCACAGCTTTCCCTAAATGAAAGATTTAAGTGTTTCCAACTGTTCTTTTTTCTTCCTGTTACATATCCTACTATGCCTTCATTGGAAACCATGTACCTGCTCCATCCAGAACAGATACAGCCCCTGGAGTGGCCACGTCATTCCCAGTTATGTCAAGAATCACTCGGGAAGCGGTAGACTCAACGAAGAAGCTCACCTGCTGAGCTGCGGAACAGTCCTCAATGAGTGGTAATTTTAAAAAGTTCTTCTAAATTAATTTCTTCTATATATGTACCTTGAAGCCATCGTCGTAAAGCAGCGCATTTTCCTTGATTATCGAGTTGAGTACACCCGAAATCTTAAAAACAAGGAAGAGCATGATAAGTTTTTAAAAAGCGCTGGAAATAATTTATAAATTTACACTTCTTGTCGCTATTACTGTCAATGGAAGAAGACGTCCTCCAGATTGTCGAGCTAAAAAAAGGTAATTTCATAAATATCCAGAAACATGAGAAATTTTTCATAGTGGAACCGACCAATCATAGGGACGCGGAAGTCACTTGGTTGTTGAGGATAATCCTGTAGCTGCATGGAGAAGATGTTCACCTGAAAAAAAAGAAATAATGGGATTGAACGGATCCACCTAAAGAGTCTGGTGAAGACTCGACCTTTTGTCTAAATTCAGAACAAAAATAGTTGCAGCAGCTGTTTAGCTTCCTTTCTCTCTTTTTTTAATGGAGATTTCCAATTCAGGTTGTAGAGTTATTTCATGTTACGAATGCTCACTGTGACACACTGTGACACTGCTCTTGCAGTGCGAAAGAATCCGCAAATATTATGTTGTAACATAAGTTTTCGAAGTATGGACCACAACAGTCGCTGTTCTTCTGCTGTTTTTTACAGCAGGAGCTTGACTATCCTGCTTCAAAAATCCGTGAACTGCGAGACAAAGAACAGAGTCGGGCAGTGTAAGAGGTCACTTTGGCTTTGGCAAATCGGTTCTCGCTCAGTAGACATTATTATGATCAGATAACCGGCGCATGGTTAGAGCTAGATTTATGTACACAACGCGCAATTAAAAATTCCTCTGCGTACTCTTCTCCTTCCTGAAGAGTTCGACAAACAAAATTAAGGCGACTTTTGCATCGCCAACCCTATTCCCTCAGTAAGGTGGCTTATTTCGTTGAGGACATTCTGTAGTGTCTCTGGTCTGCTCGCTACCAGCACCACATCATCATCAAACAAAAAAATCAAATGTTACCACAAAATCAACATGGATTTGTTCAGAGTGAATCGGTTAAAACTAATTTGCTAGAACGATTGGAGTGCTTACATGGATGACAAGAAATCTTGTGACATTATATATTTCGATTTTTCTAAAGCATTCGATCGGATCAGTCACAGGCTGCTACTTCATAAGGTTTCTCAGCTTAAATTTCACCCAACGGTATGCAAGTGGCTCTGCGACTACCTCACTAACAGAACATTTCAGGTTAAGGTTAATTCCTGTTTTTCTTCTTGCAGGAGTGTCTCTAGTAGGGTGCCGCAGGGAGGTGTCTTGTCTCCCGTATTATTTGCGCTTTTATTTGTAAACAGTTTGCTGAGGACGTCAAGATTTACAAGAGTCTCGACTCTGAGGATGAGCTTACCAATGTACAGTCTGCGTTAGATCAGATTTCGGAGTGGTCTATGACATGGAATCTACCTCTTGCTGCTGATAAAATCCTCCACATGCGATTGGGTAATGCATCTCTTCAAACTGCCTATACCATTCAGGGTTATGTGCTAACAACTGTGGACAATGTGGTTTCCGTTATGACAACAGATGGAATTTCTCTGAACATTACAAAAATCTCCAAAGCAAGGCAGTTACCCGGACCTATCAAATCTTTAGAGGGCTATCTGTCAAAGATAGGTACATTCTTATGAGAGCATATAAAACTTATGTTATATCCATGGTTGAGTTCGGTGCCGTGGTTTTCCATCTCCATAGAAAAAAAGGACACATATTTGCTTGAGAGGATTCAGAACAATTTTACAAGAAAGATATTGACAAGGACTGGGGGTTTTTTGTACTCCAGAATACCTGGGGCGAGGATAAGGAAGACTTACTACGGAATCCATACATTAGAATCGAGAAGGAAAGTGTTAGATGTTTGTACACTCTACAAAATGTTATGTGGTATGCTCAAGGTTGATCTTAGTAAGTTTTTCAAGATTGTTCAGTCAAAAACCAGAGGCAACTTGGAGAAAATTTCATATGCAGGTCCAAAAACAACAATTAGACGTGTAAGTTTTACATGCCGAGCTGGGTTTTCTTACTTATCATTAAGATATGGTTGTACTCCCCCCACTTCTAACTTCATCGCTTTTAAGCGCATGGTTTCCAAACGATTGCTGACCTATTAGTTTTATCGAATGTGACCGTCAAATGTTGCGTATTGAGTTTGATTTCTATGTTCTATGTTTTTCGTGATCTTTTCTGTAGCGCCGTTGTACTTTCCAATTTTTCACATATGCCTTAAGCAGCGTAATAAATTATTATTATTAAACAGAAGCATTCGCAATGTCTCTCCATCTATTTCAAAGGCGCCTTTCTCAACATGTCTCAAAACTGATTGTAGGGTACTCGTGAAGGCTTTCGGAGAGCAGACGTCGCCTTGTTTAATACCTCTCTTGATACAGAACCTCAGAAGAGAGTGATTTCAGCGTAAAGCTCCTTCATTGTTACTCGTAGGATCCTAATACAGGCTGGTTCCAGTCCTTGATCAGACAAGGCTGGTTCCAGTCCTTGATCAGACATTGCCTTGAGGACAGCATTGTGCTCCAAATAATCAAGTGCTCTCTACAAGTCTATGAACTGGAGACACAGCGGAAGGACACGGCGGAGGTTCCACGCCGAATATTTTTCACCAAGACTATCGATTGGCTTAGCGATTGTGTCGATTATATTGATTTCTTGCTATTTTTGCTGATAAGGGCAGGGACATGTCTAATGGGGTTCCAATATGTTGAACACGAATATGACAACCATTTCGAACGTCATTACCTGTTTATTGATTTTATCGATTTTTGGCATCTTTTGCCTAGGAATTGGTGGAAAAGTGTCCACAGTAATTTTCCAATATGCTGGACGATATGACAACTGAACGACAGTACCGATTTTTTGATTTTATCGACTTGCGGCCACTTTTGCTCAGAGGTCGGTGAGGACGTGTTTTCCACTTTCGCTCAGGAATTATATATCATTGCATACGTAGCTCCTGGAGATTCTTTGCATGTCGAAGTTTCAAAAACGATTGTGATATGGAATAGTGGCTTAAAGGCAGTAGGTTGACTGTGGGCAACTTGTGAGCCATACCTCCTTTCCTGATTCAAACGGACCCAACGGTTTGATTCTGCTCATGTGGTTGCTAATTATGAAGGACCCTGCTCCACAGTTCGGATACACAACGTACTTGGAGAATTCAGGCATTCTTGAAAAAATGCGATATTGAATGCAGCTCACGGAAAGCATAACAGATAGTTCAATTATAAGGGGCCGTAGTAATTGCCCTATAACTGCCGGTTAACCAGGAGGTTGAACCAGCAGTTATACACTTTATAACCAGGAACCATTACTATCTTGGAATGGTCTGGAGGGAATGAGCTTCGACTTGGTTTCTGTAACCGTGATATAACCGGCAGGTTATACCGCAGTTTGTATGCTGGTCTCGGGCGCTGCAAAACCATCGGCTTGTTGGATCAAAGGCACTGCCATATCGATATTGATAGAGCGCGCGCAGAGAGCGCGCAAATGTCTCAGACGCAGACAAGGGGACATCCCGGTTATTAAAAAGTCCTCCAGAAGACTTTTTAGATCCCGGTTATACAAGTGTGTAAATGGTACTGCAACATTATTTTGCGTTAAAATTTGAGCTTCCCTAACTACGCATTGTAGCCTTAAAGCTGATATTTCAAATAATTAGGAAAATCAAGTGGTTTCCTTTCGTTTTAAGTTCTAAGTTATTCTTCTTGCATTTAAAACAACCGAATAGCTCTGGCAATGCATTAGGTCTCATTTTACAAGTGCGAGAAGGTAATGAAACAGATTGAAATGAAGCCTACATGGTTTGAAGCCTTGACTAACAAGGTTCTACACCATGTATACCAGTAATTGGCCAGTCGATATTAAACTATACGGGTATGAGGCGCCTCCCACCAAGAATGGCAACTTGTTGTGTGGTAGAGTGGGTGAGATGATAGGATATGATGGAGAGGGTGTGGGGTTCAAATCCTGCCGGTATCCATAACTTTGCATTTTTGCGTTTGTGCCGTTAACCACGACTAAAGTGACCAAAAAGGTTCGAACACATTAGTTATTCACGTAATTCTGCACTATCTGCGAAATAGTTGCAATATTAGGAATGTAGTTCAGATCCGATGCGCTATTGCTTCAGAATTGTAAAATAAACACCCTATCATTCGAAACAGAAAACGGATTAATCGTGGAGAACATCTACTAACAGCGGCGAAGTGTACACCATTGGATTCTTTCGTCATTGCCTGGGTTTAAAATAGTATGTTCATGAATACTGTGGCTCAGTGCGAAGACTGTTGCCATGCACGCACGTCTTCGCGCGTTCGTTTCCTCGCTAAGGCTGTATTTCAAATAAGTGGAAATGGAGTGGATGTCGTTTCAAGTGATGACAAGAATTTGATTATATCTTGGTTATAAGCCGGTTAACCTCAAAAACCGACAGCTGTTCGAGGCCACAACTTTCTCTATAACCGTCGGTTCCGCCGCAATTACTACGACCCAAGCTGGTTTCACCGAGTCGTTATCACACTCCCTATCGTTCCAACCATAGGTTGGATCTTTTCCACTTCCTTTATTTTCGCGGTGGCTGATCGTAGTTCTTTTTTCACATCTCTGGCAAAAAATGTCACCTGAGTGCCTAGACGTTGTTTGAGGAGAGTGTTTGGAAATCTGGTGAAGTTGTGGGAAGTGAACACGTAGATGACAGATGGCGGTTGAATAGTGATTTTGTATGCCTGCAAAACCCCTAGCTCCTTGCTGCAGCTGATTTTACCCCAAATTCTTACTTCTTGAATAGCTTCGGCAGCCAACGTCGTCGCTGGATCGGTGTTTGTGAAGTTATTCAATGCGTCATTGAATGCGGCAACGAACTGGTCGGTGTGTGCGGTGCTGATCACGTTGGTCACTACTGAAACATGCCATGCTCCTCCAGGGACAAACTCACAATAACTGGGACCGAATCATGTATTACGTGCATTCGAATTTGAATATACGAATGGTCAAAATTTCTGTATTAGAACGAAGGGGAGCAATACAGTTTTCGAGGAAGGATAAGAACAGTTGGAGGGTTTCTTCTTACTCGAATATTTGAATTTCCAGGATGGTACTCTATTACTATTCAAGTTAACCAGATTACCGACTTTATCCAATAGTAAGTACAAAAACTCACCGCTTTCATCGAAGGTGATGAGCGAATACTGCTTAGGTATGTCGTTGCTCTCCGATTCGCTAACGAAACTACTAATCATCTGAATTTTAAAGTTATAAGAGTTTATGCAAAACTATGAATCAACTGCAGTGACTCCAGCCATACTCCAAAAACAACGCAAAGTTGAAGTGTCTCCAAAGAGTCTCCTCTCACTTTCGATTCCGAGGCATTAACAGATTCTTGATCTGCGTCCAAGCCTAGGTTTAGCTCCTTTACCAACACTGGATAAGCTTACCTGCTGTAGGTAGACGCTCGGCAAGACCATTGCGATATTCCTTTCAATAACGAAAGTTATCTGGAATATTAGAATTCATGGATATAACAGAAAGAGTTCTTTGGTGCAAAACTGATCAAAACCTACTGTAAAAAAAATTAAATTTTCCAAATTAATACGCACCTGCCGGAACTCGTGCTGTCTAACATCATGCGTCTCTAGGTAATTCCACTCCTGGCATGCTACTGAAAGAAAAAATGATTTCTTCTCCTCCATTCCGGAAACTGGTGAATATTCGTCTATGTACAACGTACTATACTGGCAGAACTGTCCGTTGAAGCCCGCTTCACAGATGCACTTATAGTCCACCACTTCTCCGCCATTTTGGCAGATCGGGCTTTCGCACTTCGCACCGTTAAAGCCAGGCCGACAGTTGCAAGTGCCATCTGCAAATAATTTTTTCTAGGAGAAATCAGGGAGCTGCTCAATTTCCAGCCCCACCGCTGGCAGCGGTGCCGCCGTTGAGGCAGATAGTTGGATCCATGTAACAGTAGGCCCTCTGCGTGCGCTGCATGGTCGTTTCATTGGTTTGGAGAGTGACCTGAAGGTGGAACGGTTCATTAAAATGATTAAATATTAAATGATATCGTGGCATCTTCAGATGCAAATAATGGAGCTGTTTGTGCCTCTATGAAGCCCAGCGTAGCCCACAAATAAGGTAACGGCACACTTTCCTTGAGTGTCTTTATCGTTGTGACTGCAATTTTGTGCCATTCTCATTACTTCACTGCTTAAGATTCCACATTTACGATTATTTTTAGCTTATCCAAAATGGAGTCCCACCGTGGACAGGAAATAACTGTATGGTTTCTTGCAAGCGAATGGAGCACTGAAAAAGCTCTCGTAGTGACACGACGGGAGGCGACGTGTTGCGACTGCACTGAAATTTTGCGAAAATTAAGAATCGGTTGTGAAATAAGATGACAGCAATCACATCCTTACAAGGGAAGTGCACGAACTTAAGCTGCGATTTCGAAAAAAGACATATGTGGTTGGAAAGCTTATCTCAAATGATGTTACAGATTATATTTGAAATTTGCTAAGTGTTAATACAAGCTCAACATTCCATTTCCTGCCATATTGACATATACCTCCCTTAATCGTGGCTTTGCAGCTGGATAGCCGAGTGGATAGTGATAGTGACACATAGGATGGAGGTCGAGGGTTTGCATCTCCCACTCTAAAGTTCTGCAAATTTTAGTAGCTAATCTTTGACAGAGTGCGGAACTGTTCAGGAGATAAATGAGCAATAGCTACGAGTGCTGCATTGAAAATAATGGAAAATTGCTCTATACTGGACGTTAATCCAATTCTTCAATCAGATTGCACCTGTTTTTGTTCAGGCCATAAGAGTGACCAATTGTAAGAAGAATTGAGCCAAGCCTTTATCAAACAGCGTAGTAGGCTTCATACAGAGGAAGTCTTCCTGTAGCTTTCATAGTGTAACATCAATAATCGGCAATCTCCTGTACAGCTCCTCACCCTGTCAAAGACACGATGCATACCCTCGACCCTCACCCTATGAGTCAGCATCACTATTCGCTCGGCTATCCAGCTGCCAAGCCTTGATTGTGGGAGGAATATGTCAATATGGCAGGAAATGGAATTTTGAGCTTGTATTAAACATTTAGCAAATTTCAAATATAATCTGTAACATCATTTGAGATAAGCTTTCCAACCATACATGTCTCGTTCCGAAAGCGCAGCTTAAGTTCTTGTTAGATGGACTGGCAGGTGAACACAACTATCAAATCAACAAACAACTGTTGATCTTACTTGTATCGTAATGTCTCGTCGCTGTTGAGGATCACAAGGTATGGCTGCACATCCGACTGGAACTGCGAGCTGATGTGAATGACGGGATTCGCTGCGGTTGCTGAAAAGCGACAGTCAAGCGTAAAGCAGATGGTGGATGGTAACCAGTAAGACTTGGAGCGGTATGCACTCGAGAATTCACTCAACAAAACCTAAATATGAGTGCTGGGATTGCCTCTGCAACGCATGTAGAGCGCTGTTTCCATTTGTCATATACACAATAAGTTGGAGGGAGAAAATTCCGAGGGAAAAATCCCAAAGACCATGCATGTATGACCCGTCGATTTTTCCGCAAAAAAAACCAGCCGTCAGACAAGGTCCCACTACCCCTAGCTTCTAGAAACATTACCACCTGGTCACGCCGCCAAATCTTTCTGCCTCTTGGACATGTGAACGAAGAACCAAGTAAAGATTAAATGATGTCGTACTAGTGATTTATTGATCACTAGCTGCCGTACCCGGCTTTGCTCGGGTGTTTCACTACCTTGGCTACATCACACTGCTGGAGCCAATTACTACTCCCGATAAATTCATTAAAACATTAAAATCTCCATAATTTTGATGATGAGCATGCTAGCAAAGCCCAAGTTACCCTTCCCCATCGACTTGTGGGCGAAAAGTTAGCAAAGCTATTTTGGTGACATTGAATCGATGCATTCGTGCAAAATGGTTGTCATATTCGTGTTCAGCGTATTAAGATACCCCAGTAGACATGTCTTTACCACCCCATGGTCAAGAATAGAGAATAATCAATAAAATCAAAAAATCGATAATTTGGCGTAAAATGCTTGTCATATTCGTGTTCAGCGTATTGAGATACCCCAGTAGACATGTCCCCACCGACCTCTGGACAAAAATAGCGAAAAACCAATAAAATCAATATAAGCCAATCGATAATCCCACGTGCAAAGTAGCCTATAACCTCCGCCGGCCCGCGAAGAATGTGCATGCAAAATTTGGTCCGGATCGGTTCCCTCTCCGCGATTTCTATTCATTACATACATACACACATACATACAAACTTTCACTTTTATATATACAGATTTAGGTACAAATCTAAGGTGTCCCTCTGCTGAGCTGACCAGGAGCGTGCACAAACTCAAGCTGCTAATTCATTTTCACTGTTTTGGAGAACGCGGTGTTCCAGGATACTCTTGAAATGTGTTAAATAACTCCTTAATCCCTGGACTTCACGACTTCACGCTGATGGTTGGTAATTTGCCTCATTCATAACATAACAGCTGGATGACCCAGTGGAATGAGCTGCAGACTCGCTGATGGGAATGGGTATGATCAGTGGCACTGTTGAAGACAGACTCTCTGAAACACCTTTACTACGGACTGAACTATTTGAACGAAATTTGAGGACCTGATGACGGCCAGAGTGTTCTTTCTTTCCAATGCATAATATTGACGTAAACTGCTTTCAAACAAAAACTTTCTTCCATGTCCAAATCCGCCGCTTTCATCAACAAAGTGGTTCTTCGTTTCTTTCACATCACTACAATTCGAAAAGGAATTATTCTGAATCTTATTTGGGTGAGCAATTTGCTATAATAGTCGCGCTCTCTAGTTCTTCTGTTTACATAAAAAAGTGGGATTGTCAAAAAGTCCAATAAATGTGAGGAAAAAGAATTTTCAGTGATTTTGAATTCAAAAGGAAACCGTTCCGAAGAATACCTGATTATATGTTAATCTGCATCAACTCTTCATTTCTCTCAGGAGGTGGTAGTAAAGATATTGGACAAGATCCATAGAAACCAAGGAATTCAATGTTTAGGCTCACTAGTGACACTTGAATTGAGGTTCTTTCTATGCTAAGCAACTTTTAGGAAGCATCCATAGAGCTTCAACACATATAGGAATTTCGTTCGGTTAGCTCAATACAGAGGTGAGGTATAGCAAAAGATTTATTCGCCGATATGGCACTTATTGCATCTTGTTGGCCGCTACAGTAGGTCCCAACTTGAATTGGCAGTTTAGATTCGGGCATTTCCCTGTGAGACGGAAGTTTTTTTTCCGGTTGTGCGGGGCCTTATGCGTACGCGTTTCTCCATTGCTGAATTGCGCATATTTCACTGTATAAATCAACAAGCCAACCCATTTGGAAACGGTTGGCAACGGATTCATTCTTATATGGTGACATACTACAAATGTTTCTGGAAGAGAGTTTCAAGGGGTAGACGAAGAGGTGCCAGTTTATTCCATGGGTCGTCGTTTCTATATAAGAATGTAAGAGTTCAGTCAGCTCAGCAGATAAGTCCAAGGTACGATCACTGTAGCCGGATATGAATGCTGCTGATTACAGGCAACGGATGAACGACGCTTCTCATATAACGCCAGCAGGACGAGCCATGGATAGATAGAGGAAGGAGCGAGGTGCTCCTCACAACCCCGGACCCAGCTTCCTCCACTATCCGGACGTCCAACGCTTGCAAATCTTTCAGTGCTGTGTTCCTGTCGCTGTCTGTCGTCAGTGAACCTTTCTAGCCCTTCTGTGTATCTACCGTCTAATCCGGGAATACCGCACATATAACTAGACCATTGGCATCCGCTCGATCTCCACACAGAACAAGAGCAATTAAAGTAATTAGAGTGCTATATTTTAAATAGCTATCAATATCCGGACTGAGGTCGTGTCGTTCGCTTGTCAGAAGTTAGAATTTTGCAGGAACACTGTTTTTAGCTAATTTTCGCTTAGATATCCAAGTACATATTTGATATACTATACTTGCAACCGAATCGAATAATTATTTGGTCATTCGAATAAATCATTCGAATCGAATCATTCGAAAATTCGAATATTCGAAATTTTCTTTTTTCGAATATATTCGATATTTGAATATTCGAGAAAGTCAATTTTCGAATATATTCGATTATTCGAATATTCGATGTCCCCATTATTCGAATGTGTCACCCGAATATTCGATATCCTAATTACATGAATCACACGAAATACTTCAGAGACGTTTGAACTGTTTGCTGATCTAGTTGTGAACCGAATGAAGACGCCATATATGAGTACACAGAGTGGTCCCACGTCGATTTTTTCTGAAGCTAATAGCGCGAACGTGTTTTAGTGATCCAATGTGCTCGTCCAAAGGCGCTTTTCTCCCTCCACAATTCTGTCAACATGAGATTTCCCAAAAATGTTGGTTTACCTAATTTCTACGCTTAGGAAGAAAATGCCAAGCTGAGAAAAAAAATGTCATTTTCTCTTTACATTCAGTAGGGACTAAAAGGCATCCAATGCCGGGGAAATACATAGGCTCGGTATAGTCTGTTTCGATGATAGCTGAGTATTCGTGCACAGTGTGTTTTTCTCTGCACCCTCTCCAATCTCTGCACACTTTCCCGACCTCTTCTTCTCTGTGGCGTTTCCCCAACTATCTTCGCCCGTGGAACAGACTATAGAATACAAACGTCATAAGCATATAAGCATCATCAACTTGGCGTGCAGCTTTGATGGTGTTGAAAATGTAGGGGTAGACGTTCTCAGTCATCATCAGGATTTTCAAACCAATTTCCGGTTTTTCACCTGAATTATTCATTTTTTTAGCACGTTTGAGAAGCGCGATGTCCATCTAGATCACGCAGTTTCTCTCAAGCAATTCTCACGCCTTCTTGGAATAAATTTGGCTAATCGTGATGGTTGGCGTCTCCCAGACAAAATATGATTTTTTTGAAGTATGGGACCACTGATGATCGTTTCAAGCACGGCTAGTCTTCCTTACATAGTATAAGTCATCTGAGGGGTATTAGTGGTCTTTCGAGCTTCGACTGAATGCTGGGAAAGTCAGGCTTCAATAGTGATGTTTTTCATAGACGCAATACTCCATATCGTAGTCTTGGAACTTAAGCAAATTTTCAGTTTGAAAGGCATCCGTTATGACACTCTTTTAGAGTAAGAATAGCGCTTTCGAATCGTGTACGACTCATAAGAGGTGACAAATACAGTAAGCTGGGTTTTTCGTAGACAGAGCAAGTACGTTGCGCGGCCACGTCGCCCGTGCTGAAATCACCGTGGCAAATCAGGGTTTTGTTGATATTTTCTTAAATCATATTTGATGTTAAATATGGATCAAGAAAACCCTACAGTTTGGTGTCGCGGCGAGCATACTAGCGCGAGCGTTTTTTGCGGTCAGCCGCGCTCTTCCGGATTCCGCGAAAAACTCACCGCTGCCGGCGCACACTGTAGGTGGAGAAAACTACAAGTGAAAAAAAAACACGCCTTATACCTTTTGTCGCTTTGTTGATGCTATATTTTTTTCTTTTGTTTGAATTTTGATTCATATTTCGACTAAGTTTGCGTGGATTAGTTGAAGTCACTTGAAATTTTGTTTCTTAGTCTAATTCGATAGGAATGTTCGAAGGTTCTTCGCTGGTTTTTTTACAACAATAAATTTGAAGGGGGCGCAAGATGTGTTCTAGATTTCTAGAGTTCTAAGTCTATTAAAGTTCCAATCTAGGAATTTCATTCGAATAATTTATTCGAATAAATTATACGAATATTTATTCAAAATTCGGATATTCGAAAAAACCAATTTTCGAATATATTCGAAATTCGAATATTCGAAAAAGTCAATTTTCGAATATATTCGATTATTCGAATATTCTAAATTTTTTCGAAAATGTGCAAGTATAGATCGTACCATATTTGAGAGTAAGAGAGGGGCTGTCCTTAGACGGATCCGGAGT
Source organism: Ancylostoma caninum (assembly GCA_037903475.1). Classification (NCBI taxonomy): domain Eukaryota; kingdom Metazoa; phylum Nematoda; class Chromadorea; order Rhabditida; family Ancylostomatidae; genus Ancylostoma; species Ancylostoma caninum. The sequence goes on from JBAJFG010000079.1 coordinate 1,450,063, forward strand.
AAAGCCAAGGTAGACAGCCAGCTGCGTCTTCTCTACGATTCGCACCGAACATGACCCACTAGTTGAGTTGGCGGCTGCTTTTACTTGCAGCGTATATCTGGAATGAATTTTGTATTTATAACTGAAACTACATTTTTTTTTTCATTTGGAACAAGAACTAACCCATTGCGATTATACACGCTGGGTAATATCTGGTATATCCCGAAGAACGGCATAAGTACTTGAGATCGCAGCTGGTAGAATCCGCCATCGCTGTCATTGTCAGACATTTCGACTTCGAAACTTTCAGTTTGATCTGAAAAGAGGACACCTTTCACAAATTGCTTGCAACTAATCCATAGTTTGGACCAACCGCTGTTGACGAACGCGTACACCGTCGCGGATGGATCATCGACGTAGAAATGTGTCTGTGAAGGTGCGGAACAGTCAGGAATCAGGACTTCCTGCAGCGTCTCGACGTGGTGGTGAGTGATGCCGTAGCCAGTAAAGAACTGCAAAGAACCGCACAATTAACGAGAAAATCAGGCTAGGATAGGGTGTTACCTCTGTGATAATGTCCCTCGGATAGGAATTCGCATAGGGTTGACAGAGGTTGACTATTGTACCACCCGTCTGCAGGGCCAGCTGGCTGTAGATAGATGAGTTCGGGTATTGCATACAGAAACTGTTCATCTGATATGGAGCCGTAACTATCACATTGATTTGCAGCTGGCGTTCAATGGCTGCGAGACTGTAAAAAAGCGCTAATCTGAGGGCGAAGAGGAAGTGAGAGCGACAAATCTCGCTGTCTATACTCACACAATATTTGGCATATCAGCATCGCTTGTGTCGGCATAGGGAGGAGCATCAGTGAAGAGGAAGATCGACGACTTGTCGTACGAAATAGTCTGGATTGTCTGCAGAAGCGCGTCTAGAGAGGGTTGCGTGTCCGATTGGGAATTTCTGAAGTCAGTGTGGTGTCAATAGTTTCAGTGTGAACAGAAGTTCATGTGGTTTTTTTTTCGGTTGCATTTTTCCAACCCTTTGGTAATTTTTTGGTAACATTTTCTATGCCATTGGAAAGCACGGCTCTTCCACTTCAAGTTGCTTGTCATCTTCTCTTTGAAGGCATCAATGCCTTTGTGTTCTGCATTTATGAAGTGAAATGCAAACCCAATAACAAAACTGCTTTTTCCTGCAATTTTCCTTCAAAAAAAGCTTCCTTTCCAGGTCTCCTTTCTTCATGCCCAGAGGCAGCGACGGTGTAGCTGGAAGCGACAGTGTGCGATGCGATAAGAATTGCAGTGCGGCACTGCGATCGATTACCATGTTTCATCACTATGTCGATAATGGTGCGGTCGCACCGCAACCGCGCGCGTAGTGCTCTGTCACGCCTAATTCTCTGATCACATCTTCGAATACTTACCACCCGAACGTCAGACCCTATGTTTTTCTGAATTCAGGTACAAAAAGCAATCGCGGTTTGAACGATGCCCACGGTCACCCTTGAGTTTCACTGATTATCTCAGATTACTAATGAACTGTCCTTTTCCGAGCAATTGTGAACAGTAGCTTTCTATATGGATGTGTACATACTGTCCGACCACGGGCACAAGCTAGCTATGGGAGGTGTACAATAATGTTGTGCTCCACCAAGCATTTTCGAGCAGAATACCAAGTACTAAAAAGTACTAAATGCAACCCAAGCCTATCTCCCGTTCTTCTGCCCAAGAAAGGTTCGAAAATCTTTGCAAAATTGTTTTAAAAAGCAAAATCTTTGCACGTGCTTATTTTAATACCGTGTGTTCTCCTATTTAATTTTTTGCCTATTTAATTCTTTTAATCCCATTTTCAGTGTCCACATTTACAATAACTGTTGGAACTTTACAATTCATTCTTTCTTCGAGATGTTCTTCAACTTGAACTTCTCGTGGGGATTATTGTACCCGGAAAGGGCGTGCGGTCTAGCTTTGTGACTGGCTGGTTAGACGGATCCACCAATCACGATGTCCGTCACAGTTGCAGCGTTCCACACCTTTTTTATTTTTAAATTCCCGCAAACCAGATAGCTTTTTGGCATTGGCACTACTTTTCATAAGTCTTTCCGCTCTGCAACCGTCACTCTTATGCAAATGCTTTCTGTCTTGGCTTTGCGGCAAAATTCTATCGGAAACTGCAGTCGTGCGGACCCGCGTGACGTGCCATGTCGGTCCTGTGGTGGTCCCATGCGAGCGGGTCTCGACCACTTGAGCCTCCTATTCTATAATTTCCTTATTTGTTGAGAAAAACACTGTTCACTCACTGATACATAATGGCTGAAGACGTTGTGGCATTCAAGAATGCTGTTGACGTCGAGTATGGAGTCGTTTTTACTTGTGCATATGTTTGATCTGAAAGTGCAGAAGTAAACCAGCAGCAGCGATATCTTGGCTTTTCTTTTTTCCTCCTTTAGGAGCATTTATTTAGATGCGCTACTTTGAACAGTGATGGCGTTGAACGTGGACACGATGTATTCGTCGAAAGCGTCTGCCTGTCCCATGTACTTCAGAAGAGCGGTGAGTCCAGAGTTGATGTGGCTGTTGAGCTGGAAGAAATATGAGAAAGTCTATGCTTATGGAGAATATTTTCTACTGTTCCGGGCAAGGAGTTCAATTTCTCCTTGCACTCGCTTCAGAGTGTTTACAGTTCCGGCAAAGAAGACTCACCTCAGCCTGCGAGAAGCTGCTTTGGATAACGACGGCTAGAGACCTCTTGGTGGATCCGAACACATTCGGAGAAGCTGAGCTGCATGACACTGAACGTTCAAATCATTGCATGTTTAAAGCATTCTCACCATAAGCGTTTTAAGATATACAGGAGACCCAAAGAAAGCGAGACCCGCTCGCTCACGCAGCACTACGTGTTTGGACAGGTATGGACAGGAAACAAGTGTATCGATCTTGAATGAGAACAGTAATATCAAAGAAATATGTGGATGCGCAGACCATCAGAGTGCCGCATCGCAGTTGACGCTTGCGAGCGGGTTCTCCCTTTTTGAATCTCCCTTACGCGCACGTGCAACTCACGAATTTCACAGTGGTCCCCACCGTAACCGGCTGGGCACTCACACAGCGGTCTACCATTGCCAGGGAACTTTTCCACGACGCCGCCGTTGAGGCACACCGGAGTCGCGCAGTTTCGCCCTGTGAAGAGATCTGTGCAGCGGCACGTGCCTGTGCCAGCCTTCGTGCCACCGTTGAGGCAGACGAACGCCACAGGTTGAGGGTGATCTGAAACAAATAGAATGTCCTATCTTGTAGGATCCTTCACTGTTAGGTAATTAATGTGATTTAGGATCTTTGATCTACCAATGGTCGATTGTTGATTTAGGCTGGTGGGTTCTAAGAGTCTTTCTCCCCAGAGGTCTTAGGTTGGTGAAAAAATAATGCGCGTTTTTCGTTGGTTCATCTTCGGTGCAGAAAAATTCCGGTATTTATCAACAACGGTATGAGAGGTGGGACATAATTCTGCAGCAAATTTCATGACCTTTCTAGAGCAAATTTCATGACCTTTCTAATTCATGCATTTTGAACGAAATTCACGTTTTTTGGTGAATTTTTAGTTCTGGAACGAAATAAATTTTTTGCCGAACTTACTGCAGCGAGCTAAAACTCGGCGGCATCGCAGCAGGAACCGCTCGGAATATCACCATAGTTTTGGCAAAGGAAGTGTTAGCGAATACATTCCGCCAAGCTGGTTTCAGACTTTTCTACTCGGTGTGCCTTGCTTCGAATGTAAAGAATGACGCATAGGTCTTTCTGGGGTTTTCGACCCCCAACTGATGAGAATAATCAAAAAGCACCCATTCAAAACAACATATTTGGTTTTGCAGAATCTCGTCGGTAACTGTTGTCAGACCATCTCTCTCCTCAGTAAGAATGGGAGGATGAAAAATCTCAGGAGTAGATGTCGCGCATACTGAACGACTAACAAATTGATCCTCGTTAAAGGCAGCACTCACGAAAATTTTTGTGTTGAAGATCTCGCCGTATATCGGGGTTTTTAGGGAGGATGAACTCATTGACAATGATGACGTAGCGTGAAACACGCGAAAAACACAGAAAAAGATGGAGGTATTTCATGTGTGTCCACAGCGCGGACGAGTGTTCCGCGATGGGTCCCGGCAGGGAACCCTGCAAATGGTACGAATTTCATAGACACGCCCCCGCTGAACCACATGCACACACCCTGTCAAAGGCGTTGGTTGGCTCGACGGAACCCTAATGTCCAGAGCGGCGTATGTGTCCACGGCAGTATCTTCGCAGGTAGGCGACCATCCAAGGTATTCAATATACTGTTGTGATTGTCCAGCGGCCCGCTACATGGTAAGCGACTCATTTCAGAAGTGAAAATTTCCGTGAGTGCTGCCTTTAAGAGGTCTGCCTCGCGCATTTGTAGTGAAAGAATTGCCACCAAACACTTGGCCGCTTAGTGATAAACTATGAAGTGTAGACCTTCTTCGTCAAAATGAAATGTCGTGGTCAACAGTTGGACGAGAAAAAATGCACCGAAACACTCTCAGGAACCAAAACAACACCAAAATAAGGTCACGGCCACTTTGTGGTGACCTGCAGCAAAAATCGCTCATTGCAGCTCATTCATTCTTTCTTATCTGAGAAGTACATTTAAGACGTAAATGGAATAAATTAGAAACTTCACTGTGTGAACCGAACGTTGCTCAATAAAGTGGATTCCACACTCTTACACAGCACCATCCAGCCACACCTTGCACGACACATACTCCACTGGTTGGAGCAGCTGAGCTGGGATGCTTGGACATGCACGTCATAATCAGCAAACTTCTCGCTCACCGAACCACCTCCCCAAGAACTTTGTCGAATTCTTCCGGGCGAATTTTCTCGAAGACTAAAGTGATACCAAAATTGACCACCGGAAGTTCTTCGATCCTAGAAGGCCCAGTTAAAAATGTATGGCAGTCGCAGAACATCTACCTTATTGCGGATTACTATATTTCCTAGCCTTTTGAAAAGAACTGATTCTGAAAGGAGTTATGAGGTTTGGAATCAAAGGCATGGACGCCAAATTTTACATTCTATTCGAACAATCAACACTTGCTGTACATGTTTGAAACCTGTTCTGCCGACTTCTAGAGATGAGAAATAGTAAAACGTTCACACACATTTCATTGCCAAAGAATTTCAATTCAAGACCAAGAAATCCAGATCGAAAAATAAACCCGTGCAAGATCTCCAGACCTATCCTAATCTAATCCCAATCCTAAGCTTCGCTATGAGCGTTGTATGTGCTCGACTTCATTTGTTTTGTCCACTGCGTTATTAATCTGGATGCATCACTGGATGGATGGGTAATATCATACCCATGGATTGATTTAAGCATGTTGCAAGGTAAAGGGTAAATTTGGGTGTGTTGACACGTTTACCGTAAGTAACCTCAATGGCTCTTCTGTTATAATAAAGTACCTGTCTGCATTGCTGCACAACAAGTCCATCCCATATATTCGAAGTATGATAAAATTGGGCCCGTAGTTAAGTGTCATACTGGTGAGATGAACTCCAAAACTCACCACCAAGCTTTAGGAGATGATTGCATGCCAGCTCACATCCACGGTGTACAGGAGCTGGCATGCAGTCATCGCCTAAAGCGTGGTGGTGAGTTTTGGAGTTCGTCTCTCCTCCATTACACTTTACTACGGGCCTTGATGTCCAAAGCACTAAGAAACACTAAATTATGCTAACCTGGCTGAGCGCAAAAGCTTGGAACTAGTCGAATGGGAGTGATTTCACCACTAGTAAATGTCAGCTCCTGTCTAAAATTTATTAGTCCAGTTTACTAGACTGAATTGAAGTTATGTTTATTAGTCTGAATTGAAAACCGTCCATGGAACGGATAAACTCACACAAATGGCCCCGGGGTGCAGCTTTTCTGGGGTGCAGGGAAGATGTAGGGATACGTGCACTCAGCACCTCTGGTCATATTACCATTTAATACTTGAGGAGCTGACTGTGCTTTAGTATCATAGGTCACCAGCTTGATCTGAGATACCGAAGTGAAGCCAGCGATGTAGGCAGTTGTGTAAGATGACAGCTCTGAAATCTTCCATACACCGTACCAAAGAATTAAGTGACCTTCACGGCAGAGTTTCTGCTAATTACATACCGGAAGTGGATATTGCACTGCCGACATCCACCGTTGGATCAGGATTCGAGGCTAGAAAGACGGTGTTGGCTGAGTTTATCCAAACGCGGACATTGACACTTGACGACTTCTTGGATGTTACGGAGATTTCGCTCGTTGCATCCACAGTTGTTCGAATGAGCTGAAAATAATTGATAGTTGTGAAATCCATGTTAGTGCAACTCTTGTGAGCAGTCAGATATGTACATTTTGTACATAATCATGAGGCACACCTTAATAAATTGCGTAAGAAACGCTGATTCACCACTTCCTTGGTGTTTTGCTTTTGTGAGCCCTTCTTCGCTATAGCCGTCATGTGAATTTTGCTCACGATAAACTCTGTTGGATTTCTTGTGGTTGTCATGAAGCCAGCGAGTACAAACTCGTAATAACTTGTGCCTAATTGGGGTTTTCCTTTGTTTCTGGCCAACCATAACCCAACTTCAACGAATTTTCGCGCACGCATCGGTTGCCCGTGTGGAGAGGTTTCACTTCAGTCCATCAAATGGAAAGGCAGCTGTGATCTACATTTATTACATCTTTGCATTAAGAGTACATCTTGTAAGCTAATTAATTAATTTGATCATTGTTGACAAAGCTGTAAGCTCTTTGCAGCACTTGAATATCAGCCAAAGATTCTTGGCTTACCCTGTTTGCTAGCCTCGCTACAAATTAATATTATGCCTCGCTGATACTGCAGTTGTCATGAAGCCAGCGAGTACAAACTCGTAATAACTTGTGTCTAATTGGGGTTTTCCTTTGTTTCTGGCCACATCATATTCCCCAATAACTTGAATAACTACCTTGAAATATTTGCCAGAAGTCTCCGCTCTGGGTTGGATTCCATTTTGATCAAGTACACCAGGAACTAAACAAATCTACTACGTAACCGAGTTGCGAGACAAGCGAAATACCACGAACCTGCTGCGTTCTCAGACGTGATTAGGATATAAACCACCTGCGAAGGATAGTCGGCTTCAATATTAAGGACGACTTCTTGCTCAGGGTTCACGCCGTACAGTGCAGCCATGTTCTCCATTTGATAGTAGTACGGCAGCAGTTGGTCGATGATCTGGAAACCTTGGCGCACTGTATTGTGTGTATTAAGAAACAGATAAATAAACAAATTTCTGAAGCTTTGGCCTCAGCTCCAATGTTTTGAACTCACATTTGCCACACTTGTCTTCTCACATACAATCACATCTCCATGGGTGGCTGCCACAACACGACGGAACACATCATACGAGTCATCGGAGTAGTCCATTGGAGCGTCGTCGGTTTCGGAGAGCAGGAGGACAAGCTGGAAAATTTACTCTCCTTCTCTAGTCAGAAGAAAGATTTCTGAGAAAATTCTCCACTTTGTTCCTCCAGGCGAGCATGCGCTGGATTGTTTGCATTTCCACGGAATTCGACGAGAGCTTTGGGTTGTATGGGCCGCCATTGGAATCTGGGGTATCTGCGAAGACGTACACGACGGAAGCTGGGTGCATTGCAGAAGAGCTGGAAGTGTAGGAGCTCAAGTGATTATGTGAAGATTAGAAATCTGGTTAAGTTTCAGACTATGTGTAGAATACTATTATTTGGATTTTATTAAGAATAATGAAGCCAGTAGTTAGAGAATAGGACACTTCAAAGGAATGAAAAGTAAGCAATGCATTGAACGATTATAAAATAAGGTTTGAAAGCACAAAATATCCAATATTGCAGGAGCTATAAGCGAAATGAAATAGTAACGTAGTACAGAAAGAATTACACAGGCTCCTTTTAACAAAAGCAGCACAAGCAAGCATTTTGCTTTCGGCGAGAAGTGTCCCCGGATATTTTGCTGTGTATGTGAAAGTCACTCCTGGCGAGAGCTCTTCCCTAGATATGTCGTCGCACTGAATGCGAGATTCAGATTTATTTAAAATTCTCAACGAGAACTGGTCCCCATTTCAGATAAAAACTGGTCTCTAGGAAATAGTGCAGCCATATGTGGAGAAGAGAATCTGCACAATGATAAAACGATAAAGATGAAAAGGACATGAGAATATTTTAAGAGAGTAAACGACAAGAAAAAAAGAGACCAAAGAACAAGCGCTATTATAGCGTGCGTATTGGGATAGATTTGACAGCCCCCTATTCACCACTACTACCTCCCTCAAAAAAGGCTAAAGTTGAGCATATGCGCTTTTTGCTTTTAGCTCTACGATAACCGCGTACTTTTGTGCTTTCCTTCTTCTCTTAAAGGCAGTGTGTCACCTCGTTTTCGTGTCTGAGCTTCTACAATATTCTGAATCTCCTTGACACGCTGAATCCAACTGTATACCTAAAATGTTACAAAAAGGTCTTTTAACCCTACTTTTAAACGTTTTTCGGGACGGGATTTGTTACAGTTTGTCGAGCCGAGTGGACGCGTGAAGCCGTTGATCTCATCGATCGGACAAGTCTAGACGTGTTGGCCAACGCTGCAGACGTGGCGGGCAGCCAGCACATTCACGGACCGCTCCGCCCAGGTGGTCCGTGAACTACACTTTCGGACCCTCCGAAAACGGGGTTTTCGTCATTTTTATGAAATTTGACGCACATCTTTGGAATTAGTGTAACGAGGAGGTCTAGAGTCTGTTGGTATTTTCAGCCCACGAAACGAGTTGACACATTGCCTTTAATCTCTTCACAACTATATTTCCTGGTAAAACGGACAATGAGGAAACTTACAAGGACTGCGCGCTGTTTATAGCTGCAACTGTGGGTTGATCAGCATCACCCGCTGAGATCACCAAACCATTCAAATACTCCAACAGCTCGGCAGACGTAGAGAAAATTTCGCTCTTCATGTAGTAGGAATTCTCTCAAAAAGAGGAAATAAAACGAGATCCCGCCAAGAATTCGACTCCCTCTACTAACTGTACTGTAAATAGGTGGTGACGATAAAGTTGTCAAGAAGGTTCGGCGCCGCTTTGTTGATGTCGCTAATCCAGACGGGCATCTTAAATATGCTTTTTCTTCTGTAGAATCTATTCCAGCGCATATAAATGTCCGTTGGCCCAACAAGTGCCTACCTGTCCAATCAGTAGGTGCAAGTCGTAGGCCATTGTGGAGCGAAGATTCACGACAAGTATCAATGACTGACGACTGGTGTCCATATTTGCTTGCACACCAGGTAAGCAGCCCCCTAAACACGATTCGCTGAAATATTTGAAGGTATAAACGTGGTGTGGGATACGTGAGCTCTTACAAAAAAAATGTGTTTCCTCTGAGAAGTAAATTCACTTATATTTTCTATGCCAATTCAATTATGGCTCAGAGCTTAAGCAAACTCGCACAAGCTATCCGGAATAAGTGTATAGTTTTCTGAATTAGCGACTCGTTTGTGCCTTTGGATGCACTTTCATTGAGATAAATATTGAAAACTCTCGGATAATAATCACCAGCACAACACGAGTCGGCCGGCACTAAAGCAGTGACTACACACTACCCTGACTGTTCAGTTGAAAACGCACTTGGTTCACAGTTCAAGGCGTAGGCGCCTGGCGGACAGGTACACCGATTTTTGTCGAGAATACCGGAGTGGAGACATCTGAAGTGATGTTTTTAAGTGAGCAGCAATCCTTTATATGAAGCAGCTAGACAGTGCAACATTTGCGGCTTGCATCTCATGCTATGTATGCCACGACGATTCCTCCAGGATATATGACGCTGCCAACTAATTTGTGCTACTAAAAATTCAAAATAGAGAGTAACCGGCCACAATCCGAACCGTTCGGGGTATGGCTGAGTGAAAATGGAATGGTGGCGTAACTCGAACCGTTCGGATTGTGCCATTCATTCCTTAATTTGCATTTTTACTAAGACAAATTAGTTAGCACCATCATATGTCCTCAGCAGACTACGCCACGGATGACAGGTTAGCTTAGTCAATAAATTAGCCACAATCCAGCAATGAAATCAAACTCTCGGGTAAATACGCCCTAATCTAGTCGTGAATATGTTTCGAATAAGAAAATCCTTGAGACCAGTACTGAATCTAAATTATGTAGAAAGGGTCATGCCCGATTTTCACTTAATAATTTTAGTCAAAGCTGCAAGATTATGACTTCACCTCGCAAGAGCCATTCCACGAAATCAACAACAGAAGTGAACCTAACTAGCTATGACCCTCTACACAAATCTCGTCCGGCCCCCGCTTGCCACTATGACACGAGAACATGTCACCAAATTTTTCAAAAAAAATGTATTTCATGAAAACATGAGGATTTTGTATTCGCATAATTCTAATTCTTTGTTCTTATTATTGGTTTCATATAAATATGTCCAAGGACCAAATTTGAAATTAATTTTTATAAATTTTTTCCTTGAAATTCCGACTGCTCGTGTCCCCAAATTGGCCAGGACCTCACTTTTTTCTCAAATGCTATGTACTGCTCCGTCTTTTCCCCATCCACCTTGTGTTACAATTTGTAAATATCGTATGCATTGAAGCATAAACGCAATGAAAACGACACATACGAGATGGTTTCACATTGTTTTCCGGAAACGAAAGCTGGACACACGCAGGTGTTGTTCGGCAGCAGAATACCGCCATTGTAACATGTAAAGTTCGTAGTTGTGTCATCACCATTCAATGGCGGTAGAGGAGGCAGCGAATCTGGAACAATGAGGAAGACTCTATTCTTACTACTTTTACATTTCCTTTACTGTCTGTTATTATTTGTGGGAAGCGTGTTCAAAAAAAAAAAGCAGTGCATGACATGAACTTTGCTCGATCGAGGCGTGAAATTCACCAACGCCCCTTTACAAGAGGTATAGATTGAGTAAAGATTCAAGAAGGCACTCAATTCGCTGCAAGGTTCGGCATACCTGACTGGAAGGTGAACTCAGGATCGAGACTGGTGGATAACCAATCGGGAATTGGCCTAAATTTCCTCAGAGCTGTCCACCTCACGACGCTGGTGCCGCTGCTCGTATGTATGTATCTACTCAGAGATTGTGGGATACTGTCTTGGCTAATAAGAAAAATGAATACTCTCATGGAGTGGAGAAAAAAAGAGTAGAGGAGTAGGAACGTAAGTGTCGGTTTCGTTTCATTTCCATATATGGTAATCAAGTTAAATGAATGAGGTCCTCCGTCGAACTCACTTAGAACTAACACTTGGGCTTTTCTCTGAAGTGTTCTTCTGCTTTCTACTGTGATGCTACCCAGGTCTCACTCGTTAGCAACAGCCTTGTATGATAAGGCGACTAATTTATGGGTCTGTAAGGACTGTCCGAACTAATTAACAACAGCCTTCCTCGGAAACGTGTCGGAAGCTCATCAAAGATCATCACGCCCGGCTTATATGTCTGTATGGTAGATACAATGACAAAGGCACCAAATCAACATTAAGATATTTTTTAAATTTAATCTAAGGCTAATTTATATCCTGATTTTAGAGAACCCAGCTCACATTCAACTTCCTTCAGTATAGTCATTCACTGAAAGCGTATGGAAACAGAGTACCTCGCAAAAATGTACAAATTTTGCAATGGTGACTCAACTATCAGGTCGTCACCAGGAGGAACTCCGGTTCTGATAAGACATGGAATTAACAGAAAATAAGCTTGATGCTGCGGCTTAGCGCTTTGCAAACAAAACTCAGTTATGTGATAACGAATGGAAACTCTTTGGTCTTCATTCTTTTGATTTTTTTTTCAAGAAACTAGCTGCTTACTCAGTGCTACTCAGTGCTCAGAGGAAAAGTTAAAAATGAGCGATTCTGGAGTTGATATTCAGTGCGGTATATTGTGCATTGTACCCTTCAATACTTAGAAAGTGGAGTCTTTCGATATCCCTGGATAGAGTGGAATGTGCAGAAGTTTTTGAGAGTTTAATGATGAAAAGAAGGGGTGGCCCCAATAGCAACGTATGTAAAGCCAGGAAAGTGGGCGGAAGCACTGCAGATTCAAGATGTTTAGGAAGGAGATCGTGCCAGAAACTCAATGAATAAAGGAGTATGAATAATATCACCGATATAAGCTTCAATCACAACCGAGTATGTGAAGAGTAGCATGTATGTAGTAATAGCGCGAGAAAAACAAGACGATGTACAAGAAGCATAAGTTTTTCCTACAACGTTTGCTCCACTGTTCCTCAGCCGCATGTTCATATTTCGTCGTGCTCTTTTCTCTGCTGAATAGGGAAAGGTTCAGAGCCTTTTCAGCAATGATCGGCTTTTCCAGAAAGTCTCCAATTCGATGAAGTGTCGTGACATGAATATTGCGGATATGATTTTCATGACAAATCTACTCGCAATATTCACAGAGTCTTTAAGGGCGAGTTGTAATCAGAAAATAATATGGGTCCAGCACTATGAAACAAGATCCAGCACAGCAGGAAAAAAGACCGTTGCAGCAAACGATGTACAATAACTTATTGCCCTCCTTGTACGATATGTATACTAAGTCAATGGACAATGAATGCAAATTTGTGAGGTTATAATAGCAGTTCATCCAATGAACCGAGGGGATTCGATCCCGTTTTCAAAGAGCAATCCTAAACGAGTTATACAATGAGGTCTACATAGCTGAACAATCGAAGGTCGTTTGGGTGAAGATCACATCTGAGTAATATGTTCGGCAGAATATAAGTCTAAAGCTAAATTTGGATGTGTTAAGCATGGCGTAACTCATTCTCGGGAGCACTTGTAAAAGGTGAATATAAAACCAAAACTAAAAAGTAGAAAATCCAACAATGTTATTATCAAAGATACCGACCAATTTGCGCCAAGTAGTACAACTTGACGTCTCCACTCTCAGCGATCTGATCAATGATCTGTTGTCGGGACAGCGACGACGCAGTTGTAAGAAACCCGTGAAAAACCACCGTAGGTATGTCAGCATCAATCCCATGGATCCTGAATGGAGGTAGGATTGTTTCTAGTCTTTGATTATAGTGCCAGGAAGGAAACTTGCTCAAAATCGTTCACGTAGAAGTTGGATAGATCTGCATCAAGGCTGGCAGACAACTAAAAAGAAACAAAGTAACAAAATAAGTGAACTACATCTGAATTTGACAGCAAACCATTAGTAGATGACCTTTTGTGACAGTTGATCAACAGCTTGCTTGTTGGACTGCAGGTTCCCTGGCCCAGAGGTGACCAGCGAATAGTGGAGATTCGAGAAGTGACCTTCGATCTCATAGTAGTCAGCAGCACCTCAAAGAACATCCTGGTCCACTGTTTTGAAGGTTTATCTTACCACATTAAAATTGTCATGAATAGTCAAGTAATGGTAGCGCTGTTACCGAGTAAGGCCTGAGCCAGTAGGCCGACGAACAAGAGACCCAGGTGCATGCCGCCGCTCTCGGTGGTTGGCACACTATCAGCTCGACATTATCGGGAAGCATTCTATCGGAATTGCTCCCTACGTTTCAAGCTGCACGAATGAGCCGATTATGAAACTCGCCTGCGTCCCTGAAGCGCCAAATTTTTTTCTCATTTGAACGGAACTCGACTGAACAGGTGCAACTGCTCCAGTGGGTTTTCCAAATGACCTTGAAAACCCGATCCTTCACTGAAGTACTTATTCATAGTGCAGGGAGCACCACACGGTGGGTGACCATTCATACGAAAAGTAATTAACGAGGTCGTCTTGCACCTTGTTCGCACCTTGTTAAGAGCACTCTGGCTTACCCCTCATAATATATCCAAATCGATGATTCTGATCATCTTGATCACTCAATGAGTGCGACTAGCCATTTCATTCACACCCTGACCAACATTTATGTTAGACTTAGAAGTTGCCAGAATTTTGCTATAAAAATTCGTGTGCTCATATTTAAGCGCTCAAACTTTAGTGACAGTCAAAGTACTCTCCACCTGATTCACGGCACTTATAGAGATACTTTTTCCAGTGCTCAGAACAATTCCAAGCTCCATTGTTTGGTATCTTTTGGTGCTTCTACCTCTTTTTGTTTCACCCCTGCAAAACATTCCTTCTCAGAGGTTTCTCCCTTAGCTTGTCGAATGAAAAGTGAAAAGGAAAGATTGGGTAGGGAGTTTTCCCTGGAATGCTTGCTTATACATCAAGAACGAAATCTGCTCAATCGATAGCAGAAACTCTTTTTAAACTAGGTAAAAGTGCCGGTGAATTATTCTGGAAGTCAATATTTGGGAGAATGACGTAAACTGGTTAAGCAGCCAGTGAATGATCAGGATAGTCAGAATTATTGGAAGAGTATGTGGAACGTTGGCAACACTTAACAAGGTGTGAACGAGGTGCGAGACGAGTCTCGCTAATTGCTTTTCGTATGAAAGGTCCCCCTCCCCACTAGCTGACTCACCGCTATATATTAGGTTGAAGTAAAAGGAATGGCACTTTTTTCAAAAACATCACTGTATAGTAAATATATAGTAATGGTCATCCTGAATCAGTGCTGTTCCTTTGGGACCATATCACTTTATCATCACGCACCAGGAACGCGAGCTGATGCAAAAACGGGAGCGTAGCGGTGTAAGCCTGGGATGGTTTCATTCATCAGTGTACTGAACTGTTACCGGCCTCCAAATGTTTCATTCAGAGCATGGATAAAGCTGTTATCCTACACCAGCGCTACACAACGGCTCTTGCATTAGCTCGCGCTAGGGATGCATGAAGACATAGTGATGTGGCCGGAAAGAAAACCAGCATTGAATCAGGATGACCGCGAGTATAATTTCGCTCGGATGAAGTAATACGTCTTGATATGATAACAGACTTGTAGAGAGAGGAAAGCTCTTTTATAGTAAACGTATAAAAGATGTCCTTTGCAGTTAGCAGTCATGAAATAAATGCTCGAGATACTTAAAACCGCCTTTTCTGCACCTCAGCTCCTGGCCAAAATTTGCTTTCGAGGGTTATCACAGAATTCGATAGCTTCGTAATTAAACGTAGTAGTGCTTATCACTTTCTCGAGGAAAATTGCCGCATGGCTGCTACCTCCCCCAGCTCGAGAAGTTCTTGTTTCCCTGAAAATTTTTGCCAAACATGACGATGTAGGAATAGGATTCTCAGTGTTTTTTTGCTTTACAGTTCCCGGAGTTCTGGACACATGGCGTCAGGAACCTGCTTGTACAATAAGCCGCGCTCCCTGTTAGTGAAAAAAAAAATTATGGCTTGGAGAAGTTGTCATTCGTTAAAGTTGTGCGAGAGCAACACAAAAAAGCGCCATTTCTTTCGCATCAATCTAATAATTCGATTACATTTCTGCTCGTCATTTCCCTCCACAACACAGTGCCCTCAGAGAGAGAGAGAGAGAGAGAGAGAGAGAGAGAGAGAGAGAGAGAGAGAGAGAGAGAGAGAGAGAGAGAGAGCACTCAGGAAATTCTTGTTTCTGAAGTAATCGTTTACCATGTAACCGAATGTTAGCGAGTCGGAACAAGAAGAAGAGAAAGAATCGCGGTACGTCGTATGTGTGGACGCGCCATGATATTGCCACGGAAGCTTAGGTCAACTTAGACCTTTAGTGTACGCTAAACAATCTAGCCAACAGTTACTTGACGCATTCGCTACAAACATTAGGCCTGGACTATTCGCCTGCACCACAATTGGATTGGCCTAGCCAAGCGGAGTAAGCGGATCTTCTCCCAACAATGTAGTTTATGAGATTTTTGTATGGAAAGAATCTAGAAGAGGTCCACATTACAAAGCTTTATACGAATAAGAGCAAATTGCCCACGAAAAACTGTTTTCGAGCGCCAACTTTTTGGAAGATTGTGTACGGAGCTAACGCGGAAGAAGGTAATGTAAAGGCTCTTCAGTGGGGAAAGTGACCGTTTGGCTCGGTCGGCTCCGTTCAATCGATAAAAAGAAGAATTTCAGTCGCTTATGCGACTTCGGCTTTTACAGGAGAGAGGTTTAGGAAAAGATTTTTTTATTAAAAAAAAACAAGGCAGGTGAAGAAACTAATCCTGCAATACACAGGAATCAGTGCTGTAATACAAAGAAATGCCACCCGAGGTTCCCTGTGCGGCCTTTTATGGCCGCCGCAGGTGGGAAATCCCGGAGATCAGAAACAATCGCATGAGCGAAGTGATCGCCCATGCGTTCAAAAGTAACAATGCTAAACGAAGCTGCGAAAAAAAAAACCAACTGCATATTAACTCACTTAGGTCAGTGATTAGGTTCATGTGTTACTAGATTTAGTTCTATTAGATTGGTTACAATACTACCCCTACAATACTACTCTGTCACTACCCTCCCCTCACGGGAGCGGCGTCCTCGCCGCTGTCGTCCTTAGTATGGCTTGAATACCCATCGCCCTGATCCTCGATGTCCATGGCCACGGCTTCCACGTCCTCTGAATCCACCTCTAAACGTCGGCGACTGCTGACTTCTTCCTTGAACATCGTGTTTAGTGTCACCGGCCATTCCGATCGATCGCAAAACTTGTCTCGCCTGGGCAGGGTCCATCTTTTTCGTGTACTTGTAGAACTTGGTGCGGTTTACCGGCTTATCAAAAACATCGAACAGCCTCTGTTGCACCTGACCCGCGACATATGACTGCAAGGACACCAAGAACTCCTTTATCAAGTGAACTGGATATGCTTCCATCGGTGTCATCCGCGGTGCCGATCCCATAGCAGCACACGGTTCAGCGAACGCGGGTGTCTGTCCAAACATAGTAACCACATTCTGTCGCATCGTCGCTGCTGCACCACGTATCCATTCGAATACATCAATTGTCTTCTGACGATAAGTGTCCCAGGTACTCTCTCCCTGTGGTCCACTCACTGCGATGACCTTCATCCCCTGACGGACCTGTGCCGCGAAGACAGTCGAAAGGCGAATCCAGTGGTTTTCTTCAATGGAGTCCGCTGTAGCAGGCGAGACAAAGATACATACTCCCACTGGCGACCCCGTCTTCAGGAATTCACGCACATCCGTCAGCGACTTATATAAGTGCACGACAACGTTTTCAGCCGCAGCTGCAACTCGCTCGAATCCACGAAATCCGAATGGCAAGAAAACGAGTGTGGACTTCACGGCACCTTTCACTGTGATCTCGTCCCATGTGTGCGATTGTGCGAATCTGATCCCTGCGTTTGTGAGGTCGTTGAGCTGTGTTATATCGATGCTGAGTCCGGCGTTACTTGTCAGCGACACGTTGCTCCCATCATGGGCCATCAAAGCTCGTATGGTATGATCACAGTGGCGTTTGAAAAACACAAAAGCCTTCTCGATTCCAGCAATGGTTACAAAGCAATGGCCAGGATTCCTCATCTGATATCGTTTTTTGTCCAAGTCGGGCTCCGATTCGAATATCGAGATTAACCGGGCTAACTCAAAGATAGATGCGAACGACAAATTAGCGATCACAGCGTCTTCCACGTGCGCTACCGAGCCGAAAGTCAGTTGACGAACAGTACAATTGAACGGCATTGGATCACCATCTTCGAATCGTCTTCCAGAACATCTGTGTAGGATACTCAGAGCGCTGTTATCCACTACTTGGCCGTCCTGTGCGACTGCAGCTCTGCAAGATATAGAATTACTGGCTGAGATTTTACGACCTTTCCACTTTCTCGCCACTCTTCTGGTCCTCACTTTCACCACCTCGTCATCTATCTCATGTGGGATTATTATAAGCGCGTCGTGCTGCACTCTAATTGGTTCGCTTTCTTCCATTATGTGTGTTATCAGCGCCGAGTTTTCGCTCACCTCCAGTACCCTGAAAGGTCCGCTCCAGTTATTGGTTAACTTCGGGTATTTGGTCGAACTCTTCTCTCTAGGCAGCTCCAAATAGACTCGGTCACCTACTTTTGGTAACTTTTCAGGGTTGACTTTGTTACGCTTGTCATATCTGCTCTTCATGTTTGTGGAGTAGCTTTCGTTCAGCTCCTTCGCACAGTTATGCACATGTTGTATAGCATTTAGCAACTCGTATTTATAATCATCAAAGTCCATATGGTTCCAACACAACTTATCCTGAGGGACTTCCTTAGCTGGCCAGTTCGGGTCGAATGCATGCAGAATATAAAAAGGACTGTCTCCGGTGGCCTCATGAGGCGCCACATTATAGGCGAAGACCACCATAGGAAGGAGTATGTCCCACTCTGCTGGAATCACTGTCTGCTTCCTAAGCATACGTGTTAGCGTTCCAACGACCCTTTCAGTCACCCCATTCTCACATGGGTTGTATCCTTTTGTCGTGGACTGTCTTATCCCCGTGATCTCGCAGACCTCTGAGAGGATGCTGTTGACAAATTCAGGTCCCTGATCAGAGTGAATGGCCTTTGGCCACCTACACCCTTCACATATCCATCTTTCGAACAAGGCTCTGGCAACAGTCTGGCCGATTTATCCGGAATTGGATATGCCCCCACAAACTTTGAAAAATGGTCAATGACCACTAACGCGTACTTATTCCCGTTTGTGGACAAGCCCAGCTCCACCAAGTCAACTCCAATTAACTCGTATGGCTTCGACGTTGTTATCGGCTTCAATGGCGGGACAAATCTTTCATGCGGTCGGGTCAGGAAGCAATCTTTACACGACTTCGACCATCGTATAATGTCAGCATCCATACCCTCCCAGAATAGAGCTTTTTTAAGCTTCCGCAACAACTTTTTCCCGTTAAGATGCCCTGCCATGGCACCTGAGTGAGCCTCATTGAACACAGTTTTCCGGCGGGACTTTGGAACCACTTTCACACTCCTTTCATTCTCCAGTAACACCAGTTCCCCGTTTTCGATGTCAAAGTCCGCCACTACGAACTTTTTGCTGCACCGCGGGAGTTTTACAGTCTTGTCCAACCTTTTCTCCGCTAAATCGGAAATTAACTGGTTATAATTTGGGTCCTCTCGTAACTCCGCTAACCACTCCGACTCTTCCCTACGTGTACTGCAAATGACCATCTCGTCCTCATCGCACACTTGCTTCATGTCACTTCCATCAGGTTCAGCTGCTCCCCTGGATAGTGCATCCGCCACAGCATTGGCTTTACCAGCTACGTACTGTATGTCAAGCTTATATTTTTGGACCTCAAGCGCCCACCGGAGTACTCTCGCCGACACATTTGTTTGTTTAAATAAGCTCGTGAGAGATTTATGGTCCGTCCTGACAATTGTCCGCATTCCATAGATGAAGAAATGGAATTTCTTCAGCGCAAATACCACTCCCAGTGCCTCCAAGTCAGTAATGTGGTAATTCTTTTCCGCCTTGGACAAACTCTTCGATGCAAAGTAGAGAGGGTGCAGCATCTTATCCTCTCCTTCTTGACATAACACCGCGCCTAGGCCGCTCCCCGACGCATCCGTGTATATGATGAAGGGGTGTGTTCCGCTAGCTGCTCCCTCCAAGTTCGGTTGTCCCAGCACTGGGGCCGTTGACATGGCCGCCTTCAGCTCTTCGAACGCCTGATCGTGAGCCTGTGTCCACTTCCACTCCACTTTCGTACTTGTCAGTTCGTACATACTTTTCGCCACCTTTGCAAACTTCAGGATAAACTTCCTATAGTATGATGCCATACCCAAGAACGTCCTTAATTCGCCTACATTCTTAGGTTTTGGGTAGTCCTTGATCTTCTGGATTTTACTCGGATCCATACTCACCCCTTTGGCATTGATCATGTGCCCCAGGAACTCTACTTTTTCACTGAGGAATTTGCACTTCTGCGGTTTCAGCCGAAGGTTTGCTTTTCGCATTGCAGTTAAAACCATCTCTAACACTTGGAAGTGCCTTTCCCTGGTCTCCGTCGCGACCAAGATGTCGTCGATGTACACAAAAACTTCATTATCTTTTATGCCTAGCTCGTCCAATACCATGTCCATCATCCTTTGGAATACTGCGGGCGACGTACACAAACCGAAAGGGAGGACTTCAAATTCATACAGACCCTCACTTGATATGAACGCACTTTTCGGTTTGGCGGTTTCCGACAATTTAATCTGCCAGTATCCTGAAGCCAGGTCGAGTGTAGAGAAAAACTTTTTACCACTTAAACTCTGTAGAACCGTATCAATTGTTGGTAGTGGATACGAGTCCTGCTTTGTAATCTTGTTCAATGCCCTGTAGTCAACGCATAGTCGTAAAGTACCATCCTTTTTTCTTACTAGGACTACAGGAGACGCCCAATCGGACTTGCTTTTCCGAATGATTCCTCGTTCCAGCAGTCCTTTTATTATTTCTTTGAACTCCCGGCGTGCTCCTATTGGCACTGGCCGTGTCTTCTGCTTTATAGGTGGACTATCCCCGGTGTCTATCTCATGAGTCACCAGGTCTGTTTGAGTTAGTTCAGCATCCCGCACAGCGAACACGTCCGAAAACCTTGAAACTAACTCCCCTAATTCAGCCGTCATTGAACTCCCCTGTGAAATCAGTTCCATGAGTGCCTGTTTTCTCTCATGCGAATCAATCGCCTCCTTTGGTTGTTTCTCCATCATATCAGCTTGCTCCTCTAGCGCTGCTCGAGGTACATAGTTCTCATTTTTCCAACTACCGACCACTTCTCCTTTTCGGAATACCATCGGCTGGTCGCCGACATTCGCTACCGGCAATTGCACAATTCCCTCCATGGAAATTTTGCACACTCCAGGTGCCAGAGCTGCATTTTCCGACTCGAAGAAGGCGTCGGTTTGCTTTGGCGTTACTTCTACTGGAAGAAACTTCATACATCCAGGTGGCAGAAACATCCTCTCATGTACTCTTGCCTCCTCACTGGTGCTCTCACTATGTATGAAACGCCCTTCCTCTGATTCTGCTTGGAGTACCTTACCTAACCTTAGTCCAAACACTTTTAAGGCATTGGTGCCCAAGATAATTATGTCGTCTAGTCCCTCTCCAACATGGAAGGCTACGGGTTTGGTTTCCCCCTCCATTGTAACTTTCATCTTGATTGTATCGATGAAGCTCATTCGTTCACCAGATGCGTTACGAACGATGGCTTCCACTCTAGGAATTCTCTCGATGTACCTATCAATGTCCACTTTCTTCTCTCGTGCTCTGCGGAACACATTGAGCGGAATTATTGATGTTTCGGATCCTGTATCTAAAAGGGCAGCTAGCTCCATTCCCATCACAGTGATTGGTACTACCGCTTTCTCGCCGAACAGACCTCCCGTTTGCTCAGTCATAGCGGTTTTCCTAGCTGTACAGAGGAACTTATCAAGTAACGCTGAGAACGACCCATGGTTTTGTGGACTCGCTGTCAACGACCCCTTGGTTAATGTCCTGCTTGCCGTTGCACCGACACCATCCGAACTGGTGCAGCGCCTTGCTATGTGCCCCTTTTTGCCGCACTTGAAGCACTTCACCTCCTTCTCGGATTTGGTTGCCGTCTCCTTTATCGTTTCATCATTGCCTACTTTCCTTCCTACACTGCTTGATGCCTTCCACGACTCGCTCATTTCCAACATACGCGAGCTTCCACTGCGCTGCTCACTCGAACGTGTCAACGGGGTTTTCATCAGAATTCTACTTTGTGCCATCTCATTCGCTGTCCTTTTTGTACGCTCCAATCGAAGAGCTGCCTCCTTCACCTTTTCGTAGACCGCTTCTTTATCACTAGTCTCTAAGGCGTCCGCTAGAGTGTAACTACCTTCCCACCTAGCTAACTGATTGAAAAGGATCTCAGCCTTCTGCAGTGAGATTGCCTCCGGTGGAGTATCAGGGTAGGCCCTACTTGCTATTCTCTCTAACACCAGACAGAATTCAGTCACCGACTGTCCTTCCCTCATGTTGAGTTTTCGCAGGGCCGTCATCGCTTTCAATCGTGCGCTGTTATTATCCTCGCATAGTCGAATTCTCATAGTCTCTACCACTTCATCGAAGGTCCCCGACCTCACAGATGTTGGCAGGGTTTCGAAAATCATCAAAGCATCTCTTTTCAGCAACCCCTCAAACAACATGATGAGGCTCCTATCATCCCAAAGCTTTCTTGGGTATTTCACTAGGAACGAGTTAATGAATCTCCGAAAACTCTCTTTTTCCTTAGCACTAAATGGGTGCACTTCCGGTAAACTACTCGTTTTCATGTATTCAAGAAAACTATTCTCGGTCCTCCTTCCTTGCTCACTTTCCTCACTTGCTTCCAAGGATGCTAACTCACCGGTGACCCACGTACGTGGTATTCTTTCCTTTGTCTCGGGATAGCTTTGCCTTGGCCACGGCAAGGAGGATGTGCGGGTCCCATTCCTCAAGTTTTGCATAATCGACATCTGCAACAATTCGCTATTATCGGACCCAATCCCTCGGAATCTCTGCCATCTTCCCATTCTTGGCTGTACATCATCGCTAGACTCACCGCCAAGTGCTTGCCTCGGTTCTGCGTTGTGACCGTTTGATCGACCCAGAGCTTGCACGCGTTCACTTAGCTCCAGTACCTGCAACTTCTCTGATTCAAGCTGTGCCTCTAACATTTTTATTCTACTATCCTTTTCAGCCATTGCCTCCATAATGTTTGCCACACTTTCCTCAACTACAGCCGGGGTGCATCCTAAGTTGCGGCATATCATTCCCATTTTTTCTTTTAGGGTCACAGCCTCATCCAAATAATGCTCGATTTGTGATGTGCGTGTCAATTCGGCTACGCGTAGTATCTCGAAGACACCTTCCTCAACATCCTGTGGCCTTACCTTGGCAGAGTTTTGATCACTATACCTGCGAACCTGCTCAAACACATTTTTTATGCCTTCCCATGCGAGTTGGGTCTGCTTCCTAACTACATCTGCCACCTCATTTCTAACTGGATCACTGGAGCGGAACGTCCTACTTAGCACTGATTCACACTCGATTCCTATGCCTTTTACATATCTGTGGGCAAGTTTCATAAGCCTTTCCATCTCCTTGAACTGACTCACTTGATTATCCTGTCCTTGCTCCAATTCCATTTCGACCTCGCGGTCCACTTCTTCCAGTACGTTGCCGTCCACAGGCCCTAGTAGTGCCTCTTCAGATAACTCGTTGAGGGCCATCTGCAATCGATAAATGTCAGCGTTGAATCAATCAATACGTACACGCGACGCTTACGATCGATAACGATACGGAAATACGGCTAGGTGAACTTGCAGTCTACAATCGATACGGCAAACCAGCAGTTCCCAATCAATAGCTACGCGAGGAGCCAGCACGGCTCACTCGTCTCAGATCGATCGGTGCTGACCTACCTGGCCACCAAGAGGAACTCCTGGGTTCACCTTTCTAACTCTAGCTCTCCGCAGGAACTATGAAAGTTCACCACGCTTCTACCTGCTCTTAGCGCAGGAACCAACGAGGGTTCACTGCTTCTCCCTTCTGTATACTTTCGTAGGGGAACCCTGCTGGCTCACCCTAGCTGTTGACGGAGCGGCGGTTCGGCCCCCAAGTGACCGTTTGGCTCGGTCGGCTCCGTTCAATCGATAAAAAGAAGAATTTCAGTCGCTTATGCGACTTCGGCTTTTACAGGAGAGAGGTTTAGGAAAAGATTTTTTTATTAAAAAAAAACAAGGCAGGTGAAGAAACTAATCCTGCAATACACAGGAATCAGTGCTGTAATACAAAGAAATGCCACCCGAGGTTCCCTGTGCGGCCTTTTATGGCCGCCGCAGGCGGGAAATCCCGGAGATCAGAAACAATCGCATGAGCGAAGTGATCGCCCATGCGTTCAAAAGTAACAATGCTAAACGAAGCTGCGAAAAAAAAACCAACTGCATATTAACTCACTTAGGTCAGTGATTAGGTTCATGTGTTACTAGATTTAGTTCTATTAGATTGGTTACAATACTACCCCTACAATACTACTCTGTCACTGGAACAGTGCATTGTAGTTTAGTGTATTTCCAGTTGAGAGTGCAGAGGTGCTTATGACAAATCGCGCACGTTCTATGTAGTTTGTTATTCGCAGTGATTTTTTTCAAAGTTTTTAAAATGCCAGGTCACACTATCCCACTTCAGGGGTGTCTGGTAGAATTTATTGCAGTTTTGTGAGGCCTACTTCATCAAATCCATAGAGGCATGAATCATCACGTCATATACAGTAGCGAGCAAAAAGATTGCAACTTTTGGTTTTTCATCTATAACTTCTTGCAAAGCAAAGCGTGGGAGTTCAAATTTTTATGGGAGTTGTAGATACTCATGCGAGATAAATAAGGAATAATCCCTTCACTCCATTGACTTCACTTTTTTTAAGAAACATTTTTCTCACAGAGGCCTTAATCTGTAATTTGGCACCATCCGCGATGTCTCATAAAATGAAGTCTGTCGTTAGGGTCTGATTAGGAATTGGTTCCTTGCAACAGAGCCAACCCGGGTATGCTTGAAAATGTGCATGCGCTGACCACTTGTTGACATCTACAACGACTATGTGCGATTGGTTCAGCAGTGATCCTCTATGGGTGTTTCTGTCACTCTGGCTCCACTCATCGGCTCTATCTAAAAGGGAGGGATGCCTCTGATGGTTCTATAAATTTGGGTACAAGTGTTCGATTCCAACGCAACTTATTGCTCCCTCGCATTTCCGAAATATTCAGGGTTGTTGCCATGCAGCCAATGATGCACATCACAGAAAATAAGTTTTGGAATTTTTTCTGTCTCGCGGAGGAAGATACCTTGCGGATAATATAAGTGGTCAAAATTCTCCAGGGTCCCTAGAATATTGCAGTGTGCGTGGCGACTCATGGCGCCTTGTATTTATCGAAACAGGACTACTCGAAGTGAAGAGAGCTGGTCACTAGCACGAGCATGTGTGGCCCCTCGCTCCACCTACGAGTTTTCCCACTTCGCCCAGAGTCTTTTGATTTGAAAACGTCTCTTTTAGTTTGTTTCATCTAATTCAAACTGAATTAGCCTTTTCTTATAGTGCCAGGTCACAGTATCCCGCTTCGATGATGTTTCCTAGGGTTCATTGCATTTTAGCAACATCTACCTCATCAAATTCAAACCGGTATGAGTAGCCACGTACACTGCAATATTCTAGGGACCCTGGAGAATCTTTACCATTTATGGGATATTTAAGGTATCTTCCTCCTCGAGACAGAGAAAATTCCAAAGCTTATTTTCCGTGATGTACATGATTGGCTGCATGGCAACAACCCTGAATATTTCGGAAGTGCGAGGGAGCAATAAGTTGCGTTGGAACCGAACACTTGTAACCAAATTTATAGAACAATCAGAGGCATCCCTCCCTTTTAGATAGAGCCGATAAGTGGAGCCAGAGTGACAGAAACACCCTTAGAGGATCACTGCTGAACTAATCTCACATAGTCGTTGTAGATGTCAACCAGTGGTCAGCGCATGCACGTTTTCAAGCACAACCGGGTTGGCTCTGCTGCAAGGAACCAATTGCTGGTCAGACCCTAACTATAAACTTCATTTTATGAGGCATCGCGGATGGTGCCAAATTACAGATTAAGCCCTTTGTGAGAAAAATTTTTCTTAAAAAACGTGAAGTCAATGGAGCGAAGGGATTGTTCCTTGTTTGTGTCTTTTATGAGTACCTACAACTCCCATAAAAATTTGAACTCCCACGCTTTGCTTTGGAAGAAGTTATAGACGAAAAACCAAAAGTTGCAATCTTTTTGCTCGCTACTGTACACTGCGATATTCCAGGTGTCCTGTAGCATTTTTAACACTCATGGGACCATGAGACTAATGGGACCGTTCAAGATTCTGTCTTCCTCTCTGAGACAGAAAAGGATCCATATCTTATTTTCCGTGATGTGCACAATTCGCTGCAATGCAACCAGCCGGAGTCTTTCGGAATTCCGACGAAGCAATTAACTGAATTAGAAACGTACACCCCAACTACACTTTTACTAGGTTGTTGGAAGTTCCTGCCACTCTCCTCCTCTCGCTCGAGATTGTTCGGGAATTTTCTATATGAGCAATTGCCTTCTCATACCAAATTTCTCTTCGCATTCTGTCACGATTATAGCCGAAAAAATCGTCGTTGACTAGGAGTATTTTCGATGCTCCTCCTTTCTAGGACTCATAAAACACGGTAACGAATGCGACGCGTCAGGAAATATACGTCGCAGGATAGACCCCACCACTGGATCTTACTGCACTATAAATATTTGCTCCCACAAGTTTGAAGACGGCGGTCTCGCCTTGAGACAAACTAGGAATTGGTCCACCGGCTGAGGTAGTTGGGGGGGGCCTTCTGGAGCTGCTTGAAGAGCGTCCGCGGCGTGACATGTGGGTGTGGTAGATCATAGCAAGGCAAATATCGACACATGCCCGGCTAAGAAAACACAAGGATTTTTGCTTCCAAACACAAAATTGTGCCTGAAACAATCCATAACGTGCCCGAATTTTGAATCTTGAAATATCTCCATCTTGAAGCTCTGAAATGGAATATGTCTGCCATTTGAGCAGTTATTTAACACATTACGGACTGAGTACATACACTTTCGCATTGCGATTGCACGTGGCCAATAGATATTTTTTGGCTGCGCGGCGTGATGCACCATGTTCATCATAATGTCCCCAATGTGTTAATCACTTGGTGTTATTTGGGGTACACTACTCAACTATGTTTACAAATAGAATATGCATATCTTCAAGCAATGGAAAACTTGGCAGATCTCAGAAAGCTGTTATTAAGAAAGCTGTTTATTAGCATTCAATTTGCGACATTCGTAAATACAACGAATGCCATTGTTGACATTGTTTTAATTAGTTGTTTCGTCAATTTGCACATCAGAAAATATACTGCTCACAATTCTGAATTTCTGAAACAGGAATGTCAAAAATTTGCGAAGGAATTGGGCAGAACATCTCCATGCAGTGGAAGAACGTTCAGCTACAAAAGGAAAAATACCTCAACGATATGCACCAATATAGACGGATCCTACACCAGGAGAATGAGCCAGAACAGGTTGAACAAATCGTTGCTTCTCTGCTGCAGGTACGGCTGCTTCTGCAGTCCCAAACTTGGGAGGATTTTGCATTTCATCTGGAAGTGATTTGCCTGCATCAGGAGGTTGTCCAGGATCTCCATAATGTGCTGCACAACACGGTTGTGGTGTTGGTGCTGGTGCTAGAATCGGTCTCGGCATTTCTCCCTGCGGTGGATTCATTGGAGAAGGCATCGCTGGGGGAGCAGGAGTACCCAGCAGCGGAGAGGGCGGCATGTTTTGTGGTTGAGCCAGCGGTGGTAGTTCAGCGCCAAGTAGAGCACCTTGTGGAGGTGCTTGTCCAGCAACAGCTAGTTTTGCCACATATTCATCAAATGAGGCTTTGAACTTGGTAAACATCTGGAAAAGATCACTATCATTCGGCAATAGTCGGAAGTGGTCAGAAAGAAGCAAGTAAATGATCAACTGTATACCCGGAGAAGTTCCGGCTTGTTCCAGTATCCCATAGCTTTTCCGTACTCGCACAACGCTTCGGCCACGTAAACGTACTGCACTTCTACTTGCACACTATGCATCCGTTGATCTGCAGTGAGGCTTGTAAGGAGGAATAGTTTTTCTTCCGATAACCATTATGTTTTTTGCTAATGATGCGCGCGTACCTCAGTTCCATTAGTCACCTATTTGAAAACACTTGTTAGTCAGAGAAGCTGTAACTGTAACTCTTTTCAAAATGAAGCTCCTCTAAATCTGAGCATATTTTCGGATTCCTCATCGGAATTGGAATCGAACTGTATATAAAATTATTTGAACTTTGACTTCAAAAATTTGTTTTTTCAAAAATTTGAAAATTTTTCAAAATTTCAGCAATCAGGGCAAAATCTGAAAAAACGTTAAAAACCAAGAAAATATTCGAGGAATGAGGTTTCTGAACACGATCATTGGATTTCGCTTGATTCTCGGGTTTCAATGTTTTTTTTTTCAGTTTTAACCTGATTGCTGAAATTTTGAAAAATTTTCAAATTTTTGAAAAAACAAATGTTTTGAAGTCATGATTCAAATAATTTTATATACAGTTCGATTCCAATTTCGATGAGGAATCCGAAAATGTGCTCAGATTTAGCAAAGCTTCATTTTCGAAGGAGTTACAGTACTGCGACGGTTTGTTAACGATTAATCCGTCGCCACCCGTTTTTTTTTTCGCAAAAATTATGGGCGGTATTGTAGCTCCTGGCTCTCCCTAGAGCTGGCTTACTACTTCTACGCTGTTCTTTCTGCAACAGAAACGTCGTTCACGTCCCAAGTTATCAGAGCGGTATTTACTTCGCAATGGAAATAGAGCAGCAGCAAGTGCAGGAGGTATTCGTTCTTGTCAACTTGGAGCATCATAATCGACGCGATTAGGAATGTGGTGAAGCCAAAAACGAAGGATGCAAATACAATATTGGTAAAGAGCTAAGCAAAAGCTATAAAATGTTTCATGAGTTGCAACCAAATGAAGCCACCGAAGACAATGAAAAACATAATGGAAAACTTCATGAACTCATTACTCTATCCAATAAAAATATTTTAAAAGTGGCATTCAAGCAGTGTGCAAGCCGCTGCCGCAAATAATGGCTGCTCTGTCAATTGAAGAAGTCAGTGCAGATGTATGCGAACGATATTAAAATATATAGTTGCTACAATGAGCTGAATCGCAACGAAACATTATTAGCTCTGAGTCGTTCCATTGAAAAAATGCCGCTATGGTTACCTGGGATCTTCCAGTGAAAAATCAGTTATTATCCAACAGTCCGGCCGTGGACTTCCAGACTTCTTTTAATGCTTCGCTCGCATTAATTCATCTCATATCCACAATAATATAATTTATTGTCCAATCGAGTTACCTAATGGAAAACCAATGCAGAATGTAGCATCACATTGCTTTCTCCTGCTGCCTTTACTCTAAGCTAGTGGACCCTGTACAGGGTGGTAACGTCCCGTCTTGGTGTACAAGAAGTTCTCGATTGACATAGCCAGCTATCTGCCACCGGTTTACCGTGGAATGATGAAAGAGAATGATTACCATTTCTTGCACATTTTTGTTGGTAAAATAAGGGTTACCTTGAGTATACAAAAGAGGTTGGTGAGGAATAGTTAGGCACTAATGAGAAGGGTGAATGCAGGAGTGGTCGTGAGGCTGAACAAAGGGCAAATATGTACATTATTCATCTACTGCCGGGTGCCACTGTCAAATACTTCCACTATTGGGATGCGATGCCGCTCTCACTTGACGGAGAACTCGTCTTCTAGTGTTTCATCGCTAATTGGCTCCGGCGCACCCTTAGCACAACGGTGGACCCGTCTCCCCCACTTCTGGGCGCTGGTGCACCCATATCACAGCAGAAGACCCGCCTCCCCCACTTCTGGGCTGGGATTCATGAAACGATAACCAACCAAACCAAGGTGGCTAACATGATTGGTTATTGTAGTGACTACGTAGTGCTACGAGACGCAGACGGCAAAACTTGGTTTGCTAGCCTGGGTTCGCTTGGTTATCGTTTCATGAATCCCAGCCCTGGGTGTCGGCGCACCCTTATCACAATGGTGGACCCGGCTCCAGGCCTTCCTCCACTTCTGGGCGCCGGCGCACCCATTGAACTGTTGCATTGCACATCATCCAACCTTCTGCTCGACCTTCTCTCTAGCCCAACAACACCCGGTCGTAGCCTTTTATATCATCTTGCAAAAAAAAAAGAAACATATCCGCAAAATTGAGAAGGTTCAGCAGATTTCCACAAGGATCCTGTTTAATAGTGCTTTCCCAGACAGTAGTTACTCTGCAGTTCCATGGCGACCTACTTAGCAAGAGAATGTGTTTGGCAAGACATCTTGCAGGTTAAAATCTTGCTTGGCAAGACATTTTGCGGGAGAATGGGTCTAGAGTCTGTTTGGCAAGACAAAATGCGAGAGAATATGTTCACGACTAATTTTCCGGGTGTTTGGCAAGACAAAAGGCAGGAGAATATGTTGACTACCCATTTTCCTGGACAGACACCTACAAAGCATCGGCTTTTGAGTCGATGAGTCGGTTCAATTATCCAAGTTTGAGGTACGCATTCCAAAGAGAGTCGTACATCAGGGGATTGGCGCTGTCAGTCCGAAGTGTCTGCTAGGAAAAATCACAGCCTGATTTTTGCATTAGGATATCTCCGTGGTCCTCGCCGCAACACGCACGACAGTGCGCAGCCTGCTGAACACCAGGGCGACGTCCAGGGATATTGTTCCTCCAGACACGGAATCAATGGATGTCATCGGTTCAACTGCTTGAGGAGGTACTTCTCCCGAACTAGTTCCTGGATCTGATCATTAGATGCAAAGCTTGAACATTGTGGTAATTTTGGAGACCTCTCCTGGCAATGGGAGGAAATAGGAGTACATGGCTAAATCTCCCGTACAATGTTAAAGCTCAGTTTTTGCATGGCGACCTATTTGGCAAGGTTTGCATGATGACCCATTTGGCGGGACATCATGTTTGGCAAGACATTTGGCGGAGTTCGTTTGTCTGGCTCGTTTGCAAACCCGTTTCCTAGGTTGCCATACAAACCTCGCCAAATGGGTCGGCAATGGTCTTCAGAGTAGTGTTTTGCTTCCGAATACTGCACAAGGAAACCCGGTTGCAAACTAGCAAATATTGGGTCTTGCGTCCGACCTTTGGTAGGAGTAGTGCATCGGTGTTTCATTACAATAAGTTACGGAAGCATCAATTCAATATTTGTTACAATTTGCTATTTTCTAGAACTGTAAGCCGAATGATCTGGTAAGTAGCTGTGACTCAAAAACTTTTCGTGAACGCCTCAATAAATTGAACATTCTTGATGTTTTGAAAATTTCCGATGTTTAGGTTTGCCTTAGGTCGTAATTACATGTAAGACCTTGCCCCAACCATGGCTCACAAGCGCTGTACAATCACAATGATTTTTTCGATTGTTGTAGGGTGCATAATTTGGCCTTGTTAAAGTTACCATGGAGTAGCTAGTGAGCAAAATACGCGGCATGGTCTTAGTGTGACAGTTACAAATTGCACCAACCTCACTTACACTCAGCATTCTACTATCACAATGCAGCAATCGTGTTCCTGGCCGGAATCATCTACTGTTCAACCTTAGAACAGTTTTTTGTCTACACGGTAAGTCTGGCTATTGGGTTGCTAGGGGTGGGAATATCTTACAAAAGCAATACTCAAAGTCAGATTTCCCACGAAAATACCTTTCGTGAGAAGTGGCGCCTCTCAGTGTTCATTTACCAAGTCGAATTCGAAATTTCAAAACAGACATTTTCCATACTACATATTGCTACTACTACTGCTTTGCTAGGGCCAGGATGCTGCGTGGCAAATCTTGAGGTTGTGTGTGCACGCTAGATCTAATTTCATCAGTTCCTTTTTTTTGATAAAATAATTTGATACCACATATCATTTGTTATTTTCAGCACTTCTTCATAAGTGTTGCCTGCGTCTCAACTGTGTTGCTCCTAACCCATGTTCTCATGTTGTTTGATTTTTTTTCGAGAGAATGGTTCCTTTAATATCGCCTGTTTGTTTTTATATTTATCCTGTTATGTTTTATGCATTGCCTCTACTTCACATCTTGGTGTGCCCCAGAGGCGCATTTTAATAAATAAATAAATAAATGAGTGAACCGTAAGAAAAGGGTACAAGGTAGCATAAGTACAAAGTACACATATCTACAGCTCATCATTCTGGATATTGAGTTATCCGGCATATTGAGTGGCGACAAAGACTATTTTGTTTATAGTTTTATGACCAGGGTTACAGACGGTATGGTTTTGCTACTTCAAGCAGAGTGACTTATTGATTTGTTTGAAGTTTTGAATAAAAAAACCGCGCAATGTCTTTGCGAGATACTATTGCAGGCAAGATACTCCATTAGAAAAACCTCAGGATTTGGCAGCAGAAGTAGTAGTGGATCAACTCGAGACCTGAGCATTTGAAGCAGAAACAGTGCTAACCTCGTAATTTCCGACAAGTTTCCAATAAATCCAGCTTTTCTCCGGCTAGTAAGGTTTGCAGTGCCATTTCTATTGCTACCTAAAGTTTTCTTTTCTAGTATTCGAATCGACAAGGTAAAAATATTTCCATGCCTAGCAAATTATGCCTATGAAAAAAATACCATTGATCCCGTCCGTCCGATGCCAGCAGAGCAGTGTACAATGATTGGATTGGGGGTGCTGCGTACAACTTGTAAGATACGAAAAACAGCCAGTAGTGACTTTGGAACGGTTTTATCAGGCCTGTAAAGCGCGATTGTTCCGCTCACTCATTGTCAGATCCAGAATCACGAAGCAATAAGAATATACCATGTTCTCCATCGGTGGTGTTTCACGATAAAGCGCGGACCACCGTTGCTTACTTGCACCTCTATCGTTGATCTTGTCACATGGTTGTCGCTCGAATTGACTTTCATATTAGTGAGTGAAATGCCTAGAAGTAAGAAAATTAGTGCCTAATTAGGTGTGTAGTTTTGAGGGTGTCTTCCTGAATATGTTATCAGGCAAAATGGCGGGGACAAGCAAAGAGGCGCCCTTTTCCTCTCGATAATAGGTCTCTAATCTTCCGAAAATGCTTTATAGGATTTTTGAAACTTTGCGTTAACACATTTCCGATTCTTCTTTCTTTTGTCTGAAGGGCATCGAAGAGTTTTTTGTATTACTCCTAAAATTTTTCTTTACTTTCCAGCTCTACCTTTATTAGATACCACTCTTCTTTTGTATAAGATACCGCTCTTCTTTTGTGTTCTCAGTTTCAGCCATTCTTCTTACCAGCCTGATCGTTTGACTAACAACGAATTCTGGGAGTTCTTCTGGTGCTCGCTCCGCTCGCTTTGATGCTGGATGTAAACTTCGTCACTAGGCGTTGGCCAACTCCTCACCATTTAGAACTTCCATCTCCCAACATTGCTCTACTAGCCGATTCCGGAGCATCCACCTCACACGTCTCAACATCTCTGATGACGTTAGAGTTGGATAAAGGCGTGACCAATAAGTGCACTGAAATTGATGATCTAGCAGCTCATTATGAGCAGTGCCTCTTCATTGCATGGTTCACTTCGATCAGATACTGTTTTTACAAATTATCCTAATGAAATATCCCCATAGCAAGCTTCATGTAGTTGGGAGTAGGTTCGTCATCATCCATAGTACGCAGGTCAATGGAATCACAGTGACATTGTGGAAAACCATGACGTTCGGACACGTTTAACGAGCGCGGAATAGGGTCTCAGAGGTGAGATGGACGTATTAAAGGCAGCACTCACGGAAATTTTCACTACTGAAATGAGTCGCTAACCATGTACCCGGCCGCTGGACAATCGCAACAGTAAGTTGAACGCCTTGAATGGCCGCCTACCTGCGAAGATACTGCTGTGGACACATCTGCTGCTCTGGACATTAGGGCTCCGTCGCGCCACCCAACGCCGTTGACAGGGTGTGCGCATGTGGTTCAGCGGGGGCGTGTCTATAAAATTCGTACCTTTTGCAGGGTTCTCGTCCGCGCTTTGGACACACAGGAAATACCGTCGTCATTTTCCGTGTTTTTCGCGTTTTTCACACAACTTCATTGTTGTCAATGAGTTCATCGTCTCTAAAAACCCCGATATACCGCGAAATGTTCAACCCAAAAATTTCCGTGAGTGCTGCCTTTAAACAGTTCAGGGGTTCGGATCGATACATGAATAAACGGAAACCCACTTCGCAGTGGTAGGTTAGCATAAATAGGTAGGGAAAAATATGTGCTGCCTGAATCTTGGTGTTCAGTGAATCAACCAGTAAACTCAGACAAAAAGCATATCAGGAAACTTGCCAACTGTAGCGAAGTATCAAGTGAGGCGTTGCTCGCGCTTGCGACGCAGCAAAAACTGTGCACTTCTCCAAAACTTCACAATGATTTCGCGCGGCAGTCGCGACGGCAAAATCAAGTACATTCCTCACCTGCCAAGATCTCTCTCTTATCTCTCTGTTCTGCATTCGACGCATCAACTTTGCAGCGCATGCAAACATGAACAATGCCTAAGCAGAAAATACGGCAATAGAATATGTTTCGCGGAATTCTGCTAAATTTTCTATTCCTGACACTTATGATATTATTGAATCTTCAACGTTATTTGATTGGCAGATTCAAAGATTGGTGAAAACAGTAGAATTCAATGTCTGTGAAGCGAAGCGAGATTCAATGAAGCGTGCTATAACGAGGCACTGCACATGTTGAGCTGCGAGACCATCAATTTCAATGCCGTTAATGGTAACAAGTTTAGCTAACGTTTTATTCGT
This sequence comes from Ancylostoma caninum, assembly GCA_037903475.1. Classification (NCBI taxonomy): domain Eukaryota; kingdom Metazoa; phylum Nematoda; class Chromadorea; order Rhabditida; family Ancylostomatidae; genus Ancylostoma; species Ancylostoma caninum. The sequence continues at coordinate 1,484,328 of JBAJFG010000079.1, forward strand.
TTATTTATTTATTTATTTATTTATTTATTTATTTATTTGAGTATGATGTATAAGAAAGTCGTGTAAAAAAACAAACAGAAAACAAACATAACAATGAAACAGACATGACCCTGAGCATAAAATTAAGGAAACCTATGACCCAAGTAAGATTTTTGCCATTCTCCGTTTGAAAGAGGCCAAGGATCTGATGATCCCGGTGGTCTTACTCAAACGAACAAAAACCGAGCCGGCTCTAGCCGGTAAAGAATTTGGCTTTGACCGTGGTTCTAGGTGCTGAGAGCAAATTTTCATTTCGCCTCCGCGAGTGGTAGATGGGGTTAATGTAAAAAATTGTGGAAAATTAACTGCGGACTTTCCACTTAATAATTTATGTACCATGCAAATATCATAAAGCTACCTCCTCGACTCTAGGCTAGAAATATTGAAGTAGTTATTCCTAATTTTTGCATTAGGAATAGAGAAAGCCACCTTCACGAACCAAAACTTTCCTCGTGTAGTTGTTCTGGATTTTCTCTAATATTGCAATGTTTTTCTTTTTATGAGGGGAGAAAATGACCGTTCCACTTTCAACCAGTAGTCTAATATAGATTTTGTAAGCTCTGAGCACGACGACGCTATCCTTGGTGGAGAGGGCCTTGATATTTGATATGTGCAATGGAAAGCCTTCCTGTATAGCTCTCTGTAATGCAAGATGAAGTCAAATTTGTTATTGTAAAGGAATCCCAGATCCCTCACATCCTCAACCGTTTCAATTGAATGCGTAGATATCTTGCTATCAGTGGCCAACGCGGAAGAACCAAGCCTCATATGAAAGGTTTTAGTTGAAGAGATCGGAATCTGCCAAGCTTTTGACCACATTGTTGATAATCTTACAAGTAAATAGATTCCGAGATCATTGCCTCATACTGTCGGACAACTCAGAAAAACTGAGCAAGAGCTATTCTTTCTGGGCAAGTACAAGGTTGTATTACCTTTTCCTACCTCACCTCAAAATTCTAGACCACTGATGAAATATAACAGAAAACGCGCTAGAAAGAGTGTACGATGACTTTTCTTGGAATGCGAGCTCTGACAAAATGTGATACAAAGCCATTATTTTCGCCCTTATCCACACCATTACCCGGCACCAAAAGCACTGATAACGATGCGGATAACGGATAGACCAAAACGTACGTATGACGGTGAAAGATAACCAGATACGAATAACCCACTCATTCCTGTCAGACAAGTAAAAAGTCACTCATTAACTCTGTCGTTTGGTGGCGATACATTTGACAAGAGAATGTGTTTGGTAATACATTTTTTGGTTTTGCCTTTCAACACATTTTCTGGGAGAATGGATCAAGATTCTGTTTGGCAATACAAAAGGAGAGAGGATCTGTCGGCGATACAATTTATGCGTGTTTTGATAACGCGTTCACTTCATTCTTACAAGGGAGTTGTACGAAGCGAACCCCGGGGATCAAAACGAAACATCCACTTACAGAAGCATTGTCTAAGATAATGTTGATTACACATATCATTTTTGCCGAATGTCCTGATGCGATCAGGACAGCGCGCTAAAAATTTCTATATTGCACTGCCATAGGATTCCATGTAGAGCTGGAATTTATGAAACTTTGACTATTCGAAGCAACTGTGATTACCTTGATTACGTTTCCTGGACCATGAAGTGTATAACTGCAGAGGTTTTGGAAGTCTCGTACACCGTTTTGCTCAGCGGCTCGCATACGTTTGACTGACATGGGAATTTCAAGCGCGGCCCCTGAGCTGACACATTGCATTTAACTTCTCAGCTCAGCTTTTTCCAGTTTCCTAACAAGGAAACTCGTCCGCACCAATATCAGATTTGGCCCTCAAAATAGCGGTTTCTGACCGTTTTTTTTCAGATCTCAAGCACATCACTAGAATCAGCTAGAGTAGGACTGGATTCTGTTGATGTTCCGATATCCATCATAATGTGACACACTGCCTTTAATAAGAAGCAAGATAATCTCATGAACTGCTTAATATTCATCAATTTTGAAAACAAGCAGTCAATAATTCTACTTTGCAACTTGGACTTATCCCAACGCATTGCATAGATCCTAGATCCCGAACAACTTCAGATCAGCCTGTATGAGAACATTTTCAGGGGTGTGCGTCATGATGAGGCAAAAGTGGGTGGGCAATGTGTCTGCGATTGGTTCATTCGAACCCTCGCCCCGCCCTTCAGGACCTACTCGCACTAATTCGCGCGCGATTTCGCCTTACTTGCCCATGCAAATTTGAATGTGAGTGCGGACGAGTCAACGCCGAAGGGCGGGAAGACGCTGCCCCATTTTGCCTCATCATGACCCACACCCCATTTTCAGCAAAAGCGGCTGCCACTTTGCAAGATCTGTCACTTCTTGCACGGCTTTTGCCATGCCGTTTATACACCACAGCAGCATTGAAAGCGATTCTTTCTTGGGTGAGCAAATAAACTGCAGTAGTATTCACGATATACTGCAAGTTTGAATCCTATAGCTCAAACATCTCATCTTGTAGTGCGCTGTTTGACAATATTGCCAGCCGAACAACCACAAATGTACCAAAGTTATGAAAATTATGAGAGAGTGTACTTGTCATAATTGACTTTTGACTGCAAAGACAAAGCATTACAGTTACAGCACCTCCGACTTCCATCTTCTGGTCTTGCGATAGTGGCCAGTACTGCTCGCATTTGCTTTTGCCCATCTCTACTGTGTCACATAACATCACAATGTGGGCAACATGTTCACACACAACCATGCGCCAGAAGTCTTCAATCGTATTGACCATGGGACCCTAAATTATCCCTCACTTCTATTGGAACATCCGGCACTGCTAATTGCTGATTTTAAATGCAACGCCATTAAGTATTCAACTAACCTGTGTGCATATGAAGGTGTTCAAGAGATTATTCCCTTTCACATAGTTGGCGTGAATATAGTCGGACCCTTTTCCATCCTTTAGTATAACTCGAGTGTAGTCATTACAAATGACGTCTGAAAACGGGTAATGGTGAACTCAGACATTCGAGCAGCACTAGTCTCGGTGGGCGAGGCCTGTTCCGCCCATCGCCCCGCCCATTCGGCACAAGTTCGACCGTGCTGGAAATGTTATACAGTGCTGCCAAGTTTAATGGCAGTACCAAACAGTTGCCGCGCACTCAAGAAACGGCAAAATTTTTTGCAGCACCGCTCCCACTGTGCTGCCGGACTTAGATCGATTTGGTATCGATCGAATTTCGCGTCAGCGCAATGACGCAATTTCGGTGCGGCGCGCCGAGAAACATTTTCGAAAATGTTTTTTTCGTTTCTTTTCCGTTCTGTCTCATCTCTTTCACTTCTTTCTTTCTTTCTATCTCCTTCTTCTTCTTCTTTGAATGTTTTTGTGCCCTTTTAAATTTGTTTTACTGCATTTTAACTACTTCTTTGCGCGCAACTTCTCCCTCACGTTTTTTCTTCATTCTTTTTTGTTCCTTCACTCTCTTCTCTCCTCTCTCTCATCCTCTTTCTCTTCCTCTTCTCTCTTTAGTTGTTTTCACGCGCGCGTTCTTCTGTTTTATTGAAATTTGACTCTCCCCGGCGCGCGTTTTTTTCGTTTTGTCGCAATTTGAGTACCCCACCCGCGCGTAACTTCTCTCTCACTGTTTTTCTTCAATCTTCTTTGTTCCCCTCCACTCCTTTCGCCTTCCTCTCATCCTTTCCCTCTCCTCTAATCTTTTCTACGTTGTTTCAAGCGCGCGCTCGTCTGTTTCATCGCAAATTTTCGCTATCCCCGCCGCGCGAATTCGCTCCCATCAATTCTTTTTATTCTTTCACTATTCCTTTACACTTCTTCAGCCTCTCTTTCATCCTTCCTCTCTTCCTCTCTGCTTTTGCACTGTTTTTGCGGGCGCTTTCACTTGTTTTTTTCTACTGTGACTGTTTTTCGGCGCGCAACTCCTCGCTCACTATTTTTCTTCAATCTCTTTTGTTTCTTCTTTCTGCTAACGCTTCTCTCTCATCTTCTGTCGCTTCCTACTCAATCCTTCGTTGTTTTTATGTGCGCGTCCGCTGGCATTGTTCTAATTTTGGAATTTTTCAGGTGGCAATCGTGTGACGGCGCGAATATGGGTGAGATGGAAGTCAAGATCTTGGATATTGAGCACGTAGACGACAGGACGAGGGCGCTGGACGTCATCAACAACATGTGGGTCTACCGAAATGTCGAAGTGAGTTTTTTTGAAGCCTCAACTTCAAAGAAAACAGTGAACTCCGACTTTTTTGGAAGTTTTTGTTCGATTCGGAGTTCCATTCCGACATTCGCCAATACGTTCTGGTGGAGGAGAAACTACGTCCTAAATCAGTGAGTCTACTTTTTATTCTTTTATCACATTTTCTCAAAATTTTGAGATCTGCTTTCTACCGTTAAATTGATTTAGAAACGCCGACGCTTCTCCATCCCAGCACGCAGCCAAGAAAAGGTAAGTTAGGTTTTTACCTAGTAGCTATGTGAGAGCTTCCAAATTTTTTTATTTGCAGATTGACGACATCTCAAGTGATGGAATTAGTGATTAGTGGACGACGGAGGGAGAGGGAAGCAAACAGAACTTTTCAATTCCGTGACCGAAGGACTGTAGCCCGGAAGTTCGTATGCCTTAATTGGTTTTTTGTCGGTCAGCTACTTTCTTTTGCTAATTTTATTGCTTTCATTCGTTTCTGTTTGTTTCCCGATCTCGAAGTCTCCCCCATGATTTTTTTTCTGATTTGACTCACACTCGAAGAGAATTTTTTCTTTTGGAATGATTTTTGAGCTTTAAAACATGGAATGACTCTGACTTTTTCAACCTTGACTAGAACCATGGATTGAATCTGATTTTTTCGACTATGACTTCAAATTTTGACTCATCAAAAACGTTGCAAAATCTTGTCTCGTTCTCATCACTCTAGGAATTGATACCCAATCTACGTCGCCCTCTTCTCGGATTTGTCGTGTTTCGCCGCATTTTTAAATTTGCCTCGATTTCGCCAGCTGCCGCTCTCACCCCCTTAGCCTGAACTACCTGCTTGCCACGCTTCGCTAATTCCCGAAACTGCCTAATTCCGACGACTACTTTGTGGCACCCAATTCTGACCTCAGTTCTTCCTCTACCCTCAGTCATTCCGATGAAATCCTCACTTCTTCCGATACTGGTGCCGAAAATGCGAGTGCTTTGCCTGAATGTTTTGGATTTTTGCCTCAACTTTTTGGATTTTTAGCACAGGTGCACTTTTTGTCTGAGTACGAAGTTTTCTAGAAGGGAGTTTTTTAGAATTTACGAGAGCGATAAACTTGTTGTGAGGAGTGCACGTGTGCTATTTTTTTGTAATTTTTCTCATCGCACATACCTCACTGTTTACTCACTTACCGGTCATTATTTTATTAACTGGTCGCTCTACTCACTTGATATTTTATTTACTAGTCTCTCTACTCACTTGATCTTAGAAGATATTGATTATTCCCGAAATTTGTACATATTTAGTTTTATGCTTTAGGGAATTTTGGGCTTTTTTTTGTGCTGAGATTACAGTTCAACTTGATGCCAAGCCCAAAATTGCCTAACCTAGTCCGAAATTGTTGAAGATATTGATTACGCTTGATATTTGTATGTATTTCACGTTTTTAGAAAATTTTGGGCTTTTCTTTTTAACGAAATCTTGAGTGTTTTCCTAATTTTACTTTTTTGCCCAAAATTTTCTAATACTATCCTGAATTCTGAAGTTGTTTGTTTTTTTTTTGGGTGTCTTGGGCATCGACATAATTGGATTTCATCGCAGATTTTGGTTAGTCTGACCCAAGACACCCAGTTTGATGTGTATTTCTTGATATTTTTGCTATTAGAGCATTTTTAGGATTTTTATGAAAAACTGTTTTTCCTGACGTTACTGGAGCTTAACGGAGCTTTAAGCATGCTTATTATTCGTTTTAGTGTGGATTCTGATCGAATCTGTATTTTTGTTGATAATAAATTTTTCATGAATTTTTCGACCATTTGACCATCAGAAAATTTCAGAGTTGGGGCAGCACTATAGCCAATAGTGCTGCCACCTTAAGGTCCGCGGGGGGCCGCGGACCTTAAATTGGCAGCACTGTCGGCCCACTATGGCGGCACTGTCGCCCCACATTAGCAGCAATATCTGTCCAAGACCCGATACAATTGCTGATATTATATGAATACTATATGACCGGAATTCTATTGGTGATGATAAAGAACTCTCAAATTAGCAGCTCTTCTCGAAAAGCCATAAAGCTAGTGCCGCTGAAGGCCGAGCCTAGGGCTGAGCGAATGTCTGAGAAGAAGAACCTTCACATGCTCGTTGCCAGAAAACGGCCGAGGAAATTTTTGGGCTTGAATTTTCGGCTCGTAGATGGTTACCGATATATCGCAACAATGAAGAGTATTCAGGGAATTATCTCCTGTTCACAAAGGTAATCTTGCTTTGAGCGGTTGGTTCGCTCTACCATCGCCACTAACTAGCCGGATGAAATGACATATTTTGGTGAAAACCACCAGCCTCATCATTAACTCTTATGTGAGCTACACGATATCTATCGAAGCTCACATCCCTATAGAATAGTGGCAAGTGTTTCACCACTCGAACTATCGCAGTTTCTCACTGGAATTCTGAAAGTTTCTCACTGGAGTTATCGCATCTCCCACGAAAAGGTACCTGATACAAAAAGCAACGGGTAAAATATCACGCTATCAAACGAACTCCTATGAAGCGCTCGCATCTCTTGGGTTTTCCGCAACGAGTACTGTACGATCCTTGGTGTCCAGCTTTCCCTTTGCGTTTGCATCTTCATCAAGAATTAATTGGATTTGGGCGGTGAAGTGAGCGCGCGTGAGTGTGGCGAGGAATATATTCACATAGTCACGTCTCAGTCTATGTTCAGTTCCGTTCCCGTTTTGAGCTTAGCCCCTATTCAAAACCTGAAGAGATGATCGTAGAAAAAGTGTCATACGATGACGGACGATGTTCAATAAAATGCTTCTTTCTCAATATGCATGCTGTTCAAATATCATGGTGAGAGTTATGCTAAAATTGACGCGGCCGTACTCTTCTATTATGGAGCAATGTCGCATGAGCGGAGGGTGATTTCCGATATTGCATGCAGTGAGGTTAAGATAGCGTAAAAGAGGACAAGCATCCAGGAGCGTTCATACTTCGGCACGACGCGATGGTCGCGTCCAAGCAAACTGTTCAAATGCGATGGGTACCGAGTGGGTGCATGCGCAAGCAGCGGTCGCGATGCGGTAGTTGGCGTATGCCCTCGCGACACCTCGTCGCAGAGCGATGTTGCGTCCTGTCTCTACTTTATGTGGAGAACGGCGCGATGGTTGCGCTGATGATGGGACTGGAGTTGGCCACCGTTCCACAGTTTTCCCAACTGTTTTTGATCCAAAAACTACAGAATCAGATGAATTTCGTAGAAGATGTGAGCGCGAACGAACCCGGACGCGTCGTAGGCGTTTTAAGGAGTAGTTTTGTGGGCTTTCTATGCTTTGATGTTGTTTGCTGTCTAGGAGAGCTTACTGCTTATATCTTGTCAGGCAAGCCATGGAAGAATGCAATGCAGGTGTTCATGTCCCATTTATGTATTGATCTATAGGCTCCTATTCAAACACCGTATATTGATTTAACAGTGAACGTAGGATATTGTCGGGCTTCGACACTCTGTATAACTGTTCACCGTTTTGGTGAGAGTTTGTAGTGAAATCAGTGAGAGGAACCCCCTCCCCCCACCACGTCCCAAGTAATCACAAGGTGACATCTCCAATCAGTGGAACCGTAAGCGCGAAACTAGAACATGATTCGAGTGGAAGGAAAACTCTAACCGGATCAGAAAATCACACTTCCGGCTGATTGAAAACATCAAATCGAGGCACTTGAGCAACGTATGTGTCTAAACCAATCCCTGGCAGTACCAATAAGACACATCCAAACACTGAAAATTTACACAACTTGTCAAAGTACGGGATCACAACATTGCATGCATAAAAGAAAAACCCTCCTGACAATTCAAAAGATTTACATCGAAAAAACCTCTAGCAAATGAATAAATGAGATGAACCCGCAATGCGTCCTTCCACACCTTTGAAAGAAGCATCCCTGACGAAGAAAACGGTGGAAAATTGTGGGTCTCGCAGAGATCATCACTCGAGATCGCTGAGAACTTTTTCTGAATACTTTACACCACGAACTTTGCCGTGAGATTCATGGGAAGCGCGTATTGCCCCGTTTCCCCGTTTTTTTGGCATGTCATGATCCTGCTACGGAGATGGCAAGATTAAGGCAGGACATCCTCTTTTGCAACTGACGACATCAAAAATACTACACAAATAAATTCGGCGGGTGCGTATGGGCTCCCTGTGCCAAACCGGACGTACGCGGTGCGGAGGGTTTTCCCGCTCGTGCCGCATCGGCACGCGATCGCATCCCACGCATCTCATCTGGCCAAACATTGCACTGGGGCACAGCTTGAATCCCTACTCCCCCACAGCGGAGACAAGACTAGGCGTACGAAGCCATCTACCGGCTTACAGGGTGGCTGGGAAGTGAAGCGCGCAAAAACCCTGTGTTTTCGAAAATATGCGCTCTCAAACTGAATTTTTAACACATAAGACAGAAACACTGAAATGACACTATATAAATGAGCTGCTCAAAATGTCAGCAATTGGCCTTCGTACAAGCTCCAAACGAGCTACCACAGAAAATCGATGCGCTAATTTACCCTGACCCAATTCGTCCTCGTCTCTTTAGGGTGAGATAGTCCAAAAAGGGGAATCTGTTGCCTGCTAACTTTCCCACGGATAAGCCCTAAACAGAGCAGTCGAATGTGTCACCATCGAGGCTGCTTCGAGGCTTTTCATCCTCTGTTAAGAAGAACACGTGGAAAAGGACGTCCAAGAAAGTCAATGACGACTTTCCAAATGTGCAGGAATCCAGTCTTGCCGGAAATTTTTTAAAGATATTTTCTTTCAGGGAGACCATAATATTGGCCACTGCTTCCTGTCGTTATAAATCAACGTCAGATGAATGTCAATTTCAAACTATGGGCCAATACTTTCCAGCCACCCTGCGTTTGTTCTTCCTTATGCGCGTTTACAGCAATTTTTGAGGCTCCACTCTGAAGTTCATTGACTACCTATTTGGCGAGGGAATCTGTTTGGCAAGACATTTTAGGAGGTCAGAATCTTGCTTGGCGAAACATTTGGCGGAGTTCGTTTGCTTGGCTTGTTGGCAAACCCATTTGCTAAGATGCTGAACAAAGCTCGCCAAATGGGTCACCAATGGACTTTAGAGCACAGCAGCTATCGTTGCTTCACTTGCTATTTTCTGCCAGAAACCGGCATCGAGTGAAAGTAAGCGAGTTTGCCGGCGGTTCAAACGCCCACATGTCCGTGTAAGGGCTGCATGAAACATCAATCGACTAATACCCTTGTCTTGACTGTATCTCTGTGCATCGCTACCGTTCGCGTTCATGGTTTAAACATGTTCGCATATGAGTGATGATGTCGCTTGCTGTTGTTGAACAGCCTCGTTGCTCCAGCAGCCCAGCGTAGGGAACACACACCACCTCGAAATATTAAGTTTCCATGGGTTTTGATGTTAAGAGAATCAACCGTACCTTTGTACCGGTTCTTTATTGAGTTTTGATCGAATATTTCTCTCGAATAACTGGCAGCGAGATACGGTTTAAGCACAGCATATTCTTTTATTAATCCTTCAACTCCATTTTCAAATACTCCCTAGGAGGTAGGTAGGTAATTCTGTTAATATATCTCACATGCCAACATAATATAAATAGACGCACCTTGACGAAAGCATCAAATACAGTTTTTTGTGCGTCTGTAGGTTTAATTCTATCCTGAAATATAGGTTGCTTATCGATCTGTAATGTTCACTTTCTCAGAACTCAGATAAAAGGGCCACCACTACATTTCAGTGCACACCCCGTCGCTTTCAAAATTTTCAAAGCCGTGTCTATATTCTTCTAGGAACTTACCTTCGTTTTTTCGACGCTCTCACCCTTCTGATCTGAAAGCAGAAAACATGGAAAATTCTTTAATACATGTGCTCCAGGAATGCCATCCGAATAACATAATACGTCGAGTAGAAAACTCAGCAGCCCTCGTATTTGTTACCATACTCACTGTTGCTGCTCAAACCCTCGCACTTTTAGCAGCAATTTCTGAGCGACGGCAGAAAAGGAGGGGAGGATGGCAGCAACTGGAAGGAGTTTTTGCTAGGTCTTCGAATCGACGTATTTTGCTGTTTGGCTCGAGATCCTAGCGCATATTTAACAAAACTAGCACGTGGTCTGTGAATAACTACTCGGGGGAGCATTAGAGCACTAATATGCTTATGAATTAATGAAATGAATTTCATGCGGCTATTATTTCTCGTTGTCGTTCTAGTACCTAGTAAACCGCGGAAAAGCATTCTGTAATGACAGTTATGACATTAGCTGAGAAAGGTGCAGATTTGCCTCCATAAATTAACAACGTTCGAACATTTTCTGAAACTGGGGAAAACATACCCCTAGGATCTTGTCTTTGCAAGGCACTCACAAACCTTTTCATGCGGAATTTAAACATGCTCTCTAAATGGAAGAAATCTATCGATTTTCGTTCGTATGAACAACAACACCTACGTTTCTTCTTCCTCCGCTCTGATACATCAGTCACCTTCTCTGCCGATACAATCTTCTTCTCATTTTCCTAGAAATAACACAATATGGCCAAACATCAATTTTCCATAAAATGGTTGGTCGCTAGATTAGCTAGATGATTAGCTAGATGAACTGCCTCCACTGTCTTGAGAAGTTATAACAATGCCGCCGCTGAGTCAGTCTCTCAGTTACAGAAAATTCTCATGTGGGCGAAAAGGACGGACGTAACTTGAGAAAAGAATTGATAGCTGATGATGGGAGCAGGAGAGTAATGCCTATATTGAAGCTCTCTTATGTCGAAGTACTTGAAAGAGAAACATAGAAAATGCGAGGTGGGACTTCGGAAAAGGCACCCCCACGAAAACATGCATGGCTGGGATGAGCGGACACAAGATTTTCACAACCCGGATAACGGTACGGATAACAGATATGCCAAAAATGACCAGATAACGGATACCGGACAGATAATAACGGATAATCCATTCAGATGCTACAAGACACCAGTACAAACATGAGGTCCCCGAAGGTCGGTGCAGGGGGGGGGGGGTGTGGAAGGGGAGCTGAAGGGGACCAAAGCTTTGCTTCATGCATCTTTTGTGGAGTTCTGATAAACCTTCTAGTACTGACTGACTGTTATGACAATATATGACGCTGCCAACCAATTTGTCTTCGCAAAAATGAAAAGCAGAGAATGAATGGCAAAATCCGAACGGTTCGAGTTATGCTACCATTTCATTTTCACTGTGCCATACCCCGAACGGTCCGGATTGTGGCCATTCATTCCCAAGATTCATTTTTACGCGGACAAATTAGTTGACAGCGTCATATATTGACTCTCAAAGGCTATTTGATCAATAGTTTCAAAAATTGCTAAAAACAGAAGGGTTCAATGAATGGTCGACATGGTCTCTTTGGCAGGTTCAAGACTGTATCACCTTCTACTGCCCTGCTACAAGATTCCGGACCATTGATGGGGTAAAACGAGCTGGATCGAGTAATACTTCTTGGAATGGAGGCTCCGGCGCGGAAAGCCTAGATAACGGTGTGGGTAACGGATAGGCCAAAACCTACAGATGACAGAGAAATGGATAACCGGATACGGATAATCCGCTGATCCTTGGTAGATGGTTATACCCGCATGCTGACGGAAGGTACTGATCGTTCCTGTACTGCAGACACAGAGAGGTACTCTGAAGTTCACAGGTGACACATTTGGCGAGTTTCGTCTTGCAACCTCGCCAACTACCCAGGAAAACGAGGAACTTGAAAACCCAAGGTTTATCTTCTGCAAGACGTTGCTAGCGCGCATATTGCAAACGCATGTTGTGAGAAGACTTAACATCTCTGTTAAAAATTTCTGTCACACCTATCGTATTCGCCAGACTTGGCCCTGTGGTTCTGTCACCTTTTCTGGCGATGAACAACTATCTTTGGAAAATGAGGCCTAGCAACCAATAGGGACTCAAAAGTGAGGTGTCAAAGTTTTTCGATACACAGCTTTCAGAGTTCTGGATAGAGAACCTGCGTAAAATATAGGCAAAGGTACTTTACAGTACTGATAAATGTTACACCATTAATTGTGATTTTGTTTCAACCAAGAAATCTGCTCCCGAAGAATTTGTTTTGAGTGTTGCAGAACATTTTCACCAACCCAATAGGTGAGCTCTGGACGCCGACCGTATATGTAGTTATTCGTGCTTAGTTCAATTGGAAATTAGTTCTCTTCGAAGAGTTGCAGTTTTTGAAATTACCATCGACTGGATCCCATTCCCATTACCCATCCTACTGTTCTTCTACCTCCTCACCTTCTACAATTCTGCACCCTGCCTTGTTTCCCACCACTGTCATTTTCTGTCCGCTACTATTAGGGTGTAAAACTATAAATGCGCGCTTGTGGGCAGAACAAAGTTATTTTAAAAATGGTGATACAACACCTCGGTCCGAGATGTATCCGTGGTAGGTATCATACCCTTTGCCATGTTCTACCCAGAGAACGAGGACCTCGTTCAATGAAGTCGCTGCGCAATGAGGCAAAACGGCTACTCGTCCAAATTCTGACCTCGGCCTGGTATTTAGACTTTTTCTCATCCAAGAAAAGATTTTTGGAGAGATGAAAGTAATGGCCTGATAGCGCCAAGTCTAAGCTACATGGCGAATACAAGCGCGATTTTCCAGCTTGGATTAGAAGGAAGGGCGATTGAAAGTTCGATAGACATTCGAAATTTCGGTTCAGTTACCCAATGTTGGGATATTTTAAAGGAGTTGCTTTTTTATACGAATGAGATCTAGGTAGAAAGTAAATATTCTATATTCTTCTTCTAAATATTCTTCAGAATAAAGTGCTGCGGGATTCTGCTTTTGTCTTTCCCTGTTTGAAGTCGTATAACACACGAGTGGAAAATCCATAATTTTGGTTGATTGCTTTCAAAAATTCTTTAAAAACCAGGTATTGGAACCTATTCAACAATTCACATATGCTCAGATGCGCCAGGAATTGTTCTTTCAAGAAGTTGTCAAATATTCAAGGATAGGTGGTCAATGACGAGTCCATTAGTGCGGCTGTTTACCTTTACTTGTGACTGTCAATTATGACGGCGGTCAGATCCCAACTAGTGTGGCCGAACAACTCGGCCCATGTGGAGGCGGCTTTTGCTATGCGGTGCAAATGCATCCATCTTGAATACGGTTGAAGCATCATTCGAATTTTGAAAGCACCTTTGCTATTGTCCTATAGTTCTCTGACCACTTTCGATAGCCTGTGGCACGAACTCAAGTCTTAGAGTACAGCTTCTGAAGCACAACTAGTATTACTTGTGTGAAGCGCTCTGAGCAGGTCATATTATACAGCACGAAGAAGCAACTGGTACAGTGACTTCCTTAACCATATTTCCTTGTTTGAAGGTGATGAACAACAGAAAAGATAGAGAAACTAACTCCAGTGGTGACCTCACGGTGATGATAGCGGCCCAGCGCACCGACCTATCGTTCTCTGGCTCAGATGCACAAAAGTACGAAGTAATCCAGGCTAATAGCCCGCGTAAGGAATATCTTTACGCAATTCTGGTGGACGAGTCTTCCGCTCACGATAGGACACACGGAGACTCCTTGCTGACAGCTAGCGGTCAACTAGGGCCTCCTTACAGTTGACAGTCACAAGTAACGGCTGCCTTCCCATTAGGTCGGTAGAGAACAGCGCGCATCCATAGTTTTACACCCTAATATATAACGAAACGTTAATTATAATTATATATGTCTCATCCTAGTCTATAATCCAAACATCGCCTCATTCCGTGCGTGCGCATGCTCTATAGGCGCCCCATATTCTGCGCAAGTGAAACAGTCAACATAGGGAAATCGGATAATTCTTCAACCAATTATGTGGCATCACATAATGCCGAACCCTTTCCAGGCACTCATTTGCATTGTGTCTGACGGCACCTCATCGCCGATGCAATGGGCGATGAGGGATGCATTTGCCGCAATGGGCCCGAGCCAAAACTTTGTCGTGGAAACCGTCGTCGTGAGAGAGGACTACTTAGCAAATGGCTACTCTGTCACTCATACTACTATTCTGTCACTCATACTAAACTCCGAAATCTACTACACTACGTTTAAATTGCGCGTCTCACAATTTTATTTGGAGTGACATTGCCTGAGTGGACGAGAAAGCTCTTTCCAAGCAGGGAAATTCCTAACGGATGCGAGCTCTAGTTCTGCACGCACGCATCCACTTGGGAAGGATTTCCCATGAACACCGGTTAACACGGCATGAGTATTCTCCGGAATAGCACTGCAGAGAGTTTCCACACTAGCAATAAGCTACGACCGCGTGAGTATCAACTGGTTCTGAGCTGCGTCAATAATGAATATATCCACGCTCGCTCAATCACATAGACGTGCGCACCCGTCTAGCACGAATTCCCTTAACGTTGAAAATCTGACCAGTTTAGGCATCATTTCGTGAAATAGAGCATCTAAAGACATCTTCTCACCTGCTGAGTTTTGGCAAGATCTTTCCTTTCTGAACCTGATTCGGTCTTCTTTTTTTCTTTCTAGAATAGAAAAAATTGGAACAAAGAAGAAAAATAGATGCCATTAAACACAAAATTTACTTTCTTTCTTTCTGAACCTTCAGTCTTATTTGCACATTTCCTTCTTCTTTCAGATGGACTGTCCTTATCCTTCTCTCCTTTTATTCTTCTCTTCCTTTCGGAAACATCTGAGTCCTTTTCCTTCTCTTGATTAATTTTTTTCCTCCTTTCGGAGATTTCTGGGTCCTTCTCTTTCTCTTTTTTCACTTTTTTCCTCCTCTCAGAGACTTCTGGATCCTTTTCTTTTTCTTGTTTGACTTTTTTCCTCCTTTCAGAGACTTCTGGATCCTTTTCCTTTTCTTGTTTGACTTTTTTCCTCCTTTCGGAAAATTCCGGGTCCTTCCCTTTCTCTTGTTTGACTTTTTTCCTTCTTTCGGAAACTTCTGGGTCCTTTTCCTTCTCCTGTTTTATTTTTTTCCTTCTTTCGGAAACCTCTGCGCCTTTCTCTTTTTCTTCTTTAACCTTCTTTCTCCTTTCGGATGATTCTGGGTCCTTTTCCTTTCCTTGTTTAACTTTTCGCCTCCTTTCGGAATTTTCTGCACCTTTGTCCTTGTCTTTATCCTTCTCTTTCTTCTCTTTCTTAGTAGGCTGCAGTGAGAAATTCGTTCATAAATGACTATTTTTTGAGTTGAGTTTTTTATGATTCAGGTTCATAAACTTTTTGGACTCGGGTTCCAACTGTTATCTGGTGGGGCTTTCACAGTTTTTTTTTCGCTGTGACAGTTGCCCATGGTTAAGCATAGACTGAAGACGTCGCAGCAGCGTCGTTGAAGCACGCTTCTGGCGACAAGAGCTTGCTCACTTTTCTTGTGCTGTGAGTGCTTAGACACCCGGGGAAGGGGCGGAGTCCCACACTAAAAAAATGACTTGTCCTGTTCGCGTGTGGGCGGGTCTTTGAGATCGCGAGTTTTTGTCGCGCAACGTCCCGATTTTCTCCCGCAAGCTCCGGTGGAGGGGGGAGGGAGGAGGTGTATTTTGGGCCGATGTTGACGCCACTGCCGGTTTATCAATAGATCGCACTTTTTTCGTTGATTTTTGCATTCGGCCTGCGGCTACGCGCTACCGCGTCTCACGCATCTCGTGTGACATATCTCTGCACTAGGCCACTCTTTCAACCCTCTAGTGGATCAGACAGGCGCCGCTGAACCCCACTCTTCGCTGAAGCGTGGACTGAGTACCTGCCAACCGAAGCCTTCAAAGCAGTGGGTATACCTCATAATGGGTATCGGGATCCCAACAGCATCAGAGCCTACTCAACGCGCTGATCCTAATGAAGTTCTTGAAATTTGAAAGAAAGAGGTCAAAAGCCCTATTTTGGGACAAAATCTGATGTTGGAGCGGACGAACTTCCTGGCTAGAAAACTAGGAGAAGCTGATGAAAAGTTAGAGGCATTGTCTCACCTCAGGGATCGCCTCTGAGATTCCCACGTCAGTCGAACATATGCGAGCCGCTGAGCACAACTCTGCACTTTAAAGGCAGTGTCTCACCTCACATTGGGTATCGAGATATCCACAAATTCTGGAGCAGCTCGAGGCGCTGATTCCAATGATGTGCTTGATGTCAGAAAACACCCTCAAAAACCCCTACTTTTAAGGCAAAATTGGATACAGGAGCGGACGAGTTTTCTTGCTGGAAAGCTAGAAAAGCAGAGCTGAGAAACTGGGATTGCACCTTAAAATGAACTTCTCAGCAGCAGCGAGCTGTCTCCTCGCAAAAACGCGGAGAACATTGGAGGAAGCTGAGCCTATAGAGCAGGCGGTATTCCGAAGAAGCTTGGGCACAATGGACCACATCGCCACATGCACCAGGATGATAGAGGCCTGCAGGGAACACCAGATGCCCCTCATCATGACCTTCATAGAATACTGTAAGGCTTTCGATTCAATGGAGCACAACACCGTTTGGGAGCGTCGAACGGGAAGATGTGGAAGCATAAAGGGACTGTTACTCGAACTGTACGGCTACGGGGTAAAATGGAGGTGGAGGGGGCACTTGGTACTGATCAATAATGTGACCTGTCTTACACCTTCTGACTTGTTCGCATTTTAGGTAACTACTGTACGTTACGAGAGCTAACAAGTCAGAGCGTTCTGGACGTGTCAACTAACAAGTCAGAACCTGCAGTACAGGTTATATTATGGACTTATGCCAAGTCTCCCCCAACATCATTTTACCCCGATTGTTCGTCTCTCCCTTCCCATCGTCGTGCCAATCAAGAAGGGACCCATTCTCCACCGTCTTGAAATCTATAATAAGGAAGTGGGACTGAGACGCGTTCGGAGTAAACGCCAATGGAAGAATGGTGAATCGTTCAAGGTTGGCTGATGATTGCACCTCTGACACATACGCCGCAAGAAACAGAAAAGATGGTCCGTTAACTTAACGAACAGGGCAAAAGGGTGCGACTACGACTCAACGCGAAGAAGACCAAGGTCATGAGAAACAGATCCGCAGATTCCTCCGCAGTCCGGCCGGATCAGACGATGCTGATGACACCGGCGAATACGTCTCCTAGAGTGACTGATTAGCATGAGCAACGTCTTGAAGCCTGAGATTATCAGGAGAAGGAGATCTGCGTGGGCCGCGTACAACACTATCAAGCCTGCTGTCTCTGAAATCAAGAACCAGAGATTGAGGGCTGAACTGTTCAACAGCGCCGTCATCCTGGCACTGTGTTACGGAAGCGAGACGTGGACGTTGTCGAAAGCGATGGAAACACAAAGGCAGCACCCACGGTAATCTTCACCTTCGAATTTCTGAGTTTTCGAACCTCATGCATTGTCCCGACAATTCTGTGATGGAAGTGCTGTCAGAGACCCCGCTTTTCATGAGATAGCACAAGTATAATATCAGTTCAGAAGTTCGAACCCAGCCTGCTAGTAGTGGGGCGATGTTGGAACGAATCAGCTGTTTTTACATACAATCGCTCAGTTTCTCTTTGGAAAAATTTTGCTCCGCGCATTTTTCCCTACCATTCTTACACTACTGTGGCTGCAACTGTCTGTTTGCTTTTTAATCTTACTTTTCACCAGCTTTTTTCCATTTTCTCTTTTCACAACATCCACTTCTTCCTATTTTGTGTGTTTTTACTATTTCTTCTCCATTCTTTCCCATTTGTACTCGTTTTCTCTTCACCAGTAAGCCTGTGCAGCCCACACCTTCTTTTCTTCCGATTTCTGTTTTTTTCTGACTTGAATATGCTGCAAAACCACGAAAATATCCAAATCCACCGAGCAAATACGTGGAGATCAAGTCAGTGTTATCGACTTTTGGCCCTACCCCAAGTCTGACAACTCCACGGTTTTGTTCAATCGCAGCAAATTCAGAGTAGAAAATTGTGACTTTCAGGTAGAAGTGACCCTCATAGTCGTGTTCTTCACGGTCGAAAACCCAAGGTTATCTTGAAATCTCGGAGTTGAAAATTTTCGTGGGTGCTGCCTTTAAGAACCACGCAGGCGTCGATTGAAAGAGATATGGAAGGCTACACGTTGAGCAGACAACGATGCGAAGGGCTGCATAACTCTGATATCCACTCCCTCTCCAAAGCCACGGATGCTCTCGAATACGCGAATCACCCAAGGCACCGTTGGGCCGGGCATGTGGTGAGAAGGAAGGAAGGGCTATGGAGCAAGGCGGTCATCGAGTGCTACTCACGTGAGGAGAAGCGCTCTCTTGGCAGACCTCCAACCAGGTGGAGTGACTCTCTTTCCTCAGACACTTGGTGCGGCCGGCCCCCCGACCAGTGGGTGCCGACCGGCCGGGCAGCAGCCCATCACCAGCCGGACGCTCTACCACACCTACAAGCGGCCGGGGATTGTTTCATGGCCGGCCGGCCGGTTGACCACTACAACCTTCCGGCCGACCCGATCGAACATGATACTCTTCCGGCCGGCCGATCGACTATGGTAGCATTTTGGCCAACCCGGTCGGAATGGTCGGTTAGTGATACTAGGGAAGTGATAAGGGATGAAGATATCAGCCGGGAGAGGCAGATCAGAAGCACGGATGGCCGAGTGGATGAAGCAGCGGACCCTCAAACAGCCAGAAACAAAGGTCAGGTTGGCTTGATTCTAATCGGTGGTAGAAGGAAGCTAACACTGCGAAAACAGGTGAATGATTTGCAAAGAGGCACCTTTTCCTATTCCTGATGAGATTTTGCTGATTTGTACTGCTTTTTTATCACTGCGGATCCACAGCTGCGTAGAGCCCAGAGCTCTTTTGTGCGGGACACTGCTCAACAGAACGCCAAGCTGCCAGAGGTTTCAACACTACCTGCTGCCACTTGATGAGTAATCGGAGACAACTTTGCCCTCTGTACCCGTTCGAGTTGGAGAAGTTCTGGCTGAGAGGAAGCCCACCGCCAGCCGGCTCCCCGGCCGGTAATGATAGAGCGGGCAGGCCGCATGAAGTGTCTGAGTCGATACTATATAACATCATTAGTGACAGAATGAGGTGCACCGTTCACTGGTCCACAAGAGCTCTAACAAGAAAAGGCTGGAAAGGATGCTGCTATCCACAATAAGGTGACCGCCGAATTTGCCAGTTTCTGGCACTATCTAAGAATCGAAGATGAGATGAGAGTTTGTCTTTAACGACGACTTCATAGCTTTCAAGTTGAGAAAACAACTTTTTGTCTAATTAATCACATCTTCCTCTTCTGTGCTAATTATTGTCTCTCCACTGTGCTGACATCGTTTGCGAGAAATCCATATATTCTTCATGCTTGTACACTGAAGCTATGCACGACATGAACATCCTACCCTCGACTCTTCCTCGCCGGCCGTCATGGGAATAGAAACAGAAATAGCTTCAACCTTACCGAAGTAGAGTGTTTATAACTTCATATCATAATCATCAATGTTTTGTTTACATCCGTGAGACCTACCCAGGCACTTTTAGGCCCGTGGCATACTTTATAGCGACATCGTCGCGGTGAAGAAAATAAATGGAAGTGATGTAAACAAAATTTTGCAAGTTCTCATATCTTATCACTCAGTTTGCGTGGAATAGCGTGCTGGTATAGGAGCAATGGTGTGAAAAATGTTGGTGGTAGACGCTCGCAACGACAGCGTCGCTGTATTATAGTATACCATGGCCCTTAAAGGCAGTGCCGCAGCTCATTGACCGCGTACGAGATTTCCACGTCGGTCGAACCTATGCGAACCGCTTAGCACAAAGATGTACTTACGTTTCATCAAAACGTCGAAAACTCCATAAGTTACGGTCTTCTTCGGCCGAGAATTTTAAAATTCTCGGCCAGTGGAAGAGAGGCTTCATTACGCAGTAAGAGCGAGCTAAGCGTGCGCCATGGTTTTGGAATGTGGAAATGTTTGTTTGTTTTGGTGCTGAGGAGTTCATTCCACTGTGCAATCCCAGCTTCTTAGCTCCGCTTTTGCTAGCTTCCTAGCAAGGAAGCTCGTCCGCTTCAGTATTGAATTTGGCCTTCAAAATAGGGGTTTTCGACCGTTTTTTCATTTTTTCACATTTCAAGCTCATTATTGGAACAAGCACGTCGAGTAGGACCAGATTCCGTTGATATCTTGATACAGATCCCGGGATGAGACTCTGCCTTTAAAGGTAGCGTCTCAGCTCATTGACCGCGTTCGAGGTTTCCACGTCTGTCGAACATATGCGAGCCGCTGAGCACAAAGATGTACTTTAAGTTTGGAGGAAACGTCGAAAAGCCCAGAAGTTACGGATTTCTTTGGCCGAGAATTCTGAAGTTCTCGGGCAGTGGACGGGAGGCTTGTTCCGCAGCAAGAGCCAGCTGAGAGTGCGGCATGTTTTTCCGACACGGCAGTACTAAGTTGACAATAGCCATCAGTTGATAATAATAATTGGGAGTTCATTTTTATGGGCAACCTTAAAGGCAGTGTCTCAGCTCATGGGCCGTGTTCGAGATTCGAACATACGTGAGCCGCTGAGCACAAAAATGTACTTTAAGTTTTGTCGAAACGTCGAAAACCCCATAAATTACGGGTTTCTTTGGCCGAGATCGGCCAGTGGACGAGAGGGTTCATTCCGCAGCAAGAGCTTGCTGAGGGTGCGGCATGGTTTTTCAACACGAAAATGTTTGTTTGTTTGATATAGTTGCTGTTGAGAAGTTCATTTTAAGGTGCAATCTCAGCTTCTCAGCTCCGCTTTTGCTAGCTTCCTAGCAAGGAAACTCGTCCGCTCCTGTACCTAACTTTGCCTTAAAAGTAGGGGTTTTTGAGGGTGTTTTCTGACATCAGGCACATCATTGGAATCAGCGCCTCGAACTGCACCTGAATCTGTGGATATCACGTTACCCAACATGAGGTGAGACACTGCCTTTAACTTCTCAGCTCCGCTTTTGCCAGCTTCCTAGCAAGGAAACTCGTCCGCTCCAACATTGAATTTGGCCTTCAAAATAGGGGTTTTTAACAGTTTTTCCACATTTCAAGCACATTGTTGGAATCAGCACGTTGAGTAGGAGCTGATGTTGATATCTCGATACCCATCATGAGGTGAGACACTGCCTTTAATGACAATGTCCCAGCTTACTTTCACTTTGTAGGGTTGCCACGTTTCCTCAGGATGTTCTGTCGCAATAATTAGCTGATTTGCCCGAAATACGAGAATTCTAGAAGACTTATTGTCTCATTTCCATTTTCCACCGGACAATTCGAACACATCCTTTTCAAGCTTGTAACAACCACAGATTTTGAGATGCAATCATCTCGTCGAGTAGAGTAATAGGCAGACATGGGGGATCGAAATTTTTGCCCGGATACTGCTTTTAAAGGCAGTGTGTCAACTCATGATGGGTTTCGAAATAACAACAGAATCCGCTCCATCTCGACGAGCCTGTTCCAATAATGTACTTGAAATCTGACAAAACGGTCAAAAACCTCATTTTTAAGGCATAATTTGATATTGATGGACGAGTTTCCCTTCCAGGAAGGTAGAAGAAGCGAAGCTGAGAAGTAAGGCTTATGGCATACTACTACACATCGACGCTGTCGCTGTGGCCACCATAAGTTTTCTCCTATGCCAGCACGGTATTCCACGCAAACTGTCTGATAAGATATTAGAACTAGTAACACCAGCCTGATCGTCCGGCTGACGCCGGACTCTCAGGCTTCTTTAGACTCGCTTCGCTCACCACGCTTTCGAGTGATACGTCCTCCACTACTGGCCGGCGCACCCCTCTCGCATGCGTGGACCCTTAAAGTGGCATCTCTCCCACTTCTCGACGCCGTCGCACCCCCTCGCAACTGTGGACCCGTCCATTGGCATCTTTCCCACTGCTGGATCCCAGTACATCAAACTCGCATCCGTGGACCCCTACAGTGGCATCTTTTCCACTACAGGAAGCAGTAGCCCGTTCCCCCTGATTTATCCACCGTCCTTGCTGTTTCACGTCTATCTGGCTCGACCTTCTCTCTAAACCCCACTCACCCGCATGTTATCCTACACATGACTTGATAATCATAGACAAATTAATAGTGAGGTTCATTCATTTTCACTGTGATGTAAACAACTGTGGGTCTTCCAACCGACGAAAAGTGGAGTGATGCAATCAGATTTTTCCGGTAGGGACTGGTTATCTTGTACACACACACTGACATAAAATGCCAATTAATATTAACTATGATTTAATTCCCATCATTTCCATCATTTTTTCCGCACTGGCATCAAACGGGGAACATATCTGAGACCACCATTGTCAACTTCACATTGTATCCACGTGTACATCCCGTTTTGGAATGCCACGGATATCTGATATCTTTTCCTCGCGAGATATTTCAAAAAATCTTACTTCTTATTAATTGGCAGGGTGAAAAGGGAGTTGGGGGGGGCCACTTGGTATAAGTGAATGATATGACCTGTCCTGCACGTACAGACCTGTTTGCATTTTAGGTAACTACTACACATTAAGAAAGCTAATAAGTCAGAGCGTTCCTTTTATACGGTCCTGTAATCAAAAGCCTATCTCATTCATTCCGACCGCGATCAAAACAGCTGTCGGCCATTAACATGTCTGAACATGACAAAAGTGGACAAAATGACACACACACACACACACACACACACACACACACACACACACACACACACACACACACACACACACACACACACACACACACACACACACACGCACGCACACATGAACTGCCAATGGTGAAAATGGAGTTGGGGGGCCACTTGGTATAAGTCGATAATATGAACTGTCTTGCACGTACAGACTTGTTAGCTGACACGTCCAGAACGCTCTGACTTATTAGCTTTCTTAATGTGTAGTAGTTACCTAAAATGCAAACAGGTCTGTACGTGCAGGACAGGTCATATCATTCACTTATACCAAGTGGCCCCCCCCAACTCCCTTTTCACCGGAAAGAGAAGGGTAGGACACCTCTATAACGATGAGGAGGAACCAGGCGAACGAGGGATAACACGGATGAGGGTTACGCCTTAGGCGTAGGGCATACTTCACAGCGACGCTGTCGCGTTCACCACCACAAGTTTACTCACAGTGGCTCTTATGCCTGTATGGTATTCCATGCAAACTGTGTGATAAGATTTGAGAACACGTAACATTTTGTTCTCATCATTTCCATTCATTTTCTTCACCGCGACCGTGTCGCTGTGAAGTATGCCATGGGCCTCAGGATAGTGTTAGAGGTGGGCTGACGGAGTGATAAGGATGCTCCGGCTCACAACCTTCACTAAGCACAATAAGGACCACCTCCCTCTGTCAAACAAAGGGATCTGGAAAAAAGGGAAGAGAGGTTGTTGACATGCTACGCGTAGAGCGCCGACCCGTGGAGGTGTACCGCATGGATAAGCCTTGTGGTACACCTCCACGGCTTGTGAAGCTAGTCCTCCCCTCTAAGTCACACTGGCGGGCGGTGCATTCAAACGTGTAGCATCTTCGGGGCATTAAATTCACAAATGTGCATCTACGCAAAAGCATGTCAGCGGAAGAATTGCAGAAATATAAGGGCATGAGACAAGAGTGTAAGGGACGGAATAGACAGCTCAATAGTCATGTCTGGGTACTCTACCGCGACGAGATTAGACTTGTCCAGGACCTCCCAAGAACGCAGGTTTCGAGAAACTCCAAAGGAGCTGCCGGAAGCCAATCAAGGCAGAGGCTTCAGCGGGACGCCTAGATCCGGACGAAGTTTCTACAGACATTACTCAACTCCCGTAGCCTCAAAAACAAAATTGACCACCTTCACTTTCTCCTGACCATTCATGAACCAGATCTTGTTTATATTCACACTTCGTGACTCCGTCCGTACGCAACTTTTGTTAAGGGCTATGGGGAAGTGAGAGGGTACAGATGTTCTTGAAACAAGACTAAACACGTATTCACCTGCTCAGCATTGGAAGACATGATTACATGAGATACGTTACCCACCTGCGTTGCGGCGGCCGCGAGGGGCTAGAGCATAGATAGGAGGGTGGTGGGTGGAGGCAGTACTGGGACTCATTAGTAATCAGAGACGCAGAGAGCGAGAGGACTCATGGTGCGCGGCAGGCGCTGGTCGTGGTTGGGGGACGTATCTCTCGCAACCGGAAGACATCAATGAGACGAGAGTAATCATGTCTTTACCTGGCAGAATCGGAGTGGTGAACTGAGAAGTAGTGATCTCTTTGATTGTCTACAATATTGACAAGAAGAAATGTTACGAATTGAGCCCAAAAGCAGTGTGAGGGGCGGTAGATGATTCGCGAAGTTGGGTCTGATGGGTAGGGTAAAACGTGAGAGAAGTCGACGTAGAAGGTTAGAGATATTATGAATTCTAAGGATATCATGAACTAAGTCCCATTGCAGCCGAAAAACGCAAACAACTCCACTGTTCAGAAAGACATTGTGAGATGAAGTTAACTTAATAGTGAGGGAGGGGATCTACTCAAGAACCGCGCGATGTACACGGGATGATCATATAGCAACAGCAGCTTGAGGTGGGTATAAACGTGGCCCAAGAATTTGATGCATCAGCTACACTAGGATTTAACAAGATGAGGAAAAAACGCTGGGGTTATGTAGGGCTTTGGTGTTAATGCTATGAAGCGGTACGGGATAGATATGGTTTAAGAAATAGGAGGGAGGGATCACGGCTTCCTGTGAAAACCGATGCTATAAAGTGGGAGCAACAGAATTGAAGCGCAGTGATTAATCTAACATTTACTTTCTTGATGGCCTCATGAATATCTTCCAGTGGAAATAGGAAAACCGTGCGAGCGAAGCTATCACTCGAACAAACCTGAAGTTCAGCTGACGCAGGCTGGTTTTATTATATCGACGACCAGATTCAAGTTCTAACGCTGATGACTGTCTTATTGAATTTTTGCTAGATCTCTGTCTTTTGAACACCCAGTTGATCGTGCCTGGCAATCTTAACCTTGACGTCAACTGGGGACTAAACAAGGCAAACAACAGAAACTCATCTCAATTCCTAGAATTTTTCAAATGGTGTGGGTTGCCACAGCAGATTATGATGCCTACTCATGGTGACTCAATTCTGGACCTTGTTCTGACATCAGCACCGTTTGTGGACAGCATTACCATTTTTCCCCCTTCGCTGGTTCTGATCATAACACGGTTGCTTTTCAGTTGAAAGCCTTCTTCCAAGATCAACGCAAGCTATCTTTACCAAACTTGGCTAAGGCAAACTATGCTCAACTATCCTCCTACTCCAGTTCCATTGATTGGTGGAATGTCTTCTAAGGCTACACCAACATTGATTATCTGTATAAGCGATTCCGTCGAGTAGTGTATTGTGGATTATCCATGAATGTGCCTTTCGACTTTCCCGAAACTCGTAAGCTGTCCTACTCCAGGCATATACTGAATTTAATTGCTCAGAAAACACGTCTTTTCTACTCTAGGCCAAATCCACTGTCGCAGCTTGATTATAAAAGAATATGTTCTGAATTGGACCACCACCTGAGAAGGTTTCTAGCCCATAAAGAAAGGCGTGCAGATAAATCCCGAGATAGAAAAACTGTCTTTGCGCTGATCAACTGTAAAATCAAGGCTTATGCAGTAATGCCTGCACTTCAAAACGATACAGTTTGCTTTTATTTTGACGACGACGAGAAAGCAGAAGCACTTGCCAACTTCTTTGCCTCACTCTTTTCGCCATCAGATCCTTGTGTAATTATGAGCGAGCATCAGGTCAAACATTGTAGCTCATCCTGATGAGGTTTAGAAGGAAGTGAAGTCTTCGAAAAGCTCTACTTCTGCAACTTTTGATGGAATACAACAGATTGTTCACAAGAAATGTGCTCTTGCACTCTATAAAGCTTTAACCATGTTAATTAATGCTTCACTTCACTTCTGCGAAGTTCCCCAGATTTCGGAACAATCCACTGTTACAGCAATCCCAAAAAACTCTGAACCAAAGCTTCTCTCATCTTTCCGTCCCATAAGTATTACGCCAACTCCCGTCAATGTATTGGAGCGATTAGTACGAGATAAGATTTATACCTGGTTTGAAAAGAATAGACTATTTCCCCAGAACAACATGGGTTTATTGCTGGCGCATCTACCACGACCCAGGTTCTGGACTCTCTTTTTGATTGGAATCAAGCATTATATGACGGTAGCGATGTCATCTACTTTGACCTGTCGAAAGCCTTCGACAAAGTCAACCATGGAAACCATGGAAGCTTCATCAACTTGGAATTAATGGGTCCCTACTTCGTTGGTTACGCTCCTACTTAAGCGGCAGAAATATGTGTGTATAGGTTGGGAATTCATTTTCCAGAAGCTACCCCTGCACTAGTGGAGTTCCGCAAGGTGGAGTCGTCTTTGCTGTTCGTTACGTATACACATGACCTCTCAGAAAAACTCGTTACGCACCAGCTAGTCAAGGTCAAAATGTATGCAGACGATATCTATCTCAATAATGAACCCAACTTCGAATCTGATATAAACATAGTTGTAAGCCTTTGCTGCTCTTTTGGAAAGCCTTTTCTGCTCTTTTTGCAATATGTAGAAACATCCACCACGCTTTTGAAGATTAACAAGCCTACGTCATTTCTATTTTGGAGTACGGATCACAAGTATGGAGCCCCTACACTAAAAAGCCGCAAATCAGATTACAGAAGGTTTAGCAAGCTTTTGCGAAAAATGTATTTTATAGATGTGTACCTGATCCTAACTATCCTCAGTCAATGCCAAACTATAGGGAGAGATTAGACTTTCTCAAGCATAAAAGTCTGCTATATAGAAGAGGGTTCAATAACTTGGTTTTGAGCTGTAAAATTTTAAAAAGTGAATCAAAGCTGAAGCCAAGCAGATACTGGATCTTCCGGCCTTACAGACGGCGGTTTAACTGGATTTCCTTGCAGCCCACGCGAATAGGTAGAAAGAACAAAACCAAGGCATTCAACTCTTTCTTTGTACGAGGTGCTAGATGGTTGCAAATGCTTCCATCTGGCACACTCCAGGCACCAAATTCTACGATTTTTAGGCGGAAATTAGAGAAAATTGATGTATTGTCAACTCTTCGAATTGCAGATTTCTAGTATTCCATTATGCAATTTTCCAATATATTAGGTCGTCAAGTATGAAATATCCGATTTTGGATGAGAAGATTTCGAGTTTTGTTTCTAAAGCAAAATGCAGTATAAGATATCCGAATATGCTCCTATACTATCCCACAGCCTTGCCATCTCAACTGCAGCTTGGTTGCGCCAACAGCTTGGAAACGTGGAAAGCTAGTAGCAATCAAGTGGCGAAGAGCGTTTCCAACATCATGTTGAAAAGTGAACATTTTCTCCAGCAAGAAGTGAGCTAATCCCTGAAAGGAGTTCTGGTCAAATAGATCAAGATTTGCCCAGTACAGCGAGTGGCAGGTGGGTCCTCACCCCTGCTCCTCTGGCTTAAGCAGCGTGGATTTGTAAAAAATGCTCAAAAATTGGCACCCATTTTTGAGGGTCAAGCTGGGAAAAATTCGTTTACCGAACCACTTCTAATGGTCATATTGCCATGAGTACCTAAATATTGCTGGATTATAAAGGCCACACCTTGCTGCTTATGCTGACCTAGTTTGTCTCCTATTCGCTTCAGCTACCGCTTTCAGCTCATCGACATCCAGGTTCATCATAAGGCTCACTTTGAGGCTTCATGTCGTCTCAGCGGAACTTCCCAAGCAAACGATGTTCAGTGCATTTACTAGCCAAATGTCCCTTGACACTACCCTGATGTTCCCAGCTTTCTCAGCTCTAAAGGCTGGGAAATGGAACCTGTTTTCCAAAACGACACGATTTTTCCTCTTTGAGTAGCCCTACAAAAAATGCTTCCAACAAAAATTCGAAAACTGATCGAAAACCCAGGAAGTGATTTTGAAAGGAAGAGGATGTACCTTCATAATGAAAATAAAAATGAGGAGAGATCTAGTAAATCTTCGAAGATAGAGACTGTCAAACTGACCGCTCATAAAATCGGGTATTTCATACTTGACGACCTAATAGTTGGTGGTTTGAACACAAAAAATTTCGCTTGTTACACATCAGCATCGCTGCACTATATAGTTGTTAATGCAATTGTGGAGATCTTTGATTCATGTGTTCATGATTGTTTTTTTTTCATCCATCTGTTGCTTACTTGGTCCGGAAGCTTCTAGCGAACTCCCTCTCAACTTTGACATAAAAAAACTACTGCTTTGTAGATTTTTACGATTCAGAATACCAATTCTGGCAGAGTATGATTTGATCTGCTGTTGTCCGTAAGGATATATAGTTTAAGCTTCATAGCTCGTCTCGGTGGGTGAGGTCGTACGAAAAGCCTAATGCTCGTTACCCGGCTTGCCGGTTTCACTAGGGTGGCCGGTATCCCGTGTTTCGAAGTTGTGGCAAGTTCCCATGACCTCTTTGGTGGCGCTAAGGGCATCATAGCCGGCTGATGTGGGTACTGCTTCTGGCTTTCGTACTGATCTTCCCATCTGGTTTACTGAGCTCATTCAAAGTGCTATATCTTGCTCGGCACCAAAAGGGGATCGGATCATAAGATATTCGGGTTTGAAAAGCGGACTTACTCAGACAAAGTGCCGGAAATTCCGCAGCAGAATACCGGAATTTCCGCAGGTAACACACACATACACATCAGGGATGAGCGGAATTCCGGTTTCCGGAAGTCGGAAGTTCCTGAATTCTTGCCTCATGCGAGCTTCTGATTTCTAGATTTCTGGACGATTGGCAGTCGTGGGTCGCGCCAACTCAGACATCCTGTATTCATCGCTCCAAATTCCGCCAGATTTCGAACTTCCTCCAACTTCCGACTTCCGACTTCCGGTCTCATGCAGTAGTTCCGCTCATCCCTGATACACATACACATACACATACACACCACACACACACACACACACACACACACACACACACACACACACACACACACACACACACACACACACACACACATACATACATACATACATACATACATACATACAAACATACATACATACATACATACATACATACATACATACATACATACATACATACATACATACATACATACATACATACATACACACGCACACACACACACACACACACACACACACACACACACACACACACACACACACACACACACACACACACACACACACACACACACATACACACACATACTCTCTCTCGATACTTACAACAGCAGCGGAAGGAAGAAAACCATTAAATAACTCTAAATGGTACTGAAATGCACTCATCGAAGCTGAAATCAGGTGAGGGGCGACCGAATTAGAAGGCCAGGATCCAGGTAATGCGCGAAGCAGTCGCTTAGTTCGAGATCGCGAGAGTTGCGAGAAGATGTGACAGATGATGAGCAATAACGATGATTCGGGTAGGTAATGATCAAGGTTCGCATCAAATTCGACCAGCCAATCAACCATTGTGCCACGTCATTAGATGACGTGTCCTGCTGCGGAATTTCCCGAGTTCGGGGCAGTAAGTTTTTTCTGCGGTTCTCCTGCGTTTCTGCTGCGGAAATTCCAAAGCGCTTTTTTTCTCTGCATCTCTCCGCCCGTGGATCCCTTTCTGCTGCTGTCCTTCCGAAAGGCATCTCATTCTGCTGCGGAATTTCCGAAAGGCCCCTATTCTGCAGCGGAGTTTCCGGCAGTTTGTCTGAATGCATATTAGAGCATTCGTTGAACTGGCTAGCTAGAAGAGACCAGAACTCAGTGTCCAATTCGTACATCAATTTGCTCTGTTGTAATCTTAGTTGCATTTTATGGTCTTTCTTTTTTTTTTCTTTCCTTTGTTGTTAGCACGTTTTTGGACGTACGAAAATGAAAATGGAAATGAAATGAAAAATAATTATCATCACATTTAGCTCCTCCGCCCACAATATAAGTAGTGCGGCCGATCCGTAAGGACAAACATGGGTGCGCGGCTGATCCGCCAAGATCAAGATGGATGCGCCAGTGATCCTCTGAAGTTGGATGGTTACGATAATTATTACCCCGAAGTTCGGAAAACTGTCATGACTTATAGTAATGCCCTCATTCTGTCTGTTTGAATAGATAGATACTGCACATTGGCGTAACGATTAGAAATGCACTTTATCCCATTAATATATTGTTGTGGTTGAAAATCCTGCACCTTATCATTGCGATAATACGTGCGCGTCGTTCAAGTAGCTTGTAATACACGTTTCACGTGTACTTCGCGGCAAAATAGCTGCAGAATGATAAGCTTGTCGAGAACTATAGTATTTCCAAAGGAATGGTGGTGACTTCAAACTAGTTTGCAGGCTTTCATAATGCCAGTTAGAAGCATGCTCGTATGTTGTTCTGGAAACCTCTTGTTTGTAACTTGCGCAAGAGAATATATTCATGCTGAAATCAAGAATTAGAGTGATTTCTAATTTCTCCTGTGCTTCGCACTCTTCTTTGTTTGCGTGATGATAATTGAATAGCATAGTGTAGCGGCCAGAACCAGACTTTCCAAGCGATAAAAGCAGCCCACACGCAACCAGGCTGAGCATGCCTATGCCGATGTCCTCCAGCAGTGTATTGTTATTCACTTTCGCTGTTGTTGTATTCGTCTACACTGCTCCAACTAGCAACTCGTACTACTGGAGTAAGGAATTCAATTCGTTCAATTTTTATTCGTCATCGTTGCCTATTGGTAGTTATATGTATGTAAGCTGATGCTAAGCAAGAACCAGTTCCAAAGCTAGCCTAAGAATCAATTGATTTTCTTGTCATATGCTTTTTCAAACTCACATGCATTGAAAAATTTTTTTCATTGATAGCATCGCATTTTTCCCCGTTATTTTCCATAGCAATAGAGAGTATTCCCACTGGGGTATGTCAAAAAAGATAATCTCTTCATTCTTCTGTGCTGCGTACTTTTAACATCGTTGATAGCAAAAGTAACATTGAAGTGTAATATTCTGAATATTGTGAAGTCCACGAAATCTATTGAGCAACAACTATGCCGGCTATATATGTATCTCTCTCTCTCTCTTCTCACCCAGCAAAGACGATAATCATATAATTGCTGACTGCGTGCCCATGGTCCTGCTAGGACAAATTGAACTGAACGAGGTTAGGCAAGAGTTGCATGAGAATCAAATCCCGGCCCTCACCCTACCCTCTCCTCCCCTCGCCACGGTGAAGTGCGCCAGCAAAATTTTGTCGCTTATAGCACATAAAGCAGAATTTCAAGGAGAAGAATTTTTTACGTAGTTTACCTTTGGTTCATTAGTGTTGCAGTTTTAGAGGTGTAGTCTTAGCCAAAAAGTCTAAATTTAAAAATTAGGGTCTAATGGGGTCACGCCTTAAGGGTGACGCCCTATCTCGTCGCTGGTCCTCTTCCACTCCTTCCCGGGAAAAAATTTTCTAGCCAGCACTGCGACAAGGTATTTGGTTGCTGCATAATTGCTGCGCTTTTTCCCGCAGCTTTTCTTTCAGTAAACATTATGGTTTTTAAAAACATTCATGAGAATGATTCCCTCTTTTCACATAGTGAAATGGTCAAAAATGGGTTGCCGAATATTCGAAACAAACAAATAAAGATTCATCATTGGTTTATTTTTACTTGCTTATTTTTAATAGTTGTTTAATAGTTGCTCATTTTTAATTTGAACTTCTTTTATCATTATCATTATTATTATTATTATTATTATTATTATTATTATTATTATTATTATTATTATTATTATTATTATTATTATTATTGTTATTACTATTGATTTTTCAAGTATTTTTATCGTTCCATCCTGGTCACCGGAGCGGCGGAGTTGACACTTTTTTCCCACGCTCTCCCCTGGTTTGCTACTTCTGCGTCTGGCACTGCTATGCACCAGCCCAATTCATAGATGCCATGATGAGTGGGAGAAAGGGAAATCAGCAGAGAATTAGCCGATACCGGACTGGTGTACGTCACCAAAATTTTCTAACTACTTATTCTTTTTCTATTACGAATGTAACTTGAGCTGTTTAGTGACAACTTCTCGGGGCCCGTCGTCATCAAACCTCCTCGTACTATTAGATATCGTGGTCGGTGAAAAAAGTGACGCCTTTGTTTGAGAAAGAACTTCAGAAATTATATTCCTATCCTTTCACGCCCACAAAAAAGTGTTCCTTAAGTACCTGCAATTCCTCTGGAATCACAGAGAATAAGACATTTCAATGAGAGCGCCATCATACATAGTAGCTGACATCCACACACGCCCTCCTCATCCCTCTTTCACCTTTTCCTGGGAGAACCTCTCCCCCACCCCCAGCTCCTCCTGGGAGATTTCCTTCTATTTCTTCTCTCTTGAGTTCTCTTCTAATTAGTAAGTCCATCCTGTTCGTTGCTGTTACATTTCCGGTGTGCGCTGATAAATGGATAGGGGCAGAGTGTGAGTTGCTACATCCTAATTCTTTGTTATTTTTTTGGAATGCGGAAGGAATGTGAGAGCAACAGAGCTGTGGTGAAACAACGTGAAATATATGCCAGAAACATTGGTGTCAAGACAGTAAAAAAAAACCTCGGCAGCAAATGTAGTGCTCTTATGGAGTTCCTTGAGATGCTGGATTCTTGAAAATTGTTCTTCCTTTAACTGGAATCTTTTGGTTTTTTTTCTGGAGAAATGACACCAAACTTTTCTTAGATCTGCGTTCATCTAGAATATGGGCTTCAGAATATGGCTAGTATATCCTGAAAGTACTAGGTTGTCGGAAAAGTTTCCCGCCACTTTCGAGTTGTCTTTTCAAATTTTTTGTTCTTTTTCAAGACAACCAATAATTACACGATATAGATGGCATCATTGTTGACAGGAACTCCGGCGGTAGTAATGGGGTTTATTGGCAGCAGCTGAGAGCGAGTGGTTCCATTTTAAAACCATCAAATACTGAGCATTGCCTTCTGTGGGTAGAATTCTCGTTTTGCCACTAGAATCTCAGCTTACCAGCGACCAAGCCACCCGGATTTACCTAAGGAGCCCACTTCCCGACACCAGTAACTAAGTTGCGAAGCGAAGTGAAAGTCTGTGAAAGAGTCAGAAGGTTTAGCCACATATCTCTTAGCTGTTGAAGGTGTGAAAGCTCAGATCAGTATGAATCTTTGCGTCGTATTCCCTGGTCTCTCTGAAGTGTAGATGAACAGCTACTGTATTATGATGGCATTGAAGTCCCTTCACTACCACATATAGGTGTCACACCCCGGATTCTCTTCGAGCAGCGCCAGAGGTGCTCTCCAACCACCTCAGCCGGTCCAGCAAATCCTAAATTATTCAAGCCGAGATCGCCGTGTTCAATATATTTTTTGTTGCATCGCATTCGTTACCGTGTTTGATGAGTTCTCAAAGGAAGAGCAGTAGAACATACTTCCAGTCAACGATGGTTTCATCAACCACGAATTGAATCACTCTGATAATAAGCTTACCCATGAAAACTGAGGGCTTGTTGTCTAGCAATATCCAGGCACTTCCAGGAACTGTTCTTTCCCTTGTTTTTTCCGTTCTTGTGAATTTTGCATATAAAAAAATAGCAAAGAGAAGCTAAAGCAGTATTTTTGTCAAAAATTCCTGTCAAGGAAATTTTCAAAAATTTCTCTCATGTGCACTATACTTCCATGGTTCTACTGTTTTCAGCTAATCGTGAGCTAAAGTGCGAATATTATGGAGGCAACAACACCCGATGTACGCTCGTGGATCCTCAGCTAATCGTTGATCAGAACCCAGGTTGTTTCGAAGAACTGAATGAGGTCAGATTTGAAGTTATCAAGCGAATACAGTGCGTTTCATAATTATAGGTACACCCGATTTTTTGCTGTAGCGAGTTTCACCGTGAACCAATCGATCTGATTTTTCTTTATTCAATTCAGGATGTGAAATAACCTCTAGAGACATACTTTTCATTAACATCATCAATATATAAGATTTTTATAGAGAAAG
The DNA here is from genome assembly GCA_037903475.1 of Ancylostoma caninum. Lineage (NCBI taxonomy): Eukaryota > Metazoa > Nematoda > Chromadorea > Rhabditida > Ancylostomatidae > Ancylostoma > Ancylostoma caninum. The sequence goes on from JBAJFG010000079.1 coordinate 1,518,505, forward strand.
ATAGAAAAACCAGTGTTTCAAAATTATAGGGACACTTGGACTTGATGAAACGATTTACCAGAAAACGGAATCTGTCAGTGCAGTTGTTACCAGTGGGTTATTCCCTATCCATTGCTAATCCGAACCTTCGGTTCTTCAAACTGGTGAAGGTGTTCCAGATGAGGTTCGGCCCAACATCGATTTTAGTTTCTTGAACTGTGCTTTAAAGTTTTTTAGCATAAAAGTTCTAGACGTGTCAAGCATGGAACCATCTAGAATTTGTCTTAGAACCATTTTCCGCTAGAAATGAGTGTTTACAGGCGCTTTTCAGGTACAAGGCCTCGAGTTTGTGGCAGCTTTATCGTGCTGTCGCGCCTTGACCCACGGGGATAACTGCACTTTCTTGAACCAAAGCAAACTTTTGTCAACGATAACCACCCAGATGTGATGTAGAATGATCACACAGGATTTGATGAATGCCTCAATGTTGAATTCTAGTTGATACAAAGGCGATGAACAGCCTACGACATGCACGAGATCCAATCGACACTGCACACAGTCGCTTCCTAAATCCCATCATAAAAAGGAAACATAATTGTGGCCTTAATTCTTCAATAAGGCCTCTTTTCTGTATGAATCGATCAAATTCTCTCTTATTCATAAGATCAGATAATATTTCTGGAGAAAAGAATTAGTTTCCCAAGACGGTACTTGGGAGGCAAAATGGCTTGTTCGGGCATGTCATGTCGTGCACGGCTTAAGTTGTTCATCGCCTTTGTATCAACTAGAATTCAAAACTGAGGCATTCATCAAATCCTGCGTAGTCATTCTACATCACATCTGGGTGGTTATCGTTGACAAAAGTTTGCTTTGGTTCAAGAAAGTGCAGTAATCCCCGTGGGTCAAGGCGCGACAGCACGATAAAGCTGCCACAAACTCGAGGCCTTGTACCTGAAAAGCGCTTGTAAACACTCACTTCTAGCGGAAAATGGTTCTAAGACAAATTATAGATGGCTCCATGCTTGATACGTCTAGAACTTTTATGCTAAAGAACTTTAAAGCACAGTTCAAGAAACTAAAATCGATGTTGGCCCGAACCTCATCTGGAACACCTTCACCAGTTTGAAGAACCGAAGGTTCGGATTAGCAATGGATAGGGAATAACCCACTGGTGACAGCTGCACTGACAGATTCCGTTTTCTGGGTAAATCGTTTCATCAAGTCCAAGTGTCCCTATAATTTTGAAACACTGGTTTTTCTATCTTTCTCTATAAAAATCTTATATATTGATGATGTTAATGGAAAATATGTCTCTAGAGGTTATTTCACATCCTGAATTGAATAAAGAAAAAATCAGATCGATTGGTTCACGGTGAAGCTCGCTACAGCAAAAAATCGGGTGTCCCTATAATTATGAAACGCACTGTATATTTTTTTCTGGAACTCACATGAAATTAACATTTTCATACACATTGGTCCTTTTTTCCTTTATAAATTGCTACAGGCTAATGTGACCCGAGTCTATTGTGGCCTGAACTGTGAGGAGTCGGACGAAACGACTATTGTTACGAAGAAGCCTCAGTGGAATCATCAGTGTTCAATGTTCTATACGTATAACCTTGAAAGGAGAAGAAAAGACTGGTGTGTTAAGAACGTGACATTCATAGGAGACTCCAGTGGCCGGTACCCACATGTACGCATCACATCACTGGCGATGTGGCATTCTGGTTGCCTGCGCATCCACGCATGCCTTTGATATCTCTGCTCTCCTTCGCATCGAATTTCTCACGGCTTCTGCCCAGACTCGCTAAAACATGTGAAATGGCGCTTATGAATAGGTGTCGCTCTGGAGTCTCCTGTACAAGGCTGCAAGATCCATAATGGCCACAAGTGCGCATTGCAGGTACCTATGGAGAAGTGAGGCGTGCATCAACACCACCATTTCTTTTGAAGTCTCCTGTGGCACGCATCGCGATCCGCGAGTGTTTTACTTCCGCAACGAACACCTATTTGAGTACGAAGACGCAGAGAATTAGTCATTAACTAGACTACACTAATAATAATGCTTGGTCATACCCATTTTGTAATTTGCTTAGTCATAATCATAACATTTACTAATATTAGTCATACTGATAATTACTTGAAGACTTAGATACCTTGCTTAATTCCCAGTACATCAAATAATTTTATTCACGTTGTCGTCCCTGCTAAATATTCTACTATCTTCCTCCATCGTTCTTGTAAATAAAGCGGAAATACTGAAAATTTTGCAAATTCCAGGACAACAATGAAATAATGAAGGGTAGCGATAGTCATTCAAACTGATAAAAAAATCAACGAATTATGTCGTGTGACCGCCGAAGGGCGTTATACGTCGAGTGGAAACCCTAGCAGTATCTCCTCCCAGTTGTTGTCATCCTCTTCTTAATTGCTGCTCTAGCTTTCATCTTTCAGCATTTATTTCTGAATGATGGCAAAAATTATTAGGAGATGCTACTAGGGTTTCTATTCGACGTACTGCTTTGCTCGGGCTGCGTTGGTAGCGCACATTTCAGAAAATCTTGAGAATTCGTGGAACATTTCAGCGGTCATGTCAGTACGGTTCAGGGCAAGCTAATATTGACCATGCCTATAAACATAAAAGTTATATGAAAACGGGTTTCTAGGCCCGACCGAAAAGTATCATGTGCGCAGTTGAAATCAGCGTGACGAGCCCAGAGTCTTTCTTCTAGCTCAATTAGTGAGGTGAAACACTGCCTTCAAGCTGCTACGTGCTAAAAATAGTTAGACGAAACTGCTGTTTCATAGTTTAATTCTGTCATTCAACAGTGTAATTCTCATTGTGAACTTTTTCTTCAGAACTCGCTCTCATTCAGTATTGCATCACAAAGGAGGAGGACTTCTTTATAACACCAACTTGTCTAACTATTTTTCGAAGTACTTAATATTGAAAATGACCAGTCAAACCGTTTGCCCACGCTCACCGCTCTGTATCCAAGCAGGAGCTTCGCAATAGCCAAACACATTCACGGGTAGTGCAGTCCCGCTTTATGTCTCGTTATATGTATAAGAATTTCTTGGCTTCCAGCTGATTTTGATTTCAGCCTAGTTTGACTTCATAAATTATTAGGTAGGTGCTGAATTAATTGCCGTTTTGTGGTATGCACAAATAAACTTTTCTCTTCCGTGGAATTTGAGCAATTTCAAGCCTTGTGTGACCTTCTGAGAGGGTCCCCCTTTCAAAGGCCGCTCGAATATTCTGGCTAGCTCCTTTCAGTACTTTTTGTAGAGCCGCGAACAGATAATGAGCAGAAGCGATTTTCGGGTGATCGTAGTCCGTGAGTTCAAACGCAATCACTCTGGCCCGGAGGTAATCGGTAATCTTGTATTTATTTTCGCTTCTTTTCCAACTTGATTTTTCGTCCAGAAACACCCCATTTCTAAACCAACTAATAGCTAAGACTGAAGCGCGGTTTCTGTACGACAACAAAAAATGCGAATGGGTATGGGTAGAGACGTCCTCCCGCTTTCAAGTTTTCCTAACCGAGATCTTCTCTGTAGGGAGGTTGTGTCAGGAATTTGGTAGGGCTCTAAAGGTGTGATTGACTGCAGCCACCTCCAGCTTAGTCAATTGAAACTAGAGTCCTACATTGTTATCTCGAGTTGATGTCCGAAAATCTGCTGTAGATGTGGTTGGCAGTGGTTAACAGAATCAGGTTTTCCCCTGCCTCAAGGCAACGCTAAGCCTCTCACTCAACAACTTAGCCTGCAAAGACTGGCACAGTTAGGCACCAAGGTTCTCATTCATACTCTCCATTGCACAGACCCTTCCTTTACTGAATATCAGTTTTTCCGAGTCTCACATGCAAACCTGCGACAGCAAAAGATTGCTGATCTACGGCATGCCGAAATCGCCCTCCAAAGGTTTGCAATCTCAGTTACCACTGTAGAGGCATATCATTAAAACTAACTGTGAGGGAAGATTTAGCGATTTGGAGGAGCATTAAGCCGATGAAAGACTTTGTATTTAAGTCGAGTTATAAATGGAGTGTCCATTTCGGCAATTAATTTCCCACCAATCTACATAATACTATGCAGCTTCGTAATCACAAAATTTGTACAAACGAGTTTATTGAGTAAGTATCACGAGAATAACTACTTTGGTATATTAGCATGTGCAGAAGCACTTTTCTGTTTTTGTGTTCCACCAGATTTGCTCCCTTTGCTCCCAGTTCGCTTGGCACCTTCCGGACGTTGCTCACGAAATGAGCCTTTAAATTGTTTTCCAACAGGCTTGGGTAGGTTAACGTAAGTGGACTGTACGGCTTTCTTCTCACCGACGCCCACTGGTGGTCCACTTGCAATTTGTGCTCGTCCGACGGTCTCTCCTGAGGAAGACATTGGCTTCGACTTCAATGTAACCGGTTTCGCATCGTACGGAGTCGGAGCGGGAGCCGATTTTTCACCAGTGCTGGACCTACTGCGTTGTACAGCAGTTTTTGTTGGAATATTTTGATCAATTGGTTGAGAAATCAAATTGCCAGTGGCCTTCCGAGAGCCGGCTGTAGGTTTTGAAGCAGTGGCAGGCACATTGGTGGTGCCACCAAGCGCTGTCCTCAGCGATTCCGTGAACCGGCCCCAAGCTGACCCTGACGGCTGCTTGGCTGTATCTAGTTCCCTTTCTTTTTTGACAACTTCCGCGGACTTCTCAGAACCTGCCTGAAGAAAAAAAACTCTGACGCCGACAATAAATTAAGTGATATTGTTTTTACTAGTTCAACGCGAAACTGCTTGCTGTTTCCGTCAATCCGTATGAAACCACTTGGTTAAGGCTTTATTTATTGTGCGTCGGAGTCCGATCCGGTCGGATAACGAATGACACGTATATATCGTCGGATAACGATGATCGATACGTACCATTCCTTATCCAACCTGATCAGACTCCGAAGTACTATAGATGTAGCCTAAAAGTGAAGCAGGACTTTACAAGTTGGACAGCTTATTCAACATGTGCGTGCGTCACACGTGCGACCATTTGATGAAGGGTAGGCCAAGGAAACACTCGAAACGCATCTCAGACGCAAGCGACGCGCGCGCACGCATTTGCGGCACCACTCCCACTCACAATGATAGTGCATGATTTTCATTCGTGGTAAAAATGTCGCGTTCACCGGTCTTCATGCGAAAGCATTCACGAATGGGTGTGGCTGTCGCAAGCCTGAAGGGGAATTTATTCTAGGTGCATCCGACGTGCGTCAGCTGCATTCATTCGCGGAAGGTTCTTCGTGAATAAATAAATAAAGTAAACGTGAGTAAACGAGGTATTTGCGACATAAATGCAAACCTCCCCCGCGAAGCGTTTCATCTACGTCAGTGCTGCGTCAGAAGTGCATCACGGCCTTCTCTTCATTAGGTTGTCGCACGCAAGACGCATGCACGTACTAAGATCAAACTGACGTTGACGCATATGCCACAAATTGTCCTAACACCGAATGGAAGCTCATCACATATCTGACGCTTCAACTCATTTTCGGTGCCACTTCCAATTTATTGCAGCCGGTGTACTCCTCGACGAGTACGGCACCTAGCATCGTATTTGATGCATATTGATTGTGGGCGGGCAGTCGCCAAAAATGTGGAGTGGGGAATCAATACGTATCAAAAATTAAGTCGCCAGGACAGCTACAACGCTAGGTGCTGTTTATACCAGCGGCGTGCGTCAATCGCGCGTGAGACGAACGCATCTATTTGCGAAGGATTTTGGGTGTGCATCATCGTGAGGGAAAACGATGCGTGGTACAGTTCTGCTATTGGTTCGTTCAAATCCTCCTCCCGCCCCAAACGATTGACTTGTTTTATTCACGCGCGATTCCACTATACAGGGCCATGCAAAATTTGAATTCGATAGAGGACGATTTGATCGCGGGAAAGCCCCGCCCCGTTTCCCCTCATGATGATACAGACCCAAGGATTTTTCATGAAGACCGGCCAACGCGGCATGCACATCCTTAATGATGAGAAAGCGCGGCAGCCATGAAGCCGTAAACGCGTGCGTCTGAACTGCGACTGCGAAGCGACTTCTTCATCATACAGGCGCAAGCGCGTCAGTCGCACGCATCCAGTATAAATTGCCCTTATACCAGCAGCCTGTTTAAAACGCGTTTGTGTACAATCGGAGCAATGTGTGCAATCAAAGCATCTTTATCGTTCTTATCATTAAAGCTGTAACGTTAGATGAGCGAAACACTTCATAATAGTAGGCGCGCAGAGAAAATCTACTTGTCAATAGTTGAGCCTTCTTCGTTAGGTTCAGGCTGTAACAGACAGCACTTACTATCGTGAAGTTTCGCAAGCATGTGGTAATGCAAAAGAGTGCTTACTTTAATATTCAGTAGTTTCTTGAGTTTCTCGTTCAGACACGACGGTTCGACCAGTAGAAAGAGAAGAGCGAGTAGTTTCCCGACGTAATAGAATGGAAAGGCTTCCAGCATTCGATCGTAGGCCGAAATTATGAAGGCGAAAATCCTGAACGAGTCAAATCTCAGTGTAGAAGCGGACCCGCTCTAGAGGATGTCCTACCAAAACACGCGCATGTTTTCGGGCGGAGGCCTTTCATCGGGATAGACATAGATGAGAAGCATGGGTACGACAACAACGATGGAATTGCACACTATCCAGTTGCTATCTGTGATGAGCAGGTAGAATATTATACCGGCCATCACCTTGCACAGCTGAAAAGAAATGCGGTCATCGAAGTCACAGTGGGACAAGATTTCGCAACCTACAGATTCTTCAGACCAGCTAGTCGCATCAGCCAGCGTTCTCAGGCCTCTAGCTGTGAACCATCTCTGAATAGCGCTGAAATCTGTCCAGAAACGTGGCCCAACCACCCATCAGCAAGGGATACCTGGTTGTGAATTCTGTCGTGTATGATATCTCCCAGCGACTCCATGTCGGCTACTTCTCACGAGTAAGTAGAACTAAGGAATGATGCTAACCAGGAATTTATCAAATCATTGTATGTTGATGTATCCCTTTATCAAGTTCTAACATGAAATAACAAATTTAAAGGCAGTGTATCACCTCATTATGGGTATCGAGATATTAACGGAATCTAGGCGCACTGATTCCAATGATGCTTGAAATCTGAAAAAAAAACGGTCAGAAACCTTATTTTGAAGGCCAAGCTTGGTATTGGAGCGGACGAGTTTCCTTGGTAGCAAGCTGGTTAACTCAGACAATTCCGGGAGCAAATCCCGTTCCAACCGCCGGCAAATCCCCGACGGAACGTTTGAACGAGGACCAATAGCGGGCGAAACCACGCATGTTGTGGGCCAAACGCTCTGTCGGGCGAATCGCGGGCTAAACGCAGAATCATTCGGGCTAAAGCACCACCGTCGGGGTTCGGCCCGCTATGTGAAGAGGGTCGGGCATCGGCCCGCTTTTCGCGGCCACAGACCGCCGGCAAATATCTCCAAAAAGCGGTCTGAACGACTACATATTTCTGCTCAATAAGGAAATGGCTCGGTCGGAATGATTGGTTGGCGGTAGTACGCACGTGATAAAGGATGAAAGCAACACCGGTACGGAAGAGATCGGCAGCTTGGATGGCCTAGTGGTTAAGCAGCGGACTCTCAGTCATACATAAAGAATGGCCAGGTTGGTTCGAATCCTCTAAGTAATAGAAGAAGGCTAACACTACGAAACCATGGATACGGCTGCCAAACAGCCATCTTTTCGTATTTCTGATAAGAATTTGCATATTTGTGTTGCTTTTATATTCCAGTGGATCACGTTGGATCCACAACAGCTTCGAACCGGGAGCTGCTCCGTGCGAGACTGTGCCCAAGCAGTGACCAGCTGACAGAGGTTGTCACGGTGCGCCCAGCTGACAGGTAATTGTGGAGAATACCACCTTGTGCGCTGGGTTAGGAGCAGTAGCGCCTGGTAGTCTGCGGGCTCATGGCGGCCTGAACGCGGACAGAATGCGGGCGGATAGGAATGGAAGCCCCGTTTTCAGCGGCCCCGCAGCGGCCTGAACGCGACTACTTCTCGGGCGAAAACACCCAAACGCTCGTTTCGACCCTCGCCCCCCGCTCGTTCGGAACGGGATTTGCCCCCGAAATTGTCTGAGAAAGGGGAGCTGAGAACTCAGACAATTTCGGGGGCAAATCCCGTCCGGAATGAGCGGGGGCCGATGGTCGGAACGAGCGTTTGGGTGTTTTCGCCCGAGAAGTAGCCGCGTTCAAGCCGCTGTAGGGCCGCTGAAAGCGGGGCTTGCATTCCTTTCCGCCCGAGTACTGTCCGCGTTCAGGCCGCATGAGCCCGCAAACCTCCAGGCGCTACTGCTCCTAATCCAGCACACAAGGCGGTATTCTCCACAATTACCTATCAGCTGGACGCCGGCACCGTGACAACCTCTGACAGCTTGGTCACTGCTTGGGCACAGTCTCGCACAGAGCAGCTTCTGGTTTGGAGCTATTGTGGATCCAGAGTGATTCACCGGAGTATAAAAGCAACACAAATATGCAAATTCTCATCAGAAATTCGATAAGATGGCTGTTTGCAAGCCATTTCCATGGTTTCGTAGTGCTAGCCTTCTTCTATTACTGAGGGGATTCGGATCAACCTGACCGTTCTTTATGAATGACTGAGAGTCCGCTGCTTTATCCACTAGGCCATCCATGCTGCCGATCTCTTCCATACCGGTGTTGCCTTCATCCTTTATCACGTGCGTACTACCACCAACCACCATTCTGCCCGAGCCATTTCCTTATTGAGCCGAAATATGTAGTCGTTCAGGCCGCTTTTTGGAGATATTTGCCAGCGGTCAGTGGCCGCGGAAAGCGAGCCGATGCCCGACAGTCTTCACATAGCGGGCCGAACCCCGACGGTGGTGCATCAGCTCGAATGATTCTGCGTTTAGCCCTCGATTCGCCCGACAGCGCGTTTGGCCTGCAACTTGCGTGGTTTCGCCCGCTGTTTGCCCGCTATTGGTCCTCGTTCAAACGTTCCGTCGGGGATTTGCCGGTGGTTGGAACGGGATTTGCTCCCGGAATTGTCTGAGAAGCTTGCACATTAAATGAACTTTTGAGTAAAATAATTTCTTAACAATACGCAGACAAAGAATGTCAGGACATGCGGAGAACGATAGCCCCAATTTCTTAAGGAAGTTTATTGGTCATGCGGAGACCGCCTGTTTCGGGACATGCGGAGGAGGTAGTCGAGGGGTGCGATCTAGGCCCGAAAAATCATCGGGACTTGCGGAGGATGTAGTCGGGAGTGCGACATATCCCCGAACTTTGATAAAAGCTTCGGATAGGTGCGGAGCAACATGGCAGGTAATCCGAGAACTCACCGATGCCTGACCTCACAGAGCAGTGAGTTCTGCCTATTTTTCCACTACTTGTAGCCCAGCACTCCATCCTTCTCCTATAATAACGTATAATACGTTTTTTATAGTCATAATCACTCCGAAAATTTCTCTTATAATAATGTTTATTGAGTTTATTATTGTCATATTCACTCTAAAAACGGCATTCATCGTTTCATATTCACTCTAAAAACGGCATTCATTGTCTAAGTCTCTGAAGTGTCTCTTTTACAATTTGAGTGGACTTTCTACTCATAAAAGGATCTGTTTTGGTTCCTGACACAGAATATAAGTAGCTTTTATCTCTGTGTGTGCTCAAACAGCAATTGAGTCTTAGTCTTAGTTAGTTGCCTATACGGGCTTCAGGCCTCGCTGCTTCCAGTCCAGACTGCGGGTCATGCCTGATCAGATTACAGACGTGAACTGTAGCCTGGCGAGTGTTGCACGCGGAAATCGAGAGCTGATGCTTCCTAATACTTTTCTATAACGCCGAAAATTGCGCACTTTTGCAATCAGAAAGATTTTCTCTATATTAACGAACAAGTCGAAATCTGCCGCAAGTACGCACCACTGAGAGAATACTCGTAGTGAGACTGTTGTTTTGTCTTCAAGACAGGAGCTATGGCAAAAGGTGGCGTAAGGCAAAGCCCACGAAACCAGTGTGGAGTTGCTCTCTCTACGATTTTTGAAGGTAGATTTCTATGGGTTTCATGAGACACTACATTGTATGGGACCATGGTACTTGAAATTGGGTGGACGTTTCATGCACATAATGCACTTTTGCTCCCTTACCCACCTCTGAACGAGAGTTGAAAATTAGTTTGAATAAACAATTAATAAACAGTCAATGAGCCGATATTTTACCGCAAACGTTTCATCATAGTTGTGTTGGCGCATTAGAAAACCTCAGCGGGCATGTACTCATTATCCCCCGATCAAAAACGTAAAACTCGATAGAATCGATGGTTCAACCAAAACTTTTTTCTACGAAACTGTGAACATGTTTGTGTACAACGTATCAAACAACCCAATAGACACGACATCAGCGATTTCTGGACAAAATTAAGCAAAAATCAATGAGACCGGTGTAAACGGTAAAGCAGTCCATATTTCTTGGCGGAAAGGCTGCCAAATCTCCACAAGCTCTTGGGAGTTATGTATTCAACGTTCGGTCGTAATTAGTATAGGTAGGGCTCTGTAACATTCCATTCTCTTGGGAATGCACTGTGATAAGAACATTACTGGATGCCTCGAGTGGTCCCTCGGCTGTGGGCACGGATGGAGCAGAGGTAAAGCAGCGGACTGTGAAGCAATCGAAGAGCAATGGTAAGTGATCGGTAGGTCAGTTCGAAATCCTCGAGCGGTAGTGGAGGTGATAAGTTTTGTTCAAAAACCCCATTTCGGGACCTGCGGAGGAGGGTACCGGGACTTGCGGAGGACTGAATCGGGACTTTCGGTCTGTAACAGACCGGGTCCCCTGACCAAGATCTCCGAGTGCCTTGCAGTAGTCCTACGCATGTGTGCGATACTTTGTCCGAATATAGCAATAGCTATTATCCACTGAACAAGTGTTGCCGTGCCCGCACCTTCAGCAAGGAATTAAACCTCTGGTGAACTCCGAGTATTTCGAAATTCTCGGTCAAAGAATCCCGTAATTAGTGAGGTTTTCATTTTCGGTTTTATAAGACTTAAGATACATCTTCGTGCTCAAGGTACACAACTCCAAATTATGAAGATTTTAGACATTGGGGGTCGATGTAACAATCCTGAAGACTGAAGTCTGCTCGGTGTTAGCCCTACTGATACTTACTTTACAAATAAGGGACACTGCGAACCCAGATATGAGCGTCACATGTTTCGATTATTTTCCTAAATTATCACTTCAAAATGTTTATCATTGGCTCACAACAGTGAATAGAGTCTTATGCTTCCTAACAAAGTCCATGCAACAACCTCCCCCCCCCTCTCCGCCAGCAGTCTGTCGGTTTGTGTGATAGCTACTGAAATCACACAAATTAGTGACAGACAAATCTTTCCCAGAGCGGTGGGTCTAGTTTCGTGAAACTAAATGCATGTACATCGCATCCAGCCCATTGATAGAAAAAACACGAAGATTGGCAGGAATAATCTCGTTGAAGGCAGTTCAGGGCTTCACGTGCAGAGAAAATTCTGGATCGCCTACGGGAAATCTCATCATGCAAACCATTCTTGATGCTTGCCATCGCTTCCAATTACGTATCCTTCCTGCCAATATCTTTTATGCAGGATACTCATCGCACCTCGATTTTTCCAAAAGTGCTGACTTGTTGAGAGTTCAAATCAGGCGACAAATCCCGTTTTATTCGTATTTCCTCTCTGTTATTAGCCTCTGATTCATGCTTATTTCTCTAGCTTTTATAGTTTCTCTCACCATGTCCTTGCCAACTAACGGTACAGAAAGCAAACCGTAGCTATTGAAGATCGGCTACTCGTGTCTGTCAAGGTCCAGTGCCTTGAACAACTTCCATTCGCATGAGATTATATATACAAGTACAGTAAAACAATGACCACCCACCTAGTCAAGTGCAATAACAACTATGTACTCATATCAAGACACCTTTGGTAGATGAGTGCGAATGTAAATAGTCCTTCTCAAAAAATACTTGCCTCACGCTTCACCGCCCATCTGCTAAGCCATCAAATATGCATTATCATACGTGGTGTGAAGTGGCTAAGATGACGGGCGGTTCATCATGAGGCAATAATTCTTGAGAAAGACTGTACAGTCCTTACGCGCTATCGGTAGAAAGTTTTCGAGTGCGCCGAGCCCGCGACGCGTGCGCCTGTACCTAGTATTTGGGCGCGTTCGAGTACGCCATTCATCGGATTTTGGCCCAAGTGAGTATTTTTCCTCCCGTTTTTTCATAAAGTGAAGTGTGTTGTTGAATTTAATGAGTGACGTCTTTGAATAGCTGAGTGAACCAGGTGTAGCCCACTAGGCGAAATATAATTGCGGGGAGCGACAAGCGTAAGCTCCGCCTATCAGCTCTGGGAATCTGTAGGACGTCCGGCGCGACTCCTCGGCTGTCAGTACCGGCAGAGGGGTCCGGATCCGTTCCGTTCACCTGGTGTACTATAGCATCGGGGTTTGCATCTAACTGCCTAAGTAGAGACGGAGACGAGCATAGATGTGATAAAGTTTTTAGGATGTGTGATTGAAAGAATTATTCGGAGAAGCTTCTTGTGAGAAATTGCATGGGTAGTTTGATCAAGTTCATTTTTCGTCGTCGCCAAATGAATGAAATCATACCTATATTATATATCCACATAAGTCTGAAACGAGTGTTCTGGGTATCTTTAGTTCCTTAAAATATCTAGAGCAATTAATAATTTGATTTGATAATTTGATTGCGTGAATACCACCATCTTGAAAACATTTTGGAATCATATTCCGAATCTCGATGTGTGCAACACTACCAGACTGCGCACTCGAAATCTGTTTTACTGCTGAAATTTGTACCCTGTGCAAATGTGGAGCTCGGGAATAAAAAAAAAGATTAATTTCTCATAGTTCAACATTAAATCCTTATAATTCCAGTAGCTGCTCTTTCGAGCGTATAGAAGAATGTTTACAGGACCTAATAGTCATTTCTTAAAATATGTATGCAGATTTATGTATGTTTGCGTTAAGATGACCTCTGCTACGTGAGAGGTGGGAAATTTATCCTGAGGAATTCGAGGGGTTAACGCGACGTGTCTCCAGGTGTTGCCATCGTGGAAGATTGCTGAGGAGAATGGTGATACCACCACATCCCAATTTTTTCCACTGAATTTAAGCTAAGATTCGAGCCAAACTAAGGAAATAAATGTATAGATGAAATTCTCCAAAATGAGTGTTCAGAGGATATTCTTTTGATACTATCAGATCAAACATTTAACAGAGAACGGTGCATATTAGAACTAATTAAAGTTAGAGAGTCTCCTCTTGATCATTACTAGATCCTTACAGAGCCCTTTGCTCCAATGAATCTTGAAGGCTAATTTTGACGACGTTGACCCGTTAACTTTTTTTCAAATTTTTTCTACATAGATCCGTTGAACACGTGGACCTATGTAAGCGTTGAAGTCTGAGAAAAAGTTAAACTCTGTGGAAAGAATCATTTACTGGGCTGCAAATATTCCTTGAACGTCTAACGGGAAGTGCGGTACGATTCTGCTAATGTCTTCCGACTTTTAAATTCGCATAATACGTAAACAAAAGTTGTACGAATTTGGTCCTTCATCTTCTAAATTTCTTCTGAAATCGAAAGTCGGAGAATCAGCAAGTCACATATTTGCAGCCGCCCATGAATCCCCCTCTTTCAAATAATGCCAAAAATTTCAAAGTGTCAACTACTAAGATGAAGGAAGTGAACGTACATCCCTTCGTTTGAATGTATTCTGCACCTTTTCTGCACTTCTTTTGCTAAAACTGCCTTGCATTAAACATATAGCCAAACAGCGATAAAACTTTTGAAGCGCGTTGTTTGAATTTGAATGATCTCTGACTAAGACCATTTTTTACATTCTCACGGAACGCTTTGCTTTGTCAGATCTCAGATGTCTAATTCCGCGGCACTGAATACGTCGAGCTCTAATATGGATTTTGTACATAAAGGGGTTTTGGTGTCCATCTTTGCGCTGGATTGATAGTGGGAGAGTGGAGGAGTTGCTGTTGGGCAATTAGATGCAAATGTGCCACAGTACACCAGGTGGAGGGTATGCGTCCGTCCAGATCTCATCCGCAGTTACTGACAGCCGAGGACCCGCTCCACATCTTCTCCACCACAGCGCTCAGTAACTAATAGGCGGGGCTTATGGATGTCGGTCACCGCAATTATATTTCGCCTAGTGGTTGGCGCCCAAGTGAACCCAACCTCGCTTACCACAGGCAGGGCGTCCGCGCACGCACCGCAGGCTCGCTCCGCCTCAACAACTTTCTACCGATACAGCGTAACGACTGTAAGTGGGCCTCTCAAAGTCACTGGAGGTATAATATGAGCATGTGGAAATCCAAGACCTACTAGCGGCCTAATTCACACTTCGAGCTGAGCTGCCTTCCATGTGGGTGCGAAGCACATCTATGACTGAATGCAAGAACCACCTTGATCCGTATAGGTCCAGAAAGTTATCCAGTTCTTTTCGAGTACCAGTTCCACGCCACGTTTCAAGAAGATGGTCAAAAGTTATCGAACATTTTCAAACAGATGTTGATTAATTATCTAATGTTGCTCTTCAGTGAACCTCATATTCATTGCACGTTCAAGGACACAAAAAATAATACTGTCTCAATATGTCAGAATAAGAAATTAATGGCTACATACTAGACATTCATCGCTAGACCTGAATATTGTGAAACGAGCTAATAGGAGGGTCAGACTGCAGGAACAGACGCTTCTCCTGCTACCAAGCAATTTCATGATTACCAGTCACACATTTATTATGACTACACAATTCGGTTAACCGGAAGCAAACTAGAAAAGAAACAAGTTCGGGATATTCGATCACAAAAATATTTAAACTAGCTAATAGTAAAATTGAAATGTCATGGTACAACAAAAATTATGCCCTACAATGACAAATTTCATCTCTATTCCTATGTAATACTCGTTTAGAAGCAAATTATGCGGATAACCCCGCTTTTTGAAAGAAAATATGAAAAGAAGTATGGAAAGAAACAAATTAACAACCTCGAGAACAGCGAAGTAAACGAAGTATTGGGAAACAAAGAGTCCTATGGCACACGACATTAAAAGATAGAGAACAACAAATCATGAGGTCACTAACAAACTACTGCCTGCAAAGAGCCTTCCTCCTAGATCGAGATCTCTTCACCATACCTTGCCATGAAGTACATCAGAAACAACCCAGTGAACAAACCGACTGACTGTAGGAAAAGGACGTGGATACCGCGCTTCATAGATACATTTAATGCTTCTTCCATTGCTTTTTTCATTTCAGGCATCTGTAAAATTTAACAGTTACGGTTTAGGGTAAATCTTACTCTGGAGCAGCACTTTTCGGAAGTAGAATTGCGTTATTTGCTGCTTTCCACTATCTAATTTTCACTGTTCAAAACCATAACGATGGTAGCATTCAAAACATTAGCGATGTTCCTGACTTCATCAGCTCCGAATCCAAATACAGACCGATTCAAAAAAATCTTCAGAGAAATAACTGCATAATTTTCCAGTCTTGTTGAAGACCACGAGTCGAATGAGTATATCTCCTCAAAAATAGATAGAAATCTGACTTGATAATACAGTAGCACTAGAAATTGGACTTCTAGTAAATATTCTTGTGATATAAGGATCACTATACCAGTTGTTTATAATAAGTCCTATTTCCCGTTCTTTTTCACAGCTTCAGAGAGCATGAGAAAAATTACCTACCATACATCCGAGAGAGATGTAAAGGAACATTCCTCCAGCTAATGCAAAAGCGTACTTCGAGACATCCGGACCAAGTTCACCAATTCCAACACCAATCACAAAACCTACAAATAAGAATGCATTGCAGTCACTACACAACGAAATTTGGCTACTTGAGGAAATGCGGTGGAATTTATGTGTAGAGATATGTATATACTTACCAACATAGCAAGTAATAGCACTGAGTAGATTGTAGAGAAGAGCTTGACGTAAAGTCATACCGGAAGCAACAAGAATCGCGACATCACCTAAACGAATCTTCTGACAGTGTATGGATCAAGTAATGAACGTGAAGGAATTCTGTAGATGCAAACTCACCAAGCTCATGGGGAAATTCTTCAGCAAGAACCGCAAGAGATACAGATAAACCGGCGTGCAGCGACTCCGCAAAAGAGGCTCCAATCGAAATGCCGTCAATAAAATTGTGGAAACCGTCTCCGAATACTATCATCCAAGCAACTGCAGCTATCGGAGAGTCGCCCACTCGGAAATCAACAGAGTGGTCGTGAACACATATGCCATGAGCCTGAAAATATGCTACAGTAGGCAGATCTGATGAGATCAGAACAACTAAGGTAGGTTGCCAATGCACATCACTATCGTAAGATCTAACAGACACTGTTAAAAATCTTCGTTCGTTAGAACTATTCGAATATTTCCTCAATATTTCAATCATTATTTGAGCTGTACACGAGGTTGGTAATGGATGTGTGTCGGCTGACATTTTGGCAAATCGCCGTCTTCAGAGCCTGAAATGGGCGATTCGACAAATAAACTATCAAACCGAATCTCTCCAGAACAGTGTAACGAAAACTCCATGCCTATTTTTCCGTAAGAGATTCCGCTTATAGACCAATGCTCACCTTTCATGATGTGGCAGCAATGATGTTATAGCACTACGACCGCTCACTGTCCACTCAAGCGAATAACTTGGACGCCCTATTTGGATCAGAAGAGCAGTCCAAGGTAAGAAGCGAGTTCCCGCGCGATTGAGAGGCATTCCTCTTTGCGGTTCATTTTCGGATTTCTCGCTTGGATCCAAAAAGCCTCCAAAGTTTTGCGAGCTTGTTTCAGGTTCTTGTGCCAGGATTAACTTCAAAGTTCGCCCCGTCGTGTTGTATCCTTCTGTGGCTGCCAAGAGGGGTAGCTTGGCGCGATCTTTCTTTGCCGTCCAAGTGCTCTTTAATGCGTGTGCACAACGGTTGCCTGTACCGCCAATATATGTGTTCTTCCCCACAGCTAATGCAAGAGATCAGGAAGATCACTCCTGAGCTGATGCGGTCGCCTTTTCTGCCTGTGGGGCAAATGACGTAATTTGGCGTAATACAAAGAGAAGAATGCCTCTCAATCACGTGGGAACTCGCTCCTTATATTAGACAGATCTTCTGATCCAAATAGCGTCCAAGTTATTCGCTTGAGTGAACAATGAGCAGTCGTAGCGCTATAACATCATTGCTGCCACATCGTAAAAGGAGAGCATTGGTCTGTAAGCTGAACCTCTTACGGAAAAATAGGTATAGAGTTTTCGTTGCACAGTTCTGAGAGAGATTTGGTCGGATAGTTTGCTTGTCGAATCATCCATTTCAGGCTCTGAAGACGGCGATTTGCCGAAACGTCAGCCGACACAAAACTATTACCAAGCTCGTGTACAGCTCAAATAACGATTGAAATATCGTGGAAACATGCCGAGATTTATCAACAGTTTGAATTATTCGGATATACTCTAAACTACAAACTAGATGTACCACGATACGCATAGCCACTTTATGCTCGCATCCTTAACGCCAGCTACAACTCCAGATATACCATCGAAAGGATTAGATATACAAAGAAATCTAAATATATTTGAAAAAAAGGTTTTGCATAGATAAATTATAATAATTCCTTTTTTTGCACATTGATTTATTAACCTACTGTTTTTTGTATATTATTTCATTCAACGTTTAAATTATTGTGCATCATTTTAAAGCTTATCTAATGCACTGTCATTTTCTGATTTTCATTTGATAAAAATTCCTTTTTTTGGCTGTTTTCAGGCCGAATTTCCACGAAACAGGTTCGTAACATTTTGCTTCATGGGTTCAAATGTGGACGGAAGGCTGTGAAGGCGCATGAAAACATAGTGAAACCGAGGAGACCAGATGCCATTTCAATTCGCACTACGCAACTATGGTTCCGAAAATACCGATTCAGAGACATGAATCTTGAAGATGAACCAGGTCCAGGTCGGATCAGTGAAGTTGACGATGACTACATGGAGACAATAGTGGAGTCGGATCAACCTAAACCTGCTCGCATGTTAGCGGAAGAACTTCATACATGATTGTGGACCTTCGCCAAACACTTGGAAGCTTGGAAAAGTTAAGAAAATGGATTAGTGGGTGCCCATGAATAGAACGCCGATAACAGGCTGAACCGCTGTCAAATCAAATCGGAGCTGCTTTTCCGGAAGAAGAGCGAGCCTTTTCTTGACCGGGTCGAAACATGCGAGAAGTGAGTCTTACACAACAACTGCAGACGATTTTTGCAATAGCTGAACAAAGGTGAACGCCCAAAACATTTTCCAAAACAGAAATTGCACGAAGAGAAGAGCATCTTAGACACTCGGCTTGACATTAGCCAAGGATCGCATTTGAAACGAAAAAAGATCAAAAAAACGAACGACCTTTAGAAAAGATCTACAACAGTGTAAACATTGAATGAGCAATACACGAAAGACAGGTTTAAAATTTGTGTAAAAAACGCAGTTTATTTCTGCACAACCTGATACATCTACCAGAATGAAAGTGATTCTTCTAAAGACTATAATTCTGTTGAAATATATTAAGACAAACATAAAGAAATATATGCTTTATTGCCCTCGCTCCCTTCTGTTAATATGGTAGTAAGATTCATGTTATTTGACAGATATGACATTTCCAGAACAAACGAAGCCACTATTCCGAAGTGAATAACAAATTTGAACACCTGCTCAATGCCCAGTCACTGTTGGGTAGACTCCCTAATGAATCGATTACTAACCAAACACCACCATGCCCATAATGAAAGGTATACCTTATCTCTTGTCTCACTTGGATTTGTTCATCCCCACTCCGGGAGGCGTTTTGAGAGGAAAAGGGAATTACCTCATACTGCCAAACACGATGCGCACGAACACCTTGTTCCTTTTTCGAATTCTTTACGCTTGGAATAATTCTAGTCATATGACGGAGAATAACGAATTAAATTTACGAACACGGCAACATCGATGGGATCAAAGAACGTCAAAAGAAGAACTTCAAGCGTGACAACGATCTCAAAAAATTAATTCCATTATGACCTCCCCTCCCTCAAGAGCCAAAGAATGATCCACTCCATCTAGTGTATACAAGTGCCTATAACCCCACCCCACTCCTACCCCTTCTCCCGCCCACAGTAGTACGACACTCCATAGGTAAAATACCCTGAGAATGAGTCTCACCCTACCTTCACTTCTTGGTCGACCCTAGGAGGAACTAAGTTTTGGTGCGGGGTGAGGTTGGGTTGGGAGGGAGGGGGGCAAAGCCTCTCCCAGTGGGATGAAGATTTAGTTTATTATAGTTGTTGTAGAGAAAAGAGATATGTAATAAGTGTTCCCCGCAGGTTTTCCATAAAGACTTGAATGAGGAGAAGATTTTTCTTGAGATTTTAACAACCTTACTCTCGGAAAACTGCAGGAGTCTTGAGGAAGCACGGTTGACTAGTGATGACAAAATAACAACACACCTGGAAAATGTTCGGAGAGTCGAGCAGAAACGAAAGCATGAATGAGAATCGACCCGAGAGAAAATAATTTTTTTTTAAATTTCAACGCCTATTTTCAGGAAAATCCGGAATTCCACCGCAGAATTCTAATGTGTGGACAGAATCCTCTGACTTTTAATAGAAGTATAATGTTTGCATAGATTGCGTGAGAAGCTCAGAACTGGGTGCCAAATTTCTGAGAAGATTTAGACATGCACAAGTAAGGTCCGCGCCGCGCCCCGTCAGCGAGGTTCCCAGAAAGTAGAGGAAGATTTGTTCTTTCCAGTAGTCTGCAACCTTCCCTGATTGCTTCCAAAACAAGACCGAAATTTCTTTCCAAATTTGGACAATTTTCGAAACTAGGGCGCGTTTTTTCAGGATTCATTGAAATCCTTTTCCAGATGCGAGGTTGCCATCGTGTTCAGCTCACAATTCTGCGTCGATTAGTACCTTTGTGCAGGATGGATCTTCGCTGGGAAGCTCGGAATGCCGACTGATGAGAATGCTATGAAAAGGATTTCAATGAATCCTGAAAAACGCGCTCTAAGTTCAAAAATAGTCCAACTTTGGAAAGAAATTTCGGCCTTGTTTTGGAAGCAATCAGGGAATGTTGAAGACTATTGGAAAGAACAAATCTTCCTCTACTTTCTAGGAACCTCATATCTGAGAAACATTCAATATTGCGCCTATGACGGGGCGCGACGCGGACCCTACTTGTGCATGTCTAAATCTTCTCAGAAATTTGGCACCCAATTCTAAGCTTCTCACGCAATCTATGCAAACAATATAGTTTTCTTAAAAGTCAGAAGATTCTGTTCACGCGTCCAAACATTAAAATTGTCAGAAGATTCTGTTCACGCGTCCAAACATTAAAATTTTGCGGTGAGAATCCGGATTTTCCTGAAAATAGGCGTAGAAATGTTTAAAAAAAATTATTTTCACTCTAGTAGATTCTCATTCATGCTTTCGTTACTGCTCGACTCTCCGAACATTTTTCAGTAGTGCTGTTATTTTATCATCACTAATTAACCGTGTTTCCTCAGGACTCTTACAGTTTTCCGAAAATAATGTTGTTACAATCGTTAAATACATGAATGTTCAGGACACTTTTGCTCAGGCTTCCACCTATTTTCCAGTAGTGCTTTTTTTTCTGTCATAGATAAGCGTAATTCCACAAGTCTCCAGCATACAAACCACCCCCACCCCCTCGGTCGACGCCTGGCGCCGAGTGACCCACTTACGATTTTTCTCACCAACCTTCATTTTTGTGGACCCGTTCTCACAACTATTCCACCTATGCGGCACTCTCCCTCGTACTCATGTAGAAGCATAATTCAACCTCTCTTATCACAATCTTATTTTCTTTGGGAAAGATTAACAAGGAAAATACGGCGCCTATCGTGTTAGTGTGTTAGTTTCACTAACAGCTCAATTTCAGTTGTTAGAAGTAAGATAATTATTTGGTAGCAGCACTCATGACAAGACATCCATCAAGATTCTTGAGATTTCCAACTGCGTCCTCATGTTCAACGGTTTGTCAAGGTAGTTTGCACAGAAACGAAGAGTTTCGAAAATTGCTACTTGGCAGATCACTGCGAGGTAATTTCCATGAGGTATAGATATGATACACGCAGATGTGCTAAATGAATTGACTACAGACGTTACATCATGAGCGCTGCCTTTAAACGCACAAAAATAGAAACGAAAGAAGAAAAAGGATATGCCATTACTACTAACAGAACTTCGATGCTTTGAGTTCTCGTCGCCAAATTCTCTGTGCTTGCCGAAGGCAAACAGCGATCCAAAAATCCGAAGTGCGGGTACCTTGCAATGACGTCGGGCAGAAAAGCACTAAACGGAATCGGGAACTAGAAATCGTCCTCACTTGAGCAAATTGAACACCAACAGCCCAAGCATACAAAATTCATGAAGGTGGTAGGTATGCTTTTTTTCCTGGGACTGGGAAAAATGAGAATGGGATGGCTGAACCAGAATAAAACGTTTCACCACATAGATCAGCAAAAATAAAGCAAAAAAAATGAATCTAACAACCGAAATGTGCAAGAAAGCGACATCTGGTGGTGCTTGTTATAATTCCAGAGGAATTAGAGAATGAAAAGAGAAGACAGAAGCGATAGCTACAGCTCATTGAACATAGGATGAGGATAGACAACGAAGTTAAAACTTAATAAAACCAAAATTAATTATTCGTAATCCATTACAACTCACTTCTTCTAAAATGCAATTAAACACCACCAGATGACAGCCTTCAGAATTTACCCGCTCGTATCTTACCTGATCTCCCATTGACTTCCCTGCATTTGTCTCCAACTTCATCATTTCAATATCAGATGTTTCGCTCTTTTTCCTAATCTCCTGCAATGGTATGTATAAATACAGGAATTTTGGAAAAAAAAAACTAAAGGGAAGATTTTGTTGGTTGTTAGATTATCTAAAGTTTCTTCTCAATCATTGGCTAGCGTATCCAGACCCACAATAATTCGATCTTGACCAAGGTGTACAGTTCGACCGACAACTATTGTTGTTCGACATTTAGAAATTTTTTTGAGAACAAGTTTTTTTTTGAAACCTTCCAAACAGCACGTTTTCATACCATAATCCCACATCTGACACAAACAAGCAATCGTGTTTATGAGAGCTTGTAAAAAAACCACAGCAGTAAGCACATGATTTGACTTGTTTGATAAAAATGAAAGGCTCGTTTATAGTAATTATACCCCACATTATTGTGAAAGTCCGATTTGTTCGGGACAAGAGCCGAGTCACTTCGATTCGAAACTTCGTCCCTATCTGACGCGTGGACAGTGACGATCTGGGAACGGTTACGCTGAAAAGAAGGAAAAATACAGGCAGTTCTGGAGAGATCTACGCTCAAGGAATACTTTTGAGCCATATGAAGGCGCGACTATTACACAAAGTCTGAGTTGAATTTTGCACATGTCAGTTTTAACGCTTTCTTAATCTCCTATTCCTGTGACCAGCCTTACAGGCATTATGCTGCACCACCTGGCACATCACGGTCTACAAACCGATCGTAGTGTAACCTACAGTGGAACAACTACCTCCACACGATTAAAACAACTTTACACATCGTTGCATGCCCAAACCAACTCCTTAGAAAGTTCTGCTTAATAAGACAAGCACCTGCTTCTGGTGTTATCCTAGATAGGAAAAAACACTTCTTAATTCTCGAGGGAAAAACATTGCATAATTCTCGTTTTCCCTCACAAGAAGAGCAAGTCGTAGTGAGTGATTTTGGTCATCCTTTTCTAACGCTTAGGTTGTATTTTTTTTAAACTTGACATTCCTGTTCAACAGTCTAACTAGCGCCCAACAATCTATTTGCGACGGCAATTCCCGAATGTTCTTGCCTTAGCCAGAGATAAACATATCTGTTGACGTTTACAAGGGTTATCTTCTGTGGTTCTAATCTGATGGACTAAAACCTCCCAGAAACATGCAATAGCAGCCCCATTGCGTAATCGTACTGCAGTGACCACTCCGCTTACAGTAGATGCAACACCGATACGAGCAAATAGACGTTAAACATATGAAGTCTTCTGCAACCCGTATTACTATGATGTAGTGGCTAAACGTGGATTTCCAAGTGCTCATAAGTTCAAGCTACCCACTCAAATAATTTCACCGAATGCGAGGAACAGTTAACTATTCACTGCGGGGGCTTAGGAGAGGGTGCACCAGCTAAGGAAATAAAAACATGCCCTTTTAAATGTGAGAAATTCTGTGACGTTTCGCGCACGAAAATGTTCCTCAGGTATTCTTCGTCGCAAAAACAAAAGTGCGAGTCAATCCTGGATCAGACATCACTTCCTCTGACCTCCGATGCCCCTGACTTGTAGTAAACAACAGTGATGCTCGTCGGCTGGGATTAGTGACACAAGCGTCTGCTACATAGTGTAACACACTGGCTGCCCGGCGAAAATAAGGATCTTATGAATAATAGTAATAGCGAAATTTCAGCGTTTCCATTAAAAAACAGGAGATCAATGATACGCGGCTAGATGATGGATTCATCTCCTTGTACAAAATATTTCAGTACTGTGAAGAGAACGTTAATTTACACTTCTTCTTGACATTACGCATTCAACTTTGTTATACAATTCGAAAACATTTCCTAAAAACATTTCCACATTCCTAAGAGATGTGGAAATGTGCAACCTAAACTCGAAATTCGATATGAGGACGACGCTGTTCACAATGCACGTCATACTGTCAGTTCTTCATACAATCAAAGCTCATGTTTGTACTCTTATTACGTCACCAAGGCCGAAAGAAAATATTATTATACTTTTTACTTCAGATAATAAGAAGACAGCAGTGTAAACGTGAGCCACCTGATTGACGTAAATGAATTTGAATACAAATATTTGCATTCCTAGCGCACCAAGAAGTAACTTTCATCACAAGCTTTGGATTTGGAAACGCTTCGAGGTAATCCATTAAATGTTTGCTGAAGTACTTGATCAATGATTAAGGGAAACGAGATTGGTTAAAGGCAGCGTCCCACCTCGAGATCGTTTTTGAGATCTCAACGTGAAAAGAATCTCCAGGAGGTTTTTGAGATCTCAATGTGAAAAGAATCTCCAGGAGCTGGTGATCACAACGGTATACGTGATTCCATGCAAGACTGCTGGAAAACCCCATTTCAAAGCCCCAATTTTTAAGGAGCCTTTGGGCGGAGCCGGGGGCGGAGCTAAGAAACTTTCCGAATAATTCACTCCAGGAAGCGCATCTCCTGAAGAAATTCGTATCCATCGTGAGAGTTGCTCATCAACTCCCTAACAGAATAGAAAATGTCTTTCATGTGTGACTAACAAAGGAGTTCACGGTCCGGAAACCCTAAAATAAAATTCCGCCCTGACTCCGGCACCAATGTGGGATTGCAGGGTTTCCGTCCCTTGCTAGCCGCAAATGGAGCTCATTTTCTATTCCGTCAGGGAGTTGATGAGGAACTCTCATGAGGAATACGAACTTCCTCAGGAGGTTCGCTTCCTGGAATGAATTATTCGGAAAGTTCCTTAGCTCCGCCCAAAGGCTCCTTAAAAATTGAGGCTCGGAAATGGGGTTTTTCAGCAGTCTTGCATGGAATCACGTATATCATCGTATATCACCAGCTCCTGGAGATTCTTTCCACGTTGTGATCTCGAAAACGATCTTGAGGTGGGGCGCTGCCTTTAAATAGAAGCTACTTGCAACTACTGAATCCTAATTTATCACACGACAGCTAGAGGCAAACCAACCCAGTCTGGCTCGAAAGTCAGTTTGGTCAGACCAAACGAAGTGTTATTGGAGCGTAGAAAACAAAAACTTAAGAAAAGGATAGCATGTCTTCAGCAAACAGAAAAAAGGAAAATGTACCAGGACCGCAATGATTTAGCCCCAGAAAAAAACCCATAACGTCCATTAACGTTCCACTTTCAAGGCTACACCTCCACTCAGACCACATTTCTCGCCGAAAACCAGCATTTGATAATTTACTAGCCAAAGGTAACAGAACAAGTGAATTTTCAGTTATCTAAAAGCAATTTGAAGTTTGAGAAAGTGGCTTGGTGGCAGATTAAGATAGAGCATATAATAGTGCGAAATCTCATCGTGAGTTCACCTATGAAGTCGAAATTAACAAAACCATGAACGAATGACAAAGGAAAAAGAACTGTTCCGAAAAACTCACCTTTCTCATCTCCAAGACAATTTTGATGACTTTGTCACACATGAAGAACAAGTAAACCCCTAACAGCGAGAAGTGTGCCATGTGAAGATAAGAATGAGTCAAATGGCCATGTTCATCTGTTTCCTCCATGAGTGATGGATGAGCCTGCAATGGAATTCATTATCGAAAAGAAAAGAAAAAAGATCAAAGAAGTGTCTATCGTTCAGATGGTGGTGGAAGTGAGCAACTACCTTATTATGCACTATCTTTCCGGCTATAAAAGAAACACCCCACTACCTTCGGAAACCTATGATGAACACAGTCCCTATTTCGGTCTCTGACGCAGTCATTTTCACTTGGCTGCATAGGATTTCCCTCTACATGGTCTAGGAAAAGGCATTTGGTAAGAAAGAACACCAATAAAAGCGTAAGAGTTTCGGAAGTAAAAGCACTCCTGAGCAACATTTTAATTCAACAAGGAATGTCCAACCACCCCCGCCCACTCCCCCACCCCACGCTTGATTCTGACTGGAAATACTGCAGTATGTTTGCTGAACATATAAATTTGAAGGAGAATGAAACTAATACAGAACCTGTGGAAGAAGGTGGTAGAAACTGGATCCCGATAGTGAACCGACTCCTAAGCCAACAAAAAGCGTAATAATCTGAAATTTATCAAGCTTGTAAAAATGAAAATAAGTACAGAAAATTATATTCCAGAGAAATTCCAAAAGTAAATTATGTAGAAGTTATTACTGGTGGATACTAGTGGAACTGCTGAACGGAAATCAGTGAGTAAAGACCTCACAAGAAAGCCATCTTCAGTTCCATTTAAGAGACTTGATTAGAGGTTGCGTGTGGAAAAAAACTAACCTGATTATATACGTCCTTCGTCAGATATCGCATAACTCCTATTCCACATACAGCACACATGTTAATGATAGTCACAAACGTTAGACCAATACCCCATACTGAAATGAAAGAACGGTTAGAAATAGTGGGAAATATAAAATTGTATAAGTGAAACAACAATCAAAGTTCTTTTAAGACCGTCTAGAATATCAAGAAAAAGCCGCGAAAGAAAAAAACAAAGCCGCGAAGAAAGCTCATCAAAAACTAAAACACACCCATATATGAAGGCGGTCGCTGGTGAAGAAAACCTGAAGCGACAGCCGTTGGTGTTGTCGTGATCAAGTCGCTATCAATTGTAGAATTCGTCAAAAGCTCCGCAGGTGAAGTCGTACTATTTCCAATCAACGCACATAGCTGTTGGATTTGCGTCTCCGTAAGGTTCGCAACCGAAGTGGATGCGTCCCACGGGAAAGCGTGAATTACCATAACTAGAACAAATTCGTTAGGAGAAGCAGATTATGCAAAAGAAACCAACTGTCTGGACGGCAAGAAAGGCTATAGTCATACATGGAATAAATCGGAACCTTTGACTGAGGTAGGTGATATGTGATGACATCATCCCTCATCCTTTTTTGTTTCCATTCTTTTTGCGAATTTTCTGCTTCCTAACATTCCCAAATCTCCGATATCTGCACTCAATGAAATTCTCAAAATTTCTATACCTAATGGGAGCACTCGCAGGGCCTGAGATTTCATCTCATACTTGGTTTCAAGGGACGCACAACTCAAACTCAGCGGTAAAATTGCGGGAACACAAGGGAAGTCGAGGCACTGTTTTCTGCATATTTGAATGGGTGACAAGTGTTCCCATAGCATGCTCATAGGTGCCATCGCGGAAACAGATAGCCATATGTAGCTAGAAAAGTTGACATTTTGAAAGTCCTCGCTTCTCAAGGAGTGCGTTCAGACAAGGTTGCTGTGTTTGCGACTCCATGGCAATTTATACTAGATGCGAGCGATTGATGCATTGCTGTATGATGAGGGATAGGGCGAGTCGCATCGTTGACATAGTTCAGACGCAAGAGTGTACGGCATCGCGGCATCTCCGCGTTCTTTTCATTGAGGATGCGCATTTTGCGTTGATAAAGAAAATCGTTCGCAAATGAATGCGTGCGTCTGAGGCACCTAGCCTAGTATAAATTGCCGTTACACCTGAATTATACAGGTTGTGAAGTTATCATTCTTCGATTTCGTTTCGAATCGTGACACGCCAACAGTGTTCTTCACACTTGGCACCTAAACTACAACAGAAAAGGAAAAAAAAAGTCAAATGTTTTGTGCTGCCTTCTAACTCTTCTGTTAAATTCATAGTTTAAACATCAAGCAAAGATTCGATCGGTGAAATTTAATAAAAGGAACCGAAGTAAACTTTTTCCTCCAACATGTTCAGTGGATGCTAGTGATCATGAATTGTCCAGAATGAAAAAAAAAACGAAATCTGAATAGGAGACCAAATCGATTACTTTTAGTGCAATTGAAACAGCTAGCGAACTAGTGAACAAATTACTGTTGAAATAAAGGTCTGGATTTGCGATAATTGATGCCCCATCAGGATAATCTTCCTAGTTTGATCGGGTCTATACATCTGAGGGTATATGAAATGCAGAAGTACAATAAAGCGGACCGTTTTCACAAGAGGCAGAACTTTAGGTAAATGTAGATATCCACATGTTGTCAAAAACAGTACATAGAAAAGATCATTTCCTGCCATCTCAATCCAAGAAAGTATGTGAAAGTGACGTCGATATCGACTTAGCTGCTTTGGCGAGCAAAGCAGACGAACAAAACTAAAGAGCTCAAAGAACACACAGCGCTCGACCCGACTGGCACGACAACACTGACTGCTTCAAAGGACACTGGGCGGCGATGCACCACTCCCCGCCCACTCCGACCATGTGTCCACCCCTTCGTGAATGGAATAACCTTTCACGGACCTTGAGTGCACAATAAGGGCTGACAAACGGCTGCCTCAACACTATAGGACAAGCGAAGACCCTGCTACCCAATGTTACTTCCTCTTTGCGTGGGCGTTTATGATGCATGACTGATAGCCTTTCTCGTCACGGCATGCTCGCCGCATGCCATGACAAGAAAGCATCTATTAACAACAGAACAGCTTTACTCAAAAAAAAAAAAAACCGAGAGAAATGAAGATCTAGCCGATAACTTTCTGTAATATATAGAGCAATAACAATTTTAGCTCATGTCACTGCTCGCTGGTTACACTCAGGGCTGTGGTTCACAAAACGATAGCGAAGCAAACCAACGATGATTAGCGTTATTGGTTATTTTATAGACTAGGTGATACGCGGAGACCTAGGAAGTGAAAGTTGGTTTGCTAGCCTGGTTTCGCTCGGTTATGCGTCTATGAATCCTAGCACAGGAGAGAGAAATTCGTTATTTGAATAAGCCACTGAGTGTGAGGGTAGCTGGTTGCGTCATGTTTTGCGACTTAAGAGGATGTTCAAACAGTAGCAGTGGGAGTTTGTATGCTCAAACCACACATACAGCAAATTTCAGTGGTCGAGGGATAACAAGGATTTCAACCGGATGATTGGAGTTTCAGAGCGAATTTTCGATAGTTTTCATAGCTTGTCTCTGTGTATGTATATAGTCCATTAATTAACAGGAGAACAATAAATTGGTGCAGATAACATTTTCCGATGCGTTATTTAAAACGGTTGTGGTCACGATTCATCTTGTTCTTTTTTCATACATCTGATTCGAATTGGACAGGAAACGGTGACTCATTCGAATACAAGCGTACTGAGTCACATTCACTGTCTTAATAGATGCCTTAATACACTGTGCAATGATCTGCCATGTAAGGCGAAGAACTAGAAAGAAATAACAACATCAACAAAAGGAAAGTTTGGTGACATGACGAGCCGAAGTGTGCAGTAACAGCCCTCCCAAATGGATCTAGCACACCAATATGCTGATTTTTTTTTGCTTCCATCGAACCTCCCGCAAATTTGTTACTCAACCTAATGCACGAGTCGGGTTTTTTTTTCTGAATCAATCATGCATGGGATTCAATCCATTGTTGATCCGAAGCCGATGTGGGGAGGGGGGGGGGGGGGGCGACGAGGGTGCGAACAGTGAGGCATGGCAATGTCCTCATTCTTCCAGACAAAGTTTCGGGACTTCGCGAACGCAACCCGGGTGTCTCGGCGGTAGGTCCCGAGATGGCGCAGCTGAACTTCCGAACAAGCACAGCGGGGCTTCAAAATCGAAGAAAAGAGATGTAGTTCGTAAGCGATGAATATCTCCACGCTTTTCGAGACCAAAAATGTAGGTCAAGGAATCAGTTGTGTTTTCACCGCGCAGCACTAGCTATTGCGCTAATTCTTTCATTTTTGAAAGCACGTGCCAAGAAAGTGTGCCCGCTGACTGTGTCACGTATCTGCATCACATTTCAACATCAGTGATGCCGTAGAAAAAAAAATGCTTGGTGAAAGTCTATGAACACTTCGTACTCATGGGGATATTCACAGGGCTAGATTTGTCTGACACGGGCTTTATCCAAAATTCGACATTACGAACGTCATTATTAGAGTGATCTGAAGGAGACCTTCAAGAAGAAAAAACGGAAATTTCTCACATTTCACTTTCACTTCTAATATTGGTAGCTGAAGTTAAGTAAGTGGTAGCTGAAGTTAAGTAAGAACATACTACAGCAACAATTGGATGGAAACATTCCGGTTGTTACATATTTTACTCTCTTGGATGGTTCTTCCGGTTCCGAAGCTCCGAGGACGTCTCGAAGTAATCCTCGCTTTATTCTTTCGACAACTCCGAGGGACTTCCAAACGACGTCAGGCCCCCGCAGAAGTTCCGAAGCTACTTTCTTCTCTGCGTTTTACTCGGAAGTTCTGCAGAACTATTGCAAGAAACGTGTGACTTCATAATTCCGCGGAAGTTCCGAAAACTGGGCTCTAGTAATAAACCAGGCTTCGCTACTCGCGCTGGAATCGCCGCCGCTACAGCGAACTACAGTCCTTCTCAGAAATACTTGCCTCACGCTTTACCGCCTATCTGATAAGCCGCGCCGCATCACCTACAGGAAACTCCAAATGGGCGCAGACAAGAGTCGGGATCGCGGTGCGGCTCTCTTGAGCAGAGACGCAGGCGCTCTGCATGTTGAGAGACCATGTCTCTGCCCAGGAGAGCCGCGCCGCGATCCCGACCCTTGTCTACGTCCGTTTGGAGTTCCCTGTATGTATTATCATACGTGGTGTGACGTGGCTAAACTGACGGGCGGTTCAGCGTGAGGCAAGGATTTTTGAGAAAGACTGTGTAGGGTTCCTAATAGTTACCATCAAAGATGGTTTACGGTGCAAATTACGGTGCAAAGTGGATGCGATATTGGTGTTTAGGAGCCAAGTGGAATATATTTGACCGTGGGAGGGAAAACTCAGCGGCTACATATCCATTTCCAATGGTTTTTATCCTAAATTTGCTATCCAATATAACTCATTCATCCACGAGTTCATTTGTAGGCGCAAGTGCGGTGTCTCGGTGATAGACGACACGAAACGAAGATGGAGTAGATTATGGATCGTTATCAAGTAAAAATCGACCGGATAAAGATAATCTGCAGTGAAACTAGTAGATTTGCATATCCGCGGATAACTTTTTATTGGATAGCAGATTCACTGAAACACACCAATATATCCGTTAGAGCGCACTTTTCCGACTGGATAAAGTTTGCTGAATACGGGTCCAGGGCACCATCCACCTTTTCTGTCCCCAAAATCTTCAGAAAAAAAAAGTTTTTCTGGCTGAAACCTTACATAAGAAGGTTAATTGAGGTGCTAAACACGGATCTCGAATCGATATCGTACCGTAACCCCATTTTTGTAGGGTCAGGGCAGGTACACTCCAAGAACGGTAGCTCACGGAAGCCTCTCAAATTTTTTGTAGAGGAGTTGTTTTAAAACCGCAGTTTTCTACCCAAAATTGGCATTTTCTCTGAATTTCGCTACCCTTTGTGTGCATGTTATGGTCATCAGTTATCTTTTACATGCCTATCAACAGTGATAGGCTTGCTAGAGGCAGCTGTGTGGAATATATGGATGGGGGCGTTGGGAGTGTAGTTGGACAGATTAATCCTCATGTACTGCACATCCTGAAGGACAACGAGCATACTTTTTGCGGCAGAATTTTTTCGCCCCCAAACTTCGCCTTGGGGAGATTATATGAGGTGCTGAACACACAAAAAGTATCCCTTTTGTAACGTAACTCCGTTTCTGTAGGGTTACGGTAGGTATACTGTAGATACGGTGTCTCACAGAATCCACGCACGTTTTGCAAAGAGAGATTGTTCTGGACGGAAAAATATTTTCTAGAAACTTTGGAGCAGAAGTAGCCGAGCAGTGCAAAAGTGGACGTTTGCAGATCAGGATGTAGGATGACCACCATCCGTCCCCAATTTGTACTTCTTCTCCACGACTTCAGTTTTTTAGTGGTTTTCAGAGCTCCTAAAGTGAAACAGTGCTGACAGACAAATAGCATCGTTCCATGCTATTTAAATTATGCCATGCTATCAAACTACCTATACCTTTCCAGCTGTGAAACTAACAGATGAAGTGACACCAACGCCAACATGAAACACGAAGTGCCACTTCCAATCTCCTCGCGCCTTGTCAGGCAGCAGCCAGGTTGGAGAGCATTTCCAACGGCAAAAAATGGTCTTTGATGATAGAAGTGAAGTGGGCTAGTGATCAGATAGTGATAGCGAGCAATATAAATCGTAAAAACAACAGCTTTTCCAGGAAGCAGGGCTGTGGGAGGGTGCAGCGGAAACACATGCCTCGTACGTGAAGATTGAGAGATTTTTTCGAAGCCAGCTCTCTGGCGCGAAGCCCGAATTTCGATTGGAGCGCGTTAAACGACCAAGTTTTCTAAGTTCACAGATTGGAATACCCGTACGCAGACGCGTTTCTGGGGTTGAATGCGATTAGAGCAGGAGATTATCACTAGAGCACGGAAAGTGTGACTTTGCGAAACGGGGTTCCTTCATGGGTTTATACCTTCGTTACACTCTGGTATAAATACCATTTTGAACCATTGGTAAATACACAAGAGTGGGAAAGGTTTACTTTGGCGCGGTACTGAGCAGATAACGTTATCGTAATAACATACCAATGCAACATTCTAAATAGGGGAAAACCCTAAACACGACACTCTCGTGCAGACCGACACTGAGAAATAGAAGTAAATGTACAGATAGTCGTTACTAGATCCCATAATCTTTGAACAACAGAGGCCAACAGAGGCTGATTGTAAGTGAACTGACGCATTCTAGAGGAGGTAATAATAAAGGACCTGCACAAATATAAGGCATTGTGTGCCCATATGAATGAGTAGAGATAACAACAAATATTATAGCAACTCTCAGTGTCTAGAGGATACATGAGTGCATAGAGCGACATTATATGTACAATGCATAGAGCGACAATGATTCTAGGAACGCTATAGACTTATGTACATAGATGGTAGTGGAGAATTCGTAACTTGAATAGATCATAGTAAACAAGTGATTAGATACACTGTAAAAGGGAGAAAACAGGCTCAATTACAACAGGTTAATCCGCGAGATTTGTCGGAAGATGTAGTGGCTTGGGGGCAACGTAGCAGCGGAAGGCGTCCAGAGATTTCCATCTACCCGCTTGCATGACGCTCGTCTGCTCGACTCCTAGACTAAGAGCCAAGGTAGCTGCCCCACCCCTGAAAGAATGAGAGGTTAAACTTAGGTGCTGTAGCCCACATACCTGAAGAAGGTTTTTAAGCCTATCCCTGAGTGTGTTGCAAGTAAGCGGAAAACCCGTAGAGGCTGATTGAAAAAGGAATGTTTTGCCCTGGATTGAAGACATATACTTCCCGACTAGAGAGCGCTCTAACCCGTCTAATTGGCAAGCAACTTCTATCCCCTTCTTATATTGGTCTGTTTTAGACTGACTAATGAAAATATTATACAGTCCGTCTCCCTTCTCTCCTTTTGCCCTGAGAATGCTGCTCATTCTGAGCGCGCAGTTTAGGAACAACGGACCGATTGTCGGTTGGGTTTCGTTCTACATGTAAAGGGAAATCACTACGGATGCTAAACCTCTGAATTACCTAAATCCAACTAATCGCACTTGTGAAAGGGCGTACAAGTGCTCAGTACGAGGTGACTCTACACATTGAGAAGGAGCGACTCTTCTGGACAAATTTTGCCAAAACGATAAAAAAGACGATGGAATGAAAGAAATTCTACTCCTGTCCACTCTATGGGTCTGTATGATTCTCCACCAACTTATATTTCCCACTTTATCAAGATTTCGTAAAGGTTCATTCAAGAGCTGAGGTCAACAATCAAAAAATGGATGGCGAATAAAAGTAAAGCTTCAGTGTGATGACAAAATATGTTATTTTACGGTCATAGGAACAGTTTTTGCTCATAACTGGGCGTGGTAACTGATACAATTGCAATTAGCACAGGAAAAACTTCGATTCTTAAAGTTACACTTTTCGTGCTCTAGTGATAATCCCCTGCTCGATTCGCATTCAACCCCAGAAACGCGTCTGCGTACGGGTATTCCACAGATTGGTACCAATTGTTTATGTTTATAATTTAGAGGTGAATTCTTCGGAGCTGTAGTTAATTTGGCAACTAACGAGCACACCTGTCTATGCTTTCTGTTCTGCCCATTTGTCGTTCAGGTGTATTTTTCCGTATAGAAGGCGTTAGCATCCATTACTCGATTTCGTTTTCCATTTTATCTCGATTGAGGCTCTGAGCATGATCGACCTGTGATTATCGTGCTCGTCTTTTGTTCGGGACTCTTCTCACCTCCTGTTTGTCTCATTCTCTCTTTCCTCTTCGAAATATTGTTCCTCTTCACTCTGTTCCTTAAAAATTCAGCTTCATTTTGATAGCGCATTTGCGTAATTTGTTGCTCTGATATGTTGATTTCCTTATGACGTAATTAGTCGCATGAACTTCTTTTTAATCTAGAGTCCTGTGTTGATTGTGTGGAAGATAAATTTATTCTCCTCCTTTGTTTTCTTCTACTTGAAAAAAAAGGAACAACAGCTGTTCATTCCTGAACACTCATTAAAGATGAATTTTAATTTTGAACAAACCAGAGCTACATCTTCAGAATTTGGGCGAACCACCTTCATGACTGCTGTACCTCAGTCTGCCACCTATCAGTTCGAGGATGAGGAGCTCAACACGATCGTATCGTCTGGGATCTCATGTGATCGCCTTCGCCAAGCTTTGAAAAAGTGTATAAAGGAGTCACATTGTGTTCAGGTATGTGTAGTGTGCTGAGGTTTTTTTTATTCTTTTGTATCCGTTGTATTCTCCAGCTGACGCTGATTTAGAATTCCCATACAGTAGCCGTTTTTCAATAAGTCGCTATAACCCATAGAGGGATGGAGGGGTTATATACGGGAAGTATTCGTATATGCCGCCTGCCTTTTTTGCTAACCTTTCTGCTTGCTAGGCATCTTGCGTTCTCTTTCGCTTTGGCGCCTCCCCAACTATCTTTCCCACTGAGTTGTTGCTCAGGCGACAAGTACATATCGACAATCGGTGGCTGGTGCAGCAGTGACGCTATGTCCAAAGTCGATAGGTATCAGAAGTATAGAGCCCTGTGTCGCTGGCAATGGCGACGCAAGGCTCTATACTCCACGTGGAGCATGGCGGCAGGCTTAGTTGGGCGATATCTTCTTTGTTATATATTCAGCGCTGTGAAGTTTGTTAATTGCTCTTTAATTGCTCCTTTAATTAAAGAAATGAGCATTATCCAACACACAGAAAGTATCGGAACATCGTGATAGCGTAGAAAACGATCCATCATACCTACTAATGCATTAACACTTCATAGTGAGAAAAAAATTCTTACTTTTACAGCCGTCAAAGTATGTCCTGTTCTGAGTGTTGTAAGTAATAATCATGAGGGGCTTCTGAAATCCTGACTTGTTAGGAGGAAGGTATATCCTCTAGAGGTAGAGTGCTATCTCATTTTTGATTCTGACATATTAATGTTCCGGGCCTACTCGAGAGGCTGATTCCAGTGGTGTATGTCCGAAATGTCCAGTAAACCATTTTACAGGGGGTTGGGGTCAACCTCACCGTGGCAGAAGCCAGCTCATTTATGATGAACCATTGGTTATCAACTACAGAAGATGAGAACCCCGACCACTCTCTGCGAAAAGACCACTCGAAAATTAGTGCCCCATTAGTTTAGTGACCTTCCACGAATATCCTGGTTCTTGGAAGTTCTTGAAGATTTTGTTACAGTTAAATTTCCAAAATCAATTTTGATGGTGGGATTCTGCCTTTAGACGGTGGGAGGGAGTTTTACTACAGTATTGATGTTTCTGTTGACAGATTATTTAGAGGGGGCTAGAATATGAATGCTCAGGATGTGCACCCTAGGATTGTGCTGTTTTGCTAGGATAAACAACTGCGGTCTTATGTACCACATCAATAGATCGTCTATCAAAACTTAATCATCATAATAATTCGTTGTTTACTTATCATCGAGCTCATCGGGCTCAACTCGTTCCTTCCCCCCCCCCCACTCCAAGAATCTATCTTATAATGTCGTCATGACCTTTCACTATTAGAATGATATTGTAGCGTGACCAGTGATAGACTTAGAACATATTCGGACCCTGTATATTGCTGTTTTTAGTAACTGGTGTGAAACAAGACATTGAGTATGATTATGCAAATTTTAAGCAACCATACTTCCATCAGATATGTAGCCTCTTCAGGTGCAAGCAAGATCTGCAAAGGAATGTATTGATGCACATGATGGAAGTGTACCGGACAAGTGTTTCGCTTTGCTACAGAACTTCAGTGATTGCAAGCGATCACTGGTTGATATGCGAAGTCGCTTTCGTGGTAGGAAAGGGGATTTCTGATTACTCTCGTTTGCGTTGGATAGTAGAATTTTTTGTAACCATGAAATGGGTATGCATTTGTTACTTGTTCGGAAGTTATACTTATCTAAATAAATATTAAACTATCTTCGCTTGTAGTTGTGGAGCTAGAGCGATATCGCTTCCGTTTATTATATTCACTTTTGTGTTCATAAATCATGTTCTCTGCTTTTGTTATCACTAAGCTTGAGGTGTATTTTCTTCTTAGGTTCCTAGCAGCGCTAGATGTTAGAACTGGGAGAAACTTCGGTGGCATTTGAACCGGAAACTCTCCAGAATGGCCAGTCAGGGAATGTTACACAAAACTTTTTCGATGATGTTAATTTGAAGGTGGGTGGTATCAGAGTTGACGAGTTTGTTAGACCTTGCTAACGTTTCTTTGTTTAGTAGAATAACCTATGAGTAAATTCAGGAAGAAAGCTTATTACGCAGTTCGGCATGTGTGTTAGTTGAAAATACGTGCAGGAAACGTGGCTATTTCATGTGTTACAGATTTGTACTGTACGAAATAATGGCTCGCTCGGAATAACAGCGAAATCCTTAGCTGTCAACGATGTAATATCGGCTCGGTTAGTTTCAATTCTGCTCGAGTTCGGAATTTTTTTTTCATTTCATTTTTTTGTTCTCGGTTCTTTGTTAGTCTTGTCCTAATAGTGAATATTGTTGTCTCAGCATGTTGTATCTTTGTTCTTGTTCTGGCCCTAGTAAACCTGATCATCTGCGTTTTAGAACGAAAGATAGGGGACCACCTGGTCTAATGAAACTCTCACCTAATGGAAAGTTGGCCATACTTCAACGGCAAGTGAATTCCGTGGTCAGTTTTAGTTGAGATTGCAATAGTTTTGGTATTAATGCATAATGTTTTGCAGGATATTGTACTGCTAGAAAAAAGTGATGGAGCTACAGCTATTGAATTCAATGTTCCTACAAAGTCTCGAGATATGATTCTTAGCGTTGACTGGATCAGCAACAATCAGGTAGAAAGAAGGAGATTAGTGCATCGGTCAAGCTACCGACTAATGTTAGATCCCCTTCTACCAATCGGAAATTGCTAGACTAAAATTTGAAATTCATAGTTTTAGAGGTATAACTTGAGAGTTGACGATGTTGACAATTTTTTTTCTTCAGATTCTCTTCGTTACTAAGCAGTCCCTCGAACTGTTCGGCTTGAATGAAGATAAAAGGACTGCGAAAGTATTGCGAACGTCTAATGTGTCAGCATCATGGTCTATTTATTACGTATGTCTTGTCATCAATGTAGCCCTTCTTACCAATGCGTTATCTTAGTTCTGTAGTGCATAATCTTCAGGCTAAATCAAGTCTCGTTGTTGTTGCGACCGGAAGCAACTGCACGACTCTTCAGCCGTTCCTTGTTCAACACGGGCAGTTTACTAGATTAAAGGTAGGCTTGTTTTATAAAATAAAATTGCTTCTTTCTATCTATTTTCCTGTGTATATTTTGCCGTCATCTTTTTTTTTGAATGAATGCTTCCACTTCTTTTAGAATTTCGATGTGGAGTTTGGAACACCATCAAATGAAAATCTTTTAGAAAAAGATGTAACTGTTACATCCTTGTGGGTATTTTATTTTGTTTTGTTGCTAGATCGGTATTCCAGCGCCAAGGATAAGTGTCTGTTAAGGTACGGGAAGATATGCGTAATGGTTTTACGATATAGCGTAAGAGGAGCCACGACGACCGATTTGCTGATCTATGAGCTACCACCTGATTTGAACACCGCAGCGAAGATGAAGTACTCTTTGACATTAGGTGGGGCTGTACCTACTTCTTATCTGGATACTACACATGCCGTAGCGAGTACTTTACTTCGCTGATCAAATTGATTTTTGGAACTGTTGGCAGTTTATTTCAGGTTGTTCAGGGGGATTTGGCATACATGTGATCGATAATTTGATCGTGGTTCACCACCAGGTATGGTTGTCAGTTGGTCTTTTTCCTCGTGCTTGTCATATTGTCTCTTTTGGAGCGGTCGCTGTTCATTTGAAATTCTGTTCTCCCAAGGCGGGAAGAGATACGAAAATTTTAGGGGATCGCAAAATCAATGATTTTCGACGTAGCTCTTTCTCCAAATCGGCCTACGCATTCTCCATTGATCACAGTTTCAATAAGTATGTTTCCGCAACTAGTTTTTTTCTTCGTTTCGATCCTTTCAGAACAAATGCTTCTTTAAGGACCGTCCCCAGTATGTCAACCTCCTCCTGCCCTATACGTTCCCCTTTGGTCGATGTTTCAACCCGATATTGTTGTAGGTGAGTGAACTCATCCTTGTTTACTCTTTTTTTTTAGTGTTGCTGCACTTTTGTAGATCCTGTAGCTGGAATGATGTATCAATTAACTATTTGCTGTAATCGGGCACATGAGGAGATCCATGAGAAGGTGACTTTGATTAACACTCTTGTAAATCCATGTTTATCCCAGAATTTTTCTACTAGGCAATGTTGATCGAATTTCTAATACATCGGACGGGTCAAAAACAATTGGTACTAGACACGTTGCTCACCTCTCTCAAAGCGAAGGAGCTGCGATTGCGACAAATTCGAAAGTTATTTGATCTGATCGTTGAGAAGTTCTCTTTATCAGCAGGGGTCCACAGTAATGGACCTGGTGAGTTCAGTACTTGCTAGTAAAAAGGTTGAGTTGTAAGTCCACTACATTAGGCCAGATTTTAGGCAGTACTTGCAAGCAAAGTTGATGAAATTCCTAATTGTTTCTCACTTAGACTGCACGCGTTTAGAAGATCTTATTTATTTAAATTCAGAGTCATCGAAGCCGCAGTTACAGCCTATACCAGTTCAACATCTGCGAATTGAACAACGGGAAATGCAGAGTAGCATATTCATCCCTTTGATGGTGAGTATTTTCAAATTTTCAGAATTTGCTGATATAATACTGGTATATAATTTGCGCTAATTTCTCTAGAAAGAGATATTGGTTCCATACCATTGTCGGATTCAGACAGGTGCTATAATCCATGTGGAGTATAGCACCCTGAGTCGCCATCGCGGGTGACAGCGGACCGTCAACATCGGCGACGGACGCGATCGCAGTCGCTAACACTGGCGACGGTCAGTCGTCAACACGCAAGGTGCTACACTCCACGGCGGCTGTAGCGCCATCCTAACACCTTTGATCTCGAAAATGTTTTAGGCAATCCTTTCACATTTTTCACACTTCATGACGTGTGTGACGCCGCCTGACATATTAATTCCTCATGATTTTCGTGAAATATTTACTGTTAGGGCTGCCTTCAAACACTTACTGTAGAAGCTACATTATTCAAGACTAGCTTAGATGTTGCCCGGCAGAATCAGTTCAAGTTTGTTGAAGTATTACCCAGCAAGGTCGTTTAAAGTGTTCGTTGCAAGTAACTGGATCATTTTTCATGTCATCCTTATACTATTTTTGTTAGAACTGATCAGTTCTGGCATGGTTTATGAAGAATGTTCACTGTAACATACACAATTGTCGGAAATCCAATTCGTTTTCACTCATCATTACATAGCCTCCTTCCCACAAATTTTGGACAAGCCTGTTGTCGTTTCCTTTTTTTTTTGCATGACAAGCGAAGTAGTCATAGGCTTGATTTCTTAGATTGTATGTTTACTAGGTGTTTAGAATGCACTTACACAATCATCACAAGGAGATGGCCGCGCAAAAACTTCCGCTTATGTCTTTTACGTGTCCTAGCATTATGATTCAGGAAGATCCATCAACTGACTCGAAATTTGTTGCTGATGTAATGTTACAGTATCTAAGAAGTCTTCATCGTTGGTCAGTACCAGTTGAGGTTGGTGAAGCTTCCTCTTCGCAGTCATATACTTCGTTTTTCGCCATACTGCATAGTAATTATGAGGCTTGCTTTTTTTGGCATAATAACACCATCTGCAGGCTTACTTTCTTGAACTGGTCGTGGAGGCGTTGGCCCAGTCTGGTGAGATGGCTAAGCTGCACCAACTCGTCACTTATAGGGTACGAAAGTTTTCCTGCATTATGCAAATTTTTCTAGGCTGAATCCGACCGAGTAAATATTTATCGCTAACTAGCGGATATCGCCAGATTTTTTTATTATTCAGGTAATCTCTGATTCGAAACCGTTAGCGTTTCTGCTCCTTTCCTATGAAGCGAGATGCCCATCACTCTTCCAGTCGGGTGTGGACATATTAGCACGGTAAGCAAGCACTACTGTTCTCTCAGAGATATGGATTGTCCCTTCTCATGCAGAAAGTCTGTAATAATGGGGGGAGGGGGCATTTCTTTTTTTTTTTTTTTGAGTACACATTATTTCTTGCCCATTATAACAAAGGCTATAGCTCAAAATATGCCTCTTTCGTAATATGCTCATTTACGCCATAAAATATCATAAGTAATGTCTTGACCGAGTTTAATGTGAGGTTCCTAATTGATTTGTCGACTGATGTTCAGTGGATTACCTTCTTCAGAGTGGTACGTAACACTTACAGACTATGAAGTAGACGATATGTCTGAACATTAATCGATATTCCGAATACCAACGTCGCATAAGGCTCAGTCAAACAGAGCCATGGCATTCAGAACTCAGGAGAGCTTTATTGAATGTTGGACGTTCCGTTATCATAATTGGTTCTAGGCAGAAGGCTTGTGATGAGATCGTGGAGGTGTTGCTGGAGAGAGGCCACGTTATTGATGCCATGAGGTGAGTAAAGAGTGATCTTGTTGATACAGCGAAGGAGAGTTCTCAGTGACTTTTGGCATAGTGGAATGGTTGTTAGTCCCCCATTTCTGTGCATTTTGGAATTCCAGTCACAAACTGTCATGTTTTGCTTCTAAACATTCACATAAATTCAAAAACATCAGAAACATCCGAACAAGTTTGGTATTAACAGTTACGCTGCGAGTGCATTTGGATCTTTAAGTGCACAATCCTGGTTTTGGTTATAGATTTTCAAGTGAACTGGCTTAAGTGTATACATATTCTGGCAACGTTGGAATTCTGTCAGACCATCACAGGTCAAATTTCGAACTATTTAGATCAGTTTCTTATAAAATCCCATTTTTTGAAATAAATTTTTCTGTTTTTCATGCTGTGGAAAAAGTGAGACAGTGTTTCAGGTATCTGGACACGC
The DNA here is from genome assembly GCA_037903475.1 of Ancylostoma caninum. Classification (NCBI taxonomy): domain Eukaryota; kingdom Metazoa; phylum Nematoda; class Chromadorea; order Rhabditida; family Ancylostomatidae; genus Ancylostoma; species Ancylostoma caninum. The sequence goes on from JBAJFG010000079.1 coordinate 1,559,736, forward strand.
AACAGATGGAAGCAAACAGCTTGAAGCTCTTAGATGCTGCAAAACAACAAGATCGTATTGTCCAGCACGCTGTCTTAACACATATAATAAACCGAAAGAGTAAAGGTGAGTTCATCTTGGCATAGATAGAGTGCCGATGGCGGTGTGTTTCCTGCCGATACGGTAGGTATCGGCGTTGCCGCTGTAGTAGCAAGTCAGGATCTTCTTGATATTTTTATCATACTAGATCTTAACTGTCACGAAAACTACGTAACTAGCAAGGAATTCTTATGGCTTGTTGTCGCGGAGAGGATTGTAGCGCGACCAGCGCGGTCGTGCCGCATACATACTTCTCCAGGCCGCGGAAAACACACCATTATCGACAAGAGACGGTTCAAGATACTTCGTCGATCCACTACTTTCACCATCGTATGCTGAAGCGCAAAACGCACTCTTAGCGTATGAAAGCATATGAAGGGTCAACACCTCCACCCTATTACGGAGCAAATCAATGCTTTGATTCCACCAGGGTCAGCAAATGGTAGGAGATTTGCCTGTATAATGAATCTCTGCAATTTTTGGGCTATCGCAAGTCATTGTGGAGGTTGATGATGAGTTCGAAAGCATCCAAGATAAATTGATGTCGAATGCATGGCGATTCGAACAAAAATCACCTGGATTTTTTTGTGCATTTTCTCATCGGGTACTTTCTAATCGTAAGAATAGAATGCCAACTACTTAGCGAATACAGCGGTGTTGGGTTCTGCTCAATGCAAAAAGAAATTCAGAGAATAGGGACTCTCTTCTGACGTCTTCAACAAAGATTTATAGTGAATCTCTCCTGAGGTTTTAACCAAAAGTTTCCAGTAAGGGCAAAGCGGGAGATGCTTTGAAAGAGAAAGTGAATCCGTATCTACCTCATTTACCTACCAGGCTCTTCCAATCTGTGGAACACTAAGCTGGAAGGTTATCGCAAAATAGGTTTTGCAAAGATGATGAGATCTAGAACTGGTGCTGATGAGGGAGAGTCTACTATTATTTGTTGTAGAAGATGTATCGAAATTGGAAGGAGAACTGAACTCCCTTTTTACTGAAGAAGAAATCAAAGAAGCTGCAGATGAAGTCGCAAAGGCTACTCAATTCACATGAAGTTGACTTCGTTTTTCTTCGGCATTATATTCACTAATCACAAATCTCTTCATACTTAATGTATACATCTCCAGTGTTGTCTTTCCAAGATGCCTGTCTGTTTCAACTTCTTTGAATAGAGTTTGTTGAGAAATATGCCTCAGTATACGGTGCCAACCTCTGTCGATCTTCTTTCTGTTTTACTGCGCACGAATTGTGATAGTTGTTATTTGCGGTGACTATGTTGAGAGATTATAAAAATATATAATTGTACAATTTTCCTGTGCCAATCTCAACACTCTTTGCTGGGTTCTTTGTGATAGCAATAATAATGGATAGTCAGGCATTTAGTCGTTTGTGCTTCTCCAGATTGGTAGAATTTCTTTGGGAGTGAAGATCACAACATTCTTCGAGAAGGCTGTTTCATACTTCATCGGGATGAAAAGAAATTTATAGACTTGGGAAGGTGAGATTTCACATCTAATGCTTTTAAATAAGCTCACTTACAGTTACGCATATGGATAAGAAGTTCTCTAACAAAGTTGTAGGTTGACGAGGGTTGCGGTTGGTGCAGGAGGATGCTCATAGATCATACAATTGCTCCAAACATTCGTGACATTTGCAGCATTGATATTTTCATTGTACAGAGGTATAATCTCACAGTTGTATCTAAATCTTCATATCAGGGTGATAGCATACATATATAGTACATAGTAAAACTCATCTGTTTGTGTGTCTGTTGGTAATCGCTTATATCTTACGATCCAGCGGACATGAAACCTGTACCGTTCGACTCAGAATTGTGCCTTCCTGTGCAATGTCAGGGTCTTTTGCCGTTTCCGAGAAAAACAATTTTATCGATTTTTGGCCCCTGTCCCCATCACTATATAGTAAAACTCATCTGTTTGTGTGTCTGTTGGTAATCGCGCGCCGCTTCGCGGATGACAGTGATTTTCTGCGAAACTACATAGCTCCTAAACGGTTTGAAGGTTAACCCTTATTATGTTCAATATAAAGAGCTTCTACATGGTATGAGTAGCAACACAGGTCCTCACGTGGTCAAGCCGTTTTCATTTGAGATAGCGCTGAAAGTCGAAATTGTTATGGTTCGGGCACAATTAGCTTTTAACAGGAATAAACTGCGTAAATGTTCTATTCCTATTTTGTAAGCACAATATTAAGCTCATGTAGTGCACTATTTGTTCCCCTGACCATTAATTTCTAATTGCTATTACTACTTAATGCTTTAGAAGGGGAGCAGCGAAAATTTCGTACAACTCTGCTGTATTTGGATGATTCACGGCTCTGATTGCGAAATCACACTCGCTTCATCATTGGTTCTCCTATTCTGCTTTAAAGATCAAAGATATTCCGTTTTCGTTGCAAATTAGATGTCCTAATTGAAGATTTCCATGTTTTACACATACATATACCATGGGCGTGTCATTGGGCGTGTCGATTTTCGCAATTGAGCCCGTGGCGGCGGGCAAAAGAGGTGGGACGAGGCGAGTGGATCAATGACAGCCTGACCTGTCATCCCTCGCGCGGCGATGGGGGGGGGGGGGGGTCTGCGCTTTATATAGAGTAAGATCCAACGGACAAAAACACATGAAACCTATACCGTTCGACTCAGAATTGTGCCCTCATGTGCAACGTCAGGGTCTTTTGCCGTTTCCGAGAAAAACGATTTTATCGATTTTTGGCCCGTCCCCATCACTATATAGTAAAACTCATCTCTTTGTGTGTCTGTTGGTAATCGCTTATATCTCACGATCCAACGGACAAAAACACATGAAACCTGTACCGTTCGACTCAGAATTGTGCCTTCCTGTGCAACGTCAGAGTCTTTTGCCGTTTCCGAGAAAAACGATTTTATCCATCTCAGCTTCGCCGCGCTTCGCATAGATGACGTTGATTTCTTGCACAGGAGCACTTGTATTATAGTAAATATGAACGCGTTTACGTCTTCCTGGTGGTGTCTAGCAACCGCAACCTAATTTGAGTAACACTGTGCCACCTATTTGTATGTGATACTTCTCAGCAGTCACACCTAGAAGCACTAGATCAAAAAGTTGCTCCGCATATACACAATGAAAAACTATTCTTTAAAAAATCCATAAAATAGCACCGAAAAAGAATTGGGAAGAATGTACCCGTCATACACAACTGCGGCAAAAATCCGAAGGCCGGTAACAACGAGATCGAGCGAGACAGAAATCTCCTTCATCAAAGCAATATAGCACCACTCAATCTGCGAACTTCCATTCTTGTCTACACAGTGGACACTGCGGCTTCGGAGTGTTCTGTGCATCCGTCCATTTCACTATGCAGTGCATGTGGAATGGATGTTTACACTGACCCAACACCTGAAACTCAGTTATCTACGTTTACAGCATTTTACAAGTCATTTGATGGTAGATCACAGAAGCGGGGAATTATGAAGGCAATATGTGCAGTCTATGGCGGTGTTTATGGTTGATTCGCGTCAAATTTGACGCAGCGATAGCCTGATCCTGCGAAAACGCTTCCACTGATGAAATTTACAGATTACAAAAAGGATGAAACTGACCAAGGGACACTCATCTCCAGGACACTTGCAATCCACACAACACGCTTCAAAAGGCATACGACAAATGCCGCATGTATCATCACCGCCTTCAATCCATTTCCACTCTGCAGTAACCTGAAGAGCTCGAGATTTACAACCGCGTTAAACATATATGATTCGAACTGCTTCAGAATGAAGTTAGGACGCTTTTCTTTGCTGAATAACATCGGACTAAGTTTTCTCTTCGGAAAATCACGGGTCGTCATCACTTAAGTTACCTTCCTCAACAAATAAGGAAATAAGAAAAAACCTTACAAATAATTTGTTGACTTTGATCTTCAGGCGAGTGTTTGTTGGTAACTCAACGGGAGCAGCGCGAACTGTGGGTGTCGCATTGAAGTTCTAAATGTTCAAACAGATACATTTTTGCTCTCTGAGTGGGACAGTAGCAGAAAAACAACTGGTCACTTTGAAAAAAAAAACTGAATTAAGTAGGGGAGAATGAGAAACAATAGTGTTAGATAGGAATAGGTACCTTTTTTCTCAAAGCAACCATTGGGGCACCATCTTCATCCTCACCATATGACGATCCATTTGAGGAGCCGCTATAAGTCTGTAATGGAACAATCAAATTAACACTGAGAACCGTTTCTTCTGATCTGACAAGCGGGTTAGGAATCGATATCGTGGCTGCTAGACAACATATAAGAAGTTGTAAGGATAGTAAACAAAACATACCCTGTCATCCTCTTCGTCCTCTAGCGGCTCGTCCACAGCACGACTTGTAACCTCTGGAGCAGAATTGACCTGTTGACCGTTCTCATCTGCGACAACGTCTATGTCCATTTCCTCGTCCATTCTCTATATTAAGTGATTTGTTCCCTAGTAGCATGACCCTATACTAGTTCAAACATACTAATCCAGTACAGCCAAACACCAACAAGTGTTCCGAACCTATGAGCTCGCCTAATACACACAAGGAAATAACTATTAAATGTGCATCCTTCATAAATAAGGAGGCAAACCGTATTTACTCCCGACGGTCTAACAATCTACCACAAAGAAATGTAAACAATGTGTTTAAGGACGCTAAGATACTCATGGTTAATTACCAGTGAACATGGGTGGTAGAAAACCACTCGAGAACAGGAAAAAAATTCTACGCCCCAATCCGCATTTATTGCGCCATTTGAATTTTTTTTGCCGTGGAGCACGTCAGCTGTGAATACACGGGAATTGATCGTTGAGGCATTTTGTCCTGCTGGAGCTCTGTCGCTGAATACTGTTCTTTCTGCCCACTTCTTCCAGAAAATAAAATTAGACCATGATAAATCACTCTATTCTGTGATTCTTAGTTCTGTAGTTAGGTGACATGCCCGCAAGTCTCGTCAAATCCACCTTTACTTCGAGTTTTGGCTATTCTAAAAAGTTGGGTGAACAGAAGTCAGTAGGTTTCATGTACCAAGTCGTTTTGCACTGGAGCAATCTACCGTTGTTCTAGCATGATGAGTAATACGCTTTGTCTAGCGCTTCCTTACTGGTTGTAACTTATTGGCGAGTAATGCTTCCTCTTCTTTTTGTTTCATTTTCCTTGCTTTTTTCATTTTCATTTTCTTTTCGAGAATGAAGCAGTTTTTGTTGATGTAGTAGTAGCTGTGATCGCAGGAATCGTTCATAGACACATTATAGACTTGAGATTAATATTTTCCTTTTTCTTTGCGTGACATATGGGTTTTTCATTATAACGACCACGGACTCTGAACTAATAAAATTAAGAAAGTCATTCACTAGTGGACCGAGTAGTTTAAACACGTAAGAACCACTAAGCTTCGCAACTAGCCGCAGGAATCTCAACGTTGTGTCAAGACGAGGTGATGAAGCTGCCGCCATCTGGCACCTATCCTCGTCTGTCAGTGCAGCTAATGACGCGCATGGTGCACCTTATACCGCCAAAAGAATTAATAATAAGTTTAAGCGAGATTTTTGAAGCATAAGTAGAACGAAGAGCATTAAAGCATGAGCAGCAGAACATTGTGGTCATTGATGAGTTCTTTTTTCGCCTATGAACTTTCGGATAATTCGCTCTGTGGTGGAGCTGTTTATCCGAATCTAGAAGGCAATCAATATGTTCATTTTTAATGCAGACTTTGTATCGCCATATTTGGAAAGCATTTTTTTGGCCTATTACAGTATGTTTTTTGTTTATTTCCATAAGGAACTCGTCCTTTCATGAAATAATCAATGTTAGATGCGCAGATGATTGCTTTTGCAGACCGATACTGTTTTTTAGCGAAGTAGTGAAGCATGATGGTTAACCGGTACTGTTATTTATAAACACAAAAAAGCATTGAAAAGTGTATACTTTTTCGGAGTTATTGATTTTTCTTCGAAGGGGAAATCCGCTTGATGACCAGTGTATGAGCGCATTTATGCAAGGGAAAAAAGGACGGCACCAATAGAATTCAATTTTCCAAACAGAGAATGGGGAACATTAAGCGGGTTGTCCATGGATTATTGCTCATAGGAGCAACAGATGTTGAGAGGGGGAGGCTTTTGTAAGCAAATACTCACTGAAAAGTGACACTTGAACAATCAAAATTAAGGTACTTCAAATTTATGATCAAGATTTCGGCAAATTTAAAAAGTCAAACTCCTCCGCTTCTTACCCCCACCTACATTCAGCTTACAACCCCACCGTGTCACCTGCCAAAACGATCCCTTTCCCTCGTACATACGACCCCATCAGCCATAAGAAGTCCTCCACCATCGTGTTCATTTTTGGTCGCAGGTTTGAATCGGTTCGTTTCTCACCTCTATAAGAATCTTATCACTGTTTATCAATTGAGGACGACTCGCAAAAGCTATCCCAGCAGCTACGCTCTATCATACGTTTTTCATATGTCCAGGTAGTAATTTCATGGGAGTTTTTTTTTTGGCTGATTGGTTTATGCATTCGTACCTATTTGCCTAACATCCTTAGTTTATCATGCATAGAAAGTAATATAGTCAGAGAAGATCGTTCGCCTCCTCTATCGGATTTGCTCTTTCCAAGCTCAGGTTCCAGTGGTTGTTCGAGACGTACATAATAGATTTTTTTTAATTTTTCGCTCATTTCTCGGGATCTTCTTCTGTTAGCTCTGGTACTTTCAGATTCTCCCTTGATTTTTTGTTTACTTGGCTCAGATGTTCAAAAGTCTGAGAGAATTAGTGTCTAATCCAAGTCCTGAGGGAATCCTCTCTGCTGCCAGGACGGCTGTGGCAGAGTTTACGCACAGGCAAGAAAAGCCACAGGTGCAGAAGGCAAGTGTTCATCCTAATTCAGTTTTCATCCATTTTCAAATCATTCTTTCTTTCTTTGTGTTGCAGATTATTAAGTTGAGCCCAAGTCGTTTTGACAAAATGTTGAAGTTAGATAACCTCAAGAATGTGTCTTGCCACTCAGAAAGTGTTGATGGTGCAGCTGTTTTCCACACCGTGTATATTGCTGACCATCTGGTTAGTTTGCGGTTAATCTCACACCTATATTTACTTCATGAGTTTCTCATGTAATAATATTTACATGTCTATTGCAGTCCTTAATTAGCAGCAATGATGAGAAAGTCATACGGATGATGAGTAGCAAATTGGATACACTGATTGGTTCAGTAGAAGGTGAGATTTTTTATTTATTTCTGAGAGATTCAACGTTACTGGAGATATTAATCCCTTTGCATTATTGTTGCTGTTAATGCGTCCACACACATGCTCAATTGCCCTTAATGGGAATGCGATTGCAACGAGACGCGCATTGGTTATATTAGACCCAATTATGTCACAATGGGACGGTAATGCTTATGTACTCTGTAATCCTGAGCGACCTATTGACGAAGCTCTCCGTCATCCATCCTGGTATTATCAGCATCTAGCATAATCCCACATTGATATCCCAAAAAGTTAGAAAAAAGGTTTTCTTTCCATCGAGGCCTTGCGCGCGTTGGTATTGATAAAATCCATATTTTGTACAGCAGCGGATTATCGAACACTCGCAACCCGCATGTGCACTTACCAATGATAGAGCATTACTCATAGATTCGTTGCTCCAGTCCTTCTCCCGGAAGAACGACTCGGTTTTGATGTGAGGTGATCGGCAAAGCCCCAAAGTAACTGTGGTCATGTTGCGAACTACAACTAGCTGACGCTAAGCGCGCGGATGTTGATTGCTGATAAATGAAGGAGCATGATTTTCCTAGGTTTACTTTACGACTCTCTGTAGGAATTCGGAAGAAAGTGGTAATAGCATGCTCACAATGAGTAATAGTGATAATCCTGAACTACCGCTGAAATAACACTGCAAAATGAATACGATATTTGTTTGCGGCATGAAAATGCACTTCTGTATACACAGTTTGGGCGATTTTTTACGAATATTTTGAGGCTTCTGAAATACAATACCGGCCGAAAACGTCAAAACCCGTCAAAAAGGTTCCCAACTCGACAGGGGTTCTTATTTGCCAATTCTTCTATTCACTGCTGACTATATTGTATTATAGAATCTTAAAACCGTTCATGTGCACTTCTTGTATTTAATTTCAGGTGAATTTCAGGGAAGAAAATAAATGACAATGAGCTAACAACTTTGATGAACATCGTTTCCACCGAACCTGAGTGGGGAACAGTTCATTATGCAGCAGCTTGTGGATTTCTTGGATTTCTCAAAACTGCACTTGAAAAGGATAGTCAAATGTATGTTTGTGATTCTATGGTTGCACAATTGCAATGTAAGTTATGGAATATGGTTTGAACTGCATTTACGCAACAATGGACTCCTGTCCTCTTTTGCTTCCAAATGTTGTTTTCTAGAGTTTGATTGTTAAATAATTCTGTACTTTTTATCTCATGTCTCCATATATTCCGTCATGGTCTTACTCAGCTCGCAAGTAATATTTTTACTCGAAAGAGAAGTTGGTTCTGCGGATGTGCACTTGCGCATTTGCGTGTGAAAAGTAAACGGCTTATGGGTCAACCGTCTCGGGCTTTTCAAAGCTGGCTTCAAAATTAAAAGAAATGGAGGGAAAGAGAAAGACAATTCTTCCGCCGTCTGAGGTTTATGACTTGATCGCATCTGTGCAGTCTATGCTTGCCTTACTGAGTGCCTTGTTCTATTCGTTTTCTACTGCCCTTGCACCTGAGGAGTATTCTGGAAGCTTTTTTTTTCGCCAATTCCTACTTGATTTTCAATAATGTATCTGATTACAGTAAGCTTCCATTGTTTTTATTAACGACACGTCCCTTTGATATCATCAATTTCTCTTCCCAAACCTTAAATACCGCTGTTACTTAAGAGTGCTGGGTTTTGCTACCCCAGATGGTGACTTTCCAATTCACATTGCGGCAAAATGGGGTCAAGTCGAAGCTGTGCGAGTTCTTCTTGAGCACGGAGCAGACTTATGTCAGCGAGACGCACAGGGACGCACAGTTGTTCATTGGGCAGCTGCAAACAGTGCTTCAACTCTAAAGGTACAACATGCACACTGCAAACATTGATGCGAGGAGTAAGCTATTTTTTTTCTTTCAGGAGTTATCCACCGAGGCTGCATTTAGTAAAGCGGTTACTGTGCAAGACGAATTTGGATGTTCACCTCTTGCATTAGCAATTCGTGAGGCAAACGTCGAATCCACCAAAATCCTCATGGGTTCATTTTCATCTTGAATTTTTCCATTGTTTCTGCGTCTTTATTCTGCCTTTTCTAAGCTTGTGCAGGATCTGCTGCGACCACAACCACTGGCCCATCCCCGCTATTGACTGTTCTGTCAGCGATGGAATATAGCGAAGCTTTGGGGAAGTGAGTTCGTGGGTGAGCATTAGGTGTTATGCACTCTGGAATGGACCTTCGTTTAGCTGTCTCGAGGTGGTTGTCACCATACAACCCTCTGTTGTGGAACAAGTTGACGAAACCGGGAAATGTGTTCTACACTTGCAGCTGAACAAGAGAGTCAGTCCTTGACTTAATCGACGTTCACACCACTTTTGTATTTTGACTTAAATATTTGAATTTCTGTTTCCAGGTTTTGATGAAAGTGCTGAAACATAGTTATGCAAGCGTGAACTTGAATCTGCAGGATACGGAAGGTCAAACGCCTCTTCACATGGCTGTCTCTAGAGGTATGGTGAATATTCGTTCTAGCTTCTTTCTATGTATGTAGTTGGAATCGAAATGTGTGAGGGATTCTGAGCATCAATGGAAAAGTATTTTTCTGTACTTCTCATTTCCATGTGTTACCAAGGGGAAAGTAAGTTTCTTCTTCTTGCTGGATGAGTCGTTTTCTTTCTCGCTTCTTTACATCCTTCTTGTTTCTTTACTTCTTTCTTGCGATGACATAGACTCACCTCACGGAACAGCGAAAACTTGAAACTTTCGAAACGAGTTATTTTTGACCCAACACTGGAGCGTATGTCTTCGAAAAAACTTCGATCTTGTCATACTTGTGGAAACAAGAGAAGAAACTCTTTCTTGGCGGTGTTGTAGCTAGCTTAAACTTCAGGCTTAGAGAGGTACCGTTGATCAAAATAGCTTTCTCCATATAAAACGAGAAGAATTTTATTGGAACAGCATGTAGGACAAATTGCGAGAATTTTGACGAATTGTAATGAAATATAAAACAGCAGCGATTCAAGAAAGTTTGTTGAGTGATGGAATATGTTTAGATTTTTGAAAAAAAAAACAAGATGGGATACATATGGTAATATATAAGCCTATTAGCTTATTCCACTTCCTTTTTCTCTTAACAATATACAAATCCTTTCTTCAAATTGCAGCGGATGTTGGATCTGTTGTTGCGTTGCTTTCCTATGGTGCTGACGTCAACGCACCTGACAAGAAGGGTGTTACTCCACTAATGAAAGCTGTCCAGGTGACCATGGGTTAAGGTTAAGTGCTATGCTAAGGTTTTTTCTACTCAAGGTTTTCATCAGGCTGGAAGTCTGGACCTGGTGAAGTTGCTAATTCTCTTTGATGCTGACATCAATGCAGTTGATGCACAAGGGCAATCCATTCACGAGATAAACAAATCTTCGAAGAGAAGGTGTGGTTGTTATTCTCACAGTCATCTAACAACCTCAGAGCGTAGAACATCTTGATTCAAAAAGTATCTTCATATCTCTATTCATTGTGCTCATTTGGTCTCTTTTCTAATCGTAATTTTCTGACTCCTACTGGAGACAGCTGGTACTAGGTGTAGTAATTTTGCTGAAAATGTCCTCAGTAATCTCTCAAGCAACAGAAGATGGAGATACAGCTTGAGATTAGGAATTTCTGTATGGGATGCTTGTTTATCTTCGGCTCTTCACATTTTGCGAGCAGGGTCAAGCGTAGTGTTGGTAAATATTCGATCCCGAAGCGACCCCCCTCTTGCGGACGGGAAAATGTGACCCCCTCCCAGAACTTAATTTTTTTACGTTTTCAGTCATTGTATTTCAACAACTTCCAAAATATCCGGAAGATATTTTTTGAATTCAATTTTCAAAATTAATTTTTCACTTTTCAATTTTCAATTTTTATTTTTGAATTCCAAGTTTTATCAATGAAACAACCAGTCCGTTGGCACATGTCCATCCACACTACACATCTACACACTTATTGTAAGCAACGGGAGTGACGCAGAAGTCGTAGCCATGTTCAAACAGGCCTAGGGTTCGATCCCCGCCGGAGACTACTTTTTGCAAAATGGAAAAATGTATGTGGAGCAGTCGAAAGTCAAGTTTCTATGTGTATGAGCAAAAACAAATTGTGAGGACGTTTTTTTAAGCTGTGAAAGTGGCGTGTGAGTGGTGTCCTTTCACTCAGAATTAGAATCGTACACGTGCAGATGTAAGGTTGATTGTCACGAATTTTAAAAGGGTTGGCACGTGACCTGGGAAAATGGCTTGAGTCGTTCTGCTATCAGGAAGATTTGCGCTTTCTGATGCACATCTTCTTGTTCTAAGAAATTTGGTTTATTACAGCTCAATTTGGGTGGAAATTCGTTGGTAAAAAGGTGGGAAAATTGTCATTTTTACCAACGGTTTACCATCGGTTTACCAACGGAATAAAACTCCCTTCAGGTAACTTTGAGAGCTGAAATTTTGCGTGAACATAGAGATTGACTTCCTCTTTCAGAATCATTTCCAAGGTTTTGTCAGCTTTCAAATGTTCGCTGAAAAAAAAGCCATGGAAGAAAAATCTGATTCCTGGCAAGTTTAAGATTGCGGTGTCAATCTGAGGCAAATAACTTCATGGTTGCTTTGTATGAGGGAACAGCTTCAACGCATTACAATAGAGGAAGAATTGCTCTTTCTTATGCGCAGGGTCGCTTTTTACAGAATTTTCTGATTTTGTCAGTAATTGAGTGTCAACATACATCAAATTTAACAAATTTTGCGGTCATGTCTTATGTGGTCTTATCGCTATAAAAGAATTTCCAATGAACGAGAAGCCGTGGAATTTTGCATTATCATAAGGTTTGATTCTGGGGAACAGCTTCCATAGCTCTGGAGCACCATGTGATGTGCAAAGGTCATAGGATACCATGTACGGAATTGCATTTGGAGCTACATATTCACTGGGCCCTAGGAGTCGATTTACAACCAAATAAAACGTCCAAGAGTAAGAAGAAAGTGGTAACCGTCGATTTTACACTAGTTATCCATCGTACTAAAAGAAAAAGAGCATGTTGAAGTGTTTGCAACACTAACATCCTTGCGAAGAATCGAACTTGGATCTCGGTGATGAAAAACAAACTTCCCTACCTTGCTGTTATCATACTACTCTCTTCAGGCGACCCCCCTTGGTAAACTACCACCGTACGCTTGACCCTGTTTGCGAGCATTACTTGCTGCGTATCACAGTTGGAGTACGTGTTTTCAGAGCTGATATTGACGCTTTGCTGACGATAGTAACCCCGCCGCCAGCTCCAGTGTGCACGGAACAAACGAAAAGTATCATGTTCCTACATAACTTCGCATTCTTTTTTCATTTTCTGACGACTTCGCACTACCGGAATGATTCTTCAGCACCATGGGACTACCAGCAAGAGTCAGCCATCCAAGTCCAGAAAGAAAATAAAGAAACTGGTGGTGAACGTGTTAATCTCCTTTCGCTCGACGGAGGTGGAATTCGTGGTCTTGTTGTGATACAGGTGCTACTATTCTATATGTTTTCTATTCCTCATCTCAGTAGTAAGTTTTAGATGCTTTCGGAACTGGAAAAGAAATTTGGTACAGATTTATTGTCGTCGTTTGGATGGTTGGGTGGTACCAGCACCGGAGCGATATTAGCATTAGCTCTGAGCCAAGGCAAAAGCATTGCTCATTGCCGATCAATGTACTTCCGCCTTAAGGTAATCGAATTTTTTTCCTGTCAATAGCGAGCGGTTAACCTCGTTAACTTCACTTTTTTTTCCAATTAAATGTAATATATGATTGGAGGAAAACTGACTTCCTTATAATTAATGCTTTTGGGATGTTCTCTTGCTTTTTTTCCCAGGCAATTTATTCCTCAGCAGTTGAAAGGTCTTCAGATTGTCCACTGAGGATTACTTTTTGCCAATGAAGCTTTTGAAAAATATCATCCAGTGAGTATTCAGATCACATTCTGAGGTTTTGGTCTTTGAGTCCTCGCAAATGGAAGTTCTTGACACCTCAAATGGAGTATGAATATCCCATCAATAAGATATCTTAACATGTAACGTTTCGCTACCCATTGTCCGCAGTACTTGTTCGGTACGATTCCAGGATGAACTTTTCTGTGGCGAACGACCATATGATGGAGCAATGTTGGATTCTTTCCTTCGTTCTGAATTCGGAGAAGACACAACTTTAGCAGACATAACATCGAAAAAGTTAGTGTGCGTTCGCATTCTGATTTTCGGTAACTAGTAGACGATGAAATGCAATTAAGGGTCATGGTTACAACTTGCTTGGCGAATGTCTGTCCTCCTCAACTCAAACTCCTCCGCAATTACCAGTTGCAGTGTTCGGAGGTAGAGAATTCTAACATGGGATTCGGTTTGCCAAAAAATGTGCTTGTGCGTGAGGCTGCTCGGTGTTCCAGGTAATTTTTTCTTGATACCCGTAATGCTACTGTAATTCTTCGATTTAAAACTACCGTTTAGTGCTGCACCCACGTATTTCCCACCATTTGACAAAAAGTATGTAGATGGAGGTCTGCTAGCAAACAATCCTTGTCCTCAACTTCTTACAGATGTGCAACTTTTGAATACCAGTCTGAGGATGGCGGTGAGTTTTGAATTGTAGTTTGGCTATGGAATTTGGAGCTCCCACATTTTTCATTCATTGTAGCATTTCTTCGTTCTTTGAATAAAGAAGCGTGCTAGTCCTTCATCAGTTAGATGAAGTAATACACCACTCTATCAATCCATCTACCATCCTTATTCGCGTGATATAAGCTCAGAACATGCATGTGCGGCAACTCGGAGTGAAAGTCACCTGCTCGCTGTGTCATTTTGTTTCACTTTTGGCCATATATCAATGAATGCGATGAACATTGCCGTCTATGCTGCGCATACTTCTTGAGATGATAAAGGCGTCAGCAAGGTGGAATGGCTAGTGGGTATCAGAATTAGTGGCTAATTGAAAAGCTTCACTTTTCATCGAGAACAGAAGTCGCCAAAAAAGCCGCGTTAATTATGCACCAACCTAATATTGCTTGTGTCCGTTATCATTTTTTATTCCATTGTTGTTTACTGTTAGATTACTCATTATTTATTCATTATTTCCGGAATCATATTCTTGTTGGGTGAGCGAATTTTGGGAATAAAAATTGGTATTTATAGGAACGAAGGGAACTTTTGTTGCCTATGACCTACAAAAGGTTTTTGTTCATCCGCTGGCAGCAGGAACCCTCTGTAGATGGAAATAATAATGAACCCTGGTAGACAATACGAAGTGCCGACGCAGCCCGGCTAGAGAAGTATTCACGCATCCCAACTAGTAGAGCGCCGCAACCAAATTATGCATCTTAGATTAGCCTTATTTTTCCATGGCAGCTACCATCTCTAATCCAGTTGATAGTGATTCGGGTTTTTTTCCTTCCAGGGGAAGCCTGAGCAATGCTATCGGATTGGCTGTGTGGTTTCTTTGGGAACTGGACGAGTTCCAGAAGCAGCCGTCGAATCGCTTGATCTCAGTGTTCCTAAATCATTCATCGACTTTGCCTCAACTTTCCAGAACAAACTTTCACTTATCAGCCATCTGAAGAATTTGCTTCTCGATCAGGTGTGCTTAAATCACTAGTTATCATTAGAAATGGTGTGAATCATTCTGAAGATTTGCGGCTTTCCAGATAGGAAGGGCGGACGGGACTATTGTCGAATGCTCGAGAGCTTGGAGTTATTGCATTTCCGCACCATTCTTTAGATATTCACCAAAGTTAAGCTATGCTGTGGAATTGGATGAAACGGACGATTTAAAATTAATCAATATTATGTGGGGAACGAAGGTGAGCATATTCAAGCACTAGATTACTAATAATATCCCCGTGATATTTAAAAGGAAAACCTATTTCAACATAAACTTTGAAGGTATATATGAACGAGGAGAGTTCTTCTGTCGGACAGTTGATTGATCTACTGAAATCGTGTGCGAGGTAGTTGTGGGCGAACTATGTGGTCCTACTTTATGTCTGCGCCTTCACATTCGCCTCAGTTATTATCCGGGAGCTAATCTACGTCGCTTTTTTCATCGTTATGCTTTTTTGGTATAGTTGCTGCTAAGATCATGCCACTATTCTGTTGCACTTGTTCGGTCCCTGGATTTGCTGTAATAAGTTTGCTATTTTGTTGCGTTCTTTTGCCATTGTATGTCCTTTCACTGGTTACTTTAGATTTAACATCATTTTGTATTGTTATATCCTTTCACAGATTATCCACTTCTTTCATTAGCCAACAAAAGGACAACGTCACGCGTATAAAATATGCATTTTTTTCACTAGTCTACAAGTCCTTTAGAGTTTCTATATTTCCATTGTAACTGATGTCGATTTGCTCTACAGCATAATTTGTAAATATAAATATTATCACACTTTGAATATTGTTACTATCCATTTACATAATGTGTAAAAACGGGGGCAAATTAGGGCTAAGTGGATGTGATTCAGAAGTTTTACATGTTGAATGTACGAGTGTTCATGGCAGTAATGAGCAAGTGATTATGATGAGAGCAAACACAAAATTCGTTAGTTACGATACGAAGCGTGTAGGCCAGCATGAAGGCACTCAAGACACTCAGACATTCCACAGATCGGAGCCAAACCGACTCCGCCCATTCTTATCACTAGCAGCGCAATAGCAACTGCAGTTGCTGCAGCAACGGTGGGTGCTATTGCGTTGCTGCGAGGAACTAATGGTTGCTGTTGAGTTGCTATTCGGGCCGTATGGCGGCCAAGTCTCATCAAGTTCGTGTAATCTTCACACATCATCACACGTCACGTCTTCATGGTAGCACACGTCCACGCCTGTCTTAACACGTATATCATCGTCATATCAGATCGCCACTCTTTCATTTCTACGCTAGCAGCCATCCAGAACTGGCCGTGGAGGAGAACGTAAGTTCTTCTGCATCTGTTCATTTATTTTTTTTATTCAATACACCACGGTGTGGTAAGGGTGAGCCTGCGCGCAAAATAGGGAAATGCGTCGAGACCAGGGGTGTGCGGAATTTTCCCTTTTCCGTTTTAAAAGTTATTCATGCTTGCGGCGCGTCAAAGTTTACGCGCCTAGACAAAACTCCACGAAGTTTTCGCGCCGACCCAAAGCGGCGAAAATGGAAACGTGGTTCGTTCGCGCGGCAGTCGCAACGGCGAAACTAGGAACATTGCTGATCTGCCAGGATTTGTCTTCTACCTCTCTCCTTTGCACTGTGCATCGGCGCGTAAACTTTGACGCGCCGCAAGCATGAATAACTTTTTACGCTTTCCGTTTTCCACCCATTTTTGTCCTTCCGTTTTACGTTTTACGGGTTTTTGCCCCGGAAAACGGAAAGTCCCGGAAAATTATGGGAAAAAAGGAGGGATTTTTTTGTTTTCTGCGTAAATGTATCCCCTATCCTGAAGAGGATTCACGTCTTTCGATGCGCAGTGTACATGAGTTCACAACAATAGCGCCAAAATTGACGTTCAAACGCTATTTATGAAATTCGAACTATTTTGTTTGACTTTTTGGCCTTCATCATTGCTCCAAATATGTCATACAAGTTCCCTGCTCTCCTCAAAATTTCCAAAAAAAAAACTTCCACAGAAATATGGGGTGAACTCATATAAAATTTCCATGAGACTGTGACGTGTCATGGTAAGGTAGCCGCTATGCTCCTCTGAGGAGTATAGCGTTGCCAACGCCAGCGACGGTGGCCGCCACTGTTGGCGACCGCTCACAATAGATTTGCACCGAAGCCGCAGTTGCTATTATCGGCGGCCGCCGTCGCTGGCGGCAGCGGCCGCCGATGTTGATGATCGCCAGTCGCCAACTTCGGCGGCCACCACGACGTCCCGCCCACAATCGATGCGCGCCGGTGTCACAGTCGCCAGCGACGGCGACGCAGGGTGCTACAGTCCTTGAGGGCTATAGCGGCAGTGCAAGAATATCAAACATTTTTGCGAAGCAACGCATGATAGAGGCTTTCTTTCAACCCGACAAAAGCATAAGGGTACTTCGTACTTGTCACTGTTTCAATCAAACGATGATGCTCAGCTCCACACTAGCGCAGCTGGCGCCTGATGGTTTGCCCAATGTTGGCCTGCTTGTGTTTCACATTCCCCACATACTGTTCTCCGCCTCCTTCCTCCATCGCTAACTGGCTCTAGCGGGATCCTTTGGCTGCGTCCAGAGTACGCCAGCGAACTGAGGACGAGACCAGCGGCCGCTGCTCTGTGGGTTGCACCGGCGGCAACGGCAGCGGCATCCTCATGCAGCCAGGTTAATTGCTGCGCTCTGGGACAATACTGTGCAGCGAAGATGAAAGTTGGAATAAGAGTTTGAGCTGCTCGAAAAGGAACAAATTTCTCGTAAATGCTAGGTAAATGAGGAGAAGTGTTATTTAAATACAAATACATACAGTAACTTTACAAAGATATTTGAATGTGAATTGTGTGAAGAATAACTGTGCTGACTTGACCATCAGCACCTTAGGCGCCGCGTGCAGATCAAAAACCATCAATAAAATCAAATTCAAATCAACGCGCCAAAGAGAGACCCGCGCGCGAATCTAAAGTATTTAAACTGCACAATCGCCGAGGCCACGACACTCGTTTGGACTTCACCTACCTTTTTTGGATCACGCTCTCTTTCAGATGAAGAAACTATTCACTGCTGTTTTGTGGTCGTACACTAATGTATCTTTGTATTTTCTACTTGTTTGTTTATATTGTTGTCGATTCGTATTGTTCGTGTTCAAATGTTCTAATAAAGGTTTAATTACCCAAGTTTGAGGTCTTTCTCTGCGGGTTAACATCCCAGTCGTGTCGGTCATTCGTTGCTATCTTTGTGCTGCTCTGTAGAAAGTCCCGCGTGGCATAAGAAGGTTAGTTTGCTCGTTTTTATAGAAGTGACAGAGACAGCACAAACTGGTGCATCGGCCAATTTTTAACTGGGCCGACTTTTGGATACAGACAAAGCTAATCGGTACACTATAGCTATCGACTTTTTTACACAAGGGTACACACTACCTACATCGATCCATTTTCCTTTTTGAAGGTGTGATCAACATTCATCGTTACTCTACACAAAACAGTCGGTTGTTGGAAGCACAAATTTATCCGCGTGACAAATTTATCACGTCGAAGCATCTCGTTTGGAGTCGAGTAAAGCACAAAAAGGTACAAGTTGTTGTTAACTTCAACAAAAAATCAACACAACAACACATCACCCACGCCAACACAATAAGTCCCACACCCGGCTGAACCCAAGTCAAGTACGCGCGCATTGATTGCACAGCAAAGGGATCAACGTAGGTAATTGTGTGTTTGAATCCAGTAAGCCTCTAACCCTAGTAGACCTCAAACCATGTAGAACTCACACTTGTTGTCATCAAAATGGCCCCTACACCAAAAGCACTAAAAGGAAGACTCACTAAAATGGGGAAGGTGTTAGAAGAACGGGTCAGAGACACAGAGCCACTCCTAGCTTGGGAGATACCCACACTCCAAAATGGAAACGAAACAATTGACCACCTAAAACTAAAAAGGGTACTCTTCACCGAGCGCCTAAACACCCTCACTGAAGAACTCGCCACTCTGCACTCACTAGCTGAAGCGTTCGACCAAACGTTCGAAGCGCTTACAACGGAACAGCAGCAAAGCGAGCAAGCTTCGCATGATGAGTACCTAGAAGCAGCATGGGATCTAGAGACAAAAGCAAAAACAGTCCAGGAAAGGCTGCGAGAAAAGGTAGCAGAGATCAACATGCGAATTGAATGCCTCGTATCAATCCAGCAGCAGAGAGAAAAAGAACGAGAGGATGAACGGCACATGCGTGATCGTCCATCAGGAGAAGCAACCCCTGTGTCCACATCTTCCAATTTCATGCAGACTGTCCTACCCCGCCTAACTCTGCCCAAGTTCTCTGGAAAGCGCCAAGAATGGGACATGTTCTGGGCACTTTTCAAGACGAATATCGATGAGCAGCCCATCTCCTCAATGATGAAGTACAACTACTTACTGCAGGCATTGACTGGCGAAGCCAGGCAAGTAGCAGGGAGATACCAAATCATTGAGGAGAACTACAACATTGTAGTAAATGCACTCAAACAAAAGTACGGTCGCGACAGCTCGATAGTAGAAGGGCAGAGTTTGAAAGGTGCAAAGCCAGCGGGCCCTCAACGAGACAACAAATTGCCTTGTTGGACCACATAGCTGCGATAGTGCAGCAGTTATCCAGCAAAGGTGAGAACACAAACAGAAAGCTATTTCTCAACTCAGTGTTGCGAAAATTCGACTCCCATACTCAAACAAAAGCGCTGGAAAGGCGCGAGTCTCTCACTGACATGTCCGAATGGACGTGGTCAAAGCTCTACACTCACTTGTCCGAGATACTGGAAGTCAGGAACAAAGTGGAACGAGCCCAAGAAGCACTAAACCAGAAGCCACAAATACCACCACCACCACCATCACAATCAAAGATGAGTACAGGGCGTCCGACATCCCAATGCATCTACTGCAAAGGGACGTCACATCGCTCAGCAGAATGCAGGAAAGTACCAGAGTCTGAGAGGAAAGCATTCCTCGCTAGGAATCAGTTGTGTATCAACTGTGGCAGAGCCAACCACAGAGTGACCGACTGTAGGAGCGAGGGATGCCGCAGATGTAATCAAAAACACCATTCCTCTTACCCATGTCGAAGCAGCCAAGCAGGCACGATCCCATCCACTCAGCAAACCCAGTCCAGAGCCTTTTTTCCGCGGGAACAGTCAAGGCCGCAACAAACACATACCCAACCGCAACCCAGACTTCAACCAACCACGGGACAAGCCAGGTTCAGAGGCAAGTGGCAAAACACACCTCGACAGGCATCCCAAAACATCGTAACCTCGGAGGAGGAGCAACAACCAGAGACCCTGGAGAGTATTGTTAACCATATAGCAAATACAAATCACTCACCAAAAACATTACTACTCACGGGTACAGCAACTATTCAAAGTCCAGGAGGTCCAAAGCAGGTGAAAGTTCTGATGGATACTGGATCAGAGTTGTCGTTCATTGACGAAAAATTGGTCAATGATCTGAACCTACCAATCAAGGGAACAGCAAAGCTTCGACTAAAAACGTTTGGCTCAAACACTCCTCTGGACAAAGAACACAGGATAGTGAAGGTGACTCTCCTCGACAAAGAAGGAGGAGCTCACAACTACGAAGTGTTCGATCACAAGCACAACTTCAAAAACACATCTCACCAAAGAAGACTGGGACTATGTGAGTCAAAATCACCTAGTCTTGCAAACGGTGCAGATAATGGATCCCCACAACTACTGATTGGTTGTGATCACCTTTGGGAGCTAGTAGAGGGAAAGAATTGCAAGCTTCCATCCAGACTACACCTCATCACTACCAAATTTGGTTGTATGGTGTCTGGACGAATATCAAATGTAGAAGCCCAAACTCCAGCACCACAACAGACGATGCTCACTCAAAACGATACCGACATATGGGACCGGTACTGGTCTATCGAATCCTCGGGGACGAACGAATACAGAGGACCCGAGAAGGATGAGAAGAGAATGCTCGACGAAAAAGTTCTCAGACACTTCAAGGAAACCGTTGTCAAGAAACCCGATGGTTACTACGTAAGGTTGCCTTGGAAAGAGAACTTCAACACACTCCCAGAAAATAAAGAAATGGCGATAGCACGTCTCCGCAGTTTGTTGAAGCAATATCCACCTGAGCAATTGGCAGAAATAGGAAACACGTTCCGCGAGCAACTTCAGCAAGGTATTATCGAGGAGATACCACGAACCGACAGACTCTCCACCAGGGGGAAAACGATCCACTATCTCTCCTACCACGTAGTATACACTCCGGAGAAGAAAACCACTCCGAAACGCATTGTTTTCGATGCATCGGCGCACCAGAAGGGTCGACCAGCTCTCAATGATGTCCTTCGTCAAGGACCTCTCATGCTACCGAACATTTGCGGAGTACTGATGAGATTCCGCATCGGTACTATAGCGACTATTGCCGACATCGAAAAGGCCTTCCTTCAAGTCCGCTTACACGAGGACGATAGAGACGCCACAAGATTCCTGTGGGTCCGTGACTTAACTCAACCTCCAAATGAAAACAACCTAGATTTATACCGCTTCACAAGAGTCACTTTCGGGTTGAATTCGTCACCATTCCTGCTCGCAGCTACAATACACTTCCACCTTGAGTCACCGCCATTCAACAGCATAATTGCAGAGCAACTCAAGGATAATCTCTATGTTGATAATCTTGTGATGACGGCTGAATCAAGAGAAGAAGCGATGAAGCAGTACAAAGAAATGAAGGAGATATTCAATTCATTGAAGATGAACATGCGGGAATTTACATCCAGTGATGAGACCGTCAGGAACCATTTTGACGAAAAGGACCGCTCAAGCTCTCTCCAAGTCAAGGTTCTAGGTATTGGATGGAAGGCAAATACAGATACACTCAGTATCAAGTGCACAATACGTTCAGTAAATAAGATTACCAAACGGAACGTTCTACACATAAATGCATCAATCTTCGATCCACTGGGCTGGCTGACACCGCTCACCATCAGGAGTAAAGTGTTCTTCCAAAGCCTATGGAAGAAAGGCTACAACTGGGACCAGCCGCTACGTGAAGAAGACGCCGAACAGTGGAAAAACTCCGTGACTCAATCGCAGGCTTTCAGAAAGAGTTACCAAGGAAGTTAGTAAAGAAATACTCGGAACAAAACAAACAGAACAAATTGGATGCAAGCACAATGGCCACAGCTGCTTGCGTATTCATTGGAAACAACGGAGTCCAACAGTTGCTGATTGCGAAAACAAAACTACCCTCAATCAAAGGAGCGCACACCATCCCAAAATTGGAGATGAACGCGTTGACGATCGGGGCAAGACTTGCCCGAACAACGTATACGGAGCTCAAAAAGATCGTCACAATCAGCAACATCTACCTATTCACAGATTCAGAAATCACTCTGAACTGGGTGAAAAATAAAGAAACAGCGAAAGAAAAAGGCGTGCTTGTTTCGAATCGAGTAAAAGAAGTCTACAACATCGCAAAAGAATTGAGTAATCATGGTCTCAAAGTCAAACTTGGTTACGTCAATACAAGGGAAAACCCAGCAGATTGCGCCACCAGAGGTCTCTCTTCAGAAGAATTCAAGAACCACTTTTGGTGGGAAGACCCTGAATTCATTCAACGTGAGGAAAACAAGTGGCCATTAGAAACAAAAATCTTTCCTCTGAGTAACGAAACCGCGGAATCACTTCAGGTAGCCCTCGTGAGCACGACCACACCTCCGCTAGAAAAATGTGGCTCACTAACGTCCGCAAAGCGAAGAATGGCCTGGGCACTGAAGTTCATACACAAAACTTCACGGAATTTGCCTCCGGAAACGAAGCAGAAAATCTCGAAGAAAGTAGCAAAATTCGGAGAACCCACAGAGGGAGCGATCACAGCGACGGATATGCGAAACGCTCAGCATGCTATCACGCTACTACACCAATCTCAGCATAAAGAAACCATCGCATCAGCCACATACAGGAAATTGAATCTGAAACAGGACGAGCATGGCATATGGAGATGTTGGGGAAGACTCGGGAAAAGCTTCTTGCCATTTGGTGCAAAAAACCCAATCTTCATAGCTCCCAATTCCCACCTCGCACAGCTGATCATTTTACAAGCACATGGGCAACTTTACAGGTCAACGTCCCACACAATGGCTGAGGTGCGCAGAAAATTCTGGATACCAAAATTGAGGCAACAAGTGAAGACGATGCTCAGAAAATGTGTGCCATGCCAACGCTTCAACAATCTACCGTTTCGATATCCACCCATGGCAGATCTACCCCATACTCGAGTCGTTCAAGCTAGGCCGTTTTGTCGCATCGGTCTTGACTTGTTCGGACCGCTGAAAACAAAATGCGCAGGGGAACCCCGAAGAAAAACCTACGGATGCATATTCACATGTATGACGACAAGAATGATACACCTCGAGCTGATGAAAGACGCGTCAGTAGGCTCATTTCTGAATGCCATACGCAGATTCATTGCTCGAAGAGGCGTTCCAAAGTCAATAACAAGCGATAACGCCCCCATATTCATTCTGGCAGGACACATAATCAATGAAACCCCAACTGAGCTAGATGAAGAAATAGAACCGTTCATGGCGAAGACGCACATACACTGGCACACGATCACCCCTTACGCCCCATGGCAAGGGGGATTTTACGAAAGACTGATAAAAGATATCAAGCGTTCGATGCAAAAAGCCTTAGGGAAAAAATCTGTCGACGATGATACTCTTTCAACGATTCTGACCGAAGTCGAGGGTTGTTTGAATTCCAGGCCCCTAACATATCAAGAAGATGACCTTCGCGACATCGTTCCGCTGAGACCAATAGATTTTCTGCAAAACCACCTCACGCTAACTCACGAAATCGCTACCGAAAGAGTCGATACTCAAGATCCAGACCATAGCACTCCCGCAGAAACGGCGCAAATAAAGACGCGTTCTGAAGCGGTATCAGCACTGAAAAAATCATATGAAATCGTCAATAAGTTCTGGAAAGCATGGAACGATAGTTACCTCACTTCCCTGCGCGAACAGCACCAAAAATACCTGAATCAAGGTCGTAGTACTCCTCTTATTCTCAAACTGGGACAGATAATTCTACTACAAGAACCCCTCCAACCTAGAAATAAGTGGAAACTAGGACGTATCACGGCAATCCCACAGGCGCAAGAGGGTGCAATACGACAGGTAGAAGTCACGCTAGCGAACAAAACTGTTCTGAAAAGGCCAGTTAACATACTTGTTCCTCTTGAAATATCTGATGGGAGCCAAGACATAGCTCTTCCAAATCCAGCGAATCCAGGGCCACCAAACCACTCTCCACAGAGTGGTTCGGAAGTACAACCCCTCGCTAGGAAAGGTGACAGCGAAGCGTCTAGGGGAGATGAGCTAAACACACCTGATTACCCCCCAGTAGTAGAAAATACGCTCGAAAGCTCACCAATCAGATCTCGTACTAAGTCAAGGGCACCTGAAAATTTACGGTATAACTTTCGCAGAAGACCTAGCCAAGGTTATTGTCCCTATGACGACAACGAGTATGAGATTTACACAGTTATTTGTTCTCAAATACAAGAAAAACAAGTTCGTCATTCTAGGATGCACACATCCGAGGCCGCAACGCACTTTCTTCAGTCGCTAAACGGCGCCGTAAAGGCATTGTTTGAAGAACGCGAACTTCAACGTCGTCTAGAGCGCATCTACGATGATATCACAGAGAACATTGCCCACGTGCAGTCAGCGGAAGACAATTACAACAGCGTGCGACAGTGGCTAGCTAACAATCCCCACGACTCTCACCTCAAGCACATTCACGAAACCATCACGGAAACGGTCGTCTCGTTGAACGTCACCAAGCAGAGGATGCTCGCAGATCTTCATTTTGGCCATATACTGTGGGAGATTTACCGTCTTTTGATCGAAGCCGGCGCAGCAAAGCAGTCTCGCAGAACCAAGTTCGAGGAAAAGGAGAGGTCGGCACAGAGACCGAATAGTCATGCTGTGAACACAGACATCCTCCAACGCGAGATCGAACACATCGATCAACTTCTTGCCGAGACTCAGAAGCTGAAGGTCGACTACTACGTGGACATCGGACCAGACAGCGCGCTTCTGGATAAACTTACACATATGGAGCATCTCTTGGAGGCACGCCAATCCAGTTGCGATTACACGACCGTGAACAGCAGGCTCGACCAAGTCCAAGAGCAGCTGAATGCTTTCATGAACTCCACACAAGCCACACTTGCCCGCATAGCCCGACAGCAACAGGAGGACGCAGAAAAGCTCTTTCAAGCACAGCTGAGGACGTTAGTCCAGATTAAGGACATAGCCACGCAACCGCAGCAAGATGGCATCACGGAGTGGATATACCACGAGCAGACACCAACCACATCGGAAACAGTTGGATCTGAGCCTTTTCACGTTGCGAATGCAAGGCGCAGGCTAAAGGAGTTGGAAGCGATTAATGATCGGATATTCACTCGAAGGAAAACGCTGTTGTTTAGGCGTGAAGACGCAAACTTAGGGTGTTCATTTTGCTGTTCTGTAGGTGAGCACACATCAGATTCGTGTTTCAGAGTTTTGAAGGTAGAAGACCGCATTCAGATTGTAGAGAACGCGGCTTTATGTAAGAAATGTCTTAAGCTATGTCCTTCACCGTGTCCGCAACAAACGCATTGCAAGTACTGTAACAGTGAAGACCACCACACAGCACTCTGCCTTCTGCCGGAGGAGAAGGGCCGTTGCCGAGAAGTAATCGCAAGTTGGGAATACTTCTCAGCAACTCCACGTGTTAGGTTTCTATACCTTTCGCTATAACTTCGACAATCCACACGATACATAGACAAAACAAGTTACTCTGGTCACACGCTCTCACACGACACACACAGACTTTCCACATCGCCACCTTCCCGGGGCCCCAGTGTGCTGACTTGACCATCAGCACCTTAGGCGCCGCGCGCAGATCAAAAACCATCAATAAAATCAAATTCAAATCAACGCGCCAAAGAGAGACCCGCGCGCGAATCTAAAGTATTTAAACTCCACAATCGCCGAGGCCACGACACTCGTTTGGACTTCACCTACCTTTTTTGGATCACGCTCTCTTTCAGATGAAGAAACTATTCACTGCTGTTTTGTGGTCGTACACTAATGTATCTTTGTATTTTCTACTTGTTTGTTTATATCGTTGTCGATTCGTATTGTTCGTGTTCAAATGTTCTAATGAAGGTTTAATTACCCAAGTTTGAGGTCTTTCGCTGCGGGTTAACATCCCAGTCGTGTCGGTCATTCGTTGCTATCTTTGTGCTGCTCTGTAGAAAGTCCCGCGTGGCATAAGAAGGTTAGTTTGCTCGTTTTTATAGAAGTGACAGAGACAGCACAATAACTACATGTTCCGTGAAGAAACTCGGGAACAACCAGAGGGGGAGGGGCCACACGCAAATACGTCACAATTTTTTCAACCTTCATAAAGGAGACACCATGTTCCAGGTAGACGATTCTCATGAGTTTTAAAGGTATTATCACTTCAAAACGATTTGTTGGCATTGCAAGTGACCATTTGCTTCCCAATTATCAAGGCAGAAAGAAGCAAAACTTGAATACTTTGAAATTATTCAAAAATATCTCCTGAACCCCTCCCCCTTCCCAACCCTTCTCCCCGGGACCATTTTCAAGTTTCTATTATGCTTCATTGCCTCTGACAACATCCACAAACCTGAGTGAATAAATCAGGGATAAATGTATGTATGTATATTCTATAATGCATTAAAAATTAATAGTACGTTTGATAACATCAGATAGCGGTCCTTCAAATATTTTCGATCACTTTCAATTCCGAATTCATTGAATATTTATACCAGCAGAAAATTGCAAATTAGTTATTGTTATATCCAAACATTAGTTATTGCTATATGCAAACTAATGTACAAATACTTTGACAGATGCAATATATTTCTCGATATGGAGTGAATCTTCCAAACTGAGACTCAAGACGCTGGCGTGTGCCACTGATGAAGTCCATCCGAGTGGGCTACACGAGCGGCTGGGGTCATAGCGGCATGAGTGGCGTTGGCGGCGCGCGCCGATGTAGCCGGCGGCATGACCTGGCGTACTCTGGACAACTGCAACTACTATGGACGCGCTCTGGCGCGGCCCCGTATTCCAGCGGCCGCTGATGTACCCGGCGGCATGCTGCTGGCTACAATCAATACTCATGCGATGTGTACCTTCCGTGGCGTACTCCGGACCTCGTCGGCGCACTGTGGATGCAGCCTTTGTGAATAACCGGACGCATTAGCTACCTTAGTTGCCTTCTTGTCTGAATTTCTGCAGAATAGGTCTGCTCCAAAATAAAGGAAAAGAGTCGCGATTTTCACATTTTACACCTTCTCGTCTACTCAAACATTCAGTGAGGAAGCTACTTACTGATTATATAACTTTGATAATCTCTCGTAACTCGATGAAGGATAAATACTCCTCGATCTATCTATATTCCAGGTGTTTGAAGTAAGCACCATAAGTAGACTTGAAGTTACTTAATAACTTGAAAGAGTCACCACTTATGCTCATGAAGAAGAAAACAAGAGAATCCAATGTTGAAGAGGTCTTTTGGTCACTAAGGTCCTATGCTTGGGCAAAATTTTCCGTTTTCCTTTTTACGCTTTCCGTTTTCCGCCCATTTTGGCCTTCCGTTTTCCGTTTTACGTTTTCTTCTTCTTCTTAGCGTTTTTCCCGTTTCGCAGTGGGGTCCGCATTGCTGATCTTTTGACGCCAGAGTGCTCTGTCGTGCGCTTGGTCGGGATGGATCCCAGCCGTCTTGAGGTCACCGTGTACGGTGTCAAGCCATCGTTGCTTTGGTCGTCCTTTAGGCAGCTTTCCTGGTACCTCTACGTCGAAGCCAATCCTACAGACTTTGTCGCCATCAGCGCGAAGAACGTGACCAAACCATCGCAGACGCGCCTCACGGAGCTTGTCGGCTATCGCAGCTACCCCAAATCGCTGTCGTATGTCCTGGTTGCATATGCGATCTAGCTGCCTAAAGCCACCCATCCACCGCAGCATCCTCATCTCAGTGACACTGATTCGGCGTTCCATTTCCTTAGTGGCGGGCCAGCACTCGGCACCATACAGCGCGACAGGACGTACCACGGTACGGTAGATCTTCGACTTGAGCCGGTCTGGTATGTCCTTGTCGCACAGCACACCGGTCAGCGAGCGCCACTTCAACCACGCAGCGGCGACGCGTGCGGTGATCTCATGGACGAGGCTGCCGTCTGATGAAACCACTGAGCCGAGGTATTTGAACGTAGCGGCTCGCGGAAGATCCGTGCCATTAACTTTGATAGTGCCAGACTCGTGCTCGTCGGTGGTCAAATACTCGGTCTTCTTAACGTTGAGGCGGAGGCCGAACCGTGCCAGCTGGTCACTCCACGCTTGCGTCTGTCGTTCAAGTTCACCCTTGTCTTCGGATGCAAGCATTACGTCATCCGCGTACAGCAGCGTCCACGGCGCTGGTCTGTGAAGCTCCTTTGTGATGGCATCCATGACTACGATGAAAAGAAGCGGGGAAAGGGCTGAGCCTTGGTGTACGCCCACGGTTATGGGGAACTCCGTCGATGTACCCGCGGCCGCCTGCACTTTACTCCTGTGATCGGCGTAAAGAATCCGCACCCATTCGATCAGCTCTTCGGGAATGCCGTGAAGCCGCAGAGCATACCAAATGACTTCGTGGGGGACGCGGTCAAAGGCCTTCTCCAGATCTAGGAAAGCTAGGTGCAATGGTCTTTTCTTTTCACGATGCTTCTCGATCAGGAGACGGGCGGCGTGGATGGCATCGGTAGTGCCGCATCCGGGTACAAAACCGCACTGGTTCGGGGATAGTTGAACAATTTCACGAAACCGGCGATCAATGATACGCTCGAAGATCTTCATGGTATGCGACAAAAGACGGATTGGTCGATAGTTCGCGCAGTCAGCGGGGCTACCCTTGCCCTTCCAGATTGGGATGGTAGTGCTTCGCTGCCAGTCCACGGGCACCTTCTTCTCCGCTATGACTAGATTAAAAAATTTCGTTAACCAATCAGCGGAGTTCCAACACTGCGACTTCCACAATTCTGCTGCCATATCATCTGGACCAGTCGCTTTGCCTGGCTTCATTCGCTTCAGTGCATACATGGTCTCTTCGATGGTGATTGGCTGCACTGGTCCGGAGGTGGGCGGAACTTCTGGGACGGATGGATGGGCAAATTCTTCCGTCGAGACCTTCTCAAAATAATCCTTCCATCGTTGCATCACCTTCTTGTGATCCATCAGGAGGTGGCCTTGCTCGTCGTTGACGCCGTGAAACTTCTCGACGTCGTCTGCTTGGCGCTGACGCGATTTCGCGAGTCGGTAGATGAAGCGCTCACCGTCCCTCGAGTCTAACTTCTTACAGACTTCATCGTAATGAGCCGCCTTCGCTGCGGCTACAGCCTTCTTAGCAGCCCTTTTCGCTTCGCGGTAACTCCTCCAGTTGTCTGTCGTTTTATTGTCAAGGAAGGAGTGGTAGAGCCGCTTCTTTTCGCGAACTTTCGCCCTCACTTCCTCTGTCCAAAGCCAGGTCTTCCCGTCAATCTTCCTTCGATCAGGTCTGGTCGTGCCGAGTTCGGAGCGAGCAGTTGCGAGGACAGCATCAGTTACTTTTTGCCATGTTTCGTCGACGTTCGTGATGGGTGGCAACTGAATGTGAGAGATGACTGCTATTTCTTTCTCTCTTAATCTCCACCACTTGATTCGAGCCGGCCCACATCGTTCGATGCGCTTCTTGTTTGGCGGCGTGACCTTCATTGTGCAAATTAGCGGCCGGTGTTGCGACGCGACCGTCTCATACGGTACGACTTTTGCATCCGTGATGAGCTTCTGGTCTTGATACCTCACAAGCACGTAGTCGATCTGTGTCGTGTTGCTGCCGCTGTAGAAAGAGACGAGGTGGGATGGTCGCTTCCGAAATCTCGTGTTCGTTATAACAAGGTTATGAGACTCGGCGTAATCGAGAATGCGCTCGCCATCCTCGTTACGCACCCCGTATCCGAAGCCGCCGTGGCATCTGTAGCCGTCCTTCGTCGATCCCACGTGCCCATTCAAGTCCCCTGCAATAATAACCGTATCTTCTGGTGGTACTGCAGCGGTCTTCTCATCAATCAGCGCCCAGAAGTCGTCTTTGGCTCGGTCTGAACATCCGGTCTGTGGGGCGTATGCCGAGAAAAAATGGATGCGCCTTTCCAAAGTGACGACAACAATCTTCATAAGACGGTCGTCAAAACGCTCCACGCCTGCTATGGAATCCCTGAACCGTTCGGAGACAATGATGCCGACACCATTTCTTGTACCTGGGCTACCATTGTAGACGATTTTGAATCCGCACCCGATGTCCTTGGATTTGCTGCCAGACCACCTCGTCTCCTGCACCGCACACAAGTCGATTCGACGGCGCTGCAGTGCTGCTGCCAGTTCAAATGAACGGCCTGTCAACGTGCCGACGTTCAAAGTAGCAATACGCGTCTTGGCCACGTTGTTATCCTTAACGACTCGCCTGCTTGCCCCCCGATGCCGCCGTTCGCGAAGCATCGGGGACCCTCGCATATTATTGTCCACACTCACCGGGCCCCGCGAGTGGGCGTCGATTCCCGCGTACGCCGTAGCCTTCTTCTTGAATCCATTTGACGTCATGATCCATTAGATGTGACGTGGGGTGTTCGTCAGCCGGCCTGTCACTACGGCCTGTCGCCGGCATTCGAATGACGAGGAGAAGGATTCCCCCCGTGGACAAGGGACTTATTTGTTAGAGGCGGCCCCTACTCGCCTCTCATGCGCTTCCCAGTCGTTAGAATGCGAGCTTTTGGCCAAATCCGAACTGCAGGATACAGCCCACACAAAGCATTTGCACACACCCACGCGCGTGAGTGCATGTTCACACTTATATGCCGGCCGTATGAATCGAATCCAGCACTGCCGAACTAAGGAGTCCATCCCCTAGATCTACCCGCGTCGCAGGGCAAGCGCATGGCTGCTTTTGGTCCGCGGTAAACCCCCTATCCGCCACCCGGGGTCGCGCCACGTAGCCTCGCAGCAAATCGGCTGGGATCCCTCGTAGGAGGGAGATCCGTTTTACGTTTTACGGGATTTTAAAGGCAGTAGGAGCTGAAATCCTCGACTCCGAGCTGAGCTGTGGGTGATGAAGTACAGACTCAGCACATCATAAATGTGAAACGAACACAGACAATGATGGCTTACCTGCAGAGAAAATGGAACATTCGTCGCGAACACGCCTGGCCGTGTTCGTGCGCGGACGAGTTTTCCCCGGCGCGAAAGCCATTGCGGTGCGTGGTTTGGCGCAAAGGGAAAACGAAATGCATTCAATTCACAGGGTTTCGTAGCGGGACTCGGCCAAAACCGCGCACCGCAATGGCTTTTGCGCCGGGAAGAACTCGTCCGCGCGCGAACACGGCCAGGCGTGTTTGCGACGAATGTTCCATTTTCTCTGCAGGTAAGCCATCATTGTCTGTGTTCGTTTCACATTTATGATGTGCTGAGTCTGTACTTCACCACCCGCATCTCAGCTCAGAGTCGAGAATTTCAGCTCCTGCTGCCTTTAAATTTTACTTCCGCTAATCCCTGGTAGGCATACATATGGTCTGTTAGATGGCCCAAATGTGGCACCTGAGGTGACTTTGTCTGCAATTACGACTTTGTCCGCAGAATGCGTCCTGGAGGAGATTTTACTCAATGGGAGTAGGGAAACATCAGAGTGGAAGGAATCACACCACATAATATCAAAAAAGTGTAAAAATTCGATTATAGTTTGTCCGAAACGACGAGTCCGCCCACGCTCGCGGGGATCGAGGAGCTGCCGCGTTTGCCAGCACTCCACTCATCATCTCTAATCTGCGTATCACGTTTCATCGTTATGTTCACAATGGTTTGGCTGTGACGTGGACGACGCGGCAGCCAACAGCATCCGTTCCAGCCGCGTCGCCTCTCGATCTCCGCGTGCGTGGGCGGACTCGTCGTTTCGGACAGACTATATCTGGCAGACCCCAGCACAGCTTGTCAGTGGGCAAGCTGTGCTTCGTAAAGGGGTCGTAAAGCAAAAGAGGCTTCGTACTGAGTTCGGGGCCAAGCCCGGGAACAAACTTTGGGGTGTTCGTTGGTCCACAGAGAAGGAATGCTTTGATAAAGGCGATGAAAGACGAAAAAGGCTTGCAAAAGAACTGCTCGTAGCTTGAGCAGAGCCTCATCCAGATTGCAAATTCGATTGGAACAGAACATGTACAGGTTCCCATAATTCGGAGGACTCAAACGACTCCTGCGCTGCGGAATCTGCACGGATTGAGCTAGAATCTTCAGTGAGGTAAGAACTAAAGGAACACTAGAAGTTTTTGGAGAACACAATCTAAACTTATGTGAACTAAAAAAGTGTATGCTCACATTCTGAGTCTGAGTGATTGCAGGGCTCTCCCGTTAAGTCGAGACTTGACCGATAGAGACCAGATTTGGGACGAACAAGCGTCATGACACTCACAATAAATGTATGATGTCAGATCACAAAATTTATGTCAATCAAGAATTTGTATGCTTGGTAAAGCCTATTTTCCACAGGCCGGCATAGAAGCTGAGCCTGTCCGGAGCATAATTTTCCTGTTTAAACGCATAAGTTTTTAACCTCTTACCATACACCCAAACTAGTAGGCATGTGCTATCATACGCCACACATCTTATTACTTATCACCTCCTACCTTCTGAGTATTTCCCCTTTTACGCTCGCTCCAAGGTACTATCGCAGGCCGTTTAGTGGAGCGCTGTCGCGCTCCAAAGCAGAACGCCGATCAATCGACTCGCTGCGTGGGAACCCGAGTTTTTCAAACTTCTTTTTCAAGCTAACAAGCTTCTTTTCTGATGGGCTTCTTTCCTTCAAGGTGACAAGCTTCTTTTCTGGTGTTTCTTCCAGAGGAGTCTGTCCGAAACGACGAGTCCGCCCACGCACGCGGGGATCCAGAGGCTGCCACGCTGATCAGCACTCCACGTCATCATCTCTGATCTGCGTATCACGTTCATCATTATCTTCACAATGATTTAGCTGTGACGTGGACGACGTGGCAGCTAACAGCATTCGTCTCAACCGCGCCGCCTCTCGATCCCCGCGTGAGCGGGCGGACTCATCGTTTCGGACAGACAGTACCGCATATTTGTATGGTCATCTTTTCTCTAATACCTCTTCAACTTTCATGATAGCTGAAACCAACTGTTCAACATTCGAAAAGGCTGCATTCGGCTTTTGGGCCACTCTAGCTATTTTCAAAGTGGGCTTCGTAAAATCTGGATCTTTCAAAGGGGGCTCCGTTTCGGTTCCGACCCTACGACAGGCTCGTGCTGGGCCCTGATATCTGGCCGACTTCAGGACGAGGTCGTAATTGCGGACAAAGTCGACGCAGGTGCCACCTCCTCAGACAATGGAGCGGGCTGACCTCGGTACTACCATGAGATGCGGAACGGGCTGACCGCGCACAGAAAACTGGCTGACCGCGGTCCTTAGCCAAAAGTTTGGCTGACCGCGGTCCTTTCTTAAAACCTTGGCCGACCGCGGTACTGTCCGCGGTCAGCCAAATTCGGCCCGTAGGACCCGCACGATGTACGATGCAACCTTTGTGAACATAGTGACAGTGACAGATGGGATGTATGTATACGAAACGACCGTCTTTCTCTGACGATGATGAAGAGATCAAGAAGTACCTCGCATTTGTGGTGGCTAACTAGGCGGTTGGGTGGGGCCTGTGTTTCGGGAGGTTAGGTGGCTCCCTTGACGTGTGTTTTAAAAGTTGTTCATGCTTGCGGCGCGTCAAAGTTTACGCGTCTCTACAAAACCTCACAAAGTTTTCGCGCCGACCCAAAGCGGCAAAAACGGAAACGCGGTTTGTTCGCGCGGCAGTCGCGACGGCAAAACTGGGAATATTGCTGACCTGCCAGGATTTCTCTTCTATAGTCTGTCCGAAACGACGAGTCCGCCCACGCACGCGGGGTCGAGAGGCGGCGCGGCTGGAACGGATGCTGTTGGCTGCCACGTCGTCCACGTTACAGCCAAATCATTGGTCAGTACCATGAAGATAACGATGAAACGTGATACGCAGATCAGGGATGATGACGTGGGGCGCTGGCGAACGTGGCAGCTTCTCGATCCCGCGTGCGTGGGCGGACTCGTCGTTTCGGACAGCCTATACCTCCATCCTTTGCACTGTGTATCGGCGCGCAAACTTAGACGCGCCGCAAGCATGAATAACCTTTTACACGGTTGGTATGGACCTTTATTCGTCCGACATGCACCTGGTGGTGCAATAGTAGAATGCTGACATAAAAGGGGCGTGGTGAGGCATAGTACATGAAGTACCTGGGACAGGCACGTAAGCATATCAGTTGGGTCATGAATAATGGCTCTCATCTGGGCAATACAGAACGGTATAAGATACTACAGTATACATCTAAAGACGGTGCCTTCTATACCGGCACAGCATCCATTTTTTGCTGAAGTCGTGGAACCCTCCCCAATTTCCGGGGAGTGGAGACCATTCTTTAGATATTTTTGGAGTGAAGCTCTCATTAAGAGAGTTTGACATTAATATTATGAAATCTGTGAACAGCGGCAAAAGAAAAAACTTTTAAGCACATAATCTGAAGAATACAAATGAATCTTGGCGATGTTGGCCTTTCTATTCCTTAAACTGTTTGTAGTGCGCAATTTACAAAAGTAAAAGGGGAAGTTTTTTGTCTGATGTTAAATGTGATCGCTAAAACATCCACTCATCATCAGTAACTATTATTACTGCCGTTATCAGCACGCCACGACATCACTTCGGTGAGCTGACCGCGGACCTTTCGCGGGCTGACCGCGCACCCATCATTGGCCGACCGCGCTCAATTATTTGGCTGACCGCGGAGTTGGCTACGATCCGCCAAATATTGGTGCCGCGGTCAACCCGCTTCATCATCTGAGTCTGCGCTGTCAGACTGTATTTTTTCTAGTTTCAACGCGAGTGCTTTGTAGCGCCGGAAATCACTGGCGCTGCACGCGTTGTACTGGAGCGCGTCAAGTGTGCACTGTTGGGAATTGATCGACGAAGCTTCTCGAGAATCCTTTCTACAGCACTCAGGACTAGCTGCTCACGACCGACGCGTTGTTACTTATGTGATCTCTGAAGCACCATATATGTATATGTAAGAGTTGAACATTATGGTTAGTTCGCTTCTACAGTTTTCGAAGAACAGTAAAACTGTAGGCTGTACCATTATTTATGTAATTGGTTTTTCGTCGGTAATTTCATAGTGTTGGACTTTTAAATGGTAAAACTCTCTAATTAATCAGGTTAATCTTCAGCTCTGGGTACTCACACGTTTGTCGCGCTATAATGCAATCACTCTTTTGCTTTGCTTGCGGCATCCATTGTGTAATGGCGGTTGCAGTGGATGCAATTCTTCGGTTCATTGCTCTATTGGCATAGTACTTTTCTTCTAGTAAATAGTTGCGAGAATGGATTGGCCCGAGGTACAAAAACACGTCGCTAATTCTGCTTATGCCTGTTCCTGCTGTTAAACCTCCAATATATTGCATTTTTCTAGTTTTCACCAATATCTTTAATTTGAAGGCGTGCGATCGCGTTGATACATAGCCTTCAGTAAATCATTATTCCGTGAGGATTGAGATTTTCTTTCTGTGCTTCGAGATGCGCTGCGACACTATACACCAACGTTTGTTTCGCGTAAATATTTTCACTCGTTGGCATTAAGTCAGTTATTTTTTCCGTTCATATATTCATTCATTCGTTCTTTCATTCATCAATCCATTCGTCCATTATTTCATTCATGAGCTTGCAAATATAGCATGCTTCACCGAGGAACATTGTTGTGAAGATATTAAAGAAAGAGAGCGGAGAGGCAGGAGAGAAACGCACATCATGAGCACGAATACTCAACTGTTGTCGTGTTTGGAATGTGCTTTTGGAAATCTTTAAATTTGTTTCTGAATACTTTTGTTATACCAGTTTCGATAAACCTAATGCACATCTTCATCGTCGTAAATTTCTTCTACCCATTCCACCTCACTCTTTTTTACCCTCTTACTCGAAATGTAGAAATGTTGATCTTGCAGAAAACATTCGACACTAAATGGCGTCAACAGCGGCGAGTTCCAACGAATGGAAGAGCATCGTGCATCGAATTATCGCTTCTTGGGGCGGATATCAGCTAGGGGTTGATTTTAGTTCAGGAGGACCAGAGACGTTAGCAAAAGATGAGGTAAATAAAATAAAACTTATAACCGCTTTTCTTTGTTCTTCACCGTTTTGTTCTGAATACTTTTGTAACTCTCAAATACAGCATAGTTAGGAATGGCTGGACTGGTTTTTTTGCTTATGATTCATATTGCTTCTTTATTTCAGTGGTTCAAAGACGTATTGGCTGAGTACATTTTTACGACAAGAGGATTGAAGGCTGAAGATTTGGAGGATTGGTTGAACAACATTCTCTACACAGAGTTCAACCTCATCCTGGAAGATGATAGTGTCTATCCCACTTCACTCGTTTTGGTTGAAGCTTTTGGGTATTTTTTAGACTTGCTTGTTTCTCATCCACTATGTTGGTGCAAAAGTTCCGTCACATTGTTTTCCAGCGCCCTATTATTTTCTTCGAGTAGGACGTGACGTCTTTTTGTATTCTTTGCAGACATTCTCTGGAAGGTCGCGTTATGATCTTCTGGTGTCATAAATGAAATTAAGTGAATCTAGATATTCTCCAAGCGCGACGACGCAAAAATGAGTGTCTCTGGCTTATTTGGGCACAGGGCTTAGTAGGCCAATGTTATGGTTTTACTGGAAAAAATGAATAAACTGAAGTTTGCGACAGAACTTTTGCACCAACCCAATATATATTGCCTTTCAGGTTTGATGGCCATTATGGTTCTTACTGTATATGTTCCAGATATTTGAAGCACAACGACAACTCACGGTTGGATCAGTTGTTAAATAGCCTTCCATCTGCGGAGTCCATCCGTGAAGTAGAGGAGCTTTATATGTAGGATTCATTCCTGTGATTTAACTCAACCCAGTCTTTTCTATAGGCAAACAAGCATAGCCAGCGTGAACGGGGTGACGACGAGGAGGAAATGGAAATGGACGATATCTCGGAAAGCGACGAAGATGAAGCCGGTGAGTTCCCTAAATTATTTTTATCTTAATCAGTACGAGGCTAGACACACACCAAATTGGTTAACAAAAGGTGAGGCTGCTCACTAGCAGTGCTGATCAAGCGATACGACTCGAGCGCTATAATCCATATGCTCCACAATGCTATGGAGCTGTCTGCAGTACTATTCGATTAATTTGGCACTGACAGTAGCTTTCTGAGTTTATTTTTACCGCACGTAGGGGTATCCCAGAGTTCACCAGTTCAAAGTGAATCTGAGTGAACCTGCGATGGAAATCACTGCAATATTGGGAAAGGTGCGTACTGATTGCCTTATTGCATCGCCTGGATCGCTTTTCGTCTTGATCACCTTCCATCACGACACTAATAGTGATTGGCGGCGCGCTTTGGGTATGTCCCAGTTCTTGTTACCCGAACTTCTCTACCCCACAAACATTGCAAAATCAGGTACGTAGTGGAATCTTTCAGGTCAGCAAAGAGTTTTCATAGAGAAACATGTACTGATGTTCTGCACTCATCTTACAAAAGTGATTGTAGTCGCAGTCCTTCTCATCCACCCGTGGGACACTGTGTAGTATCGTTCCGAAACAGGGATGGGCAACCGTCGAGACAATTTGTGTTTTTTTTCCTGGTTTTCAAGTATGTTAGCACGCGTCTTGTGTATTCTGACAGTTTGAAGCAAAAGACTTTCAGACGACGTGTCAGAACCGCAGCGAGACCATAGCAGCGGTGTTGTTTTGCGTTTGTGAAGCGGTATATACCAACCAGTGCACTCCCGCTGAATGAGGATGTTTGCTAGTGTGTAATTTGTACCTCCTTGAAGTGACCTTCCACTAACATGTAGTGTGTTTCACATGGGGCGATTGTTGAAAGTTATGGGCAGTCGACATATATCTGTTTTTTTTTTTGAGTTGGATGTTCAACATTACAATAGCCAAAAAAGGAACATTCTTGAGTCTTGCTATGTCGTTTTGCTTCTCTCGTGTAGGTAATTGCGATCAACTTTGGTGTGCATGAGCGATGCTTGCATGGATATTACATCCATTCAAAACAGACAGACGATTCTCTCTTTTCTTCATGAGCACCAACGATTCATCTTGGCAATAGAAATAATCTTGTACAACTGGGGCTACAAAATTTATTCAGAGTATTGTAATTGATACAGGTTTCACGATCCTTTAAAGGTGGCACTCACGGAAATTCTCACTCCTGAAGGGGGTCGCTTACCGTGTAGACGGGCGCTGGACAATCACAGCAAAAAGGCAAACACAGTGAATAGCCGCCTACCCGCGAAGATACTGCCCTTGACACATCTGCCGACCTGGACAGAAGGGCTTCGCCGCGCCAGCTAACACTATGCACTGACGGGGTGTGCGCGTGTGGTCTGGCGCAAGTGAATGAAGTATGGTGTGTGTGTAGGATGTGTACTATTCATCAGGGTTTCGTGGCAGGACCTATAAGTGGAACACTGGTTTGCGCTTTGAACGCACAGCAAATGCCGATGTCATTTCCTGTGTTTCTCACGGGTTTCACGCTACTCCATCATTATCGATGAGTTCATCGTCCCCGAAAACCTCTGTGTAGCACGGAGTCTCCAACACAGAAATTTCCATGAGTGCTGCCTTTAAGAAAGCGAGGGGTCATGTTGTAGTCTTTGGTGCTTAAAAGTTTGATTCAATTGCAAAAACATTTTGTGGTTTGTCTTTTCTTCACTAGCATGTACTTAAGGTAGGAAAGCTAATAATTTGTGCATTTAAATTGGGGGAGAATATTGTAGCACTGTTCCAAAGTGCGCCGGTTGATTATATGGTTAGTCGTATAAATGAAACGTTATCCCCCTAGTTTTCTAAGCCATGGTACCATGTTTCTCTCTTTTTCATTTGATGATAGACTTTCGTGCGCTGCTATGTTAGTACTTTGTCAGGATGACGAGAAAGGTGCTGTAGAGTTTGAGCCATTCTCACTTTCGCAGCGTCTTGCTAATGGAGTGTACAGAAAAAAATTTCTGCGCGAGAAAAGCAGTGAGGTCTTGCCGTTGTGCAACAATAATAGTGCTGTAGTTTGGTATCACGTTTTCTTTGATAAAAATTCGACGAGAGGTTATGGAATACCCACTCAGATTTTCCTATTTTGCACCGCTAGATTTCTCCTTATGGGGAAATGTCAAGAGCATGGAGTATCGTAGCCCTTAAAACCACGAATAATTCATGTCGTGAAAGGGCGCGGTCGTAACTGCTTGTAATTCCATTTTCGTGCAACTCATGGTAAATGTTTGTCGATCATTCCTACAGTGTGCATGCGGGCGAAGTATCGCTGCTAACGACGGTTACTTCGAGTAGCTCGAACTTTAGGCTATATCCCAATAAAATTTCTTCTTATCCTCCACCTTACAGAGGTTATAGGAGCATAAAGAGTGTGAACGTTATTTTGGGACACCCTATATTCCTCATGCATTTTCATTTCCAAGAGACGACCTCCACTCCATAACGGTTTGAGAAGTCGTCATCTTGTTATTATTATTGTCATCCTTTAGCATTTTGGGTGTGGAGCGTTAGGCGTTATTCATGCTTGTGGCACGTCAAAGTTTACGCGCCAATACACAGTGCAAAAGCCGGATGCAGAAGAGAAATCCTGGCAGGTCAGCAGTGTTCCTGCTTTTGCCGTTGTGACTGTCGCGCGAACAAACCGCGTTTTCATTATCGCCATTTCGGGTCGGCGCGAAAACTGTGAAGTTTTGGAGCGCGCGTGAACTTTGACGTGCCGAATGACGAGCATGAATAACGCCTTATAACTGGAGAGGGCGGCGTGGAAAAGCTCTGAGATTGGTCAATTTACGCAACACACCAATCGAGGACGTCCGTGGCACGGCCTTTGCCAAGTATAACGCTCCACACCCGGCATTTTTGGTTCTCTTACTCATAGTTTCGCCAATCTTCCACTCCAAATTACATGGGACCATAGGTGGTAGTTGCTTTTCTTGTTCTCTCTCATTGATGAGCGCTAAACCTGACGAACAGATCGGATTCAAATGAATTCACATAGGATCACAAATTACATAAGTCATCTAAGGAACCTTTAGGTCGAAGGTTTTTCTCTTACGCTTTTTATTCGCTGTGCACTATTTTTAGTGACTATCAGCAGCTATTAAAATTATTTTTTAGAAAATAAAATGGAACAGACGAAGAAAGAGCGACAACCCCGAATGGTCACAGACGAAGATGGGTGGACTACAATATTGAAGAAATAATGTTAGTAGTAAATTTCCTGATTTTTCTGCTGCTCCCAGTGCGAAAACTTTATCATTTTCATGGCTGCTGTGAGTTTATTTCTTCGTATAATGACCCCAATAGTGGGCAGTGTTTTCATATTATCCCGTCTTCCTGTTTCCAGTTGCGCTTCTTTGGCCACGAGTACTGCTCTTTCATCAATTTTAAACGCTACCGTGGGTAGAAATTGCAAAATGTAATGGTATTTCTGTTAATTCCGTGAACTTTACAGAGACCACAATTGTTTCGCTCGTTTAGTAAGCTTAGTAAAATGCGTTGCAAAGTAGCAAGGAATTTGAGATTTGCGTACACGTGTGCGGAAAACTGCCCTGTTTTCTTGCCTTTGCAACATTTTTCTCCATTTTTGGTCCTGGCAACGTATACAGCATCCTTTTTATATGTTTAGGAAAATGTGAAAGTTGCTATCACCAGCTCAAATATTAATACACTCGCAACATAGTGAATCCTTTGCCGTATCCGCCTTACTTACTTTGCCCTTGATTGCACTTCCTTATGAGTCTGGCAAATTTTAGTTTGGAATCTTATATACCGTTACGCTTGATCGAGTCTGGCATGTGTCCCCGTCGTTCGTCACTTAGCAACCCCTTTGAGTGAGTGCCCTAGGCAGTGTTCATCCAAATCCCAATGATTATCACTGCCGTTCGCCTACAATGCCATTGTTGTGGCGGGTTTACTACGGCATTAATGGGGACTAGTATAATCGTTGTCTGAGTTGTTTGATGGGAAGTATGCGAGAGGAAAGATAGGCTAGAATGGAATTCGCTTCGACTAAGCTAAAAGAATATGCTTGTTACATTGATATTGTTAGAAGTCTTCGTTATTGCACTGTTGATTGTTAAAAATGTTTTTGTTGAGTTGATGCATAAAGGTTTTCGATTTCTTCCTCTAGCTGCGGTCTTTCTATGGGTATCCTCCCGCTGATATCGTCAAGAATACATTCTTTTCTGTTGCACTAAGTTTCTTCTGCTCTTATTCAGTAAATGAGTGTTTTTGTAGTCATACGTAGCACTCTATGAAGACCATTGTCGTCATCTGTCATCTAGCAGTTACAATTTTCTTCATCAAAGACATTTAATTTGTTTTTTTTTTCTCCTTCGCAAAGTTGTTTTCGTTGCATTAGTTCTCTTTGAAACAGTCCAGCAAGTTTTGCTTCATTTTGCTTCTGTTCTGCATTGATATATATAGGAGGATTGCCACTGCCGACCACTTATCATTAACTGGGAATTTTTGTCTTGTAGTTGGAGGAGATTGCGGAATAAGAGCGGCAATAGGTGCAGTAAGTGGCAATAAAACGGCTAATTTTGCTTAAAATTACTGTATATGTGGTGACAGTCTACCACTCGTTCTCAAGCCACACTTCTTGTCTCAAACAAAGCATGAAATTCACTTCTGATTCTTGAAACGCGAGTAAGCCCTTGTTTCATTGATGGCAAGATGATAAAGTGTTCGTTTGATGAGAAATCGAATACATTCTATTTTTCATTCATGTCTATTTATACTACACGCCTAGTTGCTGTTATTCATGCTCAGAGGTATGCACTGGATTATCACCTGGACTAACTCGTATTCTACTGTAATCTGCTCTATCCTATTACTTATTGCGATAAAAAACTGCCCAGACCTTTTATGGTTCTGCTCTGAGGCAGAAAGCCGTTAATTAATCTCTCTCAATGCTAGCACTTCTATAGTGCATCTTCCTATACAGTAAGTGCCCACATTTGTCTCTCACCATTTTGTGGCCAGTCTCAACGCATAGAAGGTGAGATAATCATAGAGTTAGTGGAAGTCAACCATGCAGTTTCTGATTAATCTCTCGTTACCGCTCTGTAATCGGGGCCTTATCGATGATCCCGGATGAGCAGCTTTTCCTCATGACTTTGACCTTCGCGACTTTCCATATATATCGTCACATCAAAGCTAGTTTATTGTGGCATCCGTCAAGCCTTTTGGTATCCCGCTCCACCTCTTTATACACCCTCGACTCCTTTTTGTTCATATCTGTGTTCTTTTCAATGATTCTTATACCCAATAATGCAGCCCTTTTTAGTTTTACTTTACTTTAAACCAGTAGTACTTCCAACTCATCGTCGGATCTCCTTGTTTTCGCGTATGCGCTCACTTGCAAAGATCTAAGCAGCTTAGTTGAGTGCTTTTTAGCCAGTTCTTGAAATTGTCCAGTAGCCGTATTCCGGCGAAGTTTGGCCCAGGGCCATGCGTGGCCAACTGGGCCATACGCGATGGCCTCGTATTCCCGGAGCAGCGCGCGCAATTCGAAATCGGTGCACACTGGGCCAAGCATGGCCCACTACTTTTGGTAGGGCCATGCGAGAAAATCTTCGTTTTTGGTCCGGAGTCATGCGTACTTTTCATTCCTTCACCAAAAAGGATCTTCATATCGCTCTT
Source organism: Ancylostoma caninum (assembly GCA_037903475.1). Classification (NCBI taxonomy): domain Eukaryota; kingdom Metazoa; phylum Nematoda; class Chromadorea; order Rhabditida; family Ancylostomatidae; genus Ancylostoma; species Ancylostoma caninum. Next base: position 1,602,579 of record JBAJFG010000079.1, read on the forward strand.
TCTACAGATGATTTCAATAATGGCACAGCACTGTTCCATTTCAATGCACAGTTATCAAACAAGGTTACTGCGTAGGAATGGGAAGATTCAGTGGCACTATTCGGCTAGTCCTGCTCCAAAACTCCGAAGTGAAATATCTCGCGCGGCGCGCTTGTGGACAGGGCCAGCGGCCCACGCCGGATTACCAGGTCATACGCGATGGGCCATGCACGCTTGGCCAGGGCCATGCGCCAGTGGGCCATACATGGCTGGCCCAGCGGAGTTCGGAATACGGCACAGAAAGCTGTTCTTCGCCACTTGCGCTGTCCTCCGTTAGGCTCAGAGGGAAAGGATTAGAAGAGATAGTGTTTGATTTTTTGATGACCACCCAGTATCGTTGCTTCCTTCGTTTGGAATCTTTTTTTTGCCAAGGCATAGTTTCTTCCGGAGATCAGATATGAAATGAGAGTAAGATAAGGTTAATCAATCAACATGTGGTTCTGCTCAGGAAAAAAAAACTGTTAGAGTGTTTCATTTCACGCATCAGAAGTGCTATAGAGAGCGAAACAGCCTACACTCTTATATCATTAATCTTTTCAGGAAGAAGTTCATAATTTATATTTCTATCATTCATAATTTGTATTTCTATCAAATTCTAACACATTGGCGACAATGTGCTCAACCCGTTGAGCACGCAAGGCGTCCTATTTGGGACACGCCCGTTTGCGCAAGTGTGTTTTCGCCTAACTGGCAGAGCTCGCTGTTTCAAATGGTAGCGCATTCGAAAAACCTAATGCTGCCAATAGGTTGGTGCATATATATGGAATACGACCAGAAAACTCACATGTCATTGCTAATATCTTACAGTTGTTCGGATGGTCGAAGGTGCTGATTTGATCCGATTCGGTAGCATTCACAATCTAATACAGGCCCTCTTCTATACAATTATTCGTTTGCTTGCGTTAAACGCGGTTTACATATAGTAGGTGGTCGTGGACCACATAAATCTGCGTTCGTGAGGTTAAGTTGACAAACTGTTGCAGGTTTTCTGCAGTCATGGCTCAACAACCTATCTCTGTAGAAAGCTTTGTCCAGGAAATTACCCAATTTTGAGTAGGGTGTTTCCAAGAGGCTTCACGTGAGAGTATTCCACTTCGGAGATCCGGACCCTTGAGTGGGAAGCAACAGCACAAGTCACAAGTAACATGATTAGCATTTCTGGGAGTATGTGTTTCCATGCTTCCGTTTCTGAAATTGGCATTTCACACTTAGCACGTTGTCCTACAAGTGATTGTGTTATCAGTTACGAACAGTATATATTAGCTTGCCATCGAAAATGAATCTCTTCCACATGATTCGCTTTATCTATTTTAACGGAAATATGATGCTTTCGTGTACTACACCTAGCTTTCCCCGCTTTACCTTTATTAATTGGTTCGAAGGGGAGGGAAAATGTTGTGGAGATGTGCGATAGAGTCATTTCTTGCTTCAGCAAAGCGTAGTTGAACTAATTATGTTAATGCAATTAGACGTGTTAGTTGAGAGGCTATAGCGATGCCTTTATTATCGCAGACATTTGAGTGTTTTTGTAAACTTGATTATGGCGCTGATAATGTCAGGCGTTGCTTCTGTCCCTTCACTTGCTTAATTCAGAAATGAGCATGTCTTCAGCTGTGTTAGTGCGCCTGATACATACACTCATTAACGTAGTCAGGCGCGCCCTATCGATGCTGTCGCCGCAAGCGTGCCGGACTTCGCATATTCACGTGTGGTTTGTTAATTTTTGAGCGTTTTGGGCTTGTGTAACTTTCACCCGATCATTTATAATGGTCTGTTTTTTAGCGAGCTGTTTTTGTTTTCAGTCGAGAACACCTTGGGCTTCCGTCGCAGCTTTGAAATTGTTCATTTATAGAAACAGCTTTAAAAGAATTGATTTCCTTAAGAGGGTGCGTGGGTGGTTCCCGTGAGCAGACGTCCGCGTCGTAATTAAGTTGGAGGACATCACATTTTTCACTGCGTGAAGAAGTGAATTTCTCGTTTCTTCTTTTGCTTTTACGCTCGACGCTTCTTATGCATTCATAAAGAGATGTCACGCTCGAGTGTTCTGTTAATAGGTGGTTCAAAGGTTTCGGTGCAGACCCTAATGTACTGTTACTTCTTATGCGCCGCTTCACTTGGTAGTAATTAACACTCTGAAATTTCTGCCCGCGGTGGCTCTGCGGTACGAGGTCGATCCGCGGTGGATCCGTGGTCGCACATTATAAATCCGCATGTGCCCGCGGTGGACAACTGGGAGTGACGTCACTTCCGCGCTACGTCCGCACTCCCCGTGGTGGACCCGCAAATTCCCGCGGTGGATCCGCAGTAACGCTGATTGGAACAGCAGAACCACCCCATCTGTCGACACGTATGGCTGAATGGATAAGACACCGGACTTGGAAGCATCAGCTTCGGAAGGAGGTTAAGCTCGAATCCTGTGATGTGCAAACACTTGCAAAGTGAAGTGAGAATGCCGCCGTAGACTAGCCTAGACCTTTCTTCTTTGGATACCCCAACATAGACTCATTTTTTGACCAAAATATTAAATGCAACACAGGCGCAGAAAGAGTTTGCTCACGCTGGCGAAATGACCATGCAATATATAGTTCAAAAGTCACATTGCACTGCTTGTAATACTGGTCTCTTAAAAACGCACACGCCCGCGCCGGATCCGCATATGTCTGCGGTGGATTCGCGTGGATCCGCATATGCCCGCGGTGGCGAACCGACTCCCCACCTCGGGCGTACCGCGGATCCACCGCGGGCAAAAAGCTCAGAGTAGCAACTGTTTTTATGCGGTGTTTTAATCTGTTGCTGGTCTGCTCGTGGAAATTCAAGAAGTACTCCGGAAAGGAACACTAATCACATTATGCTGAAACACAACCTTTGTTCATGAAGAGTCTGTCATCTAATTCCGCTTTATCTGGATGCGCTAGCCGATCGGCAAAGACACAAGCCTATCAGTGATCAAAAATAGGCTTGGCAAGGGAATCTCTCAAGCCCAATTATTTCTTGGTTGCCAGCTGCAAAAAAAAACACTCAAAAATAAGAAAAAAAAGACTAGGAGTAAGGCGCCAACAGATGTTCTTAGCTTATAATGTGTTTCTCAAATAATTCATAGCGTTTTTTTTTCTTCTGATCTTCTTCTGATCTCGATTCACGATCAGTATGATAGTGGTGCGCTTCTTGAGTTCTCTCTTACCTTAGGTCATGCCTAACAAGGAAGTAGCGCGCCTGTGGGCGTGTAAATAAGTAAGTACAAGTATGTCGATTTAGCGAATCTGGTCGCATATTCTAGTACTTATCTTCATAACAACTAGCACACAAGGCATACAAATCGCAGGCGAAATATGTTTCTTTCAGTGATTCTACTGGCTTTGTTGTTGTTATCGTGAAAAGTTTTGTTTGGAAGGCTTCCGGCTATCTAATGGACCCGCGCTTTGTTGCAGATTGCTATGCCCTTCTGTCTACTTATTATGCTGTTATTCGATGCATCAATAAGAGATCATCTCAATAATATTTCACCTGTTTCCTTTCATTTCTCATTGCTTGCCTCATTAGCATTCATTAGCTCTGAATTTTTCGGAAGTGTTGTATGGGCAGACTTTACGAGGAAATGGATCCAGATATTTGGTTCCAATTGTGCAAAGATGGTATTCAGCACGATTAGCACCATTGTTCTGCACTCTCTCTATTCAAATCGCTAATTCCTGGAATTACTATCGTTTTATTCCTATTTCAGGCCTTGTGGTAGAATACATGGTTCACTTCTTATCAACTTTTATGCTTTGCTTTTCGTAGCAATTTTCCTAGTCAGTAGTTTTTGTTTTCGATTCTTTTTTCTGATTTGTATTGATCCTCTCGTCTGTCTGCTGTGTTGCCGGCATGAGGTTTGTTTTCCCCTCGAGGCATGGACTTTCTGCGCACGTAGTCTTGTACTCTGCCTAAGTTTGTGTCGGAGGCGGCGTAAAAGGGTAAATGTAAGTGCAAAATTGACGCTAGCTCTGCCCCGCGGGGAGTTTCTGATGTGGCAACTATCAATTTGTTTCTGAAAAGACCATTTAACGCTATTCTAATCTTCGAATACTTTGTTTCAGTTGCATTTGATAATGTCGTTACTGACAACTGTGAGTTCGTGCTGAGTTTTTTCTATGCATCTGTGTGTAGTGTTTTAAAAACGACGATAGTTAAGTATTTGTGCCTGTGATCTATATTTCTCGCCTGCCTTTCCGAATGTGGCACTATTTCTTGCGTTCTCTCTAATATGTTCAGAACTACATTTCCCGATCAAACATACTATATCATTGGAAATAGCACTCCATAGGAGAGCTAGATGATGCAATTTCACTATATGTATGTGATCTAGGACATGTGCAGCCATGTGAAACTCCAGACGTCTTTCCAAGACAGTTTCTTTCTCTTCAAGTATTACATTTACTCCCTTTTTTCATCTTTTGCATTTGGTTTGATTGTACAGGATGAAAATGTGAAGTGGAATATTAGTTCATTCGTTCTCTTCCGAAATCGATAATTTTCTCTGATATACTACTCTGTAGGCAGCGTACTACATATTCTCAATGTACTTTTGGCTTGAGACATTTAAGGTTTCTTCCCACGCACGCTATCTCTGCTCTAAGAGGTGCTCACACTAATTATGCCGTCTAGTTCTTGGGATTTGCCAGGGTTTTCCTTCACTGTCTTCTCTTTGAAATTTTCAGTTGTTTTTCTAGTACATGTAACCTCACGAAGGAAGATGTGGTTAGCAGTGAACAAACGAAACCAATGCACCTTTCCTCAAGCTTCAGTGAACACCACTCATAAAAATTCAGCCTGGTCCAGCAATGTGAAATGGAGCACGCGAACAACAGCGTAGATGAGGAAGTCTTCCCTAGTTGAAGTCCCACAGTTGTTTTGCCAAAGTGAAAACGAAATTAACTGCACACAAAGCCCCAAGAAATGAGCAGACAAAGGAAATATTCAATTAACTGAAGGATGAACTTACTCTTGGAAGGGATCCTACGTATAAATGTATATTCGCGAAAGAAATAGCAATGAATGTTTTATTCTATTCCATACTGGACGTTGAATTAGTTATTACTCGCGATGAGAGCTCGAGGGCGATTTAACCCCGGATTTGATTTTATTAAATTTGAGTTGAAGTTAGTTTCAGATAAATCCACTCATCATAAAATGGTCTTTTGTCTGTGAAATAAGCACTAAATGGGCGAAATTCTATGAATATTATTGAAAATCGCACTTATGGAAGCATGGTATAGCCGTTTTGAGCACGGCAATACTTCAGTATTCGTGCGCAACAGCTGTTTTTCTCCTCATTCTCTCCAATTTTTGCGCTCTTTCCCGCGCTCTTCTTCTCTGTGGCGTTTCTCCAACTGACTTCCAAAACTGAAAGAGATTATACCGCGGACATTTGGGAAAGAGAGGGGTACCGGTAACTACCATGGTGATGGTAGGCCATCAGGCTATCTGTCGGGTAGGGTTTCACGGAACAGGGAACAAACAAACCATGAGCAAGCAAACCAATGTCGTAGAATATGAATGTAGGTCTGCTGACCTTGTTTCCCTCGATTATACGTTCATAGTCCCCACCACACGGTTAGGACAGGTGAAAAGGGTAGAAGGTCGGATTCTAGGGTGGTGTTATATCCGTATATATATATATATATATATATATATATATATATGAAAGTTTGTGAAAGTTTGTGTGTGTAGGGGTTTTGTATGTGTGTATGTTCCGAATAGAAATCGCGCATAGTTAACCGATCCGAACCAAATTTTGCATGTTGGTCCACCAAGGAGCGGCGGAGGTTACAGGCTACTTTGCACCTGGGATTATCTATTGGTTTATCGATTATATCGAGTTAATTGATTTTTCGTTGTTTTTGCCCTTGGACTAGCGAGAAAATGCCTACTGAGGTTCCTCAATACGCTGAACGCAACATGGCAACCATTTTGCGCCAAATTATCGACTTATTGATTTCATTGTTTTTTCGCCATTCTTTCCCATGGAGTGGTAAAGACATGTCTACTAGGGTATCTCAACGGGGCGGTAAAGACATGTGTATCTCAATGCACTGAGGACGAATACGATAACCGTTTTGACCGAAATATCGATTTATTTGTTTAATTGATTTTTCGCCATGCTTGCCCATGGGGTGGTAAAGACATGTCTGCTAGGGTATCTCAATGCGCTGAACACGAATATGACAATCATTTTGGGGGAAATATCGATTTTTCGACTTTATTGATTTTTCACTATTCTTGCCCATGGGGTGGCGAGGACATGTCTACCGGTGTATCTCAATGCGCTGAACACGAATACGATAACCGTTTTTACCGAAATATCGATTTATTTGTTTAATTGATTTTTCGGCATTCTTGCACACGGGTCGGTGAAAACATGCCTTCTGGGATTTTCTGAAACGCTGAATGTGGATAAGGCAAGCATTCCAGAAGGATTTGTTCACCAGTCAAGCAACTTCACTCCATTTTTTGAGAGAAGGGTGAAGAAGGGTCACTCAAGCTGATCACCAAATGATGAACATTTTGAAAGGATTTTTTGGTCCAACAAGTGTTGACATCAGCTTTAAATGGCCGGGAGAAATTGAACACTTGAGCGAAGCCGGGTACACCGTCAAGTTTTCTATAAGATCGATATGCTGTTCATGGACATGCACATACATTCTATCCGAGCATGAATCCTTGATTTTCGACAAGAGTCCTGGAACCAGACAATCGCTAACGATATGTATTCTTTTCATGTTCGTTTAATGCTTGCCTTTTCGCTGTTATAGGGTTCAATAACGCCTCATCAAAGGAGCATCTTCATGCGTTCAATTGTCACACCATTAAAATCGCACAATAAAATAAAATGATTTTCATGAAGTACAGAAGAATTGAATTCCATGACTTTTCATTCGACGTCATACTTCATACGTAATAATAGTACTTTGAAATTGAAAATAAACGTCAGACTACGATCATCTCAAAATTGAAAATGTGAAAGCTTCTACTTCCACAAATGAAAGCGGAAAAGCACACTAGAAAGCTCTCCTTTCCGAAATTTCCATGGGCATTGACAAATTTATTCATTGTAATGACCAAATTTTACACAAGTTCTGTGTTAGTTTGAGTTTTGCTCTTGGTTTGGTGGAAATTTCCATACTTCGCCAATGTTCCCAAATAGGATTCTGCTGTTGTTTGTGAATGGCAGATGTCCGCAACTAGCACCGTTGATTGGAAGAACTGCCGGAACAGTCACCTATCTCCCTTATTCTTCCAAAGAACAAGCACAACTCCATTACAACATCTACACACAGATCTCTGTCTCCTCACCTGCTCTCTTGCGTTTGTTCTTAACCGGAAAACACATGAAGCATCTATGTGAAAAAAAAAACGAAATAGGAAAAGTACTACATCGTCAAGTGTGTCTCGTCACTCTTTGGAGCCCTTATATTTGGAAAAGAATAATTGCATCGTGTCCATAAATGACTGAGTGTACTTTGGTTGAGTTTAATTATGTCTCAGTAGTGTGTTGTCATGGTGTTCTAGTACTTGCGGGCGAATAACTCTGGTGCGCCTTATAATGCCATTAGTGTCACCTATTGATCTCTCTCGATAACTTCGTATTTCTACATGTTTTGCTCGTTTGGTTCTGTTCGGGCATGCTAATGTGAGTTAGCAAGTTTTTCTCCCAAGCTTGTTTTTTTTTTTTTAAATCTTGTTCACCATACACGCTTATTTATATCTGTTCGGCTGCAACATGGTGTGCCGTGACCGGAAAGCATAAAATAGAAAACGCAATAGGATAAACGCAACATAGTTGGAACAAAGAGCTACCGTGTAAGTTGTTAAGAACAGTACTGGGGTGGGGGAAAGAGGGGGGTGTGGGACCGTCTTAGATTTTAAGATTCTAAGAACAGTACTGCTTTTCGCTTATGTATATGCAGCATCAACTTATATACAAAAAAGTACGAATTCACTTTTATTAATTTTTCTCTATGCGCTACGTCACCTGCTTCATAATAGTCAAGCAACAAAATCAAACATCATATTGGCGTTATCGTTAATGCGTAGGTGGCTGTTCAACGGAAAGCCTAGTGAAGAGGCTGACTATGTAATTTTTCAAAGTGGGACAGAAGCTAAGCCGGTATCTCCATTGCTCTGAGTGGTTCTGAATTGACGACGGGAGGTTGACGTGCTGCTCTACATACTTGTGTCGGTGGAGCTGACGAGTCTTCGGTCTTCTGCGTTCAAAGCAGCTTCACCGTGCTACGTTGCTAGAATTGGTCTCGTAGTCGTCTTTCATTGTAGTTATCACAAAAAAACCTCAAGTATCGCTAGGATTAGCCGTTACGGCAACGCAAGATAGCAAATCCAGCGCACGAGCTGTCGCGTTGTTGTACGCTCTTCAGTCGGTGAATTTTTCAGCTTTATCGTGCTCGTTGTAGTTTATTCATTACTTATGCATTCTGTGTTGCTCTTTCTATTGTATTTTATTGATGTTTATTCGTGATCAGTGGAATCATAGATACTGCTTCTTGTTGCTATTGGACTTGTTAACGCGTTTCATTTTCTTCGTTTACTTTCCTCTCAAACTCATTTTCCCTCTAATTGCCCATTTTCTGAAATATTCATCGTTTCAGCTGTACACAGTGGAGTAATTACATGACACACTGTTCGGTGGACGAGCTGCGCACCGGTCTGGCAAATGCCACAAAGGAAACGCATAATTTATGGGAGGAGAATAAAGACCTACAGGTGTCACTTTTTTTTACTTTTGTTTCATAATACTTCGATGATCGCGTAATAATGGAGACAAGCGTTAGTTTTGACGAAATGCAATAGTTTTGCTGAAATATTTTCGGCGCTAGGAAATGTTTGCGTCCTAATTGGATCTGGTTCGTCAGGAAACAGTGCATTTTTAGTCCAAAGGTAGGTGAAGCTGGCTATCTTCTCACTTCCGCGTTCATGAGTACTCACTGTGGAAACTGCACTCGTGTATGATTAGCTGAGAGAAGCTTAGCTTAGTCACAGTCACGTGTAGCTGTTTAACCTCACGCCGAGCTGGTCATCATAGCAATAATCCCGTGCCGATTTGATGTTGGGGCATGGGGACAAGGAAAATAGTCTGAAATATAGTCACTTTTTACATTTGAACTATTAGACATTTCTTGAAATAATTACTGATTTAGGGTAGATTCGTAAATGATTTGAATGAAATATCACGGATACAGCAAGCAATTGCCCAGCTAGAGCGGGAACACCGTCAGGATCAGCTACAACATGTGGGTTTTTTTGATAGTTTTTTTCTCAGTTTCTTTTTCTTGCATTAATAAGGTCTGCATACGCAAATTCATGCAGTACAAATAGATTGATGGTCGCCAGTGATTAATTTCTCTGTGGGATACGTGACTCATTTGGAGTAAATTCAGAACTGTAAATGCTTTAGCGAGTAAGTGTTTCGCGCCCCCAAACAGAATGGGTACCGTTTCAATGACCTAGGAGGAGTAAAGTGCTGGAATGGCGTTGGGATTTTCCAGGAGACAAGAAACACAACAGGACAAAAGAAAGGCGCGGCAGCACCGTCCATCCTCAGTTCGCTACATAGACACATTTTCATGTTACATTTTTGATTGAACGAAATAATGGGTCTCAGAATGGGTTTGAGTTACCGAAAAGAGTCAGATGAGTCATGTATCCTTTTCGGTGTTTTTCAGGGCAGCACTCACAAAATTTTGAATCTGAAGTAGTTCTTTCATCGTGTAATCGGTTGCAAGAAAATCACAGCAATAACTAAAACGCAAAGAATTGCCAACTACCTGCAGAGATGCTACCGTGGGCACTAACAGCAATGAACCCAGTCTTTGCGTCCGCTCGCGGCAGCTTGCCCAGGATCGGTCACTTGCTCATGCACACCTTATATCCGCGTCTGCGAGGCGGACCCAGATATGTCAAGGGGAGCGCAATCGAACAAAAACAGCACCATTCTTCGTGTTTGGCGTTAATTCATCATTATGTGCGAGTCCGACAACCTTCAGAACTCTTGAATATGGCAAGACCTCCGGCACGAAGATTTTCTTGAGCGCTACTTTTAAAGGCAGCTTTGTCTTTTTGTGAGAGATTTCGCTATATTCCAGGGATCAAGCGACGTAGAAGTTATGTTCAATGATGGAATAGCGCGAAACGTGCGAGCAATCCACGAAAGCGAAGTGTTGTTTTCCGTGCAGCTAACCACGTTCCCATTTACATTCGTCTATATTTCACCACAAGGAAGGCACTCGCCCTTTTGCATGTGAGCGGAACCTGCGTTAGTTGGCGCGACGACCATCGAAAAGGCAGCCATGACATTTTCTCCGCAGATAGGTGACAGTTCTTTGTGTTCAAAATCATTTAACTGGCAACCATTTACACGACTATTTATTAACCGCAGGAATGAAAATTTTTGTGAGTGCTGCCTTTTAATGGATTCATATACTTTGTAGATGTCCTGAGATAAATGGCTGTTTGAGGTTTAAATGGCAGTTTCGTAGGTGAACTGCATCGGTCTTGATTTGGAGAACTGACGTTTTTTGTTTTAGGCACGACATTCAATGACAGAAATGCAGCGGAGAGCTTCGCAATTATATTCCGTTCTGACAACAAAAAGAGAAGAAATTGTGAAGAAGTTAAATGACGGAACTAATTTTGTGGCTCTATTACAAGTAATTTAACTAATTTTCTCTGCAATTTTGCTTGAAGTTGTTTTGTGAATGCCTGTGCAAGCCATATTTTTAGAATCAGTTAATCAGCGAACGCCTCTTTGACTGGAAAAACCGTCAGAAGCTTGCACAAGTCGGCGTGCCGTTCGATAATCGTGATGTGATGCTGGACGAGATACAGATGGAGTGAGGAATGAAATTGTTTGGACCGTCATAGAGCACTGTGGTTCTTTCTTCCCCGTTCAGATTCGAGTTCTTAGCTGAACAAAACTGGCAGTTGCATATGTTTGCGAGCTGGACCTTGGATTTGCTTACCAGAGGTGTGTCTCTCTGTTGAAAGTTTACAACACTTGGAAGGTCTATTACTTTCCAGGTCCACAGGTCAACGACAGTCATGCCCATTCGACCGCGTCTAATCTAACTACCCTAGCTGATCAGCTGACAAAATTGCTGTTCATGTTGATCTCACAAAGTTTTGTCGTGTCCGTGCAGCCAGAACCGGTGCTAAAAACGCAACACAAATTTGTCACTGAGGCAAGTGAATCTTTTGGCGAAAAAGTTGTTTCGGATTTGTTTCTCCTAGTTTTTTCTTGCGATTGACCTTTTTTGAAACAGGGAAGATTCAGGTTCGGCTGCTCATTGGAGATAAACTAGGGATCCGCCAACATCTTGTGAACACAAATGTGACGGTTAAAATTATTGCCGAAGAAGAAGCGAAACTACTAAGCGCCACTCAGATGAATCATAAAGACATGTGAGATTTAAGTTTCATCTCCGAAGTCTGCAATGGTTTACAACAGTAATGCTACGCGTTGCGAACCGGTCGCCTCATAGGAAAGATGGTCTGTGGTATCATTGTGCATTGGTATTGTTACAGGTTGACTATTCTCACCTCGGACACTGCAAAAATACAGCATAAACGAAATAGTCAAAACACTGGCCTGGAAAGAGTAGTGTGGCAGTAGAAAATGAGCTCGACGATATCAGAATCCCATGCGGGTTTTGATATACGTCTGCGGTCGCGTAAGGCGCAAAAATGCTTTAAGAGGTGCGCTCTTATCAGTGGGTGCTGGGGTATTCTGTCGGACGGTAGTGTTATGGTTATCTTTTCCATGATGCTGTTCTGGTTCTATCCCTGTTATTGAATTAGGCCGTTTTGATGTGATGAGGTGTTTGAAGGGTAAGTAATACTTTTCATAGACTTTCTAAGTCCTGACGAAGGCAGTTATGTACGCCGAACCTTAGCAGTTCGAGAGACAATGCAGTTACTAGCCTATGGTTGGAATACAGATCACATTCAAAATTCTCCCCGACACAAAAGCATAGGCGATGTCCAGGGATCACGTTAAAATCCAGAAATCGGCAGCACCGCGCTCTAGAAGTCGTTGATGGCGTGGTTTATCCGCTTACGGCGTTGGCGTTTTTGCGGTTGCATAACCATCAACGGGTAATACGAAGCGGTTTCTGGCTTTTTCACAGGGCAAAGATGTAGCGCGTAGTCATCTCTTGTACTGGGGTCTCTCTAGTCGTGCTGATACTGATACCCTTTAACTGAAAGTGCAATAGTTACAGTAAAGATCAATTGTCGGCTAGATGAAGTGACCTTACCACCCGAAATTGCTATTCCGTCTTCATTTCCTGTTTCCTCAACATTTCAGGCATTCTCACTATGACGTGAAAAGTATAATTGAAGTCAAATGTAACTGCAGCGCCTATATCTTTTTTTATTCAGAAAGACGGTGGGCAGCATCAGTAATGACTACGAAAAGATGACCATGGATGAGAGAGGGCATATGGCTGCTAAATTCAATAACTCGGTGAGAATGCATTGTATATTTAGTCCTAGTACTACTTCTGGAGAAATACAAATATTTTTGTAGAAGTTAACTCGCATTGCCCACCGCAAACCGCCACCTAAAGGAGCCGCGGCGGATATGAAGTGTTCTGCGAGTGCGCAAGCGGCTACGGATCAAAAATATGCATTACTGTTCCATATTAGTCCGTTCCAGCTCGGAAACCTGGGGAAAGTGAGTGAATTTTTATGAATTTCCAGTCCTCTTTGGAAACAATAAACTTTCTCACTGAATTTACAGTTTGACGTATGGACTCTTTCGCTACCTCTCATGGTGACCGTTCATGGTTCACAAGATTGTGATGCTCAAGGTGCTATTATATGGCACCGTGCTTTTGCATCAGTGGTGAGTGCTACTGTAGATTAATACGTGAAATAAATATTACCTTCTCAAATAATTACAGTCTCGTTCTCCTGGTACGACAGATATAACAGCTGTGGCATGGAAAGACTTAGCACATGTTCTGCGACATAAATTTACGTACGTTCTTCGATCTAGCTCATGGGCAGGGTCAAGCGTTTGTTGATAAAATATCAAGGAGGGGGGGGGGGGATCGTAGAGGGAGGACCGTCGTTGTGGTGCAAAATTGGTCTACTACTTTTAGTAGTACTACAGCTATGCCTCCGAGCGAGGCTGAATTTCAAATTTCATATTTGTCCATACGTACTGTCCGCCCTACTCTTGCCCTGCTCTTGCGTTTTCCACAATAATTTGGAGTTTGTGGTTTAGACTGTTTACTGGTGCACGGCGTCCTCTCTCCGACTCTGATCTGAACTACCTCTCCGAAAAATTGCTCCTTCCAAATGTGCCAGACCAGAAGCCAATTACATTTCATCGTTTTGCAAAGGTTTGTTACTATCTGCGTGTGAATAACTGCCACTTATCAGTGAATTATGAAATAACGCTGTATTTTCTCTGTTCATTTTAATTTCTTCTTTTCCTTTTCGAAAGTAGGCGCGAATTTCATACGATCTTAATTCCGAATGTTCGATTCAAGCCACAGTTCGGTTTCGCTAGTCTTTTGCAGATATTTCTGTCTATTCTGTTCGAGTATTATAATTCTAATTGTTATTAATACCATTTGATAATAGACAGTTTTCCAGCAAAACCTCCGGGACGACGTGTCGTTTTCTTTTTGGGAATGGTTCTTCTCAATTATGCAGCTCATCAAGCAGAAGTTGCTCAAGTTTTGGGATGAAGGTTAGTCAACATCGTTTTCATATGTGATTCAGTTTTTGAACATAAGTTTTAGAAAAATTTTTAACATTAGTAGTATTTCATTTTTAAAGTTGAAGTATTTATATACGTCTGTTTTAGGTTGGCTAGTAGGCTTCATATCAAAACAAGACGCTTCGCAGTCAATGATGTTGTCCAGTCATCCGACGTTTCTTCTTCGGTTTAGTGATACTCAGACTGGGGCCGTTAGTATAGGGTTCGTTTGTGAAGATGACGATGGCCAGAAAGGTTTGTTCAACTCTGTTATTCTGTTTTTTTTTAATCTTTTGGATTCCTAAGATACCATTGTTTTAGTACCATTCCACTTGGCACCGTTTTCCATCAAAGATCTCGATCAGCTTTCACTAGCACAGCGCATAGCAAGTTGTCCACAGCTGAAGGAAATCAAGTAAGTCTTTTTTGTCGTTGATTTTTGCAAATTTCGTTATCATTTCTAATTTCATTTTTATTTACGTTCTTTCACAACCTGTGTGTTATATGGATATAATGAAAGCATTTACATTGTAGTGACCACGCAGGTTGTGGAGCTTCCAGGGAATTTTTCATCCAGTATGAAGCCACCCCCTCGCCCTCCCCCACTTTTTCTCATATGTGCCATAATTTATCTGATTCTTCTCAATAGTCTAGCGTTTTGTTTCGTAAGTGAAGAATCATCACGAGTTTCATTCTAGAGCTATTTGCTTTTCCTTGCATTCCCAGGCCTAAATTTCACGAAATTTACGTCTTGACCGTCGACGAACTCTACAGTTGAGTACTTGACCACTACCATTTTTTATGCTAGCCGTTTCTCTCCACAGAAACCTGTAGAACATACGAGCAAGTGCGATATGATCCCGGTATTTGGAATCAGTTTCTTGCAAGATATTCTTCGCAGCTTATTCCCCAGGGCGCATTACAATTTGATTGCTCTACGATTCTGAATTGAAATCAAATGCCATCTCTAAAGAAGTTATTGATCAACGCTTTCCATTTAATCCTCTCACCATTTTTTGCCTAGCTTTTGTTTCAAATATCCTGAAATCCTTGTTTCCAGATACTTATACCCTCACATGGATAAAGACGAAATGTTGCGATATTTTGACAGTGAGGAGAGAAACCGTGGAGGTCCGGACAGTCCTACAGGTTATATCCAGTCAGAGATAGTGATGGTTGCGAAAACGACAAAGTACGCTGTAATTTCTATGTTTTCGAACATCTAGAAATAATGATGTCGATTTCAGCAAGCCGTCATCGGCCTCTGTATTCAGTGGTGGCGACTCTCCATCGCCACTATCTGTGCAGTCGAAGCTCGACTGGTCACCTGGTGAGGTGATCCAGCCGATCCAATCGATGGACATGTAGGTCACCGTTCGCTTCACATCTACTTACATATTTTTATTTGCCTCTACTTCTGTTATTTTAGTGGCGATGATCTTGCGTCCATGTTATCCTCATCTGGCTTGGATGGCTGCAACAATCAAGGGGATGTGGAATCACTTTTGGGACCAGGATTCCGTCCGCAACTGCCATCACAACCATTGCAACACGTGGATCTCTCGTTTGTTGACTCTTACAATAATCCGGCGTTTTATCGTCATGAATAATCGAATTGTTTTCTGTTTTTTTTTCCTGTTCAATTTTACTAACACAACTACATGTTTGGTACAAGTGTTACGGAGTCTTCACCACCTTTCTTCTGCTTATGTCTTGGAACTTCTGGACAAACTCCCGCTTATATAAAATTTGAGCTCGTAGATCAGAGAAAAGACATTAAAAGTTAAAATTTCCATAGATGTGCAAAAGATGTGTATCACATTTCTTTCACAAACTGTTATGTAGAGGTGTACACAAAAAAGGGTCTCCTTTAGAAGACTTAGTTTAACGATTACAGGCAATCACCAAGATTTTTGTGATTTTCAGAGCTAGGCTGATGGTAGCCCTCTAAATTTATAAAATATTTTGGAAAACCAATAAGAAGTTTCTGTCGTTCTACCTCCCTTATCGAACGAATCTTTGCTCTGACTTAATTAAACTTACTGTAATGTGGAGATTCGTATGTTTAAGAAGGTCTTATCATTGCAAAACCTCCATTATCTTTCTAGCGAAGATACGTAGAGACTGATTCCTTAAATCTTCGCGGTTTTATACGTAATATGAGCCAAAGTTCTACTACCATCTGTTATTTTTACACTACGCATTTTTACATTGTTTAAATCTCGCTAGTTTTTAGTTCTTTTTTCGTATTTCTATTTTGCACATTTCTAAATCAATATTCTACAAAACAAAATTGCTTTAAAACCTTTAGGTGATTCGTTTCCCTCTTCTCTCTCAATGGCAATATAACATCGATCTTGCTTCAGTTGATGACATATCGCTTGTATTAAGTACATTGTTTACCCATAGGCTCATAATTATCGATTTCCTACTGTACATTGAATGTTGTGATCTCATCTAATCCTCTCAGTCGTGCAGTGCTATAGCAGATTTCAGATTTCTAGTCTAGAGTTTCTATTTCTTTTTGTTTGTTTTTTCTTGTGTGGATTGTGTTGAATAAATAAACAAGTACACTTACTGATACATGGGAAGAAAAAAAGGGTACGAAGCACTCCACTTTCAAGCGCGGCTTAGTCAGTTTATAGCCGCCTTTTTCACTTAGCCATGCAGTTGCCGACGCGCTACGACACCTGCGAGCGGCTGCGGCGCGGTTGTTTGATCGTTTTAATCTGCTGGAAGTGGGTTTTCCATCATATTGATTGAAGTAGGTAACGAGTACACTGTTCCCGTCCGAGTTTTCGAACAAAGGCCTGCATAGCCGCCCCGCGACCGCTCGCTGAGTCGATGACACCGGTGCGGCTGCGCGCCTGTCGTGCTCAAGACCCTGTGAGGATCGTAATTTTGAGAGACAACACTACTCAAAGGCTGGATGGTGGTTGCAATTGGATGCATTTTATCTTTATGTTGTTTCCATGATTAATTTCGCCTGAACCCTTCAATTGCTGAAGCCTGAGGCATTCGGAAGAATTCTTGTCTTTCGTTATTGTCGTCTCCGCCCACCCACTGATCGGTGACGACATCTCCACCAGAATAGATGAGTCGTGCCGGTCGTAATACGCGCCTGTAAGAACAGTTTTTCGAGATGTTGTACGTATTTACGAACTAATACACACGTGTATCGCAATAGTTTTCGAGTGCGCACCTATAAACAGTGACAGGTCGGCCTTGCACAGGTCCGTCGATATGGTTAGTTTCCACGGGATATCCGTGGTACGGTGCTCTGCTTTGCAAGTGTTGGGCGACCTCACCAATCTGAAAGCTGAGCTTTAGACGTGATGCGGATCACCACTGCACAAAGTAGCAATAAATAACACCACATCTTGTCGCTGCCTGCGGTTCGGTTCGAACCATCTTAGGAAATATAGAAATCGTGTTTTGCATAGGTATGCACGAGTTCTACATGGGACCGAGAAAGTTGTCGCTTTTCGAGGGTTTCTTCGACGCATGCGTCTAAGAATACGATGCACCGGATTTGCATGGAATTTTTAGACGCATGGGTTATGCATGGATATGCATTGGTTTTGTATGGATTTGAAATAGAAATATTGATTGAAAAGAACCGTGATCTGCACGAGCACGCATGTTTTAATCGTGGGATCTTATCTTTGGATCTTATACAACATATGGTTCCTACATGGTTCTCATATTTCTTGAGATTCGTATCATCTTCTCTAGCTGCCATAGTTCTGTGTTCCCATTCGTGATCAACCAATCATATCAGCTCATGTCGTGTATGCGAATTAGAATTCACCTCAACTCAAAGGCTTAAAAGGTTGAAAGTTGGTGGGCCACCAGAACAATCCTTTACTTAGTAGCTGTGCTTTGCAAATGAAAGGAAGAATGGCAAATCATACGTCTAGCCAGGGAGTTTCCTGCGCCCTGTTAGTATCCATGAGATATACCTCTGTTGTGGAGTGAGCAGTAGCAATCGGTGGTGCAAGAGCTCACGATTTTTGAAATTCATTCAGCTATCACACTAAGGATACGATCACAAAATCCTATATACGAGGTCGGGCCGAGGGCACGGGAGCCAAAAACTGCGAATGGGAAGTAATATTGACTGATAAAAACTGATATGTGCAGAAAATTATGATGACATGCAATGATTTTTCTAATGATCAATTGGAAAAGGCGGATAGATTTGCAACTGATGTTCGCATCCCTACTGTTCTTTCGACCTCTACTGATGGAGGAAGAGCTAGGTTCGTTTAGAACTCCTGCTAGAAATTTTTGCTGAAATTTTTTTCTTCGTATTTTTACAAAGTAATAGCCATCATGAAGGCTACTATCCTATTGTGGACAACCCGGCTTCTCGGTGAGTCGTGCCTTTTTTCGTGATGTTCAGTCTGAGTCTGAGAGATCATTAAGCCCAAATGGTCTCAGTGGTCTTCTTAGGTGTTGCATAATAGTACTCCTGAGCTAATGAGATCTCAGAAGTCCATATTGGGATTTTCCTAAAAATTTCGGGATAGAAAAAGGAGCCAGAGTTTGAGAAATATGGAAACGCTGGAAAATGGGGCGCGGAAGGTCACAAGGTTAAAAACGCTTTTAGCCAGGATCATTGCTCAACGAATGAATCATCTTTGGTGTCATGGGCTTAGAATTCATGTGATTGTAAAGTAACGAAATTCATCAACAAAATCCAGTTCATGTTGTGTTGTTTGTCAAGCGTTTTCATTCGAATTCGGTGCTTTAGCGTGCTAAGAAGTAGGTGATCACATGAGAAGACGTCTACGGAACATGCATTTTGGGAAGAAGTTGAGTTTCATGCTGGCCCTCGAAAAAAAAATTGACCGAATTCCATTATGTAGAAAATGCACCCCTGAAGAACTTGAGCGTCCCTCTCTCAAGGCAACAGCCATTTTTCAGCACATATTCTAACATAACCCTATTTCGTGCGATTTTCCTGCTTCAGCACGATCACTCGCAGTACGAAAGTTTTTCATAACAAGAAACGAGGAAATCATTGGCCTGCTTTGCAGGGCTCTCGCCATATCCGCGATATATAACCATTGTGGGGGAAGAAGTTATAAATTTCCGAAGAAAAAAATGCGACACTTGTTTTTGCACCATGGTGGTATAATTCGACGAAGATCTCTTCAACGCGGAAGTGGTGCTCTCAATCAACACTCCGATCTCAGGCACAGCATAAATTGTGGTATATGTATGTATGCAGGAACGCCTGTCACGCAATGAAGGGGCTTCGATGATTTTGCGCGACTGGGTGTCAGACGACTGCAGGGATAAACATTGAGCCGTGCGCATTTTCTATGCTTGTAACTCTAATGAGAAAACCTCCACCTATGAAAGGACACGAATGAGGAAAAGAACAGCTTTGTCGGTTCTTGTCAGTCACTTGCTTATAAGCCTCACGAAACCATTTTTCAAAGGGTAGTATTGCAGAAGACCATGAACCGCGGGCTGGGTTCGCCCCTACACAAAAATAAAGATATCATACTTCTTCTTAATTGGCAGTTCATGTGTGTGTGTGTGTGTGTGTGCACGAGAACCAGCCATCGGAAACGGAAGATACCTACACCATTGTGTTCAGCGCATCGAGTTATGTACGAAAACGTGGTAAATTTTGATTTTTACCTTGATTTAAGGGTGTTTCGGGCCACTTTTGTCATGTTCAGACATGTTAATGGCCTGCAGTTGTTTTCACCACGGTCGGAATGAATGAGATAAGTTTATGATCACAGGACCGTATAAAAGCAAGGAGAAGGGTAGTACGCCTTTATAACGAGGACGATGAACCAGACGGGTGAGGAGTGACAAGGATGGGGATTGCAGCATAGAGTATGTTAGAGGTGGGCAAGCGGTTTGATCGGCGTCCAAAATAGGGGGAACGCCTGGAGGCGGGTCCAGAGGCGTGATAAGGGTGCGCCGGCGTCCGAAAGTGGGGAAACACCTGGAGTTGGGTCCAAAGGTGTGGTAAGGGTGCACTGGCGTCCGAAAGTGGAAAAACGCCTGGAGTCGGGTCCAATGGCGTGATAAGGGTGCGCCGGCGTCCGAAAGTGGGGAAACACCTGGAGTTGGGTCCAAAGGTGTGGTAAGGGTGCATTGGCGTCCGAAAGTGGGAAAACGCCTGGAGTCGGGTCCAAAGGTGTGGTAAGGGTGCATTGGCGTCCGAAAGTGGGAAAACGCCTGGAGTCGGGTCCAACGGCGTGATAAGGGTGCGCCGGCGTCTAAAAGTGGGGAAACGCCTGGAGTCGGGTCCAACGCGTGATGAGGGTGCGCCTGCGTCCGAAAGTGGGGAAACGCCTGGAGTCGGGTCCAACAGCGTGATAAGGGTGCGCGGCGTCTAAAAGTGGGAAAACGCGTGGAGTCGGGTCCAACGGTGTGATAAGGGTGCGCCTGCGTCCGAAAGTGGGGAAACGCCTGGAGTCGACTCCAACAGCGTGATAAGGGTGCGCCGGCGTCTAAAAGTGGGGAAACGCCTGGAGTCGGGTCCAACAGCGTGATGAGGGTGCGCCTGCGTCCGAAAGTGGGGAAACGCCTGGAGTCGGGTCCAACAGCGTGATAAGGGTGCGTCGGCGTCTAAAAGTGGGAAAACGCGTGGAGTCGGGTCCAATGGTGTGATAAGGGTGCGCCTGCGTCCGAAAGAGGGGAAACGCCTGGAGTCGGGTCCAACAGCGTGATAAGGGTGCGTCGGTGTCTAAAATGTGGAAACGCGTGGAGTTGGGTCCAACGGCGTGATAAGGGTGCGCCGGCGTCTAGAAGTGGGGAAACGCGTGGAATCGGGTCCAACGGCGTGATAAGGGTGCGTCGGCGTCCAAAAGCGGGGAAACGCGTGGAGTCCAAAGGTGTGATAAGGGTGCGCCGGTTTCCGGAAGTGAGAAAACGCCTGGAGTCGGGTCTAACGGCGTGACAAGTGTGCGCCGGCGTCCAAAACGGGAGGAACCTTTGGAGGCAGGTTCCAACGATGAAATAAGGGTACACCAGTGTTCAGGTCCAATCCCAGTTTGCACTTACTCGATCAATTTTTACTATTTACTTCCACCGAAATGCGGCACCACAAATTGTTGGAAAGGAACTGTCCATAGTGGGTCAATGGTTCCATGAACCGCGGTAAAGAATGCTTCTCTGTGGATAGTGTCTGTTCCTGCACCAGTGGCGGACGCAGAAAGTGGGCGGGAGGGGGGGGGGCGTGGGAAGAAAAGTGGGGTCTCCGCCGTTTTGGGGACCCAGACGGAAAATAAAATTAATAATAATATCATACTTCTAATAATTGGCTTAGTTGTCACGTGTGTGTGTGTGTGTGTGTGTGTGTGTGTGTGTGTGTGTGTGTGTGTGTGTGTGTGTGTGTGTGTGTGTGTGTGTGTGTGTGTGTGTGTGTGTGTGTGTGTGTGTGTGTGTGTGTGTGTGTGTGTGTGTGTGTGTGTGTGTGTGTGTGTGTGTGTGTGTGTGTGTGTGTGTGTGTGTGTGTGCACGAGAACCAGCCATCGGAAACGGAAGATACCTACACCATTGTGTTCAGCGCATCGAGTTATGTACGAAAACGTGGTAAATTTTGATTTTTACCTTGATTTAAGGGTGTTTCGGGCCACTTTTGTCATGTTCAGACATGTTAATGGCCTGCAGTTGTTTTCACCACGGTCGGAATGAATGAGATAAGTTTATGATCACAGGACCGTATAAAAGCAAGGAGAAGGGTAGTACGCCTTTATAACGAGGACGATGAACCAGACGGGTGAGGAGTGACAAGGATGGGGATTGCAGCATAGAGTATGTTAGAGGTGGGCTAGCGGTTTGATCGGCGTCCAAAATAGGGGGAACGCCTGGAGGCGGGGATAAGGGTGCGCCGGCGTCCGAAAGTGGGGAAACACCTGGAGTTGGGTCCAAAGGTGTGGTAAGGGTGCACTGGCGTCCGAAAGTGGGAAAACGCCTGGAGTCGGGTCCAACGGCGTGATAAGGGTGCGCCGGCGTCCGAAAGTGGGGAAACACCTGGAGTTGGGTCCAAAGGTGTGGTAAGAGTGCATTGGCGTCCGAAAGTGGGAAAACGCCTGGAGTCGGGTCCAACGGCCTGATAAGGGTGCGCCGGCGTCCAAAACGGGAGGAACCTTTGGAGGCAGGTTCCAACGATGAAATAAGGGTACACCAGTGTTCAGGTCCAATCCCAGTTTGCACTTACTCGATCAATTTTTACTATTTACTTCCACCGAAATGCGGCACCACAAATTGTTGGAAAGGAACTGTCCATAGTGGGTCAATGGTTCCATGAACCGCGGTAAAGAATGCTTCTCTGTGGATAGTGTCTGTTCCTGCACCAGTGGCGGACGCAGAAAGTGGGCGGGAGGGGGGGGGGGGCGTGGGAAGAAAAGTGGGGTCTCCGCCGTTTTGGGGACCCAGACGGAAAATAAAATTAATAATAATATTAATTATAATAATAAACAATAAATAAAAAATATATTAAAAATAATAATAAAAATAAACAATTAAAAATAAACTAACACAAGATTTTTATTTGTATTGTAAAGTAATTTCGAAAATTTGGCGACCCATTCTCGGGGGGGGCGCGCGCCCCCCCCGCCCCCCCTGCGTCCGCCACTGACCTGCACTAATCTTATCTGAGGACAATGAAATTATGCGAGCGAAGCGAGCACGAAAAGAAGCCTGAGAGTCCGGCGTTAGCCGGACGAACAGGCTGGTATACCTAATTTCTCCGTTGTTTCTTTTTCGAGAAAATCGCCGAAATATTGCCGAAAACGAAAAAAACACTCAAAAGAGGTAATCCTGGTCTCGCTTGCAATGTACATACATACAATCCTGTCGGATAAATGCATTCTGATGTTTTGGTGTTTTGGATATTCTACCTTACAATAGGAACGCATTCGCCGATTTGTATATTCATTCGTTTCGTTGAAGGATATATTTATCCGGCTGACATTAAGTTGATAATGGGTTTTCAATGATGTTCATCACGAATTCGCGACGTCATTCGTCAAAGCACGCCGTATTTGCTTCGAGGAATATGCGTGGATGGATAAGTTATGTGCATGGAATAGTGCGGCGGGGGGGGGGGCATACGTCATCTTACAGGGACTTATGAAACTTCGAAACGTGTCTTTCTTAATATTCTCACAGAACGAAATCTTATTTACAGGCGATATTCCAAAATTTCCTGTTATCGCATTATTCCAGTCCGACCAATGGGGCACTTTTTTTAGCTTTCGGATTCGTTTTTACAATTTCCTGTCGGATGTTCTGAAGATAATACGTGTTTCAGGAAAGGTGGAATAGTTTTATGAAATTCCAATTAAGTACAAATATAATATAATGGAACATTTGCTGCTATATTAAGAACGCAAATGGACAATAACTGTAACCACAGTAGGGTAGTACCACTGTAGCTGGATCTCAGTGTAGTGCACATAAATATTGTCCTTATGTCTTGGATATGTATGAGTAGGATGCTTCTGCTTCTTTTACGTGCATACATATGCAGTAGGAGACATTCGGAACGATTACTGTGAGATATGATAGGTTTTTTAGTTATAAACACTCTCATGTACTACAAATGTAATATTTTGCAGCATATATTATTCGTTGGATACATGTAACTTCTAAACTGAGAAGGAATTTCCTTCCTTGAGCGCGGAGAACTGACCAAAAATCTCCTTGTTTTCATAAAAAGCAAAGAAACACTTACGCGCTGCCCTCGCCAAATCCTCCTGGCGATCACACGCGGTTCGCCAGTCAGTGCCACAGTGGGTAACTGTGGCGCCATGAACCCATTCTCCACCTGGGCCACCACCATGGGAACAAACAATGCTAGCAGAATCACATGCATTTTATGCAGAAATGTAACAGCAGATGAATAGTGGCGTGTGCCCAATTAAGTGAACGAGTTTTTTCCTTTTATACTCCATCCGCTGGCGAACATTACACGTTCCTCGATTCATTTCTGACGCGTATGGCATTCGCTGAGTGAGAGTGACCTTGTGCTTTCGAACCATGCTTGTATTTTATGGGACCGTAGGGTAAGGCCAGTAGTTCCGCGTTCTCTTCCGTTTTTTATGGTCACAGCAGCTTCCTTTCTGTTAGAGGATGTGAAACTCAGTAAGTTTCCACACCCGACGTCTAGCTGCCTTAGCGCTTCTCAACAATGGCATGTCACGCCCTATGAGCTACATACGTGGTAGATAGACGTTTGACTCGATATCGAAATGTCGACATCGAGTCAATCGAACAATCCAAACTCCATTCCTTTTTCGATACCATGGAAACATACTACATAGGTGTTAACGTAAGTCCTTGCGCTTTTCTAGTTGCCATTTTTCCCGCACCATCGCCATTTTTCTCTAACATGCACCATGCTTTCTGAAAGCGCTTTCCTTCCTCTACGAAGTCATCATCAAGTGTTTTCACAGAACTCTTGAAATCCTCTTCCTTAGTATTCTCACAGAACAAAATCTTATTTACAGGCTGAATTCCAGAATTTTCTGCTATCGAAGCATTATAATCCGATCAATGGGACACTTTTTCAGATTTGTTTTTACAATTTCTTTTCTATATAACCGTCAACATGAGATAAATTCTGGGATACCTAATTTACCTAATTGCCTAATTTTCAGGCTCAAAAAGAGAAAGGCCAATTCGAGGGAAAGCCCAATTTTCTCCTTGTATTCAGTGGGGACCAGAAAGCATTCCAAATTATTTGAGCGTGTAAGCTCTGTAGAATATAAACGCAGAAGAACATCGTCAGTGGAACTGTTGGAGCTCCAGTTTGACGATTTTATGAAGGTGAGATCTGACGTCACCATGGGGTAGAATGATTAGACCCTCGCGATCGGATTTTTTTAGCAGAATCAACTCAATTGTTTGGTAGCTTTGAGAACTATGATGTCCATCTAGACGGCACGATACCTTTGGAGTGATTCCCATGTCTTCGTGTAAGAAATTTGTTCGGTCAAAGTGGTTGGTGCCATCGAGAGCAAATATGTCTTCTTTGATCTTAAAGAGTCGCTGATGACCAGCCATTTCAAACAAAACGTTCCTTTCATGCTTAACTCAGGTCAATTGCCAGCTGTGATGGCCTTTCGGGCTTCAGCTGGTCGACAGGATAGGGGGGCTGTCGGTTGTTTTGTACTGACTCGTTGCTCCACTTCACAGGCTTAAAACTCAAGGAAACTATCGCTTTTAGCAAAAGTGTTTACAACGTTTTCGTAGATGGAGAACAGCGCTTTCGGAAAGTATATGAGTTTTATCTTAAAAAATGTCAAATTGATAGAGGAAACTGCATCCGAAAAAAAAGCACTAGTACTTATGTTAACACCTAATAGATCCCTTACAGTTAGGCCAATATCCGCTGTCAGCGCTGAGTCGAAATTCGATCCATTCAAACTGTGTCTCTTCAAAAATCCTATCCAGTCAATCGAGTCAAATGTCTAGTGGTAGAGATATGAACTACTCGATTCTCTATTGTAACCTTAGCACAGCAAGCGTATAAATGGAGCGAATATCCACAAGAGAAGGTTCTACAATGTTGCACCATGGTTAAGCTCTTCCATCAACTCCTCTTTCCCCATCTCCAAACGTTCAGCAGCGGTGTGGAGGTTCATGTACGTAATTTTGTCAATAACGGCAATGCCTCAGTGAAAACGTCCAACTGGAAATTGTGACTGTTGAGCCTATTGCGATTAGGTAGGTGACTGCGAAAAGGTGACTCATGAATGTTGCTTGAAAAAAAAGGCAGCGAAATTACCTCTTGAAGAGAACCGTTGCCTCAGGGGACCTAAATTGCCACGTAGAAACGAGGAACCATGGTTGCGAAATACGTTAGATTACGCCGTTGTTACTCAGAGATTCCGGGACGGCGAACGCAGGCCGAACGCAGGCCAAGCACGTTCCAACAGCAGTTACACCGCGAGGTGAAAGCTTATTTTGTCGCCCCACGCCCCGGGAAAGCTGTGTTTCGGGGGCGATAAACTGGTTTGCATGTCTCAAACTTAGGATCCCAGCTCAATCTGGGCACAGGGCTGTGTTCGTACTGCAGACTTGGGTAAGTGGATGCTTACTCAAGCTCATCCAAACATAATAATTATTGCAGTGGGCCACGCTTTTACCTGGGCCTCATCCAGCCTAACGAGTCTCGTTGGGCTAGCGTTGTCTCCACCGAAGCGGATACACGACTAAACTTTGATGCCCAACTTTTATATACACCTCTGAGGAGGTGTCTCGCCACGTGGCAAGGAGCAGACAGGACGCATGTTGAACTGCACCACAGTTCTTCGGGCAAATAACGCAGCCGAAACACGGGGTTTGCTGCTCTTAGCAGACGGAGTGCTGCAGTTCTTCCTCTTGCAGCAATGTCTGCCTTCCATTTGTTGGGGGTGTGGCTTGCCAGGTTGTGCTGCGTTTGCCTTATCCAGTTATCTGAGTAATTACGCTGTTCTTTTGGT
Source organism: Ancylostoma caninum (assembly GCA_037903475.1). Lineage (NCBI taxonomy): Eukaryota > Metazoa > Nematoda > Chromadorea > Rhabditida > Ancylostomatidae > Ancylostoma > Ancylostoma caninum. The sequence goes on from JBAJFG010000079.1 coordinate 1,628,841, forward strand.
ACAAACATTAAGAATGAAGTGGTAGATATCATACTTCTTCTTAATTGGCAGTTCATGTGTGTGTGTGTGTGTGTGCACGAGAACCAGCCATCGGAAACGGAAGATACCTACACCATTGTGTTCAGCGCATCGAGTTATGTACGAAAACGTGGTAAATTTTGATTTTTACCTTGATTTAAGGGTGTTTCGGGCCACTTTTGTCATGTTCAGACATGTTAATGGCCTGCAGTTGTTTTCACCACGGTCGGAATGAATGAGATAAGTTTATGATCACAGGACCGTATAAAAGCAAGGAGAAGGGTAGTACGCCTTTATAACGAGGACGATGAACCAGACGGGTGAGGAGTGACAAGGATGGGGATTGCAGCATAGAGTATGTTAGAGGTGGGCTAGCGGTTTGATCGGCGTCCAAAATAGGGGGAACGCCTGGAGGCGGGTCCAGAGGCGTGATAAGGGTGCGCCGGCGTCCGAAAGTGGGGAAACACCTGGAGTTGGGTCCAAAGGTGTGGTAAGGGTGCACTGGCGTCCGAAAGTGGAAAAACGCCTGGAGTCGGGTCCAATGGCGTGATAAGGGTGCGCCGGCGTCCGAAAGTGGGGAAACACCTGGAGTCGGGTCCAACGGCGTGATAAGGGTGCGCCGGCGTCCGAAAGTGGGGAAACACCTGGAGTTGGGTCCAAAGGTGTGGTAAGGGTGCACTGGCGTCCGAAAGTGGAAAAACGCCTGGAGTCGGGTCCAATGGCGTGATAAGGGTGCGCCTGCGTCCGAAAGTGGGGAAACGCCTGGAGTCGACTCCAACAGCGTGATAAGGGTGCGCCGGCGTCTAAAAGTGGGGAAACGCCTGGAGTCGGGTCCAACAGCGTGATGAGGGTGCGCCTGCGTCCGAAAGTGGGGAAACGCCTGGAGTCGGGTCCAACAGCGTGATAAGGGTGCGTCGGCGTCTAAAAGTGGGAAAACGCGTGGAGTCGGGTCCAATGGTGTGATAAGGGTGCGCCTGCGTCCGAAAGAGGGGAAACGCCTGGAGTCGGGTCCAACAGCGTGATAAGGGTGCGTCGGTGTCTAAAATGTGGAAACGCGTGGAGTTGGGTCCAACGGCGTGATAAGGGTGCGCCGGCGTCTAGAAGTGGGGAAACGCGTGGAATCGGGTCCAACGGCGTGATAAGGGTGCGTCGGCGTCCAAAAGCGGGGAAACGCGTGGAGTCCAAAGGTGTGATAAGGGTGCGCCGGTTTCCGGAAGTGAGAAAACGCCTGGAGTCGGGTCTAACGGCGTGACAAGTGTGCGCCGGCGTCCAAAACGGGAGGAACCTTTGGAGGCAGGTTCCAACGATGAAATAAGGGTACACCAGTGTTCAGGTCCAATCCCAGTTTGCACTTACTCGATCAATTTTTACTATTTACTTCCACCGAAATGCGGCACCACAAATTGTTGGAAAGGAACTGTCCATAGTGGGTCAATGGTTCCATGAACCGCGGTAAAGAATGCTTCTCTGTGGATAGTGTCTGTTCCTGCACCAGTGGCGGACGCAGAAAGTGGGCGGGAGGGGGGGGGGGGCGTGGGAAGAAAAGTGGGGTCTCCGCCGTTTTGGGGACCCAGACGGAAAATAAAATTAATAATAATATCATGACTTCTTAGTCTTAATTGGCAGTTCATGTGTGTGTGTGTGTGTGTGTGTGTGTGTGTGTGTGTGTGTGTGTGTGTGTGTGTGTGTGTGTGTGTGTGTGTGTGTGTGTGTGTGTGTGTGTGTGTGTGTGTGTGTGTGTGTGTGTGCACGAGAACCAGCCATCGGAAACGGAAGATACCTACACCATTGTGTTCAGCGCATCGAGTTATGTACGAAAACGTGGTAAATTTTGATTTTTACCTTGATTTAAGGGTGTTTCGGGCCACTTTTGTCATGTTCAGACATGTTAATGGCCTGCAGTTGTTTTCACCACGGTCGGAATGAATGAGATAAGTTTATGATCACAGGACCGTATAAAAGCAAGGAGAAGGGTAGTACGCCTTTATAACGAGGACGATGAACCAGACGGGTGAGGAGTGACAAGGATGGGGATTGCAGCATAGAGTATGTTAGAGGTGGGCTAGCGGTTTGATCGGCGTCCAAAATAGGGGGAACGCCTGGAGGCGGGGATAAGGGTGCGCCGGCGTCCGAAAGTGGGGAAACACCTGGAGTTGGGTCCAAAGGTGTGGTAAGGGTGCACTGGCGTCCGAAAGTGGGAAAACGCCTGGAGTCGGGTCCAACGGCGTGATAAGGGTGCGCCGGCGTCCGAAAGTGGGGAAACACCTGGAGTTGGGTCCAAAGGTGTGGTAAGAGTGCATTGGCGTCCGAAAGTGGGAAAACGCCTGGAGTCGGGTCCAACGGCCTGATAAGGGTGCGCCGGCGTCCAAAACGGGAGGAACCTTTGGAGGCAGGTTCCAACGATGAAATAAGGGTACACCAGTGTTCAGGTCCAATCCCAGTTTGCACTTACTCGATCAATTTTTACTATTTACTTCCACCGAAATGCGGCACCACAAATTGTTGGAAAGGAACTGTCCATAGTGGGTCAATGGTTCCATGAACCGCGGTAAAGAATGCTTCTCTGTGGATAGTGTCTGTTCCTGCACCAGTGGCGGACGCAGAAAGTGGGCGGGAGGGGGGGGGGGGCGTGGGAAGAAAAGTGGGGTCTCCGCCGTTTTGGGGACCCAGACGGAAAATAAAATTAATAATAATATTAATTATAATAATAAACAATAAATAAAAAATATATTAAAAATAATAATAAAAATAAACAATTAAAAATAAACTAACACAAGATTTTTATTTGTATTGTAAAGTAATTTCGAAAATTTGGCGACCCATTCTCGGGGGGGGGGGCGCCCCCCCCTGCGTCCGCCACTGACCTGCACTAATCTTATCTGAGGACAATGAAATTATGCGAGCGAAGCGAGCACGAAAAGAAGCCTGAGAGTCCGGCGTTAGCCGGACGAACAGGCTGGTGTGTATTATAGCAATATTGTCCAGATAGGAACCAAAGCTTCATTGCACAGTTAAAGTTTGACAGCAGACTCGCTCGTTAAACATCCGTATTCTTTTTAGCTACTTTCTGCGTAGCTAGTTGTCCTAACAACTTCTCTGCTCCAATATAATCGGCATATCTGGGCATATTTGATTCCTTGTTAGAGCTGAGGTAGTCGAGGAAGGACGGCGTCTGCTTGTGGGTGTTCATCAACATACGATAGCCGTTGTATAGCGGCATATCGTTGAAATACGGCAGGTAGTACGGTGTAGGGATAAATGGCTGAGGAGGAGGTGGTGGTGGTGGCAGTGGCTCCTCAACGTTAAGCGGTGCTTCTACGACGAACTCGAACGATGTTTCCGGATTGTGCGTGGATGTGGGCATCATGTAGTGTTTGTAGTTGGAGTATCTGAAATGAAGAATTCTTCATGAGGTTTTTTTAATTAGTCAGACAGTCTTTTGAGTTTTTTTCCACACTTTGGGAAATGGAACCCATTTCTAGGGTGTGGAGCGTTGTACCAGGTAGGGGCGGTGAGGCCGAGCTGTATGATTGGCCATTTGCACGAATTGCCCAATCACAGAGCTCGGCCGGGCTACCTTCCCCGATGCAATGCTGCACAACCAGTTTTTCAGTTTGGTGCTCAATTTACTAAACTTTTGGCATTCCTAGCATACAGTCACAGCATGACTTATTCTGAATTCCTTGATATGACCCCATTGTATCAGCCTTTGTGGAACTACTTCAGTGTATTCCACCCGAGTAATTTGGTATTTACAGATTTTTGGAGCATTTGTGATAGCAGGTCAGGCTAAACATACTTGAATTTGTGGTTCGGAATGGGCTTGTAAAGATAGGCAGGCAGCGGTCCCTTGGCCACTTTAGATGTGCTAAAAATAATGCATGTATTAAATAAGTCATAATTATTAATCGAATTTTGACGAACCTCTGCGTAGCGCTCCTTATCGTAGCGTCTCCGTCATGCACATAGTTCAGATTTGTGTCCTCCAGACAGAACGCAAGGAGCGGTAGTGAAACAAGGATCAACAGCATATGTGGATAAGGACGAGTCGTCCATGTGAGAGCGTCGCGAGTGGTTTAAGTATTGGAGAAACATGCGCCCAGCAACTAGTTACATCTCTATCTAGGTCCGCTACCCGATCACGCGCCTGGCTTTTGCAACTGTGCGCCTCGGGATGCAACTAATGTGATGTGGATCTCGGATAAGTCCTATTACCGTACTGAAGATGTAGAGTGAAGGTGGATTTTTGCCTGAATTCTACTACTTCCCAGAGGAGCAGTCCCTCTTAACTTTCATTTTCATTGAGACATTACCATTCTGCGGGTGAAAATTTCCGAAATGATTAAAACCTGTTTTTGGTAATATGAATCCTTTTTTGTCTGTACATACTAGTAGATGTTTCGTGCTGGATTTACAAAGACGAAGTGTCTCGCTATGACACCTCTTCCAGTGGGTTAGTGGTTCATCTGTTTCCGCAGGAAATTCTTTCAATTACAGTTTTGCAGGTTAAGCTACGCCTGTATTCGCAAGCATATGGATGGCGGGGTGTTTGGGCTCAGCCACAAAAAGGGCATGGCTAATGATATCCTATGGATATAGTATGTACAGGTGTGACGCTGCTCCTGCTGAGAGCTACACCGTTTCATCAGGAAGGACGTGAATATTGCGCCTTTCGACTGCCTCTACTTACGAGTCACAATGAATTACTGCTAGAGAACATTTAAAATAAAACTGTCACCTAAAGGGTCTGCTTGAAAAAAAAGACTTAAACAGTTCAATAAATGAAAGGGAAGCAATACGCTTTTGAATCGGGATCGCATACGCTGGCAAACATTTTGTAGAATCCTCTGAAAAATTGTGCAGTGGGGATATTTCGCGTAGTGAACACGAAAATTACGTCTGCATCAATAAAAAAAGTTACGTCATTTGACAAAACAGACATCGATCAGTGCAGCAAACAGCCTCCTATAAAAAAATTGGGAGAAATTAAGAAACTAAAATTTGAGAATTACAGCCCTCTGCATGACTCTGAGGCCTTCTGGCTGTCACTTAGCTGCGGCGCGAAGCCGGCGTATCCGCAGGACACCGTCCGTCTCGCCACCTTTCGGGCTGAGCCCAAGCGCGCGCCCTCCAGCATGTGACCGCTGTACGAATGCAAGAGTACTACTGAGCAGTACCGGTTGGTTGTGGCGCAAAGGTGAGTCCTCGTTTTTGCGAACATGCTTGCAGGATCAAGCCCTGCCGTGAATGTACGTTTTGCATTTTGTTCCGAGCTTCTCTGGACCACTTAGGAGATTTCAACTATACCCGTTGCATCATTTTGGACAGACTCTCCAACCACGTATTTTATTATTTAGTTTTTTATTTAATCATTGGTAATGATGTCCAATCATGGGATGCAACACCTAAACGTATTATATAACTGGGCACATTTGGTGGTTTTTAGTTGAGATGATATCTGCACTTCTAGTGTAACAATTCTATTGTTGTTCGATGATAACCCATCTATCTTTTATCTATTATATCTATAATACCTAATATTATGTCTCGAACAGCACATCTTGCTGGAGCACTTTCAGTGCATTCGATAAAATGAGATAAATGTAAGTGTCGTTCCTGATTAACAGCCTAGGTCCGTGCACTTCCTTGTCAGAAATTCCAAATGACAATAGTTATTCATTACTCATGGAGAATACTCATGGAGTTGGGAACAAGCTGCACCCTCACCACCTCCGCGAACCAGAAATGAACTGTGTGCTAGTGGTTGCAAGGTTGCTTGCAGGTGTCGAAAGCTTCAAAGATCGCTGTTTGCTTGAAGACGCTTGAACGAGTGCCGTAGCAAACACTGGAATGGCTTTTCGAACTCTGTCCGAGAAGAGGGTACACCATGAAAGCACACCGGCGGCATCCTGACTTTTAGTCTAAGTATAATTTACCCAAAGAGTAAATGACCGAAAATCAGTCAGCAAAGATCAGTGTAAAAGAACAAAACAGCAGCTGCAATATGTGCAGCCCTTGCAAAATAAACAGCGGAATTTCGGAGAATTCCCATTGGTGAGTTGAAAAGTGCCTAATGGGTAAGGCTGCTTTTACGTTCGACTATGTAGCTTTATCCAAAATAGGAGGGAATGTATTCGCATACAGAATGCTGATGGAGAGGCCAAACTTTTGAATGGTTCAAAAGTTCTAGTTCTACAGCACCTGGTCTTTTAGAAAAAATTCAACTTTTATTATTACCGTCCATCTGCGGAATTGCGCAGAAAAGCTACTGTCATTCTTCAAGGAGGACATAGGAACAGGTGAGAACCGAGGTCAGAATCACAAACTGCAATTCATTTCGTCATTAATAGTTGAGTTACATAGCTATTAGGTGTGGCAATAGTTCCAGGGCAGCTGATGAAAGTTCACTCTTCAGTTTTTTTTTCGTTTTGCTTCTTGCATTTGTGATCCGTTGCACAGAACCTGAAACTTCTTCTGGTTCTGGTCCACTTAACATCGTTGCTGCGCCCAGGTATAAAATAAATGGCAAATGCAATGAGGTAGTTCGTGGAATTTTGCTTTGTAAATTCAAATCCGAATAATCAATGAGGGAAGCAACCATTGCGTCAATATTGAGATCATGGAGGATATCCTATACATATATAATACAATGTAGAATTGGAATGACTTGTGAGTTCTTAAAATCCCTCGTGAAATAAGAGTTTGGGAAATGCTCAACAGGCTGGTCGGCAATTCAACCTGCACAAGAGCGTCCTGAAAGAGCAGGTTGAATCAGAGCCAATGCAAAGTGAGCGAGACATTATAAGGAAATTAAAAACACCACCCACGGAAATTTTGCTATCACAGGCTTTGCTATATTTCTAGGTTAAACCTACCATTGCCAAGAGTTTAGCTCGTTTGCACAGAATGGTCGAGTTGCCCGGGCTTGAAATGGAAGGAGGAGGGAATGAGAACAAGGGCTATCATAGGGAAAGAGAGTGATTATAAACGAAAGCACCTGTTCATTTTATACTTCACCACTAAGCATCCAAAACGATCAAAATCTCTAACACAAAAATTTCCTTGGGTGCTGCCTTTAACCAACCATGTCACGTCACTTGAAGAAAATCGATAATCCAGAGAAGATGAATGAATTTATTTTGCGTGAGCTGAGCTAAGAATATCAACATTGACAGCTATATGTTTGAGGTCCTCAAGGTACGGGCATTCCGACAGTTCGTTCCGCATACTACAGTGTCGGCCGTGTAAAAAATTGACCAACTGGGCTTCAAAACTCTGATATGTATACACTCTATGCTCTCAGGGCGTGTCTCCAACAGATTCCCAACTTTTCAGGATTCCATTGCTTCACATCCTCTGTAGAAGTTCTAATGAATGGAGAAGCTACTCCGCAGTTAAAAATTGGGCCTGGACCTCCAGCCTCCCGCACCGGGTTCGCTGGTCGTTTTTGTAGGGAGGGTTTAAAAAAGTAGCTGCTGCGCTGTGGGTTCTAGCGAGCTACGACTTAATTTCTTAAGATTTATAGTTGGAGGAGGGCTGGATTTTTGAGAACTTTTGAGGTTCTTGAGGTCGAGATTCAAGTAAGCAGCACAATTTCCTTTAGAAATGAGACAATACATTTCAGATCGTTCTCTCCCTTCTGCTAGTAATCTTCCGAGTTCATTCTTTTTTTCCTCTTTTTTTTACCTGGACGATTTGTTTGTTTCGTTAACTTGTTCTGACTAAGCTTGGCACGTCACTGTAGTTGACGTATGATAAATAAATAAATAAGTAAATAAATAAATAAACAGATCCTGCTCAAAAACCACTTTTGACATTCATTCGAGTGTAACTCTACTAATTTTCAGGCTTCCACAACAAATCATTTTCTGGCAAGATTACATTGATTCTAACGAATTTCAACTTTAATAGAACTGTTGACTTTAAGCCGAGTTATGGCCATTGAATAATTATGGGCATCTGCACAGGAACTTCTGCACAAACCTAGTATGCTATATCCTTCCCTCGTCGGAAGAAAAAAGAAAGTTCGGTGAGACAATAGTGAGTGCCCGCAAAACTGATGGAATTCACGCGTTGTAGTGCTATTTTTAGTGTCAGCAAAGCTCTTACCGACGACGTGAGAACTGTTTGACAAGTTGTTGACTCGTGATTTCTGACCGACGTTGTGTGAAAAGCTGCCGCGGACCGGGAGCGTAGGAACACAATTTGCTGTGGCGATCAGCATGACATCATCTGCACCGCTGGTGCATCTCAAGGACGTTCGGTACTCCCACCTTATTGATGTCCGTAAATGTAGTCTTAAAGCGTTAGGATGTTACAGTATACATGAAGTGGAGGTGCAAATGGGTTGAAAAGCAGGGAGCGAGGGACCTAATTGTGGTACAATGCGGATGTTACTATCCCAGAAAATTGGTGGAGTTCCACTCTCAGCCTCGTATGACATGCGTATGAAACTCCATATGTGGTGCTTATTTGTCAGAAGATGAACAAGATCTTACAATTAGGATGAACGAATGATTGAAAAAACAGTTCCTCGACATAATCATTTTCATTAGCTTCACTCGACACTTCAAACTCACTGAATGTAGGGTGAACTCGGCTACAAATTTGCACATGGTTACTGTGGAGCCAGAGCAACAATTGTCTGCAAGTTGGCAAACACCTGTACGCGCATCTCGACAAACACAACAGAAATCATGCCTACCGTATATAAGGGAGAATCTCAGGATATGCTCTTCGACGAGAGGTTCCCATGGGCTTACACCATCTTGAGTAATTCGAATTTACATTTGCTTGCATTAGAACGGGGTTTTTTTTGCGGGATATTTATCAAGCTTCCTGAAGAATTCTGTGCTCTTTTAGATTTATCCCGTAGGTATTTTTCAACATCGTATGCTTTTGTTGAAATTTCTCAGTAGTGGTATGTGCCGTCCTGTTTTGTCTGGAAGAGGGAAATCCCAAGAATTTCTTTGCGAGGAAATTTTAGCGAAAAAAAAGAAAGTGTGCTTACCCTGGAACGAATTCTCATATATTTGCCTCGTCATAGATTTTCTCTGGACATCTTCCTTATCACACCAACCATCAGCGAAGAAACAGATGCTGGCCGACTTCTCTGCTGCAACACCATCGGAAAATTTTGTCTTCCTCTCTTGTGCGCCTATCTGTTTACATTTCAGGTAATGCTCTTGTCAGTCTGTTCCATTGTGGCTATTCATGTTTTAACGGTGACATGCTCAGGACAGGTTAGTTAACAAACACTTCAAGAGCAGATTAAAAAGATAAATTGTGCGGGTGTTTGGCAATGCAGAAGGCGAGAGAATCTGTTGGCAATACATTTCCTATGTAGCTGGAGGCTTGGCTATCGACATTGTCGATCCGGATGGCTCAGCTGGTAAAGCAGCGGTCTCCATAGATTGGAATCATGTGCACGATTCCCGGTGATATCGAAATTTTCGCGCGGTTGTAACCCCTTTCGCTTGACGATACATTTGAAAAGGTTTGTCAGGCGATACAATTGGCAAGGTTTGCGTTTTTTTGGCGGCACAACTGGAGAGATTTATTTTGCAAGACATTTGGCGGGATTTCTTGTTTGGCAATACATTTGGTAGATTTCTTTTGCCTGGGTAGTTGGCAAATTCGTCTGGGAGGTCGCCAAACGAACCTCGCCAAATATATCGGCAATGAACATCAGAGAATTTTCCTCACAGTGTGCTACGCATTCCTTGGTCAACAGGAATGCATTGTGATGTGTGGTTTAGGCTATGTGTGGTTAAGAACCATCGTCCTCTAATGGTTTCGCTAAAAGCTAACAATAAGTATTGTATTACTACAACTTATATTAAATTATAGCACTATCGTACTATCACAAAGTATAAAATTGTAGCATCACTGTTTTACTTTTCAGTCATCGGTGGGCAGACATTCTCGATTCAGGAGGCAAGAAGTGATAGAGGTGAGCATAGTTAACTCATTTCTCCTGGATACATTTCAATATTATAAGTAACAAAAAAACAATGTACATATTCATTTTGAGGACATCGATGGTTCTGGCCTTGGAAGTCCAATATTTTTGTATGAGGCATCTACCGATGTACCGCAGGTAAATAGATGTGAGAAATATGCAACTCTATTCATAAAGTGCAGTTTAATCACAACAGTGTTTAGGAAGCGATTGAAGCTAACAGCTTACAGGCTGAAGCGGCTGTTATGGAAGAACCGCTTCTGGTGAATATCACATTTGTAAGTTAAAAAACACTGTTATGGACTTGTCCTACGAAATTTCTGCTGAAAATGTATTCCGAACCACTTCAAAAATGGGTAAGAAAGAATAGCTGTTTGGCCGTGAAGTTGAGAATTCAGATAGCGGACGAAGAGACGCAATCCATGGCTCTTCAGGAAGAAACTCGGCCGACAACAGAGCTGCACAACATCAACGTGCCAGGTACATACAGATTTTTGTTATCTGAACCAGAACGTTAATCCAAGTGCGAGCTCGCTTTGGGGATGAAACTTTTTCAGCTCCTTCCACAGAGTTCCTGGTTGTCAATGTATCACTTCCTGTTTTGCCAAATGATTTGATCTCAAGGCTTGTCCAAGTCGCAAACAAAGTGAGCGCTTTCTCCGGGAAATTTCAAGTCACTACGAGTTATTATGGGTATAGTTTTGATTATCAGGCTTCCTACAGCGAGAAGCTGGATATTGCGATGCGACTCACGTCTCTTACCCACGAGTTGATGTCGAGTATAGACGACAATATCGCCAGCATGGCACTTGCATAGCAACGAATTGCGTTGCGGCTTTTTGAAAAGTCTGTCAAGTCTGTCACTCAGCTATTAAGCTGATTGTTGCATATTTGTTCTATGCTATTTCGTTGGCATTAATTTCAGCTGGAGTCGTTACATATGAGAACTGATCTACATGTAAATATTTGTGTGGACATGGTAGCTGCAATAAAAACGATTATTATTCTTGAAAGAGGTTGCGTTAGAAAAATCCTTCATAACCACATTCTGGACTGAGCACATTTCTGCACAGCAAGCATGGGTAGTCGAGGAAAATTCTTTGACAATGCAACATGTGCACCGCTTGGTTTCAGAGGCACGGTTTCTGGACATGAAGGATACCTCCGCATGATGCACAATGTGCATCACGTGCCATGTGTTGAAGTTAGCGACTTCCCTGCGTGATTTCTTTTTCGCCTAATAGCTGTTGACAAATAAAAGATATTGATAATGACGACAGCCCGTGACGCACCTCATGCGTCACCTTTTCCGGAATGTGTGAAGTCTAGTGATATCTTTTTGTACTTATCTATCTTGTACCTCTTTCTATGTAGCGTTTGACTCTACCTAAATAACCGCTTCGACAATTGTGCCTGAGCAAAACGTCACTGTAGAAGTCCACTGAATGGAGAAGTGTAGTAGATGAACCAAGCAGGCAGCTCCAAGCTCTTCAAAATCGTGGACTTACCCCACAACCCACTGAAACCTAAGTTAGAGGGGTATAGGTTATTGTACAACCTTTGCTGCCGCATTTCTCTGAATGGTCAAATTTTTTCGTCGGTCTAAATCGCAGTTAATAGGATCTAAACTATTTTTTGGCTGCAAATTATCATGGAATTTATAGGTTATCGAAACAAGGTCCTGTGCAGCTTTTAGAGGGAATTTTTGCTACCGCCAAAGGCACTATTAATTCATCCTCCGCCCCTCTCCCAGTATTCCAGTACAGCAGCGGAAAAACGGTTCTTGACAACGGTTCTATGTAAGTGGGATGAAGCATCATCTCGCTTTCCGACTACGATTATGAGGCGATAATTCAAAATGCACATATTATGGCTGTCTATTAGAGCAGAGTTCAACAATTACCACCGAAGTGCTCGTATGGTAACTAAAAGAATGGAAAAATTGCAGCGGATGAATTGTGGCAGGCAACGCATCTGTGCAAGTATGAATGCATATTTTACGCTGCAGAGAAAACTTTTCTTTCTTGACCTGTTTAACCGCTCTGACAAACGTATTATGTTAGTTTACGATGAGTCATTACCAAAAAAGTACCTAACTCGTCACAGGTTCATTCTATTTCTGACGAATGCGGCGAAAACCTGTGTTTACCGACCTGATCACTAACAGGACGATTCCGTTGCCGTGAGTTCCTCTGTGGTTGGGAGCATTTTTCTGTAATCCTGTCTGGTATCTATGCATTTGTTCTGTCAAAAGATGAGAAAGGATATGTTGCCTCCCTCGCCGAGCACGTTCCCCTCTGGTGACTTTGATATTCAAAGCAGCTTTGAATGGTGATTTGTTCCATTTTCATGTATATCCAGTCTAAATCTAAAACAGTGTCCCAGCTCGTATCCGTGCTTGCGCTCATTCCAAAAAAAGGGGAAAATGGGGATTTCATCTTTTTTCTTCTGACTTTTGTACATTGCTGGGCAGACAGACCGAGAGCCTTTCATGTCTCCAATACGAAAACAGGATGAAACTCTGCCTTCAACGTCCAGTGGTCCGGTTAGCAGTTGGCTAGGCAGTCAGCATCGAAGAATCACCAATGAAAGTGCACCGAAGGACACTGCGTATTTATTTTTGTAAAATGGTTCCCGGAACTTAATTTGATTTCTTTCTGCTGTGCAAATTCTCCATCCAAATTGTCCTTTTGTCAAAAAGAAAAGGTTTCCCAAATAGATCTAATTGAAAAGTCTCAGAGATTTATAAATACTTAATGTTGGAGATGAAATTTTAAACCTTGACGAAGCTGTTGGCTGAATTGCGAACTTTGAATGGAGCACATAAAGTTGAAACCAGTAAAATTCACCGGTAAACATGTAGGCATTCAAAAATAAAGGAACAAATAGGAGAAATGGTTTATCAGATGAATACGCACGTGAATGACTTAACTGATGAAAAAAATTCACTGCATGAACACAAAGCGTAGCATTAGAAATTTCAGTTGCTCTACTACTAGGGTGTAGATGCAGAACTGTTGCTTTACTGAACATACGATCCTAATGCTCATCACTCTTGATATAAACCATACCTATAGTAGACGGTACTAACCTACTCCTTCCGTGTGTACGGCATTAATTCTGTCTGTCCAGGGATCATCTACGGGTTCAAGACAAAATTTTATACTGAAACAATCAAATGGATCTAGTGGGTTTGATCACTCAATTCAATACATTCTCTCAAAGAATGATCGGGTCCAGTTTTGCCCGTATTATCGCATTAGCATACTAGTTTAAGAAAAGCCTAAAAACAAGTTTTATAACACGGTGACTCATTTCTGTCGGGACACGTCATTCATGCATTATTCGAGTGAATTTTTGAGCAAATGCCGAGCATTAGCCATATTCCGGCGCGTAACTTCAGTAAAACCTTTATTTGTTCACAGAATTAACCAAGTAATGTTGTTATATTATTGTTATGCTCGGCCAGGCTTGATATGCCTAGTGAAATTTGGACCCGTAGTATAGTGTCATGGTGGTGAGATCAGCTGCCTGCACAACTCGTCGCCACATTTGGGATGATTGCACGCGCGACGACCTTACAACACTGAAGAGTGGAAGATCATCAGTAAAACCTTTATTTGTTGGGTGATCCCCGGAAGTGATGTGGGAATACGTGAAACACGTACATTCGATACTTTCGTGTATGGCTCGTCCGATTCACCGTGGCGATGATCACCATTCTCCTCTCCAACGCGAAATGCGATCATCGCCCTGAAGGTGATGTGCGATGATCGCGCTGGACACTTTACTACAAGCCTTGGAATACGACCCTATGTGTTCTGAAAATGGAGTCTTCTCCTTCAAGTAATTCACATGTAGTGAATTCCGAAAATCTCACGCATTGGACACGGTATAGTGCTGAAGATGGGAGCGATACTATGTGATTTTGTGCTACTGTAGGCTCACGTCCAATTAATTAATTTTTTATCTATTAGTACATCACTATTGATGTGATTCACACTAGTATAGGACAAAAAAGCATGTGTGAGCTGTACGATATGATAAAAAAATAATATCAAGTTGTTGCGAAATCCATTGCCGTTTTGGGATATGCTCAATTGAACATTCCTCTTCAGCCCAATTTGGGCAATTTCAGCCCAATTTATGAGACCACCTGGTAGGGCTTTTCCTCCTCTTTCGAACGTTTCTTGAATATCTTGGCTAGCTCTGTCCTGAGGGTTTTTATGAAGTTGCGAACAAATCATAGGCCTACGTGATTCTCGGGTGATTATGGTTCATGACTTCGGACTCGATCACTCTTTTTCGGATGCTTGCGGTAATCTTGCAATTGCTTTGGCTTCGAATCGCCTTCCAAATGGGCGGTGAGCTATCCGATCGCAAATTTTTCTTTCGTCGATTTTACATTTACGTTCGATTGGTCAATCAAGAATAACCAGTAAAAGTGAGTCTGTTGGAAGAGTTATAGGCAACTGACTGACTTAAAACAAATTAATCAGTGACATTGTTATTCTCTGCAATGCGCTTCATGTTAGAGCCCCAGAGAGAGAGAACCAGCGAACCTACGGGGCGAAGTTAGCTGGTGACACCCCATGAAAACAGTGGTGCTGCGCATTTCGAGGAAAAACAAGAATGGTCCGGATACACCACGATACTTCTAGCAAATGTGATTGCGGAAAAAAAATCAAAAGAGGTAAAAAACGGATGAGATATTTCAGAAATGTGTTATTGATAGTTCAAACATTCGATGGTGTACAATCGATCAGATTTTTCCGAGCTCCAGATAGAATCCTGCGACAGCAGCAAATTGCTGATCTGGAGCATGCTGAAATCGCCTTCCAAAGTTTGCGGGTCCTTGTGATCTCGGTGTTAGGTGTGGAGGCATGTTATCCTCGCAGAATTGTCGGGAAGAATCTACTGAATTGAACGGTTACTAAAGTGGTGAAAAAAGTTGTGTTTGAATCGAGTTACAACATTTTGAACTGGCGTGTCCATTTTGGCAATTAATTTTGTAACAACCTAATACTATATATGTATAAATGATGCATAAATATGAAAAACATTATGATAAATAACACGGTCACGCGCGGCGTGAACACCTGGCTCAATAGAATACGTGAAACAAATACGATTCTTGAGACCCGGAACGCTTTTTATTATAATTCATTTTTTCGCTCATTCTTTTTTATTTTTATTTTAGCAATGGTGATACAGACCGGAAAACGCTGTACGTGCCAAGTGTGTGTAGGTGTTTGAGCTGTTCCATATCCGTGTCAGTTGCCTTTTAAGGACAATCCGAGGAGTTGCCCGCGCGCGACGTTGGCGCCGTCTCACTGATCCCCTCGTCAAACACGCTTGAATAGCGGCCTGTAATGGTCGTCGCAAACATTGCACATGCCCACATTTGTAAATCGAGACGGTTTCACACACGTCCGTCAGGTCATTCATTGTCGTATTCGAGCTTCGCTGCTACTTTCAACCTGCACGATCGCTTTCCTTATGGATTTCCCTATCGGAACTACTAGAAAATGCTTGAAGGGTGAGATAATACTGCTTTTCCACCCTGGAAGGATAAGTTTCTACTAGGATGTCTCACTAATTCTGTTTCAAAATCTAAAGGCTTTTGTTGGAGTGCTCACATTCTTTCAAAGGAACCTAACTGGCTCACAAGCTACAGTGGGCGTCGGTGACGGTGCGTTTTTCGCGGAACCGGAAAGTACATGGGACGGCTGAGCCTTTAGCGCTGAGATCACCGCTGTAGTGGCAAATCAGGGTTTTTGGTAGTTTCTTCTCATACTTGATGTTATGTACCACTCAGAAAACTAAACTAATCAACTACAAGAAAATACTGAAGTTTGTTGTCGCAGCAAGAATTCCAGAACGAGCGGCGCTTGTTTCCTAGTCAGCGAAAAGCGCACCGTCATTGATGATCAGTGTAGAAAAGGATGTATACTATGAAGTGTTATATCTTGTGTTTCCTACATATGTATTTGCCTTGATGGATTTGAATCCAAATTCGAACATTCACTATCCGAATGCATCGTACCTGAAGTCAGAAGAAATACCAGAGACTTAGAAGAAATGAAGCTGTTTTCAAGATATAAATTATTCGGAAAACGAAAAATTCTAGTCATTGCATGCACTCAGTGTAGGAAAAGTGCTATGAATAATTTGTATAATCCATAAATACTTGAGTATCGTGAGGTAGATGTCGACGTCGGGCGTATAATATGTATCTCAAAAGCTGAAGAACATCTGATGGGATTATTGACCATAGACTGCTACATTCCACGCGAAGCATGGCTGTCGTTCTGGCGACATCGGTTTTGATACATATCGATTATTAGTGGTTCATAGAGCAGCGGCGCCGGAGATGATGGCAGCAAACTCAATATTAGATTCGATGTTGCTGAGAATACAGACACAGAGAGTTATACTCTATGTAAAGCATAGCGGTAGCGTCAGGCTTGAGGGAGAACATTTCTGGTTCGATTTTTTCATCATACCTTGAGTCGTGAATTTCGTACTCTGTTTCTTTTTAGCACACATTTTGGTTGTTTGAATGAACTGAGAAGTGAACGGCGGCGAACATGCCTTTTCTCAAGAAGTCAGCTACCAACTGGTCCAAGTTTCATTTCAAGAGACTTCGTAACACTGTCAGTCAACTACGAACTTTCATCCAAATCATGGTTCGTGGTCGTTTGCGTAGGCCATTGTGTAACGAGCATGTAGTCATCGTGACACGACCCTGCGCAAGCAGTCCTGCCATGTCTGCAAATTTTGCCTTTATTCTGCTTATTTTGGCGATGTTCTTATGTAAGAAACGTTTTCCACTCCTATTTCATCTCTTTCCCTTTTAATTTTTATTTCACTGCTTCCTCTATTCATTTCTATCCTTCTTTTCATAGAACAACCTGAGTCAGCTCGACTCGTACTATCTCTGATAACAAATGCAGCCTTAGCGGTGTAATGGTTCAAAAAGAAACCCTAGCAGCTATATTTACCAGTTGCTGCCATCCTCCCCTTGCACACTGTGTAATTTCGGACATCTACCCGATCAAAATTATTTTTCTAGGGAACTGGTGGATATGTTCTTTTACATCTCAGCATATGTACTCCATTGGACGATTGCTGCTAGCTAAAACACATATTTTTTAGAGGAATCTCGTGGATTTTTTTAAAGGATTTACCCGAAAACACAGATACGTAGGTCACATGCCTAATCGCTCATTTCTCAGACGAGCTTGGATTTCTTCCCCATGCCTGAGAAATGTAGTTACTAGTAAATAAGAAAGCTTGTTCCAAGATCTATTTTAAAAAAATTCTAAGTAGGAAATATGAAGTACTCACCTGTTCCACGTAGGTGGTGTTGGATTGAAATGGTATATTTTCGTTATGTAATCATGCCCCGCCAGGTTATCGGTCGCCAAAAAAAACTACCCGTATCGTATGCGCGAACTATCGGCGAATACTTTCATGCAGTAATCGCGACGTGATATGGTAGGTCGAAAACTACACCTTGAGCGGCTAGATTTGCAAAATTGCACACTGTGCCTCGTTTGCTGCTCAAGTTTTCGTCCGCTTAGCAGCAATTGCTGGGGTGGCAGTAAGCCTGCTGAAACTGTCAGTTAATGATGAGCGTTAACTGGCAGTTAACTCCCAGCTTACGGGTAACTGCGGGAGAGTAATTTAAGCTTCATGGGAACGATTATGGTTCAATCAAGTATGATGCTTAAATACTATGACAAAACGTGGACCATACCTGCAGGTTAACTCCCAGTTCGAAATCGAACTATGAGCTCACCGTCACGTTGAACTTGCTGCCATGAAACGACGAGGACATGAGAAACGAAAGAGTGTGTGGCGCGCTACGAGCAGACGGCGATCTCGCCGTTTCGCGAATAAGTCCTCCAGAGGAATTTTTGCTCACGGTTTGAGTTCATCGTTGTAGCCAGTCGAGCGTGCACTGATTTCTCTTCGGTGAAGACGCATTTCCGAGTACACCCAGCTGATCGATGTTCCCCTGTCTTGATCACCATGACCAGAAGATCATCGATGACACCGACTTCCTGGTGGCTTATTTTGACAACTGAGCCGTACACCTTCCCAGATCAAATCCCACATATTTTATGGGCACGCAATTACATTTGTGAGCTTAACACATCAAAGTTAGGCCACGCGGAAGAAATTCACAGGCCGCTTGGGGTATAATGGTCACATAAGGTCCCGGTAGCACTCGAATCCATGATTGAGAGGTATGTCGGCATACTCAGAGGACAACGAGTATCGCATCAGTGAAGGTTCGAAACCTCTAAGTGTTCAAAGATTTTGCAGCGAACCCGGTAAACCGGCTACGGCAGCCATGTCGCGGCCCGCTTGCATGGCTGCCGTAGCCCGCTCGCACGGTTATCGCAGCCCACCTGCACGATTATCGCGCCCGCTCGCACGGAAAATTCCGTGCGATCGGGACGCGACAGCGTGCGAATCGGCCGCAACACCATGCGAGCGGGCCACGACAACCGTGTGAGCGGGCTGCGACAACCGTGCGAGCGGGCCGCAAAATGTGTCCGCGGCCCGGTCTACCGGGGCCCGCTTGCACGGCACTCTTGCGAAACTGTGAGATATTTTGCAATTGTATACCATAATGAGCACCAGTTTGCTGTTTTAGTTGAGTCTGTTTAGATAGTTATATGTATTGCGACTGATAATAATATATCAACGATGAACTCCACATCGCAGACTTCTACTGCGCTTTCTTAAATCTGAGGTTGTCGTTGACAAAAGTTTGCTTTGGTTCAAGAAAGTGCAGTTATCCCCGTGGGTCAAGGCACCACAGCACGATGAAGGTGCCACAAACTCGACGCCTTGTACTTGAAAAGCGCTTATAAAGCTCATTTCTAGCGGAAAATGGCTCTACGACAAATTCTAGATGGTTCCATGCTTAATGCGCCTAGAACTTTCATGCTAAAAAACTTTAAAGCACAGTTCAAGAAACTAAGGTCGATGTTGGGCCGAACCTCATCTGGAACACCTTCACCAGTTTGAAGAACCGAAGGTTCGGATTAGCAATGGATAGGGAATAACCCACTGGTAACAACTGCACTGACAGATTCCGTTTTCTGGGTAAATCGTTTCATCAAGTCCAAGTGTCCCTATAATTTTGAAACACTGGTTTTTCTATCTTTCTCTATAAAAATCTTATATATTGATGATGTTAATGGAAAATATGTCTCTAGAGGTTATTTCACATCCTGAATTGAATAAAGAAAAAATCAGATCGATTGGTTCACGGTGAAGCTCGCTACAGCGAAAAATCGGGTGTCCCTATAATTATGAAACGCACTGTATTTGTGAAACATGGAAGTTCTATTCTGTTCTGTCTATGGAAGAATGAGGCGATCCAGATGTTCTTCTAGGCGAGCACTAACTAAGTACCGCCTCCGGACGTATGGTACTTTTCCCCTAAGGTTTTCATCCTGATTGATGTCAGAGAGACCCACTTTGGCGTATACAGTTAGAGTATCGCTGAATATAAACAAGTAAGTGAATTGCGGTATCTTCAGCAGCACGAAACAGATACCTGTTGTTAGTTGCAGATCTGTCGTGTATCCAAAATTTGCTATTGCGCAAAGCAATGGCATAGCATTAAATCAAGAAAGGACAACGTGATATCTGTTCCGTATAGAAACAGCGCATTCATGTTTTCACTTCGTTTGCATTGTCAAATGCTGCTGAAGATGCCGCAATTCACTTACTTGTTTATATTCAGCGATACTCTAACTGTATATGCCAAAGTGGGTCTCTCCGACATCAATCAGGATGAAAACCTTAGGGGAAAAATATCATACGTCCGGAGGCGGCACTTAGTTAGTGCTCGCCTAGAAGAACATCTGGATCGCCTCATTCTTCCATAGACAGAACGGAATAGAATTTCCATGTTTCACAAATATGTAATGTTTTATTGACAAATCATCTACGATGTGAAGAAACCATCACATTCAGTATCACTGGATGGATGTTCTTGCTATAAAAGAGTATGTGATGCAGAAGTTTCTGTTCGAACTCGCCAAATGTTCCGCTTTCTCTCTGTGCTTTGCGTAGCCCGTACTGTGCTGGTGAGGTGACAACCCATTTCAAAAATTCTATTGAGCTGATAAGTATTTCTGTTTGATAGTGCAACTGGTGGGCCATTGGGGAATTTCTCTAATATCAAGACACCGCAATTCATGCGGCAAGTTTTCGTGATTCAAATAATCTGGAGAGATGTTTTTCAAGGCGTGTGCGCCTGGCACTGGAAATGACATCGCTACAATGACGCTGTACACGAGTAGTTCTTATCCGCACTCAAATCCTTACTACTAAACTAGTCGAGTGGAACAAGAGGTAAACCGTTCAACTCCTATGATATTATTTCTCTGCTGAAATGATCTGCTTCTTTGCAGATGAGGAAACTGTTCAAAGCTTACGGCGTCAACTACGACCCTAACTATGTTAGAATAAGCACGCGAGGTGTGAATGGCAAGCTGGTGGTCACTGTGCAACCGTATTCAGTAGATTGCAACAGGGTTTGTCTTTGCCATAACTTTTTCATCACAGCCTGCTATCCAACGATACACCTGATCAGGCACCGGAGTTCATGTCTAAGCTGAGGAGACAAGCGGGACACCTCTTCCAAAGTGCTCATCTGACATGCAGTAATGGAAGGGAGTACTATGCATAGTGGGACGAAGTCACTGCAATTGCCTTTGGCAATGAGCCCATCAGAAAAAACGAGCTGAATAAATCTTTGGCATGCTATTATGTTCATCGCTGTTATTTTGCAGTAGAGGAAGACACATCCGGTAAATGTCATTGCAACGCACATGCTAATACTTACGAAGGAAAGATCACTTGTTTTACATGTTGACACGATCAACCTATCAGATACAGTGTGTGGTGGAGGCACGGACTTAACCGCATGTGCGTGCTGTGGATGAACTGTGACAGTGTAACTCGTCCACCACTCCGCCGTGTGAGATTTGTAAATGAATAACAGTCGAATTATAAAGTACAAAAACATAGTATTATAATCATGGACCTTATCTCAAAATGAAAGCGAGTTTGTACTTGCACTCATCTATCCTTCAGCGCTAATCTTCTTTTAAGAAAGCGCAGTAGAAGTCTGCGTTGTGGAGTTCATCGTTGATAATTTATTATCAGTCGCAATACATATAACTATCTAAACAGACTCAACTAAAACAGTAAACTGGTGCTCATTATGCATACAATTGCGAAATATCTCACAGTTTCGCCGTGATCCATCATCAGGCAAGAGTGCCGTGCGAGCGGGCCCCGGTAGACCGGGCCGCGGACACATTTTGCGGTCCGCTCGCACGGCTGTCGCAGCCCGCTCACATGATTGTCGTGCCCGCCCGCACGGGATTTTCCGTGCGAACGGGCGCGACAATCGTGTGGGCGGGCTGCGATAACCGTGCGCGCGGGCTACGAGAACCATGCAAGCGGGCTGCGACGTGGCTGCGATCCGCTTCACCGGCGCCCGTTCACACGGCACTTTGTCTGAGTTTGATAACATGGTCACCTCCTCATGTACAGATAAAGGCTCAATAGTGCTTTGCAATTTCCCACCAAATCTTATCAAAGGAATTAATGTAAGTGATATAAATGAAAACTCATCCGCCGCTCGGCGTTTCTATCTATAATCCACTTTTCCTGCTTTTTTGCTATGCGCAATCGCCAAAAATGCAAAGCGATATGTGATTTACTTGCGTCCACCCAGCTGCTAACAATCACATAGGCCGTTTCACAATGTTCACATGCACTCAGACAAAAGTGTGTGCGAGCGGGCCCCGGTAGACCGGGTCGCGGCTACATTTTGCGTCCCGCTCGCACGGTTGTCGCAGCCCGCTCGCAAGGTTGTCGCGGCCCGCTCGCACGAGGTTGCGGCCAATTCGCACGCTGTCGCGTCCCGAACGCACTGAGTTTTCCGTGTGAGCAGGCGCGACAATCGTGCGAGCGGGCTACGACAACCGTGCGAGCGGGCCGCGGCATGGCTGCGATCCGCTTTACCAGGGCCCGCTCACACGGCACTTTGTCTGAACAGCTCCTGTAACAGCTTTCTTAATGGACAGTCTATGTGTGCTTGCAACTGGCTCCCCTGGCCAAGTGCAAAGCTAACACTAAATCCAGCTTTCATTGCACTAGGACAGAGTATCTAGATAAAAGCATTTGAAATTGCGAAGTGCAAAGATTTCGTTTCATGCCATCGCACCAATGTCCACTGTATAAAGTGGTTTTAGGGCTCAGATAGCGCAGTCCTGTGCTTTACTCAGACGCGTTTAGAGGATCAGCCGCGGTTCCTAATTTGTAAGGGGGCATGGATTCAGCTGTGGAAACTAATGTCACTTGTCTACTATATTCTCGCCTCGCAAAACTTGACTCGTGCTGGTTTTACATGTGAGACTTTGTAGTTCTGGAGTAGAGAGGGAACCTTTCTCAAAGAAACTTTAATTCAAAATGGTTCCCGTCAGATGGCTATGTACATGGTGGAGTACACAACATATTCTCAATCTTGTCTTTTTGTGTTTGTAATTAATTAAAGTGCCAGATTGGTAGAATTCTATCCAAGGCTCACTAGAAGCCTTGCATCCGGCAAAAAAGTCCATATAATTCACCTTATTTTATTTAAAGGCAACACCCACTATCATTTTCATGTCCGAAATTTTGAATGTTTGGAGTCTATATGGTAGTTCCAGTAATTCTAAGCAAGTTGCACCGCTGAAGGCATCACCACTCCCAAGATATTACAAGTTAGACAAGGTATTTAGGTATCCGCGGACGCTTTGTAGCGGCATACGTATACGAGCTATTTACTGCCGCAGCCAATCAGTTTTTCAAAGATAACTTTTGCTTATCATGCTCATTTCGAGAAGTTTTAAATTGTGATGGCCTGCTTTCTCAATTTACGCTCTTTTAATTCTTATTCGAACGCACAATCGTTTTTTTCCAGAACTTCCAAATTTACAAATATGGTATGAATTTCTTTTCGTTAGCTCTTTATACATTACCATAAGTTTTGTTTCTTTTCTTGAGGTATGTCTGTAATGAACATCTTACTAGGTGTTACCATAAGTCTCTGCGCTTTTTTGGAAGCACTTTTCTCCATCTAGTTGCCAGTTTTCGGGTACAAGACATACATTTTTTAAAGAATTTATCCTATACGACATTTTGCTTAAAGGCAGCACTCACGGGAATTTTTAGGTTGAAGATTTCAGGGTATATCGGGGTTTTTAGGGACGATGAACTCGTTGGCAACGATGAAGTACCGTGAAACACATGGGAAACACTTAAAATGATAGCAGCATTTCATGTGCGTCCGTAGCGTGGACGAGTGTTCCGTGATGGGTCCCGCAACGGAACCCTGCAAATGGTACGAATTTCATAAAGAAGCCCCCGCTAAACCGCATGCGCACACCCTGTCCACGGCGTTAGTTGGCGCGACGGAACCGTAATGTCCAGAACGGCAGATGTGTCCACTGCAGTATCTTCGCAGGTAGGCGGAAATTCAAGGTGTTCAACTTATTGTTGCGATTGTCCAGCGGCCGGCTACCTAGTAAGCGGCTCATTTCAGAAGTGAAAATTTACGTGAGTGCTGCCTTTAAGTTCTAACGCTACGAATTGGAAGTGAGTGAATGAAAAACATGGTGGGTGCTGCCCTCAAGATCCTTGGCTTCATAAGAGAAAGTGAGAGACGCATAGAACAATGCGCTCATGCGTACCTCGGAATCCTAGCATAAGTATGTTATGGTGCAAAAAGAGCAGTTCTACCAAGTATTCTAAAGTCGAACTGGTTCTTATATCCAACATAATGGAGCCTGCTGTTGAGAAGAGATTCTCGCACTCAGTTGGCGGTTCGGAAAGGTATTTATATGCCAACATTCTTGATATGAGAGAATTTCAAGGTGTTGATATCGCTCCTGCGACACTCCCGAGGATTAATAGAGAATAATGGCTTCTGCGCGAGGTATTCACCCACTTCCCAAAACAGTTGTGGATTTATCAAAGTTCTTGTTAGTATGTATATTTAACCTCAATAATTATACAGCTCTAATTACCTCCATAGCTTGGGTGCCTTACTGCGGATCATATTTCACAATTCTAAATAGCAAAAACTAATAAAAGAATGATTCTGTATCTTTATACAGGATCTGTTACTATTTTTGGAAATTGAATGTGAATTTTTACGCACATACACATATCCACATGCACATGCTTTTCAATTTTCGCCGGTTCAAACTCATAACTAGTTTTCGCTAATTTACGACTTCGCAATCCGAGATTCTGTACCGACCTCATGTGGCTGCCACACCTTTATTATAAAGTGGTTTCTACAGGGGGATCGCTGGGAATTTTTTATTGTTATGGAAGTATGATAACCAGGTATGTTGCACAGATGGTCTTCAAACTGACAAGTATTCATTTGATTTCACAATATTAGGCTTTTTCTATTATAGTATTTAGCGAGTCTTCTCAGATCTGCTCGTAATCTCTTGTTTCATTCGAGTTGCCACAGCTGCAACCACAGCCGCTCCAATACCGCTGCCGTCTTTTGACAGCATGAGTTGGTACTGAAAATACCTTTTGAAGTGTATTTCCGACGCTGATAAAAGTCTTCCATAGTTCGGTGAGAAAGGTAAAGGCGCCGAGTTGGCAGCATACACAGCTGTTTGGGATAAAAGAAATGAAAAAACTCATCATGTAAAAAGGTAATGGTTGCAAAGATGGTGAGTTAATTGAACATACAAATTTAAATAAAACACAATCAAATACAGCAACAAACACAAGTATAACTAATCCAATCAGCATATGCTGTCATGTCGGCCGCGCCACCTCTAGAAGCCCCACCGCCCCACCGGCCCCACCATTTCGGATAGACTATGGATAACGTAATCGTGTATTTGAATGAGCAATTTTAAGAAAATCGTTCTATATTTTCAAGCACTTCATCTGTCGTCCAGTGGTGGTCACGGGGTGAGAGAAGAGAGTGGTAAAGAGTGAACGCCTGTACATACAGTTAAGACATCTCCTAGTCCATTTAAGCGCACAGGGTCCATACAACGCTTCATGATGGTGCCATCTGAAATCCTACCGTGGTTTTCTGGTAGCGGGGCGTGAGATAGTGAGAGAGCACAAGAAAATTGGAAATATTGAATTGAAAGATTGAAAAAATTGCCGCGGAAAAATTAGTATTCACAGAAGGTAGGCAGAAAACAAGGTGCACCGCCCTCTTTGCCATCTCCGTACCCTTATCTTCCAAACCCTGCAGAGTCGGTAACTTTTCCGAAGTCGTATATAAAATAGGTAAATAAAGGGAAGATCCATTATTATCCTAGATCCAGTTCCTAGTCTCACAACTGCTTCTTAAAGGCAGCACCAACGGAAATTTTGATCTCAGATTTTACTATATTCCTAAGTTTAGCGCTATAGTGAAAACGAAAACAGTGTTCGTTTTTGTCAGATCCTGCAAAAAAAAACGCGGTTTTTACAGCCATCAGTATGCTATCACCGCTTTTTAACACAACGGACACAGTTCCTAAAGTATGCATTCAGCAACAGTACAGAAGTGTCCTACCAAGCAAAATTGATGTCATATTCGTGATCAGCATTTCAAATATGCAAAACGTGCATTGTCGCGAATGCGTTGAAGACCCCGTTAGACGTGGTTGAATGGCATGCAACCAGCTTCCCTTAAAAGGCACAATACAAGAATTACGCGATGCGGTATTATTTGGAAAGAGCACTTAGGGAAAAGGAGATGTAAGCTCTGGCACTTCGTAGGTGTGCTTGAATAAATTTTTTTCGACGATTTTCCCAGCTACCGAGTCGGTTCAACGGGAAGGATCAATGCCGTCGGACGAAGATAACATCTCGATTACTTACCTGAACACCTTTGTCAACTAGAGCGCTGATCTTCTCATCAAGCAGTCGTTTGAAAAACGGGTGGAAACGGTAAACAGATCCATCAAAACCAACAGTGACTTTGTACGGACGCTTCATCCGATTAAGAACTTGCGCAACAGCAGCGGCTGTCAAATGCGCTGCTCTAAAACATTGTTCCATTAGTTGCAGCTGCTGAGTTGTTACAAGTAGCATCAAGGAAAACTCCCAGAAAATACAGGGAGGTTCGTACCTTGTGCTAACAACTGTACACACATAAGCCACATTTCGGCAGTCTTCATCGGTGATAGTTCTAAGTCCAATCTCAGCGAGAATTTGACGTGTTTTTGGAAACCCGTTATCTTTTCCTCCTTCTTCCATTTCTCTGGAAACATCAGATGGTATAAAAGTCGTGCGATGAGAACGAACGTATTCTTTTTTCCACTTCTTGTAAATACGATACCGCTCTTAATCTCTTGGAAAGGGTGACACGCTAAACGGTCGCAAAACGTCGCTTGTTCAAATCTCTTTTTGTAAGGAAAGTTTTCCAATTGTCAGGTGTATGCTTGTCATGACGAATGATTACTTTGCTGTTAAACTACTCGCGGTGTAGAAAATACCAGCGAAACTTCAGGTTTTCAATTAGTAGTATTAAGTAGAAAACGTTTTTTGAAGTTCACTGTGACTTTTTTGATCAGTATTGAACTTTATATTAGAAATTTTTCGAAATCAGTATTGAAAAATATTTATGTCAACGAATCAACAGGTGAAGAGCCCGTTGGTTGCACAAGACCTCTCACTCGAAACGTCTCGTGCAGCTCACGATTGCACGGAGCGTCTAGCGCATCGTGGTGGTCAGACATCTTCACGAAGCCCTTCAAAGAACCACATGATGACCTTGATATCTCTCGAGTGTACAGAACCCATTTAGCCTCTGGCACGTGAGAGCCATAATTGGAAATCTAGTCGGCGTCTACAGGTCACGAACGGTAGCTGAAGATACCTGAAGAAGAAAGGGAGACAGGTCGTCAAGGTGGAGGGACGTCGTGCAGAGTTTCCGCCTATTATAGAACCTATTGCAACAATGTGTAAAACTCCATTCGTGTTTCACAGTGGAGGTGTTTTCGATTTTTTTATGTTTTTTCCTCAAAATTTGGTTGTTGTAAAGTGAGATTTCTTCATGTTAAAGCATCTGCAGCATGTTATTAAAATTAAAAATTGAAATGACCCGAGACGAAAGAGGGATAGCTGTTTTTGAAAGAAAATTCAGGCGATTGATCAGGAGAGTTCATAGCGAAGATGAATTCAGACAATTTTGAGATCATTGTGCTGGAGAAGTAAAAACAGAAGGGAACCAGTTCCCACATACAGTAAATTAGGTTTTGTGTAAAAAATGCTCGTTTCCAAGTCCGTATTTCGAGACTCACGATTCGCTTCAATGAGAAGCATATTAACAGGAGTCGCAATGGCTATGTTTCCTAGGCACACTGCTCGGTTCAATTCGAGCCTTCCGGGATCGACGAATGCAGAAAGACAATGTCGATAGCCTCTGCATCTTCAAAGAAATTGCCGCGGTGAAAGGCTCCGTAAAGTAGTTGTAGGTGGGCGAGAAGTTTGGCGAGTTCGGCGATTATAATACAGTGCGTTTCATAGTTATAGGGACACCCGATTTTTTGCTGCAGCGCGCTTCAATGTGAACCAATCGATCCGATTTTTTCTCCATCAAACTCAGGATGTGAAATACCCTCTACGGACTTACCACTCATCAACATCATCGATGTATAAGATTTTTATAGAGAAAGATAGAAAAATTAGTGTTTCAAAAATTATAGGAACACTTGGACTTGATGAAACGATTTACCCAGAAAACGGAAACTATCAGTGCAGCTGTTGCCAGTGGGTTATTCCCTATCCAGTGCTGATCCAAATCATTGGTTCTTCAACCTTGTGAATGCGTTCCAGAAGAGGTTCGGCCCAACATTGATCTTGGTTTCTTGAACTGTGCTTCAAAGTTTTTCAGCATAAAAATCCTAGATGCATTAAGCATGGAACCATCCAGAATTTGTTTCAGAACCATTTTCCGCTAGAAAGGAGTGTTCACAGGCGTTTTTCAGGAACAAGGCGTCGAGTTTGTGGTAGCTTTATCGTGCTGTGGTGGCTTTACCAACGAGGATAACTGCACTTTCTTTAACCAAAGCGAACTTTTGTCAGCGATAATCACTCGGGTGTGGTGTAGAATGATCAAACAGGATTTGCTAAATGTCACTACTCTAAATTCTAATTGATACATAGGCGATGAGCAGCCAACGACGTGCACGAGATCCAGTCGACACTGCATACAGTCGTTTCATAAGCCCCACCATAAAAAGGGAACATATTCATGGCCTTAATTCTTCAATAATGCCTCTTTTCTGCTTAAATCGATCAAATTCTCCAATATTCATAAGATCAAATAATATTTCTGGAGAAAAGAATAAGTTTCTCAAGACGGTTCTTTGGAGGCGAAATGGCCTGTTCGAGCATGTCATGCCGTGCACGGCGTATGTTTTTCAAACTCATTGTGTCAACTGAAATTCAACGTAGGGACATTCATCAAATCCTGCGTGATCATTCCATACCACATCTGAGTGGTTACCGCTGGCAAAAGTTTGCTTTGGTTGAAGAAACTGCAGTTATCCTCGTGGGTCAAGCCACCACAGCACGATAAAGCTACCACAAACTCGACGCTTTTCTCCCAAAAAACGCCTGTGAACACTCTCTTCTAGCTAAAACGAATTCTGGATGGTTCCATGCTTAATGCACCTTGAATTTTTATGTTGAAAAAACTTTAAAAGCAGTGTCTCAGCTCATGGGCCGCATTCGAGATTCCCATCTTAGTCGAACATACGTGAGCCGCTGAGCACAAAAATGCACTTTAAGTTTCGTGGAAACGTCGAAAACCCCATAAGTTACGGGTTTCTTTGGCCGAGAATTTCGAAATTCTCAACCAGTGGACGAGAGGGTTCATTCCGCAGCAAGAGCTTGCTGAGGGTGCGGCATGGTTTTTCAACACGAAAATGTTTGTTTGTTTGATATAGTTGCTGCTGAGAAGTTCATTTTAATGTGCAATCTCAGCTTCTCAGTTCCGCTTTTGTTAGCTTCCTAGCAAGGAAACTCGTCCGCTCCTGTATCCAATTTTGCCTTAAAAGTAGGGGTTTTCGAGGATGTTTCCTGACATCAAGCACATCATTGGAATCAGCGCCTCGAGCTGCACCTAAATCTGTGGATTTCTCGATACCCAAAATGACGTAAGACACTGTCTTTAAAGCACAGTTCGAGAAACCGAGATCAATGTTGGGCCCAACCTCTTCTGGAACGCCTTCACCAGTTTGAAGAACCGGGGGCCGTAGTAATTGCGCTATAACTGCCAGCTAACCAGGAGGTTGAACCGGCAGTTATACACTTTATAACCAGGAACCATTACTAGCTTGAAATGGTATGAAAGAAATGAATTTCGACTTGATTTCAATACCTGCCGGTTATATCACGGTTTGTATGCTGGTCTCGGGCGCTGCAAAACCGTCGGTTTGTTGGATCGCCCAGCCACTGCCATATCGATATTGATAGAGCGCACGCAGATGTCTCAGACGCAGATAAGGAGACATCCCGGTTATTAAAAAGTCTTCCAGCGGACTTTTTAGATCCCGGTTATACAAGTGTGTAAGTGGCATTGCAGCATGATTTTGCGTTAAAATTCGGGCTTTCCTAACTAGCATTGTAACCGTAAAGCTGATATTTTAAATATTTAGGAAAATTAAGCAATTTCCTTCCGTTTTGAGTTCCAAATTATCCTTTTTGCATTTAAAACAACCGAATAGCTCTGGCAATGCATTAGGTCTCATTTTACAAGTGCGAGAAGTTAATGAAACAGATTGAAATGAAGCCTACATGGTTTGAAGCCTTGACTAACAAGGTTCTACACCATGTATACCAGTAATTGGCAGTCGATATTATACCATACGTTTATGGGGCGCCTCCCGCCTAGTACGACAATTGCTGTTTGGTAGAGTGGGTAATATCGTAGGATACGATCGAGAGGGTGCGGGGTTCAAATCCTGTCGGTAACCGTGGTTCTGCATTTTTGCGTTTGCGCCATTAACCACGACTAAAATAACCAAAAAGGTTCGAACACTTTAGTTATGCAGGTAATTCTGCACTATCTGCGAAATATTTGCAATATTAGGAATGTAGTTCAGATCCGATGGGCTATTGCTTCAGACGTGTAAAATAAACACTCTTTCATTCGAAACAGAAAACGGATTAATCGTGGAGAACACCTACTAACAGCGGTGAGGTGTATACCATTGGATTCCTTCGTCATTGCCTGGGTTTGAAATAGCATGCCGATGAATACTGTGGCTCAGTGCGATGACTGTTGCCATGCACGCAAGTCTTCGCGCGTTCGTCTCCTCGCTAAGGCCGTCTTTTACAAATAAGTGGAAATGGAGTGGATGTAGTTCAAGTTATGACAAGAATTTGGTTAGATCTTGGTTATAACTCGGTTATCCTCGAAAACCGACAGTTGTTCGAGGCCACAACTTTCTCTATAACTGTCGGTTCCAGCGCAATTACTACGACCCCGGATGTTTGAATCCACTGAATAGGGGATAACCCACTGGTAACAGCTGCACTGATAGTTCCCGTTTTCTGGATAAATCGTTTCGTCAGGTCCAAGTGTACCTATAATTTTGAAACACTGGTTTTTCTATCTTTCTCTATAAAAATCTTATACATCGATGATGTTGATGAATGGTAAGTCCGTAGAGGGTATTCCACATCCTGAGTTTGATGGAGAAAAAATCGGATCGATTGGTTCACGTTGAAGCGCGCTGCAGCAAAAAATCGGATGTCCCTATAACTATGAAACGCACTGTATGTAAGTAGCAGTTTCCTAGCCCAATTGTTCCGGCTTGTACACAATCTGCTGCCCAACATTTGGCTGAGCGATGCTGAGTAACAGGATTGAGTCTCCTTTATTACCACCGCTATGCTCACAAGCTGTGGTTCCCGGTCCATTCTATTGATATCTTCAAAGCGCTTTCCAGGCGCAAACAGATTTATGAGCAGCTGTAAGTCATTTTTCACAGCAGGTTACCACAAAATCATCACGGTTCACACATGCAGCTGTTGGATGTGCACGTTGGGGCCCGCTAGGGGGAATGTGGAATGAAACAGAACCATCGATGGCTAAGAAATGGCCGGCGCGCAGAGGGATCTACCGGAGAACAAACCCAGCGAAGGGGGCACCAGGAGAAACCCGAGAGACCGGCGTTGAAGGCAGGATTTCACCTCAGAAATCGCCCTCGAGATTTGAAAAGTAATGCGGTTTTTGTGAGATACGGAGGGCAATGGCACACGTGAAGTATCTTGAAACTGTCGGTAACCATGTGTTCCCGATGAAAAAATTTCCACAGCCAGCCGAGAAGTCTGAAATTCCTAGCCAACTGTGGAATATCATGAATACGGCTAAGCAGCAGAAGAAACATTTCTAGCTGTGTTGTGTACTACTTTCGCTGCAACTTCATTGGTTTTTTTTAGGCTACATATTAAGTAAGGAGAGCAAAGTACGTGGATAGCCTACTTTTAGCCCTTTTTGAATAATTCGTCTGGATGTTTGGTGATATATCGAGGTGGGAGTCGGTTGGCCGAGCTTGTGCGGGCTCGATGCGCGGAAAAGGAAAAAGACTGATCTGGATTCATATCCCAGCTGTTTCTCTTCAATCTGCTCTTTACTTCTCAAACGTTAAAAGATT
This sequence comes from Ancylostoma caninum, assembly GCA_037903475.1. NCBI lineage: Eukaryota > Metazoa > Nematoda > Chromadorea > Rhabditida > Ancylostomatidae > Ancylostoma > Ancylostoma caninum. Next base: position 1,660,545 of record JBAJFG010000079.1, read on the forward strand.
CACATTCATTTCAAATACTGAAAATTAGCGCATGTTGAATTTAATATCTTCTTTTACCGCATCACACATGCAGATAAATGTATCCATTTTCTTCAGATAGTTGAAACTTTTGGGGTTGTCTTCGTCAGAAAGCGGTGTTTTAGCGAACATCAATTAACCTAGTTATGTGAGAAAGCCGTTACCGTAATGGCTCGGTTCCGGATGAGCCATCTTCGATTCCTGCATGAAGGTAACTCTTGGAAAATTCTAAAAATAACCACCAATGCATGACCTAATGCTTCATTCTACAGTAATGAGGGTGTCAACAGATGAGACCGTTGTCTGGAACGTTCCATTTTCTTTTCCGCTTTTGCTAGATTTTCCTAGACGTTCACCATGAAAAAAGTGCTCCAAATTAACATAATTATCATACTCTATATATATTACAGACTTTATGTGACTTTGTGCGTGCGTGTGCACACGGGCTACCATTGGTCAGTGATGGTGATTGGTGATGATTGTGAGATCCTATAAAAGGTTAATAACGGGTGCGGTGTGGTGGAGTAGGGTAGAGAGTTGGGTGAGCAGAAGGGCTCGCGATGTGCAACGGATCCGTCGCTGGAGAAGAGGTGCGCTGGCGTCCAAAAGTGAGGAAACGCCTGGAGTCGGGTCCAACGGTGTGATAAGGGTGCGCCGGCGTCCAAAAGTGGGGAAACGCCTGGAGTCGGGTCCAACGGTGTGATAAGGATGCGCCGGCGTCCAAAAGCGGGGAGACGCCTGGAGTCGGGTCCAACGTTGTGATAAGGGTGCCGGCGTCCAAAAGTGCGGAAACGCCTGGAGTCGGGTCCAACGGTGTGATAAGGGTGCGCCGGCGTCCAAAAGTGAGGAAACGCCTGGAGTCGGGTCCAACGGTGTGATAAGGGTGCGCCGGCGTCCAAAAGTGAGGAAACGCCTGGAGTCGGGTCCAACGGTGTGATAAGGGTGCGCCGGCGTCCAAAAGTGGGGAAACGCCTGGAGTCGGGTGCAACGGTGTGATAAGGGTGCGCCGGCGTCCAAAAGTGGGGAAACGCCTGGAGTCGGGTCCAACGGTGTGATAAGGGTGCGCCGGCGTCCAAAAGTGAGGAAACGCCTGGAGTCGGGTCCAACGGTGTGATAAGGGTGCGCAAAAGTGAGGAAACGCCTGGAGTCGGGTCCAACGGTGTGATAAGGGTGCGCCGGCGTCCAAAAGTGAGGAAACGCCTGGAATCGGGTCCAACGGTGTGATAAGGGTGCGCCGGCGTCAAAAATTGGGGAAACGCCTGGAGTCGGGTCCAACGGTGTGATAAGGGTGCGCCGGCGTCCAAAAGTGAGGAAACGCCTGGAATCGGGTCCAACGGTGTGATAAGGGTGCGCCGACGTCCAAAAGTGGGGAAACGCCTGGAGTCGGGTCCAACGGTGTGATAAGGGTGCGCCGGCGTCCAAAAGTGAGGAAACGCCTGGAGTCGGGTCCAACGGTGTGATAAGGGTGCGCCGACGTCCAAAAGTGAGGAAACGCCTGGAGTCGGGTCCAACGGTGTGATAAGGGTGCGCCGGCGTCAAAAATTGGGGAAACGCCTGGGGTCGGGTCCAGTAGTGTGATAGGGGTGCGCCGGCTTCCACATGTAATGGTAATCCGCTAGGCGGGTCTATTTCTGCATGAGGAGTGCGCTTATCCTGTTTCGGCGGACCCTCCTACCTAAATCGCCTAGATGTACATTGTTTCCTTTCGTATCCGTGTTCTCTTCCCATTCTGTTTATTTATGTCTGAATGAATCACTCCTTCTTTTCCGTTTATATACACCGGTGGACCCTTATCACTTGAATTACCACCACTCACTTGAAACCAGTTGAGCCTGAATCATTTCAAGATAACATTTGCGCTGAATTGGTTATACTCAGTTCTTCACGGCCAATAACTTCGCTCATATGGGCGAGTATAACTTCGTTCATGTGGGGCGAAAGCTACCACCTACGGGATCAAGGGTTTCCCAGGAGAGCGATAGATCTGCGTGGAAGGATGCAGATTTTATCAAGGCATTTACACTTTTGTGTTTGCTTTCAACATGTAGTATGCGAGCGAAGCGAGCATCAATAGAAGTCTGGAAGTCCGGCGTTAGCCGGACGGCCAGACTGGTTTGGAGATATATTGAGGAATTTGGTGAGTGAGAGTTATGAATTAGTGGAGAAAAAGGACTCTCTTGTGACATCCGTCAAGGAAGTACCCACAATGGTGACGTTATTGTTCAGCATGGACAGTAAACGTACATCTCAACTTCAGAGACATGCTTTGTAGTGAAACATTCTCGTTTTGAAATAGCTTCGCAGTCTCCTCTGAACAGTGCACCTTTCCTTGCCAATAGCTCCAGTACAATTCGAACCAACTCTCCCATATACATGCCAGAGATCATTTTCTCGAATCTGAGCAAGATGTGTTAACGAAAACTCTATGGGATTTTCTACGATGTCGAATTCAGTACTTTGTTTTCAGGAGTGCTTCGAGAAATACTTACAGTTGCCGTGTGGGATTAAGACTTTTCACATCGATTTCTCTATCATAGTCCGTGTATATGGGCGAAAGGCAGCCGTTGTCACCGAAACCTCCCCATTCTATGTCAACAATCATCTTAAAAAAACGTTGAAAGCATTGAGCAGGAAAACTTGCCAGCGGTCCTTGAAAAGACCACATCTCACCTCATCCGGTAGGCCATCATTTTCCCACTGACCTTTCATTTTCTCAACATTTTTCAGTTTTTCCATATAGCAGGCATTCGTGCCTGTACCCACGATAACACCCATCTAAAGAAAAGATTATTGAAAAATAGCGATGTCCTTAGTCTACTTCAAGCTCACCTGACAGCTGTTCTCTTTGAAGGCACAAGCCATTAGGGTCCCTACAGTATCGTTGAGAATCGCCACAACATCAATTTCAATATCCTTGATGAGGTTAACTTTCTATTACCAGCAAAAGCTTCGAACAGATAACGAGTAAAGAAATCTAACCGATCGCTTTTTGCATGCTTTTCTGAGCATCTTGACTACATCTTCCCCTTCGACTCCACTTGCACAGAATCCTTTTGTCCAACGGATCAGAAATCCTCTGAATAGGTCCCAGACTTCAGTTTTGCAATATTGAGTTTTTTCTGTGTTTTCACTATAACAGTGACAGTTGATTGTGAACTGGAACCTTGCTTATGAAGTAAAATTATATAACCAAGAAGATCGCAACGGAGCCTACGTGACTAGAGGCTTTGCCTGACAAGAAGTTACAGTATGCTTAGCATCTCTGCCTCTGGTACTGTGAAGTTTGCTAGTGTGAAGTTTTTCCATCCTGCTGCCGGAATAAATGAATCAGAGACAGGCATGCACTGGAGGAGTGGATAACGCATGGTATGTCAAACGCGAGGAATCGACCGAATTGGAAGGCAATTTTCCGCGCGATTCAATGTGCTGTCCTTGACATTCGTGAGTTCCCCATTCGAGAGACCGAGCCTGCATTGCCTCGTGCCTCACCACCCTGATGTGTCCCCGGTGCATGGTGGTGACTGGAGAATCTTACCAGGTAATTTATCATCCTTAGATTTCCACTACTTCCAACACTAGTTCCACTATTTGTGATATGCAGGACATAATTCACCGATGCCACTTCAACTCGGAAGAGACTGTTCTTGAGCGCAGCACCTATGGAAGCAGGAACTTCCACGGGTGCTGCCCTTTCACCATTGCGTTACTTTTTTTTCCGGAATCCGAGAGCAAGAAGGATGTACATGCATGCTGTAGCACATTTTTTAGCCTAAGCCATCTAGGTTCATTTCGATCAATGTGTTGGTACGAGAGGGGCTAGCTTTCTGCCCCTCTCATGCCAGCACTATTACCAGGATTCTGCGAGACATAATAACTGCTTCGTGCACAATTTTCCAGTTTTCAGAAGTACTTATTCGCAGGTGCATCAATCCAAACCTGAAGTCGGAAACATCATCTTATCACCCTTCCATTTTATTCTAGCTTCCATAATTCTTCACAATTCTCTCGGAAAGTGTCAGCAGCTCTTTAATGCTTTTGTTGATAAAGGAATATCGAATTGTCTTATGTAGCATTGAACATTCTTACCAATATAACAAATTGTGGTATGACAAGTGACATAAAAGCTGGCTTGGAACATCGTCTAAGAGCTTAATACTAATTCACCCACACCAAAAAAACTTGTCAACAGATTGATAAGTACAAGAGCATTGCAGCTAATATAAAATTATGCATTTCTCGGTTGAACTCAGCTTTCCAGTAGCGTGTATGACACAAATCCAGTAGAATCGCTCTAAGAAAATTAGATCATGTTTAACGTAGAGAGCTACAGAGGGATAATTCCCTTAAAACCATGTGTACGAGCACCAACCAGTGGATTCCTCACTCAGTGTATATCAATATTTGACATTTAGTTCTATGACCTACTTTGAAAGATTTTCCATCCTCGTAGGAAATGAGAATGTGAATCCAAGCGGCAGCTTTTTCTTGTTATTCTTTCCAAACTGCTCCTCTGTGAAAAGTGCCACACAATGAGCAATGTGATCGAAAAGCTGCAAAACACTCCTTTTATCTTCATCAGCAGTGTAAGTGCTGCTATCATCAAAACAATCAATCTATTCATGATTCTAGCAAGTGATTCATGATTCTAGCAGTGTAAGCCAGACTTACAGTGGACGTCAACGGCGGTGGCCCATCCGCGGCCTCGAGTTATGACCCGCGCGGCGCGGTTGCGTGGCCTCGTTCCACGCAACCGCGCTGCGCGGGCCATAACTGTTCTCCTCCGCTGTTGCTATGCTATTTCTAGCAGCTTTTCTGCCCGTTTCGGATTTCCGACCGAATCGGGAAGAAAAGGGCCTAGGAGTAGCATTCCGACGGCGGGCGACACCGAATTCCGGGAGCACGGCGTCCTTCTCGAGCTCGCGGATGGGCCACAATCATTGTCGTCCACTGCATAACACACTTTTCAGGACAATATCCCTGAAAGTTTTGATCACCGATACTGCGTAGCTGTGAATTTTCAACTAGGGCCACTAAGGCCACTTGCTCACTGGTCCATTCTGCTGAACCGTATTTAGAAACAGTTTTTTTTGGTGTGTTAGAATCGGTGATCTAGGATATAGAATCAAGGAAGTTCAACTATTTTAAGAACCTAGAGCCCTAATTTAGAGAAATATAGTACGTAGAAATATAATATATAGAAATGATTCGAAAACATTACAAGGAAAAGAGAACACTCGTCATTTTGGATGAAGGAGAGTACTTCTTCACTACTCATTCGCGGCTATTTAAATTCAAAGAAATATGTATGCACGAATCAGCTTAGGATAGCTTGCGGCGCATTGTCGGCCAATCGCTCGCTTGAAGCTTCCATCAAGGCGAATCGTGGAAACTTCGGAAATTGCCATTGTGTAGTTGTATTCAAAATAAGTATTTTTGCTTTCATTGTATAAAGAATGTCATCAGATAGCGTAAGTCTTCAAGAATATAGAGTTTTCGCGCACACCAGTTCTTTTCACCCGTCATGTAGTATCGCTTATCTCTTATATGAAGAATGATAGCGTATTGATTTTCATTCTGCAAACGTTAAGGGTCCGTCTGGTTTCTCAATCCTTTCATCAAATGCCAAAGTGGACAAACAGTTATAATGGGAGATACAAAGGCTTGCGACGAAGAATCGATTGAAAGCAGCGGTCACGGTAATTTTGCTCTCTAAGATTTTGCTATCTCCTAGGTTCAGCCTATTGCGAAAACTAACATAGCGATCAATTTTGTCCAAGCCTACGAAAAAGGCAGCTTTCACTGATCCCAGTTTACTCCGCTTCTCATAGAGCGGCCGAGTTAATAGGGCCGAAACGGATTGACGTGGGAATGAAAGCACGTTTCATCACTGAGTGATAGTGTGATTGTAAACGAAAACACTCAACCGTTTCATGCCACAAACTGAAGTCTAGCATCTATGTATCAGGTTGGTGCAAAATTAATTGCCGTTTTTAAGTGTGCACAAATAAACTTTTCTCTCCTATGGACTTTGACAATTTCAAGCAAGTTTGTGTGACTTTCTGAAAGGTCTTTTCCTCTTCTTTCAAAAGCCACTTGGATATTTTGGCTAGGTCTCTTCAGTAGCTTTTTGTGGAGTCCCGAACAATTGATGAGCCGACGCGATTTTCGGGTGGTCATGGTTAATGAAATCAAACTCGAATACTCTGAACCGCAGGTCTCCGGTAATCTTGCATTTGTTTATTCTTAAAGTCTCCTTCCTAATGGACAGTGAGGTAGGGATTCCCGAAGATTCTTTCACCTATCTTTCATTATTCACTTTCAAACACTGGTTAGCCTCTCCTCATCATCTCACATTCCTAGAGAGTTGTTTTCAAAACTCGAGTGAATATGTTGAGACATAGAACCTAGTCGAGTTAGGTTGTTCCTCCTTGATTTCTTTGCCTAAACTCACGCGATTGCTACAAATCAAGTCACTCTCTTGCAAAACCTTTCTCTACATTCTGGCGGTGACAGTGACCTCGACATCTGGTAGGCGTTCTTGTGTACGGACGAGGGGGCGATGTCTAGAGAAACTGTTTGTGGGGTAAAAGCTAGGAATGTAATGGGTTTGCGGTGCTCGTCGAGGCGCTGATGGAGCGGTCGCATAGTTTCACCAACATACTTTTGCCCACATCCCCAGCAGGAAATCATGTTTTCAGTTCGTCATAAATCGCATATTTTGGAGTCTGTAGTATCTACAGTCTGGAGTTTGACACCTCTCCTCGAAACGACGACATAGCTGATGGTATTTGCAATGCAAAAATCACTGAAAAGAACCGAGAAGATAATAGGAAATTCCATCACGAGAAATATCACAGAAAACCCGATCAAGAAAATACCACAGAAAACCCCATCAAGAAAAATACCACAGAAAAACTCATGAAGAAAAATACCACAGAAAACCCCATCCGAGAATAATATCACGAAAAAACCCGTCAACAATAGATCACAGAGACAAATCTCATCATCGAAACTCGAAGAAAAACACATTAAACAAACTAATCATTATAACGCAGCCTTCCCATAACCAAGACGTTCGAGTGGAATGAGCCGCACTCCTCCAACGTGGAATACAATTACTGATAGAAATGCGAAATTCTAAAGTTCGGAAAGAATCATTAGGAACCACATAACGAAAACTATCACAGAAAAACCTCAGTAGGCCCAATCACAGAGAGAATGACAGAGCAATTTATCAAAAAAAATTCACCCAAACCTCAGAAACAGCTCATCACCGAAAAAATCACCAAAAATATCAGGTTGTTGCGAAAATGATTGCCGTTTCGGGGTTTGCTTAACTAAAATTATTTTTTCTCTCCAATTTGAGCAACTTCAGCTAAGCTTATGTAGCATTCTTGTAGAGGTTTTCCTCCTCTTTCAAATGCTGTTTGAACATCCTGGCTAGCTCCTTCCTGAAGATTTTCATAGAGTCAACGAATGATGAGCCGAAGCGATTTTCGGGTGATGGTGGTTGATGACTTCAAACTTGATCACTCTTCGTCAGAGGTATGCGGTAATCTTGCGTTTGTTTCCGCTTGGAATCGTCTTCCAAATGGACAGTGAGCTAGGGGTTCGCGAAGTTCTCTTCCTACGATTTTACACTCAAATTCCACCATTGTCGTGGTCACGGGATGTCGGTTGACGATCAGGCGTTGAGGACAGCCGTGGAAACTGAACCGTATCTTACCAACCGGACGAAGAGTGCAGGGATGGACGCTCACTATACTACAGTTTCAAAACATTTGATCTCCATCAACTGGGTAAGAAAGACGCGGACGTGAACAACACAGGATCTGACTGATGACCAGCGTCTCACCTAGCGTGACATCGCTTCCAAATTATTTTTGCGTCAGAAAACGACTCATTTCTAGATCATACAATCACCATAGATGAGGATTGGTTACTGTACGATAAGAAGAAGTGCAGATGGGTATGGACAGAGACCTTTTTCCACTTCTACGTTTTCTTAAACAAAATTTTCTCTCTAGGGAGGTTGCGTTAGGAGTTTGGTAGTGCTGTAAGGGTGCGACTGACTGTAGCCTTCTCAAACCTAATCAGTCATTGACAGCATGGTCCTAGAATTGTGAGTTCTAGCTGATCTCCGAAAATCAGCTGTAGATGTAGTAGGCAGTGATGGACGAAATCAGGTTTCCCATGCTCCAAGGTAGCGCTAAGCCTCACTCAAAAATTCACCCGGCAAAAACTGGAGCAGTGAGGCATCGAGATTCGCATTCATCCTCCTTATTCGTCAGACCTTTTCCTTACTGAATATCAGTTTTTCTAAGTCACAGATGCAAACCTGCGAGAGCAGCAGATTGCTGACCGGAGCATGCCGAAATAGCTCTCCAAAAGTTTGTGAGTTGTCGCTATATCAGTTTTTGTTGTAAAGGCATGGAATATGCGCTTTGTTGTTGAGAAGGAACTGCCGAATAGAATGGATGCTAAAGTGATTAGCTAAGTTGTGTTTGAGCCGAGTTATAACACATTGAACTGAAGTGTTCGTTTCGGCAATTAATTTCGCACCAACCTGATTTTCTTATATCTAGAAAATGCTGACGTGTACGACTGTGCCACTTTCGTAAAATTGTTGCGACAACTGCTATCCAAACGATCAAAATCTCAGATAGGAAAATTTTCGTGGGCGGATAATGTAAAGTGAGAGTGCGCAGACAGTATTAGGCTAGATCCTCGTGGGACCTGCGTTTTCGTGGCGGCCTTATACGCTTGGGATGGAGTCAACAAAAATTCCATAACCACTTGCGAAAGTACCAATTGGTCGGCGAGGGATTCACCATATCAGGACATCTGAAAAGCGAAAAAAAAAAGATCCGTAGTTGAAGGTGTGGATCTACATAGGAGGTTTTGAAGGATTATGAGAGGACTCTTGATAGTAAAATGTATTGCTAAGCAACACTCTAACGCGTGAAATGTATTGTCAAATACATCTCTCGCCAAATGTATCACCACCGTACTTTACAGCATTTGGTACGAGTTAGAAAAGCTGATCACATTCATTTTTGTCAGTACGTCGTTAGCAGACTGTTCATACCACTACACTGTGTTGTAACAGAATGAGATTTCACTCCACGGCAACGCTATCATGACCCTTCATTCTCAACAGGGGGAAAATGGAGCTGGGGGGGGGGGAACTTGGTATAAGTCGATAATATGACTTGTCCTGCACGTTCAGAGCTGTTAGCTGACACGTCCAGAATGCTCTGACTTGTTAGCTTTCTTAATGTACAGTAGTTACCTGAAATGCAAACAAGTCAGAACTTGTAGGACAGGTCATATTATCGACTAATACCAAGTGCCCCCCCCCCTCCCCCAACTCCATTTTACCCCTCAACAGTCTTCACACAGCTGCTAATATGCGAGCACACTACCCAACGCAAATTGGGAAATAAGATATGAGAAGTTAAAAAGTTTTTTTCTCTCACTTTAATTCTTTACGGTGACAGTTTCACAGTGGGAAGTATGCCGTAGGTCTTGTTGCATAGGTTAAAACACCTACCGCTTCGCCAGTTCCCTGTTGGATCGACTGAGGAATTTCGTAGACTTTTCCGATCATCTCAGCATCATGTCCTTTAAGCTTGATGAGAAGTACACGAAAATTCGTGCCTCCAAGATCCAAAGCCAGGAAATCTCCGACCTCCGTACCATTAGGAATAGCACGTACGTAAGATGGGATCATATCAAGGCCGACAATAGGAGCTGAAAGGCTGCTCGTGACAAAGTGAAGAAGAATTGTGTTGAAAATGACCAAATGTGGCTGCGTCAACTTCTCCAACAGCCACTTGCAAGGACTAGTTTCGCATCGCAAAGATCGCTGAGATAGCTGTTAACGTAAATCGTTTTAACCCATTGGGGACAGTGCGGCTCACCGGAGAGCCGTACCTTTCTTCCACATGGTCAGTTTGAGAAATCATTAAGGCTTGATGCGATTTTAGCAGATTTCCTAGAAGGAAACGTAATGATACTCCCTATCATCGACAGATCGATGATCCTTTAGCATTCATGTTCACCGCCCTTACTGTACCTCATGTGGAGTGGGCGGGACTGACCCGTCTTATGCTTGAGATGATAGTTCCTAGTCAGTATGATGTTGTAAGCCGCACGAGGCGCTCATTACTCACTTTACTCTTCGCACTCACTCTCTTTGTACAGTCAGATAAATATATTCCACTGAACCACCATATCTATTGTGCATACGGACGATATAAAGTCCGAAAGTCTAAGGCGCCAACATAGCCGCATAAGTCGTCACACTTCCACATGAGTATGATTATAAAAATCTGTATTGGAACTTCTATAAAAACTAGCGCCCCTTCGGGACGCTGGAAAGTGGGGTGGGGCAGCCACTTGAGGCATGTGCAAAAGCTCCACACGTGCAAAATGCTTAGAAAATTAGCAAATAAGCAAAATTAATCATTAACTGAGCTCTAATTCAAAAACCTTCTTGTAAGTTACGTATAAGAGAAGCAGAACAAATCTTCCAATGGGCCCAAACATGAAGTCCTTCTTATGAGTTGAGTATGCGAATGAGAAGTTCGTTCCCCATCGTATGGCGTATTCGTGCGTATTCCTCACTATCGGGCCAACGCAGACGCGTTCTCCATCGGCGGAATTGTATCCTGCCGTACCCCACATTATTGGACAAAGCGAAATTGTATCCGAGTGTTTTCCACACTACTGGGCCGCAGCGGACTTTCCTCCATCGGTGGACCCGTATTCTGGCGCCATCTTCACACATTAGGCCTGAACCGTATCCTGGTATTCTCCACTTTACTGAGTCACAGCGGACCAATCCTATGTTGGCGGACCCGTATCCTTGTGTTATCCATACTACTGGACCACGGCGGGCCCTTCCTCCATCAGAGCGCCCGCATTCTGGCGCCTTCCTCACAGTTAGGGCAAGCCGGATCCGTTCTCCAGAGGCGGGTTCGCATCCTGTCATTCCCAACACTAAAGTGAATTCGTATTCTGCGTCCCCCACACCACTGGGCCACGGTCGGCCCTTTCTCCATCGGTGGACCCGTATCCTGGTGTCCCCCGCACCATTGGGCCCTCGCGGGCCTTCTCTCCATAGCTGGACCCACGTCATGGCGTTCCCCACAGCACTGGGCCACGGCGGGCCCTTTCTCCATCGGTGGACCCGTGTCTCGGCGTTCCCGCACCACTGGGCCACGGCGGGCCCTTTCTCCATCAGTGGACCCGTATCTTGGCGTCCCCCGCTCCATTGGGCCCTAGCGGGCCTTTTCTCCATAGCTGGAACCACCTCATGGCGTTCCCCACAGCACTGGATCACGGCGGGCCCTTTCTCCATCGGTGGACCCGTATCCGTATTTAGTTGATTGGATATACAATGTCATGCCTTCCTATTTAGAGGCGATGCGGCAATAGCACCCACCAGATGAGGCGACCGCGTAGGTCCACCCTCCCGAGCTTCCGAGACGCGGCAGCCCTCATAGCACCCGTCCATCTCTTCCTGCAAGTGCACTCAGCGTCGCATCAGTGGAAGGCTGGTTTTCCTGCTGCGTATATTGTGCAGCCTGAAAGCTCGTAAACACTCCCTCACTCCTATGCGGCGAGACCGCCAGCGAAGGTGATGAAATCACCATCCCGTGCATGCGGGAGAGCCAGCAGTGACGTAATTTCGGGTCCCGAAGCGAACGTGTCTGCGTCCATGGAAATCGGCCATTTCGCCACACAGTCTGCGCCTCAAGATTGCGGTGTCTATGAGTGCCGCCCCGTATCTCTAACCGCTCTAGCCCCCTTACGGCGCTTTGTTTAATAGATGTGAAAACGCGCACCTACGTTAACAAAAAAGGTGCTGTTGCGGCAACTTATTAATAGACACAAAGTGGTTTCTACGAGAAGCCCCCTATCTATGACCTACTGTAGTGGTGATTAAAATAACACACTACATAGCAAGTGTCACGTGTCTTTATGTTAATCACCTAAAAAGCACATCTATCTCAGTCAAAGCTATTACATTCTAGAGAACGTGTACTTTAATGGTCTCTCACTTGTGGCTTGAGGAAGACGTGGACACCTAACTTCCTGTTTACTCAAATTTGAAGCATCATGCACTCCCAATTAACTAACAAATTATAAGTCATGAGGTTTTCAAGGTCATTTTTGAGACCATGAAAAGAAAAAAGCTGGTGGATCTGAGTTTGTATTTTGTGTTGAAGGTAGTGTCTCAGCTCATGGGCCGCATTCGGGATTCTCTTCTCAGTCGTACATGCGCGAGCCGCTGAGCACAAAGATGTATTTCAAGTTTCACGGGAACGTCGAAAACCTCATAAGATATGGGTTTCTTTGGCCGAGAATTTCGAAACTCTCGCCAGTGGACGAGAGGGTTCATTCCGCAGCAAGAGCTTGCTGAGAGTGCGGCATGGTTTTTCAACACGAAAATGTTCGTTTGTTTGATAATAGCTGCTGCTGAGAAGTCCATATTAATATGCAATCTCAGCTTCTCAGCTCCGCTTTTGCTAGCTTCCTAGCAAGGAAACTCGTCCGCTCCTGTACCTAATTTTGCCTTAGAAGTAGGGGGTTTGAGGGTGTTTCCAGACATCATGCACATCATTGGAATCAGCGCCTCGAGCTGCACGTAAATCTGTGGATATCTCGATACCCAAAATGAGGTGAGACACTGCCTCTTATCTAATTAAGCGAATTTTCCTGCCATTCGTTAATAATGAACATGGACTCAAAGTTATGATGTGGTTTAACATTACTCACGACATCCTTTTTTGAGACCCTTTTCCATGCTGTCGTGTAACGCGGCCATTACCTGTCGAAGCTGTTCGTCAGAGAGAATCATACATTTGCAGGCGTCTAGTACCTAAAATAAACCAGACAAATTTAGAAGCATCGGATATTTAATGCTACTATTGCCATATGTATTATTCACCGAGTGAGAGCGTACCTTCGCGGCGCTCTGTCTCGGACCCGTGCGCCACGTTAGCTCTGGTCTAGGTAAATTCGAAGAAATCGCTGTCACCCACACGAAGCGCAGCTTCGCAGTGCTTTGCGGATGACGGTGATTTTTTGTGAATTTACTTCTTCAATTTCTTTTCTGGAAAAGTTGAGAATAGGAGTTCTTGTGCTAATTTCGAATGTTTCACCTTTTGAGGTATCTCTGCCATTTGACATTGGAATTCTTTAGAGCTCTCCATCTCAACTAATGAGTTTCCCTCATTCTTCCTCATGGGAAACCAAAGTAGTCGCTCGATTTGCTTTCTTTTTGGAGGTTCGTTGAGAAAAGGTGTGGGCACGGAACCCCTTTCGGACTGCTCTTTTGGTCTTCACTGAAAGGGAAAAATATGCAGAGGAATGGTGTCGCTGCTACAAAAAACTCTATTTTTCCTAGGTCCTAGGTCTCTCTCAGGCATTTTTAGAAAGTTCACGAAAGTGCTAGTGGCGAGACCTTTTAATAATTCTGTAAGCACCAAAAAATTCCCATACGAGCTTCCGTTACTTTAGAAGGCCTGCGCCCGTTTTGGTAGCTTAGATTCTGCGCGAACGATGCTGCATTGAGAAAAGCTGCATGCGAAGGAAGAAATCAAGAGGATTAGGGTTGCCTGAACTCTAGCTGTTTAATTCTGTCCACCTGGGCTCCGTACTCGCTTGCCGTTAGGGCTTAGTAACCACATGCATGTAATCTCTTTGCTTTCGAGCTTTCATCGGTATAGTGAAAGTTTGTGTGTGTGTGTATGTGTGTGTATGTGTGTGTATGTGTGTATGTGTATGTATGTATGTGTGTATGTTACTTTTAGAAATCGCGGAACATCAATCGATCAGCACCAAATTTTGCAGGTGGACCCTCCAGAGGCCGGCAGAAGTTATAAGCTATTGTCGATCTGATGTTATCGATTAATTTATCGATTTTATTGATTTTTTGCTGTTTTCGCCCACAGACTGGCTGGAACATGCCTACTAGGGTTCTTCAATACGCTGAACACGTATACACGAAATACGAAATATTGCACGAAATATTGATTTATCGATTTTATTGATTTTCCGCCCGTCTCCATAGGGAGGTGAGGACATGTCTGTTGGTGTCACCCAATATGCTGAGTATAAGTATGACTATCATTTTGCACAAAATATTGATTTGTTGATTTCACCGATTTTTCTCATTTTCGTTCTAAGTCGGGCAAGCACATATCTACTGCGGTTTCCCTATACGCTGAAAACGAATATGATGACAGCATTGCACGAAATATTGATTTATCGATTTTATTGACTTTTCGCCATTCTGGAGCGGTGGTTCTATTGGGATCATTAATGAGCTGTATAGGAATATGAAAACTATTTTGCACGAATACATTAATTCAGTCTCAACGAAATAATTTTGTTAGCTTTTTGCCTTTGCGAACCCGCCTCTGGCAGAAAAGTGTCGCTTGACCCTCTCCAATGTGCTGGTCATCAACATTATGGGCATTTTTAATAAATTTGTCGGCAGTAGCTATTGCCCACAGCAGTGTGAAATAGCCGGGACAGTGAAACACGAGAGGAGACTGCTACGGCAGCAAGTTCTGTATGATTGCAGAAAATCTTTCCGATAAATGTGTGGAACCCTTCTCGATCCTCTCTCCTCTTTTTCCTGCGAATGCTCTCACTTAGCACCGAAAATCTTACATATTGTAGGACAGAAAGAAATCGGCATTTCCACGACCATCTCAGGCGATGAGTCACCCGGCGACAAACACACAAGTTTCGGAATACTTGGCAAGCGCTTTATTACAAGGGATGCCATTAAATTACCTCTTTATTAATTTCACTCCTATCTATTCCGGCAACCATGCGGTCTTGTTCAGAACTGGCGAGGGTGAGCAGCCATTTGAATATTGCTCTGTACACATCGGCGAGAACTTGGCACTTCCCTTAAAATCAAGTCCCAAAGTGCAGAATAAAAAAAACTAGCAGTGAGATATGTGGCACCAAAATAAGAGAAATGCAGTTCAGCAAAGTGTCCTGTCAATTATTCACATATGTTGTCAAGAACTATACGAGAAGGAAA
Source organism: Ancylostoma caninum (assembly GCA_037903475.1). NCBI lineage: Eukaryota > Metazoa > Nematoda > Chromadorea > Rhabditida > Ancylostomatidae > Ancylostoma > Ancylostoma caninum. The sequence goes on from JBAJFG010000079.1 coordinate 1,675,633, forward strand.
TGACATCGGCTAATATTAGGTTGTCGGAAAAAATTCTCGCCACTTTTGAACATCTTTTTCAAACCTACCAGTCTCATCGTGCGGCTAAGGTCGGACTCTCAGGCTTTTTTTGGGCATGCTCCGCTCGCCTCGCATTCGTGAGGATGTTCCCCTCTACAGATCGCTGGCATACCACTCCCGCAGGCGTGGACCCGTGCGCGCCGAGCCCTTCGCCACTATTGAACGACAGCGCACCTTTAGCACACCGTTGGTCCCGATTCTAGGCGTTTCCCCACTTTTCGACGCCTGTGCACTCCTATCACAACCTAGTGTACCCGTCTCACCCACCTATGGGCGCCGGTGCGACACTCTCGCAGTTATGAACCCATCCAACGACGTTCCGCCTCTTGGATGCCAGCACATCGCTCCTATAACAGTAGACCGTTTCCTACCATTTCCCTAATGCTCGCGCCGGCGCAACCCTCATCCGTGTCTGTCCTCGTTTGCCTGGTTCCTCCCATTCGTTAAGAAGGTGTCCTAACCGTCTCTTTCCTTTTATACGGGCCTGTAATCTCATTTATTCCGACCGTGTTGAAGTCGGTCATTGGAAGGGCTTAACGTGTCTGAACATGACAAAAGTGGCCTGAAACGCAAGGTAAAAATCAAAATTTGCCACATTTTCGTACACAACTTGATGCTGAACACGATGGTGTAGGTGTTTTCCTTTTTGAGGTGGCTGGTTCTCGTGTGTGTGTGTGTGTTGTGTGTGTGTGTGTGTGTGTGTGTTTGTGTGTGTGTGTGTGCTCAACCAAAAATGTCAGGACATGCGGAGGACAATAGCCTTCATTTCTTGAGGAAGTTTATTGGTCATGCGGTAACCGCCTACTTCGGGACATGCCGAGGAGGTAATCGCTGGGGCTGCCTATTTTTCCACTACTTAATAGTCCTGCACTCCTATAATAACGTATAATACGCTTTTTACAGTCATAATTACTCTGGAAATTTCTCTCACAATGATGTTTATTTAGTTTCTTGTTGTCATATTCACTGTAAAATTGGCATTCATCTTTTAAGACTCTGAAGTGTCTCTTTGCAATTTGATCGGACTTCCTACTTACGAAAGCATCTATTTTGGTTCCTGACACAGAATATACTCAGGCAAAGTATCGCACACAAGCGTAGGACTACTGCAGGGCACCCGAAGGGCTTGGTCAGGAGACCTGGTCTGTTACAGACCGCAAGTCCCAATTTAGTCCTCCGCAAGTCCCGTAACCCTCCTTCGCATGTTCCGAAATGGGATTTTTTGAGCAAAAGTTATCACCTCCACTACCGCTCGAGGATTTCGAACTGACCTACCGATCACTTACCATTGCTCTTCAATTGCTTCACTGCTTTACCTCTGCTCCATCCGTACCCACACCCGAGGGACTACTCGAGGCGTTTTTTGTTATCATAGTGCATTCCCAAGAGAAAGGAATGTTACAGAGCTCTATCTACATCAATCACTACCAAACGTTGAGTGCATAACTTCTAAGGGCCTGTGGAGATTTTGGCACACTTTCCGCCAAGAACTATGAACTGCTTTACGCTTCACACCGATTTCATTGATTTTTGCTTAATTTTGTCCTGAAATCGCTGATGATATGTCTATTGTTGTTCGATATGACAAGTTCAATTTGTTTGATACACTGAACACAAATATATCTGCGGTTTCGTATAAAATCATAGGTTAGACCACTCATTTTACGTTGTTTGTTTTACGTTCATTGTTTTAGGTCTTCGATCGGGGGATAGTGAGTACCCATAGTGCAGTAGTGATAGTGCCCACTGAGGTCTTCTAATGCGCTGATCACAAATATGTCGGAAGTTTTACGGCAAATATCGGCTCATTGACCGTTTATTATTTTTTTTTATTCAAACTAATTTTCAACTCTCATTCAGGGGTGGGTCAGTGAGGAAATGTGCATTATGCTCATGAAACGTCCACCCAATTTCAAATAGTATGATCCCATACGATGTAAGGTCTCATGAAACCCATGGAAATCTACCTTGAAAAGTCACAGAGACGAGCAACTCCACGCTGGTTTCGTGGGCTTAGCCACCTTTTGCCATAGCTCCAGTCCTGAAGACTAAACAGCAGTATCACTACGAGTATTCTCGTATTTGCAGCAGGTTTCGATTTGTGCGTTAATATAGAGAAAATCTTTCCGATTGCAAAAGTGCGCAATTTTCGACGTTATAGAAAAGTATTAGAAAGCTTCACCTCTCGATTTCCTCGAGCAACACTCATTTCCTGGTCAGGCTACAGTTAATCTCCGTAATCTGATCAGGCATAACACGTAGCCTGGCCTGGAAACAGCGAGGCCTGGAGTCCGTATAGGCAACATCTGAAGTTTGAGTCAGTTCTGATGTTGACCCGTAATTTCTCCAAGCAACACAAAGAAGTGCTGATTCAGCTGTAAGCTCTTAAAAAACATGGTACTGATTGATGTAGATAGAGCTCTGAAACATTCCTTTCTCTTGGGAATGCACTATGATAAAAAAACATTAGTGGCCGCCTCGAGTAGTCCCTCGGCTGTGGGCACGGATGGAGCAGAGGTAAAGCAGCGGACTGTGAAGCAATCGAAGTGCAATGTTAAATGATCGGTAAGTCAGTTCGAAATCCTCGAGCGGTAGTGGAGGTGATAAGTTTTGTTCAAAAACCCCCATTTCGGAACATGCGGAGGAGGGTACCGGGACTTGTGGAAGACTAAGTCGGGACCTGCGGTCTGTAACAGGCCAGGCCTCCTGACCAAGCCCTCCGGGTGCCCTGCCGTAGTTCTACGCACGTGTGCGATACTTTGTCTGAGTGTGTGTTTGTGTTCTACTTCAATACAAGTAACAGTTAAGCAAAATGTGTGTCATCACTATTCAGAGGAACACTGCCAGTAACAGTGGAGTTTGCCGTTAGCAGCTGCAAGTGGGTGGTTCCATCATAATTCCACCAAACACTGAGTACTGGTTTATGAGGAGGTAGTTCTTGTTTTGGCAGTGGAATCCAGGTTACCAGAGTCCGAGCCATCTGTACTTCCTCTTGTTATTTAGCTAAGGAACTTACTTCATGGCTCCGGTATCCAAATGGATGAGCCAAGTGAAAGTCTGTGAAAGAGTTACAGAGTTCTTGCACGCATCTCTCTGCACTTGGAGCTAACTGTCACTCGAATTATCTCAAACCACGTTGAATCTATACTGAATATGTCCTATTACCCTGCCTGTTCAAGGCGATGCAGATGAGCAGCTCTTATATGTGAGACGTGAAGCTCCTCCGCCAGCATATGGATATCAGTCCATGGATTCTCTTAAATCAGCTTCAAGAGGCGCTCGCCAACACTGCATTCTGTCGGTGAGATTCTGGTTTATCTCAAACCGAAACAGCGGTCTTTAAACGCGGTAAGCCGAAACTGCGGTATGGTTAAACAAAATTGAGGGGCCTTTGGTGTAGCGTGCATTCCCCGCCATTTCGCTTGCTTTCCTGTTTTTCATGAATTCGTAGAGCAAACAATGCTCGAACATGCTTGAAGCGAATGACCTGTTTCTCGCCCATAATCCTGACAGAATGCGAAAACAAATTCGGACAAAGTAGATTATTGACTGATCTTTATATATGTTTTGAACAATGAGTTCTACAAAAATCTTGAAAATTTTGACAAGACAGGAAACGAAATGGTGGGAACTTTTCCGACAACCTAAAATTTCGTATGCAAAAGAAAGGGAAGGGTAGGTCCAACTCAGAAACAGGGATGAGGAACGAACAAACTAACACAGCTTGAATGTGGTTTCGACAAACCCACTCACACACCATTTCAGTAAGAAGTTAACGTCTCTCGTCATTTTGAGTATCTCCAGACTTCGCCAGCAAAGGTGGCGACTGCCACGATTGCCACGTAACATCGCCATGGATCGCCGCCAGACGAAGCTCATCGCCCGTACTCTCGAAGATGTGCCCAAAATGAACTGACGATGAAGTGGTAGCGATAGTGGAAACCATGCCTATCGATCGCCACGCACCATCAGTTATCATCTTTCTCACTTTTGAAGTCTTCATTCACTTTATCCATGTGGCGATAGTGACGACAGCCGGGTGTAGTGGCGATCGCCACGATCGTCGGGGAGGCGAAGTCTGGGGATACTCTAACGCGAATGAGACCGCACGACGTAAGAGGGATGATAATCGATGGGCCAATAGCTGACAAACAGCGGGCGGAACCACGCATGTTGCGGGCCAAACGCGCTGTCGGGCGAATCGCGGGCGGAATGCAGAGTCATTTAGGCTAAAGCACCACCACCGTCGGGGTTCGGCCCGCTATGTGAATACCAGTCTGGCCGTCCGGCTAACGCCGGACTTCCAGACTTCCACTGATGCTCGCTTCGCTCGCATACTCCGCATACGATGCAGAAAAAAGTGGACAGATTTAGTAGATCCCGTATCCCCCGAGTAAGTCCATCGACTTTTGGAAGGCTCTCGATCGCGTGAGCGGTAGCCTTCCTCCACGTGGGAGACGTAATTTCTTTTGATTGGCTCTAGTGGCCGTTGTTAATTGGAAGTAGCCGATTCGGTGGGAATGCTCTCTTGAAATAATCTATCTTTAGCAGGTTGTTGTGGTAACTCAAGTGATAAGGGTCTGCCCATGTATAAAAACAGAGTGAAGGGTGGGATCGATTCAGATAGAATAGGACTGGAATGAGGAGGGGAATGCGGATTGGAATAACGTGCACCTAGGTAACATAGGTAGAAGGAATAGCCGGAACGGGTGCCAGGTCACCATTCATGAAGAAATTCACCTAGGCCATGACGAACTTCCTTTTCTGGACGCGGGCGCCCTTATCACAACACTGCACAGTAATGCGTTTCCCCACCTTTGGGCACCCTTATCACAGTGGTGGCCCCATCTCCCCCACTTCTGGGCGTCGGCGCACATTTATCACAGTGGTGGACCCGTCTCCCCTACTTCTGGGCGCCGGCGCACCCTTATCACAGTGGTGGACCCGTCTCCCCCATTTCTGGGCGCCGGCGCACCCTTATCACAGTGGTGGACCCGTCTCCCCCACTTCTGGGCGCCGGCGCACCCTTATCACAGTGGTGGACCCGTCTCCCCCACTTCTGGGCGCCGGCGCACCCTTATCACAGTGGTGACCCGTCTCCCCCACTTCTGGGCGCCGGCGCACCCTTATCACAGTGGTGGACCCCATCTCCCCCACTTCTGGGCGCCGGCGCACCCTTATCACAGTGGTGGACCCGTCTCCCCCACTTCTGGGCGCCGGCGCACCCTTATCACAGTGGTGGACCCGTCTCCCCCACTTCTGGGCGCCGGCGCACCCTTATCACAGTGGTGGACCCGTCTCCCCCACTTCTGGGCGCCGGCGCACCCTTATCACAGTGGTGGCCCATCTCCCCCACTTCTGGGCGCCGGCGCACCCTTATCACAGTGGTGGCCCCATCTCCCCCACTTCTGGGCGCCGGCGCACCCTTATCACAGTGGTGGCCCATCTCCCCCACTTCTGGGCGCCGGCGCACCCTTATCACAGTGGTGGCCCCATCTCCCCACTTCTGCGCCGGCGCACCCTTATCACAGGTGGACCCGTCTCCCCCACTTCTGGGCGCCGGCGCACCCTTATCACAGTGGTGGACCCGTCTCCCCCACTTCTGGGCGCCGGCGCACCCTTATCACAGTGGTGGACCCGTCTCCCCCACTTCTGGGCGCCGGCGCACCCTTATCACAGTGGTGGACCCGTCTCCCCACTTCTGGGTACCGGCGGGGCTTTACCACAACGTTGCCCCGTCCCCCCACTTTTGGGCGCCGACGCACCCTTATCACACCGTTGGACCCGACTCCCCCACTTTTGAGTGCCGGCGGGGCCTTGTTACAGCGGTGGACCCGTCTCCCCACTTACGGGCGCCAGCGCACCCTTATCACAGTGGTGGACCCGTCTCCCCCACTTCTGGGCGCCGGCGCACCCTTATCACAGTGGTGGACCCGTCTCCCCCACTTCTGGGCGCCGGGCACCCGTCCCGTCTCCCCACTTCGCCGGCGCACCCTTATCACAGTGGTGGACCCGTCTCCCCCACTTCTGGGCGCCGGCGCACCCTTATCACAGTGGTGGACCCGTCTCCCCCACTTCTGGGCGCCGGCGCACCCTTATCACAGTGGTGGACCCGTCTCCCCCACTTCTGGGCGCCGGCGCACCCTTATCACAGTGTGGACCCATCTCCCCCACTTCTGGGCGCCGGCGCACCCTTATCACAGTGGTGGACCCGTCTCCCCCACTTCTGGGCGCCGGCGCACCCTTATCACAGTGGTGGACCTGTCTCCCCCACTTCAGGGCTCCGGCGCACCCTTATCACAGTGCTGGAGCCGTCTCCCCCACTTCTGGGCGCCGGCGCACCCTTATCACTGTGGTGGACCCGTCTCCCCCACTTCTGGGTACCGGCGGGGCTTTACCACAACGTTGACCCCCGTCCCCCCCCCCTTTTTGGCGCCGACGCACCCTCATCACACCGTTGGACCCGACTCCCCCTTTGAGTGCCCACGGGGCCTTGTTACAGCGGAGGACCCGTCTCCCCACTTACGGGCGCCAGCGCACCCTTATCACAGTGCTGGACCCGTCTCCCCCACATCTGGACGCCGGCGCACCCTTATCACTGTGCTGGACCCGTCTCCCCCACTTCTGGCGCCGGTGCACCCTTATCACAGTGGTGGACCCGTCTCCCCCACTTCTGGGCGCCGGCGCACCCTTATCACAGTGGTGGACCCGTCTTTCCCACTTCAGGGCTCCGGCGCACCCTTATCACAGTGCTGGAGCCGCCTCCCCCACTTCTGGGCGCCGGCGCACCCTCACTGTGGTGGACCCGTCTCCCCCACTTCTGGGTACCGGCGGGGCTTTACCACAACGTTGGCCCCCGTCCCCCCACTTTTTGGCGCCGACGCACCCTCATCACACCGTTGGACCCGACTCCCCCTTTGAGTGCCCACGGGGCCTTGTTACAGCGGTGGACCCGTCTCCCCCCCTTCTGGACGCCGGCGCACCCTTATCACTGTGGTGGACCCGACTCCCCCACTTTTGAGTGCCGGCGGGGCCTTATCACAGCGTTGGACCCGTCCCCCCATTTTTGGGCGCCGACGCACCCTTACCACAGTGGTGGACCCGACTCCCCCACTTTTGAGTGCCGGCGGGGCCTTATCACAGCGTTGGACCCGTCCCCCCATTTTGGGCGCCGACGCACCCTTACCACAGTGGTGGACCCGACTCCCCCACTTTTGAGTGCCGGCGGGGCCTTATCACAGCGTTGGACCCGTCCCCCCACTTTTGGGCGCCGGCCTACTCGACCTACTCGACCGTTACGATATCGCAGATATCAACTAATGTGTTATCGATGTTAGTTCACCGCTCAATACTGATTCGGAAACTGAATGGACTAATTTCGTAACGCTCTGACACACACGTACACTCACAGACAGACAGACTAAGCGCGTTATTATAAGTAGTGATAGTGATAGTGATAGTGAATGTCGGGCATCGGCCCGCTTTTCGCAGCCACTGACCGCCGGCAAATATCTCCAAAAAGCGGTCTGAACGACCACATATTTCGGCTCAATAAGAAAAGGGTTCGGTCGGAATGGTTGGTTGGTGGTAGTACGCACGTGATAAAGGATGAAGGCAACACCGGTATGGAAGAAGTTGCGGCAGCGTGGATGGCCTAGTGGATAAAGCAGCGGACTCTCAGTCATTCATAAAGAATGGTCAGGTTCAAACAGCCATCTTTTCGAATTTCTGATGAGAATTTGCATATTTGTGCTGATTTATACTCCGGTGGATCACTCTGGATCCACAATATCTTCGAACCGGAAGGTGCTCCGTGCGAGACTGTGTGCAAGCAGTGACTTAGCTGCCAGAGGTTGTTACGGTGCAGCGGTCCAATTGACAGGAATTGTGGAGAATGCTGCGTTGCGCGCTGGATTGGGAGCAGTAGCGCCTGGTGGTTTGCGGGCTCACGGGGCCTGAACGTGGATAGTACTGGGGCGGATAGGAATGCAGGCCCCACTTTCAGCAGCTCTACAGCGGCCTGAACGCCGCTACTTCTCGGGCGAAAACACCGAAACGCTCGTTCCGACCCTCGCCCCCCGATCGTTTCGAACGGGATTTGCCCCCGAAATTGTCTGAGTTTGGAGGCGATCCAAGGCGATGTAACGTAGTAATCGATACGTATATTTCTATCCTCTCTTATATAGTTGTCTCTTATAGCACCGGTTTATTTTGATTCATTTTGAACTGGCAAAGTATGGCGGTACTCTTCGAAGGACTTGTTCAACCGCTTCAAAATTGGCAGTGATTGGCCGGACAAAGGTCATAGAATCAGCATAACAATTGTGATTGATAAAATAGAGCAACGGGGTACAGTTGTCCAAACGGCTGATGCTTCCAAATAATAGGGTAGTGCCGATCAATACATGTTTGTTTCCGCTAGTAATCAGTTTTGAATCGTTTTTTACTTATGTTGCAGCAATGCACCTTCACTATTCACTATTTGGCTGGCGCATAATTGTCCAAATATTTCTTGAAGCTTGTCAAATATTTAAACTCTCCTTCGCCAACGTTGCTATCAAAGAGAAAATCCCACCATTTTCACGACTCAGTGGAACAATGGTAATTGCTCTGAAGCCGACGGGAAGTTGTCTCTTGTAGCTGCTAGAAACAGCGTAGCTGAGAAGTCAAGAATGCACATTAGAATGAACTTCTCAGCGGAAGATATTATCATCTCATCTCAGACAAACCATCTCAGACAATTTCAGGGGCACATCCCATTGCAAAGGAGAGAGGGAGCCGTTCAGGCCGCTGTAGCGCCGCTGAAAACGGGGCTTCCATTACTATCCGCCCGAACGCTGTCCGCGTTCAGGCCGCCATGAGCCCGCACATCATCAGAAGCTACTGCTCCTAATCCAGCGCACAACGCAGCATTCTCCACAATTCCTGTCAATTGGACCGCTGCACCGTAACAACCTCTGGCAGCTAAGTCACTGCTTGCGCACAGTCTCCACGGAAGAGCCCGGATTCGAAGCCATTGTGAAACCAAAGTGGTCCATCGGAGTACAAAACCAACACAGGTAAATTCTCGTCAGAAATAGGAAAAGATGCCTGATGATTTTGGAGAGTCCATCCATGCTTTCTAGTGCTAGTTTTCTTCTATCACTGAGCGGATTCGAACCAACCTAACCATTGTTTAAGAATGATTGAGAGTCCGCTGCTTTATCCAGTAGGCTTTAGGTCTCTTCCATCCTGGTGTTGCCTTCATCCTTTATTACGTGCCTACTATCACTAACAAACCATTCCGACCGTGAAAAATCCTTATTGAGCCAAAATGTGTAGTTGTTCAAGCCGCTTCTTGGAGGTATTAGTCAGTCGTCGGTGGACGAGAAAAGTGGGCCGATGCCCGACACTCTTTATATTTCGGGCCCAACCCCGAATGTGGTGCATCAGCCCGGATGATTCTGCGTTCAGCTCACTATTCGCCCGACAGCGCGTTCGGCCCACAACATGTGCGGTTCCGCACGCTGTATGCCCGCTATGGGTCCTCGTTCCAAGGTTCCAGTGCCCCCGAAATTGTACGAGACGCCGCACCCTCAGCAAGCTTTTGCTGAAGAATGAAATCTCTCGTTTTCTGGCCGTAAATTTCGAAATTCTCTGCCAAATGAACCCGGATCTTATGCGATTTTCGACATTCCTCTGAAAATTGAAGTACACTTTTGTGCTCAGCGGCTAGCATATGTTCGACTGATGCAGGATTCTCGAATGCGATGAATGCGAATCTCGAGCTGATACAGTGCCTTTAACAACGATCTCTCGGTAAATCTTCAAACAGGTCCTAATTCTCACCCGAATCTGATGACATCGTCGGTATTCGATATTGACGTTAGTAGAGAAGACGACCAGGCGAGGGACTGGTAAGTAGAGGAGTGGCGGGAGGAACCTACCAAGCTCATGTAAACAGATGAAGAACGATGTTCGCATTGGATGAGTCTAGGATATAAAATGAAAAAAATGCTGCAATTCCACAGCAACTGTCTCTCCGGCACTTTTAGAAGAGTAGCCGAGCACTATCTCTGCATTTGTCAGTCGTTCTACCTCAACTGTGAGCTAAAGCTAAAACTACAGTGTATCGGAGTCCGATCTGGTCGGATAGGAAAAGATACATATCGATCCTTATTTGTTTTTATTTATTTATTTGTCTAATACAGCCCTGTAAAGGTGTGCCATCAAAAGTCGCACTATTAACTAAAATTCAACGGAGGAACTCAAAGGAAAAAAAACTCGTTATAACACAGTAGTTACAATTAGTACATACATAAAACTATAAACTCAACTCACTCGGCCTGCATTTGAACAGAATACTTCACTTGGATGAGGAATGGAGGATAATCTCCCCATCAGTTCCCAAGTCTGTTGTGGTTATTTCTGAGAGGGTAAAGAAGTGCGAGCAGTAAGTGAGGAAATGCGTGACTTTTGAGGTTATTCTTTGGAATGTTGGATGCATTCACACCTTGGTGTGACATAATTCAAGCATTTCAAGAGGGACAGCCAAAAATTACTCAGCATTAGGTGGGGCCAGTATCAGGTACTCTTGATGAAGTTACAGACCTTGGAGATAATCACGCCCTGAGAACGCAACTAGAAGGGTCCATTCTGGGGCTGGTGGTGAAGCACTTCTTTGATCTGGTACGAACCCCAGGCGTGACGTCAGATGGATGCTCGCCGACTCTTTCCCTTCGCTGAGGCGAAGTACCCGAACACCAAGTTTCCACCATAAGACTCAATTTTCACTTTCAAGAGGACAGCAGGAAAACGCGCATAACCCAAGTGAGCTCGCAGAAGACCTACCAGAATAATATCCATGTGTTGAGAACTGAGGTGAGTCGACCAGGTGAATGTGACAGAACAAATAAATCAAATAAATAAATTAATAAACAATCATGAGGATTGAGGGCAAAACACAGCCAGAGAAATACATATACCAGCGGAGAAACCATTGGATTGATGGACAGAGGTAGTGCATATATTAGGCTATGTCTTCATATCCTAACGAGCCTAGTAAGTCAACACCTAGCAAACGTTGTTTGAGATTGCTAGAGCTCTTTGAATCCCATCAGTAACGGAGGCAGCTTGTTGAGGTGTCGAGCTACTCGACAGCAGAAGGAGTTCTGATGAAAATGCTTGCGAGAGCTGCATAACCTAGGACAAGTTATGTAAGTTAAAGCCACATCTGCGAGAGGTGGTGAGATTAAAGGTCCACAACTTGGACGGCTTTAGACTTACCTCTCCCCATCGTATTTTGAATCCTAAAACTATATCCGCAGTTTTTGTTTTCGCAAAGTTTTGAGACCTAAAACCTGTAGCCTGGGGCCGTAGTAATCTCTCCAGTAAGCTGACTATGAATAATCATTTCCCATTCGACTTACTTTAGTGAGAGGTTGGAATGAAGCTAGCTCACAGCGAGCCTAATGATCGGGTTTATCAACGGGTTGTTATCGTCGACGTGATTAAACAATATTGTATCATTGGTGTGTCTGAACGTGTGGAGCTTCCTTAGAGTTATTCCAGGCAAAGTACTTATTACTTTTTCGATATTGATGCGATGGTTTGTTTTTGGGCTTTTACACCATTGTTAGCGTACAAGAAACATATTGAGAAAAATAGCTTAGTAATGGTTCGAAACTCGAATGTTATCAGCAACGTTTGCATACATTTTCAAATTTTCAAACTAATCATCACTAGAGCTCCATGAGAGGCAAGTTTACTAAATTCAAAGACTATAGGGAGGCGGGGAACTATTCATGCCCTTAGGTAGCCGTTATACTCATCGTGGAGTATAGCACCATGTGTCGCCGTCGCCGGGCACCGACGTCACAGTCGCCAACATTGGCGGCCGACGTCGCTGGTGACATTCGGTCGCCGATTTTGGCGATCGCCCGTCGCCAGCGCCGCGACGCCCCGCCCACAATCGATGCGCACCGGCCTTATAGTCGCCAGCGACGGTGGCGTAGGGTGCCACAGTCCTCGAGTGTTATCCTGCTTACCTAACCCATTGACTGCTGCGTGGCCCATCGATGAGCTGCTTTTTGTCAGGTGAGAAGACGCGGTCAATCTGTGATTTGCTACTCACCCATTTACAGTCTTCGTCAAGAAGGTATACGGATTGCACGTGCGGTTGCACAGCACTGCGGCCGCAGAATCGCTGTGGAGCGTACTCGACCCTATCACATAAAGCACGCTCTCTTCGCAGTCATCGTTCGGATCCCACTGCGTCCCTGCAGTCACGAAATCCGTTTTTCTTTAGATGGACCGTAGACTCATGCTCATGACATTCAGACCCATGCTCACACATTCAGACTCTTCCATTAGACTTGTACCATGCAAAATATTAGAGAAAAAGGGCTAAACTCGTGCTCATGGAAAACGTTTTTTTTGTGGGATTTGGCTAAACTGATCATTGTTTTCGTCTTCACTATGATGGTAAAGCAAGGAATATAGCCAAACTGTGAGAGCAAAATCAGCGTGTGGGCTGCCTTTATAAGCTTTATTAAAAGTGAAGAGAGCAATGCGTTGATATGGAAACCATTGGGAGAAATAGATAAGAAATGTACAAATAAGCGGAGTTCTAATTCATCCTGTTTTTAAAAAGTGTCGAAAACAACAGAAAAAAACCACGGTGAAATTAATTTGCTTTCGAAGCTATTTCTGCAGAACCGCTTGAAAAGATTTCCCACAGGCATTAACTACTATCATAGAAGGAAACACTGAAAGTCACTGGATAGGTGAAAATGAGCTTGAACTGAATTATATAATTAATAAATAGATATATGAGCGGACCTCATACGCATGGAATTAGTTGGCCCAAGGAACTTCAGCCTCTCAGTGCTTATAGACGAGCACAAAGAGACGCGGAGCAGCACTCTGGCTACCACAACCAATGCAAGTCTTCCCATTCCCTGCAACACTACGGCGTATTCCGCTGTACCGTAAGAGCCTCAACGTTTGAATTTCCCTGTGCGTGCTGATAATTGGTTACTGAAGACGACTAGCTCCAATAATGTGTCCTCCAAAAATTCCAGCATCAATTTCCTCTCGCCACAATTGCTATTTTTTCAACTTCACCCAATCATAAGTGAAGAGCAACAATGGCGTCTACATATCTGCAGAATAAGGACACGGTTATGGACGAGATCAAATCCAAAGCCACTCAGTTGATTAGCAGTTTCTTTTATTGACACTCTGGAACATAATCACAGAAACGTCTCCAACTATAGCAGTATGTGTCCAGAAATATTACTTTTAACTTCCACACGTTAACATCATTTCTGTGCTTATAATGTTTTCGCGAATCACTGAATTCGCTTCCTTCTACAATTCAGAGGCGTCCACCTTGGACAGCAATGAACATCAATTCTCGACGCCTTTTGAGATCCTAGGAGAGCAAAAAGGTGTAGGCAAAGGCCTAGTTGAGAGACTGCATAAAATGTCGAAATAGGGAAACATTACATACAATAACGGCCGATAGAAGTGCATTTTTTTCGCGGACTCGCGACGCCACTGCGCCGCGAACGTCGCCGTTTTGGCAAATCGTAGACTTCTTTCTTCCAGTTTTTCATCCCATTTCATGTTTTCTTCGTTCGTTAGTGTGGCATCATCTTTGTCTATTATATTCGCCTCGTATGTCACTGTAGCGTTTTTTATAGCTGCTGTTCTTTTCTGCTTTCATTCGGAGACGAAATTTCCACCAAAGAAGGCCAACTTTGTGAATGCTTCTCAACTTTTGGTTTGGATGTCCTAACCTTCTGTTAAGGTTAGAACTGTTACGTTGTTGAAATTATACTTGACATGTAACAACTATCGAATTCTCTTCCGTGCAGACCGCTCTTTTTCACTTGAAATGATTTTCGCTAAACTCAATACATAAGAGATCCAAACCGAAAATTGGAAGAAAACGTTTACGCAGTTGGCCTTCTTCTTCTTTCCTTCCTTCCTTAACCGTGTTCAGCACCTCTAGCAATCCCGCAGCGCAAAACTTCAGCGAGGAAATTAAATAGAAAGTTTGCTTGCATATTTTATTTCGCACTTTTTTTGACAGCCCGGAACATGCACCACTTCCGAAAGAAGTCCTGAAATATGCAAAGCGAACTGAGAACGTGCTCTGAGCTATACTAGTGTACGTTGCCTACGGGGCCGGACGCGAAGTACATAGATGAGAGAAGCAAACCAACTAAATACCAGCAAAATCACGCAGCGACGCCGCTAATGCAAATAAAAAAGTAGCATTTTTACGCAAGTTAGAGACACAAAAATGAAGGTGAACACTACAATCTCTTAGGTGAACGTTCGAGGACAGCGGTACAAAGCTTAAGCCAAGAAATCATTTGTTTTTGTCAAAGGCAAACAACCCTTCTAGAATTCGATTACCCTTACGATCCTCAGGCTGATTTTTCAACTTCTGCAAAGGAATGTACATCATAAGGGTAATTTATACTGGATGCGTGCGACTGACGCGCGTGCGTCTATATGATGAAGAATAGGGCCCAGTCGCATAGCAGTCGCATCGCAGTCGCAGCTCAGACGCACGCGTTTACGACCTCGCGACAGCTGCGCGTTCTTTTCATTGAGGATGTAGATGTCGCGTTGACCGGTCTTCATGGAAAATCCCTTGCAAATGAATGCGTGCGACTGATGCGCGACTGACGCACGCAGCTAGTATAAATTATCCTATATACATCTTGTTGTTGTCCATTAAACGCCACAGTTCCAAACAAAAATTTCCCATACGCGCGTGGACAACATATGATCTCCATCCATTATATCACAATAAAGCTGAAATATACGGGATCACATTCACAAGTATGGAAGAGCTATGAAAACCATAAACGAGATGCGAACCTCTAGTGTAAGTGGGATTTTGACTAGCTTTGACCACTTGTGTTTTCCGTTCCGTGAGATTTTGAGGATCAGGACGGATGTAGGTCTCCACATATGCATCAGGAGCTTGGCTAGTGCTGAGCAGCCCAACATGTTTCACATGGCCTATAAGTAAACAACCAAAGGAACGAGAAGTGAACTTCGCAGAGCTGTGCGTTATCTCTCCTACGAATATGCTCAACTGCATCTTCAAGTACACCTCGCACTGACTGCGATGTGCGTCAGCTCGCATTTCTTCAGTATCTGCAATGGACTGCAAATATTATTAGGTGCGTGCAAAAGTTTCATGGCAGTTGGTGGTAGTTCATCGTTTAAAGTCGTTTTGCCTCTAGCGCTTGCGATATCCTGCAAAGGTTTTCATGGATATTGGTAGCCTGGAACATTTGCTACCTTTATTACTTTTGGCTCGGGTCGACGTCACAGCATTGCTGTGTTTTAGGTATAAAACCAATGATATGTGCCGTAAGCTAATTCGTGGAATTTTGCTTTATGAATTAAAATTCGGATGATCAGCAAAGAAGGGAACCCGTCGCCTTAGTAATGCGTTTGCTTAAGATATCTCCTCCAAAATGCTAGAGGCTGGTGGGTTCTTATCTATTCTAAGCGGAGCTGAGAGCTTGGAAATAGCTGCACAAGCTAGCCAGCAATTTGATCTTCTCAATGGCGTTCTGAAAGAGAAGGTTGTATCGGACCCAATGCAAAGTGAGAAGGACATTACGGGGAAATTAGCCAACCATTTCCCGTTACTTGGAGAAGGGGAAGAATAAAAGAAAAATGGATATTGCGCGAGGGAACAACGATGTCCACGCTGGCAGTTGTGCAAATATTCGATCTAAGAGTGTCCTAGCAACTCTTTTCTCGAGAGGATTGTTATTCTTGATAGAAAACGGGTCATGTTCCACAAAAATACTTTGTTGTCTCAGAATCTAGGTTCCAGCAACTCACCTAAAAATAACCAAAACATTCCTACAGTCAAGAAATTTGTTTGGCCTACCATGGGTAGCAAATTGAGTCAACCGCAATGATTTTTATGCATAGTAATTCCCGAGTAGTACGCTCTTCTGTCTAAAATATTCATGGGAGAATTCTCAAACATAAGGCCAACACAGGCGAACATAACGACGTCCGCTGCTGTTGCGGTATAACGCACGCTGACATGTTACAATTTTGGCAGTGTAAAAAATCGACTACTTGGGCCTCGAAATTCTAAGTTGCCACGTATACTCTTGGGGCCACTCTCCAACAGAATCTCCTCCTATCAAGCTCCTATGTCTGCTTTAAAATCCTTAATGAAGAGTCCCTACTCAAAAACGGTGTGTGCCGCTTTTTCAACTATTAACCTGTAAAGTTTTATGGTTCTGGAAAATTTTTTCCTATGCTATATTGGCTACATTACGCTGATGCCAACACTTTTTGGTTTGAACAAAAATGCTGATATTGAGCCGAGTTATGGCGTTTTGAAAAATTAGGTGCAACTGTCCCGGAACTTTTGCACACACCTAATACAATCATGAGCGAGAGCAAAGGTGCACACAAACTATAACCTGCCGCTTAGTGATAAAAAAGAAAAAACGTAAAATTCCGCTACGGAAAATATGAACAAACCATACGAAAATCCAGTCGTGGAGACAACAAACATCAAAGTCTACGAATCCACTTGTCTTATGAACAAGGAAGAAAGCGAGAAAAGCTCTTTCTCTGATAACTGTGCTGGACGAACGCAAACCAAACGGGGTAAAGGTTTGGTTAGAAACCCTAGCAGCAACGGTTGCCAGTTGCTACCATGCTCCCCTCGATTGCTGCTCAATCTGTCGGCCCTTTAACAGCAATGGCTGAGGGACGGCAGCAATCAAGGGGAGAATGGCAGCAACTGGCAACCGTTGCTGCTAGGGTTTCTAACCGAACCATTACACCGTTCGGACTGCGTTCGTGCTGCACAGTTATCAGAGTTAGCGTGACTATGATGCAGAACAATATTTACTACAAATGCGATGTATTCAATTACGCAAACTAAGAACCTTATTTAGTTTATTTCTATTGTCCGTTATCCCCGTCACTAAATTCAATACTTGAGCTGCTACTAACTCAGTTCTTATTATACCAGTAGTCTTGAAAGTTTTGGGGCTGGAGGTGTGGAACAATGTCTGTAATTCTCATAATTAACATCCCATGATTTACCTTTTTATTCTTTTTTTATTTTTTTCGGATTTCATTAATATTGTTCATCGATCTTCCACATACCACTATCTTACTAACATTAAGGAAATTCTTAAATTGTGTTTCAGCAATGCTAATAAGCAGGCATTAATTTGCACAAAGTATAACAAGGTTTTTTTTATTCAGAAAATCATGACCAGTATCCCTGCAGGGAGTATACTATTACAAATATTTTTTTTGGTAGACTATCTTCTCAATAATAGTTTTTGTTCATTCAACGATTCCCACACTCTTCCACTAATATTAAAAAAAGCTACCATTTACACTGAACTTTTACGAATCGCCCACACTTGTTGCACTAGAAAAGACTTTATAAACAGACTGAATCGAACAAAAAACATACAGTTAGCCATGGATTAGGTCGATCTGTAATAGAAAGCTCATATATACGTTGCTTGTTCAAAAATAATTATATTTTCCATAAATTTGACATAAATACCTCTAGAACTCAGGAATTTGTGAAGGAAATATTTTGTTTACAATATAATTAGCCAAAGATTGCTAAAAAGATGCTGGTTCAGGACTCAAAATACCATAACAAATTAAATCTCTAATCAATAAATACATCCATCTATTCCAGCCATTCAATACATCCATTTAGTCATGATCTATTACAAATAAACAATTCTAATCCAATAAGCCCAGTGCCATATAATCAACATCTTGTTGATTATATGGCACTTGGTACTACCCATTTTTTATGCACATTGCTCACATGTGGTTGGATGTTTATATCAATCGAACCTGATGTAAGTTTTAGAAGCTAAAATTTAAGTAAGTTTATTTCAGAAACATGTGAATATATTGAACATTACTTAATAAACACAATTCAGTAGGTTTCCTTCACCTTACTGATGAGAGAAGGAGGAAACCTACTTTTATGTTTGGTTTTCGTATAAGTTTCATGCACGGGACGAAAACTGAACAGACCACAAGAAATTTCAATATAACTTTAAAATTTGCCTGGAACAAGAAAAACAAGAGAATTGTGACACGAATTCTTCAGCCAACAGGATTGGATTTGCAAACAACAAAGCGAAAGTAAGTCAAAATCACCATTGCTTTGCTTGAGCTTTGAACTTAGAACCCTTACCAATTCTGCCATTAATAAAGAAGTTCGCTTTTCATTAAAAGCATGACGTATAAAGTGAAACAGCACCAATCTATCCATGGTCAACTCAAGACGTTCTTGTTTACATAGGAATTGCAAAAGAACCGGCAGCTAGTTGGCAGAATGACCATTACAGGAAATTGCAAAAAAAAAAAAAACAAAAAACGACATACCTCAAAGGCCTGCAACAGTTTTGTATCAAAAATATTTAGAGTGTATACAGTATTCAATCCTTGAATCGTTCCCAGTAATAGCGTTTGACTTACTAAGGAGACTCATTACATCCTTAAAAACTAAATAACGTTAATCCAATGAGAAACTCAGCAAAGGAAAGAAGGGCGACTCGGAAGTAGCTATGAGCTTAACTTAGCCGGAAATGAGGAGTTGTTGACGACTGTGACCAACATAGTGGAAAAAGAGGTCTGAAAGACCATGAATAACTTATAAAGAACTCACACGACATAAAAAAATAAACATACTAGGGAAACAGTCATATGCAATAATCCACTGGGAACAAAATGATAATAAAGAGGCGGAAACGGAACACGACTAGGACGTAATATTGCAAGCGAGAAAATAATGAAAAGGAGCTATAAGGTGAAGGTGGTTCGTAAAAAATGTGGAGAATAGGTCCGCGTAAATTGTAGCGGAAGTTATGCAATCGAAACACCAAAAAAAGAAGTTTGCTGATGAGCGAAACCTTGATACTTCGACGCAAAACTGTTCCACTTGTGAAAATAAGTAACGGTTATGAAATACTACTACTTCTCCTCCTTCCTTGTTTCCATAACTAGAGACGAGAAACTCCTCAAATTGAATCCGTGGGCCCACTTGGACGAGCAAAGGAGTACGACATGGGGAAACAACACTTCTTAGTACGAGGCAATGAGGAAATTCAAGTGAATTGCAGTTTAGCCAGAATAATGCCCGAATTAGTTTACGCCTAATCGGTGTTTGGTCTCGACTGGGAGATACTGATGAAAAAATACAACACTTGAAAAAAATAGTATGGGGAGCGATGAGAGTCAGATAAGTTACTGGAGAATTACTTATTTGACTCTCCTCGCGTTCGAACACTATTTCTCAAAAATTTCACTAGATGGTTTGACAGTTGGCTTGACGCGTGGCTAAGTTTAACTGAGACGCATTTTTCTGCTTCCTGCGAGTTCGACTGAGAAACCATTCGGCTATCCCACACTCTGGGAAGTCAGTCGAACTTGAATCGTACAAGTTGGCTTCAGAAAACATCTGCGAAGTCAGCTTGAATGACTTCATTGAGAGATTACTACGGGCCCTGATTTTGTAGTCAGACTTATCCGAATCTATCCGACGAGGATCAATACGTATCTTTTGTTATCCGAGCGGATCGGACTCCGATGCACTATAAATGTAGCTACAGTGAACAGGCAGTAGACCAATCTGTGAAGCGGGCCAGCCTCATATTCCGATCATCGTGTGCTATCGAGGCGACTGACAATGAGACCGCATTGTGATAATCGATGTCACTTCTTCGGAGACCATGAAGGTAACTCATGGTCATCCAATCCATGAAGGTAACTCAAGGTCATCCAATCAGCTAAATTTGAAGTTATTTTTTAGTTCTAGCTAGAACTTAGCCGTAATTCATTCACTATGGATTTGACTCAGAAAGGATGAATTCATTGAAGTCTTCTACCTCTGAAGTTTTCGTCTGCAGTCTTTTCGGCCGACGGGCCATTAAATTATGAGAATATCCTTGCCAACACGTGAGCCATGGAAGCGTCCATTTTGACTCGATAGCTGTGATTTCTTTCTTGAGACACTCATTTTGCATCGCATTACGAAGATGAGATTGAATTGTAGCAACAGGTCCAGCAATCCATCAATTTTGTCTCTTCTGTTTCTATGGTTCCAAGTTCGTTTGGCTGGGTAATTGCGCTAGAATTACAAATACATTACCTTGGCGACCACCAGTCCTTAACATTCATGGATATGGTGGTCCACCATCAACATCGTCAACATCGTATAGCCCTGGGCATGCCTCAGGCGACGCGATCAGGTCGCTGCGACGAAGTTTTGCAAGAGCGCTTCAGTCGCGGCAACTAAATCGCTTGAAGAGCATACTTCATTTACTGATTGGCGACGGCATTGAATCATTCGCTGGGTTGATCACACTAGAATTTTGATACTTAAAGGCAGCACCCACGGAAATTTTCGAATTTGAGATTTTATCGTTTTGGATACTCAGCCGTTGTCGCAACAATCCCACGAAGGCTGCACAGTAGTAGATATCAGCATTCTCGAGCTATGAAGAGATAAAGTTTGTGCCGGGGATCAGTTTGGATGAGTAGTGAGATGAAATGAATTGGTGCTTTTGTTTACAATCACTCTCTTTGCATGTGATACCACATGTTTTCATTCCAACCTCTTTCCACTCAGACAATTGCGTCGCCGAACAGCAAGTCGGACCCCCATCAAACCACTTTTTGCATTGGGAGGAGCGTGTATCGACGTTCTGATCCAGCAGAACGTGCTACTCATGCCCCCGACGTGCTGCTCATACCCCGCTCTGCTGCTGGCGCACGTGTGGGAATGTCTGCTGGGGGCACGTGGGGGGGACGTCTGCCATATGTGGGGGTAGGTACCCCGCGATTTCGGGTTCACCCCCAGGCACAACTGGGGGTGGACCCCTTTTCTGCCTGCAATCGACCCCCACAAGTGTCTGAGTACTTCAAGCTCGAGTAACTCGGCCATCTTTTGCAAATCTACTAAATTGGTAGCAATGAAAATCACCTTTTTCGTAGGATTTCATAAAAGTGATCACTCCTTCCGTTTTCGCAATAGCGCTAAGGCTAGGAAAATAGCAAAATCCGTGAGAGCAAAATTTCCGTGGGTGATATAGGTGATGCCTTTAAGCTTTATTCGCATTCGTTTTCCGCACCGCTACAGTAAGCTGTGGTAAAAAGCTTTCTACGTTTGAATTATTGCACTTGGTTGATCTCGAAGATTTTAACGTTTCAAACTAGTTCTAATTCTCTCTTCGACCTAGTGAGCATACTTATTACGTAATTTCTCGGAATTTTGGTTGAACATTCACAATTTGAAAATATGCGAAGTCGATTATGGAGAAAGAATAGGAAATCACCACGAAATACTGGGGTATGGGAACAAATTAAGGGGATACTACTCGGATAAAAGGAAAATTTTACTCATATTTCAGATAAATCTCGAGCAGGAAGTCCGTTACAGTAAAGAACCCGACCGAATCGAAATGAAAGAAACTTCTAGGAAAAAGCAAAAAAGTGGGCGATTCAGCCGCGTCGCAACGTCTAGACGTATCGACGCGACTGCATGAAAGATGAGAGAAGTCGCTGAAGACTTACAAAATGAAGCATGCCTCGGCCGCGACTGACCAGCGATTTGGTCGCCACACCATTCTTCGTGAGATTTTGTAAAAATCGGCCGCGCGACTACGGATTGCTCTTGAAAATGAAGGCGCCTGGAATGACTACGGCAGCATTTGTGATGTTTACGAGTTAAATCGCGTGGCGACCACATCGCCGTCGCTGCAAGTATGTCCAGCCCTTATCACGAGACACATCCAATTTTGAAATGCCGCAGACACATGAAATCCGTCTCTTGGACTCTAAAAGCCAGGCGTCACCCGTACGGCCAAACTAATTCCATATGAATTGAGAATTCTTTCGAATGTCGAACTCTTTCGCTGAGGTCTCCCATCTTTATGACAAACTTCTAGGCACTATCCTTGATCTCTTCATAATCCCTGTTAAATATCGGTGTGAGAACGTTGATGGTAGTCGACCTACATTAATTGAACTAATTTTTGTGCTGAAAATTCGTGGCTGAGGCAGTGGTCATCTTCCACAGTCGCTGAGAGTTTCACTTTGTGTAACAGGAGCAGTCTCATTTGTGTTCTCATTTTGAAAACGGTTGAACTGTTTTCAAATTTAGAACACAAATGGGCATGCTCCAGTTACTCTTCAGTAGGTCAAGAATATACAATCTATAAAATCTGTTTCCAACTCTTGCTGTTTTCAACTGATAATGAGTTTCCATTTCTAACCTGGTTGGTGTGTAGTATTTGCTTGAACCTTATGTGGTTGTCACACCCTAGTTTCCAGAATGGATTTTCTGAAAAGATGAATGAATGCTTCGCCAGGAATCCTTTATTGTTATGGGAGTTTGATAGTCATGCATGATAGATAAATATTCTTCAAGTTGACAAGTATTCATTTTATGAGTAGTCAACATTGAGCATTTTCAAGCTTTCAGCCAGACTTGTCAGATCTGCTTGCTTGTTTTATTCGTGTTGCCACAGCTGCAACGACTGCCGCTCCAATGCCGCTACCGTCTTTTGACAACATAAGTTGATACTGAAAAATACTATTCTCAAGTATGTTCCTGCTCACGATAAAAATCACAGAAAATTGACAGTGACATTGATACAGAGTGGGAAGAACAACGTTTAGCTTCAAGTATGACTCAATACATAAAATGCGCACATATTATTTGCAAACACATTTAGGCACATTTAAAAGTAGGCGAATCCATACACCATACTATAGATAGTTTGCACGAATCATTTCTGTAATGAACACCAGCTAATTTCCAGCTGATGTGTTTGCGAGCCTGCGCAGACTACAGGAATCATTGGTCGAAACTTTGATGACAGGTGGTTGATCACTGTCCCATTCCTCACAAGACTTCAATAAGCCCGCATTTATTTTTCTGATACCATTAGATACTACACTCGTCGGCATTAATGTGAATCGCACTTCACAGGTCAGGAGATACGGAATATTTTGAGCAGTGGGGTGATGTCAACTTTAATGCGCTGATGACACTGATCCTCTACAAAATTATTTCTCAAACCTCAAACACCCATCTCCACTTTACATTTTATCTCTGGTGATTTTACACCAGCGGTCACGCCTGAATCGTGAATTCCTAGGAAACGAGTCCTGGAGAAAATTAGAGGAATTGAGAGGAAATTTAGTCGGAATGTACAAGAACCGAGAGACTTTTGAGCCATCTGAACGAAAGAAAATCATTGTCATCCATACGAAGAACGGCTTTGCCGCGCTTCGCGCGGATGGCAATGATTTTTTGCGAGCCTGTATGCTCCACTTTTTTCTTTGTGAAAATTCAAGATTTTCTTTAAATGGGAATGAATGGCCTCTCTGATAGGTGACTTTTCGTTGATGCGAGACCTTGAAACATTTCCAAGCGACATTTTTTCCCGCATACACTGAAAATTTTATAGCTTTAATGCGAGTGAAGCTCTGTTATCCTCAGAAAAGAAGTCGGGAAGTTCAAGATACGTGAGATTTTACCCGATCTCAGGTCTTCATTTCTGTTTCTGTTTTTTTTTGTTTTGGACTCCAAACGTATTGCAGTTGAAGCATGGTAACAATACACGTGAAAACACATTAAATTGGAGACCTTATCCTTGTGAAGTTACACGTTTCCCAGAGGGGGGGGGGGGGCTACTCTACTCCATGCTAGCACAGAAAAGTGAATCCTCACCCATCATGTCTCCAAGTTTCCGCCTTCAAAAAGCCAGCAATCTCCATCGGCAAGATTTCTTCGGAACCCATGTGGCATACCTACATTCACCATAGGCATTCCTTTCATCCACCTTCTTTACACCGAATCATCCAGTGGCGGCGGGCAAAGTGGGTGGGGCAGCCAATCACAGTCTCTCGCTCCACGCAGCCACGTGACGATGGGGGTGTGCGCCTTATTATAGTACCAGCCTGATCGTCCGGCTAACGCCGGACTCTCAGGCTTCTTTTCGTGCTCGCTCCGCTCGCATATTCTCATTGTCAGATAAGATTAGTGCAGGTGGATGAACAGACACTACCCACAGAGAAGTATTCTTTACCGCGGATCATGGAACCATTGACTCACTATGGTCAGCTCCTTTCCAGCAATTTGTGGTAACACAATTCGGTTTGCTGTGGTGCACTTTTGAACCCTTATCACGCCGTTGGACCCAACTCCAGACGTTTCCTCATTTTTGGACGCCGGCGCACCCTTATCACATCGTGGGACCCGACTCCAGGCGTTTCCTCGCTTTTGGACGCTGGCGCACTCTTATCACATCGTGGGACCCGACTCCAGGCGTTTCCCCGCTTTTGGACGCCGGCGCACCCTTATCACCCCGTTGGACCCAACTCCAGGCGTTTCCTCGCTTTTGGACGCCGGCGCACCCTTATCACATCGTAGGACCCGACTCCAGGCGTTTCCCCGCTTTTGGACGCCGGCGCACCCTTATCACCCCGTTGGACCCGACTCCAGGCGTTTCCCCATTTTCTAAACGCCGGCGCACCCCTAACGAGCGCTGGACCCGTTTCCCCCACCTATGGGTGCCGGCGCATCACTCCCACTGCTGTTCTCCCTTCAACGGCAACAATTCCTCAACTGGGCGCCGATGCACCTCTGACATAGCTCTAGGCTGGTTTCATGTCACCTTCTCCACCATCTATGCGGGCGCAACCCCCATCCGTGTCATCCCTAGTCCGCCTGGTTCCTCCTCTTCGTTACAAAACTGACCCGCCCGTCTCTTTCCTTTTATACGGTCATGTAATCATAGGCCTATCTCACTAATTCCGACCATGTTGAAAACAACCGTAAGTCATTAACATGTCAGAACATGACAAACGTGGCCCAAAACACCTTTAAATCAGGGTAAAAAACAAAATTTGCAACTTTTTTGTACATAACTCGATGCGCTGAACACGATGGTGTCGGTAGTTTTTAACGACGGTGGTTGGTTCTCTTATATATATATATATATATATATATATATATATATATATATATATATATATATATATATATATACACAAACACACATAATATGCCAATTAATATTAACTATGATATCTTGGTGAAAATGTTCCACCATGAGGTTGCAGTGAAGTGACACAGTAACACAGGAGTAACAGGGCTCGGCTTGAATCACCTACTCGGCTTTCTTGTTGTCTCTAGAAGCTGTTTCTTCGTATACAGGGTGCACCATAGGTTCTTGCACACCATATCTAGTACCACCACCGCAGCTGAATTCAGTGTAATGGCATGACCTCTATGGCCGCACAAAGCCAAGTCAACAGCAACTCAAATAACCTTTAAGATCGGGAATTTGTCAATATTTGCTTTTGTAGCAGCTCAAACCCGAGTGTTAGAGGCACCCATCGCGGCACGGTGGTGCTTCTTATCTGGATTCTCCAAAAGCTCCTCCTCAGTTTTATGATACGAGCTCAAACTTTCGTATAATGTATCTTCATTTGCCCTTTTTGCCCTTCAACATCGTTAGCATGCATCAGTCCACCGGATTCAGATTAATGCTGCATGAGAGTTAGATCTCAGCACGGGATTTCCTTCCCGCACAACTTCAGTGGACGCACTTGCTCCATGAGCAGATTTTGAGCCTTACTGAATCGTCACGCTTGGGCACTGCTGTATGATTTTGTTGCAGCAAGTTCTCTTCTCACCTAAAATGCTGTTCAAATAAGATTGAGGCGTGACGTTCATGTTGTGAACCACAAAAATCTAAGAAAATTCGCTCTGACCGGGCACTTTTCAGAAACATGATGAAATTCTTGAAGGAAGAGCGAAAACGGAATTCCATTTTTACCGCGGAATTCTCCAATGCTTCCATTTTTCTGATGAGAATAGAACAGCTCTGTCCTGAAGAGTGGCTCCAGTTCTAATATGACATCGTTGCTCCGTGCCGCGTTGGGGGCGCCTCCCACTCTACTTTGAGCTGTTACGAAAGCAAATGTTGATAAATTCCCGATCTTATAGATTATTTAAGTTGCTAATGAGTTGACTTAGTGTGGCCATAGAGACCATGACATTACATCAAATTTCTTTGCTGTAGTGGCACTAATATAGTGTGCAAGAACTTATGGTAGTAGCGGAACGGTTTTTGTGAATACAACATGGGTAAATTCTACAAACTTCAAATTTGATTCCTGTCTTGCTATCGAAAGCAGAGAAGTATTAGATGGGGCACATTTGAGAGCAGAAATCTGTTAAAGTGAAAAAGCAGATTTTTAAAAAAAATTTTGCACCCGATTGCATGAACCAGTTCATTTAAGGAACTTGTGGATCAGGAATGTATTCGAAAACTTCTCAAATAAATTCCTGATCTACAAATTATAGGTTGGTTGCTTCTAGTTGGGTACATACTGTGCAAATTCGTTGGTTTCCATTTAAATTCCTCACAAATTCCACCTAATTTCTCGCCATATGCCTCACATTTTCCCTGAGTTTGACCTGAGTAATCACCGGTATTGAGTAACTGAGCCAGTTTGCAAGCATGCGAAAGTGATGAAAAGAAACACAGCAGGCACAAAGCAGTATCAGTACTCAATATAGCGCAAACAACTCAAATAGCCATATCTTTGAAAATGCAACCGATTTCAATCGATTTTTACACCGGAACCAGTGAAATTTCGAGAAATGCGCGATTCACACGGAGTTTTCCAGGAAACCAGGAGCTGAAAGTAAAATCACCGGAGGCGTCACGTGCAGTGATATTACTTACTTGAACTTCTTTATGTACCAGATTGCCAATCTTCTCATCGAGCAATCGTTTGAAAAACGGGTGGAAACGATACACGGATCCATCAACACCAACAGTGACTTTGTACGGACGCTTCATTCTATTGAGAACTTGCGCAACAGCAGCTGCTGTCAAGTACGCTGCCCTAAAACATTTGTTTTGTCAGTGCTAGCTATAGAATTGTTACAAATAGCAATACGAGTAAAAGTAATTGCAATAAAATGTGATATAATAAAATACTCTGTTAGAAATACAAAAGAAACCCTACGGTGTTCTTACCTTGTGCTGACCACCGTGCACACATAAGCAACATGGTGGCAGTCTTCATCGGTAATAGTTCTAACCCCAATTCCAGTGAGGATCTCACGCGTTTTCGGGAATCCCCTAGCCTTCCCTCCTTCTTCCATTTCTCTGAAAACACGTGAGAGTATAAAACTTGCACGAAATATGTACAGTCCATCAGAAACGTTGGAGCGGATGAGGCCGGCATGCTCCTAGAGGCAGCGCCGTGGCGGACGTGTAAGCATACGCCGATGCTATCAGCTGATGTTCTCAGTTAAATTAAACAGCTGCTAGCTAATTTTTTCTTGTTGTTTTAGAAGTATTTTCATTGGAAGTAGCTACATTATGAATTACGTAGAGTTCCACTCGCTATTCCAGTAAATTTTCTGCTTTGGGTGGAAAGTGTACCAGGTATTCGGTAACGGAATTTGCACACAACTTGTCATTAAATATTTTCGATTTTTCAATTCTTCACCACTGACGTCGTTAACTCACTTCAAAATCAAGCCTGTTAGTGGAGTTGGAGAGCATCTAGGATAGATGTTCAAAGTTTTGTCTCCGCCGCAGCTTTCTTGAAGGCAGGGGCCCACCCCGCTTTTTCATGTCGATGCAGCAAATTTTTGACCTCCTCGCCACGCATATTTCAATGATGTACAGAAAGAGTCACAGAAGTGACGAAACCTCGTTCTTGATAGGACCGAAATATGCACTTCTTGAAGCAGGGCGGGAGATCGCTCTAAACTATATGCTGGCTGTCCGCCACAGCAGCAACGTCGAGTGAACACGTCTTGGCCTGTCCGATCGATAAGATCAACGGTGATACACGTTCTTGCATGCAAATTTGGTCCAGCAAACTGGTACAGCCTCCGCCCCGGAAAACGAGTTCACCGGCCACTTTAGGATATTTCAAGTACATTGCAGAATCAAGCATCGAGAAGGTTTGGAATGTGTTAACAGCTCAAACATAAAAATGAGGTGGGCCTTCGCCTTCAAACTTTCGAATGCTTCTGCCATCTTATATACACCTCGCGGGGGCGGGTCGCTAAGTCGCAATGCAGAAGAAAAAGGCACAAAATTGTAAATCTAATTGAAGAGCACTTGCCTCTACTTATTTCAAATTTGTGATAGGAATTCCCGCATGAGTGAATGTTTTTATTCATTTTTTACTGAGGGTGCCCGTATAATTATGATACACTGGAAGGTGGGACCAAACACTTAATTTACATGGCTGCATTTGATTCTTCATTTTTCTAAAGCGGAATGGAATAGCATAAGGTTTTCGAGCACGCCGAATTCACCGGTAGAAGTGGATTTTGTCAGGAATGCGTGGGAGAGCAGATATCGTAATTTTTGGGGTGCCCGTATATTTATGATATGCACTGTATATGCTTTGACCAGTGGCGGACTCAGGAATTTTATCTCCTCCACTTTAGGAACCCGAACGGAAAATATAAATTCAATAAGAACGCTAATTTAAATAATGAATTGTTGGTAGTAAGCACATGAAAATAAAAATCACAAAAAGGAACAGTGAAAAATGAACTTGTACAGGATTTTTATTTATTTTATAAGGTGATTTCGAAATTATGCTGCCCATTCTCGGGGAGGCACCGCCCCGCCACTGTGTCCACCACTGGCTCTGCCCCATGCGCCTTTACAACAGTTTGCTCCTCCATTCGCAGTAACAGCAACTACCAGTGCTCCACTCACGAAAGCTATGAGTCTGCATCGGATTAAAATGGACGGTTTCCTCTACGCTTCAAACGAATGAATGTCTGGTTGTTGATATATGATTGTGACATTAATGTACCGCGAATCTGGATAGTTCGTTGGAGTTTCCAATTGACAATCCATCTGTCTATACGTTGAATTCTGGCATTGTGAATATCAGTTCTAGCTCAACAAGCCAACATACCAATCAGCATATTTTTAGTTTATTTCATCTTGGCTATCACCATGTTCCTCTTCCAGAAATGTGCATGCAAAGACAAAATTATTGTACAGTATGCGTTAGAATCATTGACGCACCCAAAATGAGTCTGCAGAGAAGCCAAGATGCGAAAACATTCTAAATAAGCATATGCATAATAAAGTCTATGTCTTGATCAGAATGAATGCACTGTAGTTTGCAGCAGTTTCCTTCCTTGCTGAAGCAGTCACAGAGACGACGAGGGATTGCATAGCCTCTGCGCCGCAACTAACTCGGGTCGACTTTGTCCCAGATCTTGAATAGATAATCCATTGGGAGCTTGATGTTTCTGCAGGTGATAGCGCAGCTCTTGCTCTCTAAGATATCCTTATGAGGTCATCCGTAGCCTGGAACTCGACTCACAAGGAAGCCTATTCTCTGCCAAACTGAAGTCCCTCAAGTAGATTTTTGAAACTGGGCCCGTACCACTTTTGTCTCTTGCACAACAGCCAAGCCCTGCCAAAGTACCTATGATTTCATCTTGTGATGAGAATTAAGATAAACAAGAAAATGTGTCCTTAGAAGATTGCGTGGTTGAGAAACAAGGAAAGGAAAAAATTTCTACAGTTGAACATAGATGCATTTCTTTGGCGGGAACACGACAAGACTTTCGTACAAGAACATGCTTTACTTGGAGAACAAGTCCTGCCCTACTTCCCGTACGAGTATCGTTTCCCCAAAACTTACCCTCTTTATAATTTTGAAGAATAAAGGACGAACTTCAGTTGCGGTGCATCGGCGATATTCTCTGCTGCTGTCTTCGTGGCTGCTTTTACCACGAGAGAGGGCACTCCGAACAGGAGTGGATTTTTTGTATTCGTTAAGACATGTCCTTTATTTTGGATATGCTAATATAGTGGTTTTCGGGATATTGTTCTTTTTACAGCATAACTTCAGTGCGTCAATATTTATGACGCACCCTGTATAGCATCAAAAAAGCCCACGTTTCAACTTCAGATACATTCTTTGTGGTGAAGCATTCCCTTTTTGAGATGGCATCGCAGTCTCCTTTGAACAGTACATTCTTCCTTGCCAACAGCTCCAGGATAATTCGAACTAACTCTCCCATGTACATGCCAGAGATCATTTTCTCAAATCTGAAAGGTGCATTCTCGAAAAAAAAACTCTGCAGAATCCTCATAATAAATGATTCGATCACTTGTCTGGATGAATCATCAGTAACCCCACTCATCTTCAGGTGAACAGAGTGGACGTCTGTACTACTTTCTATTGAATATCAACGGGACAGAGGAAGGTTAATGCTTCCACTTGTCGTGAAAGCTTCTGGTGAAGATACCATTAATATTTTGAAAAACGGAGTAGACAGAGTGATAGGAACTTAATCCGCTTAAATGCACAGTCGCCGGTGGCGTTCGTGAACATTCCGCTGAGGTAACTAGTTAAGTTGTTGCGGTGCTAAGAGTGCTAATTCGGGTTTCTGGTGGAGTCGGTCGTCCATCCTCAACTGACAACAGTAATGATGCTGGTGGTTGCATTTCGACCGCCTTTCTCTTAGTGACGAAAGTGATTAAAAAACCCTACCCGCTCTTCTTTTTACTATTCTAAGACTACTGGCTCTTTTTCTCGACGCTCATGTTAATTCGCAGCCATTCCTAACCACCTTTCTTCACAACATTTAATTAGGGTACTTCTGATTGTCCATTAGCAAGACATGAGAGCGAGCGTTTGGGTCCCGTCGAAAAATGAGTGTGGCTAACGATGCCAGTGGATGTGCAGGTGTTACGCAACTTCTGCTGACAGCCAGCTGCACGCACAAGGAAGGAGGTGACTACTAAGCGTTTGCAGAACTTCTTAAACCAATAAAGATGAATAAGATCAAAAATTCCAATAAATGAAAGCAAGTCGTCTCTGATGCTTCAAAGCTATCAAAATTATAAGGGTTCGAAATTACGGATAGTGTATGTAGAAGTGGTTTTATCATAACTGCTCAAAAATGGCATCATATGATGAAGTGGGAGAGGATTCTCTAACCAGCACAACAACTAGCCTTCTATGTACATTGAAAGAAAAAAATCTCTCAAAATCTTCCGAGAGAGCATATCTCAATTCAAAGTTCATTCTCAAAATTTTCATTCTTCAAACCTGAATAAAAATTCCATCCAAAGTACTTTTCAGCCTTTATTTATCGTTACTGATAAGAAAAACTGGTCCAAATGCTCAGTTGTCACCCCCTTGTTCGTGAGTGTGCGTGGCTGTCAACAGAAGCACCGTAGCATTCTCATGTCCATGGGGCATCGTATGGCACGCCCCTTTTCCGACGGGACTCAACCCGCTATGGCGCCATGCACGAAGGCAATTGTGGTACAGCTCCTTTGCAGAAAAACCTTCAATTCTGCAGAAATCATCCTTCTGAAATAACAGCAAAGTGTTTGAGAAAGAAGCTATCGAAAAGTGCACGGAACACTGGCGGTTCGAAGATCTTATAAACGGAGTCTTAGCTCAGAATCTATGTGAAGTTTTTCATAGGAAAAGCTTCGCGCGACGCTGACCACAATGGGGTACATAGTTTCCAACATATGTATATGCAGAAATTCAGTCTTTGAGCTCCTCTTTTGCGAAGAATTCAAGATGTCCGTTGCGACATCCATCTACATTCAGCAACGACCCTAAAAACCAGTAATTCCGTATTTTTGTGAGCAGTCATGTCCACGATTGTAAACAGCATCCCCTGTTTCCGTGCTCGAATACTTAAAAGGATTTCTAGGTAAGTTTCTTCATTTAATATCCATGCGCAACCGTACATTTGCGATCATAGAAGACATGGATTGCCTCTGGTCAGCAGGCAATGAAACCATACTTCTTGATCCTGCCTATATGTCAGGACGGACAGGAGATCATGTTCGATCCGTGATTAACCTCCTATCCATAGCCATAGGACGATCAACGCACCATCTTGG
Organism: Ancylostoma caninum; assembly: GCA_037903475.1. NCBI lineage: Eukaryota > Metazoa > Nematoda > Chromadorea > Rhabditida > Ancylostomatidae > Ancylostoma > Ancylostoma caninum. The sequence continues at coordinate 1,707,678 of JBAJFG010000079.1, forward strand.
CTAATCCATGGTTTGAAGAAGATCATTTGTTTAGAGCAACTACTTCCTGAAATACTCACAGATGTTTCGTCGGATTGATGCTTTTCTGATCGATTTCTCTATCGTAGTCTGTGTATACGAACGAAAGGCAGCCATCGTCACCAAATGCTCCCCATTCCATGTTGATAATCATCTAGAAACGTTAACATTGAGTTGGAGTACTGCGAAGAAATTCTTACGCAACACCATGTCTCACCTCATCTGGGAGACCATCGTTTTCCCATTCGCCCTTCAATTTCTCAACATTTTTCAGCTTTTCAACATAGCAGGCATTCGTTCCAGTGCCAACAATAACACCCATCTAAACAAAAAAGACCTACACATAAATAGCGATTTTGTCAGAGCACCTCTAGCTTACCTGACAGCTGTTTTCTTTGAAGGCGCAAGCCATAAGTGTCCCTACAGTATCGTTGAGAATTGCCACAACATCAATATCAACATCCTTGACAAGGGTAACTTTTTTTCTTAGACGAAGGCATTGATGAGATTACGAATGAAAAAGTCTAACCGATCGCTTTCTGCATGCTTTTCTGAGCAATTTAACCACATCCTTTCCTTCTACTCCACTTGCGCAGAATCCTTTTGACCAGTGGATGAGAATTCCTCTTAATAGATCCAAGACTTCAATTCAGCAATATCTAATTCATCTATCCGATCCTTCCCTTTTTTCAAATGCCACATCGCAACAGTGACAGCAGGCTAACAACTGAAGACTCATGACGGTAGTGCATGGGATTAACGCGCTTCTCGCTATGAAGCCTATTTTTTTGAAGCCCCACCCAACAGGGAGCTACAAGTGTTCCACGCTTACCCTCTATCCCTAGGCATTTTTACCATACAGCTGCTTCCATGGATGCACTGTCAAACGACACAGTACCCAAAGGATGACGCTGTGAAATAACAAGCACGGGCCCAAGTGTTTCAATCTCTAAATTGCTTATAGTTTTGCTTTCTTCTTCTCAGAGCGTGGAAGCAGAAATGGTAGCGAAATGGTTTACATAATGCTTCACCATAATTGGTACAGCTTCAACTCAGATGGGCTTCTTTTCGATCTGCTTAGATAGCTTTCTGCAGCTCCGATGTCAGCCGTTGTAAAGAAAATTCAGTGAGACATAATGACTGCTCCGAAATTTTAAGGCAGTTTTTCAGTTCTCAGAAACACTTCACCGCAGGTCATCAAAAGGAACCTCGAGATGCTGGAAATGTGTAGCGTTCCTTCTGCCAATCCTGTTTTCTCTTCGTAATCCCTCACAATTTTCTCGGCAGTTTTCAGCAGCTCTTTGCTAGTTTTTTTAGGAAGGAATGATAGAATTGCCTCATAATGCAATAAATAATCATCAATACTATTAGGTCGTCAAGTATGAAATGTCCGAATTTATAAGCGGTCAGTTTTACAGTCTCTATTTTCTAAGATTCACCAGATCTCTTCTCATCTTTATTTTCATTATGAAGACACATCCTCTTCCTTTCAAAATCACTTCCTGGGTTTTTGATCAGTTTTCGAATTTTTGTTCGAAAGCAATTTTTGTAGAACTACTCAAAGACGAAAAATCGTGGAGTTTTGGAACATAGGATCCATTTTCCAGCCATTAGAGCTGAGAAAGCTGGGAAGATCAGGGTAGTGTTAAGGGACATTTGGCTAGTAAATGCACTGAACAGCGTTTGGTTGGGAAGTTCCGCTCAGGTGACATAAAGCTCCAAAGTGAGTCTTATGGTGAACCTGGATATTGATGAGCTGGAAGCGGTAGCCGATGCGGATAGGAGCCAAACTAGGTCAGCATGAGCAACAAGGTGTGACCGTTATAGTCCATTAATATTTAGGTAGTCAAGGCGATATGACAATTGAAAGTGGTTCAGTAGACGAATTTTTCCCAGTTCGACCCTCAAAAAAGGGTGCCAATTTTTGACCATTTTTCACATTTCCACGCTGCTTAAGCCAGAGGTGCAGGAGTGAGGACCCACCTGCCAATCACTGCACTGTGCAGACCTTGCTCTATTTGGCCACAACTCCTTCCAGGAATCAGCTCAGTTCTTGCTGGAGAAAGTGTTCATTTTTCAACATGATGTTGGAAACGCTCGACCCTTGAATGTTCCACTTGAATGCTACTAGCTCTCCATGCTTCCAAGCTGCTGGCAAAGTCAAGCCGCAATTAAGATGGCAAGGCTGTGGGGATAGTATAGAAGCATATACGGATATGTTGAACTGCATCTTGCTTTGGAAACAAAACTCGAAATCTTCTCATCCAAAATCGGACATTTCATACTTGACGACCTAATATAAATTGTGTTGAAACTAATATAAATTGTATAATAACACGTGATGTTGAAGATAGTATGAAGTGAAGTCAACGAGCGCAACCCTATTTCTCTTATAGCGAAAAGAGCACACGAGCAATGTGTACGGCAACAATGTAATTCAAGAGCGAGAGCTCTCCATTGGCTGGACAGCACTGAACAAGAACTTCTTTGGTTGAACTGCTGAACTATCCAATGGCGTTTACGATGCAAATTCTGCTAACTACCTACAGTTTCTCTAGGCAGAGTAGATCATGGAAACTATGAAAAAAAAAAACTATTCACGTGTGATCGTACATACGAGCAGAAAGCGGCAAATTCCCTACTCATTGTTTGTCCGAGTTATTCAAGTTTACCTACTTCGTGAGATGATCTATTCTAGTTGCGAATGAGAATGTGAAACCAAGTGGCAGCTTCTTCTTGCTATTCTTGCCGAACTGCTCCTCTGTGAAAAGTGCCATGCAGTGAGCAATGTGATCAAAAAGCTGCAAAACACCTTGCTTTATTTAGTTTTGAAGTTCACCAGCCCGATCGTCCGGCTGACGCCGGACTCTCAGGCTTCTTTTCATGCTCGCTCGCTTTGCTCGCGTTGCTCCCAAGTGAGGTGTTCCTCACACCACGCCGGCCACACCACCTTTATCAGAACTCCCTTCTTTTATACCCTCTTGCTTTCTGGCTACGACGCGCCCTTTCCACATCTGTTCAACACTCAAGTGGCGTCTTTCCACCTTGTCTGTGAGCGCTGGACCCGTTCCCAGGCGTTTCCCCTATTTTGGACGCCGGAGCATCCTTATCACATCGATGGACCCGTCCTCAAGCGTTTCCCCTATTTTGGACGCCGGAGCATCCTTATCACATCGATGGACCCATCCTCAGGCGTTTCCCCTATTTTGGACGCCGGCACACCCTCATCACACCTTTGGACCCGACTCCAGGCGTTTCCCCACTTTTGAACGCCGACGCACTCCTATAACAGCGCTGGACCCTGTTTCCCCCACCTATGGGCGCCGGCGCATCACTCTCACTGCTGTTCTCCCTTCAACAACTACTCTTCCTCTACCGAGCGCCGACGCACCTCTGAAATAGCCCTACTCAGAACCCCAGAAACAAGTTTCTGATCGCATCTGAAACTAGCTTCCTCAAAAGCTTGTCGACAAGTTGTTTTCACTGCTTCATTGTTGAGAACAAGTTGTCGACAAGCTTTTCGGGCGAACAACTTGTCGGCAAGGAAATGTGAGAACAACTTGTCAACAAGCTTTTGGAAAAGCAAGTTTCGGATGCGATCAGAAACTTGTTTTTGGGGTTCTGAGTAGGCTCGTTTCATGTCACCTTCTCCACCATCTGTGCGGGCGCGACCCTCATCCATGTCATCCCTCGTCCGCCTGGTTCCTCCTCTTCGTTATGAAACTGTCCTGCCCGTCTCTTTCCTTTTATACAGTCATGTAATCATAACCCTATCTCACTCATTCCGACCGTGTTGAAAACAACTGTCGGCCATTAACATGTCTGAACATGACAAACGTGGCCCAAAACACCTTTAAATCAAGGTGAAAAGCAAAATTTGCAACTTCTCCGTACATAACTCGATGCGCTGAACAGGATGGTGTCGGTAGTTTTTGAAGACAGTGGCTGGTTCTCTTGCACACACACACACGCACATAGAATGCCACTTATATTAACTATGACCAGCTTGGTCGTCCGGCTAACGCCGGACTTCCAGACTTCTATTGATGCTCGCTTCGCTCGCATTGAAAGCAAATACAAAAGTGTAAATGGTATATAAAATCTGTATCCTTCGACGCAGTTGTATCGCTCTCCTAAAAGGCCCTTGATCCCGTAGGAGGTAGCATTCCCCTATATGAACGAAATTCCATATGAGCGAAGTTAGTAGCCGTGAAGAATTGAGTGTAACCATTTCGGTGCTAATGTTATCGTGAAATGATTTGGCCTCAACAGGTTGTTGTGGTTGCGCACCCTTATCACACCGTTAGGCCCGACTCCAGGCGTCTTCCCAGTTTTGGACGCCGGCGCACCCTTATCACACTCATCCGTGTCATCTCTCGTCCGCCTGGTTCCTCCTCTTCGTTATGAAATTGTCTTGCCCGTCTCTTATACAGTCATGTAATCATAGACGGTGGCTGGTTCTTTTGCACACACACACACACACACACACACACACACACACACACACACACACACACACACACACACACACACACACACACACACACACACACACACACACACACACACACACACACACACACACACACACACACACACACACACACACACACACACACACACACACACACACACACACACACACACACACACACACACACACACACACACACACACACACACACACACACACACACACACACACACACACACACACACACACACACACACACACACACACACACACACACACACACACACACACACACACACACACACACACATATATATATATATATATATAAAATGCCAAATAATATTAACTATGATTGCCCACACAGTATGAGTGTCATCAATAACGGAATTACCAATCAGTTTGTGATTCTTTGACGGCGTGGGTGAAAATTACCACAAAAACAGGCCGATAAGGGCAGCATTTATGTGAATATTTGCCATTCAGGTTTAGGCGGTTCATTTAGATTTTCGATTACGATAAGGGCTTCCACAGTGGTCAGTTTTGTTGCTTTTTGACTGGCTGGGGGTTGGGGGATACTGCTGCAGAATTTTATAAATGAGTCGATAATGAATGAAATATAACATGGATAAGATGAAAGAGAATTTTCGTTGAGGTGAAGGATTATGGAACCAACTTCGGAAGCTCCATTGGTTTATTTGCTGTCCTTCTGCTGTTTAGAGAAATAACTTTTTTAATTTGTCATGCATTATCTCACTATAGAGACACTCACCGCTTCACCAGTTCCGCGTTGGATCGCCTGCGGAATCTCATAGACTTTCCCAGTCATTTCAGCATCATGTCCCTTGAGCTTGATGAGAAGCACACGGAAATTCGTGCCTCCAAGATCCAAAGCCAGAAAATCTCCGACCTCCGTACCATTGGGAACAGAACGTACATAGGATGGAAGCATTTTGAGGCCGACATTAGGAGCTGAAAAGCTGACCGTGATAAAGTGTGAAGGAATGATTGTTCGTGACTACAACAGCTTCTCTGACAGATACATACTAGCGACATTCCAGCTATGCAACGATTGCTAAGATAATCCACAGCTCGATTCTATTTAACCCAGTTTTTTAACACACTCGCGACAATGTGCTCAACCGGCTGACACGCGTGGTGCGACGCGTGGGATCGCTGCCCAACCGCGCCAAAAGCGTAATGTCGTGAATGTGTTAAAGGCCGGGCTGACACTACGCTCTCGCAGATTTTGTTATTTTCTCCAGTTTGGGTTCAAACGAAGGGGGTACCAATTTTGTCAAATCCTACAAAAGCTACATTTACAGTGCATTGGAGTCCGATCTGATCGGATAAGAGGAGATTTGTACCGATCCTTATCCGTATCGGTTGAATCGATACGTATCTTTTCTTATCCGACCGGATCGGACTTCGATGCACTGTAAATGTGGCCAAATAATTATTTTGATGATAAACACCTTCGTCAGGTTTTGAATACATTCCAACATATCTTCTAGCACTCACGACAACAATGATGATATAGAGGAATGAGTAACTACATAGAACGACCAGGCTAGACAAACAAGATGATAAACAGCACAGTAAGCAAGTCAGTAGACGAGTGAGAGCTACAGAGGATGCGACATGAGAGACATGGTCACAATCACAACCGCTCTACGTGGCAAGCCTGAGGCTGTCGATAAGCTCATCCTTGTTGTTTATTTCAGGCGTGAGACGCTTTATCGCAAGAGCCTCGAGCAACATCCTCTCCAAAGGGTTTTCTAGTTATCGTAACCTTGACTCCAGGCGCATTTTCTTGTGTGTGGTGCAGAATACAGTGATGCGAAAAGCTGCTGTTCGGGTAGGAAGCAGGATTTCGTAATGCTCTTAGATGTTCATAGATAGATACGTTTATGGGGAGGTCTCGCAGTCTCCCCAATATACTTTTGACCGCACCCATCACATGTTACCATGTAAACTACCAATGTTCCTTGCAGTTGACATATTTTTCTTTCCGTGCAATATGTGCAACTATTCCGTCCACATTTTTCTTCGTAGATCCGTGATGACACAAGTAAGCTCCTCGGATTGGCTCTTGCTCGGAATATCAGTTTTATTCGGAAGATCTGACAATTTCACAATTTGATTGGCAAAGGCAATACGAGTGAGGTCCGCGATGCCTTAGCGCATCAGTTTTTGCCGGATGATTTTGGAATGTGATGCTTAACGGAGGGTAAAACCAGCTTTTGTTAACCACTGCCGACAGCATTTATTGCAGATTTGGGGACATTAACTCAAAATTGCAATGCTACTAGATCTCTCAATGTTTGGCAGTGTTGGAGAAGGCTGCAGTGAATCACACCTTTACAGCAGCACCAAAATACTAACGCAACCTCCCTAGTGTGAAGACCCAGTCTAGGAGAACTTAGAGATGGGAGGAAGTGTCTATCGATACAAATTCACGCTTCCTCTTATTATAAAAAAGCTCTCTCTATCTATATCTTTTACACGGTCTAGAAATGAGTAGTTTCTAGGGCGAGATACTAAGTTAGAAAAGATGTCACAGCGGATGGGACGCTGCTCATCTGTCAAATCGTGGGGTGTTCATCTCCGCACCTTTCTTGTCATGTCGACTGAAGCCAAATGTTTTAAATCTATGTAACAGTGAGCAGACATCGATTCAATAGCCCACTGCCCATTGGGAAGACGATTCCAAACCCAAACAGAAACAAGACTACTGTATACCTCCGACAAAGAGTGGTCGAGTTCGAAGTCATCAACCATAACCAGCCGAAAATCGGGTTGTGTCATCATTAGAAGAGGGCAGTAGGGAAAAGTTCGTTGGGCATACTTCAAAACGGCAATTATTTCGCAACAACCTGATAGTTTAGCTCGCATGCGAAGGATGGCCGAGTTACTTGAGTTTGAAATAGGAAAAGAAGAGAATGAAAGCAGGTTCCATCTCGTTAAGCAGGTTAAGCAAGAGTGAGTGTAAACGAAAACTCCCGTTCCCTTAATACAACAACTCATTCGACTTGAACACAAGCATAAATCCGATATCGCTACATCTTGAGAATGCTGATGTCTACGACCAGGCTTGGCCATCTTTTTCCATGCGAGTGCTGGACCCTAACTTTTGGGCGGAGCCTTTCATCGTGCGAGCGCTGCACCCAAATCCTTGGAAGTGATACGGGCATAAGTGGGATTTACTCGTTCTCTGATTTACATTCCTGGGATCGGCGGCTTATCGGCCTTGGGCCCGATCGACGACAGCAGCGACGAAGATGGGTTTCTCATTTATAGTCCGTTTGTGTAATTGTAACGCCGTCTTTAATATTGCGATTGAATTTACTTTCTTTTATTACTTCCTACCTAATTTTTCACCCTGGGGTTCTCGTTAGGAGCGAATGAAAGTAACAAATGTTACACACAACTGGCGCCCCTGCGGGACGCTAGAAAGTGGGTTGGGGAAGCAATTTGAAGCACGTGCAAAGGCCTCGCATTTGCGAAATCCCCGGAAATTAAAGGCAGCACTCACCGAAATTTTCACTTCTGAAATGAGTCGCTAACTGGGTAGCCGGCTGCTGGGCAATCGCAACAGTAACTTGAACAACTTGAATGGCCGCCTACCTGCGAAGATACTACCATGGACACATCTGCCGCTCTGGACATTAGGGTTCCGTCGCGCCAACTAACACCGTTGACAGGGTGTGTGCATGTGGTTCAGCGGGTGCTTCTTTATGAAATTCGTACCATATACAGGGTTCCGTGGTGGGACCCATCACGGAACACTCGTCCACGCTACGGACGCACATGAAATGCCGCTATCATTTTAAAGGCAGCACCCATGGAAATTTTCGACTTAAAAACCTCAGCCTATAACGAAGGTATCGAAGGTGCTGAACACTTGCATAAAGTCGAAATTTTCCGATAGCACCAGAAATACAAGTATTAGAAGCCTATGGCTAGGTTAGGTGCAGCAGATGTGGTCGAGTTGCATGAGCCAGGGGATGGGGAACGATATCAAAAGATCGATAATGTCTTTTTTTACCGCTTGGATATTCGCGCGATCAGTTTTTTGTACTAAACTGCACCCTTCTTATACTTCATCAAGATAAATAGACACTAGAAATTGTGTAGCACTTAGCAGAGACTTCACCAAGAAATCAAAACCTCATGAATTTTCCTAATGGAGGAGAATTTAGAGGAAATTGAAATTTCATCGAAAATGAGTACGAACTGTTGCCAAAGAACTCCAAATTCTGTAATGTGCAAATGAGAATGCATTCCTGCCAAGAAAAAAAGTAAAAAGCACAAAAAAAACACCAAAAGAGCTCATAAGCATTGAAGAAAAGATTGAATCTTTCCAAGATTGCAGCAAAACAGCTGTTTCTGTTGCAATTCGCGCAACAAACAATCGACGGAAAACTCGTCCGAATTTGGCGCCAGCACAAAGATGTACCAGTTACTGCGCTGAACGCAGTGGGTTTCTGTTGTTGTAATTGTAACGGAACCAGCCGGCTTGCTCTAAAGTAACAGGAAGTGTTGAAATCTGAGGAGCGAAGGTTTCCGCGGGTGCTGCCTTTAAGTATTTCCCATGTGTTTCACGCTACTTCATCGTTGCCAAAGAGTTCATCGTCCCTAAAAACCCCGATATACCCTGAAATCTTCAACCCAAAAATTTCCGTGAGTGCTGCCTCTAAGAAGAAGCGAAATTAAAAATGAACCGCTCAAATACGAAATCCGTATCATGAGTTGCTCATATTCTACCAATCTGCCTGTCGACTATACCTATTATACGTTTTCCCGCCATTGGGCACCCTTTTCAATCGGCGAACTCGTATCCTGGCGTTTTCTCCATCATTGCGTGCTGGCGTGCCCATGCTCTACAGGTGTGCTCGCACGTGGGCATTTTTCACACCATTGACACCAGCCCACCCAGACTCTTTCGGCAAACCAGTGTCCTTGTCTTCTCATGCTATATTGACCCTCGGTGCACCCCTCCTCGTACGCAGGGATTTTCACAATACTGGGCGCTGACGCACCCTCTATCGAAGAGCTCGTATCGTATTGTTTTCGCATATGTTGAGTACTAGCCCACACATCTTTCATAGGTAGGCCCGTTTCCTGGTGTTTCCCCACTACTGGATCATAGAAGTTCACTTCTCCATTGGCGCACCATTACCACCTATGTGAGATGCAGTGGGAAGTTCCGTTCAACTCTCGCTGTTGGGTGGTTTACGGCTCGTATCATGAAATCGTAGAGCATCATCAAAGGCTATCCTTGGAGCTATCCCTCCAAGCTCAGAATACGCTGTTTTCATCCAAAATTACATGTTTTGGAGGAGAGTTCCCTAACTTTTGGTCTGCTGTTCGGTGTGGTTTCCAAAAGCACGAGAATCTCGCCAAGGTGGTGGCTAAGAAGAAAGGCACCTATTTAGGAATGCTTAAGCTTGAGAATACTAAACTTGGTATGCTAGAAAGACTTCAGCCAAGGAGAAGCTGGACCTACGCGGTCGCCCGGCTGGTGGGTGCTATTGCCGCATCCCCTGCTCAATCCTCGCAGCGATTTCTTAGTCACGAATCCGTTCGTTTTGAGGAAGCGTCTGCACTAACACAGAGTAAAAACCTCAATGTATGGAGGCATGACATTGTGTATCCAATCAACCCGGACATGGGTTCAGCGATGGGGAAATGACCCGCCGTGGCCCAGTGGTGTGGGGAACGCCAGGATGCCGGTCCACCGATAGAGAAAGGGCCCGGCCAGCGGTAACCCAGTGGTGAGGGACGCCAGGATACGGGTCCGTCGTCAAAAAACGGGTCCGCGTGGCCCAGTGGTGTGGGGGATGGCTGAATACGAGCCCACCGATGGAGAAAGGGCCCGCCGTGGCCCCATGGTGTGGGGGGTGCCAGGAAACGGGTCCACCTATGGAAGAAAGCCCACTGCGGCCCAGTAGTGTGGAAAACACTCGGATACGATTTCGCTTGGTCCAATAGTGTGGCGAACGGCAGGATACAGTTCTTCCAATGGAGAACGCGTTTGCGTTTACCCGGTAGTGAGGAATACGCACGAATACGCCATACGATGGAGAACGGACTTCTCATACTCATACTCAACTTATAAGAAGGACTTCATGTTTGGGTCCATTTAAAGATTGGTTCTACTTCCTTATCAATTTCCTAGAGACCTTATCAGTTTTCTAGATTTGGCAAGCGCGAAGCTTTTGCACATGTCCCAAGTGGCTTCCCCACCCTACACATCCCGAACACACTTTTGGTGCTTCCCTTGATCAGGTACTTCACCAACCTGATCAAGGGAAGCACCAAAAGTGTGTTCGGGATGAGAGAGCTGACTCGGCATTACGACGACTCTCCAGCCTGATAGCAAGGAAACTCTCATGCCATATTGCTAGGATGACGTCGTTAGCGGGTTTCAGAGTTGTGCCGCGCCGTGTGGTGAAGGATAGAGAGCGGCAACGCAGAGCGAGCTTGGCGGCAAGTGCCGCGAGCAGGGGGCTTTCAGAGATTTTACCTCGCGCGAGCCCTCCGCGGCATTTTGCGAGCTCGCTCTGCGAGTCGCGGAGTCGAATGGTTTGGAGTATTCGTTGCCGCGCGGCAAATCCAACGCAGCTTCCAGAGCGAGATGTTTCCCGCGCGCCGGTCACTTTCGCGCCATGCCGCGCCGCGGATCGGAAACTGTCTGAAACCCGCTTTTGTTGGCTATGGATCCTAAGTCTTCGCAGAGGAAGACAGTTGAGTGATAATCCTGCTCCGTATATTGTGCAGCCTGAAAATCTCTTGAGCACTGTCTCACCGATGGGGTTGATTTCTTGGCATGGAGGAAAGATGGGCGGTAGAGGTTCGAATTTCGGCTTCACCACAGACATTTTCTCCTGGGCGGACAGCAACGCACAGTTGACCCTGAATTTGGAGCGCTTGCGCGGTCCCAGTGTCTGAGCGAACAACAATCAAAGGGTGGAAAGAACAGCACTCAGATGGCACCCCAACCTCGTCACTTTTTTAGGGACTGGGGCCTAAATGACATGCGGCTACAGTCGGTTCGGTTGGTGGAATAAAGGATAAAGGATAAAGTGGTCGGCGTTGACACTATAGTCCTCGAGAACTGTAGCACCCTGCGTCGCCGTCGCTCGGCGACTGTGACACCGGTACGCATCGATTGTGGGCGGGGCGTCGTGGCGGATGTTGAAGTTGGCGACTGGCGATCGCCAACATCGGCAGCCAACGCCGCCGGCGACGGCGGCCGCCGATAATAGCGACTGCGGCATTGGTGCCTATCGATTGGTCGCCAACATTCGCGGCCGCCGATCGCCAATGGCTTCGGTGCTAATCGATCGTGTGCGGTCGCCAACATTGGCGGCCGCCGTTACCGGCGACGGCGACGCAAGGTGCTATACTCCTCAAGAAGTATAGCGGCTGCCTGATCAATCCCGATTGTGGGATGCGCCACGCACTCGACTTCATCTGGGTATCGTAGAGAGATTGAATGCGTATGTGCCCTGTAAAATGACTTGCGATGGGCATACGATGAACCAAGTCAGTGCTTCATCCTCCCAGACTGCTCTGGTACCAATTTACCGACCCTGGGGGATGGAAGGTTTGGTTGGCCTCGGGCGGGATCGAACTATCGATCGTGTACGTGCGCAGCGAGCCTCTTACCACTGCTCCACACATGTCCCGGTTGGTGGAATACGTAAGTCTATGTTAGCTGGTGCAACTTCACAGCACCAGCATATCTAATTCAATTAGGTTCGTGATTATAGTCCAAACTTCTTCGCAGGTAAGTCATCATTCTTCTTTAACGTGTAGCATTTGTGATACTCTGATGACAGCGCTTATCAGGATTAAGTTGTCGTTCCGTCTTTTCAAAACAGTTGTGATTATAGCTTCCAGGATCGGCTGTTTATGAATCTCGGCATGACTCCAATTTCGTATTGTTTTATGTTCAACTGCACGCGAGATTAGTAGTCAGTTTATTTAAACGGCCAACGTTTCGGAGCTATCTCCTTCTTCAGGGCCTGAAATGGGTTAAACAACTTGTTGAAGCTGTCCCATCAAGTGCATTAGCAATCAAGCTCAAAGTTCGAAAACTCATTTTTCAATCACCGGTAAAGCTCCTACACAACTGAAAACGTGTACACACCTCGTGACGCGGCACTGATGGTGGGTAGCGCCGGGTGACCGCTCGCTCGTCGTCAGTGGTTGCGGGCAATGGAGACTGACCGCTCAACCACGACTTGATCAGAATTGACAAAGATCTATATAAGAGGCAAGCTCGCTGGTGATCGATAAGCATTCATCCTTACGATTCATTGATGGGCTCTTGGTTCTGATTAGAAATGCTTCTATAGTTTTGCGCACCGTTATATCAGTTTCCTGTGCTAGCATGGTGACTCGTACTTCAAAATCGACGTTATCGTGCTTCTGAACTCGATGTGCACCTAGTGGAGTGGATTTTCTGGAATTTCGTTTTCCCTCTAAGTGTTCTTTAATTCTAAGTTTCAGAGGTCGTGCTGTTTCGCCTATGTAAACGTCGCCACACACTTTGCATGAAATCTGATAGATGGCTCCTGATATCATGCAGTCTCCTTCTTTCCCAGAGGGACAGACGATACAGTTTGGTGTGGTGCAAAGACGATCATATAGTCGATTCCTTACTAGCCGACGCTTTAGATTAAATAAACTGACTACTAATCTCGCGTGCAGTTGAACATAAAACAATACGAAGTTGTGATTATGTTGTTATGCCACCGCTTCAAAACAAAATTTGTGTTTTGTAAAAACCTATATTCCTGCTATTACAAGATAATAACTCGCATATATCATGATCAGCAGAATAAGCCACTGCGATGAAATGATGCAGACAGGTAGTGTGTTGGATGCAAGTAATCCCCTCCAGTTTGGCAGATGCAAGTAATCCCCTCCAGTTTGGCAATCATCAGCCTTCGAATCTGTAGACGTCGGATTGCAATTACGAAAGCCCTCTATAGCGGGATACAAGTTCATTTTCAACTGTGGACTTGAACTCCAAATTCACTGTTTTGCTACTAGCTTGCCTCGCATTGTAAATAATTCCACCAGACACAATCCTCAGTCACTCGTTAACAATGAACAAGACTTCACAGACACAATGATCCCCTATTTGATGAGCTAAGACGACTCACGGCATCCTTTTTTTAGACCCTTTTCCATGCCGTCATGTAACGCGGCCATTACCCCTCGAAGCTGTTCATCAGAAAGAATCATGCATTTGCAAGCTTCTAGTACCTGAAACGTACCTAATAACAGTGGAAGCTCGGGCTTAGCTCGAAATAGTATTGCTATATGTTGTTATTGACATACATTGTTATTTTTCATTGTTATTTACACATTGTTATTTACACTCCTGCAGTTGAGGGCACCGATTGCCGCGAGGCGAACAAACACTCCATCTCATTACCTCTAGTCTGCTTATCATGGTCCATCATCATTTCCAGCTATTTATCTCTAGGTTTTCATTCAACGATCTGCTAGCTAGAGATAACGATGTAGAGGAGAGTAAGTGCTGCAGGAACTGCTATTGTTTAATCCACAGGAATATACGTACCTCTTTATTAATCTCACTGTTATCGAACCCCGCAACCATGCGAATTTTATCAGGTTCGGCAAGGCTGAGCAGCCATTTGAGTATAGTTCTGTACACATCGCAGAGAAGTTGGCATTGTCCTGAAAATTAGGTACCAATCAATAAGTACAGATGAAAAACTAGAGTAAGGTTTGCGGGCACCAAAATAATTGAGCAGTGATTGAAATTGACAACTACATACTCAGACATCGGGCGTTTGGAGCGCAGGCCCACACCGCTTCTCGCTGCATGACACCTGCAGGACAAACGCAGAAATTAGCGGAGTTGCCGCTTATTTCGCTGTTGATGGCGCCTTGATCTGCGTTTGACCTGCCGTGGTCCTGCTACGGGGATGGCAGAATTAAGGCAGGTCATGTTCTATTGCAACCGGTGACTACAAAAACAGTAAAAAAAAAGAGCTCGCTGATCACGCATGTGCTCCCAGCGCCAGGACGAGCCGAACATCTGTGGCAAGGCGAATTTTCTCGTCCGCGTCGCGTCGGCACGCGACCGCATCCCACGCATCTTGTCTGGCCAAACGATACACTGGGACAGGGTCAGGCCACAGTTTCAACCGGGCCTCAGTTGGCCGGACAAGTCTCGTAAGGCTCGTCTAGTCTCCGGCAGTGCGGAGACTAAACTGAGCTTCCACACTCGTCTGTCGGCTTATATACACTTCGGGTGCCACGTAGCAATGGAGAAAAAAAAAACAGGGTGCAGGTTAACCTGCATATACCCTGCCTCATGCACGCTCACAGCAGGGGCTTCTGCTTCATCCGCATCTTCAGCAAGTATTCCTGTTCCATCCGCGACTACCTACCGGAGGCCAACAAAGGCCAAAAGTGGGCTGGTTCGCCGGCGCTCCAAACGCCCGAATGTCTGAGCAGACAACTTCCATGTTCCTTCTTCTTTAAACCTTGGCATTTCTATATAATCTTTCAAATTACTATTGTGGAGACAAGATTTGTTAGGTGGACAAATTTATTTTTCAGCCCGACGTTTCGACTCAATCGTCGTCTTCGGAGGCTTAAAAGTGGCTCGCAGTATTTTATCTGTTTTCTAGACCGCCAAACGTCTCCTCGCACTATGCTGGTTCTCAACCCCCTCCCAGACTTGCTACCGAGAAAAGCAGTCAGGACAAAAGATAAACCCACTCTGAGTCTACGGTTACTGCGGAATAGTCCGCACCATTCGTGACTGTCGTTGCGGACAAGTGAGAAGTTCCACACTGTTCAATTTTGACGTTATTTACAGTCAATAGCTCACATAATGATACGAAGGGCAAGAAGTCACTTGTTATTGACAAACACTCGTTCTTGTTATTCATTTCTGGATTCTTTACAGTAATCCAGAACGAACGCCTCAAGCGCTTCTCTCGCCGAGATTTCCGCCTCACATATCAAGATCTTACATTTGATTAAAGTCATTTCCACGATGCGCTTCGTTCCTGTGTCTACCAAGCGGTGATATTAAACTTCCTCGACTTTTACTCGCTGAATGCTCTTTGATGCGTAGGTTGAGCGCTCTGCCGGTTTCCCCTATATACAGCGCGTTAAAATCTAAGCATTCAATTTAATATATTACCCCTACCATTGCACAATCACCTTTCTTTCCGTGTGGGTATACTATGCAGTGCTCTGATACACATTGTCTATCGTGTATGTATTGTAGAGCTGGTTCCGGATCAATTGCTTTCTGATGTTGTTATTGGGTATACTTACCAAGACAACATCTATGTGCAGTCCGGCACGGAAAATGCATCTTTGAATAGCCGCGTTAACTTCGTCCGAAATGAAAAGTAAGCAAAGGCTTCGATGTTTTCGCTCAGATTGCGCTTACGGTCCACAATCTGATGTTTGCGCGACTGTTGTGATACCAAAAAGCCATTGCTGCTGGCTATCTGGGAAGCCATTTTTAGATTCGTAACGCATGGAGATTCGTAACGCTCTTCGTCGCCAGTGCACACCATAGCTGCCGTTTTGAACATGTTTCGGATAACGGCACGTTTGGTGGCCACTGGATGTGCAGATTTGGTATTAACGAGGATATTCTTGGAGCTCTCATTGGGATACCATTTCATCTTGAAAATGCCGTTGGACAACTTCACTCTTGAGTTGTGGTAAGACAGCCAACCGTCTTTCGGTGTTTCTCGTGTAAATCTGATGTACTGGCACTGCTGGTTGAGGGTCGTGAAACACTCGTCCATCTCGGATTGCGTTGACGTCACTATGCAGCAGTCATCGATGTATCGACAGTTCATCTGCGGCATGCGGGCTAGCACCGACTCTTCTATTCTGCTCATGAAGCAAACAGCGAGAACTAGTGCAAGCCTTTGATCCATGGCGAGACCTCGTGTTTGGGAATAGTAGGTTCCCGACCATTTAACGATGTTACATTTCAAACATTTGTTTTTTGAGGTTATGATGCGCGCTTTACTGAGCCCATAAGTGTGTATGGTATCAACATGTTTCTCTAACATTTCAGACTTTCGCCTGCTGAGCTTCGCCATTTTGAACATTAGTGTGAAGAGATATGACGTCGAAGGATTCGATCACACTATTCTGTTCAAAATTTCAAATTCAAAAACCTGAGCTCGTCAGAGAGGATGACGTCAAATCCCGCATACTTGCATCTGATGTTTTGGAGGTATTGAACAAGTTCAAAAGTCACCTTCACACCAATAGCATAACAGCAGCAGAAAACATCGGTTACGGTACGCGCGGCACGGTTGCGCGACGTCTTTCTCGAGGCCGCAGATTTGCCACCACTATTGCCGTCCACTGTGTTAATATATGGACTATGAATATGTAGAAAATAGACAACATTGAATAGAGATAAGAACCAGTGTTTCAAACCTAATTTGAAGTGAGACTAGTTCTCAGCTGACGGTTTTAATAGTGGAGCTACTAAAAATTGCATTAACTAACTCAAACCCAAATCACTGAAGCCTCAAGACATGTAGTATTACACTCGTTTCTGTAATGATTCTGCATAAGTTTGCTGGTACTGAAAACAAGAAGCATTTTCAGTTTTTGACTCTGCAAACTAGTACCCCAAACTTGTACGAACTTGCTAATCACATTGCTTCAGTTTCTCCATCATCTCGAGATCGTTTCTCAGAACGGGTGCTTTTTAGGTAAATGACGTTAATTTTTCAAATTTTGTGCAAAGGAGTTGCAGTGCCATGCTGGTGGTAAGGTTGCGGGATGGGGTTGGAAAAAGCAGAAATTATTAAAATGGAAGCGTAAAGCCTAGATGGCAGACCAGGATTGAACATTCCCAGTAAGCTCTCTGCTTTTTTGAAGAGTTTGTTTGCCGAATTGAAGGCTCAAGACCACAAAATTGTAGCGATCTGTCTGCGCCAGCAGGTATTCTCAGAGAATGTGCGGTTGAACCGCGGTACCAATATTTGGCGTAGCCAACTCTACAGTCAACCAAATAATTGGACGCGCTCGGTGAAGTATCGGTGTGCGGTGAGCCTTTAGAAAGCCCGCTGCCAGTGGCGTGCTGACAACGGCAGTAATGCTTACTGGCGATATGTGAATGGAATTTTTGGAATCAATGGAATCAAAATTTAGCTACGGTAGGTGCTTGCTGATAAGACTCGAGAATTATAATGGGAGCGAAGATGCTGTTAAAAATGACTACTCGATTATTCGAGTAATCGAATGTTCGAATGAACCCACCTCGAATATTCGAATATTCGAATAATAGAATAATTAAGAATGATCGAATATTCGAACATTCGAATAAACGAATATTTGGAAGGCATCGAATATTATAACATTCAAATAATCCGAATATTCTGATTTTTCGAATATTCGAATGTTTCGAATAAACGAATATTCGAATATTCGAATAATTATTCGAATATTATTCGATTCGGTCAACACTCTACTGGGGACCCTCTTTAGCTACATTTATAGTGCATCGGAATCCGATCCGGTCGGATGAAAAAAGTACCTATCGATCCTTATCCGTACCTATCCGCCGAGGATCGATATCTTTTCCTATCTGACCAGATCGGACTCCGCTGTACTATAAGTGTAGCTTTTGCCTGGGTGCTATCATCGATTCACATGAGTTGTAAAGAATTATAGAAGCTGGAAGTGATTTGGAAATGATAACGGCTAAGGTGTATAGACGGGAAAGGGTTGGCCCCATTCGATGCAAGGAAGAGGAACGAATCCGCAACTATAAGAGTGGTGTCCAGTAGCTGGGAAGATGTCGCATTGCTGACGCAGACGCCCGCGTTCTGGGCCTTGTGGCGGTCTCGCGTTCTTTTCATTGAAGATGTACTTGACGCTGACCGGTGTTTATCGGAAATCCTTTGCAAATGGATGTGTGCATCTGGCTAGCATAAATTGCCCTACTCAGACACTTGCTACGGCCGACCCGCCCTACCAGTAGGTACTGACTGGCCGAGCGGCTGCTGATCCACGACGCATACCGGCCATGCTGCAGACGATTACCGGCTGGCCGTTCTACCACACCTGCGACTGGCCGGATAACAGCTCGATCTACTATGATAACCTTCCGGCCACCCCGGTCGGAAGGGTTGGTTGGTGATAGTGGGGAATTGATAAAAGATGAAGACGTCAACCGAGCGGGAAATGTGAGAAGCACGGATGGGCAAGTGGATGAAGGAGTGGACTCTCAATCATTCATTAATCATAGACAGGTTTGTTCGAATCCCGTCGATGATAGAAAAGGCTAGCACTACAAAAATACCCATGGACCTTGCAAAAAGCCGTATTTTTCCTATTTCTGATGAAAAGCAACAGATTCGTGTTGCCTTTGTACTCCAATGGATCAATATGGAGCCATAGTGGCGGTGAATTCACAGCACGAGACATTGTTCAACCGAAAGGGCGAGCTTTGTTTGTCGGTTGTCACGATGAGAGATTGACACGTTATCGGCGGCCAAGTGATGGGTAATTGTGAGCAACGCTGCCCTGAGCACTCGAACTGGAGCAAGAATACCTTTACTCTCTCGATCTGGAGCAGTTCCGACCGAGCGGAGGCCCATCACCGGCTGGCATCCTCTACCATTATCGGCCGGGCTCCGATCCGGTTGTTCCCCGGCCAGTGATGGTAGAAAGGGCCGTCCGCAGGAAATTACTGAGATACTTCTCCATGATTTCATGATCACCGACCAATATCACTCATTTTGGCTGGAATGAAAACAACATTTGGTTACCATTAAAAGCAGCACCCACGAAAAATTTTGTCACTCAGATTTTAGCGCGATCTTGGATTTCTGACTATGGGGAACATGGATAGTGTGGTCAATTTTGTCAGAACTCACGTTAAAATGGCTCTCGAATACTACCGATTTGCTGCATTATAGCAAGGTAGCCGAGTCACGCTGGTGGGGTAGATCAAGGAATTAGATAACGCTGCCTGTATGGTGTACGAATTTCTTGGAGCAGCTAGATAATTGACTGATTTTTCAGCTCTTCTGAAGGAGAAGAAGCACGAACGAAAGAGAAATAGAATATTCACCAAAGAGATGTTGCTCAACAAAAGAAGCAAAATTTATGGTTATATGTAAATAGCTAACAAACAGAAATTTATATCATAATTGAAAATTTGAAAGTTCTGGGAAAAAGAAGCGAACGTACGGTCTAATAACAATTGAAAGAGTGTAGATGAGGGAATCAGATCATCATTATGTAAAACTTCTAAAAACGAGCATGGAAAGCAAAAGTTATCGTTGGAAAACTGAGTGACTGCGGCAAAGATCAGCTGATTCAGATCCCGCCACATCTCGTCCGCGGATACCCAGATACCAAGTCTAAGTTATATTTTGGGAACGCTGATGCCTTCAGCGGTGCAACTTCCGTAGAATTACTGCGATTATCGTCCAGACTCCAAAACATTCAAAATTTTGGGCTTGAAGAACATCGTGGGTGCTGCCTTTAAGGGAATTTATGCTTTATATGCGTGCGTTTGACGCGCACGCGTCTATGTGATGAATGATACGACCTGTTGCTTCGCTGACGCAGCTTACACTGCCGCTATGGTCCTCGAGGACTGTAGCACCTTGCGTCGCCGTCGCCGGCGACTGCGAGGTCGATACGCATCGAATGTGGGCGGAGCGGCGGCGGCGGCCACGGTCGCCGGCGACTGGCGATCGCCAACATCGGCGGCCGCCAGTATTGGCGACTGTGACGTCGGTGCATATCGATTGGTCGCCAACATTGACGATCGGCGGCCGCCAATGTTGGCGACTGCGGCGCCGGTGCGTATTGATTGTGAGGGGTGCCAACATTGGCGGCCGCCGTCGCCGGCGACGGCGACGCAAGGTGCTATACTCCTCGAGGAGTATAGCGGCTACCTTAGACGCATGCTTTTACGAGCGGCGGCCGCGCGTTGTTTTCATCGACAATGCGTCTGACGGCCGCGCGTTGTTTTCATCGACAATGCGTTGAAAGGTCTTCATGGAAAACTCTTCGCAAATGGATGTATGCGTCTGACGCAGCCACTATAAATCATCTTGTTGCAGTAATGGAGAGCCAGAAGTCAGAGCACAGAATCAATCAAAGGAAAAATGAGAATTCGCAAGCTATCGTACATAACTTGATGGGCTTAACATGGTTGAGTTGGCGGCAATGGCTGGTTCTCGAAAATGCTAACAGAAGTCTAACGGTAATTTGCATTTCAAACAACGGCAGCAACCGTAATTGTTACAACAATGAGTAAGCTTGTTATCGGCATCGGCGGTTTGGACAACGTTGCCTTTCTGCCCTTTCTTAAAGTATCCCCAGATGTCGCCAGTTGGAAATAAATAAAAATGAACCGGCGATATCAGAGATAAGGTGGAAATGATGCGTATCGACTGCGGAACAGATGCTGGCCGCCTTCGAGGACGCGTGTGGAAAGATTGGTCTCCAGCTGAATCTGACGAAGACGATGTTCATGAAGAACGGATGGGTCCGGGATGCCCCATTCTCGCTCAACGGAACGACCATATCCGAATGCTCCAGCTACGTATACCTAGGTCGGGAAGTCAACATGATGAACGACCTCGCTCCAGAGCTGGGCAGGAGGAAACGAGCGGCTTGGGGAGCTTACAAGAGCATCGAGGACGTAGTGAAGAAGACGAAGAACACCAGGCTCCGTGCCCACCTCTTCAACACAACCGTTCTCCCTGCTTTGACGTACGCCTCGGAAACCTGGGCGTTGCGCAAGCAGGATGAGAATGCGGTCAGCGTCGTCGAACGCTCCATCGAGAGGGTGATGCTAGGAATAACCCGCCTCACGCAAGTGAGGGCTGGAATACGGAGCTCCACCCTTCGTCAACAATCGAAGATCAGGGACGCTGCCGCTTACGCCAAGTTGAGTAAGATTAGATGGGCCGGACACGTGATGCGTTTTAACGACAACCGTTGGACAAGAGCCGTCAGCGACTGGACTCCACGGGACGTTAAGCGCACGACAGGAAGACCATCGACCCGATGGTCAGACTTCTTCACGAAGTCCTTCAAGGATAGATACGATGCTCTCCGTGTCCCTCGAACGGACAGAATCAACTGGACAACTCTGGCTCGCGAGAGGGACAAATGGAAGGATTGCTGCCCCTCGGTATACTCGATGATCAACGGGAGTCAAGGTGATCAAGGTGACCGCAGTAAGAGTGCGCCGGCGCCCAGTAGTGAGAAAACGAAATCGTCCTAGATTGGGGAACATTAACCACACAACCAAAGATAGTTAGAACGACTGCTTATCCTATAGAGTAGATAATGTTAGATTTAGGACTCAAAACCAGGTTTGCTAACTTGGTTTGGCTTGGTGATGCGTTTATGAATCCTAATCCACCGAGCCATAGGAATCCACCCTAAAGCGCTGAAACGCATTTGTTGCTCAAATGCTGTCCCAGTGATTTTTCTTGATACTACATTCCCACCAAGTTCGGTTCCTCTTCCTTGCAGCTGAATGGGACCTATCCTTCCTCCCCGTTTATAGCCGTTATCATTTCCATGTCGCATAATTTCTGGCAAGACATGTAAATCAATGATAGGGCAGGCAGGGAAAGTTATCCAAACGGCATTTCCTCTTGTTCTTTGTGGTATACATATCCAACCCTGTCACCGTTACAAGCTAGAGTCACAAAGGAGACATGCAACCGCCATCAGGTAGCAGGTTGTGACAACGCTCTCTTCGCTCACTTCGCAGAAAAACCCGTGGATAGATTGGGATTTCACCGATTCATCTTGAGAGAGAAGACTGACTGGTACAGCCAGTGCAGTGTTATGACTTACAATAACGGGCTTACTCTGTACGTGTGTTTGTTTGTTTGTTTGTCAGTATGGAACGAAATTGGGGGCGTGCCTTAGAGCGAAGAAAATGCTCTACGTCCACTGTTGCTGTACGAGTGCACCGGCGTCCAGAAGTGGGAACACGCCTGGAGTCGGGTCCAACGGTCTGATAAGCGTGCCGCAGCGTCCAAAAGTGCGGAAACGCCTGAAAATGTGACAACCGAAGGAGGAGGGTCGGAGTTCATTACTGAGAAAATGCCATAAGTCAGCTCCATCTCTGCTCAATCGTTTCGCTTGCGCCTTATATCAATCGTAAGACACTAAATGTCAGAGCTGAGCAGTAAGTAGTTAGCAATCCGTGTGATTCCCTTACTTCACCTCCGCTCCTGCGCTTTTCTTCTCTCATTTATTCATGAACATCGCACCCTTTTCTTTCATACGTTCGAAATGGCTCTTATCACTTGACCAGTTATAACAAGCAAAGAGTGATAAACCATTTCCAATAGTTGTTCGAGGTTGAATCGGTTATACAGTGCGTTTCATAAGTATAGACGCACCCCAGAAAACACTGGTACACAGTTCCACGTAACATTTCGGAGAAATCCACGAATGCCAATCAAAAATCGTGCAAAAGAACCCTTGTTTCCGTCGTTTCACTCGAAGTTATAGAAAAAAATTGGTAGATCCAGCACTTCCCTCTCATAGGGACCGTTTCATAAGTACAGACGCACTTCCAAAAACCAACAATTCCTTAGCGGAAACTTCCTTGCAACTGCAGATTTGTAGTTGATAGGTCTCCGCGATTCCCAAGCAATTCAGAAAACATGGGTTGGCATAGATTTACCCATCCATTCCAGCAAATGGCTATCAAAACAGCTCCTAGTACAGGCAATAGCATTTTTCGGGTTTGTTGTGCTGGAAGATGTTTGGTGCAATGAATGTCATCCAGTAGGATGCTTCGATGTTGCTAGTATTAGAAGACAGATAGTACCGACGGTTAGGTTTTCTCAAAATGCTAATTTGTTGAGTGACTGGTATAGGTCACCCCGGTTTTTCGATGGAAATTGAAGTTTCTCCTTCTGAGTGCTGCAAGAAAATGTAAGAATTGAACACTAAAAGTGTTCTTGTGATTTTAGGAATTCGATTATGTAGAAATGGAAATAATATCGAGGATGTGTTATGGGAGGAAACATCACCAACTTTGACAGCGCCTACCTCCAAATGTGCTCGTTCTCAGAGAGTCTGGCTCTCCTTGTATGTCATCCCGGCGGCGTACATTCATTACAATTCAGTCCAAATGAAGCTTTTCTCATCTTGTAAAATATCAAAAACACCCAACTCGTGTTTTCGACATGGCGATCACCACGTTCCTTCAGGAAAAACAGAGCCGTGAAGCTTTTTGGAACGGGATAATCCCAGGTATGAGATGAATTCATCAATGTGCAATGGTGATGCAGCGAATAAATGCCTTTTTGACCCATGTACTGCATGACGGAGCCGACGCAACGGCTCAGACACCATTAATGCACATCATGTGCTTCAAGTTCAGGCAGGGTAAGCGGCGCCGTTTTTGATGCGATGTCTTCTTTTGTATACCAAAATTCTTCCTTCTATTGTAGGACTTATACATATTTGCAGGTGGACCCCGAAGAATCTCTCCTCTACCCGGAGATCCTGCGATTTCACCAGCGTACTGCATGTAAATATTTTAGCGGCCCCAGTCTCGCTCCAAAACGTTAGGATCCAAGTTGAAATACAGATTTACGTTGTAGACGCTTATTAGTTCTCATCAAAATATTGAGCCTACTTTTTCCCCTGGAGATAAGATTTATTTGTATTTTCTCATAAACTGTGTCCATACTTATGAAACGGCGGTGATGTTCCAAATCTATCCCGTATTTCCCATAATCACTAGTGAAACAATGCAATCTTAGGTTTTTTGGCATGCCGAATCGATTGAGGTTTCTAACTTTTCTCATGAACCTGTGGTGAACTGGGTTCCGGCGTTTTCTGGGGTGCGTCTATACTTATGAAACGCAATATATAGTTGAGTTAGTTAGAATAGTTTAGCGGAAGATAAAACTGCCCTCAGAAACAAGGTTCACATTCTTGGTAAGTCTAGTTTTACATGAGAGAAAGCAACGGAAAGGATGTGGAACATATTATAGCAAAAATGTGGCATAGCTGGTTAGAATGAAAAAGGGATAAAGTCGTGCGAGCGAAGCGAGCATTAGGAAAAGTCTGGAAGTCCGGCATCAGCCGGACGGCCAGACTTGTAAAGAGATAACTCGTTTCCAGAACTTAATTCATTGGCAACTCTACCAGAAGGTTCCTTGCTCACTAGTGCTCATTCCTTGCTTTTTAGAGCATATCAGCGAATCTCTGTGCGTGTACCAACACTCTCACATTGAATCTCGATACGGCCTGATTCTCACCCGAGTTTGATGACATCGTCGGTGTTGTGTTTTGATATTAGTAGAATAGACGAGAAGACGACCAGCCGAGAGTTTGGTAAGTAGAGTAGTGGTGGAAAGAACCGACCATGCTCACGTAAACAGAACGGACCAAACTTGAACTTGATAAAACGGGGATCTTCTTGGAATGAAATGTTACGAATCTGAAGTTCGGTGGTGATGCATTTGGCAAGAACATATGCTTGGCAACACGTTTTACGATTTAAAATTTTGCTTGACGATACGCCTGTTTGGCATTACAAAAGACGACTAAACATGCTGGCGATACATTTTCCGGGTGTTTGAGGTAATATCGAATTTTCTGCGTGGATGATAGTTCTTTTGGTTGACGATGCGTTTAGCAAGTTTTAGCAAGTATGGACCCCCATCGCCCCGCCCACTTTTTGAATTGGGGGAGCGTGGCACGACGTTCTGCTATAGCAGAACGTGCTGCTCATACCCCCCGACGTACTGCTGTCCGCCGGAATTCTCCAGACGTGCTGCTGTCCGCCGGGACCGTAATAACACGTGTATATGTAATTAATCAACATCTTCATTTTCCCTCACCTTCACTTTCATCTTCTAACTTCATTGGAGCGGCGGTAAGTGTTCACGAGTTCTCATAATAGGGTAATTACTCAAACAATTTCGAGGGCAAATCCCGTTCGGATTGGGATTGCAGATGCGACGCAGAGGCAGATGTATGTTGGATGTTTTATAACCTACTTCGGAATTGGAAGTGAAATGAGCTCCCATCTCAACGATCTTCTAACTTTGCAAGCTAGTGGAACAGCTAGTCACTTGGTGGGTTTCTCTATCAGGTATTGGGATCTCCCATTTTTCGCTAATGGTACTGCTACACGATTCTTGTTGAGATCACTGATGGTGTTAAATCGTTAACGAATAGACCCTGGCAAAAATACCCTTACCAGAAATATTACTATTTCTGGTCACAACAGGTTTAGCGGGGCTAAGTCTGTGTGCGAACACGTTAGCTGTAGAGCTGTCGGGTACGATTATCCACGCGATTTTTCCTGAAGCAGCGGATCAATTCCAGCTTAAATGTTGTAGTCCTGGACGTCGGGGTAGCATTGAGAGCACGTGGGGGGGAGTCGGTCGGGGGCACGTGGGGGACGACACGTGGGGGGACGTCGGCCGGGAGGACATGAGGGACGTCTGTGGGGGCACGTGGGGGGACGTCTGCTGGAGGCACGTGGGGGGACGTCGGCCATATTTGGGGGGTAAGTGCCCCACGATTTGGGGTCCACCCTCAGGTACAACTGGGGGTGGACCCCTTTTCTACCTGCAGTCGACCCCCACGAATGTCTGAGATGTATTTGGAGAGGCTTGCTTTTCAGTACATTTTGCAGAGCTCATCATTTGGCAATACATTTGAAGGACTTCGTCTTTGCTTGGGTAGCTGGAAATACTTGGCAAGGTCGTCCGCGAGGTTGCCAAACGAACCTCGCCAAATTTATTGCCACACAACTTCACAACTTCCGAAAAGTACCACGAGAAGACATCAGCTATTGAGGGACCCTGGCTTGGTTGCCCTAATACGTATTCGTACACGTTGTTCCGGATCAGATACAAAGCTGCAGCCTCTGGGTTTTCTAGAGTTTGGAAGGACAGTTGCTAAAACAATCTCAATTGATTCCTCAAGCATAACGGCTAGATATTACATCAGCGCTGTACGCCACATCAGTGCCTGCTTTCAACCGAGGAATAGTGGTCTGCTCACCATCTCAGGACCTCTGCAACAACTATTTAACCAGCTTTTGAGAAACTAGTTTCAGATCGCATCTGAAACTAGTTTTCCAAAAGCTGGAAAAATACTATTTTTCGCCAGTTCCTTGCTAAATAGTTGTAAATGAAAAGCTTGTAGAGTAGTTGTTTTGACCTCTTCCTTGCTAAATAGTTGCCAAAATGAAAACCCAGCGAAATAGTTGTTCCCCGAAATCAACCCGTTCGAACAGGAACATTTTGTGGATTATATTCATTAAAAATACAACATTTCTATTGGCGACATTCACAAGCGTCTCCAAGCTGTTTGACACTACATAGTCAGATAAGCTCGTGCCACAGCGATAAAATCCAATGCGCTTCTTTGATTTTCACAGTTTACTGTGCTTGGCCTCGGCTACCGCTTACATCAGCTCTTCACGGTCCGCAGTCGAGCATTCCTCACTCAAGGTCCGAAATTGTCTAAACAGGCCTCAAGTTCGAAAGGAAATTGCTTCTACATTAGATACCCGAATAGGGTTCGCAGCACGAACGCAGCCCAAACAGCATAATGCGTCAAGTAAAAACCCTAGCAGCATCTCATCCGAAATGCTACCATCCTCCTCAATTGCTGCACAGACTTTCCTCAGCAATTGGGGGAGGAGGGACGATGGCAGCAGCTGGGAGGAGATGCTGCTAGGGTTTTTACTCGACGCATTACGCTGTTTGGGCTGCGTTCGTGCTGCACGATTATTAGAGAAGTTCTAATTTAATGCAGAGTCTATTGATTTGAATAGTTTTTCATTAGAGCACCTGCCTGAAATGCTTCGAAATGAATGTTGCGATGATAAAACAAACTTGTTGGTAGTACATAAATGATCATCTTCAACCGATCCACAGTTATTTATAGCCGCAAAGCTCCCTCAAAGCAGAACAATACGGTGACTTGAAACTCCTGAATAGATAGGAGTAAGTGAAATCTGAAAACTTAACTTTCCATCGCTATATTCTCATGAGTTCTAGCTTAGGCATCCTAGAAACCGGGTTTGAGATGGAAAGATGCAAATCCCACGATTAAGACATGCATTCTCATGCGAAACACGGTTTTAAGTTTTCAAGAGAGGATATAGCTGTTCCGAACTTTTATTTTGTTATTATGTGTAGCTTCACTAGCCACTGATTGAGTGGCCCAAATCATTCGACTACCTGTTTTGAGAATTTTTAAAAATTTGAGAGAAAGATTTGAAACTTACACAAGCTGTGAGTAAGTAATGTAACTGCCGCTCTTCATTATATGGGACCGCTAAAATGCCTTACCACATACGAAGGATTTTTTTCATTTCTGCGTGATAGCTGGAGAATATCAGCGCAAAGCTAGTAAAATAGTTGTTTTTGGAGAAAGCTGGTAAAATAGTTGATTTGACTACCTAGTTAAAAAGTGCGAAATGAAAAGCTGGTCGGCAACTATTTTTTCCACACTGACGATGACGTCATACTAGTTTGCAAGTTGTTTTTCGCAAAGGCTTGTAAACTAGTTTATTTCAGCTTGTTTGCAACTTGCTTTTGAGAAATCTTTGTTTCCAACTTGCTCCAGGGGTTCTGAGATGGTGCTAAATAATATTCGGAGTAATTGTGGTGGAAACAACTGCTGGCCATTACTGCAAATGGGAATGGCAAAAAGTAAACCAAGGCTTTTGTCAATCAAGATTAAAACTAGAAATTGCAAGCTTTTCTCACATAATTTGATTCGCCGGACACAATACTGCAGTCATTTTTTGACGAAAACGGCTGACTATCATGCACACCCACTGGAGTGTTGCATTCGAAAAAAATTTTTCGAATATTCGAATACTCGAATAATCGAATATTTCGATATGGCCGAATATTCGAATATTCGAATAAACGAATATTTTGAAACGCCCGAATATTCGAATATTCGAATAAACGAATACTTCGACGTGTCCGAATAATTCGAATACTTCAACCTCTCGAATATTCGAATTATTCGAATATTCGATCATGAGTTTCGAATATTCGAATATTTCGAATATTTGGGAAGTTGCTCTATGTTTATCTCGACTGAGTATGCAAAGGGAAATTCTCTGAATAGAACAATTACTCATTAGGTTGCCGCGAAAGCTACTTAGTCACTTCACCACTGTTCACTACTACTTAGTCAAAGTCACTTACTTTTGTATGTTGCTAATTTTTTTTTCGAAACTGAATTGGAATTTTCTGTCCAAAACTTACATAAGGGTTAGTCAATGCTCTACCTATATCCAATTTGTCCTATCATTCCGTTGCGATTATGACTGAAAACATTGTCACTGACTACAAGCATGTTCAGCTGCTCCTGGTTTGATAACTCAGAAAACGTAGCAACTCAAGGGGTGCCACAAAAGTGAGCGCCTCCTGGAACTGATTGAATAGAATCCGCGTAGTTGTATCCTTGACTTGGCAGAGGACCTCCAGCATCATCACAACACAGTATTATTTTACCTGCTTCTCCACGGGGAGGCAAGGAAATACGACATGTGGATACCTCATGATCTGAGTGACCGCTAGTTTCAGGTGCCTAGAGTGCGTGCATAAATGCATAAACTTTTTAAGTTTTCAACAGAGCTTTGCTCAGCTAGCCATCTTGGTTACCGGTGACGAGAAGAGGGTTTTTTATGTGATTCACGCAAGGAAATGTGGTTGACTCTTAAGCCAATAACTGCCAAAACTACTGCGTAAACGAGAACTACCTCCTCGGAAAGTACAAAGGAACCATTTGTTAAAAGCAGCTGCCAAGAAAACTTACTGTTTCGCAGAATAATGATTTCGCTTACATTGTGTAGATGTTTGTTATATTGAAGAAAAAGAATTAACCCGAAAAGACGTCCAAATATGGCTGAAACTTTCGCGACGTCTAATAAAATAGACAACACTGAATAGTGTTAAGAACCGGTGTTTCGGACCTAATTTCAAATGAGCCCAGTTCTCAGCTGACGGGTTCAGTATTGGAGCTACTAGCAGTTGCATGAACTAACCCAACCCCAAATCACTGAAGCCTCAAGATATGTACTGTCTTTTTCACGAATCATGCCACTTGGCCTTCCGCCAAGATGAGGTAAGTCTTGCCACGTTGTTATAGTCAAGACATGTTTTGGCGCGCTTCCAGCTATCGATCGTCGATTGATAGCACCAATTTCCATGATTTGGCGTGTGATAAAATGCGCGCTGTGTTGTTAAACAAAACACATTGAATTGCTCTGATTTTTGAAACAGACAGTACATAGTGTTGCACTCGTTTCTGTAATGAGTCTGCATAAGTTTTTTTTTTGCTACAGCAACGTACGTAGACTGTTACAGCCATATGATAAGTCAGCATGAGTTTCTTTCTAGGTACTGAAAACAAATAGGAGCATTTTTAGGAGTTTTTGACTCAGCAAACTAGTACGTCAATATTGTACGTACTTGCTAATCGCTTTGCTGGGTTTCCATCCAACATCTCGAGATCGTTTCTCAGAAGGGGGCTTTGTATTGTATAAATAAATGAAGTTAATTTCCCAAATTTTGTGCACAGAAGTTGCAGTGGCATGCTGGTGGTAAGGTTGCAGGATGGGGTTGGAAAAAGTACGATTACTCGAAATGGAGGCGTACAGCCTCCATGGCAGACTAGTATCATAAAGATTGAAAATTCCCAGTAAGCTTTTTGCTTTCTGAAGTTCCTTTTTTTCACCAAATTGAAGGTTCAAGACTTGCCACAAGATTGTAGCTATCTGTCTACGTCAGCAGGTATTCTCAGACAATGTGCGGGTGAACCGCGGTACAAATATCTGGCGTAGGCAACTCTACTCAACCAGGTAGTTGAACGCGGTCATTAAATTATCTATGTGGGGTGAGCCTGCAGAAAGTCCGCTGTCAGCCCGCCGAAATGATAATGTGGTGTGCTGACAACGGCAGCAATGCATACTGGCGATGTGTGGGTGAAATTTTAGCAATCACAAATTTAGCGACGGTAGGTGCTTGCTGGTGGGACTCGAGAATGATTATGAGAGCGAAGGTGCTGTTGAAAATGACTGCTCGATTATTCGAATGAGATCTAATATTCGAATGTACCCACCCCGAATATGCGAATATTCGAATAATCGAATAATTAAGAGTTATCGAATAATCGAATATTCGAATAAACGAATATTTTAAAAGCGTCGAGTATTCGAATATTCGAATAAACGAATATTTTGAAAGCGCCGAATATTCGAATATTCGAACAATCCGAATATTCTGATTTTTCGAATATTCGAATGTTTCGAATAAACGAATATTCGAATATTCGAATAATTATTCGAATATTATTCGATTCGGTCAACACTCTAACACCCACACACATGAAATGCATATGCATTCCTAATCATAAAGTCCGTTTTTAACGAACTGTCTGTGGGCGGTTCTGATTAGTTGATCCAGACTGTTGCACTAACCGTAGGGTTGACGCAACATTTGGTGGCCATAAACACATAATTGACCTTTACATTTTTTACAGGCCTCCGAAAAAAACATTTGGTTCGAAACGTTAGGCCATTAAATAAACGAGTACCACTACGTGGAGGTAACAACAGCATATATCATGATGCCCAGGTTCAAGAACCTTATCGCATATGAATGACAGGCAACGGGCAGGTCTAATTTCACTACGATTTCCTGTTTCCATCACAGCAGTTCGTTTTCTCACTCGCCTTATTCCTGCAGAGTACCACTGCGGTTTATCATCCCGTTTGCCATTCTCGGTCATTACTTTTGCTCAGCTTCGCCACTCGAGACTCGGGAGTTTGAAGGAGCTCTGAGCACATTGCGGACAGTGGCTTGTTTCACGGCTGCTGTGTGGCCGCATGTGGATCAATATTTTTTAAGTCTCCTTGTGACACCATTTGATATGTAGCACGCCACTTGCGAGCAGCAGATATCTGGTTAAGTAAGGCAGCCAAGTTTTGCATGGTTTTCACTGGTCAAGCTAATGTGCTGTGACTGTCGACTGAATATCCTGAAACATCGTTCCATTTACGATTGTGTTGAAGTTACGATACAACAATCGTCGATGTAACGACAGTACCTAAGCGATTGCTTTGACAGCACACCCTCATCCACTTTGCTCATGAGGCATAGAGTAGATGCATATGCTAGTCATTGCTCCATTGCCAACACTCTTATTTGTGAAGAATATATGCCCGACCAATTGAAGATGTTACAACCAAGGCATTCTCTGATCAGGATCGTAACGCGTGCTTTGCTCAACCCATACGTAAGCATATCTCTACCGTGGTTTTCAAGCATTTCAGAGAGGACCTGTAGAGCAGAACTACAATATTACCAGCCGGTCTTTGTATCACTTTGGGTGACCACTACATGAATGCTGTCATGCCTCGTTTGTTCACGAAGGTTCGGAGGTTTTTTTTTTCACTGACACCCTGCTAGTAGTATCCTTCCTGTCTGAAAGCCACTCAATATGGATCAAAATGAACCGGCGATATAAGAGATAACGACGATAAGAACGATAAGTATCGATTGCCACATTATTGGGTTGTTACGAAATTAATTGCCGAAAGGGACCCTTCACTTCAAAGTGTTGTAACTCGGCTCAAAGACCACTTTTTGCATCAGTTTAGCACATGCTCAATTCAATGTGTCCTTCCCGATAATCCAGCATGGAAAGTCGTAGACTTTTTGAAGGCGATTTCAGCATGCTCCAGACCAGAAATCTGGTGCTGTCGTAGGATTGCATCTCGAGCTCAGGAAAAGAATAAACAGTAGGGTAATGGTCTGAGGAGTGAGGGGAATAGGAATCAACGCCTTACTGCACCAGTTTTTGCCGGGTGAGTCTTGAAAAGTGAGGCCTAACGTTAGCCTGGAGTAGGAGAAAACTTGATTCTGTTCGCCACTGCCAACCACATCTACAGCAGAGTTTTGAACGTCATCTTGAAATTAGAATACCAGGACTCTGCTGTCAATGTCTGACTAGGTTGGGGAAGGCTGCAGTGGATCACACTCTTACAGCATCACCAAATTGGTGTGACGCAACCTCCCTAATGTGAAGATTTAATTCAGGAAATCTTAGAGATGGGAGGACGTGTCTACCGATGTAGATCTACACTGCCTTTTATCATAGAGGAAGCAAGCTCCAACTATAGTTTATGTACGGTCTAGAAATGGGTAGTTTTCGGGGCAAAAAATCGAGTTAGAAAAGATGTCACAGAGGGTGTTGACTTCCGTACCTTTTTTGCCATGTCGATTGAAGTCAAATGTTTCGGAACTGTGCTACAGTGAGCATCCAACCCTGCCCTCAACGTCCACATGTTAGGACACGGTTGAGTTTCCACTGTACTCAACGTCAGAAAACAACCTGCGGCCACTGCCATGGTTGCCTTGGCGATCAAAACCGACGGAAGAAATATTCGCGAATTCAATAGCCCATTGCTCATTGGGAGGGCGATCCTAAGCCAAAAACAAATGCAAGATTGGCGCGTTCTCTGACAAAAATTGATCGAGTTTAAAGTCATTAACCATAATCAGCCGAAAATCGCGTTGGCTCATCATCTGTTTGCGACTCCATAAAAATCCGCAGGAAAGAGCTAGTCAGAATATTCGAGCAGTTCAAAAGAGCAAGAAAAGCTCCAGTTACATGAGTTCTGCTGAAGTTGCTCAAACTGGGCAGAAGAGATAAGTTTAGTTGAGCATACTCCGGAACGGCAATTATTTTCATATATCGAGAAATCAACAGGATCCGGTCGTACTGGTCGCGCTATTCCATTGATGTTCTTGAAATCTGGAAAACTGTGAAAATCTTTTTTGAGGTCTTATTTGATACGGAGACGGACGAGTTTCCCTTCTACTGAGCTAGAAGAAGCAGAGCTGAGAAATTAGGATTGCACATTAGAATAAGCTTCTCAGCAGTAGCTATTAGCCACTGAACAAGTATTGCCGTGGTGCCGTACCCTCAGCAAGCTTTTGCTATCGAATGAAGCCTCTCGTCCACTAGCCGAGAATTACAAAATTCTCGGCTAAAAAAAGGCTGCAGCATATGGGGTTTCCGACGTTCCCGTGAAACTTAAAGAACATCTTTGTGCTCGGCGGCTCGCATATGTTCGAATTATGTTTTTATGCGATGAAGCCTCTCCCCCACTAATCGAGAAATTCTAAATTGAATTCCGTGACTTACGGGGGTGCATCTTTGCGCTCAGCGGCTCGCATATGTTCGGCTGACATTGAAACCTGGAACAAACTAATGTGACGCACTGCCTTTGAGGGCAATCTATACTAGGGTCCTGCGTCGAAATTACGCATCCATTTGCGAAGGATTTTCCATGAGGGCCGGTCAGCGCGGCATGTGTTCTTAATGAAAAGAATGTGTGACCACCGCGAGGCCGAAAATGCTTGCCTTTGAGCGGCGATAGCGATGCAGTTCCTCCTATCGTTCATCATATAGACGCCCGCGCGTTAAGAGCACGAATCTGGTTAGATTGCCCTTTACGCCTCTGATCTACTCATTCATATAATCCTTGTCGCAACTGCCGGCTGTTGTCACGTCCACCACGACCCTGGGGATATTTCAAGGAAGACTGGAAGAGACTCAATCATGGAGACACTGTATTCATCAAATTGTTGAGCGCACTGAATCAAAAAATCAGTTCCAGGAGCGGCAGGAACAATTTTAACAGTTATCTAAATTGTACTCCCACATGTAGTACAGTAGTGAGTCCAGTAATATTTCCACCAGTCGCTGTCGCGCGACAAGCTAACCCAGTGTGTTCTGTTGGCTCGACAGATACGGCAGGTCTTTCTTTCGATGTTTTTTCTGCTTTTGTTGACCTGGTAAACAAATCTGAACTGCACAATAGTGTTCTTGTTGCGAACTCGACATCTCATTGAATGCAGTAGCTAGCATGTGGGTCAAACCTCAAACTTCGTGCAGTAATAGTTCTCTTATTGCTGTGCGCATGAGACTCTCGTTTTATTGAATACTGAAGATCTTCCAGCTTTATATACATATGCCTTTATTTCGGACAGCTTAGTCATCAGAGTTCTTTTTTAATATTCTAGCTATGAAAACGCTACTACACCGACTTGTTTGACTTTTTGGTTTTCTTGTCCTCTTTGATTGCTTTCGGGGCTTCCTTCTCATCTGCAAATACATATTTTAGCAATATGTTGCCTACCGAAAACAAGAATCATTAGTGAGCAAGTGCCGCCCTCCTTCGGATGTCCTCGCATTTTATCGATTCCCCAAACCTGGTAATGAAATTCCGTCAAAATACCATAAGACACCTCCAAAAGAGGACGGAAACACTTGGCGAAATTCGAGAAAAAAAAAGACAAAAACAACTTGTGAAAAAAATAGTGTGCGAGAAGTGCGACGAAGCTGATTTTAAATCGATGACCACGATTTCCTGTCATCACAGGGGAGAGCACACCTCTGATTTGAATGGCACGTAGAGGCTTCGTAAATTTGGAGGCACTACCAACAACTACACAGATAAATTTTCTACAAAACATTACCTGTCTTGCTGCTTACGTCGCAACCGTCGAAGCCAGTTACTGACTCTCTAAACGTCTTCCATAGAGTACGGTCCTCAATGCACACAGCGCCACCGCCGCGTTTGAATTGTGATTCCTATAACCTCAGAACTCATTTCCCATCCAGTAACTCCTGTAACCTCAGAACTCATATCCCACTTACAAGTCACATGCCTGTGGGACATTTATGTCTATTTCCTGTATTCTACTTGCCTATGTGAACTATCGTTTCCCAGCTTACCTGTCGGTTCACATCACCAATGCATACAGCGGGTACTTTTTCATTCATTGAGACACCCCACTTTGAGTGATCTTTCGAACTGCTGAAAGATTTCCCGAGGAGAGCGATATTGTTGACATCATACACCTAAATTCTGAGAGTTACTTCGTTCTAATCATTTCGTGGTTACTCCTGCACTAACATTTGCTCCTCCCCCGCATTGACTTCCAACATCTTTAGCGGCTCCATTTCTCCATGTTTCCACTGCCATATCGGTATGGAGGTTTAGCGCAATAAAATCGTGCCAAAGATCTGGACCATGTTCATTATATAAAAGCGCCCCAAAAAACGTTTGGCACATAGCTGAACATACCCAACTGGAACTTCTTATGTTTGGAGAAACCTTTAACTTTCCTGCCACCTAACGTTTCGATGCCACGAATTGTAGTGTAAACTGTGTCGGATCGTTTCAACGACTTCTTGGACACTACGTCTTCGAGTACAGGAGCTCTAAATATTAATGAACTTGCAATGGAAAATCTGATGCATACAGCAACTTACAGCAGTTTATGGAAATCAGGGAGATTAGTAATAAATGGTGTCACTTGTGCAAACCGCAGATATTCTCCAATATCCTGCAGAAAATGAGCATCAAGGGTTAGACACAGGAAAGATTGCGCAAACTTGCTGCCTGTTTCAGGGTAGTCGTACCGCTCTTAAACAAATCCTTGCTATAGCAGATTGGAATGCTAAACATTCTTTCGGAATTGAATGACGTACCAGGGGGAGGGTAGTTTGGAACACTGTGCAACATCCAAAATCCAACACTTTCGTCGAATAACGCCACCCCTTTGCTATGCCCGCGGTCGCCGTTGACGTGTGTTCCGGGAACGTCGTCATTGTAAGCGATGCCAAACATCCTTCGCTGGAGACAGGTGTGATTTTGTACATATTTTCGCAACGAAAGTTGTTTAAGAATGAGAAGTTCGATCTAGCGGGTGCATGAGACATAAGTGTGTTTAACTTTTTATTATAAATGAATTGAACCTTGTCCATAACATAAATCTGGTTTACAGTAGCTCCAATCGCTGAGTCAGTGCTATTGATTGGTTGAGGGCTCAGTTTCCAGCCCTTCTGTGTTGAATCGAAATAAACGAAGCTTCGACCTCTTCGCTCGTCAACGTTAGCGGGATATTTAAGAGCTGCGAACCTGTATGCACAATTATCTGTGTGGCCTTCTTTACTGCTCACCGTAAAAGGAAGGACCTTTAAACAACAACCAACCAGTCCACATCCTTTCCATCCATGTTTTTGCAACCAATTCTTGCCTCGCCAAAACTGGAGAGAAGAATGATTGCTAAGCAGTGCCTCCACATGATCACTAGTTGCTTATTCTGAAAGCGAGTTGCCCTAGAAACACTAGAAACTACAGTCCATCTAAAAACAATAAATTTTGCTCAGAGGGAGGAAATAAAAGTTAGAGTGTTTTGTACTCTATAGTGCTCTTTGAATATATACTCGCAGGGAATTACACTTGTAGTTTGAACAGATGTAAAATTGCATCCACGACAGAACGATTGTCTATATGTTGTTATAGGATGTACCCCATTATTTGAACAAATGACCATAGAACAATCGTTTTTCAGCGCATTGCGTACCCCGCAAAGGTTTCCACCACCTCACTGCTACCCATGTATGGAAACCAACACTATCGCGTCACAGCTCTACTGACAGAGATCAGTTTCGAAATGTAATGGATGTAGGCTCGATAGAACCCACCCCTTCGTTGTATTGGTTTCCTGCTTTTTTTCTCGTTAAACTACACAAAATGCAGATTCAGTGTATTTGAATAGTAAGTTCGTGGGAGTCTCATGAGCAGCAAGCTCAGTATTTTTCAAACAACATCCTCTACCAGACACAGAGCGGCTGTTCAATTACATCTCCGTGCAGAGCCACATTGTTTGAGGCGACTCAATTTTGTAATCCGCGAGAGCAACTCTTGAATGGAACTCTCTTAAATGTCGGAGAAAGTTTTAAAAAAGTGTTTGGTAGACGTGTTGAGTTTGCACAAATATAACTGAGTTACCTTTCGTCTTAACATCTAGGCTATCGTTTTGGCGAAATTTGCTCGGAAGTGTCGCGCGTCCTTAATTTGAAAATCCATCTCCCACTTAGCCATTCGATTTTCCCTGCGAATTGCATAAGTTAGGTTGGGGTCCGGTGAGAGTTGAAATTTGTAGTATTTCATTTTATTTCTAGAGCAAACAACAGCGAATGATAGTCTTATTGTTCTGTAAACTGCGCTTTCAGAACGAGGGCCGTCCAAGCCAGAATTGATCTCTCTGAAACGGAGTTGCACTTTTGTCCTTTCAACGATAACACCTTCTCTGTAGGCGTTATGTCCCTAGCCGCTTGAGCTGCATTTGATCCTCGATTCAAGTCGCACGCTATCAGTTGGCGGACGTCTTCGTTTCTCCCGAAATGGATGGTCGCATTCAGTGCGGTAAAAAAATAAGGTGCAGCGAATGTTGAGGAACTCGCTTATATAATCCGTAAAGATTAAACGAAGCACGGGCTTAAAAAAATAGTGCGCCTTGCGCATCGAAGTGAAAAAAAAATCGCAGAAATTTATTTTCCAACACATTGTGTTAATAACAATGTGGTCGGCCGAGTAGAACTTTCACTTCCATCTGCATGGAAAAATATTGCCAAACCACCTGTAAGCACTCTGCAATAATTCATAGTTATAAATGAATCAAAGTTGTTAGGCTCCGATGATAATCAAAGACAGCACCCGCTGTAATTTTGCTCTCTCAGATTCCACTGTAATCCCAATTTCAGCCCCAACCAATGCACTGACCAATTTTGTCGAATCTCGCTGGAAAGCCGGTGTTCATTTCTCCCAGTTTAGCGCCTTACAAAAGGCTGGCCGAATTGCGCAGGGTAGGTGTGAAGGAGATGGGAATGAAAGCGAAATTGTCGTGTAGAAAAAGACTGAGTGTATACAAAAATACCCATTCATATGATGCGGAAATCCATGGCGTTGAAATTTCTAAACACATCCAATCTCTCATGTCTTGAGAATATCGTTTACGTCGATACTCTTGAGAATGTCGTTTACATCGATGCAAGTTTTGGAGAGACATTTTGTCAATTGTTTAGGTTCCGAAACATTCAAAACATAGGACATAGGGGAAAATTATCGTAGATGCAGCCCTTTATCTTCATTGAAGACAAAACTGTAATGTTTAATGTCGTGGTAATTAAGACTCATTAATGAACCTAAGCGGAAGAGATGGTGCTTTCTTGTTTCTTGTTTGTTTAAGTGGACACGTTTATCTCGGAATTCTATTATCTGTTGGAAGAGAAGAAGATCTGCTGTGATCAGCATGAAACCATGACCGAAATTCTACCAGATTCACGTCTTCGAACAACTTCGGATGCCTTTAGTCTCTACTGGATAGGATGGATACAAAAAGGAAATGTTGTTTTCTCTCAACTGGGCGTTTTCATCCTAGATCAATAATTCTGAAAAAACATCAATATGGCAGTATTGTATTGTATTGTATTAGTATTGTAGGCGTATTGTACAGTATTGTAGGCGAAGGAAAGCCCTTTTGGCAATTATAGAGCATCGTAGAAGAGTGGCGATGGGACAGAAGAACTGCAACTGGAAGAAGAGCGAAGAGTTATATTAACACCTAATACATTTGCTAATTATTACTTGCCATTCTCGTCTCGTCTTGTCTCGTCTCTCTCTCGGACTTTCTCCACTCTTTCCCTCCTTTCAGTTGCGCTTCTCAATGAAATAATCCTTCGAAATACAAAAAGGCTTCTACTAGTTTGTCAGAAAGCTGTGTGTGGATGAGTACAAAAAGTTGTGTGTGCATTCCTGAGGGAGAGATAGTAACCCACTTCCAGTTGCCCCGGGAATAAGCTGTTGCTCCTTTCTTTTAAACATTCACACCTTCTCCTTTCAAGTCCATTCACCGTCTCACAGCTTCTGTTACAGCGTCACGATCCAGGCTTGCACACATGGTGTCTACAAATTACCTTTGAAATGGTTTCATAGAGCTATGGACTGGGATAGAAGGACAAGGTGGACATCTCAACTGCAACATGGCTCCATTTGTATAGTAGTGTTTATACTTCGGTGCAACGCGACCAAGCAAACTGTTCAAATGCGATGGTTCCCAAGTGAATGCCGCGCAAGGAGTGATGTGCTAGTTGGCGTTTGCCCTCGCGACACGTCGTCGCCTCCTGTCTATACTTTTTCCTTAAAAACGACGCAATGGGCCAAATTCGCGAAGCGCCTGCTAGCAGAGGCAGCGCGATGATTTCGCCAATGTCGTGTACTGGTGTTAGCTGCTGGTTCTTTGTTTTTTTTTCAGCTGTATCAGCCCAAAATCAATGTGCAATAAAATCGAGGGTAGAAATAGTGCTAAGAATGGATCGCTGCATTCGAGGGAAAGCCAGTTTGAGTTCAGATCCACTCTAAATTCACAGATGGACCCAGTCGTAGCTTCTTTTACCCTTTCGAAAGTTGTCGTTCCAAGAGCGCTTGTTTCTTTAGCATTTCTATTTCGTTTGTGTCCACACACTTTTTTACTGTCCTTAGATGTATTAGTAGGAACTCGCATCATTCCGGGAGCTCATGCTTACCTGACTGAACTTGACTTCCCCTTGGTATTTTTAGATAGGATTTCACAGTCTTATGGTATATGAGCGAAGTGTTTTGTTTCACGTCAACACGATCCATGTTTCGTCTGTTTATTCTCATTGCTCTTATGGAAGCGACGTAGTAACGTTCCGAGATAGGGATGGCACACCCTCCCGAGCGTTCGTAGCTATCTATATTTCAGTAAAGCGGCTCATGCAAAGTAACGCTCTGAAATCCGCCGATGATTTCCTAACGATACTAGCAACAAGGCCGTTTCCATTTTTAATAAGCTACGAGATATTCTGGGTATCAACCATCGTATAGAACAATAAATAACTCCAAAAAATGAATATTGTTCACGATGTCCCACCATAAAAAAACATGCGTTCTCGCTCCTTTTGCCTCTTTAGAGGTAGCGAGTTGGTCCCAGCGCGACAGCCCCACGAAACTAAACGTTTTTTATATAACACAGTATATAGAATTAGGAAACAGTTGGCAAATTACCAGTGTCGCAGTTTGAAAAACCTCATGTGCTAGCCACGCGAGCCTCTTGTTGATACCTTTTTAAATTCCGGAATGATTCTGGGAATTCAACAGATGGGTAACATTAAGTGCTGTTTGATAGTTCTGGGTCTGATATCTTCAGTTGGCGTACTTGACGATGACACATGACACAATTTTGGTTAGACATCCTACTCATCCATGTTCTTTATTATTCTTCAAAACAATGAACATTTCAGTTCCGTGATGCTAGGTGATTGTTCGCTTCAACTCTAGCAACCACACAAAAACACTCCTGATTCGATACATAGTAAAGATTTGCGCTAAAGTACATGTGCACTCGATATGTCCTCAAGGAATGTGGCTCGTGGCTGGTCTGCTGTCGAGAGGACACAGTGACTAATTCCTGTTTTCATAGGAGTTAGTAGTAGTAGTGTATGCAGAGTTTAGTCAGGAGGCTTGTGCAATTGGAACAGCATAAAAATTTCTCGTACCGAGCTACAGGGTTAAATTTTAATCTGATGGTATGCCAGAGGCCACATTGCAGATCACCAGCACTCCAGCAATGTTCGTATTTTTTATTCACTACTACTATTTACTCGCTACGTGTTCTCACGAAGCTGGCCTGCAGAGCTGGACCTAGGTCTGAATTATTACTAGCTTCCCAGAACCGATTCTCACCGCCGAATGCCATCCTTGAAGTGCCGCCCGATGAACTGGTCTGATCCTTCGGTTGAGGAGCTTGTCTACAGGAACAGTGTGAGAAGACATCTCAGATGTTCCAACATATTTTGAACGGGCTAGGTAAAGTCTGAAAAAAAGAACCCCGAGCCAGAGCGCCGCTTCGCGAAGCTGTGTAGCTCCTAAACGGTTTGGAGGTTAATTCTTATTATGTTCAATCTAAAGAGCTTCTACATGGTCCTTTGTATGAGTAGCAACACAGGTCCTCACGTGGTCAAGTCGTTTCCATTTAGGATAGTGCTGAAAGTCGAAATTGTTGTGGTTCGGGCACAATTAGCTTTTAACAGGAATAAACTGCGTGAACGTTCTATTGCTGTTTTGTAAGCACAATGATAAGCTCATGGAGTGCACCATTTGTTCCCCTGACCGTTGATTTCTAATTGCTATTACTACTTAATGCTTTAGAAGGAGTGCAGCGAAAATTTCCGTACAACTCTGCTGTATTTGGATGACTCACGACTCTGATTGCGAAATCACACTCGCTTCATCAGTGGTTCTCCCATTCTGCTTTAAAGGTCCAAGATATTCCATTTTCGTTGCAAATTAGATGTCCTAATCGAAGATTTCCATGTTGTACACATACATATACCATGGGCGTGTCATTGGGCGTGTCAATTTTCGCAATTAAGCCCGTGGCGGAGGGCAAAAGAGGTGGGGCGAGGCGAGTGGATCAATGACAGCATGACCTGTCATCCCTCGCGCGGCGATGCGGGGGGGGGTCTGCGCTTTATATAGAGTAAGATACCCTGCTCCACTTGGTTGGACACTGCACTCAGAATGCGAAACTAATAAGAGGCAAGATGAAATGTGCCACCTGTCGAAGAATCTCGCCGGAACACAGAGGTATGCAGACTCTGTCACCCTAGTAAAGTGTAAGTCTGGCTGAGCATTAGAGTCTCGGACCTTCGTTTGCGCCAGCTGAGATTATCGATGCGGTACCTCATTTTATGGTCGTGGGATCTTTGCATAGAATTAGGAAACAGCTCTGAATAAGAACAGGACATGATAACGGAACACTTCCTCATGCTGTCAGTAAAAGGACTTTACCACACTTTCCTTTCCCATCTTCCTTTGACGGAGTGCCAGAAAAAGCCTGTTTCGAAGCGGTCATCAAGTTCCGAATTCTTGCATGAGTTGTTCTCAGCATTCTTAATGAGGATAGACAGGTTTACCAACCGAATTTGACAAGACTTCAATGGCAGGGTTTCAAAAGGAGAAGCAAACTAACATGGAACGGCGAAATTTGTCTTTCTGTCAGTGGCAAAGTTGAGGAGTTCGTTTTCATGACTCAAACGCGCGACTTCGAAATAACCGA
Source organism: Ancylostoma caninum (assembly GCA_037903475.1). Taxonomy (NCBI): domain Eukaryota; kingdom Metazoa; phylum Nematoda; class Chromadorea; order Rhabditida; family Ancylostomatidae; genus Ancylostoma; species Ancylostoma caninum. The sequence continues at coordinate 1,750,215 of JBAJFG010000079.1, forward strand.
ATGTTATTAAGCAGACATAACCATGTGTCAACGCAGTGCTCAGACAGACTTTTTCAGCAAAGTAAGTGATTGAATCGCGTCTAGGTGACCTTCGATAAGGAAGCTTGGTCGAACGGAAGATTTCTAAGCAGACTCAGGCTCGAGCTCTTTCATCTTTACTGCGCAGGCTCCTCTATTCTGTCAGTAAAGCATATAGCAAACACCTATGCTCGCTATATGCTTTATTGACAGAATAGAGGAGCCTGCGCTGTCAAGGTCTACGCTTATGTAGTGTCGTTATAGCGATGACTGTCGTAACATAACTCCAACACAGAACAAATTGGATGAGTGTTTCAGTGCACTCTATCAAACAGTCACAGTGCATTAGTTTAAACGCAGTGTCGAGACAAAACCTTTGAACTTGAGTGCTCATCAGATTGTGGTAGCTGGTCGTATCCGTAGGCGTTTGCCAGAGTTTCAGCGAAAAGTCGCAAAAATAAGCGAGATGTTCGCCTTACACCCACAGTACCGAAATCCATCTCCAATGCTCAGCCCGCCCACCGGCGTCTGCCATTTTGCGCGCAGAATTGGTGTAACGTGCAGCATCATTGGAAAATATCAAGTCGATCATGGCGGCGTCTCTCTACTGTGATTTATTCTTCTCCGTGTATGCGTCTCAAGTTTGCATATGTGTTTTGAACATTCAGGTGTCGTTGCTCAACACTCCAGTTCTTCATTTTAAATGATCCTGGATCTAGGTTCATGGATCTGTACTTGATGAAGTGTTCGACGTTCACATTACGTCGGGCGATGGTTATATGCTGAAGATCAGGCAGCGAAATATTTTGGTCTGTAATGACACACTTTTTCTATGCATGTGAATGTACGACTGGAATCTCTTCCATGGCTGCAGAATCGCTCAGAGTTTTCGGACGGATGATAGGACGAGAACGTGCGGCATGAGGGAAGTGCGGCGGATACCACCGCCGCACTGGGCTTAGAGAGCTCCCAGACCGCACACGGATCTCGTTCATGCTGATCTGCGGTGCAACAGTTGGTTTTGAGTGGAGAGCAGTGGCTATCCTGCTCCGTATAATGTGCTGCCTTAAAGCCTTGCTAGCTCTGTCTCATCGGTTGGCTGTGAGACCGCCAGCGTAGGACAGTCACTGTGCAAGGATTTCGAAATTGCGGGTCCCGCGAAGATCTAGTCTCATCTCGCTCCATAAATCGGTTTTTCGTAGGACGTCTGCGTATCTCTCCCTCCACCATTGTCTATGCACTGCTATCCTGCTCCGTATCATCAATCTTGACCTTCACATTAACTAGTTACCATAACACCAAGAAATGGCAAAAAAAGAACAACTTATTTTGTGAAAAAGTTAGTGTCTGCACTGCCAACATGCATTGCCGACAACGGCAATAATCGAAACTTTCCTCTTCTTGTTAAAACCGCTCGAAAAGTAGTGCGTAATGCTGTAGCAGAGATACGGACCTCTGAAGGAAAACGAACTGACTTATTGAAGCCAAAACTGGGGCTGCGAACATTGACATTGATATGTATGAATATGAATATTGTTCGGTGAAAATTTTCTTTGCGCCCACTACTGACGAGAGGTGCCGTCGGACATCCCGTCCGCATCAGTTAAGAAGGATCTCAGAAAACAGTTTTTCCGATAGTTCAGTGATCTTTAAGCTTCACATCCGGCATAAGTGAGCCAAACTGGCTTGGAAACCACAGAAACCTAATACTCGAAAATTTTGCCTGGACACTGCCTTTAATGGGAGAAAAATCAAAGGAAAGCTAGCAGCCTCACCTAAACATACAGCTGCCGCAAACGGCAAGCTACATGTCAAATAGTATTGCAAAGAAGGTCCAATGAATAGTATTTCACATCTGCGCACAGCCCATCCGGCAGCTGTGAAACGATTCATTGTTCGCGGTGTGCTCAAAACGACTTCTAACTCTCGAGTCGCAGTGGCGAAATTGAGCGACGTGGGTCACCGAGAGTAGCAAACGAGACGATGAAGAGCAATGGTTGTCCAAGGCGACCTAGGTAAGTGAGAAGACGAAGAGCAGTGTTAAAAACAGGCAATCGGAGCGAACCTAGACTTGCCCTTTGCCTATCATTTATTTCCAACTGAGGGAGCGCCGTCATCAGCAGTATCTGAATCGAGCCCAACTACAAGATGTGGTCTTGGCGAATATCCCAAAAGCAAAAAAGACAGCTAGCCTGTAATAGGCTGACAGAGCTTCCACCTCACGGATATGCGTCGTTTGCCTCAAGACGATGACCGCGCAAAACCAGAGGTGGTTTACCAAATACAAGGCAGAACTTGCAATGCGATCTGTACCGGTGAAACCAGCGGCTCACTGAGTGTTCGCACAAATGAACATCTGGCAAGTAAAAGACGGCAGAGCTTGATAACCCCACTGGGAAAATAGAAAAAGAAAGCGGACTATGGCTGGAATGATTCCGGTAAAAGTGACCCGCTTGATGCACGAAAGTGAAATTTTGGCAGCGTAAACACTTGGAACGCTGTGGATTTTCGCATGTACTTCCGGGCTGAAGAGAAGAAATGAGATGGTTTTAATAAGTGATCTCATGTCCCTTCTATCATTGTGTGAGCTCTAAGATCGTCGAGATACTAGCGCATGCCTCATAAAACCGAGGCTGCAGCATACAGCATCAACTCGCCATCTTCAACGATCAATTGCTGTTTCGGTGGCATTCTGCATCGCTAAATACCAGGGACACTTAGTGAGTTCGTCGCTCAACCGGAGGCTTAGTGTAGTCTGACGTGGATGAGTTGAGGAATGAAGTTGAGCAGGACTTTGGTGGTTTACAGCGCAGATAGGACTAGATGGAAGATAGAACATAGAACGTTGGACCACTTTTTGGCCTCTGAACACGAAGATTAGTAGCAACGTAAGACCGAAATAAATCGTGTCCCTATAACAACCCGTGTAGTGCAGAAAAAAACGTCATATAGTAGCATGGTTGACATTTTTAGCTAAGGACCCACGAAGGTAGAACCACTTGTCCTAGGATGAAAACGTGCCCTGGTAAATCTCCCACGATCCTATGCTCATCTGAATATTCCTGGAAGTAACTGAAGAGAAAAGAACGTTGCGCTAGTGTCAAAGCATCGCCGCCCTACGTAAAGCTATTAATAATTCATGCGAGTAAATCTTTTGTGTAGCCGTGTTATAACAGCCTAGTTCTCAAGGCAATGAATGCACCGCCATCGGAGTCATAGGAAAATGCTTTTTGTGGAACTGTTCTGATTTCAAATCAGAGCATAGCTAAGGTGGCCTGCCTCTCTATTCTGAGAACATGGCAGCCAAGGTGTGGCTTAGATAAGAATTGTTGAAGTTGTCACGAACTGAAGTGGAACCGACGCAGACTAAGTGAAGAGAGCTCTTCGATGGATATTTTGGAGTGGATACTCACTGCGGTACTGAAAAAATTGAATGTGATGAGGTGTAGGACCAAATGAGGGCTCTTGCAGGAAGAACAGATGTTTGTTAAATATACTCAAGAGTACAACTTTAAAAAAAAGTGCAGGCCAAGAACAGGTTTGGTGTTTGCTCTCGGAATGCTATTTTTTCGTACGTTTCCCAGCTGATGATGGCGAAATCAAGTTATTGTGCTGCGATCCTCACTATACCCACTATTTCCTTCAGCTGCATCTCTTCAGGTGTAGCACGCAAGGGTGTATGTCGCAGCAGCCATGTATATCTGATGTTGTACTTAAACCCGCAGCAGTTGTATGTACTTAACCATTCAGGACTGTGATGCCACAGATGTCACATCACATGATGTCGCTGACATTTCTAGAACTACACTGACATAGTGAAGCAGCTAAACCAACAAAGCGAGCAATGTCATGTACTAACATATACACCGTCTAACTTGTTAATAAAATACGTTAACCAAGGGAGCAAAGAGGCTGAGATTTTTGAGGCGGGCAAGAATGCGTCTGAAGACTTCGGATGTCTGTGAGCAGTTAACAAACCAAGAATGTTACATATTCTCATACATTTTTGAACGATTGTAGGTTGTTCTGCTCGGCTTCGCTCCTGCAATTTTACATCAGCGGTTTCCTGTTGAGGAATGAAGCGAAATCTGGTACTGAATTTGCAAATGCACGATCCATTTACTTGAGACTCAGCCAGGAACTGCAGCATAATTATAGAAAACTATGCACCTAGTGTTCTTTATATTTTTCCTTTTAATTTCGCTGGCGTTCTATTTTTTCCCATATTCATCTCCACATCCTATGCTTCTTACCTAATTTCTTTTTTTTTCACTTAGAGAGCTTGTTCCGACTATTTTCATCTTCTAACACGCACTTACTGGTTCAACAACATTCTGCAGCTGCCTTTTCGCACTACTGACGAGAAAAATTATCCTTGCTTGCTGGCTGCAATACAAGGCAAATATTCGTTTGAGCAAAGAAGACAGCAGACAAAGATGGCGTTATCGAGGTTTTTGTTTTAGCCTACGCACCATTACTTTTATCAGCCCATAGCGCTCAAACGTGTCGAACAGCAATTATACAGAAACTGTGGATTCCATAGTTATTAGCGAATTTTAGTGTTATGAGTGTGGCTGTATGTGTGAGATGACTGTTACAATATCACGGATAGTCTTGCCCACCTGTTTTTCTTCTTTGAATTTTTCGGTTGAACTGTTCAGAATTTATGCAGTTGTGTCCACTTTGATCACAAAATTCATCCTCAAAATTCATCATGAAAATAACAAGTGTTTCTGTCTTCAAAATCACCGTTCATGAAAATTTTTCGCCTCAGATTTTGCTGTAATCTTAGGTTTCCGGCAATGACGAGCAGAGATAGATTAATCTGTTTGGTCAACATTTGCGAACATTGAAGTCCTAGGTGGAGAATAAACAAACAAAAACATCCAATCTGTGTTGTGCTTCAACTCAACCGAGGGTTTTGTCCTTATATGTACAAAACTCTGTGTGCAGTACATACATACTAGCTACGCGTTTGAAGTGAGAATCTGTCAACAACAGCAGGAACTTTTTGACAGCTGCTAATCCTGGAAATTTTGACTTTAGAGGTGGTCTCGTAGTCATGGGAGACCCAATCCATAAGTGTGACTTGAGAAGAGTGATGCCGTGCAACCTTCACAAAATTGCAGTAACTTTTGTTGAGGATTCAAAACACTGTAAATCTTAGAAACCATTGGGAAAACCGATATTAGAGAGATTTTACTGGGAGACACCATTTGAGTGATCCAAGTGACTAGTCCGAAAGTTGGTTGTTTGGAAAAGTAACATTTCAAATGTGCCCGACAAGTCGTGTAAAAAAACAGTCAATCTTCGAATTTATTGAGTGATTCAAATATAATTCTTCGCAGAACTTACAACGGGTAGTTTTCAGTGACAGCGAGTAAATATTATACAAACTAGCCGAATGCTTGTACTTACAACCTAGAAATCTGTCGAAAAGGAAGCGAGACAAATAAATAAAAATTTCACTGATGATGTGAAATTGCATAGAAAACTGGTCGAAGTGCTGGAGATCATGTCGACGTCAATCGTTATTTAAAGGAGAAGTCTTTAAAGGAGAAGCCGCGTTTTCATTCTGCGGTACTGCCTATTCCGGGTGATCTTCAAGCCCTGGTTCCAGTGATGTACACTGGCGGGCATAAGTATTGCAACAAAAAGTCTTCTGCTCGTGACTACTTTCAGAGCAGTGTTGGCACCAATAATTTTCGTTTATTTTGCAGGTACGCATGTGGTACTGGTTTAAATAGATGCGACTTCATTTCGTGCACGCATTTCTCTGGGAGAAGTTTTTTATTCACTGAAACGAGGAGTTCAGTGTTGTTGAGAACCACCTACAAGGAAATGTTGGCAAATAGGGTCTCGACCTGAATTATGCTTATTACATTAGATTTCAAAAATTCTCTCTCAAAACCCAGCGTTGCACTTGGTTTGGTTTGTCGCTAACCCTCCGCTGCAATTTCTGCCGTTCTGACTCTTAGTTCATGTCTATTCTACAGTCAGCATTGCTGCTTATGATATTCCTGCCTCGTATAAATATGCTGCCCATTTCTAATGCGATCTCAACACTTCTTGGAGAGTGGAGGTAGCCCAGTTAGTTTTGGTGGAGTCAGGAGTGCACATTGGCGAAAGTGTGGTTTGGATTTTTGCCTTGCTCGGGGTAAACGATTCCCTACTACGTTATTGTGCATAAAGAAGAGCCAACTTCTCTAGAATGTTGGCGCAGACGGTGAAGCTCAAAATTATGTGATTTCGAAGAGTTAGAAAGTGAATTAAACTATACTGAAGTGTAATAAACTGCGCTGTGCATCAGAGGGTCGCAGTGTACTACTTTACCCTTATGGAAGCATGATAATTCCAATCAATTTCAATACAGCGAAGCAAATGGAACTTTTGCAGAGCATGTGGCTTCAAACGCCATAAGGAGAATCCAGTGCGGAGCGAAGCGATTTACAGGCTGTTACTGGCAACTACTACCGCACAATTTTGGATCGTAATAAGTCATCGAAATCACTATGATTCGGTTCGCAATGTATAGGCTGCATCGAAAATTCCGAGTAGTAGCTTCCGCATCCGGTAGGGTTTCCCAATAAAGCTCAACTCTCGAAGCAAAACAAAAATTCAAACCATATTATTGACAATCTGCATTATTGGTTCCAACAAAACTAGCTGGATCATCTCCACTTTCCAAGACGGATAGAGGTCGCAGCAGAGATGAACATCCTCAGATAGTGCAGGAGTATCATATGGAGCAATGCTGACCTTAGAATAGACGTGAAACAATGTGTTGGAATGGCAGAAATTGTCGCGGAGGGTTACCAAGACACTGATAATATGCAAGGCTGACAGATATGAATGAATCCTGTGCCAACATGTATTTTTAAGTGAAACTATTTAGAAAACAATGCAGTAAATCCAACTGAGGTCGAAACCCCGTTCGTGAATATTTCCTTGTACGTAGGTGGTTGTCATCATCGTCGAATCCCATATTTCGACTTGACCGAATAAAAAAAATTCTTAGAAAGAATTTCATGCACAAAATAAAGTCCCATCTATTAGCGCCAGTAGCACATGCATTCCTGCGAAGCATATAAAAGCCAGAGTCGCCCAACTCGGCTCTAAAAGAAGTTATGGGAAGGAGATGATTTCTTGCGATACTTATGTCCTCCACTTTTTGTTAAATATAAATGCTACATAGTAGTCAATAGACCTTTCCACAGCACCTGATCGTTTGTGATTTGTGCCAGTAGTTTTAACTCAATGTATATACCGAACACGTACTACCACGTAAAAAACAACGCTGAAACCATAGCCAAACTTCGGCAGGAACTTGACACAGGGCTACGGGACTTCGTAAAAGATGAGGTGAGCAAAGGGGAGCTTGTAGCTACTTGACCTTAGTCGGAAAGCCGCGTACTCCTTCGCAGATAAGAGTAAAGAGGGCTGATTGAACCGACGAATTTTTCATCAATGAGTTCTACTGATTCTGACTGAAATAGGGACAGAATCGAAATTTTTTAAAAATTGCACTTGAAAAAGTACCTAGCGATGCTCATGGCATCGTTTGTACAAGACCGATCCTGCTCAAATCTTGTAACAAGAGTGCGCATGCTGCTCCTTCTCCAATTCTTGAAGGAAATTGGAATTAATTGATTTTGACAGGAGTCTATAGGGCTATCATGCGAAACTCCAGCAGACAGCACTGCTTTCAGCGCTTATAGAAAGACAGGTTCTGCACGGATCTTGTTGGAAACAGGCATGTTGCAAAATTTTATCTAAACCTCAAAGAGAACTGGATTTAATCGGAATTGGTAAGAGTCACAACTGAAGAAGTACCTAGCAGTACCCACAGCACCGTTGGTGCTGAACGGATCCTGCTCGAACTTTGTAGTAAGATTAGGAGTACGAAGCATCAGCTGCCAGTGAAAATTGGAATTATTCGATTTTGAAACGAGTTTGATCGGTTATCATGCGAAAATTCTGCTTAGGGCACTACTGTCAGCACTCGTAAATGGACAGGTTCTGCACGGATTCGACTGGAAACAGGCACATAGCTATAACTGGCAATGTTCCATCCACGTCCAGAAAAGAACTGAATTTGATTAATTTCGGTAGGAGTTGGGGTAGTAGGTGAAAACGTACCTCGCAGTACTCACAGCATCGTTGGTACTGAATGGATCCTGTTCAGACTTTGTGGTGAGATTACGAGTACGACTCTTCTGCCAACTGCCAGAGGAAATTGGAATTATTTGATTTTGAATAGAGATATTGCTCACGAATTCTCTGGACCCTAAATTTGCCCTAAAATTCAGGGTTCAGCAGCGGTCCAAAGAGTTTTCGTCAGACAACTCCCTCTAAAATCAAATATTCCCAATTGCATTGATTGATTGATTTATTGCGTCTTATTTGCAACGCTATGGATACACAGTTCAATTAAAATACAAATTCTTGTTGAGCAGTTGCCATTAAGTTGAAAAAAGTATAGTTTTCATATTTATGCTACACATATCTTGGACATAACAGCTCGTTTGAACGAAGCACTGGAACACTTGGTGGGGATCAGGGATGAGCGGAGTTCCGGTTTCCGGAAGTAGGAAGATCCTGAATTCTTGCCTCATGCGAGTTTCTGACTTTTAGATTTTTGGACGGTTGGCAGTCGTTGGGTCACGCCAACTCAGACATGTTGTATTCATCGCCCCAAATTTCGCCAGATTTCGAGTTTCCCCAACTTCCGACTTCAGACTTCCGGTCTCATGCAGTACTTCTGCTCATCCCTGGTGGGGATCGTTGTGCTTATTTTGATAAATGCAGTTCCTACAGTGCTAGTAAAACTAGCTTCTCTTATTACAGGGTTAGGTTTTGGGAACACAATTTTAAATGGGCCACCTCTAGTAATTGAGGGTGTAGTGCTGAAAAAATCAAGAGCATAAATATCAGTTGCAGGGTTAAGCAATTTATGTACCATGCAAATATCGAGCATTGTTCTTCTGAATTCAAGGGTTGCAGAGATATCATTAAAATGCTAAGGAAAAAAACAGGCGGAAGGCTAAGACGAACATTTCTGATACTGGGATTGGGAATGTTAGAACAAGAAGTTTCCCCATTCTAATGAACAATTTTCTAGTATTATTCTGAGTTCTTTCAAGCATGAGGACATCTTGTTTTCGGTAGGGATTATTGACCGTGGAGCTATTGATGCGGTTAGCTAGAGGAGAGGCTGCTCGTTCCAGTGAGTAATAAAATTGCCTCGTTAGTTACAGCGGAAAAAATAGCTAAAAATGGTGTTCAGCACCACTCCGACACAATTTCTTCAAATAATTTCTTCCAATATCAATCATTTTCAATTTTGTTCGCATTGTCGTATTCAGAAAATATTGCTCTATCAAACCAATGGCAAAGCCTCCCAAATCTCCAACCCTTCTCAGGTTCTAGCCGGAAATTCAAAAATTATACAGTGCGTGTCAAAACTTTACGCCCACCCTGAAAATTCGCCGTTTCGGACAAGGATCAAGCTTTCTCGAGTAAAGGCGTTCACTATCGTTTTCACTGTAGTTGAAAACCCCAGAAACCTTCACCAAGTCTTTTCTAGGTGATCCTCAAATTTTTTATTAGTTTTTGAAAGGAAAATGCCGCGGTTCAAAACTTTACGCCCACCCTTGAAAATGTCGATTACGGAGGAGAGGAATTGCGAATAAGCAAGGAAATGATACGAACTGATGTAGTACCGCTCAAGAAGACTTTAGGTAAACTTATGGAGCAGTCAAAATCAATGCCGAAGGCATTTCACCTGTCACTTACTGAGCAAACTCTCCCCCTAACAAGTGTGAACAGAAAAAAATTTTTTAAAGACTTCGGGTGGTTGCAGACACTTAGCTGATATTTCGTTGAATAATCTTAATACGCATAGATGGGAAAGGACACAATAGGACACATTTCAAGGATGGCACGACGGTCGTATCACCCGTCTGGTCCTCTTCGTCCACAGTGTCGGCCGAGAAATATGCCCCAAGTCGTGGTCCTGGCGGAGTTGTGGACGCTGTGTTGGAGGAAATATGAGAGCAATTTTTAGGGTGGGCGTAAAGTTTTGACACGCACTGTATGACGGTGCCAGTGTGTTAACGTGCTCCACCGCCAGTGTACTTGTTAACACTTGTTAACTCGCGTGGACATGTCGATGTGCATTGAAAATACGAAACCCATAACCTTCGCACGAACTTGTTTTAACTTGTTCACAACGGGGACTTCGTAGATCCTTGGCTTGGTCAAAGGTGGCTTCGTAATTTTTTTTCTGCTCGAGCTAACCTTGTGCTGAACTCTGATCATAGCACATTTGCGACGAGGCACCGGTCATTCCCCACAATTGCCCAGATAGTCATTATGAGATGATCTGTGATTGGACATGAATGGTGTTCAAGGCAGCTGCCATAATTTTGATTAAATATAGCAAACCACATCCGAGGACAAGCTTCCTGTTCTGCGAGAGGTAGTCGAACAATATGAGTTTCTTACGCAGAAAATCATTAACCTTCACAACAATCCAGCAATGAAAGCTGGAGACAAAGGCATCAGCTGACGGACAGCGAACGGCTGAGCTGGATTAACGTATTATGTCACGTCGCAGCTGTGATCAGCATTTCGCGTACAACCCTAAATTGTATATGTATGTTGTTGGGTTTTCCATTCAAAGTAGGAAATGTGAGTATAATTCGTCGTTCGTCGTTGGCTATGATCGGTAAAACTTCTTATCTGAGAAAAAAGCTGCTCCAAAAAAAAAGCCAAAAAAAAAAACAAAGAAACCGGAATTCATACATACTTTATAACGGGATCAAAGCCAGTACTCCCTAAGGATATCCGTGAAGACGTCGTTCCAGTATAGTAATGCCTTGAGAGGCAGTGTTCAATCTCGTAACAGGGATTGAATTAGCCACAAGACCTGGACACATGTACAATCAACGTTCCTTCGAAACCCCATACAATTTTTTTCCTAGAAAAGAACTATTTGCCTTCTTTCAGTCCTAAATTGGTACAAAATAAAGAATATTTTAGTTTCAACGTTCAACGTACAAGCATGAAGTCAAGCCTGATAAACAGAAGTAATAATAAGGAATGGGGTTACACGCAGTGTTTTTTTTATATCGCTGACGCTTTTTTTTGATAGCTGGAAATTCATTCATGATCAAGGTAACTGAACCACTGTACCCATCATTATTTTTACCGCGTCAATACATCTACATTCACTACCATGGCTCGTTTTGTTAAACTACAGCACAGAGATATTAAAAAGAAAGCTTTTTCACGGACGAAGCGTGTCATCCACTTCACGATCCTTTGGTGATGTTACAGACCTCAAGAGAGATAGGCGTCCTCAAAGGCAGGGGCCCACTTCATTAAGAATCATCACGAATGTTCGAAAATTCGGGGATCTCTATAAATTCGAAAATTCGAATGTTCGAAAATTCGGTGGGCCCAGGAAATTCGAAAGTTCGAATATTCGAGAATTCAATAGTTCGCAGAAATTCAAAAATTCGAATATTCGAAAATGCGGAGGTCCCTAGAGATTCGAAAATTCGAATATTCGAAAAATATTTTCTAATGTAAAACTCTAACATACAGGGGTTCCTCAATGCGCTGAACACGAATATGACCACTCTTTTGCGCAAAATTATCGATTCATTGAGTTTACCGATTTTTTTTCATTTATACCACGAGTGAGGACATTCCTATCAGGGTTCTAGGACACATTGGCCATAAATGCGACAACAAAAAAATATTGTCTGCTAATTGATTTATCCATCTTTCTGCTTCCACTCGGGGACGGTTGAGAACATCCTACTGCAGCTCTAAAATACGCTCCACACAAATATGACAACCACTTTGCACGAAATTATCGACTTACTTGCTTTATCGACGTCTTCGCTTTTGTGCAAGTGAAAAAAAGATTACCGAGATTATCTGACATGATGATCACCGAGATGGTGAGCGCTTCGAGTGAATTTATTAATATCACCACTCACATCAGTATGAAAAACTGGGGCTAGTGAAGCACCCAAGCGAAGCCGGATATGCCGTCTTGTTTGTTTGTAAAGTAGTGTATGTAGCTCTGAAGAGTTGGAGCTCACTGCTGAAGAATTAATCAGCGGCGTGAGCCCAGAGCGCTATGGTGCTGGCTTCCTCTACAGAAGAACCGTGTAATCATAGATTCGCTTAGCTTTGTAATGCTTCTTCTGTTAAAGAGGAAAACAAAACAAAAACAGTGTCCATCGGGATGTTTGGGAAGTAACCGCTTTTGTGCTAAAGATCGTTAGAGATAAATAACTCAGAACATATCTTGGAGTAACTTCCATGTGCTCTGGTCATAAAAGCTGGGCATTCTTACTTGATCATATGTAATAATTCTTCTGTGCCACTCAGGTTGTTATAAGGACGCGTTTATTCTCAGACAAACTGCCGGAAATTCCGCAGCAAGATATGGGCCTTTCGGAAATTCCGCAGCAGAATGAGACGGCTTTCGGAAAAATAGCAGCAGAAAGAGATTTCCAGGCAGGGAGACGCAGAGAAAAAAGCGCTTCGGAATTTCCGCAGCAGAAACGCAGAAGAACCGCAGCAGAAAATAACTGCCCCGAACTCCGGAATTTCCGCAGCATGACACGTCATCTAACGCCGTGGTACATTGATTGATTGGCCGGTCGTATTTGCTCCGAGTCTTCATCAGCACCTACCTATGTCATCGTTTTCACTCACCATCTGTCATATTTTTTCGCACATTCAAAATTTTCATATCCCATAGTTTTTATGTGTGTGTGTGTGTCCGCTCATCAGCTGAGTTCAGCTTGTGTGTGTGTGTGTGTGTGTGTGTGTGTGTGTGTGTGTGTGTGTGTGTGTGTGTGTGTGTGTGTGTGTGTGTGTGTGTGTGTGTGTGTGTGTGTGTGTGTGTGTGTGTGTGTGTGTGTGTGTGTGTGTGTGTGTGTGTGTGTGTGTGTGTGTGTGTGTGTGTGTGTGTGTGTGTGTGTGTGTGTGTGTGTGTGTGTGTGTGTGTGTGTGTGTGTGTGTGTGTGTGTGTGTGTGTGTGTGTGTGTGTGTGTGTGTGTGTGTGTGTGTGTGTGTGTGTGTGTGTGTGTGTGTGTGTGTGTGTGTGTGTGTGTGTGTGTGTGTGTGTGTGTGTGTGTGTGTGTGTGTGTGTGTGTGTGTGTGTGTGTGTGTGTGTGTGTGTGTGTGTGTGTGTGTGTGTGTGTGTGTGTGTGTGTGTGTGTGTGTGTGTGTGTGTGTATGCCGAAACAGCTCTTTTTCAGTCATAATCAGAAAAATCGATGGAAGATACGAATCCATTCCTGGTTCACCCTGTGAAAAAGTGGTTCCGATAATTTTCTAAAAAAACGTAGAGGCTTCTTGCGAGCGAACCTGCAAAGAGTCAGCGCTTTTGACAAGGCATCCACATAGATAAGGAGATATACATACAACAGAATGCTGTGCTAGCGGATGAGTAAACGTACAGTAAATAAGCGATTTCCATCTTGCCCAGTACAGAAAACGTCTTCCCTACCCCTTCCCAAGTACAAAAAACGTTTTCTCTACCCCTTCCCAAGTACAGAAAACGTTTTCTCAACCCCCTTCCGTCGTAAATATCTCGCGGCCGACTAGTGCACTAGTCAAAGTGCGCAATCAATAGATGACTAAACTAACACTAAGAAAATGCCTTAGTTTCCACTCTAAGAAATTGTTCATGAGACCAATTGTGGCTAGAGGTCACTAATGACCTATAGAGAACAGGGGTTTCCTAGGAAATATTCGGGAACCACTGTGAAGAGCCTTTGTCCGCTTGTTTTCCACTCGCAGTCGCACTACGCGGCCGCGGCGCGGCGGCGGGGAAAATTGTTCTTCTACCGGTTTTCGTCGAGAATCCGCCATGATCCTGGAATCCGGAAAGGCTTGCTCGGAGAGAATTTCATGGGCTTTCTGCCGGTATCGAATACATCAAGAAATATGCATGTTTTGCTGGAGTTTCATGGGTGAAAATGCATCAGTGATGTTTTCGTTCGCGGAAAAATTGGACGTTATACCGAAATAAGATGAAACAAGGCCAAAGTCGATCATGATACCTTTTTCCCAATGCATTTTGGACAAAGGTTTGGGTGGACCTTGGGTTGGGAGATCGATTTCACCGAGAAATTTCAGGTCAAACGCGGTGTGTGTGTGTGTGTGTGTGTGTGTGTGTGTGTGTGTGTGTGTGTGTGTGTGTGTGTGTGTGTGTGTGTGTGTGTGTGTGTGTGTGTGTGTGTGTGTGTGTGTGTGTGTGTGTGTGTGTGTGTGTGTGTGTGTGTGTGTGTGTGTGTGTGTGTGTGTGTGTGTGTGTGTGTGTGTGTGTGTGTGTGTGTGTGTGTGTGTGTGTGTGTGTGTGTGTGTGTGTGTGTGTGTGTGTGTGTGTGACCGACCATCGTTTCGGGAATTCCGTGGCAAAATACTCTTGTTCAGAATTTCCGCAGCAGAATGCCGGAATTTCCGCAGGTGGATAGCGGAAATTCCGCAGCAGAACAGCAGAAAAACCGACTGGTTACCTGCGGTTTTCTGCTGCGGAATTTCTGGCCCAGTGTCTGAGTTACGGCCTAACGTTTCGACTCAACGTCGTCTTTGAAGGCCTGAAAGTGATGCAAGTTCATCTATTCACGCTCTAAACCAACAAAGACCTCCTCACACCCGTTAATCCGACTCATCCCAGCTAGACAACACTCAGCATCCAGTCGGCGGACGAACTTACCACGTGTCCACCGATAGAGCGGAGCAAAATGCCACCGCAACAGCAAATGATCGTCAATTGAGGGCGAACGAATACTGCATGGTGCAGCCCCGGTTTTCATAAGGCGTGCATCAGTATTGTGACGATCTCAGAGCTCGCATAATGATAAGAAAGGTATCAGATCACTAGTTATAGACATCTGCTCATTCCTGCTGTTCAACCCGGGATTACGTGCAAGAATCCATAACGCCTTGAGTGCTTTCCTAGCCGAAATATCAGTTTCGAGCGCCAAAATGGTGCACCTTATATCGAAGTCATTCCCGTCATGGTCTTCCTTTCTATGTTTTCCCCAGTGGAATTATCAAGCTCTGCCGTCTTTTGCTCGCCAGATGTTTATTTATGCGGACACTCAAAGAGCGACCGGTCTCACCGATATATGTAGCATGGCAAAATACGCACTCTATTCGGTGAACAATCCCTGACTTAGAGGATTCACCAATTTTTCCGTAAGGGCAAATGACACAGTTTCTTGAGACGCAAGCCTTGTCGTGCAGCCTGTTACAGCTGCCGTCTGATGTTCGCGTTCGGAATGTTCACCAAGACGACATCGTGAAGATGTGCTTGGATCAAACATTGTTTTATTGCAGCATTCACCCTGTCGGAAACAAAATTTGAGCAGATGAGAAGTCTACGCATCGTATCCGTCGCTTGTAGTCGTAGCTCTTTCTCGCTCGTCTAGGACGTGGCGAGTAACCATTGGTGCTGATTATTTCGTTTGCCAGCCTTAGTGATTCCTGTCGCTCAGTTTCGCCATTCGAGACTTTTGAAGCCGTTTTGAACACATTGCGAACAATGGCTCTTTTTACGGCTGTTTGGTGGGCTGGGCGCGCATCTAAGATGATATTTTTGGAACTCTCCTTAAAGGCAGCAGGAGCTGAAATTCTCGACTCTGAGCTGAGCTGCGGGTGGTGAAGTACAGACTCAGCACATCATAAATGTGAAACGAACACAGACAATGATGGCTTACCTGCAGAGAAAATGGAACATTCGTCGCGAACACGCCTGGCCGTGTTCGTGCGCGGACGAGTTTTCCCCGGCGCGAAAGCCATTGCGGCGCGTGGTTTTGGCCGAGTCCCGCCATGAAACCCTGTGAATTGAATGCATTTCGTTTTCCCTTTGCGCCAAACCACGCACCGCAATGGCTTTTGCGCCGGGGAAAACTCGTCCGCGCGCGAACACGGCCAGGCGTGTTCGCGACGAATGTTCCATTTTCTCTGCAGGTAAGCCATCATTGTCTGTGTTCGTTTCACATTTATGATGTGCTGAGTCTGTACTTCATCACCCACAGCACAGCTCGCAGTCGAGGATTTCAGCTCCTGCTGCCTTTAAGGTACCATTTTACACGTAGGGTGCCATTCGCCAGCATCAGCTGTGTGTTCAGATAAAATAGCCAACCTTCGCAGGGTTTCTCTCTGGTAAAACTAATGTACTGCTACTGCTGATTGAGTGTTCTGAAACACTCATCCATTTCGGACTGTGTTTACAACAGTCGTCGATGTAACTGCAATACATTAGCGGACGCCTTGACATCACAGGTTCTTCTATTTTGCTCATGAAGCATATAGCGAGCACCGGTGCTAGTCTTTGAAACATAGCCAACCCTCTTATCTGCGAAAAATACGTACCCGACCACTTAAAGATGTTACAACTAAGGCATTCCTTGACAAGAGTCATTACGCGTTGCTTTACTGAGCCCATACATAAACATTTCTCTACCATGCAAATTAAGCATTTCAGAAAGCGCTTGTAGAGCAGAACTGTTCGTTATGTTAGTGTAGAGCGATGTTACATCGAATGACTCTTTGATCAAATCTCCATGACGCAGATTTGATCGAAGTTCGTGCTGCGTAAGTGCTCAAGGAATTGGTTCGTACTTGTTAAGTGAAAAGGTACCTTATCTAGAAGTTCGCTGACAATCTTTTTCAGAAACTACGATATTATATCGTGGTTTCTGAACAATATCGATAACAATATCGATATCATCTGAAGACGAGGTTGAGTCGAAACGTTAGGTCATAATAAATGTGTCCTTATAACAACCTGAGTGGCACAGAAGATACTATAATAAGATATATTACATATACTCACAACATAAATATGCCAAGATCCTTGAACGCACGAAAGCAGGTAAGTAAAGTGAAGGTACGGCTGACGAATGCATTCGTTATCAAATGCCCTAAATACATTATGGAAGACTCCAATGGAGTTTAGTCGCGAGCACGTGTAGCGAAACTTGCGGCATGGCTTTCTTGTTTTTCCCAGACCTGTACTAAGATATGGATCGAATCGTATGTGTGATGGCAGACACTAAGTATCAAGTCGATCCCAAAACGTTAAAGGCGGTGTCTCATCTCGTCTTGGAGATACCAACAAACCCTTTATCTCCTCGTCACGATGACTTCCAGAATATACACCTACAATCATAATAGATCTAAGTAAACAGGTTAATTCCGCAACTACAGGGTGCCAAAATTGGTGACATCTACAAGCCTACACAGCCCATTTCAGACGAATTCGACAAGCAGTCAAAGGATTTATATCGATTAGTCAGCGGCAATCAAAGGATACCATCGGATATCAAAACATCTTCAATCAGCTGCTACACAGGCGTTTAGTCGCTCGGTGATTTCGCACATGATGGCAAAGAAAGGAACGTTTACGGACATCTAATACCCAGCCTCGTTTCTGAGCAATCGCGGCGGGCACTGGGAGTGATCCTATCTAGGATCCTTTGCAGGAAGCAACGTTGGGAGGCATTCTAATTGTTCAGTGAAAGGGTGTCAGGTCTTGGAGAAGCCTTAGAAGAGTTCTATGGATATCGTAAAACTGTAAACTATTTTTAGTCCCATTCAGAGCAGTATGCTGAAGGACCACCAGGCCTAATCGATCCAAAAGGACCGCAGCGGAGATTCGACAGATGACCTCAAGCTTAACTTCTTCTGCTGCAGGTCTTCTGATTCGATCTGCCCTGTCTGTCCTGCTGGAAGCTCTAAGCTTATCTGAAAAGAATTCTGTTATCAAATGTTTTGTAATCGTTCCTTATTCGTACTGCCAGCTGCTTGAATCTGGCCTGCCACGTCCTCCACTAAGTTGGGTATTAGATGTCCCGCAACCCAGAAGCAAAACCATTCGTCTCATTTTCAGTTATCTGCGGTACTACCCTCAAATTTTACACACAGCAGTGATGTGTTTCCAAGAAAAATCGTCTCGAAGGCAGAGCAGCAAACCAAGAGATCTAGTCAACTGATTCGATGAATATATGGTGTATTCATGACCATCGGCTCCCATATAAACTGAGATCTCTCATCTCTGCTTTTATAGAGACTTGTTTCTAATTTACGGTGTCTTCGAGAAGCTATGCAAACGTATTGTCAAAGCACTATGAACCGCTGAGAAAACGAAGCGTGACGAGAGACAACTGCAGCAAAATTAGGTGTAGAGTTAGAATGGGTGTACGGGGTGACAAAAAAAATATGGAAAGGAGCTTCCGGCCTGATTTCTCGCACTGATCACCAGATTTTTCTGATGCAGACTGTGACTATTTTGACGAGAAAATATAGACCATCTAACATGATTGGGCTCAACCCCCCACCCTTCAAATCCGGAAGTGCACAGAAATTTCACGCTGGGAATATTTCCGTCGCCATCACGAAAACATCACATTGCAACATAGGATGGTTCGTCGTTGACCGAACTTATACCCAACAAGACACAACATCTGCACCGTGTTGAAGTTGGCAGATCGACCATAACTTGTGCAGCGGTACATACGTAATATGCGAGGAATGAATTTTCATTTAGTTCCAAAAAGCAGGGACAATATCTGCAGGCGACGTCACGAAAGGAATAAGGAAGGGCATTTAAGTAAATAGCGACCATTACGATGGCTGTCCCCTAATATACAAACGTACATGTTTTCGTATGTTCAATGATGCTATTTCGCTAGAAAATTAGGATTAATTCCAGGAAGGTTGTGGAGGAAGGGGAAGCGAGGGGATCGAATAGGTCCTGCTTCGATTCTGAGGTCGCGACGCTATGAAATCGCACACGGAGTCTTTCTATCCTCCCGAGAAAGAGTCTTGTCTTGGGAAAGAGGGAACAACTCAGCTGAACATCAGAAATCTGGACGTTCGTCTGCCTTCACCATATTTTGGCCAATTATGTAGTCCGCAAATGTTCCCACCGGTTTTATGAATATCATTTTTTTTAATTTGCAGAGCC
Source organism: Ancylostoma caninum (assembly GCA_037903475.1). NCBI lineage: Eukaryota > Metazoa > Nematoda > Chromadorea > Rhabditida > Ancylostomatidae > Ancylostoma > Ancylostoma caninum. The sequence continues at coordinate 1,769,242 of JBAJFG010000079.1, forward strand.
TTTTCAGCCGGCTGGAAGGCATTTCAGAAATAGATAGATCAATTGCAGTAAAAGAAAGGTAGGCTCTCGAAAACCGTTAAATGAAAGCACTCGAGTAAAAGTCGAGATTGTATAGTCTACAGCACTTATTAGGTAAGTAGTACTCATACTACATACGCTGAGGGAGATCGTTGGTGGATTGATGGCTGCAGATGAAAGAAAATCTCAACGGCATGAATTAATTTCACGAAAACGAAGGTCTTTCTTCCTGGATTCTACATTGCGACTCCCAAAACCCTCTCAGAGGTCTATTGTTCTCCTTTTAATTAATACCTTCACCTCGTGGGGTAGCATTTCATCAATGGATTAATTTATTGCATATTCTGGATGTGACCAGGAAACATCTTCACAGAAAGAGGTTTAAGCTGTTACCCCCGGAGAAAACTGTGCTCATCCTCAGCGGTATCGTAACGCCGCCGAAACAGCTCTTTTTCAGTCATAATCAGAAAAATCGATGGAAGATACGAATCCATTCCTGGTTCACCCTGTGAAAAAGTGGTTCCGATAATTTTCTAAAAAAACGTAGAGGCTTCTTGCGAGCGAACCTGCAAAGAGTCAGCGCTTTTGACAAGGCATCCACATAGATAAGGAGATATACATACAACAGAATGCTGTGCTAGCGGATGAGTAAACGTACAGTAAATAAGCGATTTCCATCTTGCCCAGTACAGAAAACGTCTTCCCTACCCCTTCCCAAGTACAAAAAACGTTTTCTCTACCCCTTCCCAAGTACAGAAAACGTTTTCTCAACCCCCTTCCGTCGTAAATATCTCGCGGCCGACTAGTGCACTAGTCAAAGTGCGCAATCAATAGATGACTAAACTAACACTAAGAAAATGCCTTAGTTTCCACTCTAAGAAATTGTTCATGAGACCAATTGTGGCTAGAGGTCACTAATGACCTATAGAGAACAGGGGTTTCCTAGGAAATATTCGGGAACCACTGTGAAGAGCCTTTGTCCGCTTGTTTTCCACTCGCAGTCGCACTACGCGGCCGCGGCGCGGCGGCGGGGAAAATTGTTCTTCTACCGGTTTTCGTCGAGAATCCGCCATGATCCTGGAATCCGGAAAGGCTTGCTCGGAGAGAATTTCATGGGCTTTCTGCCGGTATCGAATACATCAAGAAATATGCATGTTTTGCTGGAGTTTCATGGGTGAAAATGCATCAGTGATGTTTTCGTTCGCGGAAAAATTGGACGTTATACCGAAATAAGATGAAACAAGGCCAAAGTCGATTATGATACCTTTTTCCCAATGCATTTTGGACAAAGGTTTGGGTGGACCTTGGGTTGGGAGATCGACTTCACCGAGAAATTTCAGGTCAAACGCGGTCAACTCAGCGTTTTTCGGCATAGCATAGGTTTGTCGGCTATTTTTGTGGGGAATTCGAAGCCTAAAAGGATGAATCATGGTTCGTTATGAAGCGGAAACCTTGCTCTTGTCAGGAAATCGGGAAAACTCCGTGTTTTTCGACGCTGGATGCTGTTCTGGACGATTTTCCGACGAGTACTTACAGCGAGACGGCGCCTATCACGCCTCGCCGCCAACCTCTCGCAGGGGGCGCACCGGGGGAACCCGGCGTGCTATATGAGCGCCGCGCCGCCGGCTGCCCCAACTCACTCCCGAAGTTACTTTTGAATTCACACTATGGCTGACGTTGCTACTGCTCCAGCTCCTACTGCCACTGCTCCCACCACATCTGCCAAGAAGTCCAAGGTACTGCCAGCTATTTGTAGAACTCTACTTTGAGGCGTGGTTTGCGTGAACATCGCTCCAACCCTCCTTTTTTACAGGCTGCCAAGCCCAAGGGAGAAAAGAAGGCCAAAGCTACCCCAAGTCATCCGGTTTATGGTGCCATGATCAAAGCTGCCATCAAAGAGCTGAAGGACCGAAAGGGAGCGTCGAAGCAGGCAATCTTCAAGTTCATCACGCAGAAATACCAAGTCGGAGACAATGAAAAACAGGTTGGTCTCAAAGATTCTGAAGTTAGAGTTTGTAGAACATGTGCTATTGCAAAAGTCTCGATTTTGAACCATTTTTGGGCTGAGCTAAGGATTATGAGCACAAAATTATGAGAGATGACTTGTCATGGAGTCGGTTTTCTCTAGAAGTTCTCACCCAGGATCCGCTCAAAAGGGGCAAGTATTGACGTGGTCACGAGAATCGCACTAATTCCCTAACTGGGCCCGTTGTTGGGGAGATTTGTTAAGATCACAGCAATAGGCAAGAGAAAAGGTCGATGTCATCAAGGAGATGACAATTTGATGAAGCGATATACCGCCTTTTCTGCTCGAAAAGACCGGAAATTTCTTCACTTCGGTTAGGGGGTTCTTGAAGGTGAAAACATGAATATCGTATCCACGTTGTACCGTAGCCCATTATATTCCAGGTTAAGGGTGACGCCTCTACCATTACTGTTATTTCCCTGCTGATGCTATCACTTTGTTCTGTTCTCGTACATTATTCCCACTGTAACATTTTAAGAACGAGGAGATGGTAGGAAAGTAGTGTGATTCTCGTGATCAGGGCGTCGAATAATCTTCTTCAGGGGAATGTGGGCGAACATTTCTAAAGAGAACTGATCCGATTACACCTTTTTATGATTCCGTATTATGAGCATTACAAACTATGTACTCTTTGTGTGTAACGCCTTGAAGTCCCAGACGTACGTTCGGAACCGGTTTAGATCAGCATCATGCTCGTAAGCTTCAACTGTTCAAATTAAACTGGTGCAGTCCTGGCTGTTTGATCTCGTGTTAACGTAGGTAAAATAGATGATGAAAAGCGCCATGATCGAAAGGGGTTTCTTTGCACTGAGTGTAGTTTTTGTGCACCTGTCTCGGAACCAATCACATAAGGGAAAATTTTAGCTCCTCGGGCGAAAGAAGTGTCTGGCCATCAAAAAATGGGCGTAGGTTTCTGCCCACAGTCCCTTTTTCCCTTTCAGTGGCATGCTTATCGTCTGACATGTAATTAGAGGTCCTGTTCCTAATTGTGATGGGGATTTCGTCCGAGGCATCAATCATCGCTTCCCGTGTGCACAGCTTTAGTGGCGCCTAGGTGGCGTCCAAAATCCGCATTTGAGCTTCTTGGAGTCATTCAAAACTTCCCTCTACAACTTTCGATCGCATTTGCGGGTGCACCCGTTTTTTGACTTCTGTCAGTTTTGGCGCTGTTCCGCTTCCACGGACCCAAAAACTTGGTGGAAAATTTTTTGCCGAAACTGTTTACAGAACCCTCCCAGATTTTGTCTACGGGGGTTGTTTGGGTTGCTGATCATGAATATCGTATCCTTTTTGTACCGTAACCCCATTTCCGCAGGGATACCGTAGGTAAACGGCAGGAAATTTATGGAAAATGCCAATTACAGAAAGAATGTGAAGGTCGCATGTATAATAACGTCATGATCGTGATCAGCGCATAAAACAACCCCCCCCCCCCATTGCAAAATTTGAGGCGTTTCTGTGACATACCGTATCCACAGTATACCCACCGTAACCCTGCAAAAATGAGGCTGAAATAGAGCCGTCATTTTTTTCCGACAAATTTGTAGACAACCTGCACTGAAATAACAGCGGAATCAGAGGTATTACTGGATTTGTTCTGCGATTTTTTAGCTGCCTTCGAAATCTATTCTTTGTCGTCTTTTTGTATCATGCCGTAGGAAACCCTGCACCCTTCCCCATTTTTTTCCTGGCTGCATTCTTGAGATCAAATACTGCGTTATTGTGCAAGTGCGTATCAGTTCTTACCAGCTTTCCTTCACTGTTTCCTAAGTTTTCATAAAGTCATCATTTCTCAGTGGTTTCACTCATGACCGAAGGTTGATGATACCCCTTTGAAATTTAACATTATCAGATCATGCAGTTTATTTGGTTGAGAAGCGCTTGTTATTCGTTCATATTTAGGAAAAAAGTGGATTTTTGCAGATTAATGCTCGACTTCGCCTAGCTCTCAAGAAAGGTGTCGAGAAAGGATTGTTGAAGCAAGCCTCTGGAACCGGAGCAGCTGGAAGATTCCGATTGGCCGAAAAGACTGCTGAGGCCCCATCCAAGCCCAAGGTCGCCAGGAAGCCAAAGGCTGAGGCTGGAGAAGCCAAGCCGAAGAAAGCTGCTGCTAAGCCCAAGGTAATTACAATAGCTATATGTTGTTTTTGGAACTTTTCTCCTATTGTACTCGTATTGAAATCCGCATTTTCAGACACCCAAGGCGAAGAAGGAGAAGTCCGCCAAGTCACCGAAGAAGGCCACTAAGCCCAAGGCGAAATCCGCGAAGTCTCCAAAGAAGGCCGCTACGCCGAAAAAGGCCGCATCCAAGCCAAAGTCGGCAAAGAAGCCAGCCGCTAAGAAAGCTGCTTCTGCAAAAGCCTAAATAACTCACATCTCTGTGCACTAATATCTCCTGAGGTTCTATCGATCTCGTGTATATAGCATTGTATTGATTATTGATAATTGCCCGTTACGGTTACACTGCGCTAGCTATTTCCATGATCCCGAAGTAATTGTTATAATAAATTATGAATTCTACAAGGATTTTGTTGTTTTTGGAGGGATAATGACGGACTCTATTCATCTCCTGGGATTTTCAGTTCTCCAGGATTAAGATATTGGATTAGGTGAGAAAAAAACAAGGGATTAATTTCTTGTAGAAAGGGGGTTAGGCGCAGGGTTCAATTTGGTCGTCAGCTAAATGCGAGGATGGAGGTTGTGAGGTACTGGGCATTAGCGAAGTTTTTTTTTTCTATTCCAAGATTTTTTTCTTGAAGCCGTGGGATGAAGTTTGAATTGTGGGACAATTTTTCTTCCAAATGTATCCCTACGAGGTTGTGGCGTTCTTCGCTCACTTCCTAGCTTAGGGATCAAGGTACTGGCAATTAAAGAGGATACCAGAGAATTGACACTTCTGGTTTGCATGATTTTTTGGAGGTTTTCTATGAGGAGATGAATGTGCAAGTGCTTCATGACAATTATAGTTGCTCAGTACGGAGTGATGTGTCATTACATGACATCCAGGTTTGCTAATGATAAGCTCACATTCTCTGTTGGATTGGTGACGGCATCGAAGTATCTCGAAAAGTGTCGTACTTCTGTGGCAGTTTCATCTTCGGTGGGAGCATTTACAGAAGAAGAAATGGTTCGCAGCATGTAATTTTCCTCTATTGTTCGGGGAACGTGTCATTTAGGTAAAGTTTGCAATTCAAAGGAGAAGAATCTGGCTTTTCAAACGTTATTCTCGATTTCTACAAGAGAATGTCCATCACTTCTAAACCTTTCTCCGAGAAATGGAAATCTTTCTATTTTCTTTTCTAAATTGTTTCATCACCTCCTCCTTCTTCTGGTTGCTCTTCAAAGCAATAATTTTTCGAAAATTTGTGACTATTTGCCAGGACAACGCTGGCGTTGAAATGTAGCGATTTGATAATATCGTAATATCATGTTAAAAAAATGTCCAATCCACGTCACCTACAGGGAATTCCAAAAGGACGTGGGCAAGGGGCGGGACCGCGGCGCGGCTCTCTTTTGGAGAGACATAGGCACTCTGCGTGCTGGTTTTGGTTGTCTTCTTCCCTGCCAGAATCAGACAACCAAAGCCAGCATGCTGAGCGCTTGCGTCTCTGCCCACGAGAGCCCGCTGCGGTCCAGCCCGTTGACCGTCTGGAATTCCCTGTAGCTTTCCTCATCGAAAAAAAAATTTTTTGATAGAATTATAAAAGTTGACTTGTCATCAGATTCGCTTTCTTTAGAAATTCTAGCCCGAACCTCACACTGTATCACCTCGTCTTCGTGTTTGAGGTTTTAGCGGATTCTGAATCTCTTCGATGGGCTGAGTCCAGGTATGCATAAGATGTTACAAATCGGTCATTATGTAAACCCGTTTTTTTTAAACGCTTGTCGGGACGGGATTGGGAACAGTTTGTCGAGCCGGATAGATGCTTGGAACCGTTGATCTTATCGATTGCACACGTTAAGACGTGCTGGTCAGCGCTGCGGCCGTGGCAGGCAGCCAGCCCTCCGAAAACCGGGTTGTTTTCTTCATTTTTATGCTTTTTGACATACATCATTGGGTGACGTGACGAGAAGGTCTAGAGTCTGTTGTTATCTACAGCACACGAAACAAGGTGGCACACCGCCTTGAAGGGGCTATTTTATGCTCTGAACACGAAAACCTCACTAGTTTTCTAACTTAGCCTAATTTCCTCAATTTTAAGGTGGAAATCATATAGGAGAGTGAAATGAAATGCAATTTTAGACAATTAAATCGAACTAATGGCAGTGCCACTAGCTGTAGCCTGGCTAGTTTGAGTGGTGCTACACTACAAAGTGGACAGCACACTCATGTTTACCACCTTCATTAACCCTTTAACCAACTAGTAGAGAAATATCCCGGGATTTTCTGAGCAGAAAAGTAGGAAACTGCTGATTAGACTCCCATTTCTTGCCAGAATTAACATTTTCTTTTTGTTTCATACGGTGATCTCACTACATTCTTACAAAAACATGATAAGGATAGGAAATTAGTGTGATTTTCGTGATCAGGGTATAGAACAACCCCCTAACTACGGTCCAGGCTAGATTTTCTAAAGAAAGCGAATAAGATGACAAATCACCTTTTATAGCTCTGTAAATTTGTGTCTAGCTCTGTGACTGCTAGGAGTAGTGTAGAATCCTTCAGAGCACTGCTTCGATGTGTATCTTTCTTTTCATCCTTGTGTGATTCATGCAGTGGACAGCCTTTCGCTGCCGAAGTTGGAGCTCCAGCTGTTCTAATAGGGCAATTTATACTGGATGCGTGCGACTGACGCGCGTGCGTCTATATGCTGAAGAATAGGGCCTAATCGGATAGCAGTCGCATCGCAGTCGCAGCTTAGACGCACGCGTTTACGGCCTAGCGGCGGCCGCGCGTTCTTTTCATTGAGGATGTACATGCCATGATGACCGGTCTTCATGGAAAATCCCTTGCAAATGGATGCGTGCGACTGATGCGCGACTGACGCACGCAGCTAGTATAAATTACCCTAATAAAAACAGCGATTTCTTTTAAAATAGTGCCGGTCAATGTAGAAAGACAAGTAGCACTGCACTAAGGCTTCCTAGTGACCGGTTAGTTGCCGACCTTGGCGATTGCGAGATAACGTCAACCCCTGCACCCATCAGTGACAAGACCATCAGCCGTTGCTGACAATTTAGAAATCAGATTCAAACCGCTCCGGAAAGGGTTGGATGGGTAAATTCTATAGCTACATTTATAGTACATCGGAGTTCGATCCAGTCGGATAAGAAAAGATACATATTGACCCTCGTTATCTGAGGATGGATACGTATCTCTGCTTATCCGACCGACCGGATCGGACTCCGATGCACTATAAATGTAGCTTAAGGATGAGCTATTCTATTCTATCATGTTTTCATGGTTAGAGGCCATTCCGGATGGACTATATAAGCACTGAGAGGGTGGTGCTTCTGTTTTGTACTTGTGGACATGGCTGCGAAAGCTAAAGAAGACACTTGGGCGTTCCAGGTTTGTGGAGAAGGCCTGGCAGGCAGCTGACATCAATGCAGTTCTCAATTTTAGCCCATTGGTGCTCCATTTCCGGACCACCCAATCAGAGTTCCAGGGCAGCAGAATATGTACGTAGCCCTCTGGTACAAGTACGGGAAACCCATCCATGGACGAGCGTGGAACAACAACGGTGGAGTGGAGTGCTCGTTTCCGTACAAGAAGTTTGAACTGAGGACGAAGACGGAGCTGGAGGGACACATCCAGATTCTCACGTATAAGGGAAACTTCAAGACACTTGGATACTGGTTGGTAGCCAGCTTACTCTTTGGCTACTGGATAAAACTGAATTCGGTGTGAGAACATAGAAACGACAGAGAAGAATACGAAGGGTCACATGTGAAGGCATGCAATCCCGTGCTCCTTTGCGTCGAAATGAACAAGATTCACGTTTTGTACAGGCGCTGTGAGGGAGGATACTGACCAGCAGATCCGCTGCTGTTCGTTTTGAGAGTGTGGATGCCATAGGGGCAAATTATAGTAGATGCTTGCATTCGACGCGCGTGCCTGTATATGATGAAGAGTAGCGCCGGTCGCATAGCTGACGTAGTTGGGGGGGGGGGGGGCACTCGGTATAAGTCGATGATATGACCTGTCCTTCACGTTCTGACTTGTTTGCATCACAGGTAACTACTGTACGGTCGCATAGCTGACGTGACTCAGACGCACACGTTTACGGCCTCACGGCGGCAGCGCCTTTTTACTGAAGATGTACGCGCCGCGTTGACCGTCCTTCATGAGAGATCCTTCGCGAATTGATGCGTACGTCTGACGCGCAGCGTCTTCAAAGAGTTGTTTCGCTTGTTTCCTATTGCAGTTGTTCTTTATTAATTCTTAGAACAACTATAGATGAGAAACGAACGAAAAGACTCACAGAAGACACAGGGTTCATCTTGAATCAGCTGTTTTACCGAGCGAGGCGCGTGCCTCAATTCCAGCAGAGCGAGGATGCGAAATCGAAGTGATCCAGCCATTGCTCTGCTGGGTTGAGGTCAAAATCGTTAAAAAATGAATGCTTTATGCTTAATGTCGTCAGTTGTGGCACTGTTTTCAGGTACGAATGGTTACCGATGAAGGCACGATTTGATGACGTCACTCATCGCGATTTGGTCAGATGCGGGCAATCCACACCAATTCTGATGCCATGTGCGGATGGCCAACTTCGTCTTGGATACCTGGACCTCAGCACCGAAATCGCCATGGTGTCGTACGACAAAAAAGTGGAGCAGATGGCTGGAGGTCCAACACAAAATTGTCTTGGATTATACCGAAACTATCAACCACCGCCACAGAAGATCGTCGAAGATGACCAGTGGGATGACATTAAGTGGGGAGATCCGTTCCCTAAAAACGCTGAACCAGTGAGGGGACTTTTCTTTTGTTTTTATCTACATCATATATTATCGCTTACATGTTAACAGTACTTTATTTCTAAGACACCATTATCCACCCCTTTCAGGCGTTGAAACGTGAACTCAAAACTGTAAGTAATAGACCGAAATATCAATACGTCGCACTATGGTATAAACACGGCGAGCCTGTATTTGGATACGCTTCTGCGGGTAAAGATGGGAAGGTGAGTGACCTTGGGTCCCTTGGTGGTGAATTATCATAAATGGGCGACACTTCTTTAGCTGGTGGCCAGTTTTGGTGCGAAGAACCAGGAAAACAATGGTCCTGAAATTGGATCATTGCAGCTTTTGACATTACCTGATCCGAGCTGTGTAAGTTATTCGAAATCTGTCTCAATTTGAAATCTAGAAGTACGGGGTAAAACCGGGCAGGAATTCTTGACTTCTGAGAAAATTAGGTGGCCTAATTGAACAGCAGCAGTGTTCGACTTTTGCCACCTAATCTGAATGTAGCTGTCAGACAGGAAGAAGTACCATTTTTGCCTTGTCCATCTCCAATAATTGTCACGGACTTCCCTGATAGAGCTGCTATTCAGCTATGCGTTCAACTGTCTACACAATATATTTTTCAGATGGGACTCGAATATAAGTGGATGACTCTCGCTGAAGGAAGGGCCGAGGAAGCGAAGAAATGGGAACCAGTTCATGTTGGCACATCGGCGCCTTGTGTATGCGTGGATGAGAAAGGCATTGAGACTCTCGGTTGCATAAATACATCAAACGAAATCGCATCCATAGGTTGGGATGGGAAGCAAAAGGTGTGAACGAGTTTGCTAGCCGCTTTGGAGAATACTAAAAATAGTACGACCTTTACGACTTTTCCAGACGTTCACCGGTTCAACGCCGCTAAGCTTCAAAGTGCTGCATCACAGAAAACTTCACTAATTGATCACTAATTCGACATGCATTCTCTTGGTAAAACTGAACACCTATGAGATTGTATATAATAACAATACACAAAATGCAAAAGAAACGCTCTTCCGCATAAATGATGACAACATTTGTGGAGTTGCACTTTGCATTCTGGAAGCAAGCACCTTTTTAAAAACGTAAATGTGTATATTATAAAACAATGAAAAAACAACAGACATATACCCTCTAAGTCTACTTCTGCTCCATGACCTGGATACCTAGAGGCGCAGATTGCTTCAGCTTGTCAGCTTTACCTTTGTCATTTACGACCAGAGTGAACAGGCAGCGAACCTTAAACTTAGTATTGAAGAGTATTGAAGCTGTTCTGATTTAACGATCTTCGCGTCTTTTCGGCGTGCCAAAATGTCGTTGGTCTCAGTTACTTGTTTGAGCAAGGTAATAAATTACAACCTCGAAATTAGGTGATCGAACCTTTATTTTATTTCTATTTATTTTGAACACGATTGAGGGCAGAGCAGAAAAATAAAACCTCACCCTGTAATTCCGGTACTGTTTTTGAGTGTACGAACTGGATGAATGATTTCCTGTAAGAGGTGGCGTTGGGGGAGGGGGGGGGGAATCACTGATGTCTTTGACTTTCCAGGCCCTGATGAAGGCGACAACGCCGAAACGGTAGGCTCAATAAAGTTCAATAACTATTATATCTTGGCTAACAGCCCGGAAGAAAATCTACAGTATCCAACGATCACGATGCCAAGATTCAAGGACAGCCGAGCATGGAAACTGTTAGAACCCCAGCCTTCCATACTGTGAAAAAATGTAAACGGATCGAAATGCGTAAACAGTGGAAGCAGTGCTGACCCGGTCGCGCACAGCACTTTTGATATGACGGATTCTCTGTTCTCTCTCTCTCTCTTCCTCTTCTTCTCTTTCCCTTTCTCTTTCTCTGCTCTCGTGTCTGCCATGGTAACTTTGCTTGTGGGATCAGCCCACTTCAAATACACACATGTGTTTTAGGCCACAGCTTGGATACTCAGTCAATAACGTCCTTGTTGAACAGGTGGAGCTCCCATTGCTCCACCTTCTGTCGTAGCAAGAAAGAATCTACGTTCTAAAAATGTAGTAGACCCTCTCCCCCTCCTCCAACGTTCTTCCGAAGTGCTGAACGTGCTCCGTTCTACATTTGGCGTGCTTCAGTCAAACAACTTTTCCACGAGACGTCCGACATATGTGTAAGCAAACTGTCGGAGCTTATCTACTTTGGCGGAGACTAGACTAGACCAGTTGTGTTGAATAAATAGCGTGATGCGTGTGCAGAGAATGTGAGGATGGACCATCGTGGAAATTATGAGGTTAAGACCGATCGGTCAGAGTGCGCATGTTGGGGTGGGACGCTTTCCTAACTACAACTAACTACAATTCGGTGGCGCCAATGTATGAACATATGATTCACCAGGATTCACTTATCACAAAATTTTCCTGAAAATGTCTTTCTTTGCCCTTTGAATTTTCATTCCAGCTATTTCTATTGTTGCAGTGGGTATACTTTTTGCACGCGAAAATGAGCTGATGTGGTCATCTAAAGCGGAAGGGGAGGAGGTGACAGCTAACGACTCGTATGCTTGATAAAGCGAAAGAAAAATTGACGCGAAGATTTCCTAAGACAGCTTCAGAAAAGAAATGTGTGATTAACATTAACGCACAGTGATTATGTATACTTCGATTATTATTAGAAACATTACAAGTAGTCCCTCCACCAAGTCACTCTAGGAATAGAAGCTTGATGAAAGATCGATGAAGCTCAAGCCGTCTGCGGAATATGACCGATACGTCATCACCAAGCTATACCCGCTAGGCGGTGTTCGATAAATAAATAAATGAGTAGATAAATAAACAGGTAAATAAATGAATAAACGGATAAATAAATAAATAAATAAATAAAGTGACCATTTGAGTTTGCACAACAGCGATCCGTTGCAACAGCGCTTGCATCTACGTATAATGCATAGAGCAGGTAGCGATGTCCTGGCCAGCTACAAAGTAGGGGTACTGGAGTATAATACTTGTCGAGTTATTTACACTAGTCAGAAGCACGCATCAATTTGCGAAGGATTTCCCATGAAGACCGGTGAGCGCGACATGTGCATCCTCAATGAAAAGAACGAGCAGCCGCCGCAAGCTGCGTCTGAGCTGTGACAGCAATGGGAATCGCCCTATCCTTCACCATATAGACGCAAGCGCGCCAAACGCACACATCTAGTATAAATTGCCCTCCAACTCTCGTAATTCAGAGAACTGAAAACGCAGTGCCTGAGCATTTTCAATTAATGCTGAGAACACCATTTATACCAACAGCACAGAAGAGCTTGCTTTGCTATACAACTACGCAACCACAACCTAATGTCTTACCATGCCTTAACAAATTAACGTGTACGTGCTTGAAAGAAGCGCCTCATCTACTGCACCAAGCTATGAGATTTCGAGTGCTTTAGAACTTCGCGGATGTCCCTCTAACCCAACCAAAAGAGCAGGGTCAAAAATTTAACTATTCCAAAGATCGGACCGTCCCAAAAACGTAAATGCGAAACGTCGGGGATCAGCAGTATCTATGTGGGGCTACCATCCGATCGGAGCGAAGAGCTTTGCTGCCACAAATGAATTGGTGTGCAGCCGCTTCCTTCTTTGTTGTCACAAAAGTACTCTAGTCCGGTAGCTATTTTTCTATAAATGTTTAGTACAGCAAATTTTTCTTCCTCCCGTTTTATAATAATTCATATGTAGTTAGCTGCTCGGATAGCTGATTTTCATGGATGCTTCGTTTTAGCTTTTTTTTCATTGTTTTCGGGTCGTTCTGAATCTCGTTGATTGTGTCTAATTACACTCGTCGCACTAGTGATCATATTCTTTCCAGAATCCATTTCAATGCTGCGAAACAGTGCGAAGAACCGATTTCGCCAGCAAAGCATCTGGGAAAAAAGGCGACGTTGTCGACTTTTTTCTTGGACGCACTCACGACACACCTAAAATCTAAAGCAGCTCATCCCAACCTGCCTCGGTACGTCACGTTGAATACTTCAGAAGAAGGGAATTCAGAGCTTTCAACGAATCCCAGCAACTCAACTGTGTTCCACGTAAGCGGTTATCAAACCTGTACTGAAGACTCAATGTTGAAATTTCGAAATTTCTAGGGGGGGGGGGGAGGGGGTGCCTTCAACATCCATCATGTGTCCAGTCACTTAATTTCACTCGGCTAGGAGTCGACGTATCTTTCTTATCTTTGTCTTAATTACATGAAGAATATCTCTGTCTTATACATGGTTTTCCATTCTGTTTACATGAGCAGGGTAGGTTCATCCCACCACTCCTCCACTTACCAGACCCTCGGCTAGTCGTCTTCTCATCTATTCTACTAACGTCAAATAAAACACCGGCAATGTCAACAGATTCAGGTGAGGATTACGAATTGTTTGAAGATTTACCGGAAGAACCAGTTTGGCCGTTCGGCTAACGCCGACGCATGGTTGGAAAGTGATGTGTTCAGTTCCATGTTCAGTTCACTGTTGTGGTAATCTGTTCGAGTGATGAGGGTCTACCGGGTGTACTTGAACGAGACGGAGGTAGTGGCTGATTCATACACGAATGGAATGGGGAGGAAAAAAGAGGAAAATAATGTAGAGTCATGTGTGTAGAAAGGGAAGCCGAAACCGGCACTTTCCTCATGCACAAATGGACCCGCCACGTGGTATTCCCTCACTTTCGTAGGCCAGCACATCTCTGCTATAGCATATTCGTTGCACATCAGCCATCCTATTTCTTCGTCCCCTCCTCCGCTCCAGCACTCCACACTTGTTTCTAATCTTTCGTATGATCTGATAATCACCATCTCTGGAATTTCGTAACGCTCTGACTCACGTGTGTGCACACTTACAGAGCAACTACTCCCTTTATTGTGTTCGAAAGATGTTTCCAGGCACTGACGCCTGGGCGGCGCCGAGGCGAACTTTGTAGTTTAAACTGCAGTATTTACTTCAAAGGTTCAACGAAAAGTGAAATATATATGGCGCCAAGGAGTAGAACCATACAACACAACGGGTTGAGACTGCGTAATACAACGGAAAAACAACATTGATCTTATTACACTAAAAAAATTAATCTACCTTACTCGTTCAAAAAAAAAACAAAAGAAAAGCCACCGGATTATATGTAACGCGTGCGCCGTTGTTCAGAAGTGAGCACAAGGTCACACGACGAGGCGTGCACCGGCGTTTAACAATGTGAAGACGTTTTGTAAATGTTGTGTTAGAGAAAGCAATGCCTAATGAATGCCTCTTGCAAAGGTGGACCACCCGCTATCCCACCAATGCAATGCTTCATTGATATCGGATATGTGGTCAATCGGTGGTGAGATCATGGGTGAAGTTGCAAACTTGTTCATGCTATGTTTGAGTCAGCAATAGCAGACATCACTCCTGCCGCAAATTCGTTATTTGTTTGTGTGCCGGATTGGTGTAATTTCTGTGAATCCTAAATGCGGAAACCAATTAGTGGTATCATTGTACTCTATCAACACGCACATCAGGAGTGAAAGACTCATTCTGATCGACGCCGAACCTTTACATGCCCATACTGATCTGGTCGCACATGCATTCCAGATGCTGAGCCCTAAATCGCGTATGCTGAGTAATATTAGGCTCAATATGTGGTCGAGTTATCGGTTAAACGATGAACAGACCGAAAATGGAGGTGTTGGTAGAATGGTAGTCCATGCGTGAGACCAATGGCAAAATTTCACAACGACGCTGTCGTTGTGCCCGTTCATCTTCAAGTTTCCAGCTGTTCTTAGGCTTATGACATACTTCACAGCGACCGTGACGGCGAAGAAAAGGAATGGAAATGATGAGAACAATATTTTACAAGTCCTTATATCTTATCACACGGTTTGCGCGGAATAGCATACTGACATAGAAGCACTTGGTCGAAAATTTCTGGCGGTGAACGGTCGCGGCCGCAGCTTCGCTGTGTAGTTAGCAATAGTACAGGAGTAGTATGCTTTCATCAGTGCTCCATGCACTCTACCCCAACTATCATTGCCGCCAATTCTGAGCATGAATAGGTTTCAACGATAGCCTGCATTTTTAAGCTTGAAGTAAATAATATTGGCCAGCGTAATTTCATTTTTGACGATGTTCTTTGCGAAAGCAGTCATTAGAAGCAGTTCGTGGTTGAGCGAGTCCTCAAGGATATCTCGCTTCTTTGGAAAAATCGGTCCTCGGAAAAGGTTGATACGTGTGGGACTCTCACGCCTTCCTACCTATATTCAAAGCTCTTCATTGCAAACTACAGGTAAAGAGGTTTCAAGTAATGTTCAGCTTAATTAATTCTCCTGTTTCAGTATTTTATTCTTACAATTATGAAAAGCTTTTTTTTGTTACAATGATGAGAAGCACTAGCAGTGATAGACGTGATGTAACAAAACGTTCTGCGACTCACCCCTCATGATTTTGCACTGACAAAGTTGCAACATTTGTAGTGCATCCTGGCCAGGCAGAAATGAACTCTTCCCAACGGTCAACTAGGGACCTTGCTATTAGGTTGGTCCGAGAGTCTTGCACCTAATTTCATCCTTTTTTTCAAAGAATGCTAAGTTAATTGTGAATAGATATCAA
Organism: Ancylostoma caninum; assembly: GCA_037903475.1. NCBI lineage: Eukaryota > Metazoa > Nematoda > Chromadorea > Rhabditida > Ancylostomatidae > Ancylostoma > Ancylostoma caninum. Next base: position 1,784,788 of record JBAJFG010000079.1, read on the forward strand.
TCAACAACATAATTACCTTCATGAATCACGAGGTATGGCCAACGCTTCACTAGAGCACCAGCTCCAGAAGTCAAGAGCTCTGGCAGCTGCGAGTCCAAGAAGCTGGAAAGCTCACTTTTTGGTTTGGTCCGGTGATCAAATTTCTTTCCCCCTAGATGTAGCTTCAGGGCTCCGAATAAGTGATATTCAGACGGGGATAAGTCAGGAGAATAGGTATGGAGTAGTAGAATTTCTCAGCTTAGTTCGGTAACTTTTTGACGGGTAAGCTTTGCCAAGTGAGGTCTGGCGTTGTCATGAAGTGGAGCATCATGCTCAATTTTTCCCTGCTCCAGGCGAGTTGCATCTGCCATTCTCTGTAGTTAAGCAGAGTAGAACTAGACAGTCCGGTCGCCCAGGAGTCAGCACTTCTCAATACAGTATTTCCTCGGAATTCCATCAACAACACTGAAAAACCTTCTTTCGTGCCAATCTCTTTCCGGCTGTTTTACATATGGTTCGCCAAGCGGGAATCAACTTCACTCTCGTGTGTGGTTAGCATACGGCACCAACTCTCATTTCCAGTAATGAGTTGGTGGAGAACGTTCCTCTTGTAAGGACGCATCAGCTAAGACTGCACACACTCAGTCTTGCAAGGCACTCAGTTAATGGGGGACCCAACCCGTAATCGGTATTCTGAAACCCAACGCTTCGAGATGTCCGCCGATTATTGTACGGCTGCAGCCAGGTGCATCCAACACTTGATATGTAGTGGCATTTTGATTCAAAGTCTATGGAATTGTAGATCCTAAAAGATATCTTGGTGCAAAACTTTCGGACCAACCTAATACTTTACATGAAACCTGGTGCAGTGTTCGGCGACTGCGCAATGCATTCATTCGGCTTAAAACTAGCTACACATTAGGCCCCTACGTATCCAGTGCTCCACCTTCGCAAAGAGAGAGCTAATTTCAGATATTGTTCTCGGGATTTCAACCGAATTAGATCATCACAAATGAGTAGTATAGTAGTTGCTGCGTGGCTTTCAACATGGTGAGGCGCATTCGCTGTGACTTTGAATAAAGACTACAGGAACAAATCCCATTGAATAATTTAATTTCCGTGGAACGGTTTATTTATTATTTTGGGACATTTCACGTTGTCTTTGGAATAAGCTCTTGGAGTAGGTCTAGAATCTGTCAGTAGCAGCCTGTCTGAACGTCTAACGTTAGGTGCTCGAACGTTGTTTGGAACTAGCTTTGTTTTCTTCAGATATTGGAATCTTCTATCATTAAAGGCAGCACACACACACAAATTTCGGGCTCGATATTTTGGCACAATTCGGGGTAATCGCATGCAGTGAACACAGTTACATTGCTGAAAGCAGTCGCAACCTTCGAAATTCTTGTTTTCTGGAGCCTCTCACTCCATCGCTTTCAAGCGCTTGGGCCGAGCTCCGCGGCCCGTACGATGTGGACTGATCTAAAAAGTCGATACTGCTGCTTCTTTTCAGCTGTTTCGTGGGGGAAATCGGCTTTTGGCACTGTTTTGTGGCGGTCTTGAAGTTGACGAAAGAAAATGAATTTTGGAAAGGATAGCCCGACCGATTAAGGTGGCTCGGTTGGTTTTATAGTTCTTTGGTGCAAGGACACCAACGAACTATAAAACGATCCGAAAAACCAAGAAAAAATTCAAAAATGAGACAATGGCAAAAATGAGCCATGCAAGTGACTAAACAAGTAGATATGTCGTGGAATTACAGGTGGGAAAAATCGGTTGGGCTAAGCAATGCAAAAAATAAAGGCTACGTACAGGGAAAAAGCTCTATTATAACAAGACAAGAAATGACTGTCCAAGACAAGAAATGACTGCCCACTAGATCAACTGGCAGCAATCCTCCGCTGCCGTCACAACTCGATCGAAAGACCCCATGCTTATTCTGCTGATCTAGGATCTTGAATATTCAACAAATTATATCTAAAAAACGGTTGATTTTCCTGAATTACTGTCCTTGCAGAATTGTTGCGACAATTGCTAAGGTTCGAAAATGATCAAAGTCTCGGAAAAGAAAATTTCCGTGCTTTAAGCCTTCAACGGCGCCGGCGCAACCCTCTCGCGGCGATGCAATCGCCGCGGCATGCAACTGTGAGCTCGCTTTTCTCAGTATTGTTATATATGCGATCGACCTTCCAACAATGGTGAAAATGGAAAACTGCAAGCTTTTCCGTACATAACCGCTGTCGCGAATGGGGCGGCCCAGGAAGATCTAATGTCACATCCTATGATGACCTCAAAAGGGTAGTGCTGTGTGTTTGTTGTGTTGTGCGTCAGTCGCGCGGGGTGATGGCGTTCTTCAGCCTTGTCGTTGCAGAGAAAAAGACTTCAGTGAACTGGGGAAGTAGCAGCACAATATCGACGCGGAAGAGTGAGGGCAATTTCGCGGATCGTACGACCTACAGCTGATACGTCTGCCTCCTCACAGCTTGAATATATTCGGATGCATTACTGCCTTCTATAAGAGTATTCCCAGACTTCGCCAGCAATAGTGGCGACTGTCACATGGATAAAGTGAATGACGAGACTCCAAACGTAGGAAGGATGACAATAAATGAGGCGTGGCGATCGATAGGCATCGTTTCCACTATCGCTATCATTCACATCGCCAGTTCATTTTGGACACATTTTCAAGAGTACGGGCGATGAGCTCCGTTTGGCAACGATCCATGGCGATGTAACGTGTCAATCGATACGTATCATTTCCAGGATCTTTATCTCTTATATCGCCTGTTCATTTTTATTCATTTTGAACTGGCGAAGTCTGGGGTACTCGAATGGGCATATAGTGCAGTGCACACTGTGTTATTTCGAACATCCAACTTATCAAAACTGTTCTGAAGAAGCAGTGGATGAATTCGCTTTTTAGTATGTGTGCTCTGCCTGCTCTGCTGCTTATAATCACTTCTCATGACCCACGGAAGCCAAAGTTTCAGGGCAAGCGGTAAAGGTAGGGCATGAGAGTACAAAATCATGCACTGAAAAATACTTTTTGGCTCGTCAGTTGACCACTCGAATTCAAGTCTGTATGCATGTTCGCAAACAAGTAGGCATGATATGCATACCAGTTTCAGGATTGAATACAATTGCATAAAATCAGCCTAACGTGCGCTATAGTACTAACCGCTAGCCATTTTATGAAGCTTAGCGACGATTCGCCTTAATTTTTCTGTGGCAGGTCTGGACTTCCATTTTATCAATATATATATATATCAATATTGTTCTTTTCAAAACTTAAACTCAAGAGTGGCGTTTTGTTCCTACTCACTTGCTTTCAAGATGTGCGTTGTTGGCTTGAGCCTAGCGAATCTACTGTGTTGCTCTGATAAACCTCCACAGTAGTCTCATCACTGCCTACGGTGACATTTTGAAAACGAAGTCTCTGAGGTGTTACAAGCTCATCTCCTCGGAACATGTCGAAAAAATCTGTCCTAGATAGTAGCGCTTTTGTCCTAGGTAGGAGTGTTTTCTGTAGAGACTCGCAAGTCGTCGCAACAGAAGCACACATGGTCGTAGGCAGAAAGGCTAGTTATTGGACATATTTTTTTAGACTGGAGGAACGTTTTTCTTCAATTTAATGGGACACGCGTATCAATGAGGGGACAGACGAATTTAGTTATGTGCAATCTTTATTGCGCAGCAACAGCCATAGGGACGCAGTAGAAGCGTCTATAATGCATTCTCAAGTCTCTTTTATACGATACCTAGCCAAAGCTGCGCAAGGTTTTTATTTATTTGAGGTAGCTCTAAGGTACCGCGGCACACAGGTCCGAGACAGAGCGCCACCAAGCGGTGCTCTGGCTCGGGACGGTTTTCTTGAGTCGTGGTAGCTCGAGGGTAACGTGACGCACAGGTCCGAGGCAGCGCGCCACCTCGCGGCATCCCCATTGAAAATAGCGTGCAGCCGCCGCGAGGCCGTGAACATGTACGTCTGAGCTGTGTAAGCAATGCAACGGATCCTACCCTTCATCATATAGACGCACGTGCGTCAAACACAAGTATATAGTGTGAATTGTCAACATTTTCCGTGGTATTATTACGCCTCATCAGGTAGTCATTCGCCAGAAAACCACATCTATCATGTGCTCGGCCTATCAGCGAATGCCTCGGTGCAGTAATCGCCTCTTGCTATGATAGGTCGAGAAATCCATTTTGAGCAGCTAGATTTACGAAATTGCACAATGTGAGGTGTTTGCCGTCAAAACTAGCTACTTCGGTGGCGATAGATTAGTTCTGCCATGATGCCAGACTGGTCTGCCTGCGAGACCAGTTTCAAACCGCGGGCGAGAGGTGGTGCGTGGGAAGACTCGGCCCGGAAGCAAAAAATACCTCGTGTCCACTTCGCACGGCATAGGAGGACGCACGAAGCGCACACTTGTCCTCGGATTAAGTGCGTTCTTTTTGCATGCATCACCTCTAGCAGCCCTGTCCACCACCAAAGTAATGCCGCCTCTTCAGTTGTGCTCACAGGACCCCGAGTCTCTGTTATTGGCAATGCATCCATTTCTGATGACGCGCTTTCTGTTTTGGATCTAGGCCCATGTTTCGCACCTGTTCAATCAATAGGGCCTATGGTCGCGCGAAAGATCGTGAGCAACCTTCACTTCGTACATGACCGCCTCAGATATAGAGCAAAGCGCGAACAGCAAGAACAATGTGGGCAAAACGTCGCGGAACCAACTTTACCTGCTATACCTTTTCCCTCATCGTTCTTCAGACCCCAAGAACCCAACCCTACGGTGGATACAAAGTTCAGATTGTTTGCTACATCGGTTTTTGCCATTTTGCAGCGTCATGCCCAAAAACGTCAATTAAACAATCTCACACCTACGCAAAGGCGCGGCCTGAAGGAACTACGTGATCTTTCATCTCTTGGGGAGATCAGAGTTTCGGTCAGCGACAAGGGAGGGGATTTCGTGGTGATACCACGTGAATTGGACGTGAACATAACTAAAGCCCACCTGGAGGATGACACGTTGTACCGCCCATCCTCGGCCAAGGAATTTACTAAACAATACCGGCGCCTTAATAAAGTGTGGATTGAGATAGGGAAAACAGCAGGGGTTTCTAAAACAACTATTGCTCGCCTTAAGCACGACCACCCCACCTGCCCTGTTCTTTACGTCCTAATAAAAACCCATAAACTGACCGGTGCTACCTTTACCTCCGGGGACCCGCGAAACTTCAAAGTTAGGCCTATAATAAGTAGCGTTGGAGGTCCTACCGACAAAATATCTTGGTTGCTCAGCATAATAATCACACAGTTGCTAAAACATGTTCCAGCGCATCTTTCCAACACCAACATGTTCTTAGAGCACCTGCGCAATGCACGTTTCGAACGAGAGTGCGTGATGGAGTCATTCGATGTCACCTCTCTATACACCAATGTTTCCAATAGCGCCGCGTTGCAAGCAGTATTCGAGCTTCTTACAGAACATCAAGGGTCGGTTAACATGTTTGGGTTTTCAGTTGGGCAGGTCATGACACTTGTCAGTGAGTGCTTAAACTGCAACGTTTTTCGCTGGGCTGAACAATACTACCGACAGGTTAGAGGGTTAGCTATGGGGCAAAGACTAGCACCCTCCTTAGCCATAGCATTCATGTCCAAGGTGGAGAGCCCTGTGTTAGAGCGCAAACCTACCCTTTACTGTCGTTACATAGACGATTGCTGCGTTGTATGTCCTACTCAGGCAGAGATGGACACATGCTTCAATCTTCTAAACCAGCAATCACAGTATGTTAAGTTCACCAGGGAAAAACCCACAGAAAACTGGCTGCCTTTCTTAGATGTACAGGTGTATTTGTCCAAAGGGGTGTGGAAAACTAAATGGTATCGCAAGCCCAGTAACAAAAACATCTTGGTTCATTACCGTTCTGCGCACCCCTGGAAAACTAAGAAAGCCATCATAACCAACATGTTTAGGACAGCTCAAAATGCAGCATCAGATGTACAAGAACGTATGGTTTCAGTTAACCTGGCCCGGCAGGTTGCGCAATCCAATGGTTACCCTTGCAGCACTTACCCACAGCGCCATCATCGACTCGCGCAGCGAGAGCCTTTGCATAGGGATGACAGCGCCAAGATCCCCTTTTGCCTCCCGTTCATCACAGATGAGATGAGCAACGAGGTGCGCACATGCTTACGCAGGGTGGGACTTCAAGACTCTGTTCGAGTTGTAGATATCCCACCCAGAACCCTCAAAGAGCGCCTAGTGCGAAACCGGGCTTACGACCGCCTCTGCGAAACACCAAACTGTGTAATTTGTTGTTCGGGCAGGGAAGGAGACTGTGCTGCCTCGGGAGTAATTTACCTTATAACTTGTAGTACTTGTGGGGAGCAGTATATTGGGGAAACTGGGCGCCCATTGTTTGTCCGTATTAAAGAACATCTAGAGGGTCTCAATAAATCCAAACTTTCCACGCCACTAGGAACGCACCGTGTATTACGTCACAACAACGCTCTGTTTGAGGTAAAGGTCACGATCTTGTCGCGGGAACCCGAAATTCTGGCTCGCAAAACATTGGAAGCATTTTGGATTACTTCCAGAAACCCAAAAATGAACAGAAAGGAGGAGTGCATTGCTATAACAAACGAGCTCGCGCTGTACCAGAACCTATGCGGGTTTTGACCTACGTTGGCGGGTCTGTAAGGCACTTAAATACCTTAAGCGGCGCACTTTTATCACTAGGTGGTCCGTTATTCCATCGGCATTGCGGCTGTCAAGGTGAGCATCACGGTTACCTTCTCCTCTGGTATTGTTCTGGTCCTATCCCGCTTGCTGGATTAGGTCCTTTTGATGTGATGAGGTGTTTGAGGGGTAAATCATACTTGTCTTTGACTTTTCCAGGCTCTGACGAAGGCGACTGCGCCGAAACGTTAGCCGTTCAATAAAAAGATCAATACAAATCTTGGCCTCTGCTCAAAAGACCACAAAACTCGGACTGCGTTCTTTTTGTTATTTTTCCGATCTGCTAGCGAAAGATAATGCCTAATCAGCACAATTGGATCCAACAGGACGGTTTTCCTCCTCGTGCAGAACTTTGAGGGGACAACGTTGCTTTTCTACATAATTCATTTGAACTGGATGAGCAAGCGCTTATACAACCAGACATGAGTAAGACAGCCATACCTTGGTTCTTGCCCTTATTGAAACCCCTAAATCCACCCTCCTCCCACCTCTCAGGTTTCACTGCACTGCCTCCAGGTTTTGCTGCGATTAAGGTTCATGTGGCTCCATGATCGATGATCTTCTTTCAGCAGCAACTAAGGGGTTGATGGAGCCGTGCGAGTGGACGATACTGCAATCGGTCACGAGGCCACGCTCAAAATAGGCTTTGAAACCGAGTTATTGCTAGAGAAATGAGCTCTGCAGCCTTACTGCTGCCCAGTTACCATGAAGAGTTCTTCGGAGCTGTATTCAGGAATCTGATTTTCAGGACAAAGCCAAGTTCTCTTTGATGTATACAAGAGCATACTCAAATGGCTGCTCAGTCTTGCTTGTCCTGATCAATGTTGTACAATGGGCGGATTCGATAGCAGTGAAGTCAATCACGACGTGAGTTAATGCCGTGAAAAATTTTGCAGAACATTTAGAACACGTATATAAGCGTATCTGAGTAACATCCTCATGCGTATATCCTTCTATATAAACTGGTGATGCGCAAAATGTTCAAGAGCGGAGAGGTGCGGGCCGGCACATAACATCATTCTTTCATCATGGAGCTAACCGCGTAGACAGCGATCGCAAGAATGAGAAAATGATGAGACGATGTTTCGCTGTTTCACCATAAGCTCATAGATGAAGTGAAGGTCGTGGTGGGACCCGCTTGTATTGTACCTTACCTTACCTTACCTTACAAGCAATGACTACGCCATGCCGCCTCATCCCAACATCCCTTCTCATTGTAGGATGATTTCTTAGAATGAGCGCTGAATCACTCAACAGCGCAAACGAACTTTTTAAGTGGCCTCTCGAACATTAGCTCTAATATGGACGTGTCTAGAATATAGCAGGTCATTCAATCTGTCAACTTGACGATAAATTGAAAAAGGAAAACTAACGCAAATTCGCAGAGGTAAGGACCGACCCCTTCTTTGTAGGTTGTCCTTATTAGCTATATAGGAAAGTGCGGGCCTAGCCTTTCTGGGTACCCCGATACTCACGAATCATACAATTATACACGTGCGCGACTTACTTCTCGACGGGTTTATCCTTAGGGCATCACTGCTGACAATCGGACATCGAATAATAGTTCACATACAGAATAATGTATACAGATACAGGCAAGCGTAAATACAGCGAAATATCATGGGTGGTGATCAGTCGGAGATCGGATGAAGTAGAACGAGGGCTTGATGAAGGGAAGGACCACGGTCATTCCCTTCATCAAGCCCTCGTTCTACTTCATCTGATCTCCGTCTCCTATGGGGGCTCCTCTCCTCTTGAATTGTCCGCCTCTTCGGCTCGTATCCGCTCTCATGGCTGTCTCGTCTCTCCTTCTTTTGTACGCTTCGGTTGTCGGTTATCGTTGGCGAATCTGAAAACAACTTAGAGAAGCGTTGAAAAGCTATGTGGATGAATAATGGATAGACAACTGAAGGATAATAGAACACTCACCTATTTACATGAAGTATATACAAGTTCCCACCGTATATTACAGCAGTGTCCGTGCTGAAACGTATTTGTGCAAGCATAGTAAAAGTTGGAAGTTTCAGTGGTGACAACGACCTCGATAAGGCAATTTTTTTTCACCAAGCGGATCTTCGCGAAATCAGCAATTTTTTTCTAAACAGCAGCAGCTTCGCACGGTAAAGAAAGAAATAGCCATTGAAGAATTAGCACAAATTAACAAAGACGCCAATTGAAAGTCAAAAATCGCGGAATTTGCTAACTGGGAAGAAGCGGGAGAAAATAAAGCTTTAGCAGAAACTAGCTCTTTTACTAGTCAAACAGCTATAATTATCTTAGAATGCTAGTGGAAAAGATTCGCAGTCACTAAAAACTAGAGAAAAAAAAAGAGAAAAAGAGGGAAATTGGTATGATTCTGAAAGCATACCAGGAGAATTCACTCTGGAATGGTGGTGGTTTGGTGAATAGATCAGCTGACAATCGATCCTTCTTGCTCCCCAAAAAGGTTTCGGTGATCTAATGCAACCGAAGGTAATCGCAAAAACACGTACAATCAGCTGAGAAACAAGTCCGTCTGTATTGGAAGTAGGTGGAGGGGCACTTCCAGTGCAGCTTGTACAATGTATTCCGCAAGTCCAGGATTTTTCAAAACTTTCGGAATATTCACAACAAAATTTTCCGTGGGGCTTCCTTTAACAATGCGAGGCGTCACTAGAGCGCCTCAGCGCTGCATGTCAGCTTCGAGAAGGAGCCACCCCGAGCAAAGCAATTTATTTTCATTGAAACAATAGAGTAGACTACAGAAATTTTCAAAAAATTGGACGACTACGACAAAATTTTATCTTCCTTGCCCCTTCGGAAGTTTCAATAGTTTTTTTGGTCTGCAAAGCTGTACTGAATTTGCTGTCTCATGCTTTTCCCACTCTCCTTTAGCCGAAATATGTCGTCATTCAAGCACCTTCTAACTGAGCTGTCCTTGGTCGTAAAGAGCGGGTGGATGCACGACACCCTTCATTCTTTAGAACAAACTCCGCCGGCCGTGCATCATTCTGTGTGATTCTCCATTCAAAGCACAAAGTACCCGACAGTCTGCTTGGCGTGAAGTATAGGCGATTCCGCTCGCACATTGCCGACTAATTTGCTTCGTTTGAATTCTTTGTCTGAGATTTACCGGAAGATTGAACCAGATTTACCCCAGCAATTGTCCGAAGAAGGTTACGCTGTGCGAACGCATGCAGCTAGTATAGATTGCCCTACAGTTATCAAAAAGTTCAATTATCGCTGAGATGCGAAGTCACACTTTTCTGAAGATTGAGTTGATGCATGACGAAGAGCAATGCGATGACAGGAGGTAATGCCGCAGCTCCCGTTGTTTTTTCAACCAAAAATTGTTAGAATCTTGAGTTAATTCAATTTGGATAAACGATTAACTAATGCGAGTTGAGCGAAGATAACGAAATGCTCTGGAAGCCCTGCGTTAATGCCCATTTTCTAAGTTTTCTTGTTTTTTTTTTGTGACAAAGCTGCGACAGGGACAAGCTCCAACTTGTCTGTATCACAGTTTCGTAAAATTACTAAGTACATTTCAGGTACTAGACGCCTGCAAATGCTTGGTTCTCTCTGACGAACAGCTTCGAGGTGTAATGGCTGCGTTACATGATGGAATGGAGAAGGGTCTGAAAAAGGGATGTCGTGAGTAATCATAGCATGCCATTTTGCTTCCGTTATTCCGTTAGTAGCTTCGTCAGATGTAACATACGAGATTCGTCACTTATTTTTGCCCGGGCATTGGAAATAAACAAGTAATTAGGGACAAACTTCTAGAACTCACAAGACTACTAGTAAATCGAGTTGCTCAAGATCCAGCGGCGGTATCCATTTCTTGGCCTACTATACTCATACCTGGGCCTATGGCACAATTGCGAAAGAAATTAAAGAAAATTATGAGAACGAAATATTACATGTCCTCATATCCTATCACAAAGTTTGTGTGGAACAGTTGTATGGAAACTTTTGGGTGTGAACGATCGCAAGAATAACGTCGGTATGAAGTATTCCATATGCCTGCCACCAAACATCACGCTGGAAGTTGAGCATGATCATTAAATAGAACGTGATTATGGGATTTACTCTCAGTATTATGTTATTCCTTGAGAAAACGTGTGGGTTAACCACAAACCACTCCGAACTCCTAGAAAATTCAAACTGCATGATAGTAATTTCTAAGCTTCTTTGACATCGTAGCCAACTCCTTGAAATTCTAGAAGATGGTTAAGACGAGACGACAGGAGCATAGATGCTATGGGGATGAGAATGCATTTACAGTAGCAATTGATACATGTTGCACAATTCATACCCATACCGAAATTGAAAAAAAAACAGAAGAAAGCGAAAATGCATTTTGAACCTCACCACGCGCATGCACTTCGTGGGCAGCCCTGCTAGCGAATCCAGAGACATTTCTGCATCCGCGCAGCGTCCACACGCGACTGCGTCCCACGAATCTCGCCTAATCTTCGGACTATGCCTCGTTTTCTACCGAGCCTCATTAGGACGATCGAGTTCTCTAGGACTCTAATCTCCGCCAAAGTGGAGAGTAGTCTGAGGTCTACCTGCAAACTAGGTCATTAGATACTTCTCACTTGATCAGTAAATGTTACTACAAACCCGCATAGTTCTCTGGTTATTTCCATAACAAAGCCAAAATGGTGTCTCTCGCCGTTGCTCCAGATTTTGTCCCAAACATGATGAGAGGGCGTCCTGTCAAGCGGGATTCTCGCACGAATCTGAGCTGAAAACTGACACGCAGTACGTGCCGCTTAAAAATGAGGCTTTGCAGTACTTAGTCTTACTTATGAGCCGCTTGTCGGGGTTAATCTTCGGCTACATTAGCTTACTTCAATGAAGTTCATAAACCGACTCTCTCAAAGTGAAGGTGGTTGAGTTTCATCTGAGGTCATACATCGCTCTCATTGGCAGGAGGGCAACATAGCCGTGCCCAAACCATCACCTAACCATCACGAATACGTAACTACAGCTGCTTCCGCCCGAGAAATCACATTGGAGCTGTAAGACATCTGTGTTCTCATCTATACCACTCAGATGGTGCTGTGGTTTAAATAGAATTCTGCTCAGAATCTCGGCAACAACTATCTAACCAGCTTTCAGAGAGCTAAATTTCTGACTGCTCACATCAGCTCTTCCAGGCGAGCTCTGAGAGTTTCAAAAAGCTGCAAATTAGAAATGAAATCGTTTCCACATTGGATTTCCCGAACAAGAAGATCTAATTCTCAAGTAGTTCTTCATTAGGGCACTTTTTTTAATGGTTCAGAATGAAGACTGAGGGAATAAATAAAGCCGATCAGAAATGAATGATTTTCCTTTAGCGAGTACATAAATATTAATAACGAATTCGCAGTACTCCCTTAAAAGTCCTTGAACAGTACAATGCCATCCGTAATTTGGAAAAAAAAAACGAGAAATTCTAGAAACATAACTAGGAACGTTCGCAAAATTAGTTTTTCTAAGCTTTTTCCTTTCGCTGACATAGCTTCACTGGCCATTGTAGCCTTTGAACACTTGTTTTGAACAGTTTCAGCAGATTGAAACAGAATATAAAACCTACACAACTCACGATGTGAATGCCTGTGGTGCGATTATCACTTCCTATTTTGCGTTACCACTAGAATACCCTACAATACCCTACCACATGCGAAGAATTCCTTCATCTCTGCATGATAACTGGGGGGGGGTATCAGTATGAATCTAGTAAAATATTTTTGAGATAAGCTGGAAGAATAATTACTCTGCCATCCCCTTCAGAGATTCGGAGAGAGCAAATACAGGCTAAACACGTCTCGATAGCAATTACACGATGTCAAAACTTATTTTGTCCCCACGAACTGCGACAGCCCCGCAAAGGTTGTGATTGGGTGCGATGCACTGGTTTGTATGTCGCAAATCTGGGATGGCAGCTCAATTTCAGCGCAGAGCTGTGTTCCTAATGAGGACTCAGGTGAGCGCATGCTCAACTAAGCTTATTCAAAAGTTTTCCTGAACGCGCATCCACTTTCCGCAGCAGCGCTCACTGGCCACAGCGGTCCTGCGGCGGGCTCGATTTGTTTCCGCTGAAGCGGAGGAACGACTGAGCTCCGATACTCAATCACCGGCTTATATACACCTCTAATTGGTACGGCAACTGTATCGCCACGCGGCAAGGAGCGGGTAGAACGCAGATTGAACGGCGCGGGTAGAACGCAGGTTGAGCGACACCACAGTTAATGGGTGGCAGCTAGCCTCCTTAATGCGGCCGAAACACGAGGTGTGCTCCTCGTATCAGTCGGAACGCAGCAGTTCTTTTCTCAGGCAGCAATATCTGCTTTTATTACTTGGGGATGTTGCTTGGCAGGTTTTGCTTTGCCTTATCCTCTTATCCAGAGCTAGTAAAATAGTTTCAAAAAATAGTTTCAAAATGAAAAGCTAGTAGGTAACTGTTTCTCCAGTGTGATGATTACGTCATAATAGTTCGCAGTCTTTCTCTAGCAAAAGCTCGCAAACTATTATTTCAAAGCTTGTTAGCAGGTCGTTTCTGGGAAATCCCTCTTTGCATTTGCTCTAGTAGCTCTGAGAGCTAGGGGATGTAAAGTGCAGTTCTCTCTTTTCTCATACATTTCTCGCTGAGGGGTTACCATTTTACAGCTAAAAAAATACAAACGGGCAGACGGTCGACGTTTCTCGGTCATTCCACTCGCAAACGAGTGAAGCATGGAGGCCCTCTTGATGAAGGAGAAAGAAAAACAGTACATAAAGACACCCATGGACAGGCTAGAAGTACCACGAAAGAAGAAGACTACAAATAGAACCTATCCCAACAATTACCTTTTGCTAACCACCAAACTCCAGCGTTACATTTCGTTATCCGCTGTAATGGGATATCGTTTGAAGTGGGAACCACTCAGTTACAATCGGTAGCCGCCCTCCAAAAAAGAAAAACATAAAGTGTAAGAAAGAATCAACTCATGGGCAACATCTAGGTCCCTTGATGACTAAAATGATCCTCTCCTAAAATGTACCTGTCAGAGTTGTTGCAGTTGTCATCTTGGAACTAGGTTAGTTTTCGCTCCTCTGGCGGGTGAGATAAGATGAGGTGACTCCTCACAACTCGGCGCGCTCACGATTCCAGTGTTTATAATGAGGATGCCGGTGAATTGATTCGGAATCTAATTTGGGAAGATTGGTACTGCTGCGGGATGAAAAAGGGGAGGACCCGAACGCAGGTCTTTCCCTCTGAGGCTATAAGAAGCTTGCAAAAGGTGGTTTGTATACTACTTTAGGATACTTTAGGATATATGCCATACCCGTACACGTTCCCATTCCTGTAGCGCAACGAATAAATAGGCCAAGATGTGGAAGCATGTAAAGAATATGAGGTTTGTATGGCCCGTCCTCATGCCGTACACGAAAAATGTGACCTGCTACACCTCTTCTTCAAAATCCACATTTTCCTACAAAACCTCTATTGCAGTGAAAAGGAAGTATTTTCTGAACGACATTGATGAAAATTGTCGTAATGCGCTAAATCCATTCCATAATGAAATGCTATAAACTAGTATGAAAATAATATCGGTTACGGCTGAAAAGTAGGGTGCGGATCAGCATTGAGTTAAAACGCCGCGAGGATTCCTCACCACCTTATCATACTCAACTTTTCAGCTCCTAATGTCGGCCTCAAAATGATCCCATCTTACGTACGTGCTATCCCCAACGGAACGGAAGTTGGAGATTTCCTAGCTTTGGATCTTGGAGGCACGAATTTTCGTGTGCTCCTCATAAAGCTCAAAGGACATGATGCTGAAATGATAGGAAAGGTCTACGAGATTCCCCAGTCGATCCAGCGGGGAACTGGTGAAGCTGTGAGTGTTTTCAACAGATATCGTAGAATAATTATTCATCTATTGGTTCATCCATACTCCATAAGAGCACAGAGCACAACATTTGTCCATAAATCATGTCACGAAATAGATCACATAATCACGTAAATATAACAACAATCGGATGAGGTGTGCTGTGACTCAAATCAGCTGTTGTTTCCGTCTACAGCTGTTCACTTTCCCAAGCTATTTTTCAGCATAATTCCAACACTCCTGTTTCGAAACTTTCCGTAACTCTCCTCAATTCTATTACACTTGCCAGCTACCGCTGAATTTGGGAATACACTGCAGTCAGAAAGTACCTAAAAGTACCTGAAAGAAAGAAGTACCTACAAGTGGCGTGAAAGTTACGTCCGCTCTGTGACGTGATTCGTCCCAAGTGTTCGGTCTGGATACTCATTTTTGTATTTAAAATAGAGATACAAAATAGCTCTAACACCTCGTTTGCTAAGATTTCAAGTTCACAACGATGCAGATGAAGTTAAAATCTTCTTCGCTGTTGTTGTCGTACCTATATTTCACCAGAGCGAGATCAAACTTCCACTTGGTTCACCACACAACTGTTCAATACGAACACTGGGAACAAGTTTGATTTCTCTAATATACGAGATATTGTATTCCAGACATATTGTTTGATTCATCACGCCTATTCGCAAGCAGTCCTCCCAGTACTGACGAGCAGCTGGTTATACTAGAATTGCCTATCCCACTTGTTCTCGATTCGCAGTACATGTGTGCGTGTGTATGTGTGTGCGCGTATGTATGTGTGTACGAGAGCTAGGCACCATGGTTGAAAACTAACTACATCAACGTGTTCATCGCATAGAGTTCTATACGAGGAAGTTACAGGTTTCTATTTTTCTACCTTAATTTGTTTGGTGGTGTTTTATTTCACTTTCAGCCTTCATCATTGGAGAAAACCCCCAATAGTTGCATTCTACTTTGTTCTATTCTCTTCATTCAATTTCTTGAGGAAAACGTACAATAGCACAGATTGTGCTCGTCGATGCGTGGTCGAGCGGTCTAGTCAACATATTCCTTCCAACAGTTTTTTTGCAAGGAATCGGGGATAACTTTTTCGGGGATAACTTCTGAACTCCTACAGTCACTCACACGTTCTCTAGCTCAAACCTAAACAATTCTAGTTGGCGAGGAAAATACGGAGCGGCAGAAGACATGACGGTGTAGGTAGTGAAGTTAGCGTTAAGATTCTACCTCATGAACCTAAAACGTCGACTTGCAAAACTTTGGAGGCATTGTGGATTCATGTGCAAAGAGCAAAAATGATTTGCAACGAATAAAGCCTCATAATCGTGATAGAACTTCCATCGCGCCTAGGATTACTATTCTGCTCAAAAGATGTCCTAGTCACGTACATTGAACATTTTATCCAGCACTCAGGAAGGAGATTGAAAAACAGGACTCGAAGATCATTTGCGCAATGCGAGAGATTTGATAGCATGTTGCGGGCCAATTTCTTGCTCTGACGAGGGCGATTAGATGATAAATAGGCGAGCATCAAATTCTTACACACCTGCTTAGAAAGAAAATCGCACTCATACTGCGTTGGCGGTGAACTTTTCGAATCAAGCAAACAAAAAGAATTTTGCAGCTTTTCGATCACATTGCTCAATGTATGGCACTTTTCACGGAGGAGCAATTTGGCAAGAACAGCAAGAAGAAGCTGCCGCTCGGTTTCACATTCTCATTCGCAACTAGAATAGATCATCTCACAAAGTAGGTTAGCTCGAATAACTTTCACAAACATACGACTGCGTAGAGACTTCACTGCTAGGTGCTGTTATGCACAGCTGCAAGTGAATAATCTTTCTCCTCCCAAGTTCGAGATCTTCAAGCCTTCGTCAGAGCCTGAAAGAGTTGAATCGATCCATCGAAGTATTCAGACAAATAGTCTAGCATTGATCAGGCAAGCTCTAAAATCTCAACAAACGCCAGCGGCAACTCCCTCACTTCTTAAGAGGTCCGTCGACCATAAGTTACCATAGTCTAGGTTAGGTTATACCATAGGTTTCGATACAGACGGAAGTGCTGTGCGAGCGGGTCTCGCTAAAGCGGGTCGCAGCCATTTCGCGGCCTGCTCGCATGGTTGTCGCAGCCCACCCGCACAGTTGTTGCGCCCACTCGCACGGAAGTTCCGTGCGAGTGGGCCCCCACAACAGCGAATAGGCCGCAACACCGTGCGAGCGGGCCGCGGAATGTTCCCGCCACCCGATCTACCGAGTCCCACTCGCAGGCACTTTTGTCTGAGGAGTCAGATGTCACTAATGCGAGATATGAATAGAGCTCACTAGTTGTGGTGGGGCACTCCAGTTTGTTAGTCTGGCATTCCGGGTTCATTCTCGAGCGTGCATCCAAAAAGCCCGAATAGTCTCGCTTTCTGGGATCTCAGTTTCAAATGCAAGAATAATTGTTTATACTTCGTAATGGACACCGTCATCTACTCGCATTTGAAATTTGAAAAAAAAAGAGAAACATTTCAAGTCTGAAAGAGGTTTTGTGGTCATGCCATAAACAGTATGAAAAAAGAGTGCCTCATCTCAGTGAGCTCTATCCATATATAGCACTGTGTGACATTTCACTCTAGATATGACTAGTGGCAGAATGACCCATCTCAGTTCCGAATCCAACGCGTTCGCCTGCCGTCAAGACGTCAACCGCTCGGCGGACTTTTGAGAAGGTGAGAGTATATCCGCTGGGGTTATTCGTAATTTTCCGGCCTGGTCGATGTTAAATTAAGGAGTACTTCGGCCGATAGGTCCAAGTCTTTCAGACTCTGATGAACACAGAGCTGCTGAAACGTCGGCCAATAAAAGAGTTTAACAAACTCATGCATTGCTAACAGAAGGTAACAAATACTAGGGAATTTGTGGTTTCTGACGGTAAGCCCGATCTCATTTAGAAGAACTCAACATGGTTAACACGAATTGCACCGCACTGGAAATTTAGCGGTTTGGCCAAAAGCAGCAGACTAATATCATTTCAATTGATGAGAGTGGTTGTTCTCCCTAGCGTACTGATTCATTGCTAAAAAATTTTTTTCTTCCTTCATAGAAGAAATAGCATCAAGCTTGTGGACTGTGTTTTCTACCAGCTTCAATCTTATGTGTTATACCGGAACTTCTAATAGTGACAACATCGTTTGATGCTTCATTAGAGAAGACAACACCTCCTTCGTGACAAAAACTGGTAACGAAAAAAGTGTGATGAATAATAGAAAACAGAGTAGAGTAGTAGAAGCCTGAAATTTCCAAAATTACCAGGTTCCGAATATTAGGAGTGGGAAGAACGAAAGAAACTTCGAGGTGATTAAACACAATATGGTTAAGTTGAAAACTTGGACCTGTTTAGAGGTATTCTTATCCATTGGTCGAAGGGATTCTGTGCGAGTGGAGTCGAAGGGAAGGATGTAGTTAAACTGCTCAGAAAAGCATGCAAGAAACGATCGGTTAGATTTTTCAATCCGTAATATGTCGTTCAAAAACATAAATTACCCTAGTGAAGGATATTGAAATTGATGTTGTGGCGATTCTCAATGATACTGTGGGGACCCTTATGGCTTGCGCCTTCAAAGAAAACAGCTGTCAGGTGAACTAAAAATACTACTGCGACATCGCTACCTTTTCCACAGCCTTCGTTCAGATGGGTGTTATTGTCGGCACGGGAACGAATGCCTGCTATGTTGAAAAGCTGAAAAATGTTGAGAAATTGAAGGGCGAATGGGAAAACAATGGTCTCCCAGATGAGGTGAGACATGATGTTGCGTAAGAATTTCTTCGCAGTACTCCAACTCAATGTTGACGTTTCTAGATGATTATCAACATGGAATGGGGAGCATTTGGTGACGATGGCTGCCTTTCGTTCGTATACACAGACTACGATAGAGAAATTGATCAGAAAAGCATCAATCCGAGAAAGCATTTGTGAGTATTTTTAGAAGTCAAATTCACGAATCTTCCTCTTTCGAGAGAACCCAGCCTGTTAGTTGGTGACACGTGGGGTCCAGGTGGCAGATAAGGGTCATTTGTGGTGCAAATTTCGAAATTGTGCCTCCCATGATGGACAATATACTTGCAACCGAATCGAATAAAAATTCGGTCGTTCAAATAAATTATTCGAATCGAATCATCCGAAAATTCGAATATTCGAAATTTTCCCTTTTCGAATATATTCGAAATTCGAATATTCGAATAAGTCAGTTTTTGAATATATTCGATTAATCGAATATTCGAAGTCCCCTTTATTCGAATGCGGCACCCGAATATTCGACATTATAATCATATGAAGTGATTTAGAGACGTTTGCTTTTGTTCGTCTAGCTTTGAACCGAATGGAGGCGCCCTATATGCGAATGCAGAGTGGTCCCACGACTTTGTTTTGAAAATAAAAACAAAAGCAAGAACAGAGCAGAAATATGCGACGACTTTTAGCCTTCCATTACGCCTCCAGTGGAGAATTTGAATCTATTAGGTGTCATCACGAGTATACCATTCTTCCGATAAATACACATTGCCGTCTGAAGGCGCTTTTCTTCCTCTACAATATCATCATGGGGTTTCTCAAAAATGTTGATTCACTTGATTTTCGCGTCTAGGAAGAAAGATGCCGAGCTGGGAAACCACGTCGTTTTTGCTTTTTCCATCCAAAGAGATCAGAAAGCATCGGATGCTGGGAAACGCGTAAGCTCGATGGAATACAAACGTGAAAATACACTATAAACTAGCTCTCAGAGTTTGATGATGTTGGCAAAGTGATATCAGCCGTTATCGACCGGTAGGATTTTTGAATTGATGCGCCTGGATTTTTTTAGTTGAATAACTAGACGGCATACCCGGCTTCGCTCGGGTGTTTTACTACCCCGGCAATTTCACACCAATGAGCACAATTGCTAGTGCCGACAAATTCATTGCGGATGCCTATAATTTTGGTGGCAAACTTATAAGCAGGCTCATGTAAAGGGGCTTTCATACATTTGCCGCGGCGGCGCCGCCGCCGCCGCGGCAAAAGTGCGTGCGCGGCAAAAGTTGGCGCCGAGCGGCATGCCGCGCTTTCATACAAACGTCGCCCAGCGACAAAATACCCCCTCGACCATTCCTTGCCGCTTGTCGCTGGGTGACGTCGCCGGGCGGCGCCGCGGCAAAAAAGTAAACAAGCTCTTGTCGCGGCGCCGCCGCCGCGACGTCGCCGGCCTATGCTTAACCATGGGCGACTGCCGCCGCGGCAAATGTATGAAAGCCACTTAACCCTCTTCCACCGACCCGTAAGCGAAAAGTCAGTAATGTTACTTCAGTGTCAAATTCATGGAAAGCAGTTGCCATATTCGCACATAGGGTTTAGCGTTTTCGATTGATCCAGTGAACATATTCCTACCCCGTCCCTTTCCAAAAGCTGAGAAAGAGCAAAAGAATTACTGAGTCGATATATCCATGGAGAATAGTTGTCATATTCGTGTACGGCGCAATGGAAAATCCCAGTAGACACATCTTCACCGGCCCGTGGACGAAAATGGCGAAAAATCATACAAATAATTCGATATTCTGCACAAAATGGTTATCATATTCGTGTTTAGCGTATTGGGGAACCCCAGTAACCATGTCCTCACCACCCCTGGCCGAAAATAGCAAGAAATCAGAAAATCGATAAGTCGATAATTCGTGCAAAACGGTTATCATATTCGTGTTCAGCGCACTGACAAACCCCAGTAGAGCTGACCCTACTGACTCTCGTGCAGAAATATCGAAAAATCAATAAAATCGATAAATCGATATTTCGTGCAAAACGGTTATCATATTCGTGTTCAGCGCACTGACAAACCCCAGTAGAGCTGACCCTACTGACTCTCATGCAGAAATATCGAAAAATCAATAAAATCGATAAATCGATATTTCGTGCAAAACGGTTATCATATTCGTGTTCAGCGCATTGAGAAACCCCATTAGACATGTCCTCGCCGCCCCCGGGCAAAAGTAGCGAAAAATCAATAAAATCGATAAATCGATCGATAATGCCTGGCACGACGTAGCCTAAAACCTCCGCCGGCCCATGAGGAATGAGCATTCAAAGTTTGGTCCCGATCGGTTCACCCTCCGCGATTTCTATAAGGAACATACATACATACATACACACACACACACACTCACAGACATTCTACTTTATATATAGAGATTTCATTTAAATAGTACGTTTGAGAAGTACGATATCCATCTATCTATAGGCCCATGCAATTCCTCTCAAGCGACTCGACTAGTCGTGGTGGTTGGCTTCTCCGCGACAATAAATGGCCTCCTTGATGTTTGAGACCCCTGATGAGCGTTTTTTTTTCAAGCACAACTCGTCTTCCCTACATGGCATACAAAAGTCGCTTGAGGAGTTTTGGTTTCCTCTCGAGCCTTAAATGAATGCTAGGAGAGGCAGATGTCAATAATGTTGCTTTTCATGGACGCAATACTCCATCTCGTCGTCCTGAAATCTAAGCAAATTGTTAGTATAAATGAATTGGTTATAACCTTCTTGTGGAGCAGCGATGGCTCTTTCAAATCTATGTCACTCATAGCCGAAAGATGACAAAGAGCGAGCATCGGTGGCGGTGCGTTCCTTGTGGACACGACAAGCACGCGGAGCGGCCGCATCGCCCACGCTGGAGTCATAGTTGTAGTGACAAATCAGTATTTTCTCGATAGTTTTGTAATCACATTTAAAGTTAACTATCGAGGAATATCTGTAGTTTGTTGTCGCGGTGAGGATTTCAGCGCGTCCGCGAAAAACACACAACCATCGACGCTCACAGGCGGCGAAAGCAAAAGGCGCAAAGACTTACATTAACACCCAATACTTTGCTTTGCTCTGTTGGTGCTCTAATTTTCCTCTAATTTTTAGTTTTCATCCACATTTTGATCTGGCTTTCGTGAATAAGTTGAAATCACTCAAAATTTTGTTTTTCAAATTTATTCGTTAGATTGAAGGGTTTCACTGTTTTTTTCTTTAACACAACATGGTTGAAGGCGGCCGCAAAATTCGTTCTGGAGTTTTGAGTCTGTTCAGCGTTTCAGTCTAGGACATTTATTCGAATGATTTATTCGAATAATTTATTCGAATAATTTATTCGGATAATTATCGAGATTCGAATATTCCAAAAAGTCGATTTCCGAATATGTTTGAAAATTCGAATATTTGAAATTTCAGTTTTTCGAATATATTCGATATTCAAATATTCGAGAAAGTCTATTTTCGCATATATTCGATTATTCGAATATTTAAAATTTTGTTTGTACGCTGCCCGATTTATCCTAACGGTCAGCAAGCGGATCCTTTCATGCATGCGTGGATTGGTGTGCCAGCACCATTTTTCTGTGTTTTGCATATAGACCTTACTACAAGCATGCTTTCAACTGACTGGAAGGTACAAGGGAGGCGTCTCCAAGTCCTCTCCACAAGTAATCACCGACATCCATTCCTGGGAAGCCCAAGCTAACTACCAAGCGGAATTCTATCCCTTATCTGGAGGAGGAAGTGGAGGCCCACAATCTTTTCCGTGTGAGTCTCCTTTTTTCAACCTACACACAGCAATAATAGAGAATGTTATCCTAGTCTCGGGATAGTCCCTGATACGGCAGCGTCAGTGAAGACGAGGTGCGAGGGGCTAACTAGGTCTGAAAAGCGTTCCACTTTCAAGGTATAGCTCCTGTTGTAGGAAGTGCGGTAGGACGTGGGTCAAATGCAGAGCTTGACAAAGTATTACAAAGTATTGAGAGCCCTCAGCAGATATCGGAAGAGTCACTGAACGGCTACGATGAGGACGATATCCTAATGGTTACTTTGGTTACTTAGGTTGCCTAAACCTACTACTATGATGGCGATCTATGCTTTAAAGGCTAGCAAATGTGCTACCGAAAATACTGGCCAGAAAGAGATCAGGAGAAGCGCAATCGTAGTGATCGAGCCGAGAACGCACCACCGATCAACAGAGCACCTCTGGAGGTCCCTTCACTTGAAAAGTGCAAAGTGACTCGGAATGTGCTACAACAAGTTGATCACAGGAAATAAGCCACCGATTATCGTGACTGTTCTCCGTGGCCGTCTTCCTATTGCATCGAAATTCTAAATCAGGTGGAGCTATCTCTTCTCCGCGCAAAATTCTTTGTCTGGTTCTCGCGCAATGAAAGGACGACAGCAGGTGAAAGAAAAAAGCGGAGCTCCAATATATTGTAGTCTTAAGTTGAAAAATCGATACAAAAGAAGGCCTTGTTTGGGAGGAAGGAAGCGAGTTGTTTGGGAAGTACTATCGAAAAAAAAATAAAAATAATAAAATAAAAAATAAATAACTATCGAAGACGTAGCGAATATCGAAGAGTACCATTTCTCAAGCCCACTTTTTCAACACCACGGTTCTTCCTGCTTTAATGTACATCTTAGCGTAGGCAGGAGAATAATGCGGCCATCGCCGTCTAATGCTCCATCGAAGGTATCATAACTTGTTTAGATTTGAGAAGATGATCTCTGGCATGTACATGGGAGAACTGGTTCGAATTGTCCTGGAACTATTGGCAAGAAAGGGAGTACTGTTCGAAGGAGACTACGATGCCATCTCAAAACGCGAGTGTTTCACGACAAAACATGTCTCCGAAGTTGAAACGTGGGTTCCCTTTTGATATTCTATTATTCAGTGACATGGCGTTTGTGCATTCTTGACGAACGTCACAAATCTTAGCCGGACGATCTGGCTGGTATTACACAAAAAGACGAAGTTCTTTTTGTGTAATACCAGCCTGATCGTCCGGCTAACGCAGAACTCCCAGGCTTTTTTAAGGCTCGCTTTGCTCGTCTCGCATTTGTGTGTATGTTCCCCTCTGCTAAGAGCTGGCATACCACTCGCACAGATGTGGTCCCGTGCGTGACATTTTCTCCATTACTGAGCGCCCTTATCACACCGTTGTATCGGATTCCAGGCGTTTCCCCACTTTGGGACGCTGGCCCACCCCCATGACAGCGGTGGATCCATCTCCTCTACCATGGGCGCCTGCGCATCATTCTCACAGCTATTCTTCCTTCAGTGACAACTCCCCCCCCCCTACCGAGCGCCGACGACATAGCTACAGGCCCCTTTCATGTCACCTTCTCCGCCATTTGTGCAAGCGCAACCCTCATCCATGTCATCTCTCGTTCGCATGTTCCCTCCCCTTCGTTATAAAGGTATCCTACCTGTCTCCTTCCTTTTATACGGTCTTGTGATCATAGGCCTTTCTCACTCATTGTTTCCGTGATGAAGACAACTTTAAATCTTAGCCGGATGTCGAGGTCACTAAAAGGAATTAAAATGTCTGATCATGACAAAAGTGGCCCAAAACACATTTAAATCAAGGTGAAAATCAAATTTCACCACTTTTTCGTACATAACTCGACTCCAAACACGAGGTATTTGTAGGTATTTTCCATTTTTGCTGGGTGGTTCTCGTGCACAGACTCACACACGATGAGATGCCAATTAATAATAAGTAGATTCTAACTGTAACGCCGCATTTCCAAGTATCAACTGCATAGAATAATTCTTTGTTTATACCCAGGATTCGCACCTAGCCAATTTTGCAGGGGGTATTGCATAAGAATTTTGAGAGTAACCTACATTTTTATGTATTACGTGCGTACAAACGTTCCGCGGCAGATGGCGGTATTTCACCGTTTGACATCGTTTTGCTTCATGTGGTTGCGATATTCTGCATCGATTTTCATGCGTGCTGGTAGCATTAAACATCTGCTACCTACACCATTTTTGGTTCGAATCTACATCGCAGCGTTGCTATGTGTTAGGTGTAACAGAAATGCTATGTTCTTCAAAAAGGCCCCCGGAAAGAGCAGGTTGAATCAGATCCAGTGCAGGGTAGGTACGACGTTACGGAAGAAATTAATCAACCATGTCCCGTCAATTGAAGGAAATCGGTAGGAAGGGGGAGATGACTAGATAAATTTTGCGTGAGCTGAGCGGAGAACATCATCGATGACAGCTGCAAGTGGAAGATTCCTCAGTTGATCACCTTGATCACCTTAATCCCCGTAACCGGCACCAGCAATCCGTCCATTAGTCGCTCTCACACACTAAAGTTCCCCAGTGAGTTCTGTCCGGAGCAAGAGAATTATATCACTATCTACGAGACCTCGCAAGTAAGTTTGACCATCTAATCGGTGGTCTTCCTATTGTGTGCCTTATAATCCGTGGCTCATGTTCAAAGCTGTCGTTAATACGCATTACGTTCCCGGCCCACCTGATTTCACTTAGTTTTACGTAAGCGACAGCGTTTCTGGTCTTCGACTGCTGACGTAGGTAATAACCTTGGATTGCAGACTGATAGTTACTCCTAGCATCACCCTCTCGATGTAACGTTCAATAACGGTGATCGCGATCTCATCATATTTTTTCACACCCAAGTTTATAAGGCGTTCGGTGAAGCAGGGAGAACCGCGGTATTGAAGAGATGGGCACAGACCCTGCTGTCTCCAGTCTTCTTGACCACGTCCTCGATAGTCTTATAAGCTCTCCAAGCAGCTAACTTCCTCCTGCCCAGCTCCGGAGCAAATTCTTTCATCACGATAACTTCCTGATCTAAGTGTACGTAGCTGGGCAATTTGGGTTTGTTCAGTCTATTCAGCGAGAATGGGGTAGCCAGGATCCCTTCTTCATGAACGTCGTCTTCGTCAGATTCAGTTGTAGACTGATCTTTCTACACGCGTCCATTACTCTTGGTTTCTAGTTGGAACCATATAATCAGCGAAGCGAAGATAGTCCAACCACCGGTCATCAACTCACACTCCCATGTTGCCCTATTATTGTTGTTGCATAACTCGGGAGTAGTTCTGGACCCCTCGTTTCGGGTAGATCCGAGGAGAGATTCGTCAATTATTTACGAAAATTTCATGTTTAAACAACATGCTCCATTTTTTGGGATCGAGGAGGAATTTCCAGCAGCGGTTCCTCAGCAATTCCATTGAATTCAAAAAAAAAATCGAAAAATAGCAAATTATGGATTACAGAGACTGCTTCATTACATAAAAACAGCATGCGCTAATTGACCTCGTGCTTGCGCAAAACTAGTGCATTCGAGTTGATGCCCGAGGATCAGGTCCTCTGGACACATCGCTGTTACTAACGCATGCACAGACTCATCTAGAATCAACACTCTAAACTGCTGCCCGCTATACTCTGGACCGAAAAACATATTCCAATAGAAAAATTCGAATAGGCGTTCGGATTTGAATAACTCGAAGCTTTTCGAATATTCGAGATGAGGGCAATTTATACTGGATGCGTGCGACTGACGCGCGTGCGTCTATATGATGAAGAACCAGTCTGGCCGTCCGGCTAACGCCGGACTTTCAGACTTCTACTAATGCTCGCTTCGCTCGCACACCCCACATACGATGCAGAAAAAAGGTGGACAGATTTAGTAGATCCTGTATCATCTCGAGTAAGTCTATCGACTTTGGGAAAGTTCTCGACCGCGTGAGCGGTAGCCTTCCTAAGTGGGAGAAGTAATTTCTTTTTATTGGCCCTAGTGGTCGTTGTTAATTGGACGTGGGCGATTCAGTGGAAATGCTCTCTTGAAATAATCTATCTTTAGCTGGTTGTTGTGGTAAGTCAAGTGATAAGGGTCTGCCCATGTATAAAAACAGAGTGAAGGGTGGGTCGATTCACATACAAATGTGACTGGAATGAGGAGGGGAATACGGATTGGAATAACGTGCACCTAGGTCACATAGGTAGAAGGAATAGCCGGAACGGGTGTCAGGGCACCATTCATGAAGAAATTTACCTAGGCCGTGACGAACTTTCTTTTCTGGACGCGGGCGCCCTTATCACAACGCTGGACCGTCATGCGTTTCTCCACCTTTGGGCGCCGGCGCACCCTTATCAGAGTGGTGGACCCGTTTCCCCCACTTCTGGGCGCCGGCGCACCCTTATCACAGTGGTGGACCCGTTTCCCCCACTTCTGGGCGCCGGCGCACCCTTATCACAGCTATCGACCCGTTTCCTTCACTTCTGGGCGCCGGCGCATCCTTATCACAGTGGGTGACCCATCTCCCCCACTTCTGGCGCCGGCGCACCCTTATCACAGTGGTGGACCCGTCTCTCCCACTTTTCGACGCCGGCGCACCCTTATCATAGCTATCGACCCGCTTCCCCCACTTCTGGGCGCTGGCGCACCCTTATCACAGTGGTGGACCCATCTCCCCCACTTCTGTGCGCCGGTGCACCCTTATCACACCGTTGGACCCGACTCCAGGCGTTCCCCACTTTTGGACGTCGGCGCATCCTTATCACACCGTTGGACCCGTCTCCCCCACTTCTGGGCGCCGGCGCACCCTTATCACAGCTGCAGACCCGTTTCCTTCACTTCTGGGCGCCGGCGCACCCTTATCTCAGTGGTTGACCCGTCTCTCCCACTTTTCGACGCCGGCGCACCCTTATCACAGTGGTGGACCCTTCCCCCCACTTTTGGGCGCAGCCTAGGCCTTATCACAGCGTTGGACCCGTCCCTCCTCACTTTTGGGCGCCAGCGCACCCTTCTCACAGGGTGGACCCGTCTCCCCCACTTTTGGCCGCCGGCGCAGCCCTTCTGTATTGACTCCATTGACGGACCCGTTGCACATTGTCCAACCTTCTCCTCGATTCCATCCCTACCCCACTCAACCATACCACACCCATTCCTCGGCTTTTATATGATCTCACAATCACGATCACTGACCAATTGTAGAATTTCGTAACGGTCTGACACACATACATACTTACATACAGACAGACATGAAAACAGGCTAAGCCCGTTATTATAAGTCATGATAGGGCCCAGTCGCATAGCAGTCGCATCGCAATCGCAGCTCAGACGCACGCGTTTACGACCTCGCGGCAGCCGCGCGTTCTTTTCATTGAGGATCTACATGCCGTGTTGACCGGTCTTCATGGAAGATCCAATGTAAATGGATGCGTGCGACTGACGCACGCAGCTAGTATAAATTACCCTATGGGTGCACTCTTGAATTCATTCGAAATCTGATTCGATTTCGAACCGAATAAGTTCGAATGTACGGGGGAAATATGTGTCTGCAAAGTTCTTTTTTCTAGCCTCCAGACCTTGCGTGATTGTATCGGGTAGTTTATCATGAACGAATAATCAGTATGGTTTTTGATTTTTTAGGCTTCGCTTTTTTTTTGAATATCTAGAGTGGACACTGAATGATGATGTGTATGACTTTTCAAAAATCTATCTATCAGCGATTCGGTTCTTGCCCTCCGTTCATGTCACTGTTGAAATGGAGCAGTTAGACATATCCTCAAGGATATGATCCCGCCCTACTTTTCTACATGAGCATTCAACCGCAAATGAATGGTTCATGGCAATAAATTAAAGAAGTCTTCACAGTCATGAGTTAGAATTCTCACGTTTTCGCAAGTTGTACTGATTCCGAAATAGTCAATTCGGTCGAATAATCGAGTGCATTCGAAATTCGAGTAACTTCGGGAACTCGGGAGAAATGAAAGTCGATGATGTTCAAAATCCGGTTATTTCAAAAGGGTGAAAAATCGAATAGGTGCGAGCTTCGGCTATGCGAAAAAATTGAGGAGTCGAATAAATTTGAAATCCGATCATTCGAAAAAAAATTGGAATTTTTTAAAGTATACTGCCCGCCATGCTCTTTGAACATCCTTCCCCAGGTGAATTTACAATCCAAAAGGCAGGCAACTGTAATCTTCAACATCCCTCCGCAGCTGTGCAGTGCAGTGACATCTCACAAAGCGATCCAACAAGAGCGATACTGTTAAGCATTGAAGATTATTGATTCTCATGTAAAAATCCATGTAGAGAACACGTGGTTTTTCCACATAAAACAAAGTAAAGAAGAAAGAGGGCGTTGGCAAGATGAGAAAGAAGTGTATTGACTTTCAACTTATGAAGCTCATACCATCACATGTTTTCAGAGAAATGGAAGAAGGAGGGAAGGCTAGGGGGTTCCCGAGAACGCGTGAAATCCTCACTGGAATTGGGGTTGAAGCTATTAGCGACAAAGACTGCTTTCATGTTGCATATGTGTGCACGGTGGTTAGCACAAGGTAAGAGCTCCCTAGTAGTTCGTTCGTATTCTCATGTACTTGATGTATTATTTATGAAAGCTCTCTAGCTGGCAGTAAGTAAACAAATATTGTAGAGCAGCCCATCTGACCGCTGCTGCTGTTGCGCAAGTTCTTAATAGGATGAAGCGTCCGTACAAAGTTACTGTTGGTGTTGACGGATCTGTATATCGTTTCCATCCGTTTTTCAAACGACTACTCGATCACAAGATTAGCGACCTAATTGATAAGGAAATCCAAGTAAGTAATGGCTCCCTGTATGGTTTAACAAATGCAGAGGGGTGATGGGCTGGCGGATATTTGTAGTACTGGAAATAGTTCCAAAAGTGGGCAGTATTCTATCAGTACACTAAAAATGAAGCTCTACAGCTCATAGAGTACCGACCAGATTTTGCAAATACGGGGTGTTATTCATTGACCATAGCCAGGTCAGTGCTGCAACTGCTTGTTCCTAAATCAGGGCTGAGATTTATGAAACATTCACGGCACAAGCCAATGATGATCAGCATGAACTACTACTTTGTATAATGTCAGGGGCGCAAGACATAAGTGTGTGTTAGCGAAGCAAGCGTTGCTCACGCCTCCGTGAGCGCTAACTTAGACGGTTAGTGAAACCACAGGACAGATTGGGAAGATTTTCAACACAGACTCCAATCTCTATTTTCACTGAGTGGTGATCTACACTCAGAGCAAATGCTTTAACGTTCCTCTCACTCTGCATTCATATCTACTCAGTTTTCAAGTTTCCAGTAGTGTCGGGAACCTCAGTAAGTATTTTTTTCAGTACCAGCTTATGTTGTCAAAAGATGGCAGCGGTGTTGGAGCGGCAGTAGTTGCAGCTGTGGCAACTCGAATCAAACGAGAGCTTACAAGCAGATCTGAGAAGACCGGCTGAGAGCCTAGAAATGCTCAATATTGTCCACTCATCAAATGAAAACTTTCAACTTGAAGATCATCTATATATCGTGTGTGGTTATTAAACTACCATAACAATAAAAGATTCTTAGCAAAGCATTTATCCATGCCTCCGAAAAAGTCCACTCTCTGGAGAGCTGACCAGCATTTAGATTACTGCAAGGACTTCTCAGTTGCAGACCATAATTTAAAGAAAAGCTAGAACTATCAGTTGAAAGCGGCAAAAAAGGAGGAGTGAATTTTATGAGCCGCATATTTTTAACTCATGGAAGCGGCCCAGTCCTTGTTCATGCACTCATTTTGAAGAAAGTGGAGAATGCACGAAGTTCAATGGTCATATCCTTGAGACTGTTTTCCGCGTTAGTTTACACAAGTTTATACACTTGTTCTCTTACAATTTTCCCTCTACATACGTATTACGCTGGGGGAATTAATTCTGGATGTTTTTAGTGCTTGATTAAAAAAAAACAGTATAATGTGCACTCCTTTAGAACTTCAGTAATTTCAATGTAAAAAAAAACAAGTCGAAAATTTCTTGGGGTCAGATGCGAATAAAATGCTGTTTACAACGCTCAGGCTTCTTTTGCCCATCGTCGTGCGTTAATTTCTAAATTAGACGCTCGTTAGGAAATGAATTAGCCTATGTTCCAATTCTTTTGTCCGGGATCTACCGGGTACACGAAGAAATTTGCCCTTGTAATTGCCTGAGAAGTTGCTCCTCACCGTTGTGCATTAGCTATTGAGGACCCATACAAATTAAATTTTCATTTTAGCTAAATTTAGGAGGATTAATTCGAAACTAACAGAACCATTCAATTTAAATTCATTTACTGCAAGCGTAATGAATAGAGAATGTCTTGAGCAAGATATAAATGAGGTAGATCCAGAAGAATAGCGCTATCTAGTTGACTGTTCTATATACAAACAATCGCAATGCAATACTGATTAAAAAAGAATCCACAAAATAAGGAATGCAAGGAGAGCAACCACGACGTAGCCGTAATACGCACATCTCGGAGAGTAGGCAGCCGAGTTCGTTGCCTAAAAATTATCATCGCATGTGTCACATTTGAAGGCCACCTTTCAGGTCCTGTCTCTATATCCATTACCTTGAATACCCTCTCATCAACATTCATTATAGCATGGCGTGCACCAGACCATGAGTGAGGGCCGTTCAAACGATATACGTATGGAACATAGGGACCGAAATATACCTGGATTTTAGAGGGAATCATGGATTATACACAAGTCAACGTTCTATACTTCCACTTGCTATTTTTCAAGTGTTCTCACTTACTTGCAATGCTAACAAGGGATCCGAAAGTAGTAATTCTTTGACATTTGGCTTGCAGCCAACCAAGTCAGCCAGCTCGTCCATATAGGTGATGAAGTCCACCTAAACGAAAGGGCCTCCGTCGGAACTAGTACCAGAATATTTTTCAATTTACAATTAGGTACATTTAACTTGAAGAGTCAGATATGAATTTGTGCGATAACGTTTAAGCATTTCTAGGGTTTGCATCCACCAATAATATGTAAATACTAACCTGGATAGTGTGTCTTGGACTATTGACGTATCGCGCTTCCATCGCCTCTCGCTTCTCTCTTATTGATTTTTTCATCTAAGCTCAAAAGAATCAGCTGATTTTATTATTTGCTCTTTGTATCCATCGCGTACCTCTTCACTTCCAGGAATTTTATGCTGACCAAAGAGATTTTCGTAGAACACACGGGCTTGCATCTCTGATATCGGCATTATGGAGCCAACTGGCTGAAAAACTGGCGCCGTTGCCACTGCTTTTGAAGGACAGGAACTACAGTCTGCTAAAGTGCTCGGTAATTCTCTTGTGTACAGAGTAATATTACCTGAATGAGGCCAATCACAGCCAACGAATTGTGATCTGCGGTCTCTGTGGGGAACATATACTCGTAGAGATCCACAACGTTGTCGTGTACTGGTATCAGCTTGCCGCCTTCTACGATGGGGAAGTGAAATTCGAAGCCAGTTGCCAAAATCACCTGGAAAAAGAAGCAAACATTTGGAATGTCTTTTCGTTGGTACGAGTTTTGACTTTTTTTGGACGGGGGGGGGGGAGGGTGAGCAGGAGCGTGGCCACTACTGGTTCATTTGGTGTCTCTTCTCCCCTCTCCTCCTTATCATGCAAATGTGGTGTCACCCACCTCGTCGACATTTTCAATATGCGTCCCATCCTCGAATGTGACACCGTTCACGGTGAATTCGCTAATGTTCGGCTTTACCCGAACTGTGCCGCAGGCAATCCGATTTGGCAGTTCATCGTTAACTGTTGGATGGGCACTGAAATTGGCTCAATTAAGCAACTTGAAAAATTTTTCTGAGAAAATATGAAAAAGGAAAAATTGCCAACCATTTTGCCTGACCCACCTGAAAATGCGATGTTTTGGTTTTAGGCCATAGCGCTCATGGTCGAAACGTTTGTTCATCTTTTGTTCTACGAAGGTGTTCACCAGCCAGTCTGGTACTAGACTACGGGCGTCGTTGAGGTACTTCCTAAAGAGGAACAACTGACTAAGGACCAATTGACTAAGGACAAGGACAGTATCCATCTTTCCGTAGAGGCTATGCGAGGTTCCAGCTCACCTGTTCAGTGCCATGTCGAATGGCTCACCATAGTCGAATATTCGATTGCATACCCATGTTCCGCGACGAGTAACTAGGTACACCTATAATATATCATGGTATGTTCTTTCCGTGATGCTGCAGAAAATTCGCAGTTCTGTAAGATTATTGAACTACAAATTACTATTCAAAAACCTAGAAATTCCACCTCTTCTACCTCTCTCTTATAAATCAAACTCCAAAATTTTCAATAGGTTAATGTATGTTACTCTAAGGTGGCCTCACTCTTCCTTCCTCACACGA
This sequence comes from Ancylostoma caninum, assembly GCA_037903475.1. Lineage (NCBI taxonomy): Eukaryota > Metazoa > Nematoda > Chromadorea > Rhabditida > Ancylostomatidae > Ancylostoma > Ancylostoma caninum. The sequence continues at coordinate 1,817,326 of JBAJFG010000079.1, forward strand.
AAAAGGGAGGAGAAGGATTCTCATCATTTTTCTTAGGACACATAAGCTCTTCAGAATGGGAAATGTTTGGTGTCCGTGCAATATACGAACTTTGAGGGTGTACCTCCTCTTCCCGTTCCAAATGCATTGCGCTAGGGAACTTCTCAATCACCCGACTAGGGGAAATGGTATCAAATGAATGCTTGGACATGTGCAAGTTTTTCTTTGGATTGAACATTGGAAGACTTAAACGGACGACATCAATGTGAACGCAAAATTATCCACAAATAGTTGAAGGATGGGAAAGAGGTTTCATATTCCGATAGTAGGGTAAACAGGGACTTTTCCGAGTGCCCTGGGTGAGTAGTAAAGATTCTCGCCTGTTTTATAAGCAGTTACCGAACCGCAAACTCACAGAACTCGTCCAGAAGGTGGTATGAGCATTACGGTTATAGGTATAAGTTCCCAGGAAGTGTTCGTGAATGCGAAAATCGCTTGCAGATGAGGAGGCATAGAAGAAAAAAAATGATTGATGTGATACTGTGATACTGAATGATACTCCTTATTAAGTTTTTCTAAATTCTGTACAACAGTAGGCCCCATCTCGTCGTTGGCCCCCACCTGACGGTTTGGAGCGCAATCATTGGTGAACCATAGCGGCATGAGATTGAAACCCATAGGGAATCCATGCGAATCGTATCCATATGAAATCCTTAGAGGCACAGTCTCACCCCAGCATCGGTTTTTCAGGTTTTCAGATAGCGAGAGCTTCCACAAGCTGCTGATTACTGTTGGTATATGTGTTTCCATGCATAACTGCCATAAAATCCGGTCCGAAGCCCCGTCTCTAGGAGAGCTTAAGGGTGGAGCCAGGGGCAGGGCTAGGGACGGACGACGCGGTTTCTGAATAGCACATGTCCAGAGGGGCATTTCCTGAGGGGATTCATACTCCTAGCGAGAGTTTTTCATAATTCATTCCCTAATGGGATAGGAGATGCGCGCGCTCTTCGTGTGACCAGCAAGAGACTGCATGGAGCGGAAACCTCTGCAGCCCCACCCGCTGTCTCCGCCCACACAGTCCCCAGAAGTTGGGGCTTGACAACGGTTTTTCGGCAGTTTTGCACGAAAGGTGTATGCCATTGTGATCAGGAGCTACTGGAGAGTTTTCCCATGTGGAAATCCCAAAAACGGTTCCGATGTACTTTTAGGATGAAATGGTTTTAGCCATCTATCGTTTTAGCCAGCCAGATTTCGTGCACATCGTCTTTCCCTGTACATCGAGAGCAGCTGCGTCACGGCAGTTTGCAATGCTGCTGGTGCTAAGCAGTTGATGGCCCAATAAACTTGGGTGTGGGCTATATCATTCTAGGATCGACCGTTATTCAACAACTGTTACTAAAATAAATCATTACGTAAATTGGAACTACCTGTTTAGCGATTCTGCTCAACTCAACAGCCAGATCACCGCCTGAATTACCAACTCCAACCACAACCACCACTTTGTCCTCGTAACCTTGAAGATTTTTTATATATCTTGCGAAATCCCCATTCCCTCTATATAATAAATGTCATCAATAAAGCGGCATGTAGGTGTCAGTTTCACTCACCCTTATGATCTCGATAACTGTGCGAGTGAATAATACGTCCTTTAAAGCGATCTTGTCCAGGCCATGGAGCAGGCATTCGGGGTAGAGCGTGGTGACCACAACACAGCAACACTCCGTCGAAAACCTCTGAGCTTTTAACTGCGGATCTGTAACGTCAGATATTAAACTACGTGAGTATATAAGAGCAACAAACACTAACCCGTCTTCGTATGACACCTTCCATTGTCCAGTTTTTCTGTAGTCGCTGGTTCGTTCAATATTTGAAACTTTGTGATTGAACTTTATGTACTTCTTCAGATTGTAGTGTTCCGCGTAAGAGTTCAGGTATCTAAACAGAGCAATAAGCATAAAAAGAGCGTAAAAGAGTAGTAGCCACAAAAGGGACCCAAACCACTTTCATTTCTGCTTGCAGGTCTTTCAATTCACCTGTACATCTCGGTATTGTGCATGAAATTAGCCATGCTCGGCTCTGGTGGGAAGTCTGAGTAAGCCGTCATTTCCTTGGAGGTGTTGATCACAGTAGATTTCATCACACATGAGTCTGAAAATACTCATAAATCTGCTGCTAACCTTCTGAGAGTTGTCCACCGGTGAAGTTCACATGTAATTCTTAGTGAAACTTCGTTTGTAAACAATTTCATTCGACGTATCCTTATCGGAACTGAAGTTCTGCTATATAAAGCTCTCATCAGGGTGGGTTCTTCATTTCTTAACTATCAGCCTACTAGAATGCCTGCACAAGAGGACTCGTGGGCATTTCAGGTGCTCCTCATAGCACTCCACACCCAAGTCCACTCCTACAACGACACATGTTCCAGCCAATCGGCGCTCCCTTTCCGGACAACCCTGTTCGAGTACAAGGACAGCAGAATATGTATGTGGCGCTGTGGTACAAGCACGGAAAACCCATCCACGGACGAGCATGGAACAACAACGGCGTCGTGGAATGCTCGTTCCCGTACAGCAAGGTGGAATTGACCGGCAAGAAGGACCTCGGCGGGCAGATTCAGATTCTCACCTATAAGGGTGACTTCAACTCGCTTGGATACTGGTGAGCAGTGCTGTAACCGCCGTAACCTACGGCGTCTCACCTATGTGGTACGTCAAGAGCGCGTCTTGAGCTGCTCGTCATCAAATGGACCCGCGCACTCGTGCATGCAGTATAAACGCGAGCCTGCAATTGCGAAAACTTGCCCATAATCGCTCGTCGCGTGACCAGTGAGCTGCACCCTTCCGCATGCGCCACACCTCAGAGTCGATCAATTACGTGCGGGCACATTAATGCAATGTGCGGATGCGCAGACAGTCGTAGTGCCAACACATAGATAGGGCGCTGAGACTCTTGGACTTTGTGTAGTCCGAATGGGCAACTAAGGCGGTGGATAATATTTCTTGATTTGTTTCGCCACACAGGTTGTTACAGACACTTTTATTTGCCAACGTTTCGGCAACACGCCGTTTTCAAGGCCTGAAAGTGGTCAATTTTTATGAATTCGTGTTCGATACCACCAAGCGCCTCCTCTGAATTGTGCATTCAACTCATTCGGCCTATTCAACGGCGAAAATCAGACGTGGGAGACGAACTCACCAAGCGTCCCACCAAGAGGCGGAGAAGTTATCCGCGCCGCAATGCGATTGTCACCAGCGGATGAGTGAGCGTCACTCAGCATGAGCCTTCGATGACAATCTTATAGCTCGCATAATGGTACGAACGGCATTAGATCACTAGTTATCGATATGTGCTCATTTCTGTTGTTCATTCTGGGGTTTCGCACGGAAATCCAGAATGCTTCGAGAGCTTTCCTCGCCGAAATGTCTGGCTCGTAGGCCAGAATTCTGCATGCTACATCGAAATCGTTTCCGCTGTGGTTTTCGCGTTTATGTTTTCTGAGTGGCTTTACCAAACTTTCCCTTCTTTTGCTAGCAAGGTGTTCATTTAATCGTACATGAAGAGGTCTTCCGGTCTCACCGATGTAGGTCGCGTGGCAGCTTAAACATTCTATTTGGTAAACGACCCCTGTTTTAGCACAATCTCCGATTTTACCGTATGGACATGTGACGCAGTTTTCTGTGATACAACATCTATCGTATAGTCTATTACGGACCAACTGTCGTTTGATGTTATCATTGGGGATGTTGATAAGAACGACATCATTCTCTAGTTGAGCCCGGGCAAGGCATTTCTTTATTGCGTTACTGATCCCGTCCGAAATGAATGGTATGCACAGGGGAAGTTTGTTATGATATTCGTGAGTTTTACTACCACTGCGAGCTCTACGATGTTGTTGCTCCCGTGAAAGGTAGCCATTTTTGCGCGCTATAACTGATGCAAGTCTGGTGGATTCTTGGCGTTCTGCCTCATCACTGCTCACCTCTACTGCTGTTTTAAACATGTTGCCAATTACAGCACGCTTGACCGTCATCGGGTGCGCGGACCTCGCGTGTACAATTATGTTCTTGGAACTCTCTTTGCGATACCATTTTACATGAACCATGCCGTTAGAGATTTTCAGCTGCGTGTTAAGGAATGGTAGCCAACCTTCGCGTGGAGTTTCCCTCGTCAATTTTATGTACTGTGATTGTTCGTTCAGTAGTCTGAAGCATTCGTCCATCTCTGACTGCGTGGATGTAATTACGCAGCAGTCGTCGATGTAACGACAGTACAACAATGGTTTACGTGAAAGCACTGGTTCTTCTATCTTGCTCATGTAGCTATCTGCTAAAACTCACGAATAAAACTGTAAAACTCACGAATATCATAACAAACTTCCTCTGTGCATACCATTCATTTCGGACGGGATCAGTGACGCAATAAAGAAATGCCTTGCCCGGGCTCAACTAGAGAGTGATGTCGTTCTTATCAACATCCCCAACGATAACATCAAACGACAGTTGGTCCGTAATAGACTATATGATAGATGTTGTATCACAGAAAACTGCGTCACATGTCCATACGGTAAAATCGGAGATTGTGCTAAAACAGGGGTCGTTTACCAAATAGAATGTTTAAGCTGCCACGCGACCTACATCGGTGAGACCGGAAGACCTCTTCATGTACGATTACTCAGACAATTTCGGGGGCAAATCCCGTTCCAACCGCCGGCAAATCCCCGACGAAACGTTTGAAGGAGGACCAATAGCGGACAAACAGCGGGCGGAAACCACGAATGTTGCGGGCCAAACGCGTTGTCGGGCGAATCGCGGGCTGAACGCAGAGTCATTCGGGCTAAAGCACCACCGTCGGGGTTCGGCCCGCTATGTGAAGAGTGTCGAGCATCTGCCCGCTTTCTGCGGCCACTGACCGCCGGCAAATATCTCCAAAAAGCGTTCTGAACGACTACATATTTCGGCTCAATAAGGGAATGGCCCGGTCCGAATGACTGGTTGGTGGTAGTACGCACGTGATAAAGGATGAAGGCAACACCGGTATGGAAGAGATCAGCAGCATGGATGGCCTAGTGGATAAAGCAGCGGACTCTCAGTCGTTCATAAAGAATGGTCAGGTTGGTTCGAATCCTCTCAGTAATAGAAAAAGGCCAGCACTACGAAACCATGGACATGCCTTGCAAACAGCCATTTTTTCGTATTTCTGATAAGAATTCTTATATTTGTGTTGCTTTTTTACTCCGGTGGATCACTTTGGATCCACAATAGCTTCGAACCCTCCTCCGTGCTCCTCCGTGCGAGACTGTGCCCAAGCAGTGACCAAGCTGCCAGAGGTTGGCACGGTGTGTCCAGCTGACAGGTAATTGTGGAGAATACCACCTTGTGCGCTGGGTTAGGAGCAGTAGCGCCTGGTAGTCTGCGGGCTCATGGCGGCCTGAACGCGGACAGTATGCGGGCGGATAGGAATGGAAGCCCCGTTTTCAGCGGCCCCACAGCGGCCTGAACGCGACTACTTCTTGGGCGAAAACACCCAAACGCTCGTTTCGACCCTCGCCCCCCGCTCGTTCGGAACGGGATTTGCCCCCGAAATTGTCTGAGTAAATGAACACCTTGCTAGCAAAAGAAGGGAAAGTTTGGTAAAGCCACTCGGAAAACATAAACGCGAAAACCACAGCGGAAACGATTTCGATGTAGCATGCAGAATTCTGGCCTACGAGCCAGACATTTCGGCGAGGAAAGCTCTCGAAGCATTCTGGATTTCCGTGCGAAACCCCAGAATGAACAACAGAAATGAGCACATATCGATAACGAGTGATCTAATGCCGTTCGTACCATTATGCGAGCTATAAGATTGTCATCGAAGGCTCATGCTGAGTGACGCTCACTCATCCGCTGGTGACAATATCGCATTGCGGCGCTGATAACTTCTCCGCCTCTTGGTGGGACGCTTGGTGAGTTCGTCTCCCACGTCTGATTTTCGCCGTTGAATAGGTCGAATGAGTTGAATGCACAATTCAGAGGAGGCGCTTGGTGGTATCGAACACGAATTCATAAAAATTGACCACTTTCAGGCCTTGAAAACGGCGTGTTGCCGGAACGTTGGCAAATAAAAGTGTCTGTAACAACCTGTGTGGCGAAACAAATCAAGAAATATTATCTACAAAATGCCCAGGTTTTACGATAGCAGAACATGAAACTAAGGCGGTGGTTCAGTGGAATTTTTATTATTGTACAAATGAGAGTGAGCAAGGAGAGAAGTGAATGTACGGCCTAAGAACAAGTATACCTAGCATGAGACGGGTCAGCCCCGCCCCCTCCACAGAAGGTGCAGTATCGGCGTTTAACGTGAATACTACAAGGATCATCGATCTGTCGATGATAGGTGGTGCGGCGCGTGTGAGCGGGTCCGGACCGTTGGAATATCCTATATTTGAACTGAACCAACATGAAAAGAAGCAGATACGCACATTTTCTGTCTCAAAACATAAGGATGTTTCACTATTCAGGTACGAATGGTTACCGATCAAAACTCGACTAGCCGGTGAATCACATCGAGAACTCGTGCGATGCGGTCAATCAACGCCAGTGATTATGCCCTGCAAAGACGGCCAGCAACGGCTTGGCTATCTCGACCTCAGCACGGAGGTCGCGCTGGTGTCAGTGGGTGGCAAAACCGAAAGTTTGGCCGGTGGTCCAGCACAAGAGCTTCTGGGAATCTTCCGGAATTTGCGCCCACCACCCACTGGCATCAAGATTTACGAGGATTTGTGGGGTGATATGAAGTACGGCGATGCCTTCCCGAGTAATGTTGTCCCGGTACGTATTTCCTGAAGGTTCGCTTCTGGAGACGCAATGTCAGCGCTCTCTTGTAGGCTGATAACCGCCAGCTGAAAACAGAAACAGGACCAATGAACCAGTACGTCGCTTTATGGTATAAACATGGAGAACCAGTGTTCGGTCGAGCATTTCCCAGTCCTGCTGGCAAAGTTAGCGTTCAAGCAGATAATCGATATATTGATTTCTGTCACGCGCATTGATTGCTTCCAGATAATGGCCAGCTTTGGTGCGACCAATCAGGAGAATTCAGGTCCAGAAATTGGTTCAATGCAAATGCTCACTGTCCCAGACGCAAGCAATGTATGCATAGTCCACCTTCTGACCTATAAATGTGTCAGCTGTCTTTTCTGCTCCAGATGGGCCTTGAGTACAAGTGGTTGACCATGGCCGAAGGAAAAAATGGATGGGAAACAGTACACGTAGGAAATGCAGCGCCTGTTATTGTCGTGGATGAAAAGGGAAACGAGTACTTAGGTAACTACAACATAGGAAAGGATAAAGCGTCATTTGGCTGGTCCGGTAAGGAGAAGGTGAGTACGGCGGGATTTTTTTTTTTTGGAATAATATCTGTGTATGGCCAATCTTGTTTCGCTACTGAATAATATTCAGGGATATTGCGGAGGAAAAACGGCAACGTTTAAAGTGCTGCACAAAAGAAGGATCAACTGAACACGTTATAAGGACGCTTTTGAAAGGATTATTGTTTATAAAGACTGAAGCGGGTCATTTATTGTGTCGTTAACATAAGACAGCTTCCACAGCCGTACAAGTATCAGTAAGAGAGGTTAAAGTAGTTCTGTCAAGTCTAGATATACTGACATCGACGGAGACTTGCACGCACTTGCTCTGAGAACTTTCAGCTGCATACTATAGCTGCAGCATCAAGCTGCATTTTGGCAGAGCACAAGGAAGCTAGCTTCCGACAGTACTGATGAGGATAGATGAATTTTACAATATGCCCCCTCTCCCTCAACCTCAAAACTAATATGCTCAGACATTTGAATGATAGCACGTCAGTTCACCTCGCTTCAGTAAGGGCAGTCGCGTCGACACAGTCATAACTACGAAAAGAATCATCTCTTGTGGGGGAATGCTCAGATCAAATACAATCCCATTTACACAAACTTTTGGCTGCTAAATGTTAAGTAGAGGCTATCCATATCTATTTAGTCTAATTGGCAAAATACCAAGGTTGGCGATGTTCATTGCGAGAGCCGTGTTCGGATGAGATGAAGATGTTAACCCCCCCCCCCCCTCCCTAATGAAAGACCGTGTTGATGAGGGAGTGAGCAGAGGAATCCAGTGAGTGACTTTGATATAAAGGAGGCAATGCATTTGACGAGCCTGTCCAGCGAACGAGTTTTCATAACGAACAAGGTTCTCCAATTGTATTGCCATATCCAAGTTCCGTCAATTGTAGTGCCACCTGAAGGACTATCAACCTCGCAAGAGTTGTGGTATCAGCAATAGCCGTGCCTGACACTAATCTTCAGAGTCCGATGTCCTACCAGCTTGCCATCCGTGTCGACATCGCTGATGGCTAGACTTCCAACCAAGAATGAAATGAACATGTTAGTTCGCACAATATTTGGGCACACGCACCCTGCCTTTCCATTTTATGCATTCTAAATATGTCTTGCCAACTAAATTCCTCCATCTTTTGTATATTCAGACAAATTTATCACTGTTTCCCTAAGATATTGTACCGCCCAGCAAATTTTCTCTGAACAATGCATAGGCAACGACAATTCCCCACCAAATGCCCTGAACATCATCTTCGCTTAAAAGAAGAGGTTAAGCGGAACTTGACTCACACTCTGTTTCCTCTTCTCTGTAGCGCCATAGTCCACCAACATATGATGAAGCTTCGAAACATGTAACGTCAACGCCATAGAGGAGAGCATGTCTTGAAGATCACAATTTAGAGAGAGTTAAGGTCAATCAACAGTACTAGCGGGCGTGAGTTACATCGCTGGCATCACACTTTCCAAAAATAGAAATCTAACAAAGTTGTGGGTTTCGTTCAAAAAAGATAAAGCAGTTAAAACTAAAATAAAATATTCTACTATACAGTGTACAAAGTATCATTTTTTGACGAAAATTACCAAAAAATTTTTGTATCAAGGAATGATGCAACGAAAAACGCGCACCACTTTTGCGCCACCCCAATAATTCGGAAACTGATACGTATATTCTAGCAAAGTGTACAAAATAACTTAGAAATAATCACTCGATTGTCTTCGCAGTTGGACCTTGTTCAGCAATGTTTACAGTCAAGCAGCAATTGTTATCTCAAGCATACTTTGCACAGTCGACTGCACCAAAGAGCGCCGAAGCACGATACTTTGCAAGGAGCATTCAAATCCAACTGGATTCAAAAGTGATTTCTACATGAGACAGCTGACCAGAGGGTTCATAATGTAATGCAGCTGCCGTCGTCTGTACACACATTTATATTTATGCTCAGCCTTAGAATGTGCCAAAGGTATAACTGCTGCACTGAGGGGATCTGAATACATCTGCTGTTGTCATTTCGAAGATGCTTTCTCCGTCTAGAGTGGTTGCAGTATTGCATAATATGCACAGTTACTTAGACACTATTTTGCTCCAGTTTGCGGAGTTTGAGATAGTTTCTTTGCAGCACAATGCTCAAAAGAAGAGCTAAACATTCACCCATTAGAGCAGGCATCCCACCCTTTCCGTGTTTATGACATCAGCAAGTTCTGTACTCTTTCGAAACTCTGTGTTCATCTACATCTCATCGAAGAGGCAAAGAAATATCGCGCATTGAGTTATCGCGATCTGAACTGCCAATAGCTTCAAGAGTGGGGGAGTGTGCCTATGTTTTTTGACTATTCCACGGAAGGTTCGCTTGGCTAGACAACTAGGATACAGGTGGTAAAGAAGTAAATTAACCGGTAAATTACTCGAGGAAATGTGGGAGGCCTGGACTCGTAGCTGGTGCCGATAAACCTCACTGCTGCCGCAGAAGCTCCTGTCAATAATGCCACACATGTATATTGCTCAGTTGTTAACTGTATTACAGAGGAAACTCGGGTAGGAACCTCAAAAGTGGCGGGAACCTTTCCGACAACTACTAATACATATAAACTTTTTTTTTTCATTTTTTTAGTTGGGTGAAGTTCAACGAAAAATGCTTAATGATATCGCAATCCTCTGGAAACGTGAACAACAGAATTTGTCGAAAAGCCAGTGTGAGTGATGGTCACAGCTGTGGTCGCTTCGCACTTTCTACAATATAAGGTTCGGGCACACTATTGTACATATAAGTAGTCACGCTTGTTCAATTTCACCTACTCAGGAGGGGGTGAGGGAGTTATCACCGGATAAAGTGCGAAACTCGCAACGGTAGACCAGAAATACATTTATTTAAGCTTAATAAGCAGTAACTGCTCACCTAATGGATGGCAGGCCGGATGCTCCTGCTCCAATTATCGCTACCTTTTTCCGTTGGACCATGTGTCTGCAAGCAACTCGCTGTTCTTTGTGGGATGAAAAACAATCCATGAAAAATGAAGAGGACAAAATAGGACTGAGAAAGCAGAAAGAGGGAGAACATGGGCAATGGAAAGCAGTGTACAAGCTTTTATCGAGTGTGAGCGCGTTCCTCGGAGCTTATCATCACCGCCCAAGTTGTCTGCTGGTAGCGCACAACAAACAAATTACTGAAAAGCTGTTTGTTGAAAGTGAATAGAAGCGTTTAGGCTGTTTTATTCCACTTGTGTCAAGTGCATGTGGAGACTCGCAGTTCAATTGAGAAGATAGGGTGGAATAATGCTCAAGAATGAAGGAATTATTATGAGGGAGTAGAATTTATATTAACCAATGATAATGAAAAGGAAAACGACATGGATTAGGCCGAAGGCCAAAACAAAAAACCAAAATGTGAAAAGAAAGCCAACTCATAAATCTCAGTCCAAAGCAAAACAAGTGAGCGGCCATATTGAAAGAAGGATCGTAGCATTTTGTCTTAAGATTCCTCACAGTGGGAGGCTCAAAAATGGCACTTCTACTGTGATTGATCTGTATAATTTAGCTTATTCTGAATACTAGCGTCCATGCCTACTTTTCAAAATTATAACCTGACTGGTTTAGATTTGACTACATTTTCAACAGTTCACTTTCACAATTTCAATCAACTCCACTCATTTTTCACTCCATCTCGAGGTAATTTTCGCTTCAGATGATACCTCTAGTCAAACATATGATGCTCAGTTGTATTGCACCTCCGTAGGCCTCTCGCACGGTGCAGATTTAGAAATATTCGTGACAGAGCCAGTAGTTCAAATCACGGAGAAGTGAATTTTAATTTTCGTCTTGCTCGAGAAAGAAGATCCTGTTCTAAAATTAAGGTAAACTAATTGTCGTGCCCGGCTTTGCTCGTGTGCTTTACTAATACTTGGCTATATCGCTCTGCTGAGGCCAACTACTGTCACCGATAAATTCATTGAAACATTAAAATCTCCGTAATTTTGGTGATCAGCATGTTAGCGAGGTGACCCTTCCCCATCGACTTGTGGGCGAAAAGTTAGCAAAGCTATTTCGGTGACATGAATTGATGCATTCGTACAAAGTGGTTGTCATATTCATATTCGGCGTATTGAGGAACCCCGGGAGACATGTCTTCACAGCCCCATTCGGCAGAGCCAAAAATCAATAAAATTAATAAATCGATATTTCGTGCAAAAATTGTTGTAATATTCGTATTCAGCGCATTAAGGAACCCCAGAATACATGTCCCCACCGACCCTTGGACAAAAATAACGAAAAATCAATAAAATCGATATGATCGATAAATCAATCGATAATCCCAGGTACAAAGTAGCCTATAACCTCCGCCGGCCCGCGAAGGACGTGCATGCAAAATTTGGTCCGGCTCGGTACACCCTCCGCAATTTTATTCATTACATACATACACACATACATACAAACTTTCACTTTTATATATACAGATAAAGAGCGCCAGATTTGCTAGAATGTTGATTGCGAGAGTAGAGCTCACAACTTCACGGGTTCGGAAAATCGAAGAAATGAAATTATCATATGAAGAGCAGAGAACATCGCAGGTCAATAAGAAAGTGGAGTATCATGACATGTTCTAAAGGAAATTTGTTAGTTCTGCACTGCTCGATTTGAATCTCGAATGGAGAAAAGCACATATGACCCTCTGCAAACAGCAAGTTCCCAAATGGGTCCCGGAACCTCGAGTGCAGAGCTAGACTTCATGCATATCCATGCTAGTAACTACTGCCATCCAGCTTTGAGTCGGCGTAAGTCATTGAATTCGCCACGACATTGAAACCTACTCATATAAGCTGCACTGTCTCTGATAGCTGTGCAGGATGAACGCAGACGAAACGGCGTAATAGTTCGGGTAGAAACCCTAGCAGCAACGGTTGCCAGTTGCTGCCATCCTCCCCTCGATTGCTGCTCAATCTGTCGGCCCTTTAGCAGCAATTGCTGAGGGACGGCAGCAATGAAGGGGAGAATGGCAGCAACCGTTGCTACCAGGACGAACCATTACGCCGTTCGGGCTGCGTTCATGCTGCACAGTTATCAGAGGTGGAGGACGGGGCGCTTCTGCGATTACTGTAATTCTCCAGAAGAACTTTTCTTCTACGCTTACTGTAATTCTCCAAAAGAAAAAATCTCAAGCTGCTTCCCAAAAATGTGTTCCACTGGCTTCATCGTGACCAACTGGTAAATTTGTGCTGTTCGAGAGGGCTAACTGCTGGGACTCAATTGACAACAACTACAAGGTAGGTGCAAAAGGTTTGTCGTTTTTTTTTTTCAAAAGCCTACGACTCTCCTCAGATGTCGCATAACAACTACATCACTGAGATGCCTTACAGAGCAAATCTTGCTCTATTTGCTATTGGTTTGAAATGGGTCTATCTCAGATATTGGGAAAGAAATACCCAAAAATCCAGAGACATCGCATTTTTAAATCTCCGTTTTTCGAGTAATTTTCCAGCAAGACCACCAGCAACTCGGCTCGAAACCCCTTTTTTGCATTCAGTCCAGAGGTCACTAATGACTCCACCGCTGAACTCTGTTTTAGCTCCTTCACTTTTGGAGGAAAGCAGACAAACACTTTTTCAAGCATTTTCCTTGCTTTTTCCGGAATTCTTGTGTTTCGATCCAATCCGTATTGCTACCTCGAATCAGTCTACTAATCATTATCTATGGTTGTTATTCGGCCCAGGAACTCACAGAAGCTTTCCCAGAGAAACGCTCGAGGTGTGTGAGGGCTCATTTTCAGAGCTGCCAAAATTGGCCAAAATGCGCCTCGTGGACCTATCTTAAATTTCGATAATTTTGGTCGTCGACTCCTCACACTCTTTAGGCTTTCTGCGGTATAGACGTCACCTTCTCCAGCTCTAGAAGGGCCGAAAACGCACGCAAGAAAAAGATCTACACATATGACGACTGAAAAATGATAGCCTCTGACTTCTTCGCTTAGCAATTTCTCGTATTCTGGATACGGGGCGCCAAGTATGTGCTCGTAAAGTAGGTGGTGGTCTCTATATTAGTGATAGAATTTGTAAAGCTTGTCAAGGTTATAGTAGGTTGTTAAAATTGTGGAAAAGACAAAGGCGGCGAGAAAAAAAAACGACAAAATTTTGCACCGAGCTAATATTTGTTGCAATACTTTTATCCTTCAATGTATCTATAGAGTGAAATTCCGACCAATAATGGTTCAGTCATGGAGGGAAAGCAAGTCATAAACAAACTTACTTGCTCAGTGCTCTTATCACTCAGTGGAAGAAAAACGTCGGAGGAGATACGTACGTAGTTGTAGTTATATGTAGTTTCAAAACAGTAGTATGTAAGTGATAAACAAGACAGGTGATTTCTGTTGGAATTCAATGTGTTTTATCCTCAACATATTCTTGCGCAGAAATATTAGTTTGATGCACAATTAATGCGGCTTTTTCGCGACTTGTTTTCTCGATAAAAATTAGAGCTTTTCGAGGGGTTTTCTCACGAAAACAATCCGCTCTTCCCACTTACTAAAGATGCTATGGGAGCCGCATCCACATCTGCCATAATGTGCTTTACCATTTCTTGAAAAGTTTGAAAGCAGCACAGTCATTCCGCGATCTCAGCGAGCCATTCAAAGAAAGACCAATCAGCAAGGCCAAGTTGAACATTTGTTCATATTTATAACGTAGGAGCTTCACAGATGAAGAAAGACGCGGTCCGTCATCAAATTCCAAGCACCAGGAATTTTGAGCAGCCTGGAAGAGGATGAAAGTTTGGCAACGAGAACGCTGTCCGATTTCTTCAATATGGACCACTCGATCATGGTTCTTCTCTCAAACGGCTTCGGAAAGCATGGAGATTGGCCAAATGGGTCCGCACAAACACTCAGACAAGAACAATGTCCGAATTTCCACCAATTTTTTTGTAGCAAAACGAGCAGGCTTCATTTCTAAGGAATCTCATCAATTCAACCTCCTTCCCGTCCACGGCTGCCAAAAGTTCCTGGTCGTCGGGGTTTGATCGTGGAACTCTTTCTATTTCATCTGTAAGATTGTGCCTTCTTACTTGAATGATTCAAATATTTCCGACTTGGCTTTGCTGATTTTTCTTCAGCCAAAATTTCGTTGAGATCTCGCAATGACTGTGCTGTATTCCTAAGTTTTCCAGAAAGAAGTGATAGGCATGAGATGGTGAATGTGGATACGATTTTCGATAGACCGTTATTAAGTGAAAGAAGAGAATTATCTATATGAAAGAACCGTTTAGAAGCGTTAATTTCTGAAGAGAAAAGAAGCCGCGAGAAAAGCCGCTTTAATTATGCACCAACATAATACATAATGTATTGAGTTTCAAGAAGATGTTGCCGAGTAACACCGAAAATTGACGATACAATGACAGATCGATCAGGGATCGGTACTCTTGTACTCTTCCACTTCAATAGGTTCTCAGAGCGGACGCTCTATGTTGTGCACGAGCGAGCAACTCGGACGTTAACGAACTTCAGTGGTTTGTTCCCACTAATTTCGTCGACATTGCGTTGAATCACATTCCAATAGAGTGCACCGTTTTCTTCCTCGTTCCGTTATTTGATTATGTTTTCTTTTCACGGAAATACTTGCGCAAATACACGACTCGATACTACGAGGAGTCCTAAATATTGTAAAAGCGGAAACGATGCGAATACACGTACGTATAAATAAAAAGTAATACGTATACAAGTATTACGAATGTGAAAGTTTCCACCTCAACTCAATTTTTCTCCGCATTGAAAACGAGCTAAGGTGCTTTCACTGTTGATTCTTGGAAGAATTGAAAAGCTGGATTGCGTGGAGAGAAGCAGTGACTTCTGGTAGAATAATAACCTTTCTGAGAATCTTAGATTTCGCCAGTTCTACACTTTCTCTACTATACGAATGAACGAAACATTCAAATACTGCTCTGTCGCAGCTAAGGAAATGAAAAGTTAGAGCGAATAGTTTGAAAACGAAAAGGAAGAATAAATACATCCCTAATTTCCCTCTATTTTGGTTTTGATATTTTAACTTTAATATCAAAGGCACCGTCTCACCTAATGGAAGTTCTCAGGAGTTTTATACGGGAAGAATAATTTCCTACAGAAAAGCTGAGACATCGCCTTATGAGCTGCCTCTTCTATGGAGAACATGAGATGCCCATGGAGACATCTGCCACAAGGGAGCGCTAGGTGTCAACGATTGATATCACCAGCTTCATTGTTGCAGGTGTCTCAGCGGGCATCCTGACTTCTCCAGAAAAGGAAGTGCTCAAATACGGTTTTTGTGTGCCTCGTGAGAAGCAATGTTCTATCGTTGTGATTAGATTCTCAAGAGGTAGTCGCATGAAAATCTTGAGAACGATTTTGAACTGAGAAGCTCCTTTTGAAAATTGTAAAAATCATTGTGGTGAGTTTAGTCAGTTGTGCATTGGTATTCTGATTGAAAGTTTTTGTAAACTTCCACCTACGCTTTAGAACAACTTCTTGCCATTCTTGAACGCAAACTGGATGGTTACTGCACAGTTTAAGAGTGATGAATGCAGCAAAATTTACTTTGCCTAGCTCCAAATGCAAACTTTTCCCGGATTTATCATTGAAAAACAAATGGAGGATAATAAAGAAAAAAAGCAATAGAAGCAGGGAGATTTAGAAATTTCAATTACTTTCCAGAGTAGGAACGTAGTGAAAGGCAGAAAATCAAGCAATATCACAGACAAGCACCACCTAAATACTTTGATCTCCATCACACAGGAAAGTGCGTGTGATAAGACAACGTGTGGTGAGCTGCGAGCGTTGTGCACTTGGACCTGACGAGATGCTCTGTAATTCGATGGGAGCCCAGAGTCGTAGAGCAAACATCGACAGCTCGACTCCATCTGAGCTGCACAAACTACGATTTTCAGCTACATATGCATATTTTCAGGCGGTTTTGCCTTGTGATAAAAATGAGGAAACGAAAACAAATGTGAGAAAGGAGCGGTTGATGTGTGAGATGTTTGTGCAGCTCATTGTGCTACAGATTGTGCTTAATATATATTGTAATTAATAAGAATAATACGTCCCCTTTCTTCGTGAAACGGGAATGCCATTCTTTTGTGCGGGTGAAAATGGTAAATTTAAGAATGCCGATCGCTGTAACTTCAAAGGTCACCTTCAGAACGATTCACGAACTTTTTTTTTTGAGAGATTGTGAAAAAACAGAACTAAAAGAACAGACAAAACTTGAATCCAACCCTAATTCCTTCATTGCTTCCACTATTAATGAAGTTACAAAATACTAAAATTACTGCGTAAGCAATGCCCAGTAAAGTGGGTTGTTTGAGAAAAATGGAGAAGTTGTGAGAAGGTAGGTACAGCTGATTGTGAGCTTACGCAGACTGCGAGCACATTATTGATTTTCCTTCAAAGAACTTCCAGAGAACCAGAGACGGATATGACGCTGCACATCTGCCAAGCATACCTGCCTAAACATTCAACAATATCAACAGAGGCAGCATAAAGATGGTAGGTTTTCATAATTAATCAATAATCGGAAAATTTATACAATTTCTTAATTGTTAGAGTCCACTGACGCCGTGGAGAATATAGGACACGCAATATAATGCGAAGGTTACCAAAAAAATCATTGGAGGCGCAAAAAATGTACATGCATTGAAGAAAAGAGACATATTTAGAAGAACAATAATTACCAATGAATAGAAGCCCTTCTTGAGCTTTTCAGGAGTGACGTGCTGTTCCTCGTAATCAGCTCGTTTCCATGCCAACGCTTGAACCCCAAGCATATTGTACCACTTAAAAACCTCTTCATTCACTCTCGCAGGACTCATTTTGAATCCATAACTAGTGCTTCCTCGGACCCTGAAAACAGAAGAGTTAGGTTTCGAAAAATGAAATTGCCTCTAAGTTCCCAATCAAAAAATCTTCTTCGATTATATTAGGTCGAAGGCGGTGTCTCACCTCAGAGCTCGTTCTCAAAATTTGTGCTGTAAAATTGCTGACAGCAATGGAATATGTGGTGCTTCGGAACCACCGGCAAATGTGGTGTTCTGATGTGTTTAGAGTTTTGGAACTCCCTGGCTACCGTGGAGTTTTAAAGGTGCCTCATAAGAAAAGGAATACAACTAGTGCCTTTGAGGAAATACATAGTATGTACAAATGTTCGTTCCATTCGTTTTCTCATCTTCGAGCAGTGCCACCATTCTCACCAGTTTTTGTGTATTCTTCTGGGAGAGCATTTTGTAGCGCTTCAGAATATGTGCGAACTAGCGCTCCTTCGGGACGCTAGAAAGTGTGGTGGGGCAGCCATTTAAAGCAGGTGGAAGAGCTTTGCACTTGCAAAATCCCAGGAAAATTGGCAAAGGAGCAAAACTAATCATTAAATGGGCTCCTGAAATCCTTTTCATAGATTGAGTATCAATACGACAATCATAGGGTGTATTAGTGCGTTTTCCTTACTACTGGGCCAACGCAGACGCGTTTTCCATCGGCGGACCTGTATCTTGCCGGTCTCCTCCCATTTTTCTAAAGCGAACTCGTATCCTGGTGTTCTCCACACTATCGGGCCACGGCGTGCCCTTCTTCCATTGGTGGACCCACATTCTGACGTCTTTCTCACTGTTGAGCAAAGCGACCCCAACGTTCACAATCGGATGAACCGTATCCTGGTATTCCCCACTTCAATGAGTCACAGCGGACCCATCCTATATTGGCGGACCGACATCCCCTACACCACTGGGCTACGGCAGACCCGTTCTCCATGGAAGGACTCGCATCCCGGCATTCTCCACACTAGCGGACCCAAGCGAACCCGTATCCTGGCGTTCTCCACACCACTGGACCACGGTGGGTCCTTTCCCCGTTAATGGACCAGCATTCTGGAGATTTTCTCACGGCTGGGGCCAAAGCGGATCCGTTCTCCCTAGGCGGACCCGTACCCTGGCGTTCCCCACACCACTGGGTCAAGACGGGCCCTTGCTTCATCGGTGGACTCGCATTTTGGCGTGTTCTTTACTCTTGGATCACAGTGAAACCGTTCACCGTCGTCTGAACCGTATCCTGGTATTATCCACTTTACTGAGTCATAGCGGATCCATGTTGACCTATGGACCCCTATCCTGGCGTTTCCCACACCACTGGGCCACGGCGGACCCTATCTTCCTTAGTGGATGCCTACAGCGGCGTTCTCCATGGTATTGAGCCATAGCACACCCATCCTATATTGCATCCTGGGGGTAAAATGGAGTTGGGGGGGGGGCACTTGGTATAAGTCGGTAATATGACCTGTTCTGCACGTTCTGACTTGTCAGTTGACACGTCCAGAACGCTCTAACTTGTTAGCTCTCCTAAAGTACAGTAGTTACTTAGAGTGTAAACACGTCAGAACGTGTAGGACAGGTCATATTATTGATCAGTACAAAGTGGCTCCCTTCAACTCCATTTTACCCGCATCCTGGCGTTTTCCATACCATTTGGCCACAGAGGCTTTTCTTCCATGTGAAGGCTCGCATTCTGGCGTCTTCCTCACGGTTAGGCTAAGCCGGGCGCCTTCTCAATGAACGGACTTGCACCCTGGCATTCTTCACGCTATCGGACCAAAGCGAGCCCATATCCTGGCGTTCTTCACCATTGGACCACTGCGGGTCCTTCCTCCATTAGTGGACCAGGTGCTTTCGTCACTGTTAGGCCACAACGGACCCTTATGAGGTCGGTGGATCCATATCCTAGCGTCCCCAATGTTACTGAGCCAGAGCGAGCTGATCCTATAATGGCGCACCTGTATGCTGGTGTGTTTCACACTATTGGGCCATTCAGCTGTCGGTCAACCCTTATTGTGGTGTTTTCCCTCACAATCAGGCCAGAGCGGACCCGCTCTCCAGTTTTCTTTCAGAACCACCGTACCCTTTGTAAATCTCGAGAGTAAGAGTGTCAGCAGACTTCGCCAGCTCACTATGAATAAAAATGATCCGGCGATACAAGAGACAATTGTCGTGGAAATGATACGTGTCGATTGTTAAGTTACATCGCCATGGATCGCTGCCGAACGGAGCTCATCGCCCGTACTCTAGAAGATGTGCCCAAAATAAACTGGCAATGTGGTGACAGCGATAGTGGCAACGATGTTTATCGATCGCCGCGCCACATCAGTTATTACCTCTCTCACGTCTGAAGCCTTTACGGCCTCCGTGACGATCGCGATGACAGCCGGCTGTAATGGCGATCGCCACGATTGCTGGCGAAGTCTGGGGATACTCTAGCGGTAAAGGCTTGGGAGCTACTCAGAAATTTTGATTAACTATTTGTTGACTCTGATCAACTATTGGTTGATTGGTTACACAATGTCATGCCTTGCTAAATTGAAGCGTCTACTCTGTACGTTAGTGCAGAAGCTTTCTCGAAATGAACGGATATCGCGACTGCACAATCGCGTCGAGACTTCAGCATGGGATGCGACAGAAGCATCCACCAAATAAGGCGACCGAAAAGGTCCAGCCACAACCCAGCTTCCGAAACGCTACGGGCATCCCTTCAGTTGAAATGCCTAAACCGTTGCAACAGTGGAAGGGTGGTACATTGTGCAGCCTGAAAGCTTGTAAATACATAATAACAAAGAAGATAATGAAGAAGAGGTAAACAAGTGCTGTATGCGCCAACAGTTCAATCAGTAAATGAATACCTAAGATGTTGCGCTACCCGGGTCTTACCCGACGACACCCGCACGGACGAGCGAACACACGGTTCAAGTAACACAGGGAGTAAACTGGATGAGCACAAAAAAGGACATGAGAAGATCCAATAACGTTTATTGTTTTTGAGGTAACCACATTTAACTAAACTAACGAGGTTAAAGCTTCTCAAGGTAGGAGTAAAAGAGGGCTGGGTTAAATTGTGGCTGGCAAGATGTATTAGCAGAAAGAAATGAAAAGAGGTTAGGGCCCCACGATGAGCCAGAATGTATCAGTTATAAAGCCTTAGGGCTCGTGGCGGGATCGGTTAGGACACAATGAAAAAAGTAAAAAACATCTGCCCACGAAAACAAAGTGCCCGCCTGAAGGCGGTGCCACGACGCCGATAAGGCGCGGATGTGATCAAAATGGAGATCACATCCGCCCTTGGCACACCGCGGGTACGGTGCTCCGGCCTCCCTGTGGGCAGGAGCGATGGCATCGCGACACTCCCGCCCAACGAAGGAGGCTTGGACGTGGGCTCGAAGCCCGGTGCACCCGCGCTGCCCCAACCCCCTAAGCGTACGAATTTCAAGGGGGCCAGCTACAACAACCCAACAAGCAAATACAGGGCCCTTTTACCAAAACAACGGGTCATAGATATGTCTGGCCCGTACAAAAATAAATCAGGTTAAAATTGGAGTAAACATATGCAAAAAAAAAAACAAAATACTCAAGATGAATAAGAACAAAAAAGAACAAGGTAAAACAAAACAAATGTAACAAACAGATATCAAGATGACGACGGGGAACTCAACGGCGGTCTCGATGAGACGACGAAGAACTCAACGGTGGTCTCGATGAGGCATCCGGCAGGTAGGTTGTGGGTACACAAGAACGCGGATTCCGCCATCTCTCAGGGCACCGGTGTGCAACTGCATCTGTAATAAAAACATTTAATCAAGTGAAAAAAGGGGACATGAATGATGTAATACCTAAGTGGTTAGGGCGTTTTTATGTAGTATTAGGCATCTGGTATTATCGTCATGTAGTAGTAGATTGCAGTAATGTATTACAGTTTTGGGCTTGAGTGTGACTCAGAATCGTGCCTATAATGCAGTATATCTCTTAAGTAACAAAAATGAAATATTCTGAACTATTTCAAGCTAATGTAGTAAAAATCTTCTTCTTCACCTCATGGAAAAAACAGCGATGAGGAAGAAATTTCATGTATTAGTTATGGCGACGACGGGCTTGGAGGTGCGGTCGACGTGGCGCAGAACCCTGAGGAGTTGGAATAAATGTGATACGTGACAGTTGTTTATGGAACTGACTTGGGCTCATGTTGACGTCAAAGTCAGCCCATGGATTTCTATCATAGAAAGTTTGGTGGTGCCCAGTCTTGTTGCAGAGAGCGCAGGGGTCCTTCTTAATGCAGTGGCTATGATGATGCTTAATGGAATTTGAACAGAACCCACGCTGAACTGCTTCGAGCATACGCGCACGGATGCTCCTGAAGCGCTGACACTCTGACGTCCAGTGTGCGCGGCTTCCACAGAACAGGCACGGCGGGGCTCTTGCTGGTGGAACAGGCGGAAGCACCGGTGGCTGCACTGTGGGTCGCGCCCAAGGGCATGCGGAGGCCTCGCCTTCAACATTTTTTGCCGTTTTTGGTAACGGTGCATATGTATTAGCGGGATTGTTAGAGAATGTATTAGAAGGGCGCTTAACACCGCTCTGCACGGCGCTGCTGCCCGGCACCTTCGAGGTGGACGCAGGTCCGGCCTCGGGGGCCGCGAAGAAGAAGGAAGAGATGGTGTTTTTTGTGGCAGCGGGCGCAATGCAGAGCCAGAGGATTCGGCATTGGATGTATTAGATGACATTGCCGATGTATTAACTGGGGTTGTGGATGGTGCCCAATCATTTGGGTCAGCATTTGATGTATTGCAAACGATATTTTTTGATGTAGTAGTATGTGGCTTCGAGGCTGAAGTATCGGAGAAGGTGAACACACTGATGCCGGGTTCAGTGCTCATCTCGATAGGGATGAGCCTGGGCACTTCACTCAGCATCAGTGGCTCATCCGGCTCCGCCGGTCCCTCAATCGGGGCGTTCGGAGGCTCCGGTGTCTCAGCCCTCACAATGGATAAATTTGAAAAAGACGAAGCCAAAGATGAAGCCAAACCGGCGGAGAGGGAACGCTTGCGCGAACCCTCTCCTCTACCTGCTCCAGAAACGGCCGTGGTCGTGGAGGATTGTGTTGTGGAACGCATGGGCGATTCGCCTGAAAAAATGTTAGAATGTAATAAACATCTAAAAAAATGCAGTAGATCGAGAGCGCGAACAGCGACGTAGTAGTCTTTTGCAGTGAAGTAATGGATTAGTAGATGTTAGAATGAACTACAACGACGAAGGGATATGAGGATAGTTGCAACCGCGGGGCAATTTTGATGGAGTAGAAGGAGAGATGAAATAAATGTAGTTAATGAAGTAGGAAACAAACAAATATAGGTGCAATAGGAATAAAAATGCAGTAATGATGACGCAAAATCGAAATTTCTGATTTGTGCGGGCGCCGCGGAAAACTTGAAGGGAGCGCAAAGGGGTCCTATGCGGAGGACTGAACAAAAAACGCGTTATAATTGAACACGGGGTAAGCGAAATTGCAAAAGAAACTTATATAGAGGTTGAGAGCGTGCACAAGAAAAGAAGGCAACGCAAAAAACAGAAGGGAAAACAAAAAAGAAACGAGCGAAACCCCCCTAACGCGATGAAATCAAAAATTACGATTCCGCGTATCGATTAGTTGGCGGTGACGCAACATCACGTGATCAAACGGGTCGATACGCAACCGACTTGATTGATCCGGGCGATGGCGCCAATTTTGAATGCGGTTTTTCCCAAAACTTGGGAAAACATGTTAATTTTGGTTCATAGTACGGACAGGTTCATAAATCAAAAGAAACAGATGATCTAATGCAGAGTGAAGCGCACACCGTACTGGGGGAAGGGTGGCTTCCCGATTGCGTTAGCTAGCGTCGAGCAAGCATACTCGTCCCATATAGAGAACCTAGCCCAACCCACCTGGTGGCCAACTTCAAGCTGTTGGGATGACGATGCTTCGAATAGGTGTGAACCGAGTTACGCACTAACTACCGGCATATGCCTGGTATGCTTTCCTTTCGCTTAGGACGGCGTTTACCACCCCACGTGGGCGCCTCATCCCACGGGGGCTGGGACAGCGGATACGGAGCGCAAGGTCCCTATGATTTAAGGCGCCGGCTCTAACCAGCGCGATGTACTCCCCCTCTAGCATCGAATACCCAGGTATTGCAGGTGCCAAGTGCGACTAGTCTGGCTGGTTGCCACAGTCCAGCCAGACATCCAGTGCGGGGGCCCTGCTTCGCACCCTGGTTGGTTTCACCAATGTATTAGTAGTGACCTCCCTAGTACTATGGTCTTTACGTGCGCTTTGCTGGGTGGCGTTGGGCAGTGACCGTTATCGTTCGGTCGATGGGCACCATGCAACATGATGCCACCGACCGATGCACCATGTTGCGCTACCCGGGTCTTATCCGACGACACCCGCACGGACGAGCGAACACACTGTTCAAGTAACACGGGGAGTAAACCGGACGAGCACAAAAAAAGGACATGAGAAGATCCAATAACGTCTATTGTTTTTGAGGTAACCACATTTAACTAAACCAACGAGGTTAAAGCATCTCAAGGTAGGAATGAAAGAGGGCTGGGTTAGATTGTGGCTGGCAAAATGTATTAGCAGGAAAAAATCAAAAGAAGTTAGGCCCCGCGATGAGCCAGAATGTATTAGTTATAAAGCCTTAGGGCCCGTGGCGGGATCGGTTAGGACACAATGAAAAAAGTAAAAAACATCCGCCCCGGGTGCGGGACGATCACACGAAAAAAAATTGCCCGCCTGAAGGCGGTGCCACGACGCCGATAAGGCGCGGATGTGATCAAAATGGAGATCACATCCGCCCTTGGCACACCGCGGGTACTGTGCTCCGGCCTCCCTGTGGGCAGGAGCGATCGCATCGCGATGTCTATCAATGCTACGTAACAGAGTATGTACAAAGCAATTGGTGATTAATTAGAACCTTCTCTTTCTCACACTTCCGGTTTCGGGGCTAAGAACTAGACCGGTTGTGTGACTTCCTTGGTGCCCCCGGTTACACGACCCTTTCATCAGTAGTTCCCAAGGAAGTTACAAGAGGTATATGAATCGAGGAAATCGTGGAGAAACAATGAGGCAGCTAGAAGTTAACAGGTATATAACAGGTGACAAATAACCTGGTACAATAATTACTTGCTCTTATATATGGCACGTTTTCGAATCTCTCGCCATGTTGTCTGTCCGCAATATCCACAATGTTTTATGGAGCAGTTTATTCTAGCATCTTACTCTATATATAATAGCTCTAATGGGCTGAATGAAATTTGAAATGAAATGATCCGTAAGTATCATGACTTATAATAACGGGCTTAGTCTGTTTTCATGTCTGTCTGTATGTATGTGTGTCAGACCGCTACGAAATTCTACAATTGGTCAGTGATCGTGATTGTGAGATCATATAAATGCCTAGGAATTGGTGTGGTATGGTTGAGTGGGGTTGGGGTGAGATCGAGGAGAGAGTTGGACAATGTGCAACGGGTCCATCAATGGAGTCAATACAGAAGGGCTGCGCCGGCGGCCAAAAGTGGGGAGATGGGGCCACCACTGTGATAAGGGTGCGCCGCCGCCCAAAAGTGGGGGAGTCGATCCGACAGCTGTGATAAGGGTGCGCCGGCGCCCAAAAGTGGGGGACGGGTCGAACACTGTGATGAGGCCTCGGTGGCGCCCAAAGGTGTGGAAACGCATGACGGTCCAGCGTTGTGATAAGGGCGCCCGCGTCCAGAAAAGGAATTTAGTCACGGCCTAGGTAAATTTCTCCATGAATGGTGCCCTGGCACCCGTTCCGGCTATTCCTTCTAACTATGTGACCTAGGTGCGTTATTCCAATCCGTATTCCCCTCCTCATTCCAGTCCACTTGTATCTGAATCGACCTCACCCTTCACTCTGTTTTTAAACATGGACAGACCCTTATCACTTGAGTTACCACAACAACCAGCTAAAGACAGATTATTTCAAAAGATCATTTCCACTGAATCGGCTACGTCCGCCCACTAGGGCCAATCAAAAGAAATTACTTTTCCCACGTGGAGGAAGGCTACCGCTCACGCGATCGAGAGCTTTCCAAAAGTCGATGGACTTACTCGGGAGGATACAGGATCTACTCAATCTGTCCACCTTTTTTCTGCATCGTATGCGAAGTATGCGAGCGAAGCGAGCATCAGTAGAAGTCTGTAAGTCCGGCGTTAGCCGGACGGCCAGACTGGTGACTAATAAGCAACGATCATTCCATAATACAAGTAATCGTTATATTATCCTGTAATCCTAGCATATGCTGTTATCAAGTTTGTTTCTGATTGAATGTAAAGGGAATAGCATATGCCAATTCAAACTCATTTTCTTAGCATGAAAGGTTTAGCAGCTACTGTTCGATATAATTTATTAATTATATTAGGAATACTCCATCCATTATGCATATTAGTCACGCATAACTCTTCCGACCTAAACTTGAAGTCTTCCCACATGCTACAGGTTCTATATATCCTAATCAGCTCAGCCGAAAATGTATTCACTATGATGTTAGGCGGAATGTCTTAAATACGTTCGTTTTCGAATCAACGCCTATATCTATTCTCTAGCCCGCATTGAAACTTGTGACGTAAGAGTACATGGGTTCATTGGCTCACTTCTGAATATTCTTTATATAAAGACAATATTGCATTAGGTATAAGAATGTACTAGACTTTATCTAAGTAGGAGTCTCAATAGGCGTAAACTAAGATGTGTCTATTTTCGGTCGCAATAACAGAATACGTACTACTGGCTCCTCAACTTTGAATTTTGTAGTCAAAAAGAATCCTATTTGCAATAATTATACGCTACAATGACTAGTGTTTTTTCCTACAATAGTCTAACGGTTTATAACACCTTATTACCTCTTCCTATCCTCCTATTTTAACTACCTACCACCTAAAATTAGTGTCCCAAGTGAATATCACCTAAAATAATTGTACACAATAACGACCATGTGTGTTCTTATCTGATTTTAACTTATATATCACCAACTATCCTATTTTGAATGAAATAAGTATCAAAATGAATCCTACTATAAAATAATTTTATGTTATAATAATTGTTGTTGGTTCTTGCGTTAGTCAATCTTTTATTACTATCCTTTTAGGCCTGTGGGTATCTTTTGGACGGGTTCTGACCCCGCATAAAAGATTTGACTTCGAGATGGCCCAGGCTTTGAAGCGCTTAATAACGAACAAGATGGGAGAAGAGAAAGCTAAGAATCCCTCTTATTCTGTACTATCCGTTCTGGTAGACAAAGTTACTTTGCGAGTGCGAGTAGACAAAACGGTAAATCACTGTTAATTATATAAGTTTATATGTAGTTAGGACGCTTTAATTCTTGTTACGCTTCAGTACTTTACGGTCAGAGAAGCCGCCCTGCGCTACGGCATACCCGCTGACGACATAGTCGCTGAGAAGAATCGTTACCACGAGGCCCATTCTGCTGATTTGCAAAAGAAGAAAGGAAACGAACGCCGTACTGACGAAAGCACAAACACACCGTCACCAAATTGAAGAAGTGAGGTTTAGATACTACTGTTACTACTGTAAATTTTAATTGAGGAATAAATCAGATGTGTGATTGATTGTTATGATTATGACAACAGCTATAAAGTTTATGATAATTAGCTATACCAACTCTACGCACTACTGGTGCGTAGATTCTGGTTATAACTAGGGAGTGGGCTGCGAGACCCCCAGCGAACGTGATGAAATCACCATCCCGTGCATCCGGAAGAGCCAGCAGTGACGTAATTGGCGAGTCCCGAAACGAACGTGTCTTAGTCCCTAAAAATCGGCCATCTCGCCTCGCAGTTTGCGCCTCAAGATTAGGTAGCCGCTATACTCCTCGAGGAGTATAGCACCTTGCGTCGCCGTCGCCGGCGACGGCGGCCGCCAATGTTGGCACCCCTCACAATCGATACGCACCGGCGCCGCAGTCGCCAACATTGGCGGCCGCCGATGTTGGCGATCCCCAGTCGCCGGCAACGGCGGCCGCCGCCGCCGCTCCGCCCACAATCGATGCGTATCGGCCTCACAGTCGCCGGCGACGGCGACGCAAGGTGCTACAGTCCTCGAGGACTATAGCGGCAGTGTTACCGCTGTCTATGAGTGCCGCCGCGTCACGCCACAGTATCTCTAGCCGCTCTAGCCCCCTTACGGCGCTTTGTTTTATAGATTTATTCGCCAATTTCTTGTCTCTTAAAATGGTTTTTTACTTAATGCTGCTCCTTGCTTATTACAATGGTCAGCTGTGATGAAATTACCATCCCGTGCATGCGGGAGGGCCAGCAGTGTCGTAATTGGCGAGTCCCGAAACAAACGTCATACGATCTGAGTGTAACGATGACTTTATTGTCACTGTTGACTTGGTCAGATTGGGTTGTTTACTGATTTTGAAAAGAGAATCTTATGTGACACTGTCAAAAGCTCTGACGAAATCAAGATACGCAGCGGGGAGGCATGACTTATTTCACCATGTGTTACGATGCAATTTTCGTGCAGGTTTCCGTGCTGTCGAATGCATTGATTTAACCACATTTCAAGGTAAGAATAAGCGCTGTATCGTCTTAGTGGGACATGATGAGGTAAAATGGGGCGGCGTCTTCCCGCCCTTCGGCGTCGACTCGTCCCCACCCACATTCAAATTTGCATGGGCAACTATGGTGAAATCGCGGTCGAGTTAGTGCGAGTAGGTCCTGAAGGCGGGGCGAAGGTTCGAATGAACCAATCGCGGACACATTGCCCACCCAATTTTACCTCATCATGACCCACACCCCTTAGTAGCTGTTAGACGATACCCAGGATCCAGACAAGATTGCTGTCCTTAGGGACAGAAAACGAGACTTCCACACCTCACTGGAGTAATAAATAAAATAAAAACTACATTTCTCTTTTATGGTCACAATTGGCTCATACCTGTGTTCAATTGGTGTTTGTAGTTATGCTGGAGCAAAGATTATTGCACAGTAGTCCGTCCCATTGTGTTATATGCAGCGGAATGCTGGCCGACCACCTCAAAACACGAGCAGACCCTCCACACAATGGAAACGAGAATGCTTTGCTGGACTCACGGGATTACACGCCTTGACAAAGTGCGAAACGACTCACTGTTTGGAGTAGCGCCCATAACCCCAGGCAAATATGCGAGAAGCTCGCCTACGCTGATACGGTCATGTACTGGGAATTAACGACAGCTCCGTAGCCAAATTAGCAATGAACACTACTGAGGAAGGGCGTAGACAGCCCCAAGACCCAGTGGTTAGCCAGGATTGAAGATACAGTCCTTGTTGAAAAGATAGATGGATTGCGCGTGCGGTTCCACATCGTCGCGGCCGCACAATCGCGTTGGGACCTACTGCACCTTCTCACTTGGAGCATGCTCTCTCCTCATCCCTCGTTTGGGTCCCACCGCGTTTCCGCAGTCATGGAATCCGTCTATTTTCTCGACAAGGAGTGTATGTGATTACTAAAGCTCAATGTGATGACGTGTTCGATCAAAGGGAATCGCGCAATCGCACGCCGACCCCAGACCTGCTATAGTCTCTTCGAAACGATGAGTCCGCCCACACACGCGGGGATCCAGAAGCCGCTACGTTTGCCAGCGCTCCACTTCATCATCACTGATCTGCGTATCACCTTTCATCGTTATCCTCATGGTATTGGCCAATGATTTGGCTGTGACGTGGATGACGTGGCAGCCAACAGCATCTTTCCCAGCCGCACCGCCTCTCGATCCCCGTGGGCGGACTTCGGACAGACTATAAACAGGCTAGGAAGAGTAAGAAGAAGAAGTTGTGCTGAAGCACTCTCTAATCTATTCTCATACAGACTTCCAACAAAAAACTACTTTCTCGCGACAATTTCTGATGGTATCATTGTTGTCCTTCTAAACCCCTGTCGATTCTTTATGAAATCGGTCTTGGGTAGAGAAGGGGAAAAATTGTAGGAAAGAAGCTTTTTCAGGGACAGATCAGAGGCAATCTTAGATTTTTTGCTCCATTTTCTGGTTGTTTTGATTACACTCCTCTGCATAGGCGCCATATAGTCGCAATTTTATTTATTGAAGTAACAAAATAATAGTATGAGATTTGAGAGTTCTGCGAGGTGTCCTCGATGTCGTCGATCTTCTCATTAGCTTTGGCTGCAGCTATGGTGAGGTTTAAGAAGCAGTTCGGTGGTACAGGAACTTTTGTTGGACCGACACATGCATGCACCAGTAGCTACTTCAAATTACCAGGGACAGATTGCTGCTCCCACTAAACAAGTTAGTCCTGCCTAAAAATCAGAATTACAACAAGGCGAAAGAGTCTACCCATGCAACCGAGAAACTTGCCTTTACTGTCTGCTCAATATTGATGCACTGCTATAGTAGAAATGCAGAATTTCAATTAGTAAGAAATCCGGAAGGTCCATTCACCCTTGTTTTAAAAGATAGACCATATACAAACTTTACTGTTCCTAAACAAGACAAACGGTTCACAATAGCTAGGAAAGGCTAGGAAGTTACTACAGGTGCTAAGAAAGGCCATGTGGTTCCTATTCGAAGAATATTTGAGCGAATTACCTGTCATATGTCCTATTGTCGGACGCCTGCTCTACTACCGTACAATTCTCTTTACCTTGTCCATCCACAACATGGTCACATCCCAAGGAAAACAGAATGATAAATCGACACCACAGTTGACGACAAAAATATAAAGTTAAACCCACTCCTTGAAGTAGGATTCAGAACCACATTTAATGATAAAAAATTTGATCAAATGAGGCAATGATTCAGCAGGCACCTTCTCGAGAGAATGGCCATCAGACCAGAATGATGGGCTAGGGTGTTTCCACTGAAGGTTGGTGGTGCGTACACCGCGGACAAATTATTGGCACACCGTGGGGTTGATAACAATTGTGAGCTAATGGGCGATAAGTAGGGGCGGATACCACAATTAACCGAGGAATAACGGTGGGCCTTCCGTCATTTTTTGGTCACCATGGGATAGTGGTAGGTCCACCGCAGCACGAAATTCCGGGAGATGCATGACATGCAAAACTGGACATTGTTTTGAACGTTGGTGTGCCTCTTTCACGTTTGCTTACCCCGTTGATAACTATGAGGACCTCCCACCACACAACCTTTGAATATAACAACAGTTATAGAGAACAGGGCCGGTAGTAAAGTCCTAATTGTTGGCAGCCATCTGCTGCTGCCGTGACGTGAAGTCGCTGCCGACATATTTGCAGAAGGATGTCAGCACCTTTCTATTCTTAAGCATGTGCCCTCACGTCGGACGCCAGTTTGTTGGCAGCAATGACCTCAGGGCAGCCGGCAGCTCAATAGCTCCCAACACGACCTGAGCCCACGGCGGCAAGTCAGAAAATGAAGAGAGAGCGTGTAGAGGCAAGAGAGTGCCGACGCAGAAGCTCGGTCATGGTCGGGAGCACGACGGATGTCGGCATCTCTCTTAGCCTTCTCTTACACTGATTTACTCTGTTCGCGACGGGAACTGGACATCATCCTGCCCATATCTGTAACAAAAAGTGTCTAATGAGGGTTCTTTTCTTGGAGATAGGAACTGAGAGTGACATTAGTGACATTTACAATCCTAACTTGAAATATCCACTCGAATAACCACACATCATGCTGATGGTTCATTCTGGACCGCTTCTCCACTACCTGCAAACCCTGCGCTGTTCAGTACATGCACCTTTGCCCTGTACCGTTGTTACTACCTGGTCATCACTGGATATACCAACCTGGTCATTACTGGGTATTTCTTTATTACGTTTGATGCCGAATCCTTCCATGCGTGCAGGTGGACCTAGAATCCTGCATGATTATGGATCCACTTCAAGCATCATGTCCATAATTCGATGACTAACGTAATCCTCGAACCGCTTCAAATGCACATTTGAATGAAAATTTTGACAAAACAGATAGTGATATGATATGGACATTGCTAGCTATCGGAAGTCAAAACAGCCCAATAATGTAATTCTTGGTTCGGCTCATTTTGGGACTCCTCTCCGCCTGGCAAGGTTGGGACATTACACCGATGAAATTGCTCTACCATATCTACGCCATTCAACAAAAATATCGTTTCAGTGGAAACGATGGGCAAATCTATGAAAGAAGACGTAAGTCTTGTTTTGTGTAACTGAAGACAATAGATGGCTACAAGAAAAGTAGCAGAACGGAGTAAGAATCGGACCACGATGCACTACTACAAATGCAGTTTTAGTAGACTTAGCCGAAACCTAGCATCAGGTGCAGCCAGACGCTAGTGCTGTGCTGACTCGACAGCATTACATATCCGCATAATTCGCCCACGACCTTCCTTATTAACTTTGTTAAGGACATTGTATGGTGTAAGGGCGATTTATACTAAATGCGTGCGTCTGACATGCGTAGTCTATATGATAGAGGATCGAACCAGTCGTATCGCCGACGCAGCTCAGACGCACGCGTCTACATCATCATGGCGGCCGCGCGTTTCTTTCATTGAGGATGTGCATGCTGCGTTGACCGGTCCTCATGGAAAACCTTTCGCAGGTGGGTGCGTGGGTCTGACGCGCGACTAACGCTCGCATTCATTTGTAAAAGTTTTCCATGAGGACCGGTAAACGCAGCATGCACATCCTCAATGAAAGAAACGCGCGGCCGGCATGATGATGTAAACGCGTGCATCTGAGCTGCGTCGGCGATGCGACTGGTTCGATCCTTTATCGTATAGACCACGCGTGTCAGACGCACGCATCTAGTATAAATTGTTCTGTGAACTGCCCCCACTGGCTCGCTGCATCGTGCTTTATTTATGGAATAATCTCTATTAGAAGCGGTCACCGCGGCATGCATACCGTGAAAGGGATGATTGTAAATATCGTGTGGACGACTCGAAAAGTGGCGAAAACTGAATCTAACCTATCTAATCTATCTGAACCGCTCCAGGGTTTGGATTCATGAAACGATAACCAAGCAAACCCGGGCTGGCAGGCTAACCTACCCTACCTTACCTTCTATGTTCTGGGCTCGTCCCTCATCAAATGACGCGTGCGCGTCGTAAGTTTAACGCTATACATATAAAGGAATCTAGTATAAATTACGTCTTGACCGCTAATCACTGAAAAAGTGCCATGAGAGACTGCAACGGTCATTGATTCTGATTTAGAGTAGCTGCTTCTGTGATCATTCTGAGATCATTGCGCAGGAGGTCCTCAAAAGAAAGGAGATTATTCTGAATATGACTGGCTGTCGTGAACCGGAGGCGAATAAAAAAAGGAATTCCGCGTGGGACTCCGTAAGAGAGGTAGTTTATTTGAAGTGCAAGAAGGCACTGACGGTCGAACAAATCAAGAGAATGTGGCGTCATAAGAAAGCGCAGATACGGGATATGATAACGAAGGAGAAAAGGTATCTGACCACGACAAAGAAGCTGGCAGCGAAGCCTTGCACATTGATGTTTTCAGCTATAGAAACGCTACTGGAGGGGGAATAGAAATTGAAATAGAAAAGTCAATCGAGCGCCATAACCAAGAAATGAGCGAAACTGATAAAGAAATCGCAAGAATGTTCGGAAAAGAAGCGATATTCGGAGGCCTCAGAGTTGCTGAAACTCCTCTATCTGTGAGTTTCTCATATTTGTGCTCACCATCAAAAGAATCTATCTTTTTCGAAGACTCATGATCTTTCGTCCACCAGTGATGAAGACTCTAGAACTTCTCCAGTAGACGAATTTCCGTCAAAGAGCAAGAAAGCAGCCACAAAAAGGCGCAGGAGCATCGAGACATTGGAAAAAGAGCTTGAAAATGTGCGCACTTCTATTCTATAAAAAATGTAGGAAGAACTGTATATTGGGCAAATTTTCTTTGTACGCTTTTCATTGCAGTTCGATAGTGATTCTGAAAGCTCGAGTGAGAAACTCGTTCCCAAAAAAAAGGAAGAATTATTCCGATCGTGCCATTCTAGAGACGCAGCAAGCTATGATCTGCGTTAGTTTCTCGTATCATATCGTTATTGTATAAGTGTTTTCAATATCAACGCATTAAAACAGCAGTTTAGGCGCAGACGGTTGCCTGTGAAAATCAGGCAATGTTATACTCAAAAATGATGGAATTCTTTAACAAGGCAATCGAAAGTATCGACAAAATTTTCAAACCCAGCTCAGTCAACAGTGACCACCAAGCATATGTTCAGGATTACACTCCTCTCGAAGGAGACCCAAATCTGGCCGAATCTTACATATCTCTCTAAATTATTTCTTGTTGAAAATCTTTTGACTGATTTCTCTTTTTTTTTGTTTGTCCACATTTACGAATAAAATCTGCTTGATGAATCGATTCATCTTGAAACCAATTACATTTTTATTTAACTCATAGCATTAACAATAAAATTTCTAATGTTTCTCACATCCCTTGGTGGGAAGCGACACGTGGATTTTCGAGCGCCAAGTTCCATTTGTTTGCCGCAACCCATTGAAATCATAATGTTATGAAGGACGGCACACGCAACAACCACTTTGGCAGCTACTGTTGGTGTAAGGCGTATTTTCGATTCCAAGATTGAGAAGCGCCTCTTCCAGCGCCCAAATGCGCATTCCACCGGTACACGCATCCTCCTGTGCGATTTGTTATAACGACGCTCTCCAAGTGTTACAGCATTGCGGATGGGCGTGAGGACATCATTTCCGTTACGGAATCCTGAATCGCCCACTAGGCAATATCCTTTTTGCACACATCTATCATCGAAAGCTTCTTTAACTTTTGATAGCGAGTAAATGGTCGAGTCGTGGACGGATCCAGGGTAGTCCGCGTTAATATACAAAAACTTTCCTCTGTAGTCAACGATTGCCAGTACATTAAGGGCTGTAAAACCCTTGCGGCAGTAATACTGCCAGCCACTTTCGCCTGGTCTTCTTAGAGGAATACAGCATCCATCGATTGCACCTATTATGTTCGGAAGTCTACCCAATCTCGTGAACCCTCTGGCGATTCTGCGACAGTAAAGCGCATCGCTGGGTTTGAAGTTTATAAACTTTCTGACTATCAGAGGATGGTTCAACGCTGTTACAAATTCTGCTACGGCATTTGATATGGTTTTTTGTGAACATCCTATGCAGTCGGACAGGACGGTTTGGTGGGAATTGCTTGTTAGGTACCGCAAGGCAATAATCACCTAAAACATGCTATCTATTCGTGATCATACCGAATGTACCGAACATAAAAGCCCTGTAGAAAACAATCTAACCTTATTTTCGTGCTCGATGCTCCAAGAAGGTATGTGAGTTCTAGTCATTAAAGGAGAAACAAGATTACACAGTCTTCGTAGTTGCTCTTCGTTCATTCTATACTTTTGTTGAAGTATCTTTTGATTTGACTCGAATAATCTAACTGGATTAAGACGGCGATAGCTTATGTTATCAGAACGCCTTCTTGGGCTCGGAAAGAGCATGAGCATGTCTAAAAATGAGTCTTCATTTTCTAGCACTTTATATAGAGGAATTATGTGCTTCTAAGGTAATGACTGCTTACTCGTTTGAATCTGTCTCTCTCCTGAGTTCTAGATCTAGACAAGAATTGAAGTTGCTGCTAGTGGCTCTGGCGATGACTGTAGATACGATATTAAGGTTGCAAATAGAGATGTTAGAAAATACCCTCTTCGGAATAAATAATGAGGTAAAAGCACTTGTGCAGAATTCGAACTGATGCATCATGTACACTACCCGTCGAAAATATGGATTGTGCGCGCGGTTTCAAAGCCTCGCGGCCGCAGAATCGCGACGGGGCCTACTCGACTCTCTCACCTGAGGCATGCTTTCTCCACATACGTCGTTCAGGTTCCATCGCGATTCTGCAGTTATGGGACCAGTCTCTCTATTCGACAAGGATTGCACTACTCGTTTTTTCATCTAATGTTCTCTTCTATACACTAAAGAGTATGCTTAATATCAACCCTTACCGCAGGTCGCCAAGATTTGGTTTGGGCAGGATTACTAAGTGCAGCGGTGCAGCAACCTTCTCCGAAGCTTGTAGCCGTGGAATGAATCCAACCAGCATCTTACACACTGATGAATGAGAATGTATTAGATGCCGCCGTAGATGCCGACATGTTGGGAGCAAAGATGCCAACATGCCGGGAGCACCTGCCTACATGACGGCATCTCAACGTCACGTCATGGGGTACTTTACTACGGGCCCAGTAGTGGTGGCCAAGCCAAGTGATTCGTGTTTCTCTTTACTACCTGGACAGACCCCCATTGCGGCCTGAAACATGGTGCGAGTAATGGGCCGGAAGGGGCAAACTGATATATGGAAGCAGCCGCACGAATGCCTCCATAGCCAAACAACGAAGAAG
Source organism: Ancylostoma caninum (assembly GCA_037903475.1). Classification (NCBI taxonomy): domain Eukaryota; kingdom Metazoa; phylum Nematoda; class Chromadorea; order Rhabditida; family Ancylostomatidae; genus Ancylostoma; species Ancylostoma caninum. The sequence goes on from JBAJFG010000079.1 coordinate 1,852,866, forward strand.
ATTCTTAAGTCACAGAACTAACGAGAAATAAAGTCGACTGAGTGCTGTTGTTAGTGATGACCGAGCGCGTCGGACATGTTAGTAGTATGAGACGTCTCGCCACAAACCAAATCTCGGCTTAAAAACTAGACAGTCTAGGATCCGGTAGGAGTTCATTGGAGATAGTGGGGCACTTCTCGTTGCGGCTCATTTTGGATTTTTGATATAAATCCAAAACACTTCAAGAGTTCTGAGGTGGAAATCTCAGTTTCATGCTCGAGCACGTTACATTCCACAATCAGCGTAATTCATTTGCATAAGCGAGAACATTAGTTGGTCGCCATAAGGAGTGAAGAGTTACTGATATCCATGCGGAGAAGAGCTCGTTCCTGTCGCATCATTCTTCTTTGCTTCAGACATTGACGATGAATATACTTTTTACGCAGAAAGTCCTCAACCAGTGAGCTCTTCTAATCACTTGCGTTTGGAAGAAAGATGTCCGCAAAATTGCGTTTGGTGACCCCGGACTGCTATTCATAGGTTTTCCATGCGATAAACTGACAGCATACCTTCAACAGGTAAAGAAGACTAAGAATCTCTCGTATATTCACGTGATCGTCACGAGAACTCTCAATGGAAGGTTTTGAATTATTTTCAGAAGTGCCCGTACGCCATGGTATCTGTGGGATGTCCTCCTGCTGTTTTGCGATCCAAAGCTTGAGGATAGTAGAAGTGCGGATGGAACCATTCCATGCAAGTTTCGCAAAGCCCTGGAGCCTTGACACTGTCCTCATGAAAGTTTACTGTCAAAATCGTTCAAATTGATTCAGATGTTTTACAACCTGATGAGAAAATGAGGAACTTAGTATCTATTTCGCTAATCTGCTCAGGTTCTTTGAACGAAGAACAATGAAACCGTGAAACGGAAGTAAACTTACGTTTTTAATCTTTTTAATTATCTGTGATGTTATCACACTCTACTTTGAGTCTGAGCGCATCTCGGAACCTATGTAGACCTCCTACAATCTTTCAGCATGTAAAATCATTGATGTTCTATGCTCAAGGAAATGAAGGCTTAAAAACTTATTTGCTTGAAGAGATATTTCTGTTTTTCAAAGAACAGCGACTCTGGTCGTGCTGGTTTCAAGTTCATCGTGAGCTGATGTGTGGTTTGAATGGTATGTGTGTGCTCGAGGCCTGCATGGATGTCTACATTACATGGGTGCTCTCGAAATGTTATCTGTTGCAGTTGCACGGTAGTAGTTGTTGAGCTATTTATTAGCAGAACCAGAATGATAGTACAGACCAGTGAAATACGAATAAGAATACATTCAGAGACAGTGTTGTGGTTTATATGCCGCAGGAAATGAGGTATCAGAACATTCCAGAGTCAACAACAACAGATCATTCTAGATCACCTCAAACACTTAACAGTCGAGGTCCTATAACATCCCACCTAATACTATTACTACACCTATTACTTTCACACACATATTCATATCATTCCCTGGAATCATACTAGAATGACTTCATGTGTAACCACCACATCAATCCTTAGTCCATTACAGTCCATGCATACAACCTACCCCGCCTGACCTGTGCAAGTTTTCTAGAGAACGCCAAGACTTGATATGCTAAAATATGGGATGTAGTACATACCTTTCTGGAAGCTTCCCCATCGTCGTCAAAGGGACTGCTCGATGAGATTGTTCAGAATAAAGTGAACTCTAACTCAAATAACTTCTATTTACCAGTGGATGATAAGAGTTATTTCCCATTAACCTTCTTGAACTTCTCATTTTTTATGTTCACTATAGTTATATGGTCGACATCTTCTTATACGAAGGAAGACATACTTACGTAATCTCCATGTCCTCTGATTTTTGAACCTGGGCATTTCGATGATCGTGAAATGATACTTCTGCTTCTTCCAGGTTGTTAGGTGGATCTTTTATTATTGGCCTAACGTTTCGACGAGAACGTCTTTGTCAAAGGCCTGAAAGTGGTGTGGAGTTCAAATTCACGTTCTCAGCCACCAAATGTTTCCTCCCTCCTGGCTAGTCCGGCATTGTTCTGGACTCACCAAAGAGAACCACTTTTAGGGGCAAGGCGAACCAACCTCTAGAATCCACCGCTTTTCGAATGTTCGCACCGATGCAGACACTCTTCGCGAACGACTGAGTGTCACTGTGCACCATAGATGGTATATAAGTGCGATTATCGCGCCAATCTACAGCTTGCATAGTGATAGGAAGGGAAGAAAGTCATTAGTGATTGACAGACATTCGTTGCGGTTGTTCATGCTCGGATTCCTTGCGGATATCCAGAGTGCTTCTAATGCCTTCCTCGCCGTGATATCCGTTTCGCAGCTCAATATCGTACACATCACATCAAATTCAGAACCGTTGTGTTTTTCGTGCCTGTGTTTTCCGAGCGGAGATATTAGGCTTCCGCGACGCTTGCTAGCCAAATGTTCTTTAACGCGAATGCTGAGCATTCGGCCAGTTTCTCCGATATATAACGCGCCACAGTTCAAACATGTAAGTTGATAAATTACCCCTGCCTTTGAACAATCTCCGGTTTTACCATGTGGACAGACTATGCAATCAGTTGATATGCACTGCTTATCGTAAAGTCTATTCCGAACCAACTGTTTCTTAATGTTATCATTAGGAATGCTCACTACGGTAACATCGTTGTGCAGTTGAGCTCGTACCAGACATCATCGTATGTCTGCCGCCATTTCGTCGGAGATGAAGGAAAGACAGAGGGTAAGTTTATCTTCGTGTGCGCTGTGCCGGGTCTCGAAGCGTCTTGATCGGAATCGACGAGCTAGTGTGTACCCGTTGGTACGCGCAATATTGGAAGCTAACAAGAGCGATTCCTGGCGCTCGTTCTCTCCACTACTAACCTCCCGAGCGGTCCTGAACATGTTACCTATAACCGCACGCTTGATGGACGTTGGATGTGCAGATGTTGCATGTACCAGTATGTTCTTAGAATCAGCCTTGCGATACCATTTTACTTTCATCATGCCATTGGACAACTTAATCTGGGTGTTAAGGTAGGGCAGCCAGCCGTCTTTGGGGGTTTCACGTGTTAGCTTGATGTGTTCCGACTGTCGATTGAAGATCTTAAAGCATTCATCCATTTCGGACTGAGTCGAAGTTACAATGCAACAGTCGTCAACATATCTACAGTATAACATAGGTAAGCGCTCTAGTACCGGTTGTTCTATCTTGCTCATGAAACAAATTGCCAAAACAGGCGCAAGTCTTTGGCCCATGGCAAGACCTCGTATTTGAGAAAAGTACTTTCCTGACCATTTAAATATTGTGCAATTCAAACATTCCCTTATTAGCGTAATCGTGCGGTTTATGCTCAGCCCATAGATTTGAACGCTAGATCCACCTAACAACCTGGAAGAAGCGGAAGTATCATTTCACGATACTTACGTAAGTTTCCTTCCTTTTCAATACATGAAGTAAGGTCCTCCTCGCCATACTGACGAGTTCCCGGGAAGACCTTACTTACTATTGCTATTTACCCGTATATGGATTAGGGAACGAAACGGGCAAACAGGACAACATTCTTTTGTTGAGATTTCTTCTTTTTTTCCTTTTTCTCAATAACTTTTGACACTACTAATAGTATTAATCATCATACTTGGCACAGAATGTGGCTTTGACTTTAACCCGAATCGAGTCACAGATCAATCGCGATCCATCCTCGATTCTATTCCAAGGCTGTTCAAATGGAAGACGCCGGCATGCCTACTTTTGCATTGCATTTCAATTTCAGCAAACTGGCTTAGAATAAATTCAAACTTAGGATTGGTACCAGAAAGACACATGTACTATCACTGACAACACACAAGGATGAAAGCGTCGCAGGGGCGATGCCATTCCATGCTTGGAGGGTAGTCTCGTGATAATTTTATGGTACTGAATTGATTATTTTAGTAGATTTTCCTGACAACGATTTCTCAGAGATATTCCATGGGATTCAAGTCGGGACTGCAAGCTGACCAGTGCAGGACTTGGATATCTTGATCTTAGCCACGTCACCATTGAATGGCTCACATAAACTAGCATTGTCCTGTTGGAAGACGTGACTCTCTCAAAGTTGGCCGTTCAAGAAGGTTAGTAAGTCCCATTCGAGAGCTACCTCATATTCTTCAGAATCCAATCAGCACGATACAAAGACAAGGCCTAGCGTGCAGTCGTAGCAGAATGCTCCTCAGACCATTAGACTTCCAAGTTGCGGCTGCTAATATGGATTGGATTCTTGTGTAGAAGCTATTCCCATCGGGACCATCCAGATTGAACTTTTTTCGTCCGAGAACACTAACTTACAGCCTTAATGTTCTTTGATCCTTAAACCTGGGCATGTTTCAGTTGTTGATAGTCTTATACTGTTTTTGTCACACAGGTTGTTGGGTGGACGGTTTATTGAAAATAACCCGACGTTTTGACACAATGTCTTCATCGAAGGCCTGGAAGTGGCGTAACATACTGATATCAGCCCAAGCTCGCCAACCGCAATCTCTCAACTATAGGACGCAGAACCAACCTTCGAATCCACCATTTTAGGCGGAACAAATGCCCGTACCGAAGTCTGCACTCACTGCTGACGTGTGACTGTTACCCTCTTCCCCGATCGATCTGCAGATCCCTTAAAGATACAAGGGTTAATTACCGAACATTAGAGAAATCCAAAGGCTTCTTTGGTTTTTCTCGGCGTAATATTCGTTTCATGCGCAGGGATTGCACCTCAAAACCGTCACCATGATGTTTCGGTGTCCGCTTAGAGCCGATACTAGGCTTTCTCTGTGTTTGCTAGCTAATAATGCGAGTACTAAGCACACGACCAGTTTCTCCAACTCGAATGCTACGACCTTCATGTCAAAGCGCTTCGATCTGAGCTTGTTCTCCAGAAGATACGTGGCATGTCCGAAGTGGTATACATTTCTGGTGCGTACTTATTTCTAGAACACGAAGAGACACGAAATTTTCCTCTAATCAGTCGAATCCTCCGATTTCACGAAGTGACCATGAAACACATATAACATGAAACGGTGCGTAAACATCAAAAAATTCACAGAAAAAACAGCATCTGACTTGCGATTTCAAACATATGGCTCAAATAGTTTTTGAAGAGGTGGATCTGGAGGTTATAATAGAACAATCTCATGCTGTCTGTTTCCCCTGGAAACACAGAGCTTGAGTCTTATAGTTACGAAACGTACAATAGACTTGCACATTGTGAGCGAGTAGTAGATCTGAGCTAAGCAAGGTCGAATGAATGTTAACGGCTTCCCAAAGTCCTTTATATATCCGACACTTACATGATTTTTCGTGTCTATCACGATTAATCTGAAGATGTGGAAAATGTCGTTTCAACGTGTTCTAGAAGCTACATCGGGAAAAAAAGTAAAATACTCTTTGAAAAGAGGAATGGATTGTAACAAAGTCTGACAGTGCCAATTTTTACACATTTTTGACTAGTCTTTAACGCTCTGTATCCACTGAATTTCGGAACTTAGTTCCGTGGTGTGGAGTTTGGAGGAAGTAATTGAGAAGCCCCTATTTACAATCCTTTCTCGTTATCAACATTCATGATTAGACAAGCTTTCGAAACTGATTCCTTTTGGAAAGAGCACGATTTTCGGAGCTTTCGCGGAATTCTGAAGGCGCTCTTCGTCGACTTTGCGGAATCCGAATGGAGACACGACAGAAAATGCTTCAGAACTTCCGTCGTCATTCGGAGGTTCTGCGGAATTTTCGGAAAGATAGCACGATAAAGCTTATTTTGGAAGTTCCGCAGAGCTTCGAGACAAATGGGATGATCTAAGGTAGCAACGTATTGAATGGCACATTTTCTTCCACTTGTGATATATTTTTGCGCGACTTCAGTCATCCATACAAGAAGGTGAAGCAAAATATGAAAATTGTTCGGATGTTTCCTTTCAAAATTATACTTCAGAACACCCTAGTAATGACATCCGTCACGTTGAATTTCGAGCAAAGATCGTGTCAGATGAATATACTCCTATGATTATTTCCAAAACTTCGGAAATTTCATATATTTTCATTTAAAAAAAGAATTTTATTATGCTACCATTGAAGTTGAAACTAGATAGCAGGTGCGTAGCACAGTCAGAGGGCATAGATGCTTGGAAAACATCTCCAAAAACTGAAGTGTGGTTGCTAGTGCTACGCGATGGTAAAACGTTATCTGATATTCATAACCCCTTATTTTATTTATTCGTTATTGCACTTGATGTGCGCTAAAGCAGCTGATGCAGTTGGGAAATAATGAGCTGTGAAGGAAAGACTCAGCAGGCTTGACTGGGAAAACAAAAAAACCTCAGAAAAATGGCAAAAAAAAAGAAAATGAGAGAGAACAAGATGAAAAAAAAGAGTTACCCAGCAAAGGCCATCCCTGGGACGCTAACAAATCGGGTAAGTTTGAGCCTGCACTCAGCCTGCGACTCTCTGGCAAGGGATACACCTGCTTTCCTCCTACTCGCCAAAGGAAGAAAATTAGGACCTTACCAACAGGGTTTCGAGAAGGTAGTAAGTCGTGCATCGCTCCATGTTGGTCGGTTTTGCTTTATTACTGGAGTTACTGCTGGTTTCATAATGAACGGATAACCTCACTTTTTTTTGATTTCAGGAGTTCCACGGATCTTATTCGGAACTTCCGCGGATCCATCTCGAGAGCTACCGAAGATGATCCCGCAGTCTCGAGATGGCTCAGCAGAAGTTAAGAGTGTTTTTGAGTGCGAACATACCTCTCTTTGTTCCATATATCTAGCACTTTTCATTGTCCGTGTTCTATAGTGCTTACCCAAACCCCACTTTTTTCGCGGTTTTTGCATTCTTTTTTTTTTTGAGGAAAGCTTTTTAGCCAGAACTAATTAGTAGTCAGATAGAGCGAGTCTTGGCTACGTAACGGCTAAGACAGGACCTCCCATCTTATTTCTTCAGTTTTTTTTTGGATTTTTTCTCATGAATTCGGATAGGTCTGGTCGTGAGAAATTTCTAGCAATTGTTGTTTCACAAGATGATGGCGCACGTGACCCAAGAGATGTTGTTGTATGTAGATAGATATTTGTTGTGGTCGTTTGTATGGAATCCGGCCTCTCCCATCGCACCCACTCCTCCCATGTTTTACCACAAATCTTCTTCACTACGTGGATAGCCATGTTTGCAGCCGGATGACGTTGCTCTATTTTGGTACACCGTAGCGATTTTTTGCAGGCGCTTCCTTGATATGCCCCCTCTTAATCGGTACCAAACGTGTCAGAAGAAACTTGTTACTCTAAGTACTACACAGAAGAATTTGTTTAATGGCGGCCTCCACTACAGGCCCGTGACTCCAGTTGGCAGTCTTTCGAATTCTTTAAGAATCAAAAATTGAAAAAAAAACTCCACTGGGGTAGCTCAACGCGCTGAACACGAGTATGACATCCGGTTTGCGCAAAATATCAATTTACCGATTTTACTGATTTTTCGCAATTCCTTCTTATGGGTCGGTGAAGACATGTCTACTGGGGTTTCCACTACGCTGAACATGAATGTGACAACTGCATTGAAGGAAAATTTCGAGTCATTGATTATGTCGATTTTCTTGCTTTTCTTGAGTGACGGGTGAAAATATGTCCATTGGAGTTCTTCAACACGATGAACGTGAATATACGTATATGTAGCAGCCAAGCAACTTTACTTTTTTGGCAAGGGTGAGTGAAAAGCGACTTCACGCTGATCACCTAAACAGTTAAATCCGCTCATTTTGAAAAATCCATTGTGTTGAGCAGTTGAATACCGTTAAATAGCATCGTCATCAGCGTCATCGTTAAATAGCCGGGAGAAATAAAACACTCGAGCAAAGTCGGACATACCATCTGCAGTCCGTCTCAAAAACGAAGAGAGTACTCGAGTACTTGTGCCTGTGATCTGCATTTCTCGCCTGCCTCTCCAAATACGGCGCTATTGCTAGCGTTCTCTCTTTCTTTAATTTCTTCAGAGCTATGCTCCTCGGTGGAACATACTATAGCTACAAATAAATTGAAGCAAATACGAGTTTCTGCTGCGGGACTTAAGGGAACAAGCCCTTCCTTTCTAAACAGCGCGAGACCGCCTTCCTGAACCGGGACTTTCACACATACCGTCCCAGCAGACATTGAACAAACACATTTGGTGAGCTAATACTAAAGTGAATAATTTTATAAGGACAACATCACCGGAGCACAGCAAATACAAATGAATAATTATGACGAGATTTGGCACTAAATAAATCAGGAGCTAAACCACAAACCAATCATGATGTTTTCAATTTGGTAACATGAGACTCGCAAAAAGTAGAGGTTCCTAGGGAACAAAAAGGCGAGGATTATTTAATATTTAACAATGTATAAACTGGTAGAAGATTATGTTTCAAGTAAACCTGAGAAGTGAGATGCAGTTCTTGTACAGCGCTTTGGAAAACAAGCTTGCTTGGGAGCAGATATTGAAAATGAGGCGGTTTGAGCATTCACAATATTTTTCCTATTTCTGTCAGACAATTCCACCAAACTGGACAATGCCACAGCCAAAAAAGACAGGCATGTATGAAAATAAAAAAAAAGCTTTGGTGCAGTACTGCGAGTTGCTGTAATTGGGCCACTAACCTGTTGGGTGAAACTGACTGTGGTGCAATTAACACACGAAATGAGATCATGTCAATGACAATCATCTGTACATAGAAAACCAGAATGCATTCCTATTGTTAGGAGAAAGACCGAATAAGCAAAATACCAATTACTTCCCAGAACAAAATATTAAAGAAGTGGGAACGAGTCTCTGAACTGGAGACGAGTTTCCTCGCTTCTGCAATGCTTCCACACCATTCCTTCCCACGAAACGTCTCACTGGTTCGATTCTGGATTGCCACTCGAAGAAATGGAAAGACGCAGATTCTGGAGCAGGTCTTGTCCGAGTCACCGAGTGGTGTTAAGTCGAAGTGAAAGGAGGCATGGTGAATAACCTAAAAATATGTGATGAATGGTGGAAACACAGGGACAATCTCAGCTGTACATCAGCTTTTTCAGTACTAATAGTTTTTTTGTAAGAGCTAGTATTCTCATGGTTTCTATGGTCGGAGAGGTTAAGAACTCAGAAAACCTCTAATTTCGAAATAACTTGTTGAGCAAGTGGCTTGAGCACACCTTTCGAACACCTCAGCTCCGGTACAATCACAGTGATCACCTGAAATATATTTTCAATGAATATTAGAAGAATTGTGTGCCCTCTGAATCAGATCTTATTTTTAGTCCCTCCAGTGCTAAGGTAGCCCTCGTTACGGCCAAATGATGCCCATATATGTGAATGCAAGAGCGCTCGAGGGCACACCAAACAATAATGAGATACACGCAATGAGATCATAAAACGCATAATAACATAAGAGAAGCAGTGAAGGACTACGGTCAGTAAGTTCGAGAATACTTGTGTGGAACTATAGAAAACAGAGATAGAAGAGAAAATCCAGGTCTTGAAAGGAATTCCACTCATTTAAAAAGAAACCGAGAAATACCTTCTTAGTGTCCTTGAACACAGAAGCAACGCCTATGTAGATGTTGTCCTTAGTGAGGAACAAGTCGTCGATGTAGGCGATGCTGTCATTGATTTTTGTTGGATCCTCATGCTGTGATTCCTTCGTTCGGACAATGATTTCCTTGAAAAATGATAATCACAGAAGAGGGCAGTACTCTAAACGCACACCAACTACACTTGAATTACTGTCGCAGCAAATTTGGCGACTTTTTCAATGGAAATTTATTGGGGGAAATATTTGAAGGAAAGCATTGTTATATAGATTATTGCGATTGACAGGAAAGCAAAAGTCGCTGCATTAAGGAATTTTGCATTAAATAATCTCTATCATACATAGAATTCAGCCGAAGATTTTTCAAAGTGTTAGGTGCCATGCATCATGAGCACGTGCGAGTGAAACTACAAATGAACATTAATGACTTTTTTATATAGCGGAGAAGAATGAAAATCTCCTATTAGTACTATTACATCGTTGCTCTACAAGATAATGTGTATCCTGGCTACTTTTCTACGGCCGGGAGAATTCAGTTATCGAGGCTCGCTCGCATGCCCTGTACAGCATGTAACATGGCACTTTGATTGTCTGCGCATCCACACACTTCACTGATATCCCCGATCTAACTCTCGTCTGGTCGTCATGCCTCCCGTTCCAACCTGTCCAAACAGGTGATGGAGAGCATGCAAGGTAGCGTGAAAGATGAGGGCGTCTATACAGGTGATCTCTTACATGTGGTGTCTTGACTTTGAGATATTGGAGAATTCTAGAAGAAAAAAAAAAGAGGAATTACATGCGGAATAGAACAAAAACATAATGAAGGTTTTCGGGCTATACTTACTGGTCCGAATGTTAATGACCTGTTTGCGTTATGCAGTTTTTCTGGATTTCGGCTTCTTTGTATTATTTGTTGTAATGTACTCTTTAATTGTGCCATGCACCAATGCACTGTAAACACAGGGGAAAATAAAATCACGCAAGAGAAGGCAATGCGAAACGCACAAAGGACGCATCACCAGTCACCTTTCATTCAGTTTGTTCACTTATATGACTTCTATACCTTACATTGTAACTGTCTAAGGGATGCCCATGTAGGGCATAAGATAAATAGTAAATAGATAATAAAAGAAAATGAAAGATATCCCGATGTCCAATTCCAGCTTACCTGTTTCGTCTTGAGATCATGTTTGGGTTCTTTCGAGTTTTCGTAGTGCAACTGGTAGTGTATCCGAAAAGCGAACCACGTTCCAGGAGTCAAGCCATCGAAGGAAAACAACTGAAAAATAATGTACCTCAATAAAAAGCAAGACTTGAGGTAATTGTCATTTTATCTAATTTTTTCTACTGTTGTTCCGCTCCTGGATTAGGTCCAGGATTAATTTCCAGACGAGTTTTTTCCAGTGCTGCTTTATTAGCTAGGGGTTTATCTTTTTAATAACAAGTGCTATGACAAAGCCGTATGTTCTGATCGTAGTTTCACAACGGATAGTTTACGGGTAGATCATTACTTTCAGCTTTTTTTTTGTTAGAATGTTAAAATAGGATTTGGATATCTCCCACGTAGCGTGCTAATTCGGCAATTTGGCAAGTTTGTTGCCCATCGGCAATCGTTGACCTCCTACTATGGCTACGAACAAACACAGGACTCGAATGGAGTGGAGAGTTTTATAGCACAATGGATTTTTTGTGCTCGGCGCCGCCACGCATTCAACGAGGACTCCGGACAATTCGCAGCTACATAGCACTGCTATAATGTTCCCCAACAGCGGACGGAACTTCCACCACCACTGAAAGAGAAAGTACTGAGGAAGTGCCTCGAATAGAGTTCGCAACAAGCAGTTCCTGCTCAGACGCACCCCCTTCAACTCGGAAAACGCCGCCAGCATGTCATTGAGGGCATACATGTGTCAATCATCGTAATGGCACTTGTTCTTGGCAAACAATTCCGGGCGCGGCTAACCAAAGCTATCCAAAGAGTCCAGATAACGGTGGTGGCTGGTATACAGGTTCGGTTACACAGCCATATGTGAACATGTAGGTAGCAGTTTGAAGCATTATTAATTATAAGCGTTATTTACTACAAAACAAATCCGGAACAATAAAATTCCTGTTTAGAAAAGACTTAGAGGTTTATCCTCTTCCGTTTCCATCCCAGTCACTGCATGGATCGGACAAAATCTCACTTTCACCCAAACCGGGACGTACAGCTCATTGTAAAGTGAATTCCAGAGACATTCCCATGCCTGTTATTTAGAGAAAAATTGTTTATATAGTTCTAATTAAATTTCCTTGCCTTTTTCTTCAACATCTAAAGGACAACTAATGGAATAAAACACCCGAATAGTTGTTGTTTTTTTGTTCATGGATTTGGTAACCATGGGTCATGCTGGCCCTCATATACACTAGTTGACCAGACGGTGCATCCGCAGGTTATGAAATTGGCAAAATCCACTCTGTTGTCATAAATTTCAAGTCGAGCACAGACTTTATCTATTAAATTTAGTACAAGGAACTCTGGGGACTTCGACGACAGTTCCGAAAGGGAATTTGGACCACTTCTATAGATTCTAATGGTTTCTGACGGATTAATCCACTTGAATCCTATTATGGGGAAAAATTAGAGTTGCATTGTAAGCAAGAGCCAAAAACATACTTCCAAGCTGCCAACGCAACGGATTCCGCAATGCTATTTTAGTGCTACTTTTCTTCCGAAAGTCCATGAATTTTCATTTTTTCCTCGGCGGTCTCATAACTTTTTTTTTGAGGTTCTTGTTCCCCCCACCTCATAAGAGTAGTTTGTTTAGTGATCCCATCCATACCCATCTATCTAAACACCCACAATAGGCTCCCACAGTTGTGTGTGTGTGCTCATTATTGTAATGGCACGCCCGCCACCCCTTCACCAAACAATCGGCATTATCCCCATGGCCCTGCATATAGCCAGCCACCAAATGCCGTAGCAAATCATTTTAGTAGCGCAACGATCATTTGGATGCCGTCGGCAATAAGAGCAACATCCGGTCCTTTAATAAGGACAAATCAACCCTTTAATATGGCGCGCACTGGAGACAATAATCGTATAAGTATCGAGGACGCGGAGCGGAAGAATCGCGAGGAGACACGCACAGCCCCAACCAGCCACATAGTTATAGATGAAGCGTTATTAGTGGGGAATTAGGAACAACAGGGATTTTTAATTGCTGCTGAAGCCCGTAAATAGGAATTCTTCAAAGGAGAGGAAGGAAACCGGAAAAACATATGACAAAGCCGAATGGGAAAAAAATCGCACAGACAGGACACCGACAAGGGAAAATTGTGTTCGTAGGGAAAGGGAGGAAAATGGTTGAAAAACTCCTGAAGGTAAGCGTGAGTAGCCGTTCTGACACAATGAAGTAGGGGCAAATTATAGTAGTAACAGATCCATAAATCGGTTTTTTCTCTGAAATATGTGCATCTCTCGCCATCGCTGCTTGTACATTGCATTGCGTGATGAGAGATAGAGGAACTAGGAAGACTATCGCGTCTCGCTCTTGAACAATCAGGACTCTTACCAGTTCTTTATATAGGAGGAAAAGTAAGAGCAAATGAGAATATGGATCTACAGGAATTGTCTTCGGAAATCGATACTTCGAAAAAAAACGTAAAATAAAAAAAAGTCGGAAATTCGGCCCTACACTCAAAGCATTTTTGGCGTTTCTAGGCAACCCTCAAAATGAAATATTGCTTAACAAATAACTTTAATTATTTCTGCAACAATGGCGCCTATGACAGTGTGCCTGCTGTGGTCGGTGAAGTCATCTCATTTCTGCCCTTCCGATCCAGCTTTTATTCTTCAGAATCTCACAGTCAGTTCCTCAAATAGAATACAGCAAGTTCACCATACAAGGAACATAGCACATGCGAGTGCAAGTTCAGGATATTGCTGAGTCAGGCGGGAACCCCATAGGCACCCGCAAAATTCATAGGCACTTTTTTATGAAGGATAAACTGCATATCAAGGCAAGCAATCAAAGCACTTACTGTAGCTAGTTTATAGTACCAATATCAGTACCTAATAGCAGTCGCTGCTATAAGATAGGATTTGATTACATGACCTGGTTTTCCTACCCCAAACGACTACTAATTACTTACTCTGATAACTATGCCGGGAAGAAAAACACAGCGTGACCGGGATAATACGCAGCGCACAGTGAAAGTAGCAGCACCCACTTGTTGCCATCCTCCCCTCAATTCCTGCCATCCATCCTTACTTGTGAAGGAAGGAAAATTCGAGCAACAAATTTAAAGGAGATGCCGCTAGGTTTTTCACCCGACGACGTGCGTATTAGGTTGATGCAAAAGAAATAGCGCTAAATTTTTCTTTAAAAAATAATTTTGTTTGGATAAAAAATGACATCTTTCACATGGTGACACAACTGCAGAGTAAAGAGAACTCTTTCTAGAAGATGAAGATCTAAACGATATTTACCGCAGTTATCAGTCGTGGAATAATCAAAAACGCTCGCGGAACTCGTTTTCTATGTATTTGTTGAAATTTGAGGGTTTCTCTATAGCATTACATCAATCGAAGTACATATATTACCGGCGGTCTTGTAGTTTTACAGTGAACAAAAGTGACCCGCTTCTTTGGTCCAGCCCTTGTATTTCTGAAGAGGAGGCAAAGTTGTACGAATTTTTGATGTTATGCTGCAAGTGTGCATGCAATTTCAAGGAAAAACAGCAGCTAAGTCGTCGAGCTCCCTTTTTCATGTAGTGAGTGCTTTAGGAAGAAAGCTTTTGGCCTCCGGTGCTCAGTGCTACTCGAAATTGCCCTCCATTCTTGAAGATTTACAACTTTTTTCGTTTCTCAAAAACTTAATAGCCGCCCAGAGAAGTACTGGCCGATTCATAACGCGCGCGTCGACCGCGCAAGCCACCACCGTAATTATGTGCTTGCCACTCTGCACTCTTTTTGAATTCCACACAGCATTCAGGCAGAACTACATTCATGAACCTTTCCAGACGAGCCTTAGTCTGTCAATGAGTCCCTGTACTAAGTTTGTTAATCACCGGAAATCCCTGGAGAAGTCAGGAAGTAGACATAGTGCAGCCAGTGCCCTTGGACTGAAGAGTTCTCACAATCCCTTCCACTTCACCACTTCGAGGCACGGCAATCACCACGCCAGACTATGAAATCAATGGGAAAATTGTAGGTTGCTAGGCGTCAATTTAAAGAGAAAGCCATCTCACTTCGATATGAACTCCTACAATGACAGAGGAGGAAGGAAGAAACAGTGGAATGGACACTCTTTTAACCTTCAACATCTAAGCATGAAGGTTGGGTTTCATTCAATAGGTGCTATATTAGTAATGTATTTGATGAGGACGTCTTGTGCTAAGGAGAGCAGAGATGGAGAAGTATGTAGAGCTAGTAGCAATCTGTGCAAGCGAGAAAGGCCGGATACTGCCAATTCCAGAATCTTCGCTCAGACGACTGGCATACATCCAACTTCATAAAATTTGTGCGAATATACGTCAAGTAAAGCTCTAACTCTGCACCGATGACCAGAACATTTATTAACCACACTTGTGAAATTTTCGAAAACGTTGACAATTCCCCCGCACCACTTCCTTAAAAATTAGAAACAGCCAGCTTTTCGAAAAATGCTTCAACAAATAGATGAAAAAGATGGCGTAATCTTACCTCTGCATCCTTGTCCATATTTTGCAAATGTTCGTTCCGCTCATATCTGGGTATGTGCACTTGGATTGAACTTTTGTGACCTTATTTTTTTTCAACTTCAAGACCCCTGGGTCCCCATTCCACGGAGATCCCAGACTCCTAATTTCCTTCGCATGCGTTCGCACCCCACCCCAACCCCCCAAACACTTGTAAGTACATGTTCAGGTACATATGTACGTAAATAGCTGAAAGAAGTACACTTTTTTGGATGAAAAAGTATATTTTTTCTGCTTTTCCTTCCAGTTTTCTCCTTCAATTTTTGCCTTACAGGAGACTTCAGTAGAATTGAAATGGGATCGGCAACAAAAATTAGCTTCAGGGAAAATCCAGGAGCCGCAGAAAATCGAATAAACAAATCAATTTAACGTCACTAGCAGTATATCCACAAAAGAAGGATTAGTATCATTCTAATGAATAAAAAAAAAACAAGCGCCTAGAGAAGAAGCGAGGGAAAAAAAGAAACGAGAAAAAGAAATGAAAAAAAAGATGTGCGTTCCCGTCAATGGCCATTTCTTATATGACACCACCAAAACTGCAGATTTTTTGACAATCTTGAATGATGGACGTATGGAGAAGTTTGGAGAAAACGCGCTATATTCGCAAAAGCCAAACGCGTGCTCACCTGATCTCTAGTGGATCCCTTTAGCTGCGTCTTACGATATTCAATTAACCGATCCAGATCAAATATCTGTATTGCCATGTCGAAGCTGCTCACATTGTTACCCTTGAAGCAAGCATTAGCTATGGAATTCCGTGAGCTATTGAATAGACTCACCTTGATCATTCGGATCACCAACGAGACGTCAGTCACTGATGTTGGCTCAAATCGCGCAACGGCGTGAATACAGGGGAGTAGGGCATGAATTAATAGGAGAACGTAATTCATTATGGCTTTGCCATTTGTTCTGGAAGGAAAGAATGAATTAAGGAGAAATGGTGGGGGTGGGAATGAATACGCGAAATCACAGGATGGTACGAATGAAAATAAGGATAGAGGAAGGGGAGAAATGCAAAAGTATGTGCAGATAGAAAACAAAAGAACATATGGATAAAATAAACCGTAAGCCTACACACGTACTCGTATGTGGGTAAGGGAATGAAATGGGCAAATGGGCGGCATCCCTTCATGGTTTTCACAAACTTTTCGTATGAAATTTTTTCATAACCTTATTATTTTTATGGATTTATATCTGGGACCGAGTGAAAACGGAACAAATAGATGAATAAATGAATTCAGAACCCGACCAGAAAAATTAGGAGGCCCAAAAAAAGGAAGCCTTACGTTTCGTTTTACCGTTTCATAAGGGTAGTACATACTTACCTCTCTACTTCTGTACTTCTCCTCCTTTCTCGCGAACACAAAATTTCGACTTGTTCAAAATCGAGTTTCCGAATTTGGACATAATACTTCCTTGGGTCCTGAGTAAAGCGTGAGTGGACAAATTCTACACAAACAAAAAGAGAAAGGAGGGAGAATGTCTAGGAAAACGGGATACGAATGCCAAGTTAGCAGAGATATGGACAAATTCCACCATTAACAGACCGTGAAGTTGAACTTTCACCAGTTTCTCGAAAACACATCTGTCGAAGAGGCGGAGCCTATTCAACCTCTTGACGATTATGAGAGAGCACATATGAATGCAGTAGAGTTTTCTCCCAGTAACAGCCTCGCTAACAAGGAGGCGGAACCGCAAAGAAAATGGCAAAGAAGCATAGAAGCAGATGAGCTCACAGACTAATTGGAGGAAGACGTAAATACACACACATTGCTCTCCTCGTAGATGCTGATCACTGCGCTGATAGCAGTTGAGGCGGAAAAAGGAAGGGAATTCGTACAGGGATGGGAAATTCCTCTCAAAAGTACGAAATACGGCAGTGATAAACGAGTAACAACGCCCTGACGGTGACGCCCTCATAAAAGAACGCGCTGAGGCATGAAATTAGACTCATCAGCGGCAGACAAAGTTGTTTGCAGCTACGGGGAGAAGCTCTCATGAGATGCGTAAGCTGGGAGAATTTCCCGTGGAAAACGGGGTATTGTTTTGTCGTTTTCAACGTGCGGCTCTCACTCACTCACCCACTTTACCTGCTACAATCGCCCGCCAGTGGGGAGAGATTTTCTATGAGCGCTACTAATTATGGCCGTAGCACGTAAACACTGACTCCATCTCGACTTCACATTCGGATTCGTTGATTGGGAACACCTTGAGCGCTAAACGAACACGTATACGGCAGTGGAAGAGCTTGGAAATACATTTCATTCTGTTCTTACTTTGACGTATCCTGAAACTTTCAATTAACTCTAAAATAATTGGGAAAGGGAATGCGCAGGATCTAGAACTCGTCAGGAATTTCTAATT
Organism: Ancylostoma caninum; assembly: GCA_037903475.1. Classification (NCBI taxonomy): domain Eukaryota; kingdom Metazoa; phylum Nematoda; class Chromadorea; order Rhabditida; family Ancylostomatidae; genus Ancylostoma; species Ancylostoma caninum. The sequence continues at coordinate 1,870,518 of JBAJFG010000079.1, forward strand.
CACCAGAATAAAACCATTTTCTCAAGCAAAATCCAGAAAATAATAAGGAAATAGAAGGTGTCGCCAACACAATAGACAAGGAACGCTTGCTGATTCCCTGCATCCCAAGCGTTCCAGAGCCCGCCCGCCTCCACACGAGTTCATTAGGAGCATCCAGGGAGGCCAGAGAATGAGTGCACACATCATCCAATAAGCATTAATAGGACTGCAGTGTTTTTTTTTTCAGGAACGCTTCAGGAAATTGAAATAATGTAAACAATAGAAGTGAAATAATTTGTGTTATAAATAGGCAGACATTGAAAGAAAAAGGTGAAATTTTTTCGAAAAAAAAGTGGAAAGAGTGCCTTCGTTTGGCTTGCATATGGGTTTGTCATAGTTTTGTTCCAAGATCAAGATCGCTGCTATTCTAGCCAATAAAAGTAGAACTGTTCGTTTGAATTAATTTCAGTTTCAATACAATTACTCATTCAATGACTAACTTACGAAAGCAAATGTATAAAAAAGGGAAGACCTCACAGAACTTTTTATTTCCTGGGCTGATTGGTCTCTCTCTCTCTCTACATATCTCTACCTTCTGAATATAGTAATTTTTGATTTAATCAAAATCGAATGTCCGAACTTGAAGATATTATTCGATCTTAGGTATAACTACAATTACCTCCAAAGAAAAAAGTAGCAAAGAAAGAAAGTAAGCAGCTAGAAAGAAAGTGAGCAAAGAAAGTAAGCATGGAATTCATCCCAACTGTGGCAAAAAAAAAGAAATTGGGGAAGATCCCAACGAAGCAATAAGGAAATCACCTTTCTACGTATTATCGTTTTTATGGATGAGTTGACCACTACAGAACTAGAGAAGCGGTTAGAGACGGCAACAAAACTCCTCCACTTCTTTCCCACGGCTACCTCCTTCTCTGCAACGTAGAATAATTAGGTTATGTGGGTGGGAAGCGGAAGTAGTCATTGCAAGAAAATATCAATATTACTGGAATCAGTGATAATTTGCCTAACACTATCTAAGATATGCATATGTACATATGTTGAGAACTACTGAGAAAAACATGGAAAATCAATGAAGAATTAGAGGACGGAAGTATTTTTTCGACAACACAAAGTGCACTATGAATATGTCCTTCGGGAATGCTTAAAGCCGGGACAGCTGAAGCAGTAACGTACGTAGATGTGGAAAATCCAGAAAAAATGAAGAAAAATAGAGGCAAGAAGAGTGCATGTAAATGTAGAATGGCTGAATCGACACTGAGAGGGAAGTGGATGTTCAGAGAAGTACATAGCAGTGGCGGACGCAAGGGGAGGGGGGGGGGCCCCCCCCGAGAATGGGTCGCCAAATTTTCGAAATTACTTTACAATACAAATAAAAATCTTGTCTTAGTTTACTTTCAAATGTTTACTTTTATTATTATTCTTAACATGATTTTTATTTATTGTTTATTATTACAATTAATATTTTTATTAATTTTATTTTCCATCTGGGTTCCCAAAGCGGCTGAGACCCCACTTTTTTCCCACGCCCCCCCCCCCCTCCCGCCCACTTTCTGGGTCCGCCACTGATACATAGATATATGTGAAGTGGAATGTCGAGCATGGGTAAAGAAGGATTCAGAGGAAAAAAATGAGGATTTTGTTACTCATTCATCTAACAAAGGTGAACGGCTAGCCGTAGTTAAATGGATGGTAGGCTTCCTTTCTCAGCAGTGAGGATCCTTATGAAAATTGTACAACTTGGTTCTGAAGTTCTACTTAATCCTCGGGATTACCACATAGATACCACAAATTTGAGATTCACCTGTTCAACTTGATAACTCGATATGTATGGAAAATTTGTTTCGTTTATAAGTATTCTTGTGTAAACCAAAAAAAACCTTCAGGTGGTATTTCTGACTAGTAAATATTTCATGTAAGTAAATGAATAATGTATGGCATCATAGAACGGGAAAAAAAATTGAAAAAAGTAGCATTAATACCTCGAAATCCATCCCTCGATCAGCTTTGAGAATCCTCGGCACGATCGTGCACGATTGTGAACGACTTCTGGGTCGCCTGGACAAAGGGTTTGCAGGGTTCCAAACCCGCAACATGCACTGTAGTGCATCGTAAATTTCCCAAGCTTGCGTTGTTTTTTGACGGGATGTTCGGTGTTGAAGGAACTCGTGTCGTCGGGGTGAACAGGCCTATGAAGGTGGACAGCAAGCCCCACCTTCTCAGTGAAATCTCATGTTAACCAGTTTTTCCGTTTTTTGCATTTGAGCCCCATACGAATATGTAAAGTCACGGATGAGCCAGAGGAGAGAGAAATTTTGAGAGCTTGGTTGAGAAACTTGGCTTGCAGGAGCAAAAATCCAGGATGAGTTTTGAAAAAGTTTTTTTTTCAGCACGAGATACCGTTTCGAGAGCACTTATTTCACAACAGTTATAATCCACCTGCTTCTCTAATTCCTGGCTTTGCGTCGATCCTAGCCCTGATTCTATGCTGCACTATGTTTCATCAGCTATTTGCTACGATCCCTTTCTTTTTGTTATCCCCACTGACTCTCCAGTGCTTCATGTATTTTCATGCTTCATTTGCTCTACTCTATCGTGACCCACTTCGAGTCTAGTAGGTGCCGCGTGTGGAGCTTGGCTTGGTTGACGGACCTACTAAGTTGGTATCCGGAGCCCTGATTCACCTCATTGACGGACTTGCGGTGTTGGCGGCCACTGCTCTTCCATGCCATGACATCCACCCATTTTCCACCTACCACCACCCCATTGCGTGTGTGATTCCTTGCTTTGTTTTATCAGCACTGTTTAGCCTATTGTATTATTCTGCGTTTCTTATGGACTGATAATAAAACATCATCATCAAAAAAAAAAAAGAAAAGAAGTTGCAGTAGAAGAACAAGAAAAATCTCGAAAGCTCGCTGTTTCCAGCTGCAGTTCCACTTACAGAGTCAGAGCAGTATGCAGTATTTTTTTTAGTTCTGGAATAGTACGGGTAATATCGATAGTACATATTTCAGGAGGAAAACAGAGAAGCCGAGACCAAGTAGTGAAATGGAACGGTGAGACAGAGAAATTGTGGCAGTACAGACAGAAAGTAATCATATTCTACGAAAAAAGGTTCGGTTGCGCGAAACCCGCAAATTTTTGATTACAATGGAATTTGATAACAATGTTTGCAGCAATTGTCTGCGGCTATTTGCACTCAGCTACTGCTAGCTACGTACTTACAAGCATGACTGCAAGGAAAGGCCCAGTAGCTGAAAAGGTTCATGAGCTCCAATACCAATGAATATTACTATACCCAGACCTTGCCATTTCCTTTTATAATTGTCACTGTGTCATACCAGCTGTCTGAAAATAAAAGTAACGTGAAAGTTCCGTAATAGCTGGCAAGTATAAACATAGTAGGGAGTGGGATCCTGTGGCTTTATCCTGGCTTAAGCAGTAGCAGTAAACCTCGCTCGATTTTGTCATCATTTAGGCAGTAAGCATCAAATCCATGCACACATGTGGTGTTTTCCCCCATGCTATGTATTCCACAACGATACAGACTACTGTTATGAGCAACAAATTCATCCAAGAGCTCACCATTTCGCTGACCAGCATGTAGAAGAAATTCAGTAATTTTTGCTGCCGACTCATAGGTGAAAATCTCGATAAAATGAACAAAATTGAATAAATTGTGTAACCGTTTCAGCACATGCGTGCAGCGCATTGTTATACCCCAGTGGACGTGTTCTAACCTATCAAAGTGTGGGACTAGCAAAAAATCAAAATAATAAACATAAACGACAATCTACTTATCGAGTCGAGGTTCGAATGAATCGACTTTCTAGTCACAGAAAACGACTAATCGAAGAGGCCCGAAAATTGAGTTATTCGGAACACTGACTATTCGAAATCTGCGCAAGATCGAATTGTTCGAAATATGGACTACTCGAAGGGAATCTCATCGAATGTCCACTGCTCACAGGCACATAAAGATTCGCAGTGGATTATGATTACTAATTTTCTTATTAACTCACTAGAAGCACAAAGTGCTACAGAGAAATGGAGAGAGGGGGAAGGACAGAGAGGGATAGAGAGGTATGAAACCTCGTTTTCTTGGATTCGTGTCATTCCAGAAGGACTTAAAGCGTGTTGTTTGCGTGTGGCAAGCAGTCACTAAGTGAGTTCATTAAACGTTTCGTTCGTCGTGCAGCAACACAAGCGGACGAGGACAACCCCCGGCCCTCGTGAATCGCTTCCTGAAATACGGCTTTGCAAGCACAATAATATGTTTTCCTGCTTTATGCCTGGTTTCATCGAAATTCGACGAAATGGAGAAATGAAGCGGCAAGCAGGAAACCCGGCTGGGCGTTAGTGGCTGGGGACCAGTGATCGAGAATCGCCGGGAAGGACTGTGCAAAAGGGAAATATTGTGCGTCGAAACGAGCCTTATGTGGCCCTACTCGACCGAGAACCATTGCGCGAAATGCTAAGTGTCGTGTGAAAAATAGGTATTTAAAAGAAAGGAATTGAGCAATAAACCCAGAGTGACTGGACATCCCACGGGACGTTTCTGGAGTTCCTACTGCCTTTCACCTTTTGTTTTCTCAGCTGCAAGCACAATCACTACAAATTGGAATAGCTAACTTTACTCGAATATGTCGCTACAAAAGGGAAGCAACTACAACAATTTTGCTCTGCCCAATACTACCCACCGAAGCTATTCGCCATTTAACATTCCCAGGGATGTTATAGTCTTATCGGAGAAGTTTATGAGTATGGGAGCAGATAGGTAGCAGTGGCCAGTGCAGAACGAGGGGCCCGTCATCCTGGAACTTCTGAAATGGGTGATAGTAACCTTCCAAAGTGACCTATAGAACATGGTCCCAATCCTCAGAGTGGTGGAAATCACAGTTTTTCAACCCTTCCCCCTCCTCTTTCCCTGGCTCCCCTTCAAGCCCCTCTGCCACTAACAGACATGGGTAGGTAGCTTCCCCTTTGAATTTGCGTAAAAGGCTACTAGAAGCGGCGGGAATTTTTGTGGCCATCCGGGGGGGGGGGGGAATAGAAAGGGTTTGGCAATCCGAACGCTGCAGTAGTTCAGAGACGCTATCGAAATGTTCTTGCCTTTCAGGAACGAACCCCCCGTTTATTTAAAGGACAACTGTTCAACTTTCCCGATTTCTATCCCTGAACACTCATCCTTACCCGAATATAGGATATTTGTGTCGCTGGTCCTTCCATTTCTTACCTGGTCACGAATAGCTATTTTTACACAGTAGGGGGCTCATAAACGTTATGGAGAAAATTAACACGTTTCTATGTTCTCGGATGGAGGAGTTTTCAGCGCAAAAACAGACGAATTTCTTACGATCGATTGCTAGTAGTGAGCGATAGCTAATAGTTGTATAGGTTCAGGAATTCAGCAAATTTTCTGGATGAGCGAGGAGCGTAGTTCACAAGGGAACTTTTATGAATTCCGCACGATAACTAGGAAGGTTCCGGGTGTGGAAAGATTCTATTGATTCTATGCCTTCTCGAATCCGAGCAGTGGTCCTTCACCTCGACAGTGGACTGTGTTCGCAGGATGGATGAGTTTTGGAACAAACCTTTTAGAAGAAATAAAGAGAGCAATAAAACTTTGGATGCAGTATTTATCTTGTCATCTTTTCTAGGCAATAGTTGAGTAGCACTCTAACATCTCATAAATTAGCAAAAACCTCTTCCTAGCTTAAATGGGAAAATGTTAGAAGTAAATAATATAAAACCCTTTGGCATGAAATAATCATTCTATTCAGATGAGAATCTGCAGAAACACCCTCTTACTTATTTTTGTGTTTGAGCTAAAAGAGATCCTAAACAAAAACGGCCACAGGTGAAAATCAATTAGATCCAGATGGATTTTGCTACCAAAAACTTTAATCAGGTTTGGAATACGGCGGCAGATATGCCTAACTAAGCTGGTCTTATTTTGGATCCGATGATATGGAGAAATTCCCAGCGTCTCCAGTATATTCCTTACATATCTTATAATCTATACATATAATTTTCAAAACCTCTGTCCTCTATAACTGCTATCTCTACCACACACTGCTTCAAGTATTTAAGTAGGTGCTGATCAAATCACGATAATATGCTCAGTTTTTCACCTCCGTCCTCTTTGTAACGACGAAAAAACTGCGTTTCATACCAGCATTCGGTATCCCCTCTCCATGTTGGAACTGTTCAACAGTCACTTCTGCGATCACATCCAAACCACATAAGAGCAGTAGAAAATATCTAAATTTACAATCAACTGTAATAGGACATAATTAATATGCCCTAGTTACTGCTCAATTATCCAATTTTTCAGAATCTGCACCTCTCCATTAAAGTAATTAACGCAAAAACGTGACAGCGAACGAGAGATGAGGTGAAACAGCGAAAAGCACGTTGAAGCCAATGTAACCAGACATGACGGAAATCAGTGGATTTTGGTTCAAGGAGCCGTGATTCGACGGCTATTGACAGGAACCATATTAAAATTGCAAGAAAAAAAAAAACGGTGTTAAACGTTTGCGAGACTCTTTTTCCATCTCGTTCCCCTTGCTTCGAAATGGAAGAATTGGCATTAAAACATGAAAAATGTATCTAAAATATGGAAATGATAGAGAACCATGCAAGACACAATAATGGTGGGTAAGAGGGTTGGTTTATTCTCTGCACTGAGGTCTTTTGGAGCAGCAAACATGTGGAGATTCCAAAACTGGCAGATTTGGTGCGGAGTTTGCGGTTTCGACCACAAATACTGAACCTTGAGCCACTTTTGCGTAGGTATCTGAGGAAGAAGAATCAGTTCAAACGGGAGTCTCGCTAAATATCGGGAGGAAAAACTTTTCCACTGACAAAAAACAGGGATATTTTCCGGAAAATTCCATATAAGGAGGGCCACAATTCTATGTCGTGAATGCTTGAAATTGAGTGTCTGCTCATTAACTAGGGGATTAAATAATAGATCATGGTTTGAAATTACTACTAAACATACCACGGTGAACTGCCCCACACAGGGTAATCCAGTGAAAATTCGAGTGGGGAGGAAGTTAAAGAGGGCTACGAAGGGGGAAGAGGAGTGGATATCGAAAGTTGAATCCGACTGATTAAAAAAGAGTACCTAAAAATAATAACGGGGAGAAGAAAGAGGGAATGCAAAATTTTTACCACTTTGTGAAATGATTGTGAAAAACTCGAACATATGGATCTGTTAATTAATCACGTTGCTTCTTATCTACGGCATATCTAGTGTACAACCAATTCGCACTCCAGTAATCACTCCAGTACTCAAAAGGAAAGAGGCTGGAGAAACCTAAATATTATTTTCTCGTTTGTAAAAAAAAATTTATTTACCCCTTGTCAAAATTCAACGTCGCTTCGTCTTAGTATGGGACTCTTAGAATGAATTTCAAAGTGCAAAGTCCTTAAGAACTATTCTATGAATTGAGAACGAGGTGATGTCCTAATGAGTCACTGTTTACTAATTTTCCAACAGGTGATTTCGAATTGTCATAGAAGAACGGAGAGACAGGTGTTTTCGGAGAGCGGTGATCGTTTAGAAACGAATATAAAAGCATGTTCAACAGAAATCTTTTCAAGGAAGTCAGGAGCGAAGGATGAGACATCCTAGAGCCAAAACTGAAAAGATTTCCAGCAAATCCTACTAGCATGAAACATTTGAATACATCTATGGATTAGTCAGGCGGATATGGCCGACGAATTGGCAGCAATCGAGAAGTTGTCGACGTTTTTTCCGAAGATGGATCCAGAAATAGACAAAGGCCGGCCAGCCAGTCGGCCACCTCGAGGGAATGCCTTCGTGGGCATATGCAGCACAAAAAACAGCCACAAATACGAATGCAAAGTCAATAGCGGCGACCGGAAAGAAGCGGACATCCACTGGCCGACGACAGCAAATCCGAAACGGCGTCGTGGCCGGTGTGCGAGAACTCGTCCGCATCCGAGCACGCACGTCCGAGAACCCCCTTTGAGTGAGATATTTATGGCCCTTAAAACGCAAGCACTAGCGCGGACCGGATGACTTCAGGCAGACACCCATAAAACGTGAAAAATTCACTGACTAAGGCGAAATCCTTGCGATAGGGAGTGCGCGGGCCGTGCGGAGGCAGCAGAGAACCAGAAGCCGCAAGAAGCGGATATGTCTTATGGTGGCGGGAAATAACGATTTTTCTAGTTGAGAATATGCACCTCAAATCGTTTCTGAAGGCATGACAGTATAGCTTTATTGAGAAAACAGACAGAATTCACTTATCCCTCAGCAATTTTGACGTCGCTTCGGCTTACCATGGGATTCTTAGAGCCAATTTCGCAGTGCAAAGTTCTTAAGAATTATCTATGAATTGAAAATGAGGTGGAGCCTTAATGAGTCATTGTTTACTAACTTCTCAGCAGGTGATTTTGAGTTGTCCTAGAAGAACGTAGGATCAGGTGTATTCGGAGAGCAGTAGTCATTCACTAGTGATAAGACATGCAAATTTATGCAGAGAACACTTTAAGAAAGTTTGGAAGAATATAGCCAATTCTTTCCAGCATACCTATTTTTTACGCAGTATGAAGCACATATTAAGTACATTTTTTACTTTGTTGTTCTTATCTGATGAAGTATTTTTTTCGGAGATCTAAATACTCGATTTCGAATGGAACTCGGGAGTTCGATCTAGAAAGAGAAAACCTTATAGCCATTTTTCTCTCTCTTCCAGAGCTGTAGGGTACTCTGTTCCCTGAGCACTCGCTTGCGTGACCTAATTTTACTCGAATATTTAATAGAATTCCTGTTCTAACACCTTATCTGCTCCTAAATATATATTTTAAAAAAGAGTGCCAGAGTTTTACGCGAGACCTCTTCAGAAAATTTTGTTCTATTTTCTGGCGGTGGTGCCTTGAAAAAACAGAAATTTCCAAGGACATCCTTCAGAAGTACATAAGACAACATCCACTTGTTTTTCTTTCTCTGCACTTGTTTAATCAATAAAACAAGCCTCAAGGACAGCTAACATAGAAAAAACCAAGCTTCAATCAAAACATTTCCGAATCTGTCAAAGAAATAGGAATAGAGCTAGCGCTTCGAGAGTAGTGCCTAAAGATTGAGCAATTAGAGCAATAATACTATAGAATTCACCATTAAGCAATATATGGGTAGATGAGTGTGGGTAAGAAAGGAAAAATTGCAGAAACAATTGGTATTGATAAATAACAGTTATAATAAAAATGTTATTGGAGTGAGCGAAAACTTTGAACATTGAAGAGAAGAAGGAAGAGAGATAGGGGTGGGGGGGGGGGAGAAGAAACGAAGAGAGAGAGAAAACCATGCAGCCATGGATGGAAGGTAGGAAAAACTGAAGGGTTTCCTGTTCGGTGAATATTTTTCAGAATAAAAATAAATAATAGAATTTCATTTGGAATCGATTATTTGACCGAAACTCTATGCCAGTACATTTCTGCTCCTGGACATACACAGTGCCTCCAGCTAAGCGATTTCGCACGTATCACAAAGCACTAAAAATTAATTTGTACCCATGTTCAATTCAATTTCCAGGAGTTGGTTTGGCCTTTACTTCTGCTATAGTAAATGCACATTGCCCATGATAACAGGTGAATAAGTTGGGAATGTGCGCAAATTTCTTGTCTTGATGAAAGTGCCGAGAAGTCCTCTCCCAAACTATTTCAAACGATTTGATGGCGTATGGCGAGTTATGATGTATTTATTATTATATGAATTGTTAGATATTTCTGTTTTATCTGTTCATAAGATCTTCTTATATAAATCATGGTAGTGCAACAAAATTTTTTTGAGCGCAAGCGTAGGGGGGGGGGGCTAGTTACTTATAAGTTCCTGAAGTTTTCTCCCGCGGCGTAACGTGAAACACCACCACAAGTCTTATAACGATTCCAGAGAATATGTATGTGTCAACTGGTGAGATACACACAATAATTGAATTAGTGAAAATAATCCCGATTGGGTAACTGAACCGAAATTATGGGTGCCAACTAATCTATCGAATTCCCTCTTCTCCACGTCTACAGTGGAAATTCGAATTGGAGACCGCTCCATAGCTCAGGCTCGGCGCTATAAAGCTACCACTTTTTGCCTCTGATAGACTTTTCCTTGTCAAAGAAACAGTTCAAAAGTGCGACGGAGCCAAAATTTAGGTGAGCTGTAATTTGAAGCCAGGCGGAGCAACAACTTCCAAAAGGAGGTTAGAATGTTGTAGCGTAATTCTAAGAACGAATTTATTTTAGCACAAACATCGCTCCCTTTATCATTACAGAAGGTTCAGTGCATTATAGTTAGGCACTCCATGCGAATTTACATTCTGAATTTCTGAGTAGAAAAAGAAAAAAGTTAGAACAGGGATGGCAAAGAGGAAAAGGAAGAGGGGAAGAGGTTAATAAATTATGGAAGCATTTCTGAAGATAGGAGAGAAGTATATGGATCAAACCGCCAACTGAATTCCTGTTGAAAATTTAGCAGGCGGAACAGCAGTCAGAATTCAATTTGGGTCGGTTGTGTAGCACGTCTAGACCCCGCGAAGCAGGATCATTACTACGTAGTAGCTTTATGCTGATTTACTGGATCTCACGCTTTCTGGCAAGTACCATATAATTCGTAGCGAGCCTTAACAGAGAATTATTGTATTAGCTCGTTAGCAACATCGTGGAGCGTGTTAGGAAGTGTAAGAATAGTGAGGAACCGCTTCGCGGGGGACATATCGCGTTTGCGAAACGACGTCAGCGTGGAACTGAGGTGAAATCAGATTGCAACTTTCTTTTGAAATCGAGAGGTCTTTATTTACCTAAAAAAGCAATTTCAAAAATTAAAAGTGCTTCATTAGTGGAAGGAGCATGGGAACGCTTTTTGGAAGCATGGATAGAAACGCGAGTGCAAAAACCAAGACAGCTTGAAAAAAGTCGACAAAGAAAATACTTTAGAGCTACAACAACTCTACCGTAAGCGAAGCCGAGCGATACTGTATGTGCAGTTGTCTTCAGAAACGGAGACTCTTGATAGCTAAGAAGGGCTGAAAAAGAGTATAGAATATGAAAAAATGTGGGAATTCCCATTGAATGGGAATTTATGCGGATTTGCACCGAAAAATCCCTAATCCCAGCATAAAAACGCTAATGACGAGCCGACACGCAAAGTGCACGAAGTCACTGCACCCGAAGTAACAGTAAACAAAGACTCACGACCGGAAATTACCGTAGGCCACGCCAGCTGAGACCACCGCGGCGAAGATGGGAGTTGGACGAGCTGTCGGGGATTAACTAGTAGCGGTGCGGCCGATGTCCGGACATCTATCGGCGGAGTCGTGAGTGGGGGCGTGGCCTACGGCAGATGTCGCTTTACTGGAGTAGCCCCAATCGGCCAATTCCACCACAGATTGAGCGGTCAGGGCAGATTTTGAAGGATTCCGATGACGTCATCCATAGTGGACGCGGCAGTGGTGAAGCGCTCGCGCGGAACGTGTTCTCGGGCCGGCTATAAATCTTGGAGTTGCCCTGAGGGGCGCTTCCGGACCACATAACTGGCAGTTATGAGCAAATTCGCCGGCAAAACACCAGCTGATTCAACGACCAGCTCGGCTACTGGAAATTTTCGTGATTCGTTTTGTTCACGGGTCACAAAATTCAACTCCGAGGGGTGAAGTGGCGAAAATGTCAGAAAACAATCCAAAAACAGGAAAGACTTCGCAACTCAGTAGCCCTTTCGGCTATGTTGGCCACCGCCATGGACATGGGGCAATTATCCGAGGTAGCGGGCATGTTCCCTAACAGGGGAGCAACCTGAGACCTGCCAGGTGACCCTTTTGCAGCACTTGTGCTCCTACTTTTTTTTCGATGCACTTTGAAGTGTATTCAAATAAAAAAAGAGAAAAAAAACTGAAAAACATAATGGAAGAAAGCACCTAACAGCCCTCACCATGTGGTTCCCTTCAGGACCAAACGAGTAGGTAAGTCTGAAGAGGTTTCTTCCTGTACTACTGACGATCAACAACTCCGACGCCTCCAAGGGATTGAATGAATGACATAAAGTGGCACTTCAAGTATTTGCGCCTACGGGACGAGTGTCAGTTGTCCGCGTCGTCGCATGACGCTGGATAGATGACGGCTCGTGTTTGCACTTACAAATTGTAGTCATTCATACCCATGAGTTGAAACCACAACATGCTCATTACCATAGTGATCCAAAGAAAAAGGAGCTTTTGACAATGTATTACCTGACGCATATCTTATTGCTTCACTAGGGAGAGTTTTTAAATTCAAAGTAGGACCTGCTTTAGTAGGAGTGGTCAGGGTAGAATTTTCAAAGGAGCTGTTTATTGAACCCATGCAGGTACTTGGGACCAAATGAAAATCGAGTAACATAACTAGTTTACTTATAAATTCAGAATCCGATCCAGGGATAATCGGATGTTGAAAGAAGCGAAAACCCTATATCCCCTGTCATTCCTTACGAGTTGTGCCTCTCTGCCGTAGTCTGGAATTTCAAAGTTTCCAAAGTCGAATGCTCGAACTCGAATACTTCTAATGGATTATTCAGTCCCAAATATATTATTATACATACATAGCTGTAGTTTGGTTATTCACTCTGTAAAGCTCTCCTATACATCATTCTTGGTCTACTGGCACAAATCACAAATTCTTTGGCCCCCAAACAATGGGTCATGGTTTTGATTATTGCGGAACATTTTTTTGTACATCACTGGAATTAGCGTGTCAATTATATAGGTCCAGCATATTTAAATACGTATGTTGCAGTGGCGGACGCAGGGGGGGGGAGGGGGCGCAAATTTTTGGAATTACTTTACAACACATATGAAAAGCTTGTATTAGTTTATTTTTGTTTATTATTACTATTTGATATAATTTTTAACAAATATTTATTATTACAATTTTATTTTTTATTACAACTAAGGTTCTTATTAATTTTATTTTTCGTCTGGCTTCCCAAAACGGCGGAGACCCACATTTTTCCCACGCCCCCCCCCTCCCGCCCAATTTTTGCGTCTGCCACTGCTACATACATATGTTGTTGTATTGTGTTATGTGTATCATAAAATCAATATCAGATGAAGTTTTGTCATCATGCAAAAATCCGGGCAACTTGTGTCTAAAACATCGGAAATCACATTTTCAGTTGTCGCCTTTGTTGTTCGCAGAACACTACCCATTCATACCTCTGCATATCTAACCATTTTCGCTGCATGCTTCGAAAGCGTCAAACTGCTGCAGCTCCCTCTAAAATAGCTCCCCTTAAGTACTCCAAATAAGGTAAGCAGACTAAGGGCATGTCTACTGTGCAAGCGCATGTATTTGTGTAATCCTCGAAATGGAGCTCTCTTTCTAGACGGACGTAATAGATAAGCTTGGGAAAATCACAAGAAAGAGGGTTAAAACAAGTGGTTCTATTCGCCTCTGAGTTGTCCTCTCGGAGGTTCCTCAGTAGAGAGAAGGACCGATCAAGATGGTCAAAGATTTGCCCATTTTAGAAGTAGACAAGAGAGAAACGACGAAGTTTCTACCATAATCAGACAACCCACAGTGTTTCCCTTCTGAAAATTGAAATGGACATATTATAGAATAGAAGCAGGGGTGGGCGGACTTTGGTTTCGAGAGTTCCCAAGTTTCTGGATTCTGGCGTCATGCAAGCTTCTATCTTCTGGATTTCTGCAGGATTGGCATTATCTGAGTTATGGCACCTCATATTTACATGCTGTTTTTATCCCTTCGAACTTCTCATACTTTGAACTTCTCGCAACTTACGACCTCCCGATTCCCAGTCTTTTACGCAATAATTCCGCTCATCCGTATTTTTAACTACTGAACCCTCTGGTGATTTTGCCTTTGGCTTCGCTTTTTGGTGGGTGATACGGACTTTGGCCCTCCACGAATGCCATCCTTCACTAAAACCCCATGGTGCAGCTCACATGAACATCGTAAAAGCAGAGTTAGCCTCAAATGACAAGTGTCGGCGGTAAGCGCCATGGCATTCCAACGAAATTAAGTCAGCCACGCAATTTCTTTGACAGCTGCTTCGCAGCTTTCAAGATTAACTCAGCCTTCCACGCACATCTTCCAAATATGAAAACCCTCCAGAGTTCAGAAGCGCAATTTCCCAAAAGTGGACAGATTTCAAGTGGAGAATGAAAAACAATGTTAGTTCTTGGTCGATGGGCGGTGACTACGAGGATTTCGTGTGTGGGCGTGACGTGCGGCTTCAGAACCACGTCGCCCATCGGCGCCGTGGATTCGAACAAAAGGACAAAGCCACTACTCTCCAGCATCGACCACGCTGGCCACAGGGAGCTGCTAATTTCAGTGGAAAAATTGGCCGCCGACCAACTGACTTCCGCATGAGGGCGGCAGTTGAGCGCGGCTAAGAATAGCACTAACAATGACGTACTAAAATAGTAAGTACGCAGCAGTGAGGGGTTACCCTGGAGCCGGCCAGCGCAAGCTTCAAAGATGCCGCTAAGTTTGAACAGTGCTCAAGCGTTACGTCCGGACAAATATTGCGTAATTAGAGACGTTGCTTGAAGGCCACAAAGAGGGCGAAGGACAGCAGGAAAGAGAACAGTTGTTTTCTATTGCAATGCGTTTTATTTGAATTTGAAATTAACCCACCCTCTCCCCTCTTTTCGAGTAATACTCCACCCATCCAGACACGATTTTGGCCTTTTTTGAAGTGATGGGATTGGGAAAATTCACATACACCCGGAACATATTACCTCGTACTTATTAGCTCTGTTAGATAGATTCGAATCTGAAAATTCTATTTCGAATAAGTTGAAAAGGAAGTTTGGATGAGGGAATGCAATTTGCACATACAACTCTGGAATGAATATAATATGAGCTGTATTCATTCTTCACGAATATTCGGTTTTTCTTAATCAAATCCTAAACTTTTGATTAGATTAATCAATTATTTGGTTTCTATGCGGTACTCAGTATAATATGTTGACATAATCGTTGTTAGAGTTGAAGGTTGTAGGGAGTTTTTTGAGAAAGTACCACTTCGTTTCTCCTTTTCAGACATTTCTTTCCTAGTTCTTATGGTATTTGTGCTGTAACAAGCAGAGAAAAAAGTCAAGAAAAGTGAATGTCTGTTAAAGGAAAAGCTGGATAAAATCGGATCTTTCCGAGAGGAAATAATGAAGTGGCACCATTTACTCTCATCGTTTATTCTAGTGTTTACGCTGAAAACGCTCTCATCGTTCGTTTGGAACAGAGGAAAAATAGGTCAATAAATAGTGGCAGAAGAGAACAACTAGTGGAAGAGCCCTCTGTAAAACTATGGGGTAACCTTGTGAAATGTGCAGGGCTTCCACAAGGATCAATGCGTTTATCTACGAGGCCACCTGTTTCAATTCTTATGATTTTGTTGATGATATTTATCGTTCTGGCGTACTTTTGAGTTGTTTTTCTTCATCGTTCCAATGAATGTACATGAGAAATTACGTAACCAGGACAATGAAGTTCAAAATCCGCAAAAGGAGATCAAAAACAGCTGATCACAAATGTTTCTGGAATAAGGGCCGACTGTTAGTTTTCAAGCTTCCATAGCCAAAATGAATTCTATTCACGTATGATTGTTTGGAGGAACAGAGGGGGCACCGTGATTTGCTACAACTCATCTTTGTTATCCCAGGTTTCTCTCTATAGAAGGTATTGTATTTCACAAATGCGACGTGTTGACCTAATGACTGACCGTTGTGTGGACGTCGGCACAGCGATATCCGGGCACAAATACGGTAAGTGACATGAGACAATGGGCCACATAAGGAGATTAGCACACAAAACGATGGAGCCACGGTGGAAGTGGCTCGTTGATTCGAACACTCGGCACGAGGTCGTGTGACACCTTAGCTGATCGAGGGGAACGTGGAATTTATATTTTCTTTAACATAGGATAGTTTTAGGGAACCATTTATTTTCCTATACCCTTCGAGGAGGCACGAAATCGAGGAGGAAAAATCATTACGTTTCACCTGTCTATTTATTTATTCAACTGAACCCAAAAGGGCACTCAAACAATCTTAATCAAACACAAACAAAACATGGTCCCACATTTGACAGATCTTCAGACTATATTTCTCCTTACTGATGATAAAGTCCTCAATTAAAATGCATGTCTCATACACCGAGCTACTATGTATGTATCCGCTTTGGAACATTTTTAGCCACCTTTTTTCCATCTACCGCTTTAAAATTCGATTTAAGACATTTTTGACGATGTTCCTGGCCACCTTTCTTGCACCAAACCTCCAGTTTTCTTGCCAAAACCTTAGCTGGGGATGTTATCATGTAAACTGGCCACGTTTGCGCTCATTCGGTGACGTAAACAATAAATACAATAATTTTCAATTCAATCTGTCACACAACTCGAAAATCCGAGAGCGTACTAAAAAAAAGAAAACAAATTTTCAATTTTTTAGCAGCCACTTCTGGAATATTCCCGTGCGAAAATGCTTCTCCTTGAAGCTAATTATTTAGTTATGTATAACAACTGGTAATTGTTATTCCGTCACAGCCCAATTCCGGAAATAGTAAAACAAAAAAATATAGGAATACCACGAATGCTTTAAAAGAGAAATGGAACTGCAACGTAGGTAAAATAAGGCTAACGGCGAGTTCTGAAACAAGTCATCAGCAGAAAAGCAGAAACCTAAATCATTTATGATTTCACCCATATCCATCGTAGATTACAGGTTCTAATCACATATTAGCTTTCATGCAGGCGTGTCTGGCATGCAAAGGGCAAGAAAAGTCGGGGATTCGAAGGGAAGAATAACGGAAGAGTGGAAACCCGCGGGGATAGATCGCTGTGCTTAGAGACTAGAAAAGAAATGGAGTTTACGAGAGAGTACTACGACAAAATTTTATGATTCAGGACGCATTAAACTTCGGAAGGTGACAAAATTCGGGGTATTTGAAAATTAAACTCTCCTTCCTCTCAATTTCATATAATATTTCAGTTAGATGCGAAACCTGCACAGAGTTTCTTTGCAAGGTTTCTACACAACTTCAGGAATTCTATATTTTTGCAGTATTTGAGAAAGTACAAACTAGAAGGGGAACGAAGAAAAAAACCAATGAAGAAGTGCACCGGAGAGCGCGCGGCCTCGGATAAGTCAACGATGCGTCTTGAGAATTTCCGGGCGGGCCACGACGTGCTATCCAAAGAAGTACGCACTGGTTATTTATTCCGGCCACGTCTGAGACAAGAAGATTAATGGATTCTTTGGTTGCAAATTAGGAACGAGAAAAACTAAAAGGTACATTTTCTACGTCTATGAGCATGTGCGTAAGATAATTCTGGCATAGTTTCCTTAGATCCAAACATACATACATATTAGTCAATGAAATGCTCGATAAAACCTCTAATAACCAAAAAAGTATGCTAGGATTCGTAAATGCACAACCGATGGAAAACCCGGTTAGCCTTAACTTTCACGTTCAGTGTGTCCTAATATTACATAGTCTGTGGGATACCCTGTCACACTAACAATCGTTGGCTCGCTAGGATAACGCTTCATGAAAACCAGCTCTTAAGATTTCCAAAGGGACACCATGAAATTGAGTAGAAATAGAAGTAAAACATTCAAAGTGTAGTTCTGCATTTCTATATGAAAGGAGAACATTTCCTCATTTACTCTGAAGAACCAGGGACCGTAGAATTCAAGAACTCGAATCCTAACGGGTTTTTCACTGTCGACACACCTATCAACCAATGAAACGAAATTTATATATTATATATTTATTACATGAGGTATAACACTCATGAGAAGGGGCACTGACCCCAATATAACGACAAATAACATCATAAAGCGTGAGAAAATGAACAGATAAAACAAACAAACATTAAAGCAAGGAAAACGAGATAAGTCTGGACTGAGCACCATCTAAGCATCCAGGTGAGTATCCACGATATTAGAGAACGACCTATGTTTGTTTGGTAGTGACTTCCTATTATGTAGCCTGAAATATTTCCTACCTGCATGGTTTGTGAAAAAGTGATACCTGCAGTTAAGTTTGGCTCGCATCACAAAGTATTTGAAGGAGTTACTCCTAGTGCGAGACGTTCTTGACGAACAAAACTCCTCAGGTCTAAGTTTGCAAAGTTCGTTATATTTCACAACAGCTTGTATTTTTTTCTCTTTTTTAGCTTTTCCTCACTCAGATATTAAGTGTTCATCATCCCTAGTTGTTTATGAAGTATATTATTCATCTGTATTGAACCATGTAAAAGTGAAATAATGACTTATAATGAATTATCAGCAAAAATTACTGCGAACAACGCGCTGGGCAAAACAGGAAATATTGCTCATTCACTACCGACTAATATTTTCAATTTTCGCTTCTAAAACAGATTATGTCGTACATCGAAAACAAAAAAAAACACAACATATGTTCGGCGGCTCACTTCAATAGCTGTTCAGCCGGATTAGGCAGACAATAAGAGAACAACGCCGACAACAAGGTCCTGCAATCAACCACTATAAGGCAGCTGGAATTATCGCCACATCGTCATCCCATACCAGCGGAAGACGCGACAGGAGGCAAAAAGCTTTTTCAAATGAGTTTCTGAGGGCATACATATTTGGCTCAGGTCCTGTGGAAATCCTGCACCAGAGGTTTCACTCTAAATTCCGAGAAAAACCCTTTGGAATGAGACAGGAAAAGGCAAGGCTCTGTCCTCACCTTGGCTGAAGGGTAGAAGCAAAGCACGCGACACATGAAGCTCAAGGTAGGAGTGCCTAATTCACGCCTTTGCACTAGAATTTCCCAAAAAAATGGCGCATCTTGGCTATGTTCACCATCTACGCGCACATCCACGGCAAATCCTGGTACTCTCCAGCATTTGCCCGCTGATGTAAAATCACCAAAGCTCTATCCGAAATGAATTCTACAACGTCGCAAGCTGCAAAAACAATGCCTGAACAAATAAAATGTCGAGTCGTGTAGTGAACTATGTGGAACAACAATAGCCGACAAAATGAACTTCCCGAATATCGCGGGAATTGCAAAATTGCATCGAAACAGCAAACGGTAGTAAAAAGCCTCAGGTGGAAACAATCCAAAAAGTACTCGGGTGGAATTCAAGATCGACGGAGAATACTAGAATTTCATCGGGTGAATTTAAGGACCTTTCCAGAAAAGTGTGAATCGAGGCGCAATTTCAGCACTGTTCTCATAAAATCTGGGAAATACTGTTACATCACTTGCAGGAGGCAAGCAGAGTTCGAGCAGGTTTTTCCTGGTGTTTCGCCGAAGCCGAGGAAAACACATAGACAGTAACCGAATTCTGCCTACTTTTCCCATTTAATGTAACCGAAGAGACGAGCCGAAGTGAAATCTCTGGATATTCAAAGAAATCGATATTTATTAGTTTATTCATTTGTACGTGGAGTATGCCGCGCTAGGTGATATACTCTTTGATTTGATGAATTCTTTTAACAAATTTCAAGGATAGAGTGTGGCGCAAAGAACGCGAGGACAACCAATAATTACTCATTGCGGTAAAATACGAGGAATCTAGTAATAGTCAACAATGCATGGATCGCAAACTAGTAAGAGAGGAATCTCATGGTTCGAGATTTGAAGTTCATTATGAAATGATACACGTAAGGTACATACATGAAATGTCACGTACATAACTTACAAAAAATCACTATTCATCACGTTTTACGGATACACACGACTGCACAGGAAAAATGTAAGATGAAATGTAAAAAGTAGTGTACCTTGAAACCTTGCCCAGCATGTATTAGAATATGTAACTCCGAAGAAAACTAATCTTATCGTCCCACCTTTTTTTACACCATTGATGATCGCTCTCTTTCCTGCGCATCCCTACAGGACCCCGAGCTCGACCACTTATGTATCACGACAAATTCATATTCTGATATCTATGTATTGTATAAATCAAAATTATACACACTTCTCATTGGACTAGCACTGTAGAAAATCTAGGAGAGTAGTGATGAGAGAGAACCATGCGAATTATGGCAAGCAATGGAAAAGTATCCGCTACTTCGACGATAATAATAAGAAAAACGTGGACGTGGTTGTAGATGGCTCCTATAGCATTCTCGACGGATCCATTTACAGAAATAAACGATTTCCTTCTCCATACGTGCTCTTTCGTGCCATTCCGAGTGAATAAGCGCTAAGCCGTCATCACCAAAAATCTCTCCCCCCACCCCTCCTCTGTTAGCTATGCTGAATACAGGTCTGTAGTGTACCTGTACCTGCCTTTATGTAGCACAACCAAATGGGATACATATACACATAGTAATTCTAAAAATGAAGCTTCTCAAACTGGACCTAGATCCTTTTATTCCTAAATTGAGCATGGCGAACTTTGCAGAGAATGAGCACTACAGCAGGCTTCCACTCTTTCGCGGCAGTGACTACGAACCTCTGCATTTGACAGGTTGTCGACTGAAAATTAGAGCTATCTCCCCATAGCAGTTAATTTACTCTGCCCTTCCACACTAGTTGCAAAGTAACAACTATTTCTTGTAAAAACCTTTATTTTGCTGAAAAATTCGAAGACATGGAGCTCTTGCTTATGGAGAAGTGGAGGTTCGCAACGGCGAACTCCTAGTAACTGCCATAATTTATGAGGCCATGAAGAGGGTCCCGGAGCGGATATAATGTGGCTTTATTACATGTGCCTCGAAAATAACATGACTATCAAGAAGATGGGAGTATTCCTTCAATGACGACAGGGAATGTAAACGAATTGGAGTAGAGGAAGGTGTAGAAATATTCTGGATCGAAGCGTAGAAAAACGGGAGCGATGCCTACTATACCCCAGCAAACTTGCACTATGAATGACTGGCAAAATCCTTGAAAGTAATCCATAAGAAAGGCGTTAGCTCCGATCAAGCTCAAGCTTAGCCCTGCACCTTCAATAAATTGCCAAATAAGTTCGTGTGTTTTTTAAATCGTTTATTTTTCTCCGGTTTTCATTGTTCTACCAGTAGTGTTCATTCATTTGTCGGTTCACAATGTTGTCAGGGCACACCTTATGGTGTGAATGAATAAATAAATAAATTTGAAACTAGTCGTGCTCCTCTACAAGGTGTCCATAACAGATACCTCATTGGTCAACATAGTTTCGTCCGCACTGAGGCCATTAGAAATGGATATTCCAGAGTGCAAAAAAAAATTCGGCCTCGTCACCTGCGTTATTTTGTTTCCGTCGAGGTCGAAAAGCGATTGATGCGGCTGTAACGTTGGAGCACGTTAGGGCCGACAATACCGCAAAAGGTTAATGCAGGCTGCACCTGACAGCCACACCAAAAACCGGGTGGGCGGAGCTTAACCGCAGTGGGCGGAACCCACTCACAGTGGGAGAGTTACTCTAGTGTTTCCTCATCCATATCCACTGTCCACAACGACCACAGACCCCTTGTCCCTCATAAAACTTCAAAATTTAACAAAAAAAAAACGCATAAATTTATTTAGCAAACTATAACATGTGTTCATATAGACGCAAAAGTCTTATCGTCTTGGAGGCTTTGGCAATGGTGATAGAGGATATGTCGAGACCTGAGCAAAACATCGCAAATTTTATGACAATGTTTCAAATGACAGTGGAAATTTCTTCTGTTTGGCTTTGCGCTTCCTATTTAGCTTAATTCCTTGTCATGCGGAAGTAATAGTAAGTGGTGAAACAGGTGAAACACATTAAACAGACCGATCCTCAGAAGAACATAATGCAAAACCTGTGCAGCTGCAGCGGCAAGCGTTCCATTAATAAGACGAGTTATGCGAGAACGAGATACTAGTTATTTATGCGCACTCTCTGGTGGTGTTAAATATGTATGTAGGCGTTCTTGGCGATGTGTGGTCGTCTGTATAGCAGGGTATGTCTAACAGGGAAGAGCGGATTGTACCCATCCGGTTATCCGTTTTGCCGTTATCCGTAGGTTTTGGCCTGTCCGTTATTCGCACCGTTGTCCGGGTCGTAGAAAATCTCGCACCCGCTCATCCCTGATGTATAATTACTACTCTAACTGATGTATAGGTACTGCAGCGGTTGGAGAGTATCATTAGCCAAAACGAAATCTTCAGACAAGGTGTACATACATAATTATTAGTACAGCACATATCATATATGTACATAATCATGAACAATTATCTTTTTTTATCGTGTTCGTTGTGAATCCCAGTTAACTACATCTATACGAAGAGAACGTAGTTTTTAGAAATGCACCATCGAACAGCGAAACATTGTGACTGCTCGTCTGCCAAGCAGAAAATCTTATTATTACATGCTACCCTCAATGTTAATAAAATCATAAACTATTAGTGTTATAACCAACTTAACTCTGAGCGTGTACATTCATTCACCACTCGTCTTCTTGCAGGTTAACCCATACCTCTCAATTATGCATTCTTGTTTTCATGACAGGTATTCACCTCGTTTGTGTGAGTCCTCGCGCTTCACTAATTCAGAATGGCACAGGCCACGACCAGGTTCAAAAAGACCCGAGTTATGCACCCTCACGCAATTTTGCACAACAGGGAAAAAGAGTGCAGCAGACGGGGGGAAACTAAAGCTTTCATGGTCTGAGTGAAAATATGCATGTATGGTCTGGTAGCTTACCGCCAACGCCGCGCGCGCTGCAGCCGTAACTGCAGACAAAGTCATAGATGCACTCTCTAAAGCTGCAGTTATAGTGCGTCGGAGTCCGATCCGGTCGGATAGCAAAAAATACGTGACTCCGACGCACTATAACTACAGCTTTAGAGAGCGCAGCTATGACTTTGTTTGCAGTTACGGCTGCGGCACGGCGTTGGCCAGCTGATCAGTGGTTCGATGGATGGGAGGACGTCGCAGGATCCGTCTTTCAGGAGGTGTCACTAAGCTATAGCAGGAGGAGATCAAAATGGAAAAAATTATGCAGATGTGAATACATTCGAATTCACAGAAGAAAGTGCAAAAGTTAGATCGAAGAAGCTCCCCAGCTAGTCAACACCATGTCGCAGCCGTAATTGTAGACCTAAAACTTGAATGAAACCTACTAAGAAATCATTGAAAAATAGTTCGAATTTCCGGTTCGCACAATAATCCCTCAAAGTCACAGAGGTACTCCCTATGATGTCACGCTTTTCTCATGGGTGCAATAATTAACAGTTTTCTACATGCCATATTGTAGAAACGGTTCAGCTTTTTTGCTTTTTTTTTTCTTCTAACCTGTCGTCAAATGGCATTAAGGACACACAAACACTATGAAACGAGGATAAATCATGAAAGTAAAGGGAGAATGTAGGATAAGGATACCATTTCTTCCAATCGTTTCTCGTCAACCTAGTATTATACTATAGAAAGAGGAGGAAAAGGGAATAGGAGAACAACAAAAAAAAACAGAACAAAACTGTAGACATTAAAAAAGATGTGCTTTAAAGAAATACAATGGGAACAAAATCATCACGTGATGGAATTCACAGCAGTACCAGAATCTATTCGTGGTTACATAAGAAATACTATATGTATGTCAGACCTAATAACACCTGGCAAAATGAGCTAGTTCCGTTATTGCAAGGAGCAAAAAAGTGCTTAATCAAAGTAAGCAAAACAAGGCTGACGCCCTCGGCAACATGTTGTCGAGAGAAATTTTTAAAAAAACGAATAAAAAATGAGTTGAATTACGAGAAATAGAGAGAAACAGGATGTACATAGGTCACAGCGAAACATAGCGCGGTTTACAAAATCGTCGACACGTAGGATTTCGGAACCAGATAGTAGCATAGTTTCGCCTGACATCGTGACAGGTATGAATATTAACGAGAGGTCGATGCATTCTCAACACGCAGCATGTGCGAAGATGTTGAAAGGTGTAGTGAGAAAAAGCGTGGCGATGTGAAGTGCAAATTGCCACCTAGGCAACAGAATTTTACGTGAGAACTGATTCAAGATGGAGAGTCCGTCACGACTTTATAAAGTCGAGCTGCACCTACTCTGTTTCCTGCGACCGACTTGTGATTGCGGGATGTATGTACGTGCAAAATAGTACTCGAGAATGGGGCTAACGATATTAGTTACCTAGGTAGTAGTGCGTCAAAAACATGTAGGATTGAATCAACGCTACTTTGTACATTTTTAGAATTTACTCTTCGAGTACTTGGTGGATATAAATCAGTGCAGGCGTGGGCGTAACATATCATGTTTTTGCTTCAAAAGAAGCACAATCGGAACAAAAAAAAGGAAAACTATGATTGTATAGAAATCCCATAGTGCAGTAAACTAGCAGACGAAAAGTAAAATTAGTCTCTTGAGAAGAATGTATCGAAAGCTAATAGCATATGTTTTCAATATGTTTTCATTCATAGACGAATACTTGAGGATGGACGTCTTTTTTTAGGAGAAATCGTTACACTCCATCTACTCAGAGATTCCGGTACGGCAAACACAGGCCGAACACGTTTCAACAGCAGTTACACCGCGAGTTGAAAGCTTATTTTATCGCCCCACGAGCTGCGTTCGCCCCAGAGAGGCAGTGTTCGGGGCGATGAACTGGTTTGCATGTCTCAAACCTAGGATCACAGCTCAAGCTGGCAGCAGGGCTCTGTTCCTACTACAAACTTGGGTAAATGGATGCTTACCCATCATCCAAAAATAGACCCCAACGCGTGCGCGCTCGCCGCGATAGTGCTTGGTGGACGCAACGGTCCTGCATTGGACTCCCCAGACCCGCGTCGCACTCGCACGCAACCTGTCTGACCGATTTCTGCACTGGGCCACGGTATTACCCAGGCCTCTGCCAGCCTGACAAGTCTCGCATGGCTCGCCTAGCGTCCGCAGAAGCGGAGACACGACTAAGCTCTGGTGCTCAACTACCGGCTTATATACGCCTCCCAAGGGGCGGGTCGCCACGTGGCAAGGAGTAGGTAGAGCGCAGGATATGAGGGGCAGAACGCAGGTTGAACGACGCTACAGTCAATCGGGCAGCAACTAACCCCTCAACGCAGCCGAGACACTGGTTTGCTGCCCTCAGCAGTCGGAATGCAGCAGTTCTCCCTCTTGCAGCAATGTCTGCCTTCCATTTCCTGGGAGTGTGACTTGGCATTATCCAGTAATCTGAGTAGGTACATATTCTTCCCAACAAGGTCTTGCGTAGTAAACTCCTCTATTCCTGATGGAAACTACAGCTCTAAACTGCTCCGAGAGCTTTTGTATTATAATGCACATGTTGTGAGGCATTAAATCGCTCTTCAAAAAGAGTCCATTGCTTCAACACAAAGACTCACTATTTCTTCTTAGCTGCCGAATGACAACTTTAGTATAAGACTTCGACGAGCTTCGACGAACTCGAAGAGAAAAAAGATAGGCTTCACTCAGCGTGTTCCATGAATCATCCATGGGTAATAGACGCTATGATGTACAACTGCTTTTATAGAGTGTCGTGAACCGAGAGGAAAAACCCACTTGGCATGGCTGAGTGGAAAGGCGTACGGAGTGAGTACAGAATGGAACGTTGGAGGGAGGGGGTACACTGGGGCTCCATGCAGTTTTCGTAAGAATCTCAGGATTGCTTCCGACTTAAGCCATTATCGCGATTCATCCAACAAAAAGCGAGGAATTTGAGGGAATCAAGGTTGAGTCACGTGAGTAGGTTCGAACATTCAATTATCACGTTGGTGCATAATTAATGCTGCTTTTTTCACGAGTTCTTCTCCCGTTGAAGAATAACGTTTCCAGGTGGCTCTTTCACGGAAACGATCCCCTTTTTACACTTCACTAAAGTGCTGTCAAACGTACAGTCTATTCGAAACGACGAGTCCCCTCAGTCGGCGGGAAACCTCTTGGCGCCGTACGTCGAGTTGGTCAGCTGTTGCCATCAATGCCGCCACGCTTAATCGGCAAAAAGGTGGGTTTTCTTTGTTTTCATCTATTGTTGTAGTTTCTTTTTTGAATACATCAGCATATATCAGGCCGTTGCTTGTCTGAGGCTGTTTTGCACGTTTCTTTTTTTTATTTGAATGTGTTTTCTCTGCGGCCATAGTAGAAACTACAGGGTGGGTGGTCCTAAATGTCAACAATTGAGAAATTTGCGTACGTAGGGTGTACTAGAAGATAGTTCAACAAGACACCTTCGGAATCTGCTGAAGTTAAAGAATTTTTTCTATAGTCAAGCTTGTGCAGAAATGCAGAATTCTCCCTACTCCTTTATGCACATGTCTTAGGTCGTTCTTCAAGCTCTAGCTTTCTTTTTGTGAGATTTTTAATTCCCGTCCACTCTGTGGATCCGGACTTGGATTTCTACCCGTCTGCTATGTGGATCTGCGAAAATATGTGGGTGCAGACGAATATTTAGAGTAATGCAGGAAGACAAGCGATAATTAAAGGAATTTCAGGTGGTAGACGGGAGTCAAGTTATACAAGGTATTTCGCATATTATTGCAGAAGTGCGAAATGTTTGTCGGATTGGTAATAACGAAGCGTGATTTGAAGCTTGTTCTAAAAGCTCAACATTTTCTTACGAATGTTGCATATAGGACAAGAAAATACATAAATTAGCTACTACCGCTGAAAAGCACGTGTTCCCTGAGTCTAAAAATATATTGCGTGATAGGCATAATAACAGGAGGTTTTTGCGCGAGTATGATAAAGGAGCTACACCTATATCGAAATAGAGTAGCACTGGTTGGTGCACAGGTCGACAAGTATTCACACTGTTGGATCAGCCAGTAAATGTGCGAGAAACTAGGATGGTAGAAGCGAAAGAAATGCGGCAAAGCACGAGAAGCGTTGTAAGGATCTCGTTTTCGGGAGTTTGAGAGAACTTTGTAAATGACGGTTTCGCTTCGCCCCCACTTAGTATTTACACCAGAATTTCTGCGGAAATGGAACGCAGCTTGGAGATCGTCGAGTTTGGAAAATTTGTAAATGAGGGCTTTGCTTCTCCTTGGTTTATCCTAAATTTAGAAGGAGGGGTTGATTTTTCCCAACGATACTGCGCTTGTGTATATATAGGCGGTTTTTTGATGTTCTTTTGTACAGAGTGATCAAAGGTATTGGTGGACGGAAGCTCTATATTGTCATAAAAATACGTTCCCTGGTTATTAAACCATACAAAACGCGCAAAGTTCGCTTTCGTTTACGCAAGCATCAAACAAGACCAGCATGAGGCGTTCTTGGATCGGTGTGCCACAGGTGACTCTGATCTGATCCATCCATATGTCTACTAGTTCAAATAGTCCAAGATAGAGAATTTCTTGTTCATTAATTGTTTCTCGATCCAGCTCCAAACGCAGTTGTCAAAATGATCTCATCTTGCACTGTTCGAAAATAATTAATCTCTTGTTCAAGAGGATCCAGGAAATGAGTACTGTGGAAAGTCAACGATGCGCTCACCCCATGTACATGCGCTCGCTGGAGGATCCAATTCGAGGGCAGCAGTCACGGAAATCTCCGTTTTAGCGATCCCTCCACTCACCGGGGGTTTAAGGGACCCATAACTGATGTCTAGTGATGAAATGGCATGGGACCGAGAAATCCATGAAAACGCGGTGCTGTCCCTCCATGCGCTTCCACTGTCTCGTCAGGTAGTTGGCTAATGTTGGTTTTCTACTTACTCTACCAATTTACACTGTAAGCGACTCACTTCAGAAGCGAACGTTTCCGTAAATGCCGCGTTCAAGCTACATTCTTCGCTTCCGTGGGAGAAGAATTCTCAGCACATTTCGACACCAAAATGATAAGAAATTATTATGTGCGCACAAGTAAAAAGAAACATTTATTCACTTCATTGTGCGACATCGAAAAAGAGAGTGAGCAGTAGGTACATACAAACGAAGAGAAAATGATTCTATTCATAAAAACCTCTATGGAATTTGTCCATTCAAGCTCTTGATTTAGCTCCTCGGGATCCCGACATTTTCGGACATGTTTTCTGAAGACTGAAAGTGAAACGATCTGATTTAGGACTGTAAATGTTGTGCATAGCTACATTCGCCTATGAATTTCTTTGAAATATTAGGTTGGTCCGAAAGTCTTGCACTTAATTTCATACTTTTTTCAAAGAATGTTAAGTTCATTGCAAATAGATATCAATGATGATGATATGAATAGATATCAATGATGATGACCTGTATGATCCAGGTATGGCATGTCGGCACGGCATGAGGTGTGGCCAACGCTTCACTAGAGCATCAGCTCTAGAAGTGAAGAACTCTGGCAGCTGCGAGTCTAAGAAGCATGAAATCTCACTTTTCGGTTTTGTCTAATCATCAAATTTCTTTTCTCGTAGACGTAGATTCAGGGCTCCGTGCAAGTGGTATCCAGACGGGGATAAGAGAGGAGAATAAGCAGGATGTGGTCGGTTTTCCCAGCCTAACTTGGCAATTTTTCGGCGGGTAAGTTCTGTCACGTGAGGTCGGGCATAGTCATGGAGTGGAGCAACATGGTCAATTTTTCTGTGGTCCAGGCGAGTAATGTTTTCCCACTTTTGTAATTGAGAATAGTAGACTTATGCAGTCACGGTGAGGTGTCAGCAGTCCTCGATACAGCATTCCCTTGCAATTCCATCAATAACACAGAAAAACCTTCTTTTGTGCACTTCTCCTTCGGCTGTTTTGGAGGTGGTTCGCCACGCGGGAGTAAACTTTTCTCGCTTGTATAGTTGACATACAGCATCCAACTCTCATCTCCAGTAGTGAGTTGGTGGAGAAAGCTCCTCCTCTATGGACGTAGCAGCAGAGACTGACACACACACACTCTTACAAGGCACTTGATTTGTCCGGGACACAAGCCGTCTTTAGCTTTCTGTAATCCTGCGCTTGTAGATGCCTAACGACTATTGTGGGGCTGCAGCCAGGTGTATCCTACAGTTTACGTGTAGTCGCATTCTGATTCGAGGTCCATGGAATTCTAGATCCTATAAAATCTCTTGGTGCAAAACTTTCGGACCAACCTAATACATATACTGAATGCTATTCTTCGATGGTTTATAGTTATTGGGTAAATCAATAAAGTTACCAATATAAACAAGCATGCTAATGTCGGCTCTAAGTTGCGTTTATTTCCAGCTTTGAAAATTCATGAAATCGTTCTTTTTGACTCTAGTTCCCTTCTAAGTTCTATGTTATGGGAAAAATGCGACTTGTAAACTACTGCGAGTCGTTGTGGCTGTAACAGTAAAGTTAGACTAGAAGGGAGAAATTTAACTCACTAAGAAGAAGACTTGTGAGCTCATAGATATCGTTACATAAGTCGACACCTTGATTACTCTCTACTGCTGTGAGCATTGAATGGATGCTTGAGGTTTTCTTCTAGAGGAAAACAATTTCCAACCTCGGCAGAGCCGGTTCCTTCAGCAGCAGCACTCGCTGCAGCGGCCTCTTCAGCTTCCAGTGCAGCCAGCTGCTCCCGTAACGCGGTTATATGCTGAAAGCGAATTCCTCTTAGTATAAAACAAAAGAGGGAGGTCTACGAAAATGAAAACGAAACGAAATGCACCTCTTTGCGATTAGCTGCGTCTCTTTGTTTTTTACACTCCATCTTGCATTTGTCGTATTCCGTGAGGACCTGCGTTATCAAAATGAGGATGTGCTCCACTTACTAACAATAGGTAGTGTAAAACGTAGGTTAGGAGGAAAGTTTTGTCCTGGATTGGGGGTTCTACTTACCCATTTGATATCTTCTTTCAAATTGTTTACGAACAGAGGGGATTAGGGGCATTGAGCGAAGTTTTCCAACAACCTATCAAGTGAATGAATAATAAATTAATAAATTCAGGTCCACCTTTGGCGCCTTCACGTAACGCGGTTCTCCACCAGGTACATCAGGCGGCACTTGCACGTAGGCTTCCTCCTTCTTTGGCTTCCTGAAGGAGGCAATTTGGAGAATACATCATAGCTTCGCTCTTTGTCAAAATGGTTTCTAGCGTACTTGACTTTCAAGGAGTTCACCAATGCGACCAACGTGAGCAGCAAGACAACTGTGTGGAGCGATTGCATTGGTCTGAAACTCAATTTGCACCATTACCTTATTTATTAGCTTCATAATCTGAACATTTCCACTGTCGCACTCTTTCAACGGGTTTGCCCCGAGATCATAGCTTAAATGAGGAGTTTACTAATTGGAACTTTATGTCTTCCCGCTTGTAGTAGAGAACCAGCCATCGTCGTTAAAATTAACCAGACCATCGTGTACAGCTTGTCGAGTTATGCACGAAAAGTGAGTGACTTTTCAATTCTGCTCTAAATTGCAGATGTTTCCATCGTAGTTTGAAAATCCGACATCGATTTCGCAACAATCTATTACCTACAGCGACATTTCTTTGCATTCAGTGTACAATAATACCAAAAATAAGGCGGGCATTCGCCTGAGTTTGCTCTCGTGGTTCGTACCAGACCAAAGAGTCGCCTTAGACGTCCGCTGCAGAATGGGTCTTCTAGTTGCGCTCTTGGGTGCGTGATTATCTCAATGACCTTATGGTCATCAGCGTCTTGCAGCAGCCTCAGAATCACCCTTTAAAGTTGACTGTATTTCATTGTTGCTATGAAGGTCAGGATGCCACTAGAATCTAGAATTCCATCTCCATTAGCTCCAGCATATATACTGAGCTCCTATTCACAACACTATTTCCCATCCGGTGATGAGGAACTACTCGCTCAGATATAGAAGACGTTTCCAACTCAGTCAGTTCTCTCAGCCAGTTTTTTCAGTGCTGTATGTACCGATCCTTTTTTGCGTGCGTTGTTGTTTTTCATAATCAGGCACATCTTCCTGGTGTATTATCAAGTAAACAAATAAATAAATAAGTAAATACATTAGTAAATAAATGCTTGCGGTCAAAGCGAACATCAGTGAAAGCCCGGATGTCCTTGTGAGCCGGATGGGCGCATTGGTTCATAAACGAATGATATGTGAGTAGGCTCCCATTTTCCTGTTCTCTCTTGGTAATATGGGCCCGTTTGCATGAACATTTACGCTGGGGAGGTGATCGGCTGTTCAGCATTGCAGCGATCCCCTGCGGGGGTTCGCGCACATCCCCTCCCTCGATCCCCGTATGCATGAAGCGAGGGGATCCCCCGAGGGGAGGGGATATACATCCCCTACGAGTAGTAGGGGTTCGATGGGGGATTCCGCTCACCAATGAACTGTTTCCTTTCAAAACTCTGCATTTTCTCGTGAACTGCAAGTTTTCAACAGTTCGGCGCCTACTATGGCTGAGAGAGTGAAAAAGGTGATTGAAGTGCAGTGTAGGAAGGAATAGTCAAAAAAAAAATACCAAAGCGATGATTTCTCATCACATATAATTCTGATTATTCTCTTTACAGCCGCATTTTCAGTTGTTTTCTATGCTGAGACAGTGGGTGTACGTCTACGAGAAGAGAAATACGATGAAATAACAGAATAGACTCACAACTATCTCTAATAATGAAGTGGACAACGAAAAAAAGTTCAAAAAAATAAGGGAAAAATTAACTCTCATTCTTTAAAAACCGAATTATTCCCGCCTCAGCGGCATTTTCACACAGTGCCATTCCAACAGCACGCGCGAGGATGTATCCCCTCCCCTCGAAACGTTTCATGCATAGCAGGGAGCCCCACTGGGGAGGGGAAGGGATCGGGGGATGCGCATCCCCTCCTCTCCCCCTGACTAGAAGTTGGTAAAAAACTTACTGGAATATGGAGTTGTTGGGAAAACGCGCAAAAAATTCGAGGATGACAGCAAACTACGTGCCATGGGAGATGTTTTCACCCAGGTTAACAACGTCGGTTTCGTACCCTGTTAATCACTGAAGATCCACTGTTGTTTCAAATTACTATATGGCAGTGAACATATGCAAATCCTATGACATTGCTCCGGATTGCTGCTTTTCTTTTCCCTTGCTACTGCGATTTTGGGCCATCCTGTAGCGCTAAGAATCTCTTAAGAATATGTTCCGAATGAGATTTAGCTGCAGCAATATATTCCAAATATGAACTGGAATTAAAGGCGAAAAATGCATCGAATAGACAACAGAAACACCTCCATTATTCAAAAAATGGTCTGGAATCCCAGCGCATGTCATCACGACTGGTTACTTTTGCAAAGCAGAGCTATGAGCACACTAACGTCAACGTTGTATCGAACAGTCGGTGCATCGTTCTCCCTTGCAGAGACTGCGTTGAAAGAGGATTTAAATGTTGCTGTTTTGCGAAATGAGCCAGGATTTCTGTATCAGATACTACAAAGCCCATCTGGAAGAGAGGATGTATGGACCGATGTTATTTCAGCGACATTTGGCCAGTGTTTATCAGTCATATGAGTTAATATTTTGTGAGCAACAGATAAAATACTTAATAGGTAAACGGTGACTATATGTACAGTTGAGATGGGCTATAAATGACTTCTAACATTGATCATATCCAAGAATGTGCTCGAAATCAGGGACCAAAGAAGATAGTTTTCTGTAGGATAATTCCGATGCTCTTTGTCTATAAGCTAGAAATGATTTGCATTTTCGTGCAGAATATTATGGAAATTGAGCGGTTTCAAAAGAGAGAAGGAGCAACAACTCTGAAATTGGCTATGAAATGCATGGAGTAGAAGAGGAGACATACTGATAAAATAGAATTTGATAAGGACTGACGTCTTCATGTTTTGCTAGGGAACCACTCTTGCGAAACGGCGACCGAGATAAAACTGAAAAGGGCACACCAGCTGACGTAGTGATAGGCAGGATGCTATTTTGATGCTCACAGATCAAACCTGCTGCCGTCTATATCAAAGACGCTCCCATGTGTCTTCAGGAATATCGTAGGAATAAAAATACCACTGCGCACAGAAATATCTCCTTCATAAAAATTGCGAGAATGGGCAGCTTCAGAAGAACCAACGCAAAACCAGTCTATGCCTCCAAAACGGCAATTTGGGCAGCAGCATAGTACTGAATTCAGACCTAGGGTATAGTGGCAAATGGTAAATACAGATAATACATATAAACCGCGCCTATTTCTGCAACACTTAGAACCAGCACCCACGGATATTTTCGTCTAGGTTGTTTTATCGTGATAATAATTCCATGGATGTGGGGACAGTTTCGGGACACAAATCACACAGAAGAAGCCCACTACTCGCATTTATCGGAGAACCACCCAGGATCAGGCGGACTTGTAACAACAGATCGGGGGGCACGAATTGCCTCGGTTGAACTAGAGCTCTGATACCTCCTTGCAGCGCGTGAGACTCCAAATATCAACTGTTTTACAAGGCATTGGTTTTTACTCTAACTTATTCCCGCACTTAATCAGAACCCTAACAACAACTTGTCGACAAGCATTTGTCGAGCAAATATCTGATCGCATCTGAAACTTGCTTTTCCAAAAGCTTGTCGACACCTTGTCCGCCCAAAGACTTGTCGACAACTTGTTCGGCCAAAAGCTTGTTGACAAGTTGTTTTTGACAAGTCGTTGTCGAAAGCTGTCGGGAGAAAAGCTTGTCGACAACTTGGTTTTGGTTGGCGTGATGACGCCAGTTCTGTCGACAACGATTTGCTAGTTAAAAGCTTGTTTGCAAGTTGTTTTTGGGCACATTTGGGCCGATAACTTGTTTCTGGGGTGCTGAGTAGGGTCTCCTTCTTTTCGCTTTCGTTTGATCAATTCCCACTTTCGTCATATTTCCCAAAAACCTCACCTTTTGATTCGCTCAGTAGGAAATTTTTTCTACTGAGTTCGAATTTTTCTCCATTTTCTAATCTCAACACAATTTATGATTTCTTACTTTTTCACTTGCAGCCCTACTCGTCGCAGTGTTTCAGTAGATATTCTCTGCTCTTCTCCGGAAATGGCGCAAAACAATCTAAACAAGTGATTGCGCGAGAAAAAAGGTAGCAAAAAAGCGACATTGTCGATTTTCTTCCTACCATTCGAAACCCGAAAGCTCGCTCAAGTCGATCTTTCCTCTATCAGAGTGGTGAACAGTGGGCCTGTGAAAAACGGGAACTTTTTAGATCTTCTAGGTTCCAGGACCTCAACAGTGTTCAGCGCACTCAAGTATGTACCTCACAATATGCCAGAAACCCAAAAGTCGGAATTTTCCGTGGCTGCATTCGGTCATTACGTTTGATTGCAATTCTATGTTTTCTGCAATGGTAAACTCGGGTACATTGGGCAATTTCGTCCAAAACTGTGAGAAACGTCGGTATGAAAGCCCCCTCTCCCCTTTCGGTCCTTGAGTAGAGAATTGCCGAGTTGGAATGGACACAGTTAGGTATGATGGGTTTAAATCGATAATCGATGGGGGGAAACAAATTTTTACCCAAGAGAATGTAGTGGTAGCCAAAAAAAAAAAAACAACCGATTTCCTTTCATGCTAGCAGCCCATCCTGGGGAGGGACGGATTCCCACCTACGCTCTCATATCTCGAGAGTTGATATCTACTATAAGTTTCGTAGAATTATTGGGATTATTGTTAACCGGGTGACCGGGTTACCCAAAATCTCGGCTATGAAAATTTTTGTGGATGCTGCCCTTACTCTTTTCCATATCGTAATTTACACCAAGCGGTGCCACACGCAGGAGTAGCAAGTCAGAGGGGGCAGGGGGGGGGGAGAATATGACAAGTCCACCACATCGAGGACCCAGATGAAAAAAAAAACTGAAACAAAAAAAAATTCTAATGTTGTATAATTAACAATAATTATTTAGGGGATAGCAAAAGTGAAGAATGAAAAGAAAAATTCTTGTTTGTCTTATAAAGTAATGTCGAAAATTCGGCCGCCCTTCCCTGCGTCCACCACTGCCACTAGCCAGTTCCAAAAGGGCCACCATCCTAAAGGCAACTAAGGATAACGGTGATCCGTGATACGCAGACCGAATGTAAAGATGCGGAATGGAGGTGTGTGTTACAGGAATCGGCAGGCTTGTCTTTCAGGCAATACATGACAAGTAAAATGATGTTTGAGTAAAATGACGTTTAAAATAAGTAAATGTTTGATGAACGCACCAGCTGAGAGAATCGTAGTTTCAGAAGCGCCCTCTCCCCGCTTTACGCCAGCTCCAAACTCGAAACCGAAGGAATCTTGCAGGGGTATGCTAACAGTACCAAAATAGATCACATGGACTTGCTTATCGTATGCAGAAGAACAGAGAAAACAAGCATGACTTGTAAACATTCAAGCTGGTGATGCTCATTTAATCACTTGTCGAATAAGCAGTTGGTCACTCACAGCAGTGCACTCCACTAATCCCAACGAAGCAACCAGTCTAACCCTGCGCTTCAGCTTCAATCCAGACTCCTAAAAAGGATGCAGCGCCGCATTCGAAATGCGCCCGACGGTGCCGATGAGCCTGAGTTTCCCATTCTACGAGGAGCAGTTCCTCTATTTCCTGCCCCTGCTCCAGTTCGTCCAGCAAACCCTCCTCCACCACGGAATCTTCGACGTAATTCTGCAAGGTGAGTACAATAAAGGTTGTTTTACGCGGTGTCATTAGTGGTGGTATACCATATTATCTTTTGTTATCCGACCGGATCGTACTCTTATGCGTTATAAATGCAGTTTGAGACGTATGACCTTGTGACGCAGCTATTCGAGATGACCGTGCTATGTTCTAACTGAAGTTGTACGTACCGCAGGCATAAGCGGTCTGGACAACTTTGCCTGCTCAGACAATTTCGGGGGCATATCCCGTTCCAACCGCCGGCAAATCCCCGACGAAACGTTTGACCGAGGACCAATAGCGGACAAACAGCGGGCGGAAACCACGAATGTTGCGGGCCAAACGCGCTGTCGGGCGAATCGCGGGCTGAACGCAGAGTCATTCGGGCTAAAGCACCACCGTCGGGGTTCGGCCCGCTATGTGAAGAGTGTCGAGCATCTGCCCGCTTTCTGCGGCCACTGACCGCCGGCAAATTTCTCCAAAAAGTGGTCTGAACGACTACATATTTCGGCTCAATAAGGGGATGGCCCGGTCGGAATGATTGGTTGGTGGTAGTACGCACGTGATAAAGGATGAAGGCAACACCGGTGTGGAAGAGATCAGCAGCATGGATGGCCTAGTGGATAAAGCAGCGGACTCTCAGTCGTTCATAAAGAATGGTCAAGTTGGTTCGAATCCTCTCAGTAATAGAAAAAGGCTAGCACTACGAAACCATGGACATGCCTTGCAAACAGCCATCTTTTCGTATTTCTGATAAGAATTTGCATATTTGTGTTGCTTTTTTACTCCGGTGGATCACTTTGGATCCACAATAGCTTCGAACCCGGAGCTCCTCCGTGCGAGACTGTGCCCAAGCAGTGACCAAGCTGCCAGAGGTTGTCACGGTGCGTCCAGCTGACAGGTAATTGTGGAGAATACCACTTTGTGCGCTGGGTTAGGAGCAGTAGCGCCTGGTAGTCTGCGGGCTCATGGCGGCCTGAACGCGGACAGTATGCGGGCGGATAGGAATGGAAGCCCCGTTTTCAGCGGCCCCACAGCGGCCTGAACGCGACTACTTCTCGGGCGAAAACATCCAAACGCTCGTTTCGACCCTCGCCCCCCGCTCGTTCGGAACGGGATTTGCCCCCGAAATTGTCTGAGTGGCTGCCCTACCTTATCATTTACATCTGGTATGCTGGATCCATGGTACTCCTTCATTCCACCACTTACCGCCGACTCAAGTGGTCGAACGAACTCTCCGAAATGACTCCATCTTGAAGCGATCAGCGATTTCTTGGCAAGATTCTCAGATAATTTCGGGGGCAAATCCCATTCCGAACGAGCGGAGGGCGAGGGTCGGAACGAGCGTTTGGGTGTTTTCGCCGGAGAAGTAGTCGCGTCCAAGCCGCTGTAGGGCTGCTGAAAACGGGGCTTGCATTCCTATCCGCCCGAATACTGTCCGCGTTCAGGCCGCCATGAGCCCGCAAACCACCAGGCGCTACTGCTTCCAATCCAACGCACAAGGCGATATTCTCCACAATTACCTGTCTGGACGCCGGCACCGTGAAAACCTCTGGCAGCGTGGTCACTGCTTGGGCAAAGTCTCGCACGGGAGGAGCTCCGGGTTCGAAGCTATTGTGGATCCAAAGTGATCCACTGGAGTATAAAAGCAACAAAAATGTGCAAATTCTTTCACAAATACGAAAAGATGGCTGTTTGCAAGGCATATCCATGGTTTCGTAGTGCTAGCCTTCTTCTATTACTGAGAGGATTCGAACCAACCTGACCATTCTTTGTGAATGACTGAGAGTCCGCTGCTTTATCCACTAGGCCATCCATGCTTCTGATCTCTTCCATCTCGGTGTTGCCTTCATCTTTTATCGCGTCCCTACTATCACCAATCAACCATTCCGACCGAGCCATTTCCTTATCGAGCACAAATATGTATTCAGAACCCCAGAAACAAGTTTCTGATCGTATCCGAAACTTGCTTTTCCAAAAGCTTGTTGACAAATTGTTTTCACACTTCCTTGCCGACAAGTTGTTCGCCCGAAAAGCTTGTCGACAACTTGTTCTCAACAACGAAGCAGTGAAAACAAGTTGTCGACAAGCTTTTCGGGCGCACAGGTTGTCGGCAAGGAAGTGTGAAAACAACTTGTCAACAAGCTTTTGGAAAAGCAAGTTTCAGATGCGATCAGAAACTTGTTTTTGAGGGTCTGAGTAGTCGTTCAGACCGCTTGGTGAAAAGGGAGTTGGGGGGGGGGGCCACCCTCTAAAAGGTCATAGGCTTCACCTTGTAAGCCTAAGTAAAAGCACTAGCCCAAGCCTAAGCCTAAGCCTAAGCTAAGCCTAAGCCTATTCCTATGCTTAAGCATGGGTTTAAGCCTAAGCCTAAGGCTTATGCTTAGGCTTCACAGGAGTGCCCCCCCCAACTCCCTTTTCACCGACCGCTTTTTGGAAATTTGCCGGCGGTCTGTGGTTGCAGAAAGCGGACCGATGCCCGACACTCTTCACATAGCGGGCCGAACCCCGACGGTGGTGCTTTAGCCCGAATGACTCTGCGTTCAGCCCGCGATTCGCCCGACAGCGCGTTTGGCCCGCAACATGCGTGGTTTCCGCCCGCTGTTTGTCCGCTATTGGTCCTCGTTCAAACGTTTCGTCGGGGATTTGCCGGCGGTTGGAACGGGATTTGCCCCCGAATTTGTCTGAGATTGTTGTGGCTTTCCGAATTTTGAGGTATTTCTTCCCTTCCCACAACTTGGTGCTGGCACAGGAAGGGTGAGCCGCCCAGTATCGGTAAAACGAAATCGTCCTAAGTCGGGATACACGAGACGTTAACCACGCGGCCAAATATGATTGGAGTGGTTGCTTATCCTCCAGACTATAAAATATTAGGAAATTTTTTAGAACGCAAAAGTAGGTTTGCTAACCTGATCCGCTTGGTTGTGCGCTTATGAATCCTAGCCCCTAAGCCCAACCTTCATGTGCTGAAAGGCTACGCGAGTTTTGGTGACACTACATCCCCGCTGGGTTCGGTTCATCTTCCTAGCATCTGAATGAGACCCACCCTCGTCCTTCGTTTATATACCCATGCTAGCCGTTATCATTGCCAGCTCGTACAATTCCTGACAAAACATGTAAATCATGATAGGGCAGCCGGGCAAAGTTGCGCAAACGGCATTTCTCCGTACCGCCTCGACTAGTCTTCATGGAACATCCTCTGAAAATGAATGAAAAAAAAACTGGCTCATGACTAATGCACACATCTTGTGTTGTCTGCCCTATACCCGCCTAGCATGGCAACAGAATCCAAATATGGCTCGGGTGTGCTCCGCTCTCACGTCATGCTTGCTAGCCTACCCACCGATCGAAAACGATGTTCTGGAGATTATGATCTGAAAAATAAAAAACCTTCCTGCTGGCCGGATGGGCTATCTTCATGGACTATATAAGTAAAGATAGTAACTCAGGTGGTCAGTTGAGTGAAACATTGTTTCTGCAGATTCCGAGCCGATTCGCCGGATACCGCCATAGAATACGATCAGAAGGAGTTGGACGCGCTGAAGAGAATGAAAGGTATTCATAGACATTATCAGCTAGACA
The DNA here is from genome assembly GCA_037903475.1 of Ancylostoma caninum. Taxonomy (NCBI): domain Eukaryota; kingdom Metazoa; phylum Nematoda; class Chromadorea; order Rhabditida; family Ancylostomatidae; genus Ancylostoma; species Ancylostoma caninum. The sequence continues at coordinate 1,909,522 of JBAJFG010000079.1, forward strand.
GAAGGCGATCAAAGCAGTCTTTAGTTTCTTTGACCATTTTCAGAAGTAGCGGAGAACCAAGTAAAGGGACTATCGCTCATCAATGACATGCGCAAGGACACGTCATTCGTTGTAGTGAGTGGTTAGATGCATAAGAAAATGTCTGGTTTCTATAGCAAGGCGACCGTTAATTTGTAGACCGACGACGATGTTCGAGCTGTACGTGAAGCCGAGGAACGATACCTGAACAGGGAAGTGGACGCCCATTTGAAAGCCATCGCGGAAGGGGTGAGCTCCAAATAATTTTATTCAGGCATTCCGGAAGCAGAAAACCGCACGTCATTTTGAACTCAATTCTTAAAATGGGACAGGGTTGGAATGCTACCGGGTGTTATTCGGTAGGCATTCGGCCGTTATCTTACTGCTATTCGCTTTCCATTTCCATGCTTTCCATGAATCGAACAGCAATCGAATAGCAACCCGACAGAAACCAAACAACACCTAAAAAAACACACGATCGCTGAACATTCCTTATTTGCTCATCATTATATTTGCAGAAAGTTAATAACTCCGCTATACTAATGATAATGTCTCCCCTTTGTAATTATGTGGAGCGACTAGAAATAGAGTTAAAAAATGTAAGTTCTTCAACAGACTACAGAGCCTTTGTTAGTAAGCAAATGAGAACAATTAAGCAGTCACTAATTCCAGACGAGAAATCTCCTCTCTGACATACAAGGCCGTCAAGCAGACGTTGCCGCTGAACTGGAGCACGTTGAAAACATTTATCGTATCCTGACGAAAGATCTCACGCAAAACAACAACACCACTAATCACTGAAAGAAACTCCCCGTAGCTTTCAATGCTGCACTTCAAAGAATTCAATAAATGATGTTTACCAAAAGGCTGCGCTTTCAACTAGCCGTTTTTGAAACATATGCATTAATTGCTGAGTATGTACATAATGTTTACTAATGAATAAAGCATTTTGAAATCTGTCGATCCATTTTAACAAGAATGTCAGAACTTGCGGAGGACAACAGCCATAATTTTCTGAGGTAGTTCATTGGTCAGACAACAAACTTTGGCGGCAAGGACTTCTGGCTGCCGTGGACAAGGACGGGGCTCTACAGGCACAAGCTTTGCTAATTCCGCTGCAGCTAATCGGTTGCAGTTCGGACACGTTCGGCTTTGTTGTGTCCTAGAGTATGCGGGAGATACATGTTTCAATTCCCATATTTTTCCGAAATTTGTAACAACGGAGTTGGTAGAGTGGTCCACGTATGTATGTGTGTATGTCTTCCGACTAGCATTTTGATTGTCAAGTTTTCGCCCTCTATCATGGCTACGGGAAGCTCCTTTTCGCTAAAATTCGATGATCGCCGATCTGAATTTCTTGAACTATGTATGTTTCAATTTGTCTTTTACTGACTACTCCATCTCTAAAAAGTTCGATGAAGTCTAGAAATGACTATGCTGCATTCCAACATTACTCGAAGTCGTAAAACACGACTTCGAGAATATACAATGGACGTTAAAGACGGTGGCCCATCCAGATCTCGAGAACGACGCCGCGCAACCGCGTCGCGCACACCGGGATCGGTGTCGTCTGCCACCGGAATGCTATTCCTAGGCGCTTTCTTCCCGATTCCGTCGAAAATCTTTAAAACGGGTAGGAAAGCTGCTAGAAATACCATAAGAGCAACAGAAGACATCGGCTGTAGCTCCCGCCGCGCGATTGCGAGAGCTATAGCCGTCCCAGACAAACTTTCGGAACTTCCGCGGAGCTTGCAGATTTTCGGAACTTCCGCGGAGCCTGATTTACTACTGGAGTCCGATTTTCGGAACTTCCGCGGAAATATGACGTCACTCGTCGATTTTTTCGGAAGTTCCGCGCAAGTTCCGCGGAAATTCCGAGTGGAGGCGCAGAGAAAAGAGTAGTTTCGGAACTTGCGCGGAGCTTGACACTTTTCGGAACTTCCGCGGAGCTTCGAGAGAGATAGAATGGTCCAAGAAACTAAAACATCAAATGGCATGTTTTCGTCCAATTTTTTAAGTGGAATGTTCTTGACTGACTTCGGCTAGACAAATAAGAAGCCGTGGTAGAATACGAAAATTTTTACGCTATTTTTTCCTCGAAATTCACATGGCATGCACCAATAATGACACCTGTAATGTCGAATTTTGGGTAAAGCTCGTGTCAGAAAAATGTACCCCTGGGATTATTCCCATAAATACGAAAATTTGACAGATTTTCACCAAAGAGGAATTTTTGCATGTTATCATTGATTTTGAAACCTGACGCAGATACGTAGCACAGTCAGAGGGCAGACCTGCTTGAAGCTCATCTTCAGGAAGCGGAAGCTAGTGCAGCAACTAGGGGTACGTGATGAAGCGACCTAAGGTGGGACTCATGGTCCTAATATTTTTGGTATCGTCACGCGTGGAGGTGTTCATCATTCCGTGTTGGTCGGTTTTACCTTATTAGTCGAGTTATGGTTGACTCCATAATGCGCGAATTACGTCACTCTTGTTCGATTTCGGAACTTCCGCGGAGCCACTTCGGAACTTCCGCGGAGCCAGTTCGGAACTTCCGCGGAGCTTATTCGGAACTTCCGTCGGGTCACCCGCGGAAGTTCCGAACAAGCTCCGCGGAAGTTCCGAAAGTTTGTCTGGGGTGGTTCTCGAGGCCGGTGGGCCACCGCCGTTGACGTCCACTGTATATGTGATTTCCTTTATATTTCGTCACGAGTTCAAAAGTGGATTATTTATTGTAAAAGTGTTTTGGAAAACGTCAATTTTCAACGAAAGAAAAGCCGTGATGATCGTGCAGCAACCTAATACAGTTCAGAATGTAGGACCACTTTTATGTACACTCAGCGTTTCAAGTGCCGTGATTATCTGCTGACTTGAAACTTATTGAAATATCCCTAATTAAGTCATGGTGCCATATCCGCACAAGTAAAAGTGATTTCAAATTTTGTTTGCTATTTTCCCTCCATTTTTGGGCCTGTCGAATATGTGCGTAAGGTAGCCTAGTCATTGCCAAGAATACGAAGCATCTAGGAGTTTTTGCGCTTCTTCATCTGGGCCTGATTCATCCTTCTCACTCTCTTTGCATGGTATTTTATCGCTCATTAAGAGAATGCCACTCTCGAACAATTGTTGTGACATATGTTCGAGATGAGAATAATGATGGAATAGAGAAAGGCTTCAGCGAACGACACCATGTTTGTAGAGCAGACTCGTAGAAATTTGTGGTTTTCTGCATTGACGTATAATATACCATCTTGTGGTTGCTCATGAATTACAGAAACAGTAGAAGCGAAGTGGAGCAAACGACTTGCATTCTAATACTTCTTAAACACTATAGTAAGAAAAGATAGGGTTGCTAGACAACAGTGACCTCGGTGCATTAGACCTCGATAAGTGTGAATCAGATCCAGAAACAGTACTCTTTACACTGCTCAGAAACGGAAGTGTTGACGGAAACAAAAAAAATTGGTAGAGCTTTTCTGCATGGGTGTTATTCCCAAAGGAAACCAAGAATTCCAGGGAAACAAGCAGTTTACATTGTAATCAATCCCATGCTGAAATCTGAAACTGCCAGTTCCCTACCTAAGCATGCTATTGCGGATTGAAGACTACCCTAATCGTGAGATTGGGTAGTTGACGGTTATTAGGATATCTTCCCTTGCTCAAATCAACACAGCTAGCTAACCGCAACTTCCAAAATAACATATGCTGCTTCCTCTCGTCACCACAGCTGTTGCATAACATTACGATATCATTCACAAATATGTAGTTAGGCCTAGTACAGCAATGGGGTGCGGCTGAATTCACAAAGAATAGTGCCCTTTTGACATAACAATTGAGCTTGTAGTTTCCTCAAAAGAGTATAATAAATTTGGTATGTAGGCGAGGTCATGCCTTGCTCCAGTTTTTTTCTTTCTGGAACTGAGGCAACTGTTTCAGTTCCTCTCCTGCCTTTGCTTCACCAATCTTGGAATAGAAGGCCTGAGATGAATTTGCATACACATTTACTGCACCAATGACACGGCATACAGGAGGCTTTGTTAAGGACAATCAAATAAAAGCGCTGCTGTTTGCAGGGCACCATGTTCAAGAGCTGCCTATAAATCGAAGATGAATAATGCCAAATGCCATAAAAACTTCGGCACTTCCAAATACCATCACTTCTTATTGTGCTGTGCACGGGCTTCTTCATTTTGGTTCGTTATGGTACTATACCACAATCCAATTGCTTAACTCTGTTCCAGTATGCGATATCTGCTTCTGCTCTCAGCTGTCGGGATAACGTTCGCATTTTTTCCGTTCTTCCCGGTGAGTTCCTATTTTAGTGGATCCGTGGTATTCGCATGTTGTACAATTAAATACGGAATTGGCGCTGGCTCAAGTGAATTTGCTTCAGTTGCCGCGGGAAATCTGTAAGTACTAAGAGATAGTTTGTTAAGGGACATTTGAGGACATACTTCACTAAAACGTGATCCTGCTTGGCGAGAAATTGCAATCTAAAACAAGTAAATTCAGCCGCGTGACTATCATGACTTTGTCGCGGGGATGTACAACCTTACCACCATGTCTTTTATTCAAGTGTTGTATGGATTGAGCTAGCCTTATCTACCCAATTTTACACTTTCACTCGATCGAGCAACAGTCGATTTGCATGAGTACTAGAAAATGCAGTTCATCTCTATTTTATTGCTTTGTCCGCTATAAGAAGCTCAAGATGAGTCTTACAGAATTGCCAACCCAATTTCCCATTCCTACGTGGAGTCTCATGGGCTGGATTGCAGGAATTCAATAGAATACAAAATGTGCGTGGTACAGTCAGATTCTTGCAAATTCCACAGTTATTCCGAAAGCCGTTACGGTCTGAAAAAAAAGTGAAGCAAAAGAAGAATCAAACATTCACAGGACCGCAGTTTGACTCATCAGCAATATGATTCAGAGATGGACAAATGGGCTGCCAAGTATGGAGTGTCCGTAAGCCTACAAGCATCTATAGTCAAACACTTTCTGTTACATTAGGACCTGAAGTAAATTTTCAGGATGCTTACAACAACTACAAACAGAAACTGGAAGACCAGAAGAAGACGGCAGAAAAGGAGTTAGATGATGCTCTGAAGGCACTACCTAAATTCTTTGAAGAGATTAGGAAGATCGAAAATGATCCGGTATGAACGTCTTCTTTCACGTAAAGAATATTCGAATACAATTGGCAAAATACCGATTTAACTTCTAGGGACTCACATGGGATCAAGCGGCTGAGAAAAAACGGCAACTTTATAGCACTCTGACGCCGAAACAGACCCAAATCGCCAAGGACTTAACACGGCTATTTGCGCCACCATATGCCAACTGCCAACAGCCACCGCAGCCTGTGCCTTATGGTCCGCCTGGCCCATATTGGCCGGTCGTTTGTGGGCCAGTACCTTGCGGGCCCTACATGCCTTTCAGAGGATGAATTCGTCATCGTTTACCGTACACAAAAGATTAAGGCAATATTCAATGTCGTTTTATTCATTTTTTATGGTAACGCGTTGACTACAGTTAGAAACAGCATCTCCTCAGCGATTAGGAGGAGCAATGGGCAAATGAAGCTGAAACTGAATATTGACACTGCACATAAAGACCGTTTAACATGACGACTCACCTGTAGTGTCGATTTATAGCATTTGGATCATTGGAGAGCAGTCCAAAGAGAAACACCATTTATGCGCTAGGTGCGTTACAAAACGCCAAACTTTTCGTATCAGGAGTTGTCTTATAAATATCTACCACTTGTTATTATCGTACAGCTAGTGCTTGGTTCTTTTGGCTGCACTAGTAGAAGACAAAAAAAAAGAAATGCAAATGCAAAATGCAACGTTCAGTTCCATCTATGCTTAAATGAGTAGAGGCGTGAATGAGCAGTCATTCAACTGTAGAAGTTGTGAGACCAATGAAACGAGATTTCAACGGCAACATCTTATCAAGCATTTGTCTCCAAGGTATCAGGTTATTGCGAAAATAATTGTCGTTTCGGAGTATGCTCAACCAAACTCTTCTCTCCTACCTAATTTGTGCAACTTCGGCTCAACTTATGTAATCTTGTAGAAGGGCTTTTCCTCCTCTTTTGAATGCTGTTTAACCCATTGACGACCGCGCCCACTTTTGCTTGTCTGGCGCGTGGGACCAACGCCCCTTTCAAGAGTGCGGCGCCCGCGGAGTTCCACACCTTTACGATAAGATAATTGGGACTAAAACAGATCTTCTTGCAAAAATAATTTGAAATCTACTTCCAGGAGATTACTAGTATCATCGGATCAAAAAAGGAGAGAATCTAAACGCTTCTGGTTTCCACTAAGGCCGAAAGAAGTTTGTAGGAGGTGTTTTTAGTGTTATAAGGAAGTGTTCAGAAAGCTTACAGGTTCGTACGGCTCTAAACTGACGAATAAGGAAGTGTAGGATGTAATGAACGTGTTTCTATGTAGAAATGTGACTATTCTTAAGAATATTTCCATCCACTACACAAAAAATGTAAAGCAATCTCCCACGATTTCAAAATCATCAAAAAATTTTAAAAAAATCAAAATCATCCTTTCCATGATATTTGTCGCAATAAAGGAGAACACTTTCTTGAACCACAGTTGTTTTAGACCTCTTTAGGAAGTATTGTACACATTTTATATGAAAGTGCTACAAAATAGTTCGGAAATAGGGTCCAGTACTTGATAATAGGGGCGTGGCTCACCGGTGAGCCGCGCTTTTTTGGTCGCGTGGGACCGCGCGGCTCACCGGTGGGCCACGCGGTCGTCAATGGGTTAAATATTCTGGGTAGCTTGTTCGTGAAGATTTTTATGGAGTTGCGAAAAAATGATGAGCTGACGGCTGACTATGAATAATGACTTCAAACTCGATCACTCTTTCTTGGAGGTGCGGTAGGCTTGCCTTTGCTTTGGCTTAGAATCGCATTCTCAATGGGCAGTTGATTATTGGATCGCGAATTTTTCTTCCGTCGATTTTGATCGCCAAGACAGCCATGGTTGTGACCGCCTGTTGTTCTATGACGATCAAGTGTTTAGGAGAGTCGTGGGATCTAAACCGGGTCCTACCATTTGGACGTTGAGGGCTGGGATGGATGCTCACTCTACCACAGTTTCAAAACATTTGACTTCAATCGACATGACAAGAAGCTGCGAAAGTGAACATCCCACGATCTGACCGATGACCAGCGTCTCACCCGCTGTGACTTCTTTTCTAACTTAATTTTTCGCCCCAAAAACTTTATAAACCCATTTATAGAGCGTGTAAAAGCTATAGCTGGAGCTTGCTCCTATACAATAGAACTTGTAAAATAAACTTGTGAACTTGTATCGGTAGACACTTTCTACCATCTCTGAGTTTTTCTAAACACAATCTTCCCACTAGGGAGGTTTCGTTAGGATCTTGGTATTGAAAAGGTATGATTCACTGCGGCCTTCTCGAACACAGCCAAACATTGAGATCTACTGGTATCTCATACTCTGGGCAGACTAATTGTTCTTTTGTGTATATATATCTCTGCGGAATCCTTCGTGGTAGGAGGATTGCAATTTATCACTGATCACTGCCACCAGAAAAGGAGACTTGCTCCAATTATCGTTTTTGCATCTGTTTCTGACTCTCACTTCTGTGGGCCACGCGTGCGACCCGCAATTTATTTTTTGAAGCTTGGTCGCCTGCATTGGTCTACTGCGAACTAGCATTGTTGTCACAGCATGTATGAAGCGCGCTGCTCGTTCTTCCGTTAAGGTCCAACCAGCTTCTTCCGATGGGCCGCTTTTGGAGCTCCAGGGATCGATAAATGAATTGAATGCATCTTCACAAGTCCCGTAGTCTGTAAAGATTGCTCTGAACCATTTACAGGAAGAAGTTGCGAGGCTCCGTAATGAGAATGATGATCTTGGAAAGGAGAATTTTGCTCCACGTGAGAAACTTCGGATTGCTGAGAGTAAGCTCTCAGAACAGTGCTCTAGTCCTGTAGAAAAGAATTCCCCTCCCGAACGTCCTTTCTCGTCCGATTTCCATGAGTCCGAAAGATTGTGCTCGATTGGTATTAGTGGTGTTCCTGAACTGGAGCCTTCTATTGTTCGTGACAAACTTCAGTAGGATTTCGGCAGTGTCCTCAACATCCTAGCTCATCTAAAAGTTGAATTTTTCCTGTCGCCGTGTATCGCCTAGGTAAACAGTCGAGTCGACCGAGTCTTATCAAAACTGTTCTCCCTGCTCGAGTATTTCAGCGTTTCGCAGTGAAGCGTGCACCTCTACTGAGATTCTTCCCGGAAAAGCAATATTCCTCAGAGAATCCCTCACAGAAGCGGAGAGGAAGCGACGTAGACATGAACGACCCCGCAGTTTTAAATCCTCTAACCACACACCTCATACCACTGATGTCCAGGAAAAGTGAATGATTCTCCTCGGACTTTGAGAGAATGCTTAGAGAGAAAAAAGAGAAAAGAGTCGACGTTTCCTCGAATGATCTGTCATTCAGGTTTATATTAGTTTATACATGCTCTTCCATACTCACTGATCGATTAGCCAGCAAAATCAGTGATCTTCCCTCATGCGAACTACCCACAATCATCCTAGGTGATTTCGATACTGATAGAAATGTATTGGGACTCAGGTTGTCCTTCAAGTTCTTTATCATTCAAAGACATGATTAGATGTTACGGATTTACCTACATAGTATGTCAAGGACGCTACTGGAGATCCCAGTACACTAGATCTGCCGTTCGCAAATTCAACGGAATTGATTGATAATCATTTGTTTCGCGCTCCTGTTGGCAGAGTATCACATTATTTGAGTATCACATTCAATATGTTGGGGGGGCGGAATTGACTTCAGTCCCATACATCGTAGATCGTTTACTAAATGCGACTATAGAGCAATCAACGCCTATCTTGAAACTGTCAACTGGATCAATTCCTTCGAGTCGGTCTGTTCTGTAAATGATAAATACAATATGTTCATTGTCATATTGCATCATGTTGTAGATATATTTGTCCCGTGCTCTGAAGTTCATTTGCGACCCATTTGGCGAGGTTTGTTTGGCGACCTAGGAAACGGGTTTGCAAAGGAGCCAGGCAAACGAACTCCGCTAAATGTCTTGTCAAACACGATGTCCCACCAAATGGCTCGCCATGTAAACCTTGCCAGATAGGTCGCCATAAAAACCTTGTCAAACAGGTCGCCATACAAACCTTGCCGTACAAGTCGCCCTACAAACCTTGCAAAACAGAGCGCCATACAACTCGCCAAATAGGTCGCCATGCAAAAAATGCCCTTCAACATCGTACGTGAGGTTTCGCCACGTGCTCCCATTTCCTCTCATTGTCAGGAGAGGCCTCCAAAATTATCACAATGTCCGAGCTTTTCATATTTAATGGATCAGACCCAGGAAGTAGTTCGGGCAAAGCACCTCCTCAAGCAGTTGAACCGATGACATCCATCGATTCCATGCTCGGAAGCACGAAATACGTGGACATCGCCGTGGTTCAGCCAGCTCCGCACTGTTGTGCGCATTACGGCGAGGACCACGAGGTATCCCCATGCAAAAATCAGTGATCCTGCCCAGCGGTGACCTCGGACTGACACCTCCACCATCCTGATGTACGACATCCTTCGGAATGCGTACCTCAAACTTGGGTAATTGGACCGACTCATCGACTCGAAAGCCGATGCGTCGCATGTGCCTGTTCAGGAAAAAGGGTCGTCAACATATTCTCTTGCCTTTTGTCTTGCCAAACACCCGGAAAATAGGTCATCGACATATTTTCTCGCATCTTATCTTGCCAAACAAACTCTAGACCCATTCTTCCCGGAAAATGTCTTGCCAAACAAGATTTTGACCCGTAAAATGTCTTGCCAAACACATTCTCTCGCCAAATAGGTCGCCAATGGACTTCAGAGTGGGTCTACGTATTCACTCATAAAAATAACCTACCACCTTACTTAAGAAAAATGCTTGAACATAAGGAATGTTTGCATGCTTATGCCAAAACAACTGGAGATTGGCGTGAGTACAAGGAATTTTTGGCCTTTTTCTCAGAACGTCTCAGAAAATATAGTCGTAATATAGAGAAAAAGATAACAACTTCTAGAAAACAAAAAAAAGATAACAAGTTCTAGAAAACAATGCTTTTCCTCCTACCTAAGGTGCAAACTTTCTGTTAAATCGAGTGTGGAAACGCTGCAAAAAGAAGATATAATGGCCGTCACGAACCAAGAGAAAGCCAATTTACTCGCTGTTGATTTTTGCAATGTCCACTCCGAAGATGATGGAAAAAAAAAAACCCTGTCTTAGTCGTCCCATCAAATGTTCAGTGAAGGACTTTCCCTACTTCGACACTCTTGCTGCATGTGAACTTCTCAGTAAGATTCCCATTTCATATTCCATAACCCTTGAGAATCTCCCCCTCAATATTTATTAAACAAATTTCAGAAATTATTGCTTTCCTGATGACATACATTTTCAACCAGTCCGTGATGTACTTTGAAGTCCCCGAATAATGGAAGCATGCACTTGTTACCCCTATTCTTAAAGACAACACTCACGATAGAAAACGTCGTTGAATTTTTGATGAAATTCTACTCTGGAAGCTACTCTTGTGCCCCTACAAGAGAAAAGAAACGATCCGAAAAGACAAGGCTCGCGAGAAATACTATGTTATCTATTGCCAGTAAATGCCCATATGCACGACATTTACCGCCTGAGATGGGTGGGGCCACCAAGGTGCGGAAAGGGTCTCCGCTATAGGAAATTCCTGATCGATCATGTATCAGCTGAGAAACACAGCCGCACACGATCAGAGAGAGTGGTGCGGGTTTGAGCATGTTGGGTGCATTTGTACATGCGTACGAGTTCTATTACTCAGGTAACTGCACGATTCGGAGTGATTCCTTCTGCAATTACAATCCAATTGATGTTACCTTTAAAACAATCACAAATGCGAGAGAACTTTTCTCGAGCGTGAATGCTGCTTTTAGAGATAGCACTCACGATGAAAAATGTCTTCGATTTTTTCATTGAATTCTACTCTGGAGGTGAATTCTACTCTGGAGGTTACTCCAGTGCCCATTGTAGAGGAAAGACCATCAGAAAAAGCTACGTTCGCGAGGAATACCATCTTGCGTTTTGCCAACACATGCCCATTTGTACGAGATCTATCGCCTAGGATGGGTGCTGTCGCCGAGGTGCGGAAAGGGTGCCGCTATCCGAAAATACTGATCGATCCTGTATCAGCTGAGAAACAGCTGCTCACGATCACAGAGAATGGTGCGGGGTTGAGCATGTCGGGCGCATTTGTATATGCGTACGAGTTTTATTATTCGCGTAACTGCATCTTTCGAGTGATTCCTTTTGCAGTTACACTCCAATTCAAGGCACTTTTGGAATGAACACAAACGCGAGAGAACTTTTCCCAGTGTGAGTACTGCCTTTGAGAAGCGGCCTTCTTCAGATGTTTCAAACTATCGTCCAATATTTTAAAGTCGATTTTCTGCAGAGTTTTTGAAAAGTCCTGAAAAAACACATTATGATACATCTTTGGGAGAATCGCGTGATTCCACCTTCCCAACATGGCTTTGTCCCGGGAAGGTCAGTTGAGACTAACCTACTCGAGTGTCTCAATGATTGGTCAGATGTTTTGGATAAGAGATCTTGTTGTAATATCATTCCGTTGTATGCAATATGCAGATGATGTAAAGATCTATCGAGAAATCAATGAACCTGAAGATAAGAATAAAGTACAAGATGTCATTAACCGCTTAGTTGATTGGTCTAAGAAGTGACAGTTACCACTTTCATTAGGTAAAACTTATCATCTCAGGATTGGTAATTTCCGTTCACTAGGGTCATATACTATTGACTCTATTGAAGCGCCAAGCCATTACTCTATCACCTCTGTTACAGACGTAGGGTTTCACTATGATCATAAACTTGATTTTATCCCACACTAGACGGCATACCCGGCTTCGCTCGGGTGTTTTACAACCCCGGCTTTCTCACATTGATGAGAACAATTGCCATTGCTGGTAAAATCATTGGAAATACCCATAATTTTGGTGGTGAGCACATTAGCGATGCTCAGGTACAGGGCATTCCCCTCCGAGTGAACATCGCGTTGGAGACACGCGCGCGAGCTGATCCATTCCAAAGATCAAAATCTCAATCGAAAGGCTACGTGGGAATGGTTTTTAGCGGTTCGGACGTAGACTTTCAACTGTCCGCGTCAGTGTCAGTAAAGTTATTTCAATGACAAATTCGTGGGAAACAGTTGCCATATTCGTGCTTAGATGTTTAACGTGTTCGATTGATCCAGTAAGCACATTTTGCCAATTTTCAGAAGCAGGAAAAGAATAGAAGACATTAGTGAACCGATATATTCGTGCAAAACAATTGCCGTATTTGTGTTCAACGTATTGAAAAATCCCAGTAGACACGTCTCAACCGATCCATGGGCGAAAACAGCGAAAAATCAATAAAACCGATAGATCGATAATTTGTGCAAAATGGTTATCATCAATTTGTGTTCAGCGTGCTGGAAAACCACAGTACACATGTCCTTGACTATCCCCAAACGAAAATGGAAAAGATCGATGAAATCGATAAATCGGTAATTCGTGCGGAGTGTTTGTTGTATTCGTGTTCAGCGTATTGACGAACTCCAGTAGACATCTGTCTGTCGCCCCATGGGCAAGAATGGCGAAAAATCAATAAAATCAATAAATCGATAGTTTCGTGCAAAGCGGTTGCCATATTCGTGTTCAGCGTACTGAGATACCCCAGTGTACGTGTTCCCACCAACCCCTGAGCAAAAAAGCGAAAAATCAATAAAATCGATAAATCGATATTTTCGCGCGAAGCGCTTGCCATATTCGTGTTCAGCGCATTAAGAAACCCCAGTAGGCATATCCTCATCGATTCCTGGGGAAAAATAGCGAAAAATCAATAAAATCGATAAATCGATAGTTTCGTGCAAAGTGGTTGCCATATTCGTGTTCGGCGTATCGAGATACCCCAGTATACGTGTCCCCACTGACCCTTGAGCAAAAATAGCGAAAAATCAATAAATCCGATATAATCGATAAATCAATCGATATTTCCCAGAGGAAAGTAGCCTAAAACCTCCGCCGGCCTTTGATGGGTATGTGTGCAAAGTTTGGTCCCGATCGGTTAACCCTCCGCGATTTCTATAAGGAACATACATACATACACACACACACACACGCACAGACATTCTACTTTATATATACAGATTACTCAAGTATGTGTAGCAAGGCACACACGCGTACATTACAAATATTCAAGGCGCTTTCTACTACTGATCAGAATCTGCTTTTACAAGTTTACAGAATGTACGTTCATCCTCTAATGGAGTGTGGATCTACTGTATTCGATCCATGTAAGAAGAGAGGTATTGCAAAACTTGAAAGAGTACGAAATAACTTCACGAGGAAGTTACTTATTAGGGAAGGAAGTTTTTCTTACTCAAATGTCCCTTGTGTAACAATAAGGAATCGTTATCTTGGTATTCGCTCTCTTGAATCTAGACCACGACTCATCGATGTTCGCATGGTTTATAGCATACTACGCGAATGGAATATTGAAAAAGCTAAACAATTCTTTTCATTAGTGACATCCATAACTAGGCGTGGTGAATCCAAAATTTTATAAATGGCATATAAATGGCATATCTATCTCTGAGCAAGAATGCTCCTGCTCTAAACTATCTTGCTGCCTTCAAAAGATTTACCAGTGCCAGCATAGCTACCTATTAACAAATGAATGGTGCAGTTCTAGCTCGTTATTACAGCATGTAATGAAATGTTCACACCAATATCTACTCGTATGTAATGATTACAATTACGTTTATGGTCTGTCTGAAACAGCGCAATAAATGTATGTATGTATGTATGTATGTATGTATGTGGTCGGCGGTGGCAAACAAAAGCTGGTTTTCTGCTGCACCAGGGTAACGCTAAGCCTTACATTCCAAAACTCCTCCAGCAAGAACAGTTGCAGTAAGGCATCGAGGTCCTCACTCAATGCCCTCATTCCTCAGACCATTAACCGCCTGTAAGTCATTTTTTCCGAGCTCCAGATACAATCCATCCAGCAGATTGCTGATCTGAAGCATGCTGAAACTTCCTTCCAAAAGTTTGCGAATTCTTGTGATCTCGGTTCGCAATTAATTTCGCAACAACCTAATATTAAAGGATTTTGAACATTCTCGATATACATAATTTTTTTCTGAAGATGGCTGTTTTTGGAATGGAATGTGTATCGATCATCTGAAAAAATCGGCATGTAAAGCATTGAATCACTGTTGATTTTTTAGCACTGCAGCTGTGGTGGACAACCAGCATATCCGGGCGATCTAACCGCTGACATTTAGAGGTATCATATCAAAATAGTATCAAAAAAGGGGTTTTCGTCGTTCTTAAATTCTGACGGTGGGAACTAGTGCTGGATTAAGGACTCCTTGACATCTGCAATCTATTAAACAAAGGGCCGTAAGGGGGCTAGAGCGGTTAGAGATACGGGGCGGCACTCATGGACACCGCAATCTTGAGGCGCAGACTGTGGGGCGAAATGGCCGATTTCCATGGACGCAGACACGTTCGTTTCGGGACTCGCGATTACGTCACTGCTGGCTCTCCCGCATGCACGAGTTAGTAGTTTCATCACCTTCGCTGGCGGTCTCGCCGCATAGGAGTGAGGGAGTGTTTACGAGCTTTCAAGCTGCACAATGTACGCAGCAGGAAAACCAGCCTTTCACTGTTGCAACGCTGTGTGCACTTGCAGGAAGAAATGGACGGGTGCTAAGAGAGCTGCAGCGTCTCGGAAGCTTCGGTGAGGCTGGACCTACGCGGTCGCCTCGTCTGGTGGATGCTACTGTCGCATCCCCTGCTGAATTTCTCGCAGCGATTGTGTAGTCACGACATCCGTTCGTTTCGAGAAAGCTTCTGCTCTAACAAAGAGTAAAAGCCTCTGAATATGAAGGCATGACATTGTGTATCCAATCAACTATATACGGATACGGGACCAGCGATGAGAAAGGGCCAGCCGTGGCCCAATGGTGCAGCGGACGCCGAAATACGGGTCCACCGATGGAGAGAGGGCCCGCCGTGGCCCAGTGCTGTAGGGAACGCCAAGGTACGGGTCCAGCGATGGAGAAAGGGCCCGCCATGGCCCAGTGATGTGGGGAACGCCATGACACAGGTCCACTGATAGAGAAAGGGCCCGCCATGGCCCAGTGCTGTGGGGAACGCCATGACACAGGTCCACCGATGGAGAAAGGGCCCGCCATGGCCCAATGGTGCGGGGGACGCCAGGATGCGGGTCCACCGATGAAGAAAGGGTCCCCCGTGGCCCACTGGTGTAGGGGACGCCAGAACACGGGTCCACCGATGGAGAAAGGGCCCGCTGTGGCCCAATGGTGTGGGGGACGCCAGGATACCGGTCCACCAATGGAGAAAAGGCCCGCCGTGGCCCAGTGCTGTGGGGAACGCCATGACACAGGTCCACCGATGGAGAAAGGGCCCACTGGCCCAGTGCTGTGAAGGACGTCAGAACGGGTCCACCGATAGAAAAAGGGCCCCCGTGGCCCAGTGGTGTGGGGGACGCCAGGATACGGGTCCAACGATGGAGGAAGGACCCGTCGTAGCATAATGGTGTGGAGAACGTCAGGATACGGGTTCACTCAAGTCCGATAGTTGATAATGCCAGGATGCAAACTCGCCCCTGGAGAAGAGATCCGGCTTGCACTAACTGTGAGGAAGGCGCCAGAATACGGGCGCTCTGATGGAGGAAGGGCCCGCTGCGGTCCAGTAGTGTGGGAACCACTCGAATACGATTTAGCCTTAGTCCAATAGTGTGGGGAACGGCAGGATACAGTTCCGCCGATGGAGAACGAGTCTGCGTTGGCCTGGTAGTGAGGAATACGCATGAATACGCTATAGGATGGAGAACGAACTCCTCATGCTCATACTCAACTAATAAGAAGGACTTCATGTTTGGGCCCATTGGAAGATTGGTTCTGCTTCTTTATCAATTTTCTAGGGATTCGGCAAGTGTGAAGCGTTTGCGCATGTCCCAAGTGGCTGCCCCACCCCACTTTCTAGCGTCCCGAAGGGGCGCTAGTGCAAGAAAAATGTGTGACACTGTCTTTGAAAACCGTATTCATATCGGATAAAAATATCGCCTTTTGTTTGAGGCAGGGGTGTGTAAAATCTAACTATTACAGGTAAATGCAAGTGTTGTACGAAAGGTGGTTATTGAGCTGATAGGTAATGAGGAATCACTACACTTCCACCATGGAGATCGATAGAGAAGACGGAAGACATGCGGAATATTGTAAATACATATAAATATAAGTACATATTTGATCTAAAGCGCCGAGGGACTGGCATAAGTAAGCTCCCAAGGGTGCCATTCATCATTGAATTTGGAGGTAAAAGTTCACCACGTGGTATGAGACTCCGTGGTAGAGCTCGGGGTAAACGTGAAAGAGGTATTCATCACACACTTTACCCCATAGAGCACATTACCTCCACGTTTACCCCGAAATTACGGCTATGCGACGTGGTGTGTGCACTTTCGTACAGTGCGCACAAGCGACGGCAGGCATCTATTTTAGGATGGCCTAAAATGGATTTTTTTATATTTTTGGAGTATTTTTGTTGTTTGTGTGTGTTCCACTAGGGAAAACGCTACTTGTTGGAAATGTGCTTTCTTTTTTACATCTCTATAGTTTATTTGCAGGTTTTTATCCCCAATGCTGCTACTCTGGCCGCGAAAAAGGAGGAACGCTTCACGTGAGTCAGAATTGATTGATGTTCCATGTTTTCATACCATTTTTTTGTTCTTTCTTATATTTGCATTGAATTTTTCGACTTTTTTGGAATGTGCATGCATTATGTTTTGGAAATGTATTCATGTTGTTGTGTTTTTTTTTGCAAAGGCCTTTCTTCCTCACTGATGAGTTCCGGGAAAGGCCTTTTTTCATTTCTGTTTTTCCGTCTGAGGGTAAGAACGAAAAGGGATGCTTTTCAACCTTCTTTGCTGTTACTAATCAATTAGAATGGTGTGATGAAATAGAGATGTAGTGATGATTTCTTTCGCAACGTCCACATCCCTATATGTGGCCGTCCGCGTATTTCATCACGCCATCAGGTTGCAGCAGCGTGATGGTGTGACAAGTTCATTGCACCATCAAGCTGCTGGTCCAGTGCGACCGATCCTCTGCCTTTCCTGTTCTTCATTCTTTCTACATGCATTTCTTCGTGAATAACCAATTCTTCGTTTCAGAATGCCTCCGAAGAGAAGAGTTGAGGAGGAAAGTGGACCGTCGAGGAAGAAGTCCCCCACTTTCTCAGGAGTGGAGGCTAGCAGACTGATCGGCCTCTACTGTGAAGCCAGAGACAGATACCATGGAAAATTCAAATCAAGTAAGAACCATTCAACATTAATGCGTAGTCTAATGCATCTAATTTTTGAATAAGTTTCTTTTATGTTCTGGTATGGGTTCCAATTGCGGTAGTTCTGCGTTTTTCATTTCAAGTGCGATATAACATTTAATTCTCACTTTTGCATCGCCTTTTCTATGTTTTTCTTTTTCAGCATCAAGATCAAGGACTAGTGAACGCCAGTCGCTCAAGGAGTGGTCGACGGAAATTTCCGCAATGGGTTCCGCGCACCGGACGCCTGAATCGATCGAGAAGATTAAAAACGAGGTGAAGCGGGTGCAGCAGTACATTAGGGCTGAGGTAAGATTTATTGTTGGCCTAGAATCACTGTGAAAATAAATAGTTCTTCTCATTCTTACTCATGAAGGATGAAAGAAGTGCATTCGTGGGCCCAGTACCTAGGTGCGGGAATAAAATGTACAGGAAAGAATTACTTGGAACATCTGGATGAGGCGAGAGGTGTGATGGTCGCACATGTTCTGGACGCAGATATACCCGAACATCTTTTGGTTGCCTTGAACCCGGCAATTGGGAAGATTAGCGTAAGAAATCACCATACGTCAGTGTTTTGAAAGATTTCTAATACTTTTTTTTGTTTTAAGAGTGGTTCCGCGTCCATCACCAAGAGGAACATTGTAGAATTTGAAAATGCGTGATTGTCTTCAAACTATACACTGGCGTGGCAGAGGGCAAGCTGGGGAAGAAGGAGCGGACGAGACAGTGCCGATACGGGAGAGCTCACCCCAGACCGTGGAGACGGTGACGAACCCATGGAAGTGGTTGAAGCGCAGGACGACGATGAAACACCACCAGCGTCATTCGTTCAACCGAGTTCATTGCGGCAAGATTAGGGGTCGTCGAAAAAGACCATGGTACATTTTGTATAGACTGAGGAAGGATCATGGGATTTGCCGTTTTTGAGAACCACCTTTTTTCAGAGCTCTCTGTACGCGCCCGCGAAACGCCCATCTTCCCATCTAGTATAGCTTCTTTTTGGGACATTCACCCGCTTCAGGAAACTGAGCCGAAACTCTTGGACAAGTTTTTCCTCATTCAGGGAGAGCTTTTCCTTTCATAGTTTCGATTCTGTCCTGAATGTGGGGAGAAGTTGCCAACATCCAGCGGGAATGTGCAGGTTCAAGCTTTGCAGGCCAGCGATCGATCACGTATACCAGGAATACCAGGACAAAGTGTACGCGATTGTTCGAAGAAACACAAAGATGAAGAATCATTCCCAAAACAAATGAAGGAATTGAACCGACGTGATGTCCTCTTTTGTTAGGAAGGTGAAGGTCTTCATTTTGCTGCTGATGGTTCCTTCGATAGCCGCAGGTACAGTGCCTTGATTGGAAAAGTAGTGATGGTGGACCTCAACACGAAGCTAGTGATATATACCGAAGTACTCCATCGGGAAGAAACTGGTGTGCCCTTCACCACCTACTAATTTTGCCCGAAAGAAGAAAAATATTTGTAGGAGGAGTCAGTTCACAGATGGAAATCGAAGGAATGAAAAGGTTGCTGCTTCGGTTGAAAGCGGAAGGATGGTCCATTTCCTCCCTCACGATGGATAGGAACCGTGCAGTAGCTGTTATGTTGAAGGAGTTGGAAAGGGAGATCGGCGCTGTGACTCACTACTTCGATGGGTGGCATCTTATAAAGTGGCTCGGTAACAAACAAGAATGCCATCGACAGAATTTATGCCCGCAAAGAGATCTTTTAGTAAGCTCCATCTAGTTCCCATCTGTTTACCACATTAGTACTAACCCGTCATCTTCAGCCCCCTCTTCAACTACAAGCTATACTCCAAGCTTGCTACAATGCATTACACCGCATTGAGGATAGCCGAGATACCGGGCGAAAGAACGGAGGAGCGGACAGTTGAAGTGCAAAGGAAATACCTTCAACGAAAATCGTTGATGGTGTTCAAAACACCCATCGAGCATGTTTCTAGGGAAGAAATAATAAAAATGGTCCTAGTGATGCGCTTACAATATTGGGAATAGTCCACTGATGACGGTGAAGCAGAAGGACGGGTGCCAGAGACAGCTAAGGACGACGAATTGGAGCTCCATTCCAACTCGCACCACGTTCTGCAAGGAGAATCTGACTTTGAATACACCTCTGAAGAAGAAGATCTTGAATAAATTTTTGTTCTATAGCAAGCATGCAACACATACAAACCAAAACCACAACACATACCAGGTCCCCTAAAATGCCACAACGTCGTTGGCGTCCCTTTCATACAAAGAAGGGATATAATCCGACGAGCAGCACTGCTCCGGGGAAAAGTAAAAATAAGGATGCATGGGCACACCTCACAACAACAACTGATGACGAACACAATGAAACATGCGCATGGGAAATCACAAAACACACAAAAAAACTTACAGCAAAAGTTCACAGCAGCTGAAAACTGTAAACTGGAAATAAAAGAAATTCAAAGACAAAACACACCACTCACACACTTGCCCGTCGAATGAATGCACCAGGATAGCCGCCACCAATGCGTCCTGAAAAATCACATTAGCAAAAATCACATTATTTTCACCCACAAATTGAATGCCTCTGAAAAGGAAATCATTAAATATAACACCAAATTCAAAGTTTGTGTTGAAATTAAATAATCATAACAATGCCAAAAAGAACAGATGTGCGCTTGGAAGAAGCAAGGGTCTTCTTGGAGCTCAGGAAGGTGGAGCTGGCGAAGGCAAGGCGAGAATTGGAGCATATGAGAGGGAACCCACCGTTCACTCTTCCTTCGACGTCGTTTCAGTACTCCTACTATGACATGTGAGATTCTTTATCCATTTAGGACGTTGAATTTTTTTTGAATCTCACTTATTGGAATTTTGGATCTCTATTATTCACAACTTTTTTCTCCTATTCGTTTCTCCACATGCTTTTTTGTATCTGCCCATTTCACTCTTCTTATTGGATTTGACAACTACTACATTATTTTGTTTCTGCCTTAGTCTCAGGAACTCGTATTTTTTTGTTTCTACTCTTACTATTCTCAGGTACTTTTACTTACATGAAGTGAATAGCATTTCTTTAATACTCTCGTTCCTGGCACTTTTTAAAAAATACTTGTGGATCTCTTTATTCATAACAAATTGTTACAATCGCATTAATCAGCATTACGAATAACATGAAATGGATATACTCGCATATGCCAGACTCCTACGTATAATACTCCTACATGTAATAAGGTACAAACAATAAACATGTATAATCTTACCTAGTAAATTCAACCTAGCTGAAATAATTCTCGATGATATAGCGCCTAAAAGTATCAGAACCTGTGTCTGCTCGGCCCTCCACGGCCACATCGCCAGCATCAGGGTATCGAAGCGAAGTTGCTTCATCTTCTTCGAATGGCTGCTCACCTGTTGCGATACACATGTTTCTCATGCAGCGGGCAGCGATTACATATAATCTTCGCGCTTCGTGTTGGATAGTGTCTACGTAGGAAATCTCATGTGCAACCCCAACGGAATAATCGAAACAATCACCTTAATTCCGTGTGAAGGCTCTGGAACTGACGTTTCAGTGAGGCAAAAGCACGCTCAATTATAGAACGCCCTCTGCACAGTGCCTTCTGGAATGAGATAACTAATTTTCTTTTCGGGCAGTACATTTTCCGAAGTTGATCCTGTTCTCTGATAGAATTGGTTTAAGGAGGAAGTTCTCCGAGCGATAGGCGCTATCCGCCAGCAACACTCCAGTCTTGCTTCCGTTAAAAAGCTCACGATACAGCTGAGTTGATCGAGAAACCTTAACGATCACTGTTTACTACTTCAAAAAAATGGATAGAACTTTTTCCACTCACCCGGGAATCCTGGGCTCTGCCGGGAAATTTTACACTAACCCAAATAAATTGCTGGTCCAGATCAGCGATGGCGCCCATGTTGTTAATCCTTTCCCAAATGAAATGAAAATTCTAGGCAAGCAGAACGAGGTAATAAGCAAAACATTCAAGAAGCGGACTATCATTCCGATGCAAATGCTGCGAAAACTGAGGTGCACCAAAACGAAAACTATTCATTAATGGAAAAAAATAGTGACTAGCTTTACACAGCAACAGAAAATCAACTTTTACTTTTCCAAGCTAAGCACTAAGTTTGCGAACAACACACTAAGCTCACACATATAGCCATTCCAATCGTCCTTGCATGTGGCGAGAACGAAACTGCAATAAAGCTCTATTACATAAGTCACCACTTGGATGTGAAACGAAGCAATGCAATATTAAGGAGAACATATAACCCATCAGCGAAAGGCAGCGAAACTCTCCAAAAGAATGATTAACTCCGAAACATTCAAAACTTTAAGATGAATTCCCCGCTGAAGTTGCCAAAACAGAAACTTAAAACTGCAATTGAGCGCGTAATTGACTGCATAGTTATGGAATAAAGCAAAGCCGTGACATGCTACAAAGACATACCACATGACAAAGACGCGAAACACAGTTAAATGCTTTAAAACAATAGAAAACAAAAGAACAGCTAACTCCTTCAAAAATTCACCACATCGGAGAGAGTGATGCACGTTGTCGGCCTGTTGGGAACTTGCTGTGGCCGAGGAGACATCTCGCGCACCTCCGAAGCCTGTGATGCGGCATCTTCCAATATTTATAGTGAATACGTTAGGCAGAGTCAGGTTATCTTGCTCCAATGAAGTGCAAAAGGGCGTGACAATGTCATTGGGTCACATTATGTTTCGAGGTAAACGTCCATAGTAAACTTTACCTCACACTACTAGACACGTAAACTTTACCTTCAACTTTACCCCGTGGTTTGGGGGTAAACTTTGTGATGAATGCCAGAGAAGGGGTGAACTTTGAAGGTAATCACGTTTACTACTGGTAAACTTAATGATGAATGCCAACTCAAGATTCAAGAGCCAACGTTTGTTGGGGCACTTTTCCATCCAGTCTGTACTGTTCACTGCAACCCAGCAAAGCAGCAGAGTTGCAATGGTGCATTTTCAATGAGAAAATTTAAGCTTCCGATGAATCCGCATCTTCCGCAATCCGATGAAACTCACTCTTGTGTATCTGCTGGAAGTGAAAAAATCCTTCCACTTCATGCAATCTTTTGCAGAGACAGACATGTTTTTGATAGGTAAGAATCTGAAGATAGAAAAAAAATCAAAATCAGGAAATCATTTCCTACACTACAATTTCTGTGGTTTGGCGAGTGCCGACTGATATTTTCAATTTGGTTTAACATATTTGCACTTCTGAAGAGATGAATCGCATGAGGGAATCACATTGGAACTGCAACAAGTTTTTGCAAAAAAGAATAGCTTCTGACTCTCCACACAGAGAAGAGCAAATCGCTCCATTGGTAACTGATGCTTCGCTTCTGCGCTGTCCAAGTTTATATTAGGTTGGTGCAAAAATAATGCGCGTTTTCATGCCTTCGATTCCATAACTCATTTCAAAATCAATCTTTTCGAAAAGGCTTAGAATTGTTATAATCCGCAAATCTTTGAAAATAAGGCAGATGCTCTGCCATTACCACACATTTCGAAGAGGGCCTCTTACCGTCGACGAACTTCCGGAAGGCAATTTTGGTATCCTTTTAGTCTTCAAAAAATTCTCCCGTAAGAAGTCGTCGAAATTCCCCTGGAAGAGCGAGAGTTTGCTGATTATGATACATTAGGCAGAGCTTCTTAGCCTAATTGCTCCAGCTTGTAGGGGCTCTGGCGTGCGAGATATGGACGGCCGGTGCTGTGTAGAAGTGTAGAATCCATTTTATTGAGCGACGCTGGGCTCACAGAGTGCAGTTTCTTATTTATTTCATTCACATATTAGAAACACTTCTTAGATGAGAAAGACCAAGTGGGATGTAGTGAGCAGTTTTTGCAGCAGGTAACCACAAAGTCGCCATGACTTTCATTTGGTGTTGCTTCGATTTCTGGCAGAGTATCGCTGCTTCTTTCTCATCCAACTGTTTAGCAAGGCACTTCATTTTGTCGTGGAAGGTCTATGCTTCACAATGTATCACTAAGCGACCACGTGTTTGGGCTCAATTCTTTCACTACAAAGGCGCGAAGCAGATCTCTTAACGAGGATTAATCTGGTACTCGTTCAGTATGCTCGACATCAACTCGTCGAGCTTTTCATCCTCCCATTCTTGCTAAAAGGGATGGTCTGACGGCAGTTACCGGCGAGGTTCTGCGAAACCGGATATGTTATTTTGAATGGGTGCTCTTTGATTATTGCCATCATTGGGGATCGCAAACCCCAGGAAGATCTAGGCGACATTTCCTACTTTCGAAGCAAGACACACCACGTCGAAAAATCCGGAAGCAGCTTCGAGGTATGCGTTTACTCATATTTCCGTAGCCAAAACTATGGGGGTATTCCAAGCGGTTCCTGCTGCGATGCCGCCGAGTTTTAGCTCGCTGAAGTAAATTTGGCGAAAAATTTGTTTTGGCGTCTTTCGTTGCAGACTTCAACATTCATCGAAAACTTGAATTTCGATTAGCATGCATAAGATATTTGAAAAGGCCATAGAATTTGCTATAGAACCATATGCAACTTCTCATAGCAGTCATAAGAAATACCGGAAATTTCCTCCACCGAAGATGAAGAATGATGAAAACAACAGAGAAGGAAGTACACGCAATGAGTTATTCATTTTATTTATTGTAATGTGCCATTAATGCGTGTGAGAAGATAAGATAAATCAGCGTGAGATACGATACGAATATTTTGGGGGAGAATTCGCACGAATCCTTGACCTTGTGGTCATCAAAATTCGCCATTCTGAGCATGACGCTGAGCAAGATATCATGATGAAGAGGAAAAGAAAAACAGTTTGGTGGTGTGGACCAGCACGTCATTGTATGCATTCGTCATAAGGCTCAATTATAGACAGTGCTTCGCGAATATGCAAAGCCGACGAGACATTCGGCTGATGTTCCGTCGTAAGTGCATAGATGTGGTGGAAGTCGGGTGCATTCAGGATTTCGCGGTGGGACCAGCGTCCTCTGCCAGCAGTCCCACAGACAGCGGGTTACACGTTGTTTACAAGGTTTTTAGGCTGCATAATGTACGGAGCAGGCTCACTACTCCCCTCCCCCTTCCCTTCCTGGGCAGTGGGAAGATGCAGGAATCTGTAAATCATTCTGACGATTAGGGCAACTCCGGTAGCTTCCATGGTATCGAGTCCGCAGAGTATCGGCGATGCCAAGTCAGCCTTCTCACCCTGAACACACTAAGGGCGCGTCCCTTGTCCCTTGCAGACTCAAGGCTGCAGACGTGGAATCACCTCATCCTCTTGAGGCGAGCGATACTCACATGCGTATAGGATAAACGCGTTATAACACGTTGATATGACGTTGTTGGAAATCAACTATATGATTAACCAAACTTTCAATACCTCTTAAAGGCAGCACTCACGGAAATTTTTGGGTTGGAGATTTCGCGGTATATCGGGGTTTTTAGGGACGATAAACTCATTGACAACGATGAAGTAGTGTTAAACACGCGAAAAACACAGAAAATGATGGCGGTATTTCATGTGTGTCCACAGCGCGGAGGAGTGTTCCGTGATGGGTCCCGCCACGGAACCCTGCAAATGGTACGAATTTCATAAGCAAGCCCCCGCTGAACCACATGCGCACACCCTGTCAGCGGCGTGAGTTGGCGTGACGGAATCCTAATGTCCAGAGCGGCAGATGTGTCCATGGCAGTATCTTCGCAGATAGGCGATCATTCAAAGCGTTCAACTTACTGTTGCGAGTGTCCAGCGGCCGGCTACATGGTAACCGACTCATTTCAGAAGTGAAAATTTCCGTGAGTGCTGCCTTTAACTTTCTTCCAATGCTCTCGAAATTTACAAATTGTGCAGGCGCACCGATGGAGGAACAGGTATGCCGGGGCCGATAGTGTTGAAAACGCCAATACATATTTTTGGCCTGGTGGAGGAAGGTGTGCCAGTACTACGGAGACGCTGATATACGGGTCTATCCATGGAGGAGGCGGGTGTTCTGGCGCCCAATATTGTGGAAAACAACACGATGACAATAATGATGAAGAATGTTCTTCCGTGACCCAATAGTGGGAAAAACTCCAGGATACAGGTTCACCGATGGAGGAGGGGTGCGCCGGTGCTCAACAATGGGGAAAACACTACGATACGAGCCTCACGATGAGGGCCAGTATTGTGGAAACTCTTCATCTTCATCAGTGGACCCGTATCCTGCCGTCCCACGCCCACTGGGCCACGGTGGGCCCTTTCTCCATCGGTGGACCCGTATCCTGCCGTTCCCCACACCACTGGGCCACGGCGGGCCATCTGTTCATCGGTGGACCCGTGTCATGGCGTTTCCCACACCACTGGGCCACGGCGGGCGCTTTCTCCATCAGTGGACTTGTGTCCGTCCATATACTGTTGATTGGTTACACAATGTCATGCCTTGATATGTTGAGACTTTCATTCTGTGTTAGTGCAGAAGCTACCTCGAAACGAGCGGATGTCGTAACTGCACAATCGCTGCAAAGAATCAGCCAGGGATGCGGCAATAGCATCAAACAGATGCGGTGACCGCGTAGATCCAGCCTCCCCTAAGCTTCCGAGGAGCTGCAGCTCTCATAAACCCTACCCATCCCTTCTTTTGAAGTGAGTGCGACGTCGCAACAGTGGAAGGTGGTTTCCCTTCTGCGTACATTGTGCAGCCTGAAAGCTTGTAAACACTCCCTCACTCCTATGCTGCGAGACCGCCAGCGAAGGTGATGAAATCACTACCTCGTGCATGCGGGAGAGCCAGCAATGACGTAATTGCGAGTCATGAAACGAATGTGTCTGAGTCCCTAAAAATCGGCCATTTCGCCCCACAGTCTGCGCGTCAAGCTATGAGTGCCGCCGCGTATCTCTAGCCGCTCTGGCCCCCTTACGGCGCTTTGTTTAATAGTTAAAGGTGGTATCGCTTGAGGATTGTTCACCAGTGGCCATACAAACAGGGGTCCTCAGTTTCCGTGATTTTGAAGACGCCCAAACTGCTTCGGAGAAAGCTGATCGTACCACAAGCGTTTTGAAGGGACTGGATGGATTGAAAGTGGACCGAGAGGAAGACCTTAATGAAATGCAAAAACCGCTGCCCTTCGAGTGGTCGTCAAAGACAGACTTCCCGAAGTCCTGAAGGAACCATTAGACAACTGGCTGAGGATTACAAAGTAAGCCGTTCAACCACACAAAGACTGATCAGAGATCATCTCGAGTTATATGCTTACAAATTCGCCAAAGGAGAAGGCCTCATCGAATAAATAAAGGCCTCAAGATTGGAAAAATGCAGAAGGATGAAGACCTTTGCGCGCGGTGACAAGGTTGGTCAGATTCTCTCCACACGAGAAGATATTTACCGTCGAGCCATTCCGAGATGCGCAGAAGGAAATGGAAGGGATCTCTAGGAGCAGCCAAGCTAAAAAAAATGCACAGTCGTGATGGTGTGGGCTGGAATATCGGGTCCGAGGTAGACCAGGCTTACTTTTTTTTTAACCGAAAAAGGAATTAAAATTGATGCCAAACTCTATCGAAATAAAATCTAGAAAGATACGTTCATTCCTTGGGCTAGAGAAAACGCTAAGAACATTTAAGGGACCTTCCTGCAAGATTGGGCAGCAGCCCACCACGCAAAGAATATATCGCAATGGTATGGGACCGATCTTCTGTGTTTCTGGACGAAGGATGTTCGGCCATCAAACTCGCCCTATCTCAATCATTTGGATTTTGCTGTCAGGTCACTTCTGGAGCAAAAAGCACGCTCTTCCAAACCCAAGTCATTGGAGTCGCTGAAGGCAGCTCTGCTCAACCCATGGGGCGAAATTTCACTGGAAATGATCGCGCATCCTCAAGATTTTCCTCAAGAGATTGAATGCTTGTATCAAAGCTGAAGGCGTTCATTTCGAATGAGGTGGATGAGGTCTTAAGGAGAATTTTGTTCTCTATCAAATAAATATTAGTAGTTCTTATTTGAATTGATTGATTCAAAATTATGGATAGTTTTTCCCGTCACACTTCATGTGGACCACCCCTTATAATGTTGATGAACACATCGATAACAACAACACTCGCGAGTACGCTCCTGAGTGTAGTCACAGTAATATCTTTAGCTAAATTTAATTTTCTTTTGTTTGTTACCTGAAACGTATAGTCATAACAGACAACACCATGCGCCGATTCAAGGGAATAAGAACAGAGAACGAATATAAGAACAAGAAGAATATAAGAACAAGAATAAGAACGAGACTGAGAAAAAGAAACGCGAAATGTTGCAAAACCGTGATCATTCCACGTAGTGGGATGCTTTCTCAGGGCCAGAATTTCATGACACCCATTCACACCTTTCATAATTCCTTGAAGTGGGCCAGACCTAGCTAGCACTGCAGTTCTTACATTTTCGACCTTCGAATTTCGACAGTGTGGAATATGCTCGGCTTTCAGTATTAGCTTGGTTCGAAAGTCTTGCAACAAATTTCACATTTGTTTGAAACAGTCATAATACCACTATTGTCCATTGATGGGACCTGGTCTGCCAATTTTCATGGTTTAGAAATAGTAGAACCTTTTGGCACGTTCTTATTAGAACCTTTTAGCAGGTTCACATCTTCCTTAGGCACTTCCTATAATTGAGCCTCATGACGAGCGCAGCGATCACGTGCTAGTTCCTCCACGCCCGCGTTCTGGAAAATATTGTTGCACTACCAGAATTTACATAATTCAGAACAGATAATGGTGTTGATCTCCAACTTTTCGTGAACCATTGTTCTTCATTGAGGTTTTGATTTGTTGTGCTTAAGATTTTTGAATATTTTTGAAGATTTTCCCAATGGAATCAATTAAACATACTGCGTCACTGTAGTCTTATTTGGAGCCATACAAGACCATCGGCTACGGAAAGAATATCGAACCTTCCTATTACATTGAGGAGCAAATATAAGAGCAATAAGTTGTCTCATCCTTTTTTTCAGGGCTTCCTAGAACTTGCTTGTAATTCATCCAATTTAACGTACGGTTTGTTTCTTTCCTTAGATAAGTTGCTGGATCTCTTTCTCAAAGCGGAGGATCTACGCAGAGCTTTCTGTACCACTTGTACGTGAGAGGTCTAACACCGCGCCTATAGCAACTAGGATACCACAGAACGAAGAAATCACCAAAAGCCGATGATCCAGGTTTAGATTAAAGGTAACAAGATGCGCCACTCTTCTAACAACGCCATTTTCTCCTTTTTCATGAAAGATCTCCAATATTCAATTACTCAAAAGCCCATTCCTTAGCCTGACTGGACTTTGTAGTGCACAACCTCCGCTGGCCCCCTACATCCTGGCAAAATGATCAGTTCGTAGGTCCTGCAACTTGGCTCTTCCTGGAATTCTGCTCCACACATGAAATTTTCTGTCGTTGCCCCTTTCGGCGACGCTGGCTTAATGAGACGAAAGAGGAGTGGAGCAACAGATATCAGCATTGAAGAATCCGTTCGACAGACAAGGAAATGTGGGTTACCTAAAAAAAGAAAAAAATTAGTAAGCTAGCCCTGATTAGTCGAAGCTCTCCGTTATGATTCATTCCAATCTGATTTTAGCATGCAATTTCTTCATCAGACTTCAATTTACCGCAAAAATGCTTTTCATGAAATACGTCATCCCACATGCAAACAAATACGTAGGCCAATTAGCAACTGCAACAACAATTCGTCTAGTTCCTCTCCTATAATGATCTCTGGCTCAGGCCTTCGCACTCAATTGGTTTCCGTGAACTTCCTCTCCAATCTGCCTGTTCAATGATGATCAGGGACACCGAACGCAGGCACTGGTTGTGGCTCACAGACCCATTGAAAACCTGTAGTTATCGGAAGACTTTCTTCCTGAAAGGCAACCACACGTTACAGCCTTTCCGTACATATTTATCTAACCTTATGCTAAGCGGTCTCACTGTCTTCCCGCAATACAGTATCGAGGAGCCGCTTCAAGGCACTTGCTCTGTTAGAGGGCTGTTCACGACCATACAACCATGTGCAACAGAAGTTTCTTCACATCCTGGTTTGGCCTTCGAACTCCACTTTCTTCCGCATATGGAACCCATCCATATGCGAAAAAAAGTAGAGTTCGAAGGCCAAGCCATACCCATCCATATTTGAATGAGCAAATTCTTGGGACTTCTGCATGGCACCGAGATTCTGAAACCACGCGAACGACGTCATTTCCAACCGGCGGAGTTCGTTGTCCCGCATATTGATGATGATGTTGGGGATATTCCGTACCACGTCGGCATTCTTGGTGATCATTATGGTATGCATTACGTGAGGTTTACCCAACTGTAACACTTTTGATCCACAAGTTCATCACCTCGAAATGAATGCCTTTACGAATTCATACATAAGAACAAAGAGTTGGAGCATTTCTCGTGTGCACATTCTCTCT
This sequence comes from Ancylostoma caninum, assembly GCA_037903475.1. Taxonomy (NCBI): domain Eukaryota; kingdom Metazoa; phylum Nematoda; class Chromadorea; order Rhabditida; family Ancylostomatidae; genus Ancylostoma; species Ancylostoma caninum. The sequence goes on from JBAJFG010000079.1 coordinate 1,939,449, forward strand.
TCAGGAGCTGTTCTGATTTTTCGAACAAGCCGGCAACAGCTGAATTGCATGAAGGGGATGGGTGCAGGGCAGCAGCCACAGCAATCCTGTTCTCACAGATTTTGCTACATTTCTTGTTCTAGCACTGTAGTGAAGACGAACGCTGTGTTCAATTTTGTCAAATCCTACGAAAAAGGCGTTTTTCATTGCCACTGGTATAGCGCGTTAACAAAGAATGTACGAGTTACTCGGGCTTTAACACGTTCGCGACCTTGCGCTTTTGACATGGTATGTCACATGGGACGCATGCGCTTTTGCACAAGTGGAACCCGTGCTCAACCGCTCGAGCACGTGGCCCTACGTGGTAGGAATTTTTCCACCGCAGCATAATACCCCGAATTCGCCCAAATCTGAACATGATCTTTCTCTTTTGTGATCGTCAAAAGTGTTTCCAAATGTTTGTCGTCTATTCACTTGATAGTGATTGTAGTTTCTTTTTCATATCTATCGTTCTCTCTGGTATATGTTTCAACTACATATTAAAAAAGTTCGAATGAAGATTTGATTTGCCCAGTGTATGTGTAGAAAGCTTGAATATTTGTTAGTATACCACTACATAGAGGTTTGCTAATTATGACTGTTTCACAGAAATATAACTGTGAAAAGAACGTGCTCACCCGGTTGAGCACGCGGTCCCACGCGTCGCACCATACGTGTCAACCGGTTGAGCACACGAAGATGTTAAATGGAATGAGGTGGGAATGAGAACAGACTTTGTCATAGTGAAGGAGAATGACTGTAAACGAAAACATCCGTCCAATCCCGGCTATAGCTCATCGTAAGTGAAAGCTAGCATACATCTAATCGCTTTATGTTTTGAGAACACTGATGTCTACGACGGTGCCAATTTCGTAGAAGTGTCGAGATAACTGCTGAGTATCCAAAACGATCAAAATCTCTGACACGAAAATTTCCGTGGGTGCTGCCTTTAGGTCACTCGGAGGAGCTACAGCTGATTGTAACACGCGTATCGTCATGTTGCAAAGGTAGCACTATAGCACTACCGAAGAGCACCATCGCCAATTGAACATTACCATTTGACTTGACCAACCAACAAATCACAGCATTACGAAAACGACTTGCGTCCCAATGAATTACCGCTTCGGTGCGACTGCACCCGAACGAACTCTTCGAGTGCAGTGGTCTGCTTCTTACTCCGTGATTAGCTTTGCGATGGTCGCGTTAGCGCATTGTTGAACTTTGAATCGAGAGGGAAGTAGCTGAAGCACGAACTCACAGGGTTTTGAAGCCATACCTTTTCCATATCCCCTCGCATTTTTTACCCCGAGATCCGTGCAATTAGGATCTCAGACTAGCCCACCACTTCGCCCGCTCTCATGCACCGCAATCACTTTCATGCCGCTGCTATCAGTCGTACACTCCCAATTTACGGAAAAAAATGGAACAAGGTGCCATAAAGGGAGTTTGAGAATTGTGAGCCTACCACATATGAGACTATGGTTGGATCGGTTACGGTGCTTGCATTCGGCTTTTTTTTTGCAGCACACAAGAATTTATAGGGGTCAAATGAAAAGAACGCAACTTCGCTCGCCAATTGTGCTTTTCTAAACGAAGTTAGCGAGAGTGCTGTAGTATCACGCAAGCTAGCCGTAGGAGAAACCCTTAATAGAAGTGCATCGGTGAGGGCCTTGCCACTCTGCTACAGTTCGTAAACACAGAAAATGATTGGAAATCATGTCTATTTTAGACATCCAGAAATTGCCTGGGAGTCAAAATTTTTATGAGAGTAGTTGGCATGTAAGCGCAAAAGGAGCTATTCAAACCCTTCATTTCGTGGGTGCATTCGCAGAGGAAAAAAATGAGTGCCCTACGTAAAGTATGGTTTTGTTTTGGAAAACTCAAATGGTAGTCATTTCTCCGCAGTGGCACACTCCAGCTCAAATGGAATATGTGTGACTGTGTGAAAGTGACTCCGAAGCCCCAGAAAAACGCATTTTGCAAAGTATTTGCAAAAAGAAGCATAAGACAGCTTTTCCTGTTTTGCGATCATTATTTGTTAAACGTAGTAAACAACGCAATGCGAATTATTGCACGTCCGGAGTTATGTGAAGTGGGTAATCACGGCGATTTCGACACATTTTCGAGCATTAGCCACAAAATTCTAATTCATACCTGGTACCTACACCTAGTTTGTGTCCATATGTGCACAGTATGATTACACGCGTAGCGTGGAAAAGGAAGGGGGGGGGGCACGAATAGGACTAACTTTTAACTGAGGGATTGCAAAATCGAAAAATTAACGGTAAATCAGTGAATTAGTGCAAAACGAGGCACTGTTGAAGAAGAGGCGGTCTGCATTCGTGAAAGTCTCACCAAAGAAGATAGAAAACTTCTATTTATGCGGAGAGTTCTTCACCCATTCTAGTTGCTTTTCAGGTATTACAGTTTCCTCATTATTTGAAGATATCTAAGTTCAGAAATGATTTCACCACCGAGTATCACGCTGACCAGGGAAGGATACTAGCGGGGTCCGACAACTCGTAGTAAAGTGTATATTGACAAATGCAGTTTCCGAAGCTAATCTCAAGTCCGTTTTCCATATCTGCAGCGAAGGTCTCTATGAGGAGTTACGTGACATGATTTCAGCTTGTTCAGAGCTGCCAAAATTTCGCTTTCTGGCTATATTCTGCTGAAAGATCGTGGGAACTTATCAGGATCTAAGACAGTTTTAGAAGCATTGGCCAGTTACAATCAGCTGACAAGTTTGAGATGGTTTCCACATTTTCAGCTGAATGAAGAGATTAGCCGATATTATGCCACGTAACTCTTCACTGAGAGCTCCACAGTGGATAGGGATAACGGATATGAGATCAGCATGAAAAACTGCATATGAAGTGCACATTTCGTCGGGCCTCTCTACATAGTATCCTTCCCTGGTGAGGAAGTGATTTCCTCAGCTGACCAGATGTTTGATGAACATGCATATGCTGTTTCATTTATTTTTCCTGCTGCTCAACCATCTGAATTTTCCTGTTCATTTACTTTGTTATTTCGGCAGTGCGGCTGGCTACTAATTACCGTCGGATGATCTTCAGAAGCATTCACTCTCTGTAAAGAAAACTTTAGCGACTATTGTTGCGTTCAATTCCTTGCTAGATAAGCATTTGATATATGGACTCGAAAAACCAGAACTAGAAAGTACCAGTATAAGCATCTACTAAGTTGAGCAAATATAACCATATTACCCTTTTCAGGAATGGAAACGGTGCGAATAAGACTAATCAGTTCTTCAGCCAAAAAGCATTCGCTTTCGTGAAAGTATTCCGTACATTCAGTTCTTGCCAAAAAGGAACCACCTTCCGAACTTTTGTCCACTAGTTATCTCTAGGTAAAATTTGAATTTTCTAATTTTATGAAAAAACGGAGCTACTCACTGCTGATGCATAGATTACTGCTACTACCATCTCAGTTTCGCCGGTGAATTTCTATTAGGGGAAATAAAAAAAATTAAAAACCCTTGATTTTGTACTACTCACATTTAACTACTGGGCGAGTTCCAGGGGTGGAATATTCATCAGGTCGAATTTTCCCTGCAAACGGATTCATATATGTACAGCGGAATTTAAGCATGATGGAACGGAACCTCCGGAGCTTAGACGACATTACCTTGAAATTGATCTTGTTCGGCAGTTTTAGCATTCATGATCCTACCTATGTGTTGTTTCGAGCTAGATCCTGTTCTGCATGCTGCTTCAGCTTGAGTAGGAAAAAACAGCTTGTACTCTGTATGCTCGCAGGATGCCCTACCATTCCAGATATCCTAACCGGATGCATGGTCACCATTAGTGCACCTCACAGGTTTCAAGCATGGAATTTTTATTTTGATAGTCGCCTCCTTTTCGAACACCCCTCTATATTCAGAGATCTGCTGATTACGTAGGAGTCGGTTTTGAAGCAAATATTTTTAAACACCATCAAGCAGGATCCTCATAACATGTGCACAACACAGCAGTGGTTATGTGCAAACCTCGAACGAACATGTGGTAAGTCCCACTTGACCACCTAGGCTGTCTACTGTACAGAAAACCTCTGGTGGCAGAGTATTACCACGTGATCAAAACGATTAATTACTGAGTTATTATGTAGACGGATTCTTGGTTTTTCTCACTAAAATTCACCATTTTGAGTTACAAAAAACTGGTTGACACGTGTTTGCCCTGCAGTTTAAAGGGAATTTTCAACTAAATCGTTGTCCTACATTACAGCCTGGGTATGTTTTCTATTAATGTGTGAATTTTCTGAACTCTGAAAGGCTAAAACGGTTAGATGTACAGAGAATTGTCAAACTTTGACAGTGGAGTTTTTTTTAAACCAGGTAGCCTTAGTGGGGAACTCTTCGTTACTGACAGCGAATCTCTCCCTAGCTTAATCTTTTGGATTTAACAAAACCTGAATTTCCTATAAGTTCATGTGTACTGTTTCCGTTTTGTTCTCCTTAATTTTTTTTACTGAGAATCAAGCTCGCATTCTTGACAACACCTTAAATAATGGAGGCAATTGTATGGTTTGTTTGTTAACTTTGTTCCTTAATTGTTTGGCAACAGTAATCTCCTGTGAATAATAGCGTGCGTAAAAGAATATCGCCCCGCCTGCTATCATTTGTAACTACTGCAGCGTCTTGGAACGTTTTGATGTTTTGTCCACTTTGAATTCGACGGCACACATTACTATGTCTCAGCCTTCTCATTCTGGATGCCATGAAATTTTGCCTTTTGCTCTACAGTAAGTTTCTGACTTTCTGACCTCTCGTGGTAATTTTCAGTAATATGTATTATGAGGTTGTCGGGAAAGTCTACTGCCACATCCTCTCCTATTTTGGAATATTTTTCAAAATTATTCTAGAACCTTCAATGTATACAGAGTCTGCATAAGCGTTCACTCATACGAAATTTCTCTTCTCGCTTTGCTTATGACCATCGCTGAAACATGCTCGACAGCTCTTGCTTTACTTGTCATGAAACATAGGAATGCGGGCGATGCGGTACAAAAACAAATACGCTATACGGAATACCCTTCTACTACCCTATACCACACTGTAAATGTTTGGTACCACAAGTTTAAAGACGATGTGACCTGGGATAAATAAGGATTTGGTTGACTGCTGTAAGCTGTTGATGAGCTCCTCCTTGTGCTGCCTGAACAGAATGCACGAATGACATTCGTGAGCTGGCAAAAAAATGTTTGTGCGATCACCTACAGTAGCGGTTCATCTCCATTTCTGCACTACGTCGGAGAGACTAGGAAATATGGCTTCTGGATAAGTCATGATCTGACTGTCAGGTCCGAGTGCGGGAAGATGCGTGCCTAATCTTTTAGTCTCTCAATGGATTTCCGCTTAGATCACCAACTTGAGTTACAAGTAACAAGAGGTGGGTTCACACACTCACGAAGGCTGAGTGCATTAAGCACTGTTAATCTGAAATCCTAACGAAGTAATGAAAACTCCACCCACGGAATGCGATGCTCATTGTTTGATGGAATTGTAATGCTGCATACAAAATCTACTGATGCCGCTGGAGTTCCTGTCAATAATGATGAGCCATATAATGAGCAGTTATTACTTGAATAGGAGAAGAGGAATAAATTCGAAAAGAAAACTCAAATGTCAAGGGAAATTCTTCCAATAACCCAATATTTCCCTTTTTGCATCTATATAATAACGTGAACGACTTCCAGAAATGTGGTAGTGGTCAGATTTTAGGCTTAGTTGGGACGGCTGCCATCAAATTCCAACCAGTCACCCCCATGATAGTGGCAGTGAGGGAGATAAAACCCGGAAAAGCATCAAAGGCTTAACACTCTGTTGTTGATGAAGTTTATTCTTGCATCAGCCTAGTCAGTATTTCTCTAGGAAAACACTTCTCCTAAATGCTCATATCTCGCATCCGTTGCAAATGGTCCGGACGGTGTCAACACAGCAATACATCAGCCAGGTCACAAGACAACATGACTTAACTCGAGCGAAGAGAATAAAGTCAACAACAACAACATGTCGTAATTTCACAAAAGCAATTAGCGCAGCACTGTCTGCCTTCCACTCTTGCTGTTTCAGTTATTTCTAAGGAGTCTGTTTGGTAGCTGTTGTCCCTGCCCTCAACTCTTGAGAACATCGCATCGTACAAGAGGTTCTCAGATCAGTTTGGTAGAGAGGTTGTAACTCTCATTAAATAAGGTACCGAAGGCTTTTGACGTGGCTTATTGTTATGCTACGTATTCTTTTCGACAGCTAACGCAGATTCCAATTCTGTAAATGTCTCGGAGACGATTTCTGAGGTGGATCTCGTCCTTCATCTTCTTTAGGTGTGACACTGTCTATATTCATTCGCGATAGTCATGTTTAACGCCTGAAGGATACAAAATGCTCACCATGAAAACAAAGACGTTTCTCGGCGTGATCTCCGTGATTAATTTACTCTTTTATTAAAAATGTGTCATTTCATTGCAGTTAGTTTTTATATTTTAATCGATTCTCTAAGCTAAATGGAATTTTCGTAAGTACATATATCTGCCTGCCGTAAAGTTTCCTGAACATTGTTAGGACTAGCGCCCCTTCGGGACGCTAGAAAGTGGGGTGGGGCAGCCACTTGGGTCATGTGCAAACGCTTCACACTTGCAAAATCTCTAGAAAATCGATAGAGAAGCAGAACAAATCTTCCAATGGGCCCAAACATGAAGTCCTTCTTATGAGTTGAGTATGCGAATGAGAAGTTCGTTCCCCATCGTATGGCGTATTTGTGCGTATTCCTCACTATCGGGCCAACGCAGACGCGTTCTCCATCGGCAGAACTGTATCCTGCCATACCCCACATTATTGGACAAAGCGAAATTGTATCCGAGTGTTTTCCACAATACTGGGCCGCAGCGGACTTTCCTCCATCGGTGGACCCGTATCCTGGCGCCATCTTCACACATTAGGCCTGAACCGTATCCTGGTATTCTCCACTTTACTGAGTCACAGCGGACCAATCCTATGTTGGCGGACCCGTATCCTGGTGTTATCCATACTACTGGGCCACGGCGAGTCCTTCCTCCATCAGAGCGCCCGCATTCTGGCGCCTTCCTCACAGTTAGGGCAAGCTGGATCCGTTCTCCAGGGGCGGGTTCGCATCCTGGCGTTCTCATCACTAAAGTGAACCCTTATCCTGACGTCCTCCACACAACTGGGCCACATTGGGCCCTTTCTCCATCGGTGGACACGTATCCTGGTGTCCCCGCACCATTGGGCCCTCGCGGGCCTTCCCTCCATAGCTGGACCCACGTCATGGCGTTCCCCACAGCACTGGGCCACGGCGGGCCCTTTCTCCATCGGTGGACCCGCGTATCGGCGTTCCCAGCACCATTGGGCCACGGCGGGCCCTTTCTCCATCGGTGGACCCGTGTCTCGGCGTCTCCCGCACCACTGGGCCACGGCGGGCCTTTTCTCCATCGGTGGACCCGTATCCTGGTGTCCCCCGCACCACTGGGCCCTCGCGGGCCTTCCCTCCATAGCTGGACCCGTGTCATGGCGTCCGCCGCACCATTGGGCCACGGCGGGCCCTTTCTCCATCTGTGGACCCATGTCTCGGCGTCTCCCGCACCACTGGGCCACGGCGGGCCTTTTCTCCATCGGTGGACCCGTATCCTGGTGTGCCCCGCACCATTGGGCCCTCGCGGGCCTTCCCTCCATAGCTGGACCCACGTCATGGCGTTCCCCGCACCATTGGGCCCTCGCGGGCCTTCCCTCCATAGCTGGACCCGTATCTCGGCGTCCGCCGCACCATTGGGCCACGGCGGGCCCTTTCTCCATCTGTGGACCCATGTCTCGGCGTCTCCCGCACCACTGGGCCACGGCGGGCCTTTTCTCCATCGGTGGACCCGTATCCTGGTGTGCCCCGCACCATTGGGCCCTCGCGGGCCTTCCCTCCATAGCTGGACCCACGTCATGGCGTTCCCCACAGCACTGGGCCACGGCGGGCCCTTTCTCTATCGGTGGACCCGTATCCGTATTTAGTTGATTGGATATACAATGTCATGCCTTCCTATTTAGAGGCGATGCGGTAGTAGCACCCACAAGATGAGGCGACCGAGTAGGTCTACCCTCCCGACCTTCCGAGACGCGGCAGCCCTCATAGCACCCGTCCATTTCTTCCTGCAAGTGCACTCAGCGTCGCAACAGTGGAAGGCTGGTTTTCCTGCTGCATATATTGTGCAGCCTGAAAGCTCGTAAACACTCCCTCACTCCTATGCGGCGAGACCGCCAGCGAAGGTGATGAAATCACCATCCCGTGCATGCGGGAGAGCCAGCAGTGACGTAATTTCGGGTCCCGAAACGAACGTGTCTGCGTCCATGGAAATCGGCCATTTCGCTCCACAGTCTGCGCCTCAAGATTGCGGTGTCTATGAGTGCCTCCCCGTATCTCTAACCGCTCTAGCCCCCTTACGGCGCTTTGTTTAATAGATGATGGCCTCTACCAGGTTACGCACGGTTAAGAAGACCCTCCGCAAAACTCTCAGGCAGAGTTGCATTTTGGAGAGTGTTCAACGCGTTTCAGGATTATGCTTCTGGCAGTTGCTAGAGAGATAATCTCAGCAAAAATTGTTCAAGGAGAGAGAAAGACAAACTGTTGCGACTATTTGTCATATTCATTAAATTCATAATGGTTATTTTCCAGTTCTTCATGATAAAAGAGAAACTTACACAACTGTTTACTGTAGTGATGGCCACGCACTCATTCACATCCTTCAACAAAAACGGAAGCAAAGATATGGTGTATCTAATGTGCAATCTACGTTTGTTCTTTTTCGTTCACTTTAGTCCATTAACTATGCAGTAGCCTCTAATGAGCAAATCGCCTTTAACATTTTTGAAGAGTCACTTTTATGGCTACCTTCTCCTGTCATAAAGTATTGTCATTTTGCTATACAGTCAGATTGCTCCCTCTATCATGGCAGCATTCTCTGGCTCGAAAGAAGTGTTCACAGCTAATGCATTTTCGATTTGTTAGACCTCTGTAATGTTTCCGGTTTCTTCAGAGAAGCTATTCATCCGCAATAGATTCTCAAACTCAGTGGCTCATCACGAAATGTGTCTCGGCAAACAGTCGAAGTGTGCATGTTTATTCTGAAACCGCAGATATTCTCAGCTGCTAAAAAGGTCAATCTGACCTCATATTCCAAAACTACAGCAAAACATCGTTAATAATCTACGACAAAGAATACGCCACACAATTTTGTTCCTTAATTTTGGGAGCGTATTTCTTGGAAGTGTCGATAGTGTCAATCTGTTCTTATTTTCCCTTTTTTACCACTGGTTGTTCACATGAAAGTGTTTTATGATAAGTTTCTATTTGAGCATGGAGCAAGTCTGACGGCCCTTCACGTCGCCTATGCATAGTCTTACCGTCCTTTGCGTATATTTCTCTCCACATTTCTCTTCCTCTCAGAGGCAATAGACGCAGTTCTTGTGATTCAATTCCCCATTCCTTGCCAGTTTGCAGTTTCCTTTGGCTCGCTTGCTTCCAGAAAAGGTCCAAAATTAGGCCCTGAATACGTACTGAGCAAATATTGCTCGCTCTTTATTATGTTCTTTTTCATCTCGATTATCAACCACGTTTTCTCTTTGTTTCAGAACATAGTAACATGAGTGCTGCTATGCCATCAGTCCTCAGCGACCAGTTTTGCTATGAGGTATGCGTTGTTATATATCATCTTGAGCTCGAATGAGTTTTTCTTGTCTCTAATTAGAACGTTCTTAACGATTGTATGAATCAACTTCCATTAGTAAATGCGCGCGTAGAGCCTTAGACGCATGAGTAGGAAGGACTGCTGTCGCTCATTCTGTCAGCGGATACCATCTGACCAGATGAGTATCTCTGGGTGTTGAAATACAAGATTTATTCCAGAAATGAAGTGCAGACTTCTACATTGAATATCCTATCTTTCCATACTTCATTTCACACTTCATGTACCCTAGCAAAACTGTACAGAGTTGAAATACACTAACAGCTGTCACATAGCTAAATAAACTGTAAACTGTTTCAGCATGGAGTTCTTATTGTAACAACAGGATACTACCGGTTTTCGTTGTCCTTCTCCCTGATTATATCTATAATCTCAGCGACTTATCTAATTTCTTTCTTTCATAGACACTACAGGAATTTGTCCTTCCACCTAAACATCAAGGTGTTCTTTTTGAGTGATTTTAATCACATGAACATTCTCATTTGATTTGAATTACAGGTGTTATTGTTTTCGCTATATTTATGCTGCTTCTTGTACGCTTGTTTTAACATAGTTATGAAAGTAAGTTATTTACTCATTTATTGAATTCTTCAATTTTACTTGACACAAAGAAAGAAATTTGTGTCAATAGCGCCATGCAATCTAAGTGAATTGCATTGGGACAAATTGCTAAAGCAACTGCACTAACCAGTGTTGCCTTGCTTGGCATGAATTCGGACAATTTCTCAGGAGACGACAGCACAAAACTAGAATAACCGGTGGGTGCCCTTCTTTCCTTCTGTGTAGCTGCTGCTATCCTTCTCAATAGCTGTTGCTGTATTTCCGTACCATTCTCTATACAGTCATTCCACTACAGTTCTTTTGTAGCAGTCCAGAATACCTTTTTTTGCTGCGGTCCTTCCGAGAGTTTACATGAGAATCACAGCTCAGGTGGTTCCACAGTAGGTGCGCTCTCATAGAGATTCGAGAAGAGGTGGGAGATTCGTGGAGAGTGAGGGAAGATGAACATCCATCTACACTGTAAGAAAAAAGAACAGATATGTGAAGCTTCAGAGATATCGAGTGTCAAACTGGTTGTTCAGAAAAATCGGGAATTTCATTTTCGATGATCAAACTTCTAGTACGGTACTACTCGACACCAGCCACGACGATCATAACTATCGCTCCGAAAAAAAAACTGCGACGACGAAGGTTGTGGCGAGGGGGAAGACCATGGGATAATATGAATAATAATTATAATAATAATAAGGGAGAACATTTAGTTGCTAAAGCTAAATTCGGTTAGATAACGATTCATGTCAGAAGCAGCTTCTCTGTTAGGCAAACATTTCCGCGGGGGTTTTGTCCCCATAGCTCTATTTCAGAATGAAGGCATTGCTGCTTGTTTCATTTGTTTTAGCCATTACGGTTGTGTCTCGCAGGGAAATACTGATGAACATGTGGTGCGGCTGCGGGCATAATGAACAAATGGATAAATAAAAAAAACGAATAAATAAATAAGTAAATCGATGAATAAATGAACAATAAAAACTCGAAGTAAGCTGCCGAGAAGGATGACGACAGTGTCACCAATGTGAGCATCTTCTTCTTGTAATCAGAGTCCCACTTCTGCTATTGCGAGATATTAAGAGACTATTTAGAGTAAGATTCCAGGGGAGAGATGTATCATTCGCTTGAAATCAGAGCGGATGCTCATTTTCAAAACGGAATGAACGCCTGCTCAAGACCTCGGGCCCAACTCGCGATGCGCGAAATCCCCGCACGGCCAACACTTTCGTGAACGCACGCAAGATATCCCGAGACCAAACCCGTAATTTGGGCGTAGAAGCAGCACATTCGTCGGAAAAAAAAATTTGAATGCACGGATTGGCGTTGAAGAGGGGTTGCTTTCACCTATCTTTCATTATTCGCTTTCAAACACTGGTAGCCTCTCCTCATCATCTCACATTCCTAGAGAGTTGTTTTCAAAACTCGAGTGAATATGTTGAGACATAGAACCTAGTCGAGTTAGGTTGTTGCTCCTTGATTTCTTTGCCTAAACTCACGCGATTGCTACAAATCAAGTCACTCTCTTGCAAAACCTTTCTCTACATTCTGGCGGTGACAGTGACCTCGACATCTGGTAGGCGTTCTTGTGTATGGACGAGGGTGCGATGTCTAGAGAAACTGTTCGTGGGGTAAAAGCTAGGAATGTAATGGGTTCTGCGGTGCTCGTCGAGGCGCTGATGGAGCGGTCGCATAGTTTCACCAACATACTTTTGCCCACATCCCCTGCAGGAAATCATATTTTCAGTTCGTCATAAATCGCATATTTTGGAGTCTGTAGTATCTACAGTCTGGAGTTTGACACCTCTCCTCGAAACGACGACATAGCTGATGGTATTTGCAATGCAAAAATCATTGAAAAGAACCGAGAAGATCATAGGAAATTCCATCACGAGAAATATCACAGAAAACCCGATCAAGAAAATACCACAGAAAACCCCATCAAGAAAAATATCACAGAAAAACTCATGAAGAAAAATACCACAGAAAACCCCATCCGAGAATAATATCTCGAAAAACCCGTCAACAATAGATCACAGAGACAAATCTCACCATCGAAACTCAAAGAAAAACACAGTAAATAAACTAATCATTATAACGCAGCGGGCGCGTGTGGCGCAGTGGTAAGAGGCTCGCTGCGCACGCACACGATCGATGGTTCGATCCCGCCCGAGGCCAACCAAGCCTTCCATCCCCCCGGGGTCGGTAAATTGGTACCAGAGGAGTCTGGGAGGATGAAGCACTGACTTGGTACATCGGGTGCCCCCCGCAAGTCATTGTACAGGGCACATACGCATTCAACGCCTCTACGATGCTCAGATGAAGTCGAATGCGTGGCGCATCCCTCGTGACGGGATTGATTAACGCCGACCACTTTATCCTTTATTATAACGCAGCCTTCCCATAACCGAGACGTCCGAGTGGGATGAGCCGCACCTCCAACGTGGAATACAATTACTGATAGAAATGCGAAAATCTAAAGTTCGGAACGAATCATTAGGAATCACATAACGAAAACTATCACAGAAAAACCTCAGTAGGCCCAATCACAGAGAGAATCACAGAGCAATTTATCGAAAAAAATTCACCCAAACTTCAGAAACAGCTCATCACCGAAAGAATCACCAAAAATATCAGGTTGTTGCGAAAATGATTGCCGTTTCGGGGTGTGCTTAACTAAAATTATTTCTTCTGTCCAATTTGAGCAACTTCAGCTAAGCTTATGTAGCATTCTTGTAGAGGTTTTCCTCCTCTTTCAAATGCTGTTTGAACATCCTGGCTAGCTCCTTCCTGAAGATTTTCATGAAGTCAACGAATGATGAGCTGAAGCGATTTTCGGGTGATGATGGTTGATGACTTCAAACTTGATCATCTTCGTCAGAGGTATGCGGTAATCTTGCATTCGTTTCCGCTTGGAATCATCTTCCAAATGGACAGTGAGCTAGGGGTTCGCGAAGTTCTCTTACTACGATTTTTAACTTCAATGCAACCATGGTCGTGATCTTGGGATGTCGCTAGACGATCAGGCGTTGAGGAGAGACGTGAAGCCTAAACCGGATCTTACCATCCGGATGATGAGAGCAGGGGTGGAAGCTCACTACACTGCAGTTTCAATACATATGACTTCAATCAACAGGGTAAGAAAAGTGCGGTCGTGAACACCACACGATCTGACTGATGACCAACGTCTTACTTGGCGTGTCATCCTTTCTAAACTAAATTTTTCGTCCCAAAACGACTGATTTCTAGACCATGTAATTATTGTGCATGAAGCTCAGTTTCTGTACGATAAGAAGAAATGCGAATGGGTATGGGTGGAAGCGATTTCCCACTTCTAAGATTCCCCAAGCCAGATCTGTGGTTCTGTACATGTGTGATTGACTGCACACTTCTACAGCCTAGTCAGTCGTTGAAAGCAGAGTCCTAGCATTGTAATCTCGAGTTGAGATCCGCAAATCTGCTGTAGAAGTGGTCGGCAGTGGTGAACCAAAGCTGGTTTTCCCTTGCTCCAGGGTAGCGTTAAACCACACATTCCAGAACTTACTTGGCAAAGACTGATGTAGTGAAGCATTGAGGTTCAAACTCAATGCCCTTATTCCTCAGACCATTACCCTACTGACATCATTTTCCCGAGCTCCAGATACAATCCTGCGACAGCAGCAGATTGCGTATCCGGAGCACGCTGAAATCGCCTTCAAAAGTTTGCGAATTCTTATGATCTCAATTTATGCCGTAGAGGATTGAAATCCGCAATAATTTCTCGGGTAGGATCTATCAAATTGAATGGTTGCTAAACTGTTGGAGAATGCTGCTGTCCCGAGTCCTCATTTGATGTCGAATTTTGATTGTTTGGTTGCTAAACTCATGAAAAAGGTGATGTTTAAGCCGACTTACAACACTTTGAACTGAAGGGTCTATTTCGGCGAATAATTTCGCAACAACCTAATACAATCCTCTTATATAGATCATGGTAATGCAACAAAATTTTGTAGAGCGCAGGCGGTGAGGGACCAGCACATGACCGCATGCGCTCGTCATGAGGCTCGATTATATACAGTGCCTCGCGAAGATGCGCAGCTGACGCGACATTCGGCCGATGATTCGTCATAGGTGCACAAACATAGTGGAAGTCGGGTGCACTCAGGATTTCGCGGTGGGACCAGCAGCTAACGGTCTCGAGCCCTCCGGGCAAGACAGTGTTTACAACGATCAGACGTTGCATAGTAGCAATGTACGGAGCAGAGTAGCCCCCCTCCCCCCACTGGAGCTTTGCTACTGATTTCTTTTGATCGAAACACTGAATGACAACCACCTCGAAAGGCAAGCAGTGGAGGGGGCTTCCGTTGCGATAGGAAATCATTCGGTTTCCTCGCTTGGGATGCGCTCTTTGCGCACCTCTCATTGAGGTCCCATGGAAAAATCAAGCACACTGGATGAGCGAGCGAATAACGCTTCATCACAAGCTGTTGTGAAATTTTCTGAAACCACCTGTGCAATTGATCAAACTTTCTAAATATTTCCTAACTTTGTTGAATTATTTTTGAGATTTACGAAGAATGCGGACTCTGATGACGGACAGATGGGCCCCGTAGTTCAGAAAAACATCAGTATAGGTGTCCTCCGATCGAGAAAGGCTCCGCCGTGACCCAGTACTAGGAAAACGGGAGGATACGTACGGATCCATCGATGGAGAAAGGGTTCAAAGTGGCCCAGTAGTGGGGGAAACATAGAATGCGGGTCCATCGATGGAGAAAGGGTCCGTCTTGGCCAAAACGTCAGGATGCGGGTCCATCGTTGGAAATTGGGTCCGCAGAGGCCGTTCAGTGGGTGAATGCCAGGTAACGAGTCCGCGAGTGGTGGGGATTAGTGGGGAAAGCGCCGGGATAGTGGGAAGAACGCCAGCATACAGGTCCAAGGATGGAGAATGGGTCTGCCGTGGCCCAGTAGTGGGGAAAACGCCAAGGTGCACATCGGCCGGTGGAATAGGGGCACGCTATGCGCTCATTCGTGTCTCAGTCGACCACCTCTTCTTCCATTGAAGCAGAAGCGCATCAGTTGGACTTTCTCAGTAATGTGAAGCTTGAATCATTTCAGGCTATTATTCGTACGGCATTGGTTACACTGTATTGTGCACAAGTACTAAAGCCATGTGAAAGATACTCCAGTGCAGAATTGAGAGTGGCCGTTCATAACGGGTCCATAGGCATGTAAGAATTGTGGAAAAAAGTAGGTAGTATCACTGCATCAGAAATTAGCTTATGTGTAGATGCGTGATTAAGAATTTGCAAGCAAGGCTAGGATTGCGAAAAGACTCCAAGCCCGACGTTGAAGATGCGGCCAGACCCGTAGAATATACGCAATTTGTAGGGAGGATTTTGTATTTGAGCTCAGCTAATGATTAGTTTTGCTCAATTCCTAATTTTCAAAACATTTCGCATGTGCGAAGCTGTTGCACATACCTCAGTTGGCTGCCCCACCCCACTTTCTTCAGAAACGTCTACAGAAGAATCCATTGGAGAAACAATCGCGGAAAATCCCATCTATGAACAATCGCCGCAAGAGAAGGAGAGCAACAGCATGGAAGGGACCATAGAAAACATATGACAAAAACACAAAAGAATCATTAAGATCGCTTCAGAAACTCCGCCGCCACAGCTTGTCACCCACGAATTTCGAAATTACTCTGCTTCGATTTGCGCCAGCGAAGCAACATGCGCCAGTTGGCGCATTTTAAATGCATTCTGACCCGATCTCGGACAACGCGCACGCCCACTTCATCGCTGGTACAGGCGCACGCACCACATTAACTAGCATCCCAGATACTCGTCCGTCACCTAATGTGCGTTTCATACATCCTTCCTCAGCCATGCTTCAAAGGCAGCACTCACGCTGAAAAAAGTTTCCTCGCATTTGTGCTCATTTTAAAGGTGCCGTAAATTGGGATGTAACTGCGAAAGGAATCACTCCAAATCATGCATCACTCGAGTAATAAAACTCTTACGCATGTACAAATGCGCCCGCTATGCTCAACCCCGCCCCATTCCCTCTGATCGTGTGCGGCTGTGTTTCTCAGCTGATAGGGGATCGATCAATATTTTCGGATAGTGGTGAGCTGTTCTGCACCTCGGTGGCGGCACCTATCTCAGGCGATAGATCTCGTACAAATGGACATGTATTGGCAAAACACAACACAGTATTTTTCGCAAATGTTGCCTTTCTTGATGGTCTTTCCTCTATTATGGGCACCACAGTAGCCTTCATAGTAGAATCCTCTTATATAAATCATGGTAGTGCAACAAAATTTTCTAGAGCGCAGACGTAGGGGGAATAGCACGTGATCGCATGCCCTCGCCGTGAGACTCAGTTATACACTGTGCCTCGCGAGGTGATGGGGGATTCGGCCAATGTTTCGTCATACGTACATAGACGTAGTGGAAGTCGGGTGCATTCGGGATTTCGCGGCGGGACCAGCGGCTAGCGGTCTGGAGCCCTCCAGGCGAGAGTGTTTATAACGATTTGACGATGCGTAGCAGCAATGTACGGAGCAGAGTCGCCCCTCTGCTGGAGTGACTTCACTCAGCTTTGGAACAGTGGACGATAACCACTTCGAAAAGAAGTATACATACCGTGGAGGATGTATCGAAGGATTCACTCGGTGTCCTCACTTAGAATCTGTTCCTTACGCACCTCTCTTTGAGGTCCCTTGGGGATTATGCAGCTTGAGGATCCGTCTGTTTTTAAGAAGTACAATCAAATACACAGGATGAAGAAAGCGTCATCATAAGGTGTTGTGACATTTTCTGGAACCAGTTGTGCAACTTGTGCAGTTGATCAAACTTTCTAAATACTTCCTAAACTTTTTCCATCACTTTCGAGATTTGCAAAGAGTGCGGCTGCAGTGATTGCGGACAGATGAGCCGGGGCCCCTTGGTCCAGAAAAACATCATGATAGGTGTCCACCGATCGTGAAAGAGTCCGCCGTGGCCCAATAGTGGAAAAACGGCAGGATACGGGTCCGTGGATGGATAAGGGGTCCGCCATGGCCCAACACTGGGAAAACGGCAGGGTACGGGTCCATAGATAGAGAAAGGTCCGCCCTGGCCCAGTAGTGGGGGAAACGCCAGGATACGGGTCCACGGATGGATGGAAATCGATGGAGATTGGGTCTGCCCTGGCCCAACAGTGGGATAAGCACCAGAATACGGGTCCACTGATTGAGACTGGGTCCGCAAGGGGCCGATTAGTGGGGAAAACGCCAAGATGCACGTCTGACGGTGGAGTAAGGGCACGCTACGCTCTTATTCGTGTCTCGGTCGAGCATCTCTTCTTCCTCTCTGTTGGCTGTTCACAACGGGTCCATAGACATGTAAGAAATGTGACAAAAAAGAGTAAGTATTATCAGTGCATCGGAAATGAGCTTTACATGTAGGTGCGGCATTAAGAATTTGCAAGCAAGGCTAGGATGGCGAGAAGACTCGAAGAACGTTGGCGAGGCGGCCAGACCGTAGAGAATACGCAACTCACAAGTAGAATTTGGCGCTATTTATGGTTGATGTGCGTCAAATCTGATGCGGCGATACACAACGCGGAACGAAGAGGAGAAGAGAATTCTTGGCAGGATGCGAATGTTCCTGGCTTTGCCGTCGCGACGGCCGCGCGAACAAACTGTGTTTTGATCTTCGCCGCATCGAGACATCGCGAAAACCTTGTGAATTTTTAGGCCGACGCGTCAGATTTAACGCTTATCAACCATAAATAGCGCCTTTCGTATTTGAGCTCAGCTGATAATTAGTTTTCTTTTTGGTTAATTTCCAAGCGTTTCACATGTGTGAAGATTTTGCACATACCTCAAGTGGCTGCCCCACTTTCCAGCGTCCCGAAGGGGCGCTAGTCTCATGAAAAAAAATCGAAGGCGTTTTTTATCGTGAGTGCTGTTTAAACGCTGATTTTAAGGTTCACGTCAAATGTTACGAAATGACCGGCAAACCATTCTAAGAGGGCTAATTCAGTTGCGGTTTGTTTCAGTAGCCTTCCCTTAAAGTCAGTGTATCACCTCGTTTTCATTTTTAAGCTCTTAGCAGACTCTGAATCTCCTTTAAACGTTGAATTCAGCGGCCTACATAAGTGTTATAAGGCGGTCTTTAAACCCGTTTTCAAACGTCTGGAACAGTACAGCCGGGTTTGGAACAGTTTGTCGAGCCGAGTGGAGCCACTGATCTTATCGATCGGTAACGTCAAGACTAGCTGGCCAATGCTGCAGCTGTAGCGGGAATTCAGCACAGTCACGGATCGCTCTGTCCATGCTGCGTAAAACGCACTTCCGGGAATGGGGTTTTCGTCACTTTCATGAGCTTTGGCGTACAACTTTAGAATCAGCGTGACGAGCAGGTCCAGAGTCTGTTAATATCCACAACCCAAAAAATAAGGTGATACAATGTCTTGAATGTGTGGAGCGAACGCGTCCCACCATGTTTAGAAACGCGCAGTCATTACATTCTATTTGAGGGGGCATCCACCATCTTCCGCAGACGGCGGGAACTATGCATTGGTATTCGAACTAAGATTTTCGAACGAATATTCGAATAATTCGAAATTTTCGTTATTCGAATATTGGAATAATTCGAAAAGTCGAAATAGTCGATTATTCGAATATTCGAATTATTCGAAAAGTTGAAATATTCAATTATTCCAATATTCGAATGTTCAAGCATCCATGATTCTAATGATCGGTTTAATGATAAAATCGCAATGATTCCAGGATCACATATTATGGTTTACCCTCAGCAACTGACTGAATACGAACTACAAGCATGCGTCATTATTCATTTATTTTTCAGTGATTGTGTGATGGAAAAATTAAACAATACTGACAAGACACGTGGAAGAGACGGGCCTGACTTGTTTCAAATTACATAACAGATGCTGTTCCCCATGCTACCTCTTCTTTCAGCTTACCGGTCGGCTAAATTCAAAAGATTACAAGTCGAAAAGTTCATGCCAATTTACGTGAACTCAGAGGTTCTGGGACGGCGAGCACAGACCGAACAGCAGTTACACCGCGAGGTGAAAGCTTATTTTGTCGCCCCACGAGCTGCGTTCGCCCCCGTAAAGGATGTGTTTCGGGTGCCATGAACTGGTTTGCTTGTCTCAAACCTGAGATTGCAGCTCAATCTTAGCACAAGGTTGTGTTCATACAGGACTGGGTAAGTAGATGTTCACCCAAGTTTATCCAAAAATATCAATATTATATTAATAGTCCCGAACGCGCATGCGCTTGCCGCGGCTGTGCTTGGTGGACGCAGTGGTCCCGCGGCGGACTTCCAGATTCGCACCACACCTGCACGCATCCGCACCAGGGGTGGGCGGAATTTTCCGTTTTCCGTTTTACGCTTTCTGTTTTCCGCCCATTTTTGGCCTTCCGTTTTACGTTTTACGTTTTACGGGTTTTTAGCCCGGAAAACGGAAAATCCCGGAAAATGATGGGGAAGACGAGGTATTTGTTTTCGGGGGTATTTCCCTATTCTGAAGAGGGTTCACGTATTTTGATACGCAATGTATATGAGTTCACAACAATGGCGCCGAAATTGACATCCAACCGCCATTTACCGTCGCAATTTCGCTGAACCTCATCATTCCATTGTTTCTCATTGTTCCAAATATGCCATACAAGTCCCCTGCTCTCCTCAAAATTCTCAAAAAAAAAACAACGGTCCACAGAAATGTGGGGTGAACTTATATAAAATTTCCATGGAACTGTGACGTGCCATGGTGAGAGCATCAAGCATTCTTGCAAAACAATGCATGATGTAGGCTTTCCTTCAAGTTGACAAAGGCACAAGGCTACACCACAATTGTCACTATTTTAATCAAACGATGATCGTCAGCTACATATCGGTGCCGTTGGCTCCTGATGTTTTGCGCAATGGTTGGGCTGCTTCTGTTTCACGTTCCCCACACGCTGTTCTTCTCCTCCTTCCTCCCTCGCTAACTCGCTCCAACGGGATCATCTTTGAATAAGGTGATCCTCCCCAGATTGCAAATGTAATAACTACCGTAGTTACCTTTTTGTTTGAATTTTTGCAGAACTAAAGTCGCACTTTTTCACACTTTATAAGTTTTTCGTCTTAGTAAGTAAGTTCGGTGAGAATTATGCTCATTGATTATATAATTCTGATAATCTCTCGTAACTAGGTGGAGGGGGGCGCGTGTGGCGCCGTGGTAAGAGGCTCGCTGCGCACGCACACGATCGATGGTTCGATCCCGCTCGAGGCCAACCAAGCCTTCCATCCCTCCGGGGTCGGTAAATTGGTACCAGAGGAGTCTGGGAGGATGAAGCACTGACTTGGTACATCGGGTGCCCCCCGCAAGTCATTGTACAGGGCACATACGCATTCAACGCCTCTGCGATGCTCAGATGAAGTTGAATGCGTGGCGCATCCCTCGTGACGGGATTGATTAACGCCGACCACTTTATCCTTTATCCTTTAACTAGGTGGAGGATAGATACTCCTCGATCTCTCTAGATTCTAGGCCTTTGAAGTAAGTAACGTCAGTAGACTTGAAGTTACCTAATTACTTGAAAGAGTCACCACTTATGCTCATCAAGAAGATACTTAGGAAATCCAATGTTGACGAGGACTTTTGGTCACATACCTCAGGTTGGGCAAAATTTTCCGTTTTCCGTTTTACGCTTTCCGTTTTCCGCCCATTTTTGGCCTTCCGTCTTCCGTTCTACGTTTTACGGGATTTAAAATTTTACTTCCGCACATCCCTGATCCGCACCGCACTGATCTCGTCTGACCGATTACTGCACTGAGCCACGGTCTTGCCAGGGCCTCAGCCGGCCTGACCAGTCTCGCAGGGCTCGCCTTGCCTCCGCCGTAGCGGAGACATGACTAAGCTCTGGCGCTCAACCATCGGCTTATGTCCACTTCCCAGGATGCGGGTCGCCACATAGCAAGGAGCAGGTAGAACCGCAGGACTTGAGGGGCAGAACGCAGGTTGAACGACACTGGAGTCAATAAGGCAGCCGAAACACGGGGTTTGCTGATCTCATCAGTCGGAATGCAGCAGTTCTTTCTCTTGCAGCAATGTCTGCCTTTCATTTCTTGGGGGGTGTGGCTTGGGAGGTTCGTTGCGCTTGCCTTATACAGTTATCTGAGGAGGTGCGCGAGTTTGAGAGAAATAGGCGGTCATCGAACTCTAGAAGACAAAACTAAACATTTCTTGTTCTGTCTTTGGAGGTTGTGGACAGAAATGAAGTTGATTTCTTGCTTAAGACACGGTAGGAACATAGGGTGGGATGCGATGTGCGCATTTCGACTTGGTTACAGATAATCTCTTCTACAGGAAGCTCGATGAATCACTACTATAATAACGTGAGAAAACAGAGTGAAAGAATGTAATTGCTGCTTACGTTCGTACCTACGATGATATTTATATGAGTAGCAGTGGCGAACGAAGAAACTGGGCGGGCAGGAAGAAAACTGGGGTCTCCGCTACTTTGGCGACCCCAGTGCAGAATAAAAAATTCGAGAATATCAGTTATAATATTGGATACTCAATATAAATAATTGGAAAATCAAAGAAAAATAAATTGATGCAAAGTTTTCATCTATTATGTTAAAAGAAGTAAAGTGATCCCAAAAAATTCGATTGCCCATCTAAGAGGGGAGGGCGTCCTCTTGAATCTGCCACTGCTGTACCATTATCATCATTTTGGAGCAGTCCATAGCGGCATTCTATGTTACTTCATTCAACGGGTAACCGCCTCACTTCCTTGTCTTACTTTATGACCTCACAGAAGAAACCGTAGTGACGCTAAGAGCACGACCTTGCAAGTCCCTTCTCATTTGCGAATTAAAAACTAAAGACGGTGTGAGAGCATTGCGTTGCAGACAACGTCCTGAAAGACGAGTCAAAAAGCACCTTGAAACATCCCACAAATGGCTCATTAAGAAAATCAAGAATCTGTTCTAACTCAGACACGCAAATGAGGTGGGACTTCGCTTCTAACGTACACCACTGGAAGTGTTAGTTTGAAAACGTGTATTTCCATATCTCCGCACATCACAAGGCTGGTTCATCTATTTTCTGTGGATCAATACATCGCAAAACCACTTCTGAAACAATGACATTCATTTATTCGAATAATTCGAGATTTTCTTCATTCAAATATTCGAATAATTCGAAAAGTCGACGAATTCGATTATTCGAATATTCGAATAATTCGAAAAATAAAAATATTCGATTATTCGTATATTCGAATATTCCAAAGAAAAATTCGAATACCAATGCATAGCGGGAACTCCTCCGCACACTCTCGAGGGGAACATCTCTCAAAAAACTGGGTTTCGGTACTTGCAAAGCCGTTTGGGTGTAGTTCTCGGCAGCAGGAGGAGATTCTGACTCCGAAAAAATCTCAGAAAATCGATGTGATGCTCCGTCTTCTACTTACTAGTGAGCTCCTTTGAGAATAACTGCAGTAGCAGTCGAGTGCCATTTGCTCGAGTAAACATAGAATCAGTTTCAATTGTATAATGAAAGGTAAGGAAGGAAGGTAACTAGTGTGGATCAAAGTTGTTTTCCCTCAAAACACAACAGACGTTGAAGTAAAAAAAACTTTCATATGGTACCATAGACACGGAAGGTAACTAGTGTGGACTCTGTGGAAGGTAACTAGTGTGGATCAAAGTTGTTTTCCCTCAAAACACAACAGACGTTGAAGTAAAAAAAAACTTTCATATGGTACCATAGACACGGAATGGAGGAAAGTCTTTTCCCGAGTAGGTAGTGAACACCTGAAATGCATCATCTCTGATGGAGCACATGTAACGAGTGGCATTTCATCCTGCAAACCGAGTATTAGCACGCGTACGGGTATTAAATGTATGTAGACGCCAGAAATGTGGGAGCGGCTCAAAAATATGGGATTGGACTACTATATGCAACCAATTCAAGACAAGAAACATCGATTTAGATTTGTTGAGCATCTATAAAGACGAAATGTTACCTTTTCCTGGCGTCACACAAGCAAAGGGTGCCGTAGTGCTTGGATCTGTCGTTCACTCAAGAGGAGGGCTGGACAGAGCCGAAAAACGGCTCCCCGAACAATTTGTGAAGGCGTTGGAAACCGCTCAACCGATGCCAGTACCCCTTCTCAAATTGGGCGAGCCGCTCGCTTGGCCAACCACTCAGGAAAGTCATTTTTCCGACGTGCGTTTGGCCAGCATAAATGTCTAAATTGCAGCTTCCGTAGCCAATCACATTACGCAAGTGAATGTTTTAACACATACTTCAGGTTCACTATCTCATGTTGCCATTCCTGATCTCCACCCCATGTCAAATTTTCTTGCCGCTAATGGTCTATCTGTGCACACACCTACCTGTGATCTTTATATTATTTATTTCGCAATATATACAAATTGCGATCATGTTCGAAAGATATGTGGCCACTATTTCTGTCCAGAATTATGAGTACCGTTATAAAAAACTAGCCATAGGGCTGCTAGTTGCTGCGGTAAGTTAACATATGTTCGATTCGCTTTAAAAGCCGACGATACAGTGAAGAGGTCTGAAAGAATAATTAGTCTTTTGCTTCAACTATATAGTTTTTTCAACGTTTTTTCAAACTTTCCAGGTGATTGCCACTCTTGGTACCATGCTGGTACTCTACCAAGAAGAAAAGTTCGATGGTTTATATCTGAATGGGAGGATGCTTCCTATCGGCACATATAAAGTGGCTAATCTAGTTATAGTGGTGCTACTTTGTGTGAACCTCGTTGGGCTAACAAGTGCTGTTGTTCTGCACTTTATTAATCGGAAAAGGCAAATACGGTAGTGATCGCATTTCTCCCAATTCTTCCGCGCAAATTTCATAAACAGAGAAAGCAGAGACAATCATTCTTTCTAGGACTACGCTGTCGTCAAAGTTCCAGACTCTTGAAAATCGCGTGACTTCTGACCTCCTTTTCTGGGTCTCGTCTATACAGTTCGCAACTTTTGTTCTGACTGATATAGCTACCTTGATAGTGCGCATCATCTTGCCGGGGAGTCGATTTGCAACGGCATTCAAGGAAAATGCAGATGTACGTATGTGTACAACTTCCACATCTTCGCAGTTCTCACAAACAATAGAACGATGCTTTGAAATGTAGAGAGCTGTTTAGCTATTCAACATTTACTCACTTTTTCTACCAATCCTCACAACAGTTCACCTCACAAAAGTCAAAGAACGACGTATTATAGATATCAGGAACAACGTAAACGTGAGAAGTTCACATCGTTAGCTTGGATACCGTGTATTATTCGAGTGCCACACAGTCACTCTATGTAAATTCCAGATGAAGTCAATTGGGAACGAAGGATGGAGGAACTATTCTGCTGTTACGCACAATCGATGGATATAGCATACTTTTGGACAATGTTGTAAGCTACAACCGCTGAAATTATAATCTCATCACTATACATTGTCTTTTGCTATAGGCAGCAGTACTATCACTTCACAGTAAGGGTGGCCATACGGCTTTTAGATTCTGTTTAAGAAATTGACAGTGTGAATTTCCTATGTTAGCGGAACGAGGATTGCTTGACTGCCGAACACAAATATGTATCTCAACCATTTTGCACCGTGAGCCAGTGGCGGACGCAGGAATTGGGCGGGTGGGAGAGGGGGCGTGGGAAAAGAGTGGGCTCTCCGCCGTTTTGAGGACACAGATGGGAAATAAAATTATTAACATGACAATATTATTTATAATAATACTAGCGCCCCTTCGGGACGCTAGAAAGTGGGGTGGGGCAGCCACTTGACGTATGTGCAAAAGCACCACACATGCGAAATGCTCAGAAAATTAGCAAATAAATAGAACTAATCATTAACTGAGTTCAAATACAAAATCCTTGTTATGAGTCGCGTATATTCTCCGGGCCTGACCGCCTCGTCAGGCTTCGAGTCTTCTCGCGATCCTAGCCTTTCTTGCAAATTTTTAACCACGCACCTACATGTAATGCTAATTTCCGATGCAATGATACTACTTACTTTTTTGTTTCATTTCTTACATGCCTATGGATCCGTTATGAGCGGCCACTTTCAACTCTGCGCAGGGGTATCTCTCACATGGCTTTAGTACTTGTGAACAGCACAGTGTAACCAATGCCATGCGAATAATCACCCGAAATGATTCAAGCTTCACGCTCCGTACATTGCTGCTATGAAACGCCTGATCGTTGTAAACACTGTCTCGCTTGGAGGGCTCGAGACCGCTAGCCGCTGGTCCCACCGCGAAATCCCAAATGCACCCGACTTCCACCACATCTATGCACCTATGACGAAACATCGGCCGAATGCCCCGACAGTTGCGCATCCTCACGAGCCACAGTCTATAATCGAGCCTCACGCCTAAATCATGCGATCACGTGCTATTCCCCCTACGCCTGCGCTCTAGAAAATTTTGTTGCACTACCATGACTCACATAAGAGGATCTAGTAACTGTCGACTATTTGCTGTAACCGACACAGTGTAATTAAGAACTCGAAGTAATTCAAGTTGAGATTGTTGTTGGACGAACATCTTTCTTTAAGGCGCGTTTCCTGCCATTTGAGCTATTCACAAAGTTATTCACACCTGGGCCAAAGCGGACCTTTCCTCCATCCGTGAATCAGTCTTTTCTCGCTACTCACAATTGGGTGAAGGCGCACCTCTCCTCCATCGGCATAACAGCATCCTAGCATTCCCACATATTAAGCGGACATCAGACCCACACTCTGGCGTTCCTAGCACCTGGACTACAGCGGACCTCTCTTATAACCGTGAACCCTTACCTTGACGTTCCCTACATTTTTAGACCACAGCGCAGCCCTTCCTCCATCCACGAATCCGTATCCTGGAGTTCCCTCAACTTTCAGGCCCCAGCAGACCCATCCCTCCTTCGGTGGACCAGAATGCTGGTGTTCCTCACACCTGGGCCACAGCGGACCCCTATTCCATCGGCATGACCTTGGGATTCCCACACTTATTGGCAAAGCAGATCCATCTTCCATCGGTGAACTCGAATTCTTTTATTTCTCACACTTGGGCCAACGGACCCCTCCTCCATCCGTCAACAGTATCTTCTCGTTCCTCACAACTGGGTGAAAGTGGACCTCTCCTCCATCGGCATAACCGCATACTGGGATTCCCAGTCCCACACTTTTGGGGCACAACAGACCCATCCCCCTTCATTGTACACCATATCCTGGCGATCCTCACACCCGGGCCACAGCGGACCCCCACTCCATCGTCATAACCGCATCCTGGCATTCCCACAGTTTTGGCCACAACAGACCCATATTCTGGTGTTCCTCGCACCTGGGGCACAGCGGACCTCTCCTACACCAGCGAACCCGTATTTTGGCGTTCTCCACATTTTTGGACCACAGCACATCTCCACCATTCAGGAATCCGTATCCTGGAGTTCCCTTTGCTCTAGGCCACAGCAGACTCATCCCCTCTTCGATGGACCCGAATGCTGGCGTTTTTAACAACTGAGCCAACTTTCCATCTGCATAACCGTATCCTGTCATTCTGTCAGTTTTGACTACAACAGACCCATACTCTGACGTTCCTCGCACCAGGGGCACAGCGGACCTCTTCTATGCCAGCGAACCCGTATCTTGGCGTTCCCTTAACTTTCAGGCCCCAGAAGACCCCCTTCGTTAGAGCCGAATGCTGGCGTTCCCTCAACTTTCAGGCCACAGCAGACCCATCCTCCCTTCACTTTACCAGAATGCTGGTGTTCCTCACATCTGGGCCACAGCGGACCCCTGTTCCATCGGCATGACCGTTTCCTGTCATTCGCTCACTTTTTGGCCATCACAGACCCATCGTTCATCGGTGAACCCCTATTCTGGCATTTCTCCCACCTGGGCCATGTCAGACCCCTCCTCCATCTGCGAACCCGTATCCTGGCTTTTCCGCAACCTTGAGTCACAGTACAACCCTTACTCTATCGACATAACGGTATCTGTCACTATTCGCTTCTGGCACACCTATCGTCTGTGCGTCGTTACCCTTTGCAAATCTCGAGAGCAATGGGGGGAAGTTAGGAGTTATCCAGAAAATTTGAATAATTACATACTTGATCACAGGAAGTGTCACAGTGGTTTGTAATGACGCACTTTTTCTATGCATGTGAGTGTAGAACTGGAATCTCTTCCGTGGCTGCTGAATCGCTCAGAGTTCTCGAACGGATGCTAGGACGAGAACGTGCGGCATGTGAGAAGTGCGGCGGATACCACCGCTGCACTGGGCCTAGAGGGCTCCCAGGCCGCACACTGATCTCGCCCTGGCTGATCTGCAGTGCAACCGTTGGTTTTGAGTGAAGAGCAGTGGCTATCCTGCTCCGTATAATGTGCTGCCTTAAAGCTTTGCTGGCTCTGTCTCATCGGTTGGCTGTGAGACCGCCAGCGTAGGACAGTCACTGTGCAAGGATTTCGAAATTGCGGGTCCCGCGAAGATATAGTCTCATCTCGCTCCATAAATCGGTTTTTCGTATGACGTCTGCGCATCTCTACCTCCACCATTGTCTATACACTACACTGCACAGAAGATTTCACAAGACTCTCATGGTCTGACGCCAGAAAAATCTGGACCCTTACCAGTCTTTATATAGGAGGATATGATTAATAAAAATTATATCAAAAATAATAATAAAAATAAACAAAAGAAAAAATACACTAATACAAGATTTTTATATGTATTGTAAAGTGATTTCAAAAATTTGCCGACCCATTCTAGGTGTGGGGCGCCCACCCCCCACCCCCTCCGTGCGTCCGCCACTGCCGTAAGCCCATTTTCATACATGACATAAGTTTTCGCTGTTTCGAAGTTTTCGGCCAAAAAAGTTTTGTAAAGAGTCAAAGAAGAACAGATGCCATTGCACCACAACTGCCGCTGGTATCTTTTTACAGCAGGAGCGCGACTCCAGGAGTCCGTAGCTACGAGGCAAAGAACTGAAACGAGCAGTGCTTGAGCTGACTTTGGCGAATCGTTCCTCGCACATTCTTGTGATCTAATAACTCGTTTACAATGAGATGAGGGCTACATTGTGCCCAATGAAGAATTCCTCTACGAGTTCTTTGCCTTTCCGGAGAGTTCGATCAACAAGACTAACCCGCTCTTCCCAATGTTCCAGAATGGTGTTTTCAACAGGATGCTTGGAATTTCCACCAAAAATCTACGATTAGTGTTTGTAAATAGATCATGTTTCTAGTCGCAGAGGAACAAATTCCACTTCAATTCGCTTTAACCACAGAAACAATAACCGCATGATCAAAATGTTGGGGTACCTACAGTGGATGTCAATGGCAGTGTTTGCTGAATTATACAGGATGGGCCAAAATTATGGGTCATTCACTAAATTAATCATTAAAAATACAAAAACTAAAACTTCGAGAAGATACATGAAAGACAATCTTTATAACTCATACACAAACAGTACTTCACATTAGATTTCAAAAATTCCACCATTGGCTTCGATGCAGGCCTTCGGACGGTGCGTGAAGGTGTTCACGGTGGCACTCAAGTACGCGCCGTCGAGCTCTTCCCAGGCTTTCTGAAGCGCTTTCTTCAGTGAATTGATGCTGCGATGTGGCTTTGAGCATGCTTTCGACTCGAGAACGGACCAGATTGAATAATCCATCGGGTTTAAGTCCGGTGAGTTGGGGGGCCACTGGTTTGAGCTAATGAAGTCAGGGAAATTCTGCCTACACCAATCCTGGACCATCCGCGATTTTTGAGCTGGCGCTCCGTCTTGTTGGTAGGTCCATTTTCGTTCTCCGAAGTGGCTCTGAGCCCAGGGGAGCAGCTCCATCTTCAGGATTTCCAGGTAGTTGTCGGAATTAATTTTTATGCCTTGCGGAACGAATATGAGCGGTGTCTTCCCATCTGCGGTTATTCCGGCAAACACCATCACGGAGGCTGGATGAGAACTTCGGCTGACGCCCACATGAGAGTTGGAGCACGCATAAATCCTGTCATTCTGTTTGTTGAGTACCTGTTGAACAGTAAATAGCTTCTCATCCGTGAAAAGGATCAGGCGGTGACGCTGTTTTTTGAAACGTGCCAGAAGTTCGTTGCAACGCTGACTCCTCTTGATTTTTGTGGCCTCTGTGATAAGATGCGATCTATTCTTCTTATAGGGCTTCATTCCAAGGTGTTTTCCAACAATTCTCCTCATAGAAGCTCGTGAAATGCCCATCTCTTGCGCCATCCGACGTGTAGACCGCTCAGGGTTGCGGCGGATTTTCTCGCGCACCTTCTTGACATTTTCCTGGGTTGTGACAGAACGGGGTCTTCCGCGACCAGGACGGTCTTTTGACGTTCCCAGATCCTTAAAGCATCGGATCGTCTTAAAGACAACGCTCCTGCACGATCCCAAACGTCTGGCAATCTCGCGTGCCGAAACTCCATCTTGGTGCAAGGTGATGATCGTGGAGCGGTGGACGGAAGACCCTACCATATTGGAACCAGACAAGCGAACTAGCTCAGATAGAAAGCACTACTTCCAAGCAAAAAATACAGCACAAAAGCTATCAAGTGTACCTAAGGCCGCCCGAGTTATCAAATAAGTTATCAGCGCGCGCGCAGTACCCATAATTTTGGCCCACCCTGTATAAAGTTGTCTTACCATTCGTGTTGATTAGCGGCTCGGCTACGCGATTGCGAGCGTGTGATTGCTCGATGCTTGCTACTCGAAATCCATCTGGAATCTTTTTCAAATCGGGAAGATGGATCCTACTCTTCAAATCAGTGAAAACAAAGACCATCCTATTAAATATTATAATAGCATCCAGGAAAACAAATATGTATTGGCTTGTATCTGAACTATTGAGCAGCAACAAAATCCAAAAAAAAAGCACCTGTATAAAGGTTTATTTGGAAGAGAACTGAGCTCTTGATGTACGCTCATTTATAAGGAGACTGTAATCTACTCGCTCATTCAAGCAGAAGAAAACTGCTTGCATTCGCTACATACATATGAGAAGTAATGCAGCGCTCGAAAAAAATTGTTCAGCGGAACTCGAGAGAACGAGAAGCCCGTGCTGCAGGAGTCTTGAATCTCTTCTTGAATCCTATTATTTCAGTCTCCTCTTGAACAAGTCAGAAACTTAAATGAAATTGGTTCTTGAATCTTAAATATTGGGTTTACTTGGTCCAACAAAAAAGGACCATTTCAGAATCCAAAGAATAAGCGCAAGGACTCAAAGATTCCTTCTCATTCGGCATCAAGCAATAGCAACTGACCTCGAAATTTGTGTGATTCTGCGAGAATGGCGGCTCAGCGAACGTTTGTTCCTCCTTTATGAAGAATGAGAAGTACATCGTCGACAGAAAGTGTGAATGCTATGTGAAGAAACGAAATAGCTTTATTTCCTTCATACTATAATCATAATTTTTCGGAAGCATATTCATTTACTACCTCCATTTCATTATTTTCAATATCATTAGTTAAATTTGTTCCTTTTCATGCTAGAGCCACTTTCCGACCTTCAACCACGACTGTTGCGTCGAAACTTTAGACTATTGAGAGTGGTTCCATCATAACAGCCCGGTGAGGCGATTAAATCCAACGAATCATCTTGAGGAAATGATCTGGTTCTATGGTGAACGAATATGGAAACCTTCGATGTATTTTCGTATATGAGATATTTCTGAATTGTTCTTGTTCACAGAAATCGCTAAGCTAAGAAATGATTTTACTGATCAGATCGTGAGTTAATTGAATCAGTTAAAAAATATAAAATCCAAACAAAATAGCAAAACAGCAGCGAATAAAACTAACAAAAAAAAAACCAGAATTACACAATTGAGGGATGAATCAACAAACTATTTAGCTGAACTCATTGTGAAAACAAAGGAGAAAACTTCACGCCCCAGAGTTTTCGTGGCTGTAGTTGACATGGGCCCATGAGTTGCATCGCAGTTTGTCATTTTTTATCTTTGTCATTTTTTATCTCCCCCCCAATATCCCTGTTGCAAAAACTCTGTAGAAACTAATCACCAGTCTCTGCGGCTCGACATGTTTTGTGGAACCGCCAGCGCTTCACCCGGGCCGTCAACTACTTCAATATTCAGCGTTTGCACGTCCAAGTCGTCCATCTCGCTCTATCAGCCTGCAAAGAAAAAAGATATTTATGAGAACACGAATCGCTCAAAGCATTTTAAACAAAGGTAGTAGAACGCAAAAACACTCGGAACAGCAGGACAAGGACCAAAGCCACGGAATAATTGCAATATGCATCGAGCGTCATCTTCGAAACTCCGCCGCCACTGCAGCCGCCGCGCCGGTGACATAATGAGAAGCTCAATTCTCTAATTGCTGCTCGATCTTGAGAACCATTGTTCCTGTATCCTTCGGAGGTGAAACAGATCCTCCCAGTAGAGGAGAATATGAACTATAAGACTAGGTTACCAATCGGATTGAAGTGGGCAATTGAATCTATATTGAGATGGGGGGGGCATGGCGGGAGCCGTGCGACGAGGATGGTGCTGAACCTTTCGAGCACAGTACCAGCTCAATGCAAGTACAGACGTTATGAAAATGAAAAAGAAAATGTGAAAATTGGATCGAATCAGCCGCGAAGCCAGCCGCTTGATACATGCGCAGCCGTAATTGCAGACAAACTCCCAGCGTTCTGCTTAAGCTTTCCGGCTGAAGACATGAGGATTTTCCAGGCTCCACATAAAAACACGAACATGCACATTGTCATCTGAATTTCATCGAACACAAATATGCTGATTACGTGGAGACTTTCCTACTTTTCTTAGTGCATTTAGGGACTTGTAGATTTCACGTACCCTCTCGTGTCTCTTGTTAGTAGAAGAAATCTTTTCAATTGGTTTGCGTCACACTGGTTTTTTTCCCCTGTGACACTCTGCTACTTCACATCAACAACAGCTTTTATTGATGTTCTCTCACGCTGTTTCATTATATACAAACAAAAAACGAATTGCACTGTTCCTGGTAGCCAATCCACCACAACTTGGTAGCGCTCGAAATTCACTCGTAGCATCCATTCTTCCCATATTCGCTTACAGTTTTTCCAAAGTAAACCAAATGGTCATCTATGCTAGTGCTCCAAATAGTGGCACTGCATTCCTTGTTCTCACCACGAGGTTCACAAATGACAAACTGACGTGGATACATGCTAGTAGTGTAGAAAACCTGAAAATTCCATTGCTACATCTTAATCTTCTCTCTTTTGCGAAGATATCTTAAAACAGAACCTCTTCTTGAAAGAGGCAAACCAATTGCCAAAGTCTAACAATTGCATTGTCATTGCATGGGCATATTGTAGTGAACATATTGTAGTGAAAACTATTTCGAGAATTCAATCTGAATTTTACAGCGAAGCTATTGAGGAAGGAACGAATGCGCCTACTTCAGTTCCCTGGTGATAGTAGCCATAGATATCACTGGATGGAATCTGTGGTACCAAATCGCGCCAACGAACAACGCGATATGCGAATTCGATCTGAAAATTAAGATGTCCGAACAAGAATTTGATTCAATCAGGTCATTGCGAAGATACCAACGATCTAAACAGAAAAAAAAACCCGGGACAAAAGAATTTTGTTTTCAATGAGGGTGGTTTGTAGTAAAAGCTCAGTTTCAGTTGCAAAACTTTATAAGACTAGGTCTTCGCTACTTTTCTTTGGAGCATGTAAATCAGAGAGATCGACATATTCAACACGAATCACCTGTTCATCGAGCATATCTGCAAACTCCCAGTCGCCTACCCTTGGTTGACCAAATGTGAGGAGTTTCACCATCGTTTGGTTGACCATGTTGGTTCCAACCACGTAGGAAGCGGCAAGCGATGCTATGGCACCACCGAGAGAATGGCCTGTCATCTGGAATTTTCAGCTTATCCCTTCATTTTTGATGCAAAATTTTCAAAGGTTGCAGCTCTCTTGGTGGGAAAAGCATACCCAAACTTCATAGTCTGGGTACTTCTGTCGGAGAGCCTTGAAGTCTGCCCTCATTCCGTTATCCCAGATATTGAAAAAGGCTTGTTTGAAGTATTTTGAAACCTGTCCACCAAACGGCCATAAGCTCTGAAATAACTTTTCTTTTCACACAGCTGTACAAATCCATGACAATGTATCTATTGCAGTGTCATTAATTTTTTTCCGGGAGATTGTCTTTGTACTGTTTAAACGCTATTAGTTCTGGATTCTGACGATCCAAAAATAGATGAGTTCCGCTATGTTTTTTTTTACTACCAGAAATCGCTAGCTATGAGTCAGTGATGCATGAACTCACCCAAGATTTCATAGCGCTTTGCTTAGCTTCCTCGAATAATTGTAGCATTCCTTGTGTCCCCCTGAAAAGCTACTTGTAGCAGTACATATCTTTCGGCTCTTTCGAATTTCTCAATTTTGGTTACTCTTTTTGCGCTCGTTTATGCAGAGCAGCTATTTAATGATGTCTCAATCTGATACTACATATGGCTGTACAAGGTATCTTCATTCAGTGGCCGCTGGTAATGTTATTGTGTGAGAAACACTCTTTAAAAGTCTGTGACCGGCTGGATCAGGTCTCAGTCGCAGGCCTCTATCTCATAATGCAGCGAATGTTACGACATTCTGTTATTTTTCTCACACTCGCAAGATGAGGTTTAGGATGCACAGAAAATACATGATTATCCCTAATGTTTTTTTCTTCAACCCTTATCTTTCTCGTACTCCTGAAGTTTCTCTTTCGGATGAAGCCGATGTCATCTTTCTCGTACTTCTGAAGTTCCTCTTCCTGGTAAAGCCATGTTATACGAGACGTCCACCATTCCAAGGAAACACTCACGAGCAATCATCGAAAGTATGTGTGCTTATTCAAGCATCATGGAGCATACTTTTTATATGCTTCTGACAGGTGCGGGCCGTAGTATTCAGAAGAAGTGGGCGGCAGATCTCCGTGATCAATTCATTGATTTTTCACCAACACTGACACTCTTCCTAGATGTCATGCTGCATCTCCACCTCTCACGCTCGTACTGACCACCTACCAGCCATTTTAAGCAAGCTAAGCAATCCCAGAACGCTTACAAACGTGATGATGGGCAGTGCAAAGAAAAGGGGGGGAGTCACACGCCTTGCTGCGATATGTACGATATTAGCGAAAAGGAACATAAACTCCATCAATTCCCATATTTACCTTTTTTTAGACCTGAAGGAATCTTTCTAGCTACCAATCTTTGAGACAAATACGTATGTAAACTAGCAAGAAACACCAACAATATTCCCACTTATTTGACGAATGTGCGTGATGCAATAAACGGGTTTGTGTCAAAAATGAGCCATTATGCTGTTCTCAGAAGGTGCTCGCACCCTTCGTCCGTTGGAGACCTCTCAATAAGGCTCAGAATAGTTTTCGAGATTGCAACATGGGGAAAATGCGGAGGCGCTGATAACAATGTTACAAATGACCTCTCAGGTGCTAATGGATGGCATCGGTTATTGATTCCCTGTTTCCTCCTTGTTTCGGATGTCGCAATGAGCAGGGTTCTTCATAGAGCAGTGAGTTGAAAACTCTATAAGGGTCATGTATGCCTTTTGTGAGAAACCATGTATGCGACTGTGATCAGCGCCTCCTGAAGATTCTTGCTGATCTCGAAAATCTCTTTGAGAGGGGACACGGCTTCAAAATGTCGCTCACCTGAAGCTTACGGCGATAGCCTTGTGCTTGTCCAAAACAGCCGTGAATCCAGAGCAAAGACCTCCATCGCACTTCACAGTCACTTGATGGTGCAACTGAAGTCAACGCACTTGAGGATAGCAGCTGAGCAATATTTTCGTTTTCGCTTTACCTTTCCTAGTAAGTTGTTGGCCATACACATCCACGCGTGGTCAGAGTATGCCGCGGCAGCGATTGGGAACATAATTTTTCGTGCAAATTCATCAGTGTAGTTTGCGCAGGAGCATAGTGTGGCCAGCAAAAGCACAAGCAGCGCTATCATTCTGAAATTCTTCTCTTTGCAATTTTTTTGTTTCCGACCTTTCTTTCAAGCATTTATTTTGTTGTTGAGACTACGAATCGGCAAAGCTTGTAGTCAAATGTGGAGGACATTCCCGGGCGATTTTTCTTGCGAATGCCTAATATTCCATCCTTACGCTACAAAGTAGTAACAACCTGTTTTGGTTCAGCTTTATAAAATCGCTCAATTTCTACTACAAAACCTTACTGATGGGCCAAAGAACTTTAATACATTGATGTTACCTTATTACCATAACTCGTCACTGGAGGCATAGCTCTGCTTTATTCGCATAGACTACATTATCACTTTGCCACATGTATGAAATATGAAGTAACTGCTGTTCTAGGTCTTGTTACTCAGGTGGATCTTAGCGCCACCCTCGTTATAAAGACTACTCAGTGGTAAGAAGAAGACAACGCCTACTAAGAGAGAAGTTGAAGATTCAAGCTAATGGAACAAATTGAAAGTTTTTTGTTCGGACGCTTCTTAAATAGAGTGGATGTCGTGTGAACGTCGCGTGATAGTGTGATTGTTATCTTAATCAGAGTGATTATCCTCCATTTCGCATTTGCAGGATGCGACCATCTCTTTGCTCCGTTTCCATTTCAAAGAAAAGTAGGCCATCGTGAAAAAAAAACATCAGTGCGTAATCGAGACTTGTAACAGAATTCGAAAATTTGTCATATATGCAAGAAGCGATCGGTTTTTGAAGCGTAGGCGTTTCTTTTTGTTCATTGGCAGGAGCGAGCACCAATAAATGCCACGGCGTCTTGAAAGCAGATGCTGATCAGAAGTCGCTTTTGCCGAACGAGCTTGTACCAGCTGCGGTGGTAAGGGTTGGACGGGTTTGTGCTCAGTTTTGTACTGTTTCATGCACATTGTTGGGATCGGCACATTGAGTAAATTCAGGAAGTACTTGGACCAAAACACGCAAATCACTCTGAACTCAATGCTATTTAACACAAATTGAGATTTCTTATTTGGTAAACGTGCGAGAACAGCGGATTTGCGACGACGACGTGCGCACATAGTTCTCGATTGGGTGAATGTGACAACGCGCACAGCACAAATGGAAGAATTCCAAATTGCAGAAGGTGCTTAATGTTACCAGCAACTCTACTTTTTCCATGCGAAGGTAGACGATTAAACTTCAGTTGCTTCTCTTTTTTATCTTCTAATGTGAGAAAGAACAAACGAAATATGATCAAGAAAACAACAGAAGTTTCTGTCCATGAACTGACGAAAGGAGTTGCTAATGACTATGCGACTTTTCTGGAGCAGTGGCATGTAACCACTGTTAAAAAAACTATACGTGTTTGGTCACAGGTGCCCTTTGTTGCATAAAAAGGAAATATAAATAAAAATCCATACGTAAAAAAATAAAATATCATAAATAAAAATCCATACGTCAAATCGCTCTCTCCAGTAAACATGTTCCGAAGCAGAACTGATCCGTTAGCTTTTTTATAATACGTGTGAAAGCAGGTGAAAGCAGTCCAAGCTCACAAACAATAGAAATCCACAACATTGATTAAACTCCATAACATCGGATTTATGTCAAGAATTCGACAGTTGCAAGGATCTAACCAAGCGACACAGCGGATATTTTCCAGATTGATCTACACCACGTTTCATAATCATATGGCATCCCCAAACTCTCCCACCCCCGGCTTTTCGAGGACCGGTTTTGCAGTCGTGACACCTTTATTTACTACTTGCATGATCGAAACAACGGAACTCGAATATTTCCGTGAACTTCCATGAGCCACACTTATTCTACACAATCTGCCAATCCCGCTTCTTATGGGGATTCTGAGGACATCCGTACCGATTAGCGTCGGGCATAAAAATTGCCTATCTCAAATTTTCAGCCGCTCATTGCTGACGGTAGTGCACCATAAATTGGCTGAAATCATATCGCTTATTGAAATTATTAAAGTCAAAGATATTTCTGTAAGGAGGTAGGGAAAAACTGCTTCGGGTTTAATGGATGATTATTAAGGAAACTGATATCCCAAAAGCGTGAAAATACTGCCCCGCCAAGAATAAGGTTTTTTAAGATTCGAATCGCGACATACATAAGCAAATCTTACCTCGAAAGCTTTACCTGAAGGCTGGATCACGCACAAGCAAACTCACTTAGCTCACTTAGGATTTCAGCATAGAGAAAACCACCGCATGCCCCTGAGACCAATGACGCATGTCAAATGACGTGAAATTTTCAAACAACTCTAATTTTCTAGGCTATTTTTGGCACGTGGAGATGAAATGCTCGCCGGTATGTTAATATGACAAAAATGGAAATGAGGCGGGAACCTCGAACTCAAACATTCTCCAGAGAACCTCAATCCCAGTTCACTCTCACAGAACGCATGGAATCCATACCAGTGAAGCGTGAATAAACTGCAGGTAAGAGCTAGTTGGTGAAAACAAAACAACAAAAATGAATAATAATAAATTTAATATATACATACATGCATAGCAGTGATGAACGTGCTAATTGTTAGGTAATTATTGTTAGGTAATTATAAGATTTTTATAAGATAATAACAGAAGGAACACGTATGGTATAAAAAGTTGGCATCAGCCAACATTTTGGTACATGCTAGGAGCGCCCATAAATACTTCATCAAAGCGAATGTGGTGCAGAACCTGATGAACACGAAGGGCAAGTTGTGTACAGCTAGATTTGGGCGTTGAAGGGAAGATAGCCTGCAGGGGGAAAACGGATGTAATGAGAGTCCTACCATAACCGCTATCTGGTTCCCACACTCAACGTCGGGTGGGATACCACTTATCCCGCCAATTTCGGGGACCGACCAGCACATGCAGTCAACGGAGTGGTGAAACAAGCGAGTTAGCCCATCAGAATTGTGTTTTGCCCGCCACCAACATTAAAACATCTGTTGACCTCCAAACAAATCTACGAGACCAAGTGCACTAAGCCTGACTGCCAGTGTAGTAGCGAAGACAAGATCTGCCATCTCCGGGGTTCTGTATATCTTATCAGATGGATCCACATGCTCTTACAATGCCTTCGCTAGGTTGCGATCCAAGGGGGCAACACTTGCAGGACATCGGGTTATTCCCGCCATTTTCTCGTGAAGACCTGTAAACCAGATGCTTAGATTGCTGGAAATCACCCTCAGACACTTTTTGATGTCTTCCTCAAATCGAATTCCACTCTCTGCCTGCACAAGTTTCTGCTCGTCTCAAAATGGGAATGAATCTATAAAGTGTGACGAAGAAAATCTCACACTGGAGGTGATGGCTAGAACTCCTTCCAGGTGCTGTGGTCAGTCCTGAAATTGATGATTGCTTGCAGGATTTAGGAATTTTGGCGATTAGAAGAGTCATTGGCGCAAAAACAGGAGAGAATGAAGTCTTTTGCCAGAGCGTTGTCTTGTCTTTGAGCACGCTTAGGTAAAGAAGCAGATCTGAGAAGGCAGAGTGGAGCCTGATTTAACAGTGCGGGCATCAGAAAGTGCTCGAGAGTAATTTTCAGCAATATGAGCAACTGGTGCACCGGTTTTCACGAGAAAATGCGGAGATAACCCGATGTTTGACGAGTGCTGCCCTCGCGGTTTTCTGATTTTTAAAGCTTTAAAAATCTAGGCCCGCCGCCATGGAATCAAAATTAGGGTTGTTCATGTGCTGATCATAATGGTACTAGGGAATAATAGGGAAAAAATTCCATGGTCTCTGGAAAAGCCGAAGGTGGAAAAGTTGGCGAGGGGTCCCACAATCACGGAATTATATATATTACCAGTCTGGCCGTCCGGCTAACGCCGGACTTCCAGACTTCTATTGATGCTCGCTTCGCTCGCATACTACACGTTGAAAGCAAACAAAAAGTGTAAATGGCTTGATAAAATCTGCATCCTTCCACGCAGATCTATCGCTCTCCTGAGAAACCCTTGATCCCGTAGGTGGTAGCTTTCCCCCACATGAACGAAGTTATACTCTTTCATATGAGCG
The DNA here is from genome assembly GCA_037903475.1 of Ancylostoma caninum. Taxonomy (NCBI): domain Eukaryota; kingdom Metazoa; phylum Nematoda; class Chromadorea; order Rhabditida; family Ancylostomatidae; genus Ancylostoma; species Ancylostoma caninum. Next base: position 1,978,765 of record JBAJFG010000079.1, read on the forward strand.
AAGTTATTGGCCGTGAAGAACTGAGTATAACCAATTCAGTGCAAATGTTATCTTGAAATGATTTAGGCTCAATTGGTTGTTGTGGTAATTCAAGTGATAAGGGTCCACCGGTGTATATAAATGGAAAGGAAGGAGTGGTTCATTCAGATATAAACAGAATGGGAAGAGAAAACGAATATGAAAGGAAACAATGTACATCTAGGTGATTTAGGTAGGAGGGTCCGCCGAAACAGGATAAGCGTACCTCTCATGCAGAAATAGACCCGCCTAGCGAATTCCTATTACTTGTGGAAGCCGCAGCACTCTTATCACACTGTTGGACTCGACTCCAGGCGTTTCTCCACATTTGGGCACCAGCGCACCCTTATCACAACGTTGGACCCGACTCCAGGCGTTTCTCCACTTTTGGACGCCGGCGCACCCTTATCATACTGTTGGATTCGACTCCAGGCGTTTCCCCACTTTTGGACGCCGGCGCACCCTTATCACACCGTTGGATCCGGCTCCAGGCGTTGCCCCACTTTTGGACGCCGGCGCACCCTTATCACCGCAGTGGACCAGTATTCTCCACATTTGGGCGCCAGCGCACCCTTATCACACCGTTGGACCCGATTCTAGGCGTTTCCCCACTTTTGGACGCCGGTGCACCCTTATCACACGGTGGATCCGCCCCAGGTAGTTCCCCAATTTGGGGACGCCAGCGCACCTCTTCTCCGTTGCACATCGCGAGCCCTTCTGCTCACCCAACTCTCTACCCTACACCACATCGCACCCGTTATTGGCCTTTTATAGGATCTCACAGTCACCACCAATCACCATCACTGAGCAATGGTAGCCCGTGTGCACACGCACGCACAAAGTCACATAAAGTCTGTATTATATATAGAGTATGATATTTTTACATATAATATGGCTTGTGGTAGTGCGTCGCTGTAGTTTCATCCTCCTTACCGGCATCAAACGTAGAAATTTTTCAAAGCTTTGAAGGACAGTGTTAGAATTCTTTTCTAGAAACCAAAAACTGAAGAAAGTTTGGCAGTTCCCATATACTCATATGAATGCGCCATGGATGGTACCTAAAAAATCATTGGTTTTATAGGCGAAACAAATCTGTGTGAATTGTTGTTACCGTTGTGAAAAGTCAGGAATCATATGATTGATTCTTTGTTCGAAAAATGAGAACTGCTGAAAATGCGGTTCAAGGAAGAACTCGATGCATCACTTTATTGATCGTTTAAAAATCACAATCCAATGTGGTAATCATAGAGCATATTCATGAAACATCATAAGTGGACACCCAGCCAAGTTCCTCCATATGGAGTTTGACGTTGTTCATCAAAGACATCCTGCTATTCCCCAGTCACGAATCACCTTTCCGAAGTATTTGATGTGATTCTTAATACTCGTATGCACCCAGAGTCCGTCGCTGCATTTGAAATCTTCATATTCTGAATACAGAGAGAAATTACACTATCAGCATTCCTCTAGAAGAAATCGCCCCAACCAATTCGCTGGTTTTTTTGCTGTGATCAAATGACTGGAAAATTATTTTGTCAGCTACTTGAGTTAAAAAATTCTTGTTATTTTACACTGCGGTCGATCGTATTAGTTCAGAATGGCGAAACAGGATATGTCTGGTTACCTTTACACACAATGTAGTCATTTGGAGCCATTCCTTCTTTGTAGAAGACCTGGAAAGCAGTCCACAAGTAGTCATTTTGTATTTGGTACTGCATTTTACATATTCATTTACAATAGAAAGAATCGAGAATGCGGAAGAAGCAAACAACGCCTAAAGTAGGACTTAGGGTCTCGACTTGGAAGAAACTTGGTCGATTTTTTTTCTGATTTGTTTTGTGAAACTTGATTGATTCCAAATCCCATTCTAGTTAAACGTCTGCAGAGCCTTTCATCATTTCAACGAAAGCAGCTGTTCTAAAAGTGTTCGTCATAAAATACCTCAGTCTTGTGATGATAATAACCTCCTGGCCTCTCGTCAAAAGACGGGATATGAGGTACGACGTCACGCCAATGCGTAACTCGGAAGGAATAGTCAATCTGAAAGCAACTCATCACAAAAGCCTCAGATGTCGGAGATTCTTCTCCATATCCAGCTTCAATTCAGTTAAAGTGCTATTAGAATGATGCTTTCAAACTTCATCATAAATGTATGTTACAGTACCGTTGCCGTGTGGTTTTTCGCAAACTCTTTGTCTCCTGTTCTCGGCTGACCAAGTGTTATGAGCTTGAGATCTTTGCTGTTAACCAATCCACCTCCAACAAGATAGTGAGCTGCAAGAGAGGCAATGGCTCCACCAAGTGAGTGGCCCGTGACCTAAATGTTGAGGGCTGAGTGTAAGAAGATTTCCGCGTTGCATCTGAAATTTCGAATCTTTCGCAGAAATAAGTGCACAGTTTCAGAATCTAAAACACTAATATTACAATTCAACGCTATGTCCTCTCAGTGATATTTGGTTTATTTGATCAAAGTGAGGTCTCCCGGCCTGTTTGTGATCACTTGTGCACAGAAAGATACATTCCTTTTTACATTATGGCATTAACTTGCCCATGACGCCTCTCCTTTCATCATTTCTTGATGTACCCTCTTATGGTTTTCTCATTTCCCGCTACATCCTAGTATCAATCGCTTGGAATGTGACTCTCCAATGAGCTGAATGACTTCGGCTTCTATCGTAATACAAATGCAGCTCAAGAGGCCAAGGATATCAATGGAATCAATCGAGAGAGTTTTATTGCTGAAAGGAAGGTGTAGAAGTGGAGATCTCTAAGAGAAGAGCTCTAGAGAGGTCAATTTTGGTCTGGTGGATTGTCCTCTCTCTGAAAGGAAGATTCATGAAGTTGCACAACAATAATCCGCTAGTATTTGCTCTAGACGCTCCAGCAGCAACATCTAACTTCAACTGATCCGCTTCGTGAGAAAAAAGATTTAAGGGTTTAGTGCGAGGTCACCCACCACATTGAAAACGCGCGACTTCCACGAGCAAATTTAACCTAAGCGACAATCGAGAGCTGGGATGAAGAGTAATTCTACTCATGCCAACTCCATGAGTCTGAGGCAGTCGCCAACCACTTATTTTGTTTAGTCTGCGCTGAAGAGTTGCGGACGAGATCCACAAGTAGAATGTATTGCGTTTCACGGAGATGGAACCGAAAGGCTACTCTTGCTGTGTCAGAACAGGGTGGCCGAAAATTACCCGTGCTCCTATTTATTGACGCTAAAACTTTACCGTGAATCATTTTGTATTCAGATTTTAAAGGAATTTTGCAGAACATTTGCTGATTAATAATTATTGGACAGTTTTTGGATTTTTCTCTATCGGCGGGGATATATGCGCCCGGAAGCTAAAATACGCCATAGCCCGATTCTCGTTCACAAAACTAGCACTCTACTTTGTGCCGCTGCCATTGCATAACAGAATCTTTCGATCTCAAATCTTTCCAGTGAACAGAAGAAGTCTTGCTTTACATCGGTAAGCAAGCTATGAAGTTCGACGTGTACGAAAACGATGTGGGCCAGGGCGATTCCCAATGCTGGATGAAACAGTTCGGCAAGATTGTGCTTAGAAGTTCTCCACTCTAGCGAGCCAGCACATGGAAATCTAAGTCACAGCTAGTGCATTTCTCTCATATAGGCTACTTAATATCTGAATTGTGTTCGCCAGAACTCAGTCCTTGTCCAGAATTTTTTTAAATTTTAAATAGGTGCACGGGTAATTTTCGGTCACGCTATATTTTGATGTGGTTAGTGAGATTCGGTGGTTTTAATCCACATGGAGTACCGCACAAACTTATGCCGAATCTAATTGATAGAGCAAGCCAATTTACCTGCATTCTCCGTAGAGAGTCGAGATTCAAAACTGCAATACCCATTCTCCTGAAATGCACATCAAACTCACCCAAACTTCGTAATTAGGATATTGAGCTCTCAGTAATTTTATGTCTTCCTTCATCCCGGTTTCCCAGATTTTCATGAATGCATCGTAGAAATATTTCGAAACCATTCCGCCGTATGGCCAATCTATCTGAAATAATGATTGAGGCGTTGGATAATCTTCTTGAACTATTAGTTGAGAAAACATCTTTGTTCCACATAACATTTACACGCAGTGGAGGCTACATATTCAGCACAGCTTCCATTTTTTGATGACTGGACTACTCATATTACAGCTCAAAAATTTTTGCAAGAATTTTATTAAAGCAATCATACCAAGTTTGACTATATATTGAAGCTCCATGCGGCTCCATTTCTGTTGATTACCAATAATAGAAAATCAGTTGATAGTGAAGTAAAAAATTAGAATCCCAATTCTATCGGTTCTTCTAAGTTTTGTGCAAAATTTTCATATCACTCTTTGGGGATTAGAAGTGGCTATTTAAATCAGTCACATTTCTTCTCTACATTCTCCTATGACCGCTACTATGATAATGCCTGTACCATCTCGAGCTAAGAGCAGAAGCAAATTGTCAAACTTGCCCAAAAATCTCATATTATTCAATGTCGAGAATTATGGAGGCTGCGAACAACTGAATGCATGTTAGGAGCACAAATCGAAGAGAAACCCGCCCCGGAGCGCATGCTTTGCTTTTGTAATAACCGCGATCCTCTATGTTCACAGATTTTCAGGCGTATTGATTATCCTGCTTTTTCTTGACGTGAACAATTGCAAATCAATACTACTACTTCAAAATACGCAATTGTATCGAGTGAAAAAACAATTTTTCCTCAATTCAAAAACGGTGTAAGGGGGAAACGCGAATGTTTTTAAAAGTTCTGCATTTTGAGCTTTCAATGCACCAACTTCAAAAGCCTTTTTTTAGGAGGACCAGAGTAGATCAAAGAAGGCGTGCACTCATCATGCCTTATCAGATACTATCGATAGTATCGTCCTATTTTTGGACTTTCATTACTTGATCGGCCCAAATTGAAGGCGTGCTGAATATGTGGCCGTCACTGTCATGGCTATCAAAACAACAGTGCTTCTAAACATACCCAGCTATTGATAATGCTCTTTATGGCCTCATCCAGTAGTTGCATGTTATCGGTTGTTCCTCTGCAAGACCTTCGCTTTTCTTCAGTGAATGATTACTGAATTCATATTCTGTACTTATGCACACGAAGATACTGACCGAGTAATCGGGCATCTTAGGCTCAAATTTTCAGTGTCAGTGTGTACGTTACACTTCCATGCTGCAGCAATCAAAAAGTAAAACTGGATGGTAAGCGTCGCCTTGTCGCCCGATTTTGTCCAAATGGTGTAATTCGCGAAAAGAATCGCACTTTGTAGACTCAAGGAATTCTTCGACTTTACAGTAGAAGCTGTTCCAGAGTTTTTTTTTCGTGCGGAAGCAGAGCCTCTCCTCTAGATTCACAATTAGTCTATTTTCTCTCAAACTTAACCACCTACAGCATAGTATTCCTTCTCGGGCTTTGAGATAACAACTGATCATTCTTTGAGATTGTTCGTGCATATGCAGAGGAAGAGATTCCTAGATTCAAACTTGGCAGAAAAATGTTAAAGGAGCTCTGAGTTGTCTTTGCCGCAACATTTCTGGAAAGACTCCTCTACTGCTTCTATTGGACTACAAGAGAAGTTTACTTGGAACATGACATAGATATTGCATCGATGGAAACGTTGCTAACCTGAAACTTACAGCAATGGCTTTGTGGTTGTGAAGAACAGCTGTGTATCCAGAACAGGTGGTTTTCTTGCCGCAGTCTATTGTTATTTGGCGTTGCATCTGCAGTTACAAATATCAACGGAACCACGCCAGCATGGTGCAATAAAAATTTACATTTACATAAAAGCCGGCGTTGTTTTAAGGAAAGAACGGTCGGATGAAAGGGAAAATGCGCATCTGCCTATTGGGGAGGATCATTTCCGTATCTATTTGCCGATGATGCTTATTGCGCACTGGTGGTTACCTGCTCATTGACCTTTGAAATGTTCCTTTCTAATCCTGTATTTTCTAGAAATATTCTTCTGAACATCTATAACAATAGTGCTGATCGATTGTTTTTCAGAGATATTCTTCTGAACATCTAAAACAATAGTGCTGATTGATTGCTGCACCTTGCATGCTTCCTTTTCTGATTCTTCCACTATTAAATAATTGTGGCTTCATTTTGTCGTATCGTTTCTATATTATTTGGGGATTGATAAATAAAACTCATCTTATGTGTGCTATTGTAATTGAAGAGCGGCGACAGAGCCATGAGAGTTATTGGGTAGAATGAAAAAATTTCTATGGGTGCAGCGACCTACCACAGATTTCGGAAAGTGCAACGCCAAACACATCCACGGATTATCGACGTATGCTGCAGAGCTAAGAGGAAGCAGCATTCTCGCAAATTCGTCTGAGTACTCAGCACAATAGGCGGAAGACACCAAGGAGATGACAAATAAGGCGATCATCCTGAAATGAATATAAGTACTCACTCTACTGAGTTGTAGCTGAGGCTGGGAATCAAAGCTACGAGAACACTCATTTGAAAATACGAACATGTTGATCTCAAAGGCGGAAAAGAGTCAATCTCTAGGCGATTTGTTCCCGTTGCATATGGTGGGACAATTATTGCTAATTGACAGCGTTATCATTCATTTCAGCTGGTAGCACTATTTATATAACAAGGAGGAGTGTCCTCTATCGTCACTGTCTTCAATCTCTTTGGGGCTGCACGTTAGATTTTGTAAAGCTGTCAATATTGTCAGTATTAGATAAATAACAGGTGTAGTTAGCACGTGCGGGATGAGTGTATATATGTAGATTGGGTTGAGGTTTTACAACACTTTCTTTTTCACTATAATCTAATTGTGCTTGGCCGGGTTATAGAATATTCTGTAGGATTTGACTTGCACTTCACCAATATTTCATCGATTTTCCTCAATTCTCACTATGTCATGTTTTCAATCGCTTAGAATGTGACCCACCGATCGACGGAAGGAGTACCTCCAGCAGCTACTTCTGTACCACTTTAATTATAAACCAAATGCTCCTCAAATGGCAAGGGACATCAATGTGGTCTACGAATAAAGACCTATTATTGAATATACAGAATAGAAGTGGTACGCCTGCTCTGGAAGGAGCAATTCCAGCCTAGAGAATGCCTTCCTTATAGAGCCAGTATGTTGGCAGGGACCAATGACTCGTCACGACGTATACAAGACGACGAAGATTCGTGAGACTATGGCTGTTGAGTATCTATCTGTCCGTCACTTAATGCAACGAACCTTGCATCCTTCCTAGGTACGCACCGACAGGAACTGAAATGAAGGTACTACGCTTACTCTATACTCTTCTTCGATATCAAACCATCTTGACCTTCTTTACATATTTTATATGACTTCCCAATTATTTTTGATTTCTTTTGATTCATAGAATAATGTTGCTATTTTCACTAATGCGATTATTTCTTGTGACGTTTCTTTGTCAGAATGCCATGAGAAACGTTGCACTTGCATACTATTTTCTGCTTCTGTATTCGAAGGATTTGATAACAAGCTGTTTAATACTGCTTATACTTAATACGTTGCTTACATGTCTGGGGAACCAGTCCCGCTTTTTCTAAGCGGAGATAGGATGTAATTTATCGTTGCTAAAATGTATGAAACATAGAAAAAAGCAGACACTACCGAATGGCAAATTTCCGAGGATATTGTTATCATCCCAGCTATATTAGATGTGTGCAAAAATTCCGGCGCAGTTGGTGGTAATTCACCGTTCAACGCCGTTTTGCTTCTTGTAGTCGATATCACGCAAAATACATATGTCTGTAGCCTGAACCATCCGCTACTCAAAACACTTTTGACTCGGATCTACGTTACAGCCTTGCTCTGTTTTAGATATAAAACCATGCTATGCCGGTGACTTGATGAGAATCAGTAAGAAGAGGAAGATGAGTAGATGGATTTCGCGTGCATTGAGCGAAGAAAAACAGCGTCCCCACTGGAAAGTCTATAGATATTCGACCTATACGTATTCTAATAACTCGTTTTTTTTTTGGGAAGATTGCTACTGTTGATAGAAAATTTACGATGATCTCAGGAGGTCATCCTGTACTCTCAGTTTTAGCTACCCATCTGAAAAATAGGCAAACCATCACTACCCTCTTGAAAAAAAACCTGCAATGAATCTGTTTCAAACGATTGCGCAATAATTGTCTAGTAATGAGATCTTTTGCATGGGAAAACTCTTATCTATGAAGCCGATACCTACATGGTCTGATGCTTCTGGGGGACAACGCATACCAGCATGCTGTACAGGGTGCGCGCGAATTATTTGCGCGTGGTTTTTTGAGCCCCAATCATTAAGGATTGAGCGAAATCACAAGTCATGTTATAGGTGTCCTTCCTTGAGCCATCTCTACCGTAGATATCAACTGGTTTCTCGAATGACCTTTTCCTGTGCCTACACGGACTTCAGGAAATCTCCTGGTCGAATCGCTGGTGGCACGGGGTCGGTGACAGCGCCCTTCCTTCCAAGATTTTCCGAAGTAGACTTTAGAAAACTCCGACCATACATGTATGATAGCTCACAGCTAAGTCCTAACTACAATGTGCTAACCGTTAATTGGACCACCAAATGATTATCATGCCGAAAACAGACGTTGAATCTAACAGACCGTTTTTGCTTTTTTTTGCGAACTCGGGACTGCTAATCATCAGAAAAGCAAATATAGTAGTCGTTTCGGAACCGTGGAAAACTCCCAATTCTACCAGTAGAAAGTGGCTTTTGCAAACCCGTTCGTCCGCAGTTTGCAAGGCAAAATTCGGTCAAAATTGGTTTCACGGATGATTTCCTGGAATTTTGGCCTGAAGGGATTGTCCACGTAACTCACTTCATTGGCATTCTTATGAGCTCCGCTTTGGATATGTTAGTGAACAAAGTCTGTAGTACTAAATGGATAGGAACGGACTGGCTGAAGATCGTTGCTGAAGAATCCTGAAAATTTCTTCTGGAATAACACTAGCGTGTCAAGGGTGGTCTGAGCTGAAAGCTTCTCCAAGTCTCTACAGACCCGGAAAGAGGTCACAAGCCAAATTTGCTGTTACTTACGGTAGGTATTGCTCCACCAAATATACCCAAAGAACGGCCTATGAATTCGCTCAATCCTTAATGATTGGGGCTCAAAAAACCACGCGCCAATAATCCGCGCGCACCCTGTAGTGCCAACTGTATGGAGAACTGGCCTTTCGTGCTTCAAAATTGCAATATAACCATCGTAACTCCTTGCAGCTATCTCCAACAGGCTGTCATCTTTTCAAGCTTCTACGCCTTCTTTACATTCGCTGTAATTCTTTCCATGAAGAGACGGTACTCGAAAATGACGTGTACCACTGTTCCGAGCAAAAACCTGTCAAATTTTTGACTTCTGGAATAATCTTCCTCGTGCCAAATTGGCAATATCACGCAGATGCCAGTGTTTTCTGACTTTGGTGAAATAGTGGACTTTGAGCCAAGTTATGGCGTTTTAAAAATTTAGGTGCAACTGCTCCGAAACTTTTGCACGCACCTAAATGTGATAGACACTATGGTTTAGCGTATAGGCGAAATTGCGACTGCCCTGACGGACTTCTGGATGCTCCGCCTACTGACTTTGACGGTCAGGCTCAAACCAGACTCGACGGCAATCAACGTCGAGGCTCGTCGGCTTCCACGCGCACAGCATGCGAATCCATCGCCACGATCTCGTCCGGCTTCCTGAGGCGTAAAGGGGCGTCAGGGGAAGGTTTGAATCATGGAAAAACACTAGTTATATATCATTCGTATGAGCAATTATGAAAGATAGCACATGAATATTGATGAACAAATGTGGATTTCTTCTGAAATCGTCACTTCCAAACAAAGGCAAGCACCGAAATGAAAAACACGCCAAGCAGAACAAAAAGAAAAATGAATTGGCGAAAAGTCTGCATCAATCGTTGGTATATCAGTTTTTGAATACATATATGTTGACATCTGACCTCAGAGATTATGGACGAACAAATCTCGCACTTATTGCGGGAAATGAATCACTGCCTGGCGCGGATATCACGGATCGACAATCTATTCGCTGGTACTACATCATTATTGCATTGTTCTCCATATATACTACTTAGTATAGTAGGATCTAGACCGTTATCCCGTTTATTTCTTTTAACTCGCTAAATACCTTTTAAGACACTAAAATTGATCGAAAGGTTTGAACACAATTCGTAACTCTGTAGAAATGTCTCTAGTTATCCGCTTCGTTGTTACGATCATTTTTAATTTTTCGGCTTTCTTCGTAGATAAATTTTAGTTCTTGAGTTTAAGGCATTTTGCGTTGATGGCAGCCCCTCGCCGCCACACGACACCCCAGGAACCCGAGGGGTCACACAGGGCATGCATCGCCCATACCTCCGTCGCCGAGTCTGGTTCGAGCCTTAGAACGGATGAGTTCCTGCAAGCATATGCAGAAAGAGAACCAGCGATGCGCCGTACAGTATGTGGGGTAGAAAGAACGCTTTCAGATCTTATTCAGGGTTGAGACATCCACGAAATCCCTCCAATCCCCAGGAAACGTCTGTGTGAAAATTCTGATCGTGATCGGGTTTGATCTTAGAATGGGAAAGAAGTGCATGTCCAAATTCTTCGAAAGCTCGTTTTCCAAATTAATTTCTGCCCCAGTCATGATCAGGATTGATATACATCCGGCCCCAAAGGACCAGAGCTACTGGGTGGAAGTTGCGGAAATCAGTCTATTTCGCGTTGTAATCGAGGTGCTAAGACATTTTACAGTTCCATAATTTTCACGTTAGCGAAATCAAGTTATAGGGTGTGTATCATCGTGAGAGAAAACGAGGAGGAGCCTTTCCGCCCTTCAAGATCAACTCGTCCTCTATAGCACTCAAATTTTGCATTATCATGTATAGTGGAATCGCGCGCGAAGAGAACGAGTCAATCGTTTGGGGCGGGAGGAGGATTTGAACGAACCAATCGCAGAATTGTACCACGCCCCATTTCCCCTCACGATGATACACACCCCAAGTTATATTTTTAAAAAAATCCAAGCGTCCTCATTTTATCTCCAGATTCGAAGTAAGTTGAGTAAGTAGTGTACTGTGAAATACTTGGCCAATCTCTGCTTGTGTGCACAGCCGACTTTATTGACCCCAGTGCTTGCCAAGGTGTTGCAGAGCAGCTCATAATAGAGATTGAATCAAAAACATCCTTTCACAATTTAAGATGTAAGTGCAGCAACGAGCACCCCCTCGTCCTTCGATACCTACTTGTAATACTCTGGGAATCTCCTACTATGTCAACAGGCCATGCTTGATCGAATCAACAGCAGTAAGGAGTAAGAAAGTTCTGGAAAATTGCTTCATTATTTCCTCCTCAAACCAAAAATTTTGAAAATTCGGTTACCCATTCTCGGTTACGGGCGCCTTGCGTCCTTTCGCGTGGCTTACGCCACTGCTTACCAATAACGCCTCCCCCTCTAAAAAAACTTTCTCTCAGTATGCTCGTGAGAAGTCTCCTGTAAGGGGAGACGGCATGAGCTGAAAAAAATGGAAAAGCAGTACAAGGAAAACAACATTTTCGATAATATCTTCCAGAGTAATGGAAGGTATGCGCACGGCAAAAATTAAAAGTATTTTGATGTTCATTGAAGCTTGGAAACTTAGCAACGCCTGTACAAATGTTCGCAGTCGAACTTTCGTTATTTTTGGACCTCTGCATATATTTTCATTAAATGTGTTCAAACTCCAGCAAAGGTTTACAAAAACGAAAAAAATGCTTTTTTTACCCCTATCATATCACTTTGTTTTGGAAAGTGAGAGGTTCTTGTGGTCGACAAAAATCTTATGCATTCCAAGAGGTCAATGTTGTTGACCAAGCTGTCTAGAATCGAAGGTTGCGCTGTTAGATCGAAGATTTTTAATTGGTCAACACAGTTTAGTAGACTACTTCCTCATTATTTTTATAAGGACAAAGTCCCACAATTTCTTGCTATTCTCTTATGATATAATCCTAAGAACACTATCAACAGTCACGCCACTGTTCCTATAAGACAGAGTAATCGGATTTGATTAATAAGATGAACTGTTGTGATTGCATTCCTTGGTTTAAAATTCGTTTCTTTTTTTGGTGGTTTCAAGCCACTAACGCTTTGGAAACTAGGTAACTTATTCTTAAAGATATCGTAGGAGCGTCACGTCGCAAATGTTGGGGTTAACTTATTTTCGATCATGTAAAAAGGTGTTGCCAATGTTTGCTTGTCAACGCATGCCTGCTCTGACGAAAATAAAAAATAGTACTGCGAATTCGTAGTGTAAAATCTGTAAAGCTTGAGCTGGGGTGCGGTGAGTGGGTGTATCTCACTGTTTTATAATGTTCTCGCGCACACTTCACCGGAAAATAAGGTATAAAAAAACGAGGAAAATAGTGTGAAAATGGTAGTCCTCCACTTTCGAGGATTTGGAGTATGTTTACATCTACATTTTTTTTGTTTACATATGCATATATTCCAAACTGTTGCTGAGCGTTCTGGCAGTTTAACCTGAAAAATTCGCGCTATCTTTATGACGAAGTTCACTGTCAAGATAGCTTGGATAGCTCATTGAGGGTTTCTTCTATTTTCTGTGCAAACTGATTTCCAGAATTAAGTGGGAGGAAATCTGTCGCTACTCCATTCTGATGTGATCAGCCAATTTCCGCTTAAGTTGCTATCCAGGAACTTTTGAACTGAAGACGAGGACATGCAGTAGTTTGATTGTTCTGAGGAAAGGACTAACAATGCTTCACAATGACCGTACTTACCAGGGATAGGCGCATACGAGATTTTCCATGACCCGGATGACGGTGCCGATAACGGATAGGGCAAAAATGACCGGATTACGGGTACCGGATAACGGATAACGGATAAGTATTCGATAAGTAACAAGTTAACATACACTCATCAGATAGATAACATTGGCTTTCAACAGAATATCGTGTTAAATAAGGAATAATTCCATATGCCACAAGACAGCACCTTTTACAGTGCCGAATGTGGAGGAGAATTAGAACGAATTCTTTGACTCGTTAGTCGTCGAAATCCGCCATTCTCACTACGACGTTGGGCATGGCGGCGTAATGAAGAGGTGTAGGTATAGCACTTAAAGTTTGCCATGAAAACGAACTCCCAGTGATATTAGAATGTTCGACATGTTGATTGGTATACAAGTTACCTGAGATGATACATGCCTGCCACATTTTTGGTATAAAGTGTTTCCAAAACGAAAGCTGGTCCTTAAAAAGTTTCGTTCCCGAACACTTTGGCGACAAGGCGATTTTTTGTGGGCACTCAAATATGCTTTGCTTCATATGTCTTTTGGGGAATTCTGGTGGACTTATGATCGTATTGAATATCCTAAACGATGCTGACTAATAGATCCAGAAATATTTGTAGGAACACCAAGGTTCAATGTCTGGTCAAAAGGAAGCACGCGAAGAAGATGCACTGCTCTCAGGTGAGCTGCGAGGTCATCAATTTCAAGTTTGTTAGTTAGTGGTCACAACTTTCAACGTTGTTGTTCTATGAAAAAAAAAGGACTCGAAATTATTGTCTCACAATGTCGGACAACCCAGAATTGAGAGAAGATGAGCAGGAGCTTTTCTTCCAGAGCAAGTACTAGTACATATTTATGGTCCCTTCTCATCTCACTCCAAGATTGTAAACCATTGATGAAATATGACAGAAAACGCGCTAGAACGAGTGATATAAAGGCGTTTCTTAGAATGATAGTTCTCCTCTGCTGAGAACGTGCGATGTGAAGCCACGACATACTTCCGGTCTTATCCGCACGGTCATCCGGCGCCAAAAGCCCGGATAACGGTGCGGATAACGGATAGGTGAAAACGTACGGATAACGGCCAAACGATTAACCGACCATGGATAATCCGCTCATCCCTGGCACATACGTACATAGAAGTCCACAAATGGACTTTCACAGATTTTCAACAGCAATTCATTGCGGACTTTGCTTAATTATTTTCTTTAAAGAGGAGGCGATGCGTTCCTTCGCAGGATCGCTGGAAACGATTTTCTATTTGATAAAGAGGGAGTTGGGGGGGGGCACTCCTGTGGCCTAAGCCTAAGCCTTAGGCTTAGGCTTAAACCCATGCTTGAGCAAATGATTAGGCCCGTCTAAGGCGCCAACATCCGTCACATAAGTCGTCATATTTTTTGGTGCATCGGCTAAAATAAAGCCATTCCTCCCGCGTCAATGCGTGGAGAAGAGACTCAATGCGTGGAGAAGAGACCCGCTCACTTGAGCAATTTCGCGGCACACTCATAGCCGTAAGAGGTTAGCATCTAATAAGCCTAACCTTGGGACTAAGAGCCCTAAAAATTCGTGCCTTGCTCTGCAACTGCACAGGAGGTGAGCGGCCACGCTTAACCTAGGAGCCCAAGAGCCCTAAATCACCGGTCCAGGTGAGGATCGCGAATCGATATCGATTCTTCCCAGCCTAATTGGGACAGCTGATTACGCCTGTGCAAATCAGTCGCAGCACCAATAGCTGCGCTTCTGAGAATATATCTCAAGGGAAGTTTTGGAGCCAAAAAGAAATCATGGCACTTCACTTCCACAGTGTTCCTATTATTCTTAGCGCAAAATCTAAGAACACTTGTGAGTCGTTATGAAGAGTACACAAAAAAATTAGGGTATACCGATATGAACGACAAAAACTATGAAAAATGTCGTACTAGTATAGCCTTATTAGAGAGTAGCCTAAGGCAAATTAAGGAGGCCAAAGACCTTGAGAAACTGTACAGGGAGATAAAAGAGGAGCATATAAGTTGCATGGATATGTCAGAGGAAAAAGAAATTCTGACAGAAATTGGGCAAATTGAAAAGGAATCCCAGCTACAAATAGCTATAGCTGAGGCAAACGGTCTCACCACTACGTTGACGGCAAAGCTCAGCGAATCTAAGAATGCTCTCAAAAACATGGAGATTTTTCTTGGATGCATGGATCCTAGAGCTCGAAACCTAGATAGTCCGTTTAGAGACGATTCAAAAATCGCCCAAAATATTGCCGAGCAAAATAGGAACTACATGGCATTACCGTTAGTTTCGCAGGCATCATACTCAAACCAAAACAGGTGCAACCCAATGGCACTTCCCATGAAAGAAATAGCCGCAAATGCATCCGCTAAGGAAAGATTAGGCCAGAAAAACAACGGCAGGGTCACACAATCAAGAGCAATGCACACCAACGATCGACCCAATTACGGTGCGGAGTGCATATTTTGCCACAAGGGAAATCACTCAGCAGTCTGATGTCGCACCGTCAGCGATCAAAGCATGCGCCGAAAAACACTCAGAGAACAAAATCGCTGTTGGAAGTGTTTCTCAACAAACCATAACAGCTGTGTCTGCCGTAAGCAAGACTGCTCATCTTGCGGCCAGAAACATCATAGTAGCTTATGCTTCAAAAAGGAGGCACCAGATAATTACGGTAGAGACCAAACGGCAATTACCATGGCGTCAAATAGGCCAAACCTGAGGGACTCGCAAATCCGCGATCAGCGGACAAACAATAACCAACCCAGTCGTACGAAAGCTAGCCTACTGATAGTACAGATGTGCGCAGAAACCACGCCGAGATTAAACCTTCCTCTGCCTAAGGTCACAAATAGACAAACTGCGTTGATGACAGCCGTGGGCAGCTTATGGAACGCAAGGAGGGAACAATTCGAAAAAGTGCCATTCCTTTTCGACTCCGGTGCACAAAAAACAGTCGTTGAGGAGGAACTTGTAGAACAGTTTGGTATACCAAAGAAAACGACAAAAATGTGCACTATAGCAGGAGTTGGTGGACATAGAGAAACGTTCAAAAGCCACACTGTTCATCTCAAAATCGGTACGGCATTCGGAGAAGACATCAAAATGACCGAAGAATCTCTACCAGTCATTACAAGTGGATTTCCGTCCGTGAAACTTGATCAGGTTGACGTCGCCTTTCTAAAGGCCGAAGATATTTATTTGGCAAATACAAAAATACGTGGAGAGCATCAAATTCCACATGTATTGGTGGGGCTGGACTATTACCACGACCTAGTTACTGACCATTCAACTAAAACCCCATCTGGGTTACACATATCCAAAACTGTTTTCGGTCCAGCTATTCACGGTAGTGGGTTGACCGAAGAAAGACAGGTTGAATCTGTTAATTATAACCTGACAGCTGTGTGGGAGGAAACTGAGTATCACGTGGTCCAGACAGGTTCTGACCTCGGTAGATTAGGAACAACACAGAATGAGCGCCGGAGAGCTGAAAAGGTACCACGCCCACGGCTTCACAGCTTCTTCTCTTGTATTGAAGGAACATGCGACACATATCGCAAATGATCACCCATGGGTAGTAGTACTGCAGTAGCTATGAAAAGGCTGCATTCGTCGCAACTCCACCTGTTTGCCTTCAACTCCAGCCGTCGCCGTCGTGTACTCCACGTCAAGCCACCTCCTACGCCGTCCAGCCGCCGTTTGCCTTCAACTCGTGCCACCCGTTGCCGCTCTTCACGTCCTCGAGCTGTGTTTCGCCGTCGTCCAGTACCTCAAGAAGTCGATCATTGCCATACTACGACGACAACGAAGAAAGCTAAAATCAGTGATATTAATAGTAATAATTCTTGTCGCCCGCCGGAGTATCATCGGCAGATCGATGATCCTTGTAGTATTCGTGTTCACCGCCGATACTGTACCTCCTGTGGAGGGGGCGTAGCTGACCCGTCTCATGCTAGAGATACTTGTTGCTAGTCAATATGATGCTTTAAGCCGTATAAGGCACACTTTACTCACTCTACTCGCATTGCTTATAAACTCATGTACAATATGATAAATATATTCCACTGAACCACCATATCTATTGTGCATACGGACGATATAAAGTCCAAGAGTCTAAGGCGCCAACATCCGTCACATGAGTCGCCACATTTTTGGTGCATCGGCTAAAATAAAGCCATTCCTCCCGCGTCAATGCCTGGAGAAGAGACCCGCTCACTTGAGCAATTTCGCGGCCCACCCATAGCCGTAAGAGGTTAGCATCTAATAAATCTAAACCCAGCACATCAGATAGCGGTCGTCGGGTTACCGGGATACGAAATAGGCGCAACAATCGGTCAATGTTTCTCTACGGTTTCATAGGCTTTGCGGCAGCTGGACCCATTTTGCTATGTCATGTGCTTGCCTATCAGTCGTCATTGTGGTTAGACTAGAGACTTCTATGAGTCAATGCAGAAATGAATGGAGAGTCTAGATTGCTAAGCTCAAGCTAACCCAATGAAAGCTAACTATAAAGCTTATGCTCCCCTTATAGTTACGAATTCTGTCACAGGTTATGTTTGAAATTTCAAACAACAAAGCTGTGATGCATTTGAGTCAGTAATCATCAAATGTAAAACCAAAAGCACACCTTCAGAAAGCTTGTTGGTGTGCAGATTCCCACCAGCTGCCTAGGTGATTACTGATCACTACGCTGGTATCCTTTGATTTGGCAGGTATCTCACTTTGTTAGTGAAGCATTCATTCATCCAGTGGTAGGGAAAATGCTGCTTAGTTCGTTCACTGAATTTGGGCTGATGCAGTAGATGGTTCCACGCAGTGTCTATTCAAAAACGTCGTTCTTGTAATAAAGTTGTACATAGGAATTGTGATTGTCTCTGTGCCTTTCAGAGAACCTTCTGAAGATAATCATTTGTACCATACAGTTGTGCACAGTACGAGCGCAGGACTGAGATTTGTTCCAGCAGGTTCATCAAGTTTCTTCCACTGGGTGGATTTTGAAGGGATGGATCTCGGGACAATTAAGACGTATGGCCTGTCAAAGGTTCCGCGTTCCACACGAAAAGCACTGGACGGCAGTGGCGGATGCAGAAGAGAGGCTTGGAGTCGCCCCTCCTCCCCAAAGGGAATGTTGGTCTTTTGAAATTACTTCATGAAAAAAATAGGAATCTCGGATAGGTTTGTTTTGAATAATTTATTTTCATTATTTTTTGAGTGCTTATTAATTCTATCAGGGTGGTAAGTTGGGGAACGCGATTTGAAGTTTCGACGTTTTTATGAATGTGTTGCCGAAATCCATTTGTCAAAAATTTTAATATACAGCGGATCAAATGTTACTTCATAGCGGATTTTTGAGGAGAAAAGACCGACCGAAATTTCCGAGTTTCAATTCCCAGTGTTTCATGCCATGAAAGAAGATAAAACCGCAGCAGAGCGCTACCGCAAGTCATACAAAGAATTAAGAGACCTTTTGGTGAACCGAAATCGTGACCGTCAATCGATTCTCGGACTGCCCTGCCTTTCATATCCGGAATCAAAGCCGCGCTTGCATCGCCCAATAGGGGTCATTTTTAGCAAACACTTGTAGTAACCTCTAGTTCTTCTGTCACTGAAGATTTCAATTCATTCCGTTGCCTTTACGCTGCGCAGGAATCCTAGGAATCCTACGGAATCCAAGTCCGCAGATTATGTGCTCCAATCGAACGACGCTGCGAACTAGTTTCAACGCAATTTGCCTTGTAGTAAGAATCACATGTTCATCCCCACACGTTCCAGTGACCGTTTCAAGTGCAATTTATAGGGTAATTTATTATAGCCGCGTGATTAGACGCACCCATCAATTTGCGAAGGATCTTCCGTGAAGATCGATTATCGGACACTTACCATCAGCGGCGTCAGGCCCCAGCGAAGCGGTGCATGGGAAGCTGCTGCTACCAGTCTCTTCCTAGAAAGAAGAGGTCAGAATTGACCTTATAAACAAAATGAGTAGCTAGAATAAGTTAGGGCACTTTTGAAGCATGTTTGGTTACTTCTTTCCAGTTTCGAGAAGGCAAAACGGCCTGACGCGACGCGTGCGGGTGGTATTTGTTTGTATACTGTGAAGACCGGTCAACAAGGCATGTGCATCCTCAATGAAAAGAACGCATGGCCGTCTCGAGGCCGTAAACGCGTGCCCCTGAGTCAGCGATGCGGCTGGTTGCTTCATCATATAGATGTACACGCGTTAAACGCACACATCTAGTATGAACATCTTTTATGTCCGAAGTTATGTTTTTCATTTTTTTTTGCTTTAGAATGTTGTGCCTTTACGTTCGTCAGATTATAGTTTGAACAATGAGCTCGTGCCCAGGAACGATCTGTTCCCCGGGACTTCGATTTTCGAAACAGGTCAAAGTTTTCTCTCGTTTGCATGTTCAAAGGGGCCTTCGTAAAATTTCGGTTTTTCAGAGGTGGCTTCGTTTTGATTCTGGCCCGGAGAAGACCTCGTGCCGGGGCCAGACCCTCATACACGCCTACTGTACACAATAATACGATTTTATTGTGCGCTCATATAGCCCTACTCTTACTTTATTGATGTTGAGCTCACACGTCACCAACACACTGTTCACCAAAACATTGTTACCTGATTCAGCAAAGACAAGTTTTATTCATTCTTTTCACTACTCATGAACAGACAAGATGGTGGCTCCAATACCGCGGAGCAATTGAACAAGTCTTGATCAAAGGCAACCTGCTATTCCCCAGTCACGAATGACTTTTCCGAAGTACTCCTTATGATTTGCCACACTGGTATGCACCCACAGACCATCGCTACATTTGAAGTCCTCATACTCTGAAAACACTGCATTATTATCAGCTTACATTTCTGGCAAAATTAAAAAAAAATAAAAATTAATTGTCAATCCAACAGTGTTCAACGCAATGGAAGGGAAAAACGTTTTGTCCTCAGAAATAACTAGGTTCACACCCATTGGACAGTTTTTTTGATTTCGTTCAAAGGATTTCACTACCTTTGCAAATAATGTAGTCTTTCGGTGGCATTCCTTTCTTGTAGAACACCTGAAAATCAACTCTAGTTAGTGTATCTACGGAAGGAATAAGAGAGGTTAGAGCGAAGCAGATTGCGAATGAAAAAAAAAACGAACATTGAATAGGCTACGAAAGGTGGACTTTTGGTCAACAAAGTTTCGGCTAAATGCACTACCTAGATACTCTGGACAATATTCGTCTATGCAGATTCACTGCTACTCCTTGAAGTTAAAAATTACCTCAGTCATGTGGTGGTAATATCCTGCTGGTCTCTCATCGAATGATGGAATGTGCGGTACGACATCACGCCAGTGAGTGATCCGGAAAGAGTAGTCAATCTGAATTACGATAAGATGAAAAACATCGCTCTTATGACTTCACAATATATGCATGCGCTATCACAAAAAAATCATTGGATGAAATCACGAAGTTATATAAATGAAGTCATAGGCTTGATAGATTTTGGAAAGGTACCGTGGCGGTGTGATTCTTTGCGAACACTTTGTCTCCGGTTCTTGGCTGACCGAGTGTTATGAGTTTCAGCCTTTTGCTATCTGCTATTCCGCTACCGACAATTGCATGAGCAGCTAATGAAGCCATTGCTCCCCCAAGGGAGTGTCCTGTGACCTAGAAATTCAGAATTGCGATGTAGAAGACAAAAAGACAGCATAGCAGACGATGGATTTAGCGCCTTCCGAGGCACATGATAAGTCACTATGCTCACGCAAAAACAGTAAAGCTTCTCAAAATTTTCACGACCGTGGAAACGGTCAAAGTTAGGCGAGAATGATGACGACAAGAGCGAGAAGACACGTGGGTACTATCAGTTATAGTGGGCTGGGGAATAAGTTCGTTCGGTTTTTTTTCAACTGGTTCTTTAACGGTGATTAAACTCTGCTTTACGTGCCATCATAGCCCATTTTGCACTTGATTCGCTCTGTGCAACCATTGCAACCTCATTTTTCAAAACTCGCTTTACCTTGTTTTCTACAGCATGGATTGTGACCACCCAAGTCAGCAAAATTGAACCCCCCCCGCAATCGACTATCGTTCGATTTTAATCGTGGGTCAAATGTGGCTCAATGGGCAAGGGATATCAATGACGCTTGGAGAGGAAACTTTTCTCCTGAAAAGACTGCATAGAAACAGTAAACCCACCTCAGAAAGAACAAATTTGGCTTTGAAGTTGCTTTTCGTTCCGGACGCCCAGTTGGTAGGACATAAAGGCGATTGTCCGCTAAGGTTGCTTTAGATGTAAGGAATAATCACTACTGATGCTAGCCCTCAAAAATGGGTAAGTTTAGCTAACGCATTGCGTACAAAACTCCAAAAGGCTCGATAAGGGTCGGTCACATTGGGTGTTCTCGACTTCTCTGAACAAATTTCACAAAAATGACTAGAAGGAAACTCGAATGTCTTTCACTTCTACCGACTTTACGGGTTCAGTGCAGTCATACACAGCTTATTTTGTTCACTTTCCTATTGATTCCACAAACTTCATCCAAGAGTTGCGGTTGCCGGCTTCAAATCGGGTCGTCTCACACTGCCGCCATAGCACTCGAGGACTGTAGCACCTTGCGTCGCCTTCGCCGGCGACTCTGAGGCCGATATACATCGATTGTGGGTGGAGCGGCGGCGGCCGCCGCCGTCGCCGGCGACTGGCGATCGCCAACATCGGCGGCTGCCAATGTTGGCGATCGGCGGCCGCCGATCGCCGATTTTTCATAGACATGGAGCTGGAGAGCTGCCCTCTCTCTGGCAGCTCTGATAGAAGCGTGCATGAGCTCATTCAGTGTGGTTGCCATTGTTCGTGGAAAGTAGTGGTTTCTATGCTCATAAAAACCCAACAAACTTATTCCTCAACCTAATACAAGCTCCTGCTTAAATACTTACGCTTACTCATATGCCCTCAATGCTTTTATTGTGATCAGAATGAATCATTTAAATAAGATGAGAAGCGGAAAAAAGAGATGAATAACTGGGGGCGTCTATGCAGAAAGGAGAGGAACGTCTATGGTAAAAATGAGGATAGCATAACGTTGCAAAACAACAGACCCATATTTCGTAATCTGGATACTGCTCCGTCAGCAATTTCATATCTGCTTCCATTCCACCTTTCCAAATCCTCATAAAGCCGTCGTAGAAATACTTTGAAACCATTCCCCCGTATGGCCAATCCACCTGGAATCTGTTCGTGAGTCTATGAGAGGATGAAGATATTCTCAAAATTACATTGTTTGCAGGCTTATGGCCACCGCCCTAGATTGGAGCAGCACTTATGGAAGCATTGCATTTCATTCTATGTATGTTTGTTATATAAATAACTAACAGTAAAACTCTGAACAAAAAATCAAACTGGGGTCGTAACAAAGAAGCTTTTGGTTATGTTCATCGGATGCAAGTACTTCCTCAAATACCACTCTATTAACAATCTACATTTCCTACTACATCCGTATTTAGAACAACAGCACTGTGACTTTTCTTTGGAAAATGTTGTCTTCCCAATAGAGATCTTGGTCATTGTTTCCATAAAGGGTATTCCAGCAAAATCATGATTTTTGCTGCATTTGCCAGAATCACGAGCACCGCCACGGTTGCCAATATGTGGCAACATTTTCACGACAATATTGTCCCTGATCTCCGATTCATGAGCATTACCACCGTTTTGCTAAGAAATAAACTGACATTGTATTGCATGAAATGAACGATGATGTGGGGGCAGCTTATTATGATGGTCTATATGACAGGCCATACCCATCGTCACCGATCGAAGATAAAATTATCTTTTTTTTCACCCAACGTTTGCAGATTACAGATTGAATGCATGTTCCTCTGTTCTATTAACCTTAACACCAATCAAGAGCTACAGTTGGTCCGGTTTCACACTCGAAAAAACAAAGAGCTGATTTGGCAAGAATACAAAACCAACCCAGCTGTTGATCACGCTCTTTATCGCCTCATCAAGAAGTTGAAGTGGATTAGTTGTTCCTCTGAAAAGGAGGACGCTCAACTTGGTTATAATTTCTGATATCAGGGTAGAACAGAATATTTTATATCTTTTTTTTTGCGATTTTAGCAGCAACATTCTTTCTTGTGTTCATTTGTTGTTGTGATCATAGAATGAATTTTTCCCTCAGGCTTTTGCTACTTTGACTTCTGACCTAGTACTGACCTGAAGCTCACAGCAATAGCTTTGTGGCTGTGAAGGAGAGCTGTGAAGCCTGAGCAGATATTTCCTTTATCGCAGTCTATGTTTATTTGGCGATGGATCTGAAAAGCTTCACAATGAGTACAGTGCATGAAGTTGAATAGGAAATGCTGGTAGATGTTATCGAACTATGGGCACCATCTTTTCTGACTCCCTACGAGTAGTCCGCAGAAGGTTTCCTTAACCTAAAAATGCCATGTGTCGCATTCTAAAGCTAATGCTAGGTTGTCAAATATTTATTTATTTACTGATTCAGTCAATTACAAGACAAAGCTGAGTGAATAGAGGCAATAATGATACGTAGTCATTGACTTTTCTTAGTATATGATTCCTCTTCCCATTTGCGTTGTTATAAAAGCCCCCCGTGAAGGAAATGGACCAGCGAGCCCACGGGCAAAAGCTAGCTGGAAAAGCCCCATAAAACACAAAACAGCACATCTGGGAGCGAGAATCAGAAGAAGTAGGCTGATAGGAGGTACAATGGTAAAAAAAAATGTAGAACGTTAAATATGTAGGTCTTTGCTTTTTTTCCTCTCAGATTAGTAGTTCAAAGGCAGCACCACGCAATCTTCATTTTTGAGATTTCAAGTGTTTTCAAACCCAAAGCACGAACCCAACAATTTTGCGACAATGGTGCTGTAGGAGGCTCTATGTTCGTCGAAATATCACAGGTACAACTTCATTTCAACATTTCAAACCAGCCTTCCCTGGTCAAGTTGTTTCGCTTGAGCTGATGCTGGAATGCCTTTTTGGAGCGTGAACTGTGGCAGATATTAGCTGTTTCACGATACATTTGCGTCCCCCTAACTTCTTTTAGCATATAAAACGTCTTCCTTCTCCTTTTCCTGCTTTAGGTTGGCTGAATTCCATCTTCTTCTGGTTCGTTGGGTAATTTCTTTTGCGAAATTCGAATTTAACTTTGTTTCGCATTTGTGGGTCAATTTGAGACCTCTAATAATTGCTTCTTTCAGTCTCCACCGAAAAAAGACGCAAGGCTATTTGAATAAGTGATTGCGCGAGAAAAGAAGTGACTAAAAAAAGGGCATTATTGATTTTTTTCTGATCGGTCAATAAGAGGGATGAGCGGACTTCCGGTTTCCGGAAATCAGAAGTTCCTGAATTCTTGCCTCATGCGAGCTTCTGGCTCCTAAATTTCTGGACGATTGGCAGTCGTTGGGCCACGTCAACTCAGACATGCTGTATTCATCGCTCCAAATTTCGACAGATTTTGAACTTCCCCCAATTTCCGAATTCCGACTTTTGGTCTCATGCAGTACTTCCGCTCATCCCTGCTCAACACCCCAGGGCTCGCACAAACTCAAACCAACTTATTTCGGGGTATTGAATAGGAAGTCTGTGAAAAAACAATATTTTCATAGGTTTTTTCATAGGTTTCGGCAAGTTTCGGGGATTCGACGGTATTCAGCACACTAAAATACCTCAGATTACGTCGAAGTCTCTCTCTAAACCATAACGTGCATTCTATAGAGGGCACAAACGTTATGAGCCGTATCATTCGCTCTTCGACCACGGCGAAAGGGAGAATGGAGGTGTAGAAAGTGGCTATTTCTAACGTCCCAAAAGCAGAATTCAGAGAACCCCGCAGCTGAATAGAAAAACGGATTTGAGGTCAGCATCACAAACTGCATATAACAGTATACGAGTTATCGGACACCCCCTCCCCCGCCCCCAATTATCCTTCCCAGATTTCTCCGGTCAGACGGCCATAATTGTCAAGCGTTTCGCTTAGCACATTTTTCTCCTTTCAAAACCGGAGTCTTCGGTCCACTTCATTAAAACATTTCGCGTATCCGCACAGCAAAATGAATTATCCGCTCATACATTTCCGTTGCACTATGATCTACCACTTCAAAAATTAGGGGCCGTAAAAATTCCATTCTGTTAGTTCAACAAGGCTGCCGTTGAAGGAACGATGATTTACGTTAAGCATCGGTGTTGGTGGCACGAGCTTGGATAGGAGGTCGTGAGGAGTTCTGGCATTGAATTCTGAATAACAATGGAGTAATTGTTGCAGCTATGGGCGGAGAGGGAGGATTAAGCGCTCAAAAGCTGACTAATGTGCTTCAACCTCTCCCAAATTACCAGTGATTGAATACTAGCACTTTGGAAATTAGCAGGATGAATTAAACACACACCCTGCTATAACTGGTGGGTTGTGTAAAAGTAGCGGGACAGTTTGTTAGATTCTTCATTTTGGCAGTTTTTTATTTTACTCATTAACGATTAGTCTGCAGCGGAAACCAGTAAGTATTTCTCTCGTCTAGTTATCGCTATTACCAAAATGAGACAATGCTCAGTCTCGCCCAGAATCTTTGTCAAAAATTTTTGTAATCAGAATGTAATTTTGTTCATATCAAGCGCCACTGAATGGAATTTGGCTCTCTGAAAAACATACCACTATAGTATAGTGGAATTAGCCCGCAAAAGTTGTACACTAACTCATGCCCATCCTATATTATTGCATCAGCACTGAAACAACTTTTAATTTGCATTATAAGGAGTGACCAAATGCCGACAACTTTTCTATGCACCATAAAGAAATGTTAGCCAGTCTGCAAATGTCTGAAGCGTGCCAACAATTTCTGTAACCTGTTTCAATTTAATATCCAACTCCTCCAATAAAACAAATGGATTTGACACGGCAAAGAAACTGATAGATGAAAAATCTGGAATTTTGAGTTATCCGCTGATTAGTTGCGAAATTGTTCGCAAATGATAATCACTTTCATTCTGATATGTCCTAGTTCAGCGATACGTGGGATATGTACAGCTCATTCATTGTGCGCTACAAATGAAGGACATTGCAGGGACTGAAGGATTCAGTTCTGACTTCTTTGCCACATACCTGAGATTTCGGGAAATGCATTGCCAAACACATCCACGGGTTATCCACGTACGCTGCAGAACTGAGAGGCAGCAACATCCTTGCAAATTTGTCTGAGTACTCGGCACAGTAGGTCGAGGATACCAAGGAGATGAGCAATGGGATTAGCATTCTAAAATGCAGTTTCTCGGTAAATTCGTAATGAGCCTCGCAAACTGTTTATGTATAGTGATTAAGAATGAAAGGAACTGGAATGAATACTTTATTTGTCTGAATTGTTGCTGCTCAAAACGTGAAATATCTATGAGGTAACGTACGTGCAGCACTGTTATCGGCATATGTATTTGACAGTCCCATCTAAGCGAATCGGCTTTTTTTCTTAGCACAAATCCGCTCAAATGTGCAGTGAGGTGCTGCAAAAAAAGCCGAAGAAATGTCGAAAAAAAGTTGCAGTGGTTTCTGTGTTAGCACGTCTACCTCGATGATCGCATGAGAGAAAGATGGAAAATCGAATATGTGGCTAATAACGCCGATGCGGAAGGTATCTTCATTTTATTGATCACTTTACTCTTTGCCTCACTCGTTCTCATATGATCACAATTTATTCGGCCTGTCGTTTCAAATTTATTGGGCTGGGCAATTAAGTTCGTGCGGTTTTCAATGAGCATTGAAGTCGCACTTTTTCGCAAACGACATCAATGGCAACAAATAATTTATGTGGCTGCTTTCCGTCCCTGGCCTTAATTCTTAGATAAGCTCTTCAAAGTGCTTAATAAAGTGAACGAAGTAAGTTGTTGGAGAGTACACCAGGCCCCTAAAGTGGATAGGAGAAAAATCCTGACAATCATCCTGGCGAAATTTGTCCAGAAGGGTCGCGCGTTCTCAGTGCCAAGATTCACCTTGTGCTGAGCCCTTGAATGCTTTCCTACAAAGTTAATAGTTGAACTTAGTTGATGCAAAGAAACAGCAGCCATAGTGATCCTTGTTTACGTCAAGAGTAAAGCCCAGCGGATAAACGTCTAATTTTCCCAAAAACTGCGCGTTAAGACCGAGGAGCATCCGCTAGATCAGAATTCATTTCACTGAAGCGGATACCTACTTTCAGCTGCTCTTTTCAGATGCAAAGCCCTCTCTATAGACGCCATTTATGTGCTTAGCCGATTGAGCTAGATTTGATCTAGAACTGAAGTCGTAAGCTAGGATGTGTCGAAGATGCTCGTTCTTGATGAGTTGGAGGGTCGTACTCTACGCGATAGAAAACTAGGTAGGTGGGTATTGATGAGATCGGTTATAAAATTTGTAAAGTGTGAAGCAGGAGTGATCTGTGATACTCACTCGGATGAAGTTCAAATTCCCTGCAGAGAACAAAGTTGAAAAAAAACCGCACTAACTTATTGTCCAACAAAATACGACGTCTTTAGAGTCGTGAAAGCGGTCTAGGGCGGCTTTAACGTGAGGTGAGCAATATAAGAAATACATGCTCAGATTGTGTGAGAATAGGACATGGGAGCGATTTGTTTTATTTCTGCAGTTTCGAAAGATTCCGAGGAACATTTCTCACACATTTTTCCACTCATTTTCCTACGTGGTCC
Source organism: Ancylostoma caninum (assembly GCA_037903475.1). Classification (NCBI taxonomy): domain Eukaryota; kingdom Metazoa; phylum Nematoda; class Chromadorea; order Rhabditida; family Ancylostomatidae; genus Ancylostoma; species Ancylostoma caninum. The sequence goes on from JBAJFG010000079.1 coordinate 2,006,251, forward strand.
AATCTCACGAAAATGGAGGTTACGATACAAGGTGGCATGGAAAGCTTGTCAAGGGGCGTGAATGGACAAAATGTAGAGACGAGACAAACTTCCAGACCAATTTCAATAGTGTGCTCCCCTAATATGACGTTAATTTCCGGATACCCAGCCGCTTTAGCCGAAATTTCTCGTACTTCATGGACTCTAAGTGTAAAGATGGTAGCGAAGGAAGTTTTTTTTTCTCAACTAACATCAACTTCTCATGCAAACTCGCTTGGGTCAGCATACAAACTCACAGAGAGGTTGTATGAAACCTTTTGAAGGTTTCAACACCCATCTTGTGAGTTACTCGCTATATTAAGTTTCTCCGAAAGTCTTGCACCAAGATATTTTTTATGATTTAGAATTTTGTAGACTTTGAAAGGGAAAGCCTCTACACGTAAACAGTAGCATATTCCTGGCTGCGGCCGCACAAAAATCGTCAGACATCTTGAGACGCAAGGTAACAGAAAACTGATGACGGCTTGGGTCCCCCACAAATTGAGTGCCTTTCTCTCAACTCATTGCTGGAGATGAGAGTTGGGTGTTGTATGTTAACCATGCACGACAGAAAAGTCCGCCCGCGCGTGTCCAACCATCTCCAAAACAGCTGAAAGGAGGAGTGCACGAAAGAAGGTTTTTTCTGTGTTGGTGGGAATCCGAGGGAATGCTGTATGGAGAAGTGCTGTCACCTAGATAGACCGGACCGCTTAGTCTACTCTTCTCAAATACAGCAATTGGCGGTCACAATTCGCCTGAAGCACAGAAAAATCGGCCATGTTGCGCCTCTTCATGACAACACCCGATCTCACTTAGCAATGCTTACATGCCAGAAAATTGCCGAACTAGCAAGTGAGGTTCTACAAGTTCTATCACACCTTGCGCCTTCTCCTGACTTGGCTCCGTCTGATTTCCACTTGTTCGGAGCCCTGAAACTGCATCTACGAGAATACAAAATCCGATGATCAGGCCAAACGGAAAGTGAGATTCTAAGATTCTTCGACTCACAGCTGTCGGAGTTCTTGACTTCTGGAACTGATGCTCTAGTGAAGCGTTGGCCATACATCGTGGATCATGACTTTGATTATCTTGTTGATTGATATCCGTTCACAATAATGTTAACTTTCTTTGAAGAAAGTATGAAATATGTGCAATACTGGTGCAAGACTTTTGGACCAACCTAATATTTATCTTGTGCAAGACTTTTGGACCAATCTAATATTTATCCAAGCTTGCACGAAAGCTACGACTGATTTCGGGAAACAAAAACTGAGCATGTGAACAAAACAAGAACTGTGTTCCAAACAGCAGTGCTAAAGAATTTGAAAATTTCCGTGACCATTGACTGCTTTGTCCTAGAAGCTCCGTTCAAATGATTTATCCAGTCAAATATTCGAGAAAGCTTGTCTTCAAAAACATCCGAAATGTCGGATATTCCAATTTTTATATTTCAGATATGTTCAAATTCGAGTGATCAAAAGAGTCTATTCATTAAGTATATTTGTGTCACTTGTTTTTGTCACACCAGGTTGTTAAGGTGGAACTTTATTGGCCGAACTTCACAACGAAGCCTTCTTCATCAGAAGTCTGAAAGTGGTTCCAGTTGGCTCGAACATGGAAGGTATCGCACAGGAAAGTCCATTTTCAAATTTATTCTGTTCTGTCAAATACCAGAGGTTTTCTGAAGAACTTTCAAATATATTGTATAGCTGTACTAAAGTTTACATTCCAGGTAATCATGCATTTACCAGGATGTGAAGACCGTGTTCCTTCCAAGAGATCAATTGAACAACATGTGTTAATTTCACTCTGCTTTAGTTATTTTCTCTCAGGAACTTAATTTTCAGAAAGGAACTAATATTTTCTCTCAGAAAAACATTATTTCAAAGCATTTTTATGGAGCCGAGTTTCTTCTGCCGATTTTAATGCTCAGTGGAGTGTTTACGCACATTTCAATTATTCTCTGTTCAATAATACTGAGTCCCTTATCAGGTCGAATCATATGCAGTTTTTGTTGCAATTTCGTAGCACGTAATCGGATAGCTCCTAGCAGGCAATATAGTGGTGCGGTGCAGCAGAGATTACTCGGAACCAGGAAGTATTCATGGATTCAGCAAGGTGGTCTGGCATTATCCTGATCAAGAGCCACCGCTCAAAGTGCACACGAGTATCTGAAGCAAAACGTCTGAGATGAGAAGTTATTCGATAAAGTAACGATCATTAAGGCCCAATAATTCTAAGAATGCCCAACAGCATCAAGAGATGGAGATTAATATTGGGAATGTGCATTACAAAAATTTCAAAGTTCGTTAATTTGTTGATATGTTACGTTACAGGAGAAATGAAACGCTATTGCGTCATATTATGCGTGCGTCTGAAATACCAGTCACCAGCTTCGCAATCCACAATAGCTGCGAATCTGCTGTGATTGCACATGACTAACCCATGAAACAAAGACAACAGTAGCATTTCGATATATCTAATAGCTCCTCATGAATAAACACAATGAATTTTGTGTACTATCGATGATGTTTTTCTCTTGTGTCATAATGTGAGCTGAAGATTCGCGCTGCATCTGCGTCCAACTTCCAGTTGCAGTGCAAGGTGACACGCATTCACCTGAAGTGAGGGTCTTGATCGGTGCCCGGATGAGCGGAAAAACCGGATGGCTCTAGACTGAGCATTGCTTCTTCATTCCGCGGGCGTGGTTCTCTCAAATGGATTCAGGATGATGCCTCATTGGGTGAGAGGGAGGGGACATGGGTGGTATGGATATATACATGGACGTCAATGGCAGCGGCCCTTCCGCGGCCTCGAGGAGCACGCTGAGCAACCACGCCGCACGCGCTGGGATCGGTGTCGTCTGCTGCCAGGATGCTATTTCTAGTCTCTTTCTTCTCGATTTGGTCGAAAATCCTTAAAATCTGGTAGAAATGCTGCTGAATATGAAATTACAGCAGCAGAGGACATCGGTTATGGCGCGCCCGGCGCGGTTGCGCGGCGTCCTTCACTAGGCCGCGGATGGGCCACTGCCATTGACGTTCACTGTAGGTAATATCAAACGTTACTCCACTTAGAGACCTCCAAACAAGAAGACGTTTAAGTCAAAATATCAGGCCGTAAATAAAGGAGTACCACCTAACAACCTGGACCCAGTGGAAGCAATAATAGAGATAATATCGAAATGGAAGGTTCAAGAGTGAGAGAACATGAAGGTTCATTTCTCCCTGGGTACTCGCTCAAAAGTTGGGCTCCTGCATAATTTCAGAGATCACTTACACTAGTGGCTCGAATCGTTCCTGCTTGTGAGAACTGCTCGGAAAAAAATGAATGTCTTTCAAATCATTTCTCTTCACCTTTTTCAACTAAGTACTTATCAACAAGAACAATCGGGCAATCATCTCTTATCTGGAGCGCCATCCACACTAGGTCCGTATGCATGAACAACAGAGGCAGGAATATTTTGAAATTTATGGCATGAGAGTTGGTTTTTCTCGAGTTTCGAACATTTTCGTGGTTCACTTCATTGCAAGCGATGCTTGCGACTCTACTCCATAACGTCCGTTGCATTTCATTTTCGGACAGCTACATCCATGGCCTCAGCATCGAAACATCGTCCAAAACGCCATTGAAGACGAATACAATACACTGGTTATAAAGTTTAGCTTATGAAATTGAATTTGAATTATAACGTTCGGTTATAGAGAAGAAAGGTGTAACAGATACATTCAAAAGGGAAATAGTAGACACCAGAAAATGAACGGAACACATGAAGAATTGGAAGAGAATTGAAATTGGGTGGAGAGCTGTCAAAAAATTTGCAATCCCTGAAAAAAAGTGCGGAATTTCTGAAAAGAAACAGGTGACTACTGAAGATGAACCCCTCTCGAACCCCTACTCTTTGTAGGGGACTCCTCCCCTCAGGGGATCCCCTCGCTTCATGCATACGGGGATCGAACAGCGAACCCCGCTGGGGATCGTTACAATGCTCAACAGCCGATCTCCTCCCCTGCGGGGATGTTCATGCATACGGCCCATGTATCCATGAAGGAGCCTGCAGCTCCGATTGATTGATATTTTCGACTGAGTTTCTCTCTCTGCTTCTGGTTGCTGTTGATTTTCCAAACGAAAGGCCGCGGCGGTTGACTGTATAGGTCCTAAAACAGAAAGATTCATGCTTGCCTACATATGACTAGGCCCTAAGTAGAGGAGGTAGTATATTTGCTGATTTCTTTGTGATGTGCAACGTAGCTCTTTCATAAACATGCACCTCTTCTTAGGAGCAGTGAACGTGACAAGAAGAGACATTATATGCCGTAAATTTCTGCGCACGTAAATTCATAAAGAATTTCGGAGCTAGGAAAGCAATAGGCTGAAACTGAACATGTTATAGTTGATGACATTGGAGCCTGTGTCATGATGTCAGGTTGGAATCAATCATGATTTTTGTCATTATGCAATGCATGATACATTCAGATAATGATCGCATGTTTTTGTCATGTTCACCTTGAACAAAGTACTCAAAATTTTACGTAAATTTTTCCAAGATGAAGTACCTTCTTTCTGATACTTTATATATCTCGACAAACGGTCATCCAATTTTGCTGTTGTGAAACGTCTTGAGTTTTGTTGACTGGTGAAAAGTCATCGATTCCGTGCTTAGCGGCCTGGCTATTTTGGTTATCCACGAGATCCAGCCGAATGCGTCGCGACAGCGAGGATGCAACCAAATACCAGCCGAAACTCAACCAAGTCAACCATCCTAAAAGTTTCTAGTCACTCTACGTGACTCATAGAGTTCTAAAATAGTTACTTCGCGTGGGCCGAGTCATTGTCATTCGTTCCTACTGTAGACTTGGGTAGGTGGATGCTTGAGCTCTCCAAAAATATCCCCAAAAGCGTTGCCACGTTCCGCGGCTATGCTTGGCTGATGTATCTTCTCTTCTAATATTTTCTCTCAATGCTAGCCTCGCTCGCATATTTGTTTCATTTATAAACGCGGTAAGGTATAGACCTACTGATGCTCATTCAACCATCGTACGCAATTTCCTCACATTGAGCCGTAACGCATCCATCATATGCCCGTGGACCGGCCATAGCCGCTATCTCATAACTATGTGAGGCGATGCCACTCATCCGGTTGTAGTAGCCTTAATTAGAAGGATCGAGCGACTAAGTGCTAACAACTACATGGAATGGTTTATGTTTTGCCAGCTTTTGATTCTTTGTTTGACAACTGTTATCCTTGTGAACCTTAAGTTATCCTTATGTTATGTTATCCTTATGAACCTTAACTCCTTAACCTAATATAAGCAGACCCATGAGGTGGTTTCTTCAGAGACGAATAGAATGAATACAAGACTGCAGAGGAGAATGGGGTCACACACGCGATTGAGCAACTTCATGCGCGTAGGATGCTAGACGTGAATGACACCCATTCGCATTCCTCCAACATCATGTACACACCAGCACACACACACACACACACACACACACACACACACACACACACACACACACACACACACACACACACACACACACACACACACACACACACACACACATACACACATGCATACACACGCACCAGCACACGCATACACACGCACCAGCACACGCATACACACACCTGCACACAAACACACACACACACACATGCAAACACACGCACACGTAAACCCAAGCACACATACACACATACTTACGCGCACGCACACGCATGCACGCACGCATGCACGCACACATGCTTTCCTCCACTTACTGTTAATAACGCGCCCCAATGTTTACTTAGGACGTGTTTGAACCTCGCGCCAATCCACCGCCCATCTACTGTAAGCACAGTCCTTTAATAACGAAATCGTATTTTCTGATTTTGGGATTCCCGTAACTATTCCTTTCCTTTCCTCCCACCTTTTTTTCTTCCTTTTGACTCCTCCTTCCTCTCCTTTCCCTAGACACACTCCTCTCTTTGCAGCTGCACCTACCTGTTATACGTACTCTTTTGTTTCAGAATATTGGACGGGCCGCAGCTATTCCATGAAGCCACCAAAAAAAGGGAGCCGGAATCCGCAGCAGTTCAGGTTAGTTGCTTTCTTTTTGGTCCTTTTTCTATTTTTCAAGACCACCACTCACTACTGATGAGTTCCGGTGGTGGTCTTATTCTTTATCTTTGTCTCCGTCTAGTGGTAGGAACGAAACGGAGCATAGGTAACTTTCTTCGTTTTTGTTTTATTTTTATCATTGGAGTGAATCTGTGGCATTTTACCGCTTCTGCGCAGGTGCACCCTATCATAGCAATGGACCTTTACCCTGGCCTCCCTGCTTCCCATCATCGGCGCCCTCTTATCAGCTGGTTGGACCCATCCCCACACGTTCCACTTTTGGGCACCGACGCACCCCTCTCACCTCCTTGCTGCTCCTGGCGTTCATAAAAGAGCAGATATACCGACAATTTTGGGCGAAAGCGCCATGTCAGCGTCATTTCTCTGTCTCATTGAACCCGTCTCCACGCGTTCCATCACGCCAGGCCACACCCTCCAAATTTCGTTTCAGATACACACACAAACACGAATACACACAGACACACCGGCGACGGCGACGCAGGGTACAATACTCCATGAGGCCTATAGCCTTTGCTTCGCTCACTGGTTCGATTCCCGGCACCTTCAAAAGATTTTTGCAAGAATTAAGTGGGAAGCGAAGAGGGTGGAGACGTTTGAAAATGAATGTGCTTCGTAAAGGATGCTTACTCTTGTTGGTTTCACATCTGTCAATAACATTCAATACACATCTGTTTTGATTTCTGTCAACAATGTTGTTTTACAGCGATAACCATGTTGAATTTGAGCGAAATAAGCATTATATGTTACAGTAACCCTACTAAAAAAGGGATTGCGGTACAAACTGGATAGGATATTTGAGTTCAGCACCTCAAATAACCACCCTGTACAAAGTTTTGGTGGAAAAAAATTTTGTTTGAAAATTTTTGGTCCCCAATGTGGAGCAGTACCTTTTTGGCACATCTCATAAAAGCCGTCAAGGAAACGCTTAAAGCACTTCGCTGTGATTTTATACCTCATGCGGCTTATTCATTAGACGTTAGTGTCCCGTCAGACTACGATTTGTTTCGGTCGATGCCCCACGGGCTATTTGTGTATGACCTTTACGCGTCCGCTCCACTGACCAGAATTTCCGAGCTGCTCATGAACTAGAGGGGTGCCCAGTGGTTAGGACTTTGCTTTTAATCTACTGCCAGGGAGAAGGACAGGCAATTGTATCCCTCACCACAGATTCCCAGGTTGAGTGCAGTTTCAAGTTCATCTGAAATGTCAACAACCAAGGCATGGCCTGTGCTGGCAAGCTCTTCAAACTTTTCATTGTTCTATTTCCTTCTCATTTCTCACCCAGTTCCTTCGTTCTGGTTCTTCTTCTGAGTTTGTTTTCTCCGCTGCATCACTGTTGGATTTTATTTTTTCGATGTACTTTTTCCTTTTCCTTAATTGTTATAGTGTAAATCACCTGCAACACCCAATGATCACCGACTAGTGAGAATAGTACAGACTACATTGTACACTGCCTTTTCAGAGGTCAGCGTTCTGATCCTATTGTATCCCTCAATTCCTCAGTTGATGCTGTTTAGGGGTGTGAAAAGTCTCATAACTGTTCGGATTGCCAACAGAAATGACATACTAGGTCATTGATAATTATCTCAATATATGTATAAGCTATTCGTCAGTTTTTTATTCACCGTCCTCTCAAAGAAGAACGCTAAATAGATTTTGGATTTTTCGTTGAAAGAACCCTACCTCCGATGTTATTCTTGTTCGAGATATTGTGGATAACTGTGAAGATTGGAAAAACTGCAAAGTTAAGTCACATTCATTTGTTTTTAGAAAAAAGTGCGCCAATTCCTAGCAGTTGGGTAGGTAAATAATGATATGGACTCTGTGGAGATTTTTCCATTGCTCCGGGTGTTATGAAAAATTCTCTTATATTCAGCTGCGGACCAGCAGTCCAAGTGTTTCAGTACAGCTTATCTATTTCTGACTTGGATCAATATTATGATGGAGCTGGCAACCCGAATAGGTGTAATAAGTTTCGAAATAGTGCGCAACTCTCAGCAAGAGTCTCGATGTCGGAAAGAAGAAATTATGAGAATACTGATATACGGATACGGAAATTCTGAGAGAACTACCGTATTAACAAGAAGCTATCACAGCCAATAGTTGCCTATTTCAGTTTCTCGCCGCATTCTTCACCGCAAGCCAAGTAAAATTCATAGAAAGTAATTAACATTTAATCTGTCTATAAACTCGGTATTTTTAAGTTAGAGAGCACGTTGCCATAAAAGAGAAAAGTCAAAACGAATGACAAGCTACCATTACACGATAAGCGGTAGAACAAAATGAGCTTCAAGCAGACGTTCGGAAACAAGGATAACGTTAGTAAGACCGGTACTAACAATTGATGTGGGCTTAATTTTGCTTTCCACGGCAATTTTGCTTTATTAGGCTTTACTATTAGGTTGTCCGAAAAGTAAAAAGACAAATCTAACAAGTTGCACATTTATTGATATATCTATTTGAACTCACTACCAATCAGTGTTGTAATTTACATTATGTTCGACCAAATAGCGCCATCTTTCTATAAGAGAGCGGATCCCGCAGAAGTCGGAGACTTAAACGCAGTGTCTCACCTCAGTTTCGATTCTGGGGCATTAACAGAAAACGGACCTACTCGACACGCTGAGGCCAATAATGTACATGATTTGTAATAAATTTTAAAGTGCTATGAACACATTTATTTAAAAAATGTTACGCATATATTTTAGTTTTTGTTTCGTGCACTATCCTTATACGAAAACTAAAATGATTTTATTGCTCTAAGTTTCCTCCTGCACTCATCAGTAAGGTAGAGAAAACTCATGGCAATAATAAAATAGATATTGAATAAATATAAAATGTGGGTTAGAAAAAACTTACGTCTACTTTCCTTCAACTGTTTTGTTACGACTTGTATGCGTCCGCGACCTCATTTCGAATATATTAGAATAGAAATGAGGGAGACTGCTTAGTGGTGTGAACAAGATATCATTCACATATCATTTACAACTTGTGTAAACGAGATATCATTTATAACTTATCATTGGGGATTTCGGTGAGGTTTATTTTATCTTTGAAGGAGCTGTGCGATGTGTGGAGACGCAGGGTATGTTCTACATCCGACCTCCAAGGTTAATTGGAAGAGAATTCAGGTGGCAGCAAGTGTTAGTGCAGAGCGTGACGGCAAGCGGTGCGGCCATGTGGTATTGGGCACACCACTCTCTGCCAACTGAATGGACAATATTTTACATATACAATATATAATAAATATAATATGCAACTATAATTTTAGTTTTTAGTTTAGTTTACAGTAGTTCTTTAACGAAGCTTCTAATTTTAAAGTTATCAATTTCAAATTTATGTCCTATGAAATTGTTTTTATGTAAGCATTTAATGTAAGAGCTTTCTATAAATTGTTGGTCATAACCTAGTGTAGATAAAAGATTTTTCGTTTGTTGTAGTCTATTTACAAAGTCATTTTTATTAGAACAAGTTCGAGCTGTTCTCAACACTTTGGAAATCTTTTTATGGGAAAGAATCTGTCTTGTTATACATTTTTGTAGCTATTATGTTGTTGTTTATGTTAATATCTAAATCTAAACAATTACATCTGTAATTGGATATATGAGTACTTTCCAAAGATAATACTCCACGATATACTTTTGTTAGTAATGTGAAAAGAGTATCATCTGAAGTGTTGTGTAGGATAAGAAGATCATCCAAGTATCTATAAGGGTAGAAGTGGATATTTGTGTATGTTTGGTTTTTGGTGTAAATATACTCATACTATGACAAGGTGAGGTCGGCCAAAAGAGGACTAATATTACCTCCTTGTGGAACTCTCCAATAATATGAGTAGACCGAATGAGCAGAAACTGTTGGTAAGTATGTAATCAATGAAATATAGAATATCATTGATAGTGTAGCATCTACCATTATTACGACTATCATTGTCAGAGTAAAAAACTTTTTTGTATCCATAACAAACTATATTTCTTTTATTGGCATTTTTGAAACAAATTTTGAGAATTTCTCTGATATTTGCAATAATAGTTGTATGTGGGAGATTGGTGAACACATTAGTAAATTCAGCGGAGAAAAGTTTCATATTGCTGAACTTATGTTTTCAAAGATGTTTGCTAATATTTATGTCATTAATTGATCAGTATCCGTGAAAGGTGTGGTTTCTAGTAGCAATTGATTCTACATAGACTTGAAGCTGTTCAAAATAGTTTTACTAGGAAAATGTGGATCAGGCTGCATGGATATAACTATTCCAACATTCCTCCGGCTTCTGCTCGTAATCTCATATTTAAAATCCCTTCCCTTGCTAGTCGCAGGAAAAATATGACCTTGTTATGGTCTACAAAATTATTTGTGGTGATGTGAATCTCCCGCTAGACAAGTTCTACTCTGTATCCTTTTCTTGTACCAGAGGTGGTCCATCTAAAATCACGTTCCCTACAGCAAGAAGCTCATTGCGCTCATCCTTCTTCACGCAGAGGGCTGGATCTGATTTTGTAAGACTTTCTAAGAGGTACAACCTACCATCTTCCCTCACACAATTCAAAAGACTTGCGGACAAGTTCCTTAAAGAATCAGCTTATTAGTTTATCGTTCCTAAATTTTTGATGAATTTGTCATCTTTCTAGACCTATTGTTTGCCTCTGACTTGTAACTTGTTTGTATTGCGTTTTATGTTGTTTTACATCTTTTTTGTTGGAAATTATTCATAGAGCGTGGAAACACCACGCATAAATAAATAAATAAATAAATAAATAAATAAATAAATAAATAAATGAATAAATAAATAAATAAATAAATAAATAAATAAATAAATAATTAAATAAATAAATAAATAAGTAAATAAATAAACAAATAAATAAATAAATAAATAAATAAATAAATAGTTCTTAAAATGATTTTTAAGAAAAGTTAGGATTCGACTGAGTTCTAATGATAATGGTTTAAGAGTGCTATTATAGGCTCCGGTAATATAACGAAATTTTACAGGAGATTTATGTAGTTTAGGTAAAGCATAAATAATTGGTATTTGCGGGTTTTTAATTAGATTTAATTGAGGATTTAATAGAAATTTATGGTGTCTAATTGTAATTTGTGTAATGGATTAATTTTGATAATATTCATAAGTATTACTTGATTGAGAAGGAACAAATAGTTGGTTTTCATATTGAATACCCATTTCCTCCATAATTTTTTGAATGTAGTATTTTTTGCATATTATTCCATAGTTACCATTGGCTTTATCCAATGGACGAAAGATGAATTTTTGTTGGTTTCCGTACAAGTCTATAGTCCCTGGGGGATAGTATATTATTATTATTATTATTATTAGTATGATTTATTGAATATATTCTTGGTTTTAATTTTGATCTGAGTTTATTTGTTAAATACTTTCCAATCATAACTTATAATAAAGCGCTTAGTCTGTCACGTGTGTGTGTGGGTGTGTGTGAAACGAAATTCCCTGATTGGTCAGTGATGGTGATTGCAGGGTCAACAAGATGATAGGGATGGGTATGGTGAGGTTCAAAGAATGAAGAGAAGCTCTAAAGGATGGGGAAGTGGAGAGCGGTGAGTACACCGTGGTGTGGAGAGTGCATCAGCGCCGAAAAGTGGGGAAACGCCTGGGGACGGGTCCAACGGTGTGATAAGGATGCGCCGGCGTCCAAAAGTGGGGAAACGCCTGGAGTCGGGTCCAACGTTGTGATAAGGATGCGCCGGTGTCCAAAAGTGGGGAAACGCCTGGAGTCGGGTCCAACGGTGTGATAAGGATGCGCCGGCGTCCAAAAGTGGGGAGACGCCTGGAGTCGGGTCCAACGGTGTGATAAGGATGCTCCGGCGTCCAAAAGTGGGGAAACGCCTGGAGTCGGGTCCAACGGTGTGATAAGGATGCGCCGGCGTCCAAAAGTGGGGAAACGCCTGGAGTCGGGTCCAACGGTGTGATAAGGATGCGCCGGCGTCCAAAAGTGGGGAAACGCCTGGAGTCGGGTCCAACGGTGTGATAAGGATGCGCCGGCGTCCAAAAGTGGGGAAACGCCTGGAGTCGGGTCCAACGTTGTGATAAGGATGCGCCGGCGTCCAAAAGTGGGGAAACGCCTGGAGTCGGGTCCAACGGTGTGATAAGGATGCGCCGGCGTCCAAAAGTGGGGAAACGCCTGGAGTCGGGTCCAACGGTGTGATAAGGATGCGCCGGCGTCCAAATGTGGGGAAACGCCTGCAGTCGGGTCCAACGTTGTGATAAGGATGCGCCGGCGTCCAAAAGTGGGGAAACGCACGGAGTCGGGTCCAACGGTGTGATAAGGATGCGCCGGCGTCCAAATGTGGGGAAACGCCTGGAGTCGGGTCCAACGGTGTGACAAGGGGGTGCCGGCGTCCATATGTAATATGAATTCACTAGGCGGGCCTATTTCTGCATGAGCGGTACGCTTACCCTGTTTCGGCGGACCCTCCTACCTAAATCACCTACATGTACATTGTTTTCTTTCGTATCCGTGTTCTCTTCCCTTTCCGTTTGTGTCTGAATAATCCACTCCTTCCTTTTATACACCAGTGGACCATTATCACTTGAATTACCACAACAACCAGTTGAGCCTAAATCATTTCAAGATAACATTTACACTGAGTTGGTTACACTCAATTATTCACAGCCACTAACTTCGCTTATATGGGAGAACATAATTTCGTTCTACGGGGGAAGCTACCACCTACGGGATCAAGGGCTTCTCAGGAAAGCGATAGAACTGCGTGGAAGGGAAGAGTATTTATCAATCCATTGACACTTTCGTGTTTGCTTTCAACGTGCAGTATGCGAGCGAAGCGAGCATCAATAGAAGTCTGGAAGTCCGGCGTTAGCCGGACGGCCAGACTAGTAAATGATAATTGTTCAAATTCTAATTTGTAACGAGATTTTATCACCTCTAAATACTTTGAAATAGTAGATTGGATCCACTGATGTAAATTATGTTTGTTTATGCGAAGAGTAGGTCTGAATTTTGTTCCTTTATTTATAAATTGAATAATTCTATTGTCTTTTAAAACATTTGCATCTCCTGTTCTGATGTGTTTGTGGTAGGAATTGTTGTAAGTTTCATAGCCTTTCTTCTCACATATACACTTTTTAGTAAGTATTTGTTTAATTTTGGAACTTTGAATGGTTTTCAAGGTCTGATTGTAGTTAAAAATTTTTGTTGATAATGGTAGTGTGTAATTATACACTACTCTGAATGGAATGTATGGATTTTTTGAGTTGTTTGTAATAATTGTTTCAACTACTTTACTATTTATGATTTTATTAAGGTTTGAGTTATCCAAAATTTTGTGTATGTGGAAAGTAGGAAGATTACAAAATTGTGGTTGAGTAATTTCATGCATATTGTTGTTATATTTGAAATGAAATTTACATAGAAAGCACAATAGAAATTGTTTTGGTTTTCCAGGTATATTTGATAATAGGTCGTAGTCAAAGGTATATTGAATGATTTTGTTAATTTTATTCCTAGCGAATGAATAGAGATACTGTTTGAGAATATGAAAATTAGTAACTTCATTCAAAAACTTTATAAATTCTTCTTTAAAACTTTCTTGAGATTCTAAAGTTTTACAAGTAGTAGATTGTTGTGATAAATGTTTATGTTTCTTTCTTTCATTTCTTATTCTATGTACAATTTTGAATGAGAAGTATGGATGATTTGGACGGAAAGTAAGAGGATTTGTTATATTAGAGATATTACCGTAACCACTAATGTTATCATTATTACCGAATGGAAATGCTGTTACTAAAAGTTTTATCCAGAATAACTTTTTGGATGTGAGTAATTTTTTATCTGTATTAATGGGTAGATCATCTGAAATGGATACTAGAATAGTGGCATTGGTAAGTTATGAGTGAAGTGGGTATATAAGTAGTTACTAGTAGTTTGTTTTTTTTTTGATATTTTGTAGATGTTCATTAATGCGTTGCTTCCATTTTCGGGTCGTCATGTCTACATATTGAGAGCCGCAGTGTGAACATGTAATACAATAGACAACATTACTACTGTTGCATGAAGCTGTTACTGTAGTATAAGTGTATAACTGAAATCCACTAGTATTTGAGATTAAATATGGGTTCAGGTCAAGGTAATTACATGCTTGACATTTTCCACACTTAGTTGAATGATTAGAGTTGCCAAAATTGTCTAATATGTATTTATTGTTAACCATGCTACGAGTAAAATTGTATAATTTATAATAATTTAAAGGAGTGATGTTGCTGTTATTATTGTTAGCAGACCAAAGCATAAACGGGGGGTCTTACCCGTTTTTTACATAAGGTTGGAGAGATTCCTATAATATAGGTTTTACAGGGCTGCTGTAAGGGGTTAGCGCACCCTAAATGTGAAGTTGTGTAAAGGTGTGTGTTAAGAAAATATCTAGACTCTTTCGGAGGCGCGATTTCCATCTCCCCTGCTGAAAACCACTTTTTTAAACCACATCGAAAGAGCCTCTATTGTTAAAGGGGTATGGTCCCCGTGTTTAAGGTGGTGTGTAAGGGTGTGCGTTAAGGTTTTTTAATGTTTAAATTTATAAATATTTAATTTTAAATTTTAAATTTACCAAAAACAAATTAAATTAGCCCCTGAAATAGACAACTAAAATATTAAATAAGTAAAATAGTTAATAATTAATCAACAGAGAATTGATTAAAAAATTAATTAAAAAATACTTTGTTTAGTTAAAAAGTAGTATGGCAAGGTTAACTAATGAGTGAATATGACCTTAGTTATAGATTATTGTTAGCACATGAGGATCGTGTGAAGATTTTTCAAGAAGGAATAAATAAACGCGTGTTGGTTGATTGGGTAAGAATTGTAGGCTTGGAGAATCCAAGAAATTGGAAAAGATTTAAAAGAAAGAAAGAAGAGGATATTTAAGCACTTATGTTTGATTAGAGGATTTAAATAAGCTAAATTTTAGGTTGTGGCAATGATTGAAGAAGTGCGTCACAAATAGTTGAGGAACTGTAGCTCAAGTTGTGCCGTAAATAAAACCGCCAAAAATCCGTTTTTGGGGTCCAATTCTACTTGTTGTGGACGAGCTGCTCGGTAAGGAAACTGCCTGTCTTATCATACACTTCAGCTGATCTCATTGATCGCATAGGTGCTCTCATTGCTGAAAATTGCGCCGCACGCTGGAGGCGCCTCGTACACTCGTACACCGGCGACTTCAAATTCTCGGCCGATGATATTGATGTGAAACACTGCCTTTAAACTCAAGAAGTCGTCGATCCCTCTTTCGACCTCGGCTCTGTCCTTGAATTTTTTTCCTGAAAAAAGAGTTAGAGCGACCTGAGGACGTGGTAGTCATCACCATCATCACTTGGTGCTAAGGCGAATATGGTGGGTGGAGTAAGAGTTTGATTCCGATAACTGCCAGTTTCTCACAGCTCTTCGTGGGTGTGTGTGGTCTTGCATTGTTCTCAAAGAAGATGACATAGCTGAATATGTATTAGTATGTAGTAGTCAACAGTTTATTAACCACAGTAAGTAAGTAACTTCACAATCTCAACAACAATTATTAACTTCAATCCACATCACTTACTGTAGGAATTTTGCCTCAGAGGAGTTGGATTTCTGCCATCTCAAGCAGTTTCTTTTCTTTCTCACGATTAACATCCGATACCTGTATTTTCTTCTGGAGAGCAACGTCTTCTCGAGAGTTGGGAGGGACGTGCTGTTCCTACGGAGTCGATCAGCTGGGATGCGATCCTACTCAGATGAAGCATTTCAGTTCCGAAACGTTTGGTATATATAAATGAAAGCAAAGCAATAAAAACAAGTGCAGAAACAAACGATAGGTAAATGGTGTGCAATGAATGTCTTATAAAAGCTTCAAGGTAGGTTGCTTATCTCAGTAAATTTTTCTTTGTCGTCTGCTGAGTGCACAAAAACAACATCGTCATTATTATCCAAGACTAGGTTCTGGGCAACTGCTGCGATCTTACATTTCAATATTCAGAAGATAGGAAAGAAACAAAAACAATCGCGACATGAAATCAGACTCACGGTATTCTAGCCCATGTTATAGGCTAACACCGCATCTTCTTTGCGTAGCTTGGCTACTGTAGGCTCCAGGCGAGGTGGGAGAGAAGAAAGATGCGAGAGAAGTGCGGCGACACTCACAGCCTGGCCTCTCTCGAGAGGGGCAAATTTCTCTCGCCCTTCTCTCTCGACCTTCTCCTTCTCTGCATAAAGAATAACATAGATTTGCATCAATGCACAGGCAGTTTTTTTTATCGTAAACCATTAGCAGCACGGTCACATAATTCCGGATCTTGTTCGCATTTTTCCTGTTTCTCTGCGACCTGCGCGGGGGTCCTTCTCGACAACCCGAGTGCGGGAAGCTCATGGCCCACTCTTCGCGAAAGTTGTCTTCAACTGTTCCTATCTCTTTTTGTGAGCCTGGAAAGGCAAACTTCCAGCAACAAAAAACCATTAAAAAATGGCAGGATGAGAAGTCATTATTTTCGCACGAAACGCTTGCTATTTTCATGTTCAGCGTATCGGACAACACTTACATAGATACTCTTAATCATCCTGAGTTAAAATATGAAAAATTAATTCATTGATAATTTCATGCAAAACGAATGCCATGCTCGTATTTTATAACGTATTTTCAGAACCCCTGAGCGAGAGTGGAGAACGTCGATAAATTCGATAATATCGGTAACTGCGCATGGAACACCACATTTGTATTCAACGATTGAAAACACCTTTACGAGCTCATTTGCAATATCTTCACTGCAAAGGAACCAAAATTGCGCAAGAGTACTTTGAAGCTCCCACTTTCATAAGGTCGAATGCAAATATCCATTCTTCTCATTGCATACACTTGAAAAATTATACTTACCACCACTGGATCTGCCGAGATATCTCTCGTAGTTCTCCAAATACTACTGTGCGAGCTCCACATGTTTTTGGTTTGAAAACATTGTGGGTTTTAATCTTCTTGTGGGCCTATGAAGCTATTCTGAAAATAAAGTTGTTTCACCACAATACTACAAGTACAGGAACGTAGTGAGAACTAAGCGAGCACAAAGGAAGCAAAATTCATGAGTGTAACGATGAAATGCAGCATAGGATAACAATGGTCTCAAACAAAATCTCATATCGATCGCCTCTGTGCCGGCCACACGGCGGGCGCGTTTGCGGCGCTCTTGCGTGGAAGCGTCATCGTATGGGAACCAATGGCCAGATTTTCTGGGTCACATGGAGTGTCAGCGAGCATCAGGGCATCAGGCCTACTCACATCCTTACGCACGTTAAAAAGTCCTTGTCAAGAATTTAGGGGCGAGCTCAGATTTGATAAAGTTTGCTTACTAAACAAAAAAAAATTCGACGATTGCTCCTTGCGGGATAGATATTTTTTAAGGAATAACCATACGAGGGCGGGCTGAAAAGTTTCTGGAATGACAATGAAAATAAAAAGAGGTTCTGAGTTCTGATGAAAGACAGAGGCGTTAGCAAGACTGTGCTACAGAATCAATAGATGAAGGAGATATTTCACTTTTATTTTCCAAATTTGTGGCTAGCGTTGGCATTTGAATGTGCGGCCATACCGTGGCGGCAATGCGGCGCTTTTTCCCCCCTTACCGGAGTAGTTTCAGTGAACTGGCTTTCCTCCAGTTTCCAAAAACATTCATCATTATTATCTAGTAACCCCTTTTCTGACAGTTGGTGGAATGCCTCTGACAGAGCAAAAACAAATACCGGTACATTTCCATGTCAGTGAAAGGTCGTTGCTTTTTTGGAACCAACTCTTAGGATTTGAGCCACTGTTTTTACTTTATTTCTCTAGGCATACTATAGTGGTGAACTTAAGCTGCATTTCTAGTGGAAGTATCGGGCTTCAAACACAGTCCATTCCAAACGAGCTATTTAAAACCTTGTGCTGTGGTCCATTTCGGAAAGTACTTTTGTTCTGAATTTAGCGAATCCGGCACACATCTTTCAGAGAGATCTTTTGAATTAATTTATTCTGTAAATATGAACTGTTCGCTGTTGGGAAATGCTCAAAGACTCTTCAATTCTGTGCACAACCATCCGTCAGTGTGCAAACTCCATATCGAGAAATTTATCCACGTTTTCTGGTGTAGTACCTTTTTTCGAGGTCCTGCACACAGTCATCGGTTTGCCTGTGTGCCACAATATTCGCTGATCCAAGCTAGGAAGCTAAGGATGGGAAATGTAGGCGACAGGTCTCCAAAGTCAATATATAGGGGATATTTCGTTTACATGAGATCTTGCTCTTTATTTGAAAAGTTTTGTTGATTGCTCGAACTTCGCATTTACCAGGAACTGAAGACAAAGTTGGCAGACTAGAATAACTTGCAAAACCTGGCTCTTTGGCAGATGGAATTGATATTTATAGCCAATTACGGACGATTTCTCTGTGGGACGGCATAGAAAGGTACGGAAAACACTGTTCCTTGGTGGTGATTCCAGAAGCTTTCCAAACCACCTCATATCTGGGTATGAACAAAACATTCTTATTTCTAGTTCTGACGAAATCTCATATAGCTACTGCAGTTTTGCGGGCTTGTTTCCAAACGAAATCTTGGAGTTCCTCAAGTTGGTAGTTCCAGTTCACCACTAGCAGATCTTACCTTCTCCTTTTTTTCAAATGTAGATACTCACCAGTTTTCGGAGAACACGACTCAATCTTTACATTTAAGATATATGGATGATCTTATGGTGATACATAACATAGGCACTGAACGTGTCCTGCAAGTACGTATATAATGATAGAGTTCACAACAATGCTTTGAGTATGGAAACCACCCATTACAATAATCTTTCGTCCTGATTCAACATCTATTGTTCCCCCAAATGTAAACAGAGCAGAGCTAGCGTTCATTCAAGAATTATCCGCATTGCTAGGACGTGTTTAGTTGACAAATTTGTGATAAAGTTAAAGGCACTATAACAGAGCTTTTAGCCATTGTCCATGCAATACATTTTATTGAGTCATTTCTTCTTTCAATGCCTTGTAAAAACAAATTTGTTATGTATAAATACAAATCACATGAAAAGGAACATTGCTTATACGACTAGCCTCCCTACAGAATGCTAGGAAATGAGGTGTGGCAGGCACTTGAAGTATGTGCAAATACTTCATATTTTCGAAGTCCTCCAAATCAGTACAGCGAAAGCAGGGCGAATAATCCATTGAAATGATCCAAGCTTCAAGTTATTGAGGTACTTCAACTGATAAACTTCTGCTTGCCTATACATGTGGGAAGAGAGGTGGTCGATTGCGGCACAAACGAGAGCGCGGATGAGAGCAGTTAGGCTCACGAAAATAAACAGAAACAGGTGCTGAAGCAACCTTCCAAAAAAGCGACACGTTGCATAGGGCTAATCTTAGTATTGGCACTACAGGGCGTGTGCGAATCCCCGTCCCGTCGCACGACGTTTTCCTGCAGTTGAGCGCCGAAGCATCTTGCTCGTGAACATTCTCATCCGCAGGCTGCGGGACTGCCAGCGAACGACGCTGGTCCCACCGCGAAATCCTGAAAACACTGTCTAGTTCTCTCGCTTTTGTCATTAGGGACTCCATAATACTCGCAACCGACGGGACCAAAAAGAAACTTCCTACCGCGACTTCGACTGCACTAATGATGAAACATCGGCCGAATGTCCCGTCAGTTGGCATGCTCGCGAGCACTGTCAATGAGTCGAGCCTCATGAGGAAAGCATGCGATTACGTGCTGCCCCCCCCCATGCCTGCGCTCTATAAAATTTCAGGCTGCGTTCGCCGTCCCGGAATCTCTGAGATAGGATTTCTCTATTGTCAGTTTTCTTACTTCATTTCCTTCCTCCTTCTCCGATAACTGTGCAGCAAGAACGCAGACGAAACGGCGTAATGGTTCGAGTAGAAACCCTAGCAGCAGCGGTTGCCAGTTGCTGCCATCCTCCCCTCGATTGCTGCTCAAGCTGTCAGGTCTTTAGCAGCAACTGCTGAGGGTCTGCAGCAATCAAGGGGAGGATGGCAGCAACTGACAACCGTTGCTGCTAGGGTTTCTACTCGAACCACTACGCTGTTTGGTCTGCGTTGGTGCTGCACAGTTGTCAGAGTTACATGTGGAGCTTCTTTTGAGCTACTCGTTTGTCCCACACTGCCTTCTGTTCCGCCTATACACCTACCAGGTCACAATAATTGTCCTATTCAAGATGCCATCCTTGACTTGTCTCTTTATACTGGGCTCTTTTATAATCCACCTTACGAACTACATTGGTAACAAATGTCTTTCAGAGCTTCTCTTCCTAACTCTGTTCACTGTATTGCTACATTACTCTAGTGAATGTTTTGTAAAGAATAATGATTCCTCCTATTGATCTTGTTTCGGATCACACTGAACAAAGTACTGATGCAGGTTAGTTCACTCTTTTCTATTCACTCATCCTCCCCTACCCTCACTGATGAGCACAGGGAGGCCTATTTCACTGTTTGTTTCCGTCTGACGGAAAAGAGCGAAACGGAACCAAACTATTGTTCTGCCTTTTGTTTCATCGTAAGCCTCTATTTTCCCTGCTTATTATTGGTTGTCTCAGGCAGTATGGATCTGCCTTGCCTAGGTAAGCGGTAATTGGAAGTGCCAAATTTCCAAAATGATTGAGAAGTTATCTTGAAGTGCAGTTACTGCTCTATTCTAAAGAGATAGCTAAATTGGACCCATCGCCTAATTTTCAGCAAATCTCATTAACGTTGACGAAAATAGATCTCGTATAATTAATTCTAAAACTGCACACTCGGCACGTTCACTGAGATGTATTTCTTAAGTGTCATCACCTTAATAGATGCCACGTCTCATTAAATTTACACAAGGATTACTACTAAAATCAGTATAAAGCCACTCAGCAGAACTCGATTGTTCTCAGCGCCAGCCATCGGTTAAACATTTGATCATCTGTGTCACCTTTGTTCCACTCTCATCTTTCGTAACAAAGCGAACATCACCCTCTTCGCCCCCCACCCCCGAATGTAAGAATGTATGTGTGCTGCAATGACTGCGAGCCACAAGACCACGTTTTCGTCAAGACCACCTTGAGTTTCTTCGGTTTCTGAAGAAAGCAACGTGGAGGGAAGGGGGGGGGGGTGGAAGGCCGCTGTCATTGCACTATTCCTCACATGACTCACTGCATGGCTCTCAAGTTCTGCGGGAATCTTCGCTGTTGTGCTTCAACAGTACAGGACAGTGAATTATTCCCTAGCAACGCAGGAAATTCTGTGTGAAATGCTCTGCTGTGAAATACAAAGAGAGAGGGTAAGACTTAGTGATCGTTCTCCTCAAGTACTGCAAACGAGCCATCTTGATTTATCCTGTGAGATACCCGGTAGCAACACGTTCGCGACTCTGCGGCTGCAAGTTTGAGATCCAGGTGAAGAAGACTACATACCTCTCATATCCTCGAATTCGTCACTATTCACTTTAATGGAAGCACCAGGGAAGGGTCTCACCACTGTTCCTTCTTTGAAACAAAACACCACCTGTCAGAAATAGATCGCGTAGAAAGCAATACATAACTTTTCACACATAAATTGGTGAAGCACATTCGCGTCAGATCACTGTCATCCCCGAAGCTCGGCGAAGCTGCTCTACGTGTGGATGACAGTGATCTTCTTAAAATGATTTTCCCCTAAAGTAACGTTGCACTCGGGTCCGCTTTGACTCAGGATATCTTTTTTGAGTCGGGTTCGCCCAGTAGTAACACCTGTATCTGTTCTTGCATGTGCATCCGTTCAGTTTCTGTGTATTCCGAAGAGGGGAAGTATTCATATATCCAGCGTGATCGCGGCGGAGCAGTAGAACCATTTGATTATACCTCAGACCACTCTTACGAACTAAAATTCTGAACATATCAGCATGCATTTCTCTGAGAAGAAGGGGAAACAGTTCAAGTTGCGAACTAGCCAATGATGTGTATATTGATGAGCCTACTTTTGAATGCACACCTTTCAGTTGAATTCATTACCAAACATCAAATTAAAGCACAAAACCACATTCTAATGAAAAGAAGCCCCAAAAATAAGATATGAGTTTGGCTTCTCTATGTTCATTTTGCTTCAGCGTCTTCCTCATTTGAGCACCACTGGCTTCGAATCGTTTTAGAATCAACTGAGTTATCCATCACATTCTTGACAGTAGTAGCTCTTTCAAAATTATGAAAATATGAGCATGCATTTCTTTGAGAAGAAGGAGAAACAGTTCAAAAATTTATTTCATCCGTATAAAGCAGAAATTGTTTCAAAGTGAATGGTGCTATCAATCTCATAATGTACAGACAGAAGTAGAAACTGGTTCTGCCACGTTCGATGGGGAAAAATTAGACGCAGCCATTGATTCCGAAAGCACTAACTTGTTTGCCGAAATAGTGCGTATGGTCCTGGATACTGCTGGCGAAATATAGCCCATTGCTGCATTCTCTTTCTTCGTTACCTAAACTTAGGTTCATGGTATTTTCCAAGAGCCGAGGACAGCACGTTGGACTTATGAGTCACTCGTTCAAAAGAAGAAGCATAGTGAGGTATTGTCCTACCCTTGCAAACTACGAATTCGTTTGAATTCATGCCACGCTTGTAGAATACCTAAATCAAATGAGGTTATGGTGAGAAAGTGTAGAATTTAGAGTAGCTCGAAGGATAATCTCTGCAGATTGTAACACCTCCTGCCTATGATGACGGTATCCGAACTCTTTCCCGAATGGTAGATGAGGCACGATATCTCTCCAGTGAACTACGCGGAAGGAGTACTCAACCTGATTAAGAATTATTTAGCTAGGGCCATTATTCGCATGTTAGTTTCAGAACTTTGAAGTAATGGTTCCGCGAAATTAGGTACCTGCGTGTGATGACCAATAGCATAGACAAGGTCCCCTGTTCTTGGTTGACCTAGTGTCACAAGTTTCGTGTTCTTCGTCTTGGCAAAACCGGAGCCAACGACAAACGACGCTGCCAGCGACGCCAGCGAACCTCCAAGCGAGTGCCCGGTCACCTGCAAGGTGATCACTGTTCTAAACACACTTTTTAAAGACACATAAACAAAAATTCCTTATTAGTACCCAGATCTCATAATCGGGAAATCTTCTTGTGAGCATGAGGAAATCACCACTCATCCCAGAGTTCCAAATTCTGAGGAAAGCGTCGTAGAAATAGGTCGAAACTCGGCCTCCAAACACCCATCTTGTCTGTAAAATCTCCAGAAGCGTACACACCATGATCATGAGACATAACTTCAGAAACTGTGCAAGCGTACCCAATCAATGAACACGGTTTTCTTTGCTTCCTCCAAGAGTTGGTGAAATCTGGCCGTGCCCCTGCAATTTCTAGATTATGTCCTTCCGAAAAGCTTCTTGAGTGACAATAAAATTCAAATGCAATGAAGTGAAGATTATGCATCCAGACGCTCCATTGTTCGTTTGATACTAGTAGTGGCATTAAGCTGATTCAACTCTCATTGATAAGATGCGGAGATTCTTTATTGCTTGTATTGGTAACAACATCACCTGAAGCTTATAACGATTGCTTTTTGAGTGTGAAGAACAGCTGTATACCCAGAGCAAGTGGATTCCGTTTTCGAGTCACATTTCACAGTTACTTGGTGGTAGACCTGAAGTTTTGCATAGATATAGCTTCTTTCAGTGTGACGTTGTTTTGACGATGTTCTTGATATCATGCATATTCTTGAAGTAATCAAGCTGTAAGCATTACCGTCGAATTCGGGAACAGATTCTTGACGCACAGTTGTGGTTTATCCGAGTAAGCGGCAGCGCTTAAAGGGAACATGACATTCCTGGCAAATTCATCCGAATACTTCCCCAAAGCATGGACTGAGACCGCAAGTGTGAAGATGACTAGCACAATCATTCTGAAAACGTGGCAGCTGTGGTTGGTGCGGTTTCGTGGTTGAAACCATGGAGAAATAATGGTATAGCTATGATTAGTCTTGCCCTGTGGCTTTTGTTAGTACCGCGACATTAAGACTTTAGTACAAAGCGCTGTCCGCTTTGCCCGCTGAAGTCTGCAAATTCGTTAACTCTATTGATGTTCATTGCATCTTTGATAACATAAAGGCCAATCATCATATTTCTGAGCATCAAACAGAGGTGGAGGGGAAAACTGTTGTTGGCACCTTTTATTTTGGACCTAAGTCCCTAAGACATGAGCATAGCTTCCCCATGAGTGATCAATTATTCGCGAAATGAATTTGAGAGATTACCCTGAAATTCCAAAAAGGAGACGTAGTTTTGAAGAAAATAGCTGCATTTATATACCAGTACGCTAAGGACAACGCATAATGCGATATTCTTATCATGTGACAGATGCAACGATTAAGAGATTTCCTGAGGAAAATAACAATGGTAATTAATTCGAAGTTGCTTAAAGACGCCCACTACGCAATTGATACCTGAGCTCGAGATGCGGTGTCAAGCGCTAATATTTCTGGTTAGCACCTCTAGTGAACACTTTCTTTCACCTACCTTCTTTGATATAACATTTTTTTCAAAATGGTACGTTACCATAAGCATCAAGAATGTTCACTCTCTAAGCGTATGTCAATGTCTGTCTGTATGTCAATGTCTAGGAAAGGTAACGATTTCCTTTAACTAAAGGGTTGCAAGAGGAAAGTGTTCACATGAGCTAACTGAATAGGAAAATTTGCTAGTTGTTTTGTTGCAAGTTCTAAACTTTTAATGGTATGACACCTATCCGCATCGAACGAAATTGTTCCTTACGTAAGAGAGAATTTTGGTGATACTCCAGCCTTTTGTGCTATTTTCAAAATGATTGCTCGTTTTGAAAATAATGTTTTGCGCTGGCGATGTTTTCATCAGCTAGATTGCTTCTTGCACGTCGCACTCGTTCCTTCAAATCCCCACAAATGTCAATCAAATAGTTGTTGCAGACTGTTAAGCTGCTTAGACAATTTGCTGTTGTACTTTGCAGGTGCAGCCATGCATCTGTGTTCTTTCACGTCTGTGTTAGTAGTCACGTCTATGAACTTGAGCTGTTCCAAACTTGTATTCCTTAACGCTGCGGATTTCAGTACATTGTCCTAGGTTCCATGTATAACAAAAGCGCGTTTCAACTAGATGTACAGTCTCAACAGTCTTTGCCCGGATTGGTATGATCACAGAAAGCTCCGAGCATTGCTAGTTTCAATTCAGGCTTTATTCAATATACGAACGTCTTTAACACGTTATGAATCTTTTGCAACGGATTGCAAAATATTTGACTGTTAACCCATTGACGACCGCGCATTTTTGCGTGTCTGGCGCGTGGGACCAACGGCCCTTTCAAGAGTGCGGCGCCCGCCGAGTTCCACACTGTTACGATAAGAAAAATGGGAATTGAACAGATCTTTTTGCAAAAATAACTCAAAATTAAGTTCTAAGAGATTTTTATATACCAAAAAAGGAGAGGATCTGAACCCTTCTGGATTTCATTGAAGACGAAAGAAGTTTGCAAAGGTGTTTTGAGTGGTATAACGGAGTATTCAGAGAGTATGGATGTTCGTGTGGTTCTAGCGGTGCGAATAAGGAGGTGCAGGATGCAGCGAACGTGTTTCTATGTAGGAAATGTGGCTTTTATCCAGATTATTTCGATCCATTACACAAGAAATGAAAAGCAATCCTTTTTGATTTCAAAATCACATCCTTTCCATGATATTTGTCGGAATAAAGGAGAACTCTTTCTTGAACCATAGTTGATTTAGACCTTCTTGGGAACAAATGTATCCATTCCGTATGGAAATACTGCGAAATAGTTTGAAAATAAGGTCCAGTACTTGATAAGAAGGGCGCTGCTCACCGGTGAGCCGCGCGGTCCCACGCGACCAAAAAAGCGCAGCTCACCGGTGAGCCACGCGGCCGTCAATGGATTAAAAAATATTTGTGTTCTTCTGGGTCTTCTCACCCCCATTTCTCCAGTATAATCTCTGCTCTTCCTATACTTTACACTACACATTACCCTATTCTCTGTAGTGTGATTCTCATTCGGAAAGGCCACCAATAGCAAAACCATAGTGCGCTATTTCTCCACAGTAAAGTGCACCAACAGTGACATAATCGTCTGCAGTTTACTGGCCACTTTCTACAGCTTCGATTCCTAGACCGATGTGGTTGTCGCAAAAGTTCTCAAGTACCTTAAAAGGTAAGTAGGCATTTAATAAAGAGCTCACAAGCTGTTTGCTGTTTCTATTACACTGCAGAATGTGACATTCAATGTCGAAAAGGAATCCTTCGTGAAATCTCATTTCATATGATGTAATCCTCAAACCTGTACATGTCAAGAAATAAATTTGTACTCGATGACTTAACCCTAGCAAATGCTAAGGATTGTAAAATGAAGACAAACATGAGCTGTTACTGAAGTTCTACACAGCATCGCATATATCGCGATATTAGTAACGTACTGATCATCGCACAACTAATAGAAAATACTACCGAAACGATGGTGAGTGATATTAAACAACAATTTCAATAGAGACTTTTGTCTAATGAGTTTGCTAGATGGAAAATGATGCCGAGAAGTTATGGTTTGCTGATACCTGTAGATTCAGGTTGAAACGGCAGCTAAAAAACCATCTTACAGGCCTGTTCCTCGCTGGTAAGTTATGTATAAAAAATTTCATCATATTTCCTGTAATTCAACTGCCCCTGTTTGGAATAGGGAGATAAACAAAGGAAATTTTGTATCCATCGTATATGTAGATTACTGCAAACCTTTGACTCGATCTCTGTTTCCTTGCTCCTGAAGAGAATATGTTCGTTTGGTATGGTAGGTCGCTTACGTCACTTTCTTCAATCCTTCCTTACGCTAGGAATTCAATCGGTGCTCATTAATAATGCTAGATCCCGTCCTTATGGGAGTACAAGCGGTGTTCCACAAGGTGCGTGCCTCGTTCCATTGATGCACCTTGTTTAACGACTTGCCAAAAGCACTTTGTTTAATCTACGCTGACGTGTAATATCTATACTATCTGCGATATTTTCAAAATGCAAGCTGCACTCAATGCGTTGAAATAGTGGTATCAATTCTGGGATCTGAGCATTTCCATGGTCAACACTTCTGCTATGGGAATCGGCAAAAGTCATCCTGACTCAGACAAAGTGCCGTGCGAGCGGGACGCGACCCGTGCGAATTGGCGCAACACCATGCGAGCGGGCGGCGACAACCGTGCCAGCGGGCCGCAAAATGTGTCCGCGGCCCGGTCTAACCGGGGCCCACTCGCACGACACTTTTGTCTGAGGAGGTCACTTTCACAATAAATGGGGCTCCGCTCACATGGGTCCATGAGATCCATGATCTAGGCATAACATACACTAATACATTTGACTTCAGCAACTATATCTCAGATATCGTTGCTAAAGCTAAATGTCGCTCTAACTTTATCCTTGAAGCCTTTAAAATTCGCGATAAGGTCATTTTGTTCACGCTTTTCACAGCGTGAGGTCACTCCTTGAGTACTGTCCTTCATTATGGTCTCCAGGAAGAGTTTCTCAGGTGGATCAGCTTATAGATGTTTCATCAGAAGAGTTTTGCTCAGAATTCCTTACGCTTCTCGCCTCCGTAGATTAGGTGCGCTTTCGCTCAAGGATAGGAAATTGCTGATCTTACGCGCATGTACAATATCACCACTTATGAATCAGATCTTTCCAAATGGGACCTTTTCCAAATTTCCGCACTTGTCAACAAAACTAGAGGTCACGCTTTCAAAGTTAACCTGGAGTAACATGCATGCATATAAAAACTCACTTCCTTACAGAGTTGAGTCACTGTAGAACAGCTTGGATCCCAAGCTGTTTAGGTGCCAGAAATCCTCCACTTTTCAGAACCACCTTACCAAGCATCTCCAATCGAGAAACCTCATCGACTGTGCCCCATAGATTTTTCTCCTGCAACATATTGGCATCTCACTACCTTTTTTTTCGAGTCAAGATTTTTTTCTTCTACATGTCCTCTACTTTTACAGATTTTCTCTTGTCATTGTTATCCTCTCAACTGCGCTCCCTTTCTACAGCCATGGGTTCTAGCCAGCTAACCTCCGCCCGTAGGTTCGCTGGCTCTTCCCAACGAGGTTAAAATTCAGTGCACCTCAGGGAAGGACAATGTTGATCGGATAAATGTATAGTCGATCAATTACTGTAATCCGTTCACAGGCTGCTTCTCATGTTTGTGATTGACCAAATAAATGAACAATGAACTTGAAATAAACATGTGAAACTTATATGCGTGTGGATGACAGAGCAGCATAGTACGGCAAATCCTCCTGTATAAATCATGGTAGTGCAACAAAATTTTCTAGAGCGCAGGCAATGACGGACCTGCACGTGATCGCATGCTTTCACCAGGAGGCCATTCAACATGAGTTGCGAAGATGCGAAGCTGACGGTCGATGTTTCGTCATACATAAGCGCATTGATGTAGTGGAAGTCGTGGTGGGACCCGTCTTCGTATGCTTCCTTTCGTTACGATGATGATGGATACTGTCGCCAGTGATGAAAGCGAGAGAATTATTCAGTGAATTCACGATTTCGCGGGACGACCAGCGTCCTACGCTGACGGTCTCGAGCCCTCCGGGCGAGGCAGTGTTTCCGACAGTTTGCTTTGTGGGAAGTATTCGGTGATCTTGCGGTTATTTTGACTTGACACTTTTGACGCCTTCCTAATGGATAGTGAGCCAGAGGTCCACGAAGTTCTTTTGCTACAATTTTAAACTCAAATGTAACCACGGTCGTGGTTGGGGGATGTCGCTAGACGATCAGGCGGTGAGGCGTGGAACCTAAACCGGATCTTACCATCCGGACGATGAGAGCAGAGATGGACGCTCTCTATACTACAGTTTCAACGCAGCTAACTTCAAGCAATAGGGTGCCAAAAGTGTGGACGTGAATACCACACGATCTGACTGATGACCAACGCCTTTGCTAGCGTGACATCTTTTCTAACTTAATTTTTCCGCCTCAAAACGACTAATTTCTAGACCATGTATTTACTGTGCCTTGATCCGGTTTCTGCACGATAACAAGAGAGGCGAACGGGTATGGGTTGAGACGATTTCCCACTTCTAATTTTTCCCGAACCAGATCTCTCAAGGGAGGCTGTTTCAGGAGTTTGGTGGTGCTGTAAGGGCATGATTGACTGCATCCTTCTACAACCTAATAAATCTGTTATAGATGTGGTCGGCAGCGGTGAACAAAAGCTGGTTTTCCCCTTCCACTGGGTAGCGTGAAGCCACACTTTCCAAAACTCACGCGGCAAAAACTGATGCAGTGACGCAACGAAGTTCTCCTCTATGCCCTTATTCCTCAGACCATTCCCCCATTGTATATCACTTTCAGCTCCAGGTATAATCCTGCAGATTGCTGGTCTGGATCATGCTGAAATCGCCTTTCAGTCTGCGAATTCTTGTGATCTCAGTTTTTGTTGTGGAGGTGTGCAGTCTTCGCTGTTTGTCGCGGAAGATCTACGAATTGAACGGTTGCTAAACTGATAAAAAAATGGTGTTTGAGCTGAGTTATAACACTTCAGACTGAAAGATCCATTTCGGCAATTAATTTTGCAACAACCTAATACTTTACTAGTGTATGTAATCGGTGGAGCATCTACTTAAAGTACTACTAAGATGTACCTAAAATCTAGATAGCATGATGTGGAGAAAAATTCAATATTGAAGCAAAATATGTAAACAGATGCCAAAACTAGTGCCAATCTAAACGTAAAGTGGAGAAATAAATGGACTCCATAGCTAGTACCAGTGTAAACGTAACTTGAATTTTCAAATTATCAGTATCTATTCTTCTCCATTTCTCCAACACTGTTCGAAAGGGCGAACCAATTCTCATCTCTTTTCTTGCTCACTTAAAGGCACGGTCCGGGCAAAATTCCATCTTCCGAGTTTCCATTGGATTCGTAGCCCACGGCGACGCCTTGGATGAAATCTTGGAAAAATCCTCAAGAAGGTCCCACAACGAACACCTTCCATCGAGCAGCTTCGGTAAAGCGTTTGCGGGTCTGTACGCTCAAATAACGTTACACGGCGCGCCCTACATGCTGTCTATTGTGGCGTCGTCGGAAAATTCATATTAAAGAAAAAACCGGCAAACCGTCTGTTGGGCTGGGGAAGGTTTCATGGAGTGTTTGTTAGGCTGTATGTACACGAGCGTCCTTCGTTGTTCAGTATGCACGCGCGCAGCTTCTGTCGGTTGGAGCGTGTTTTCCCACGGCTACCGTAATCCTCCGACGTTTTGTCCAATATCTAGCGATAAAGCTCATAACGAGATCTCAAACTTGAGATGCATGCTACACATATAGTTTGGACTCCAGAGAGCAAAAATCTGGGTGGGCAAGATCCTGACCGGACCTTGCCTTTAAGGTTGCTGTTTTTTCATTCTGGCATATGAAATAACACCATTTGTCGCTGATATTCTGCTGCCAGCTAGGATTCGAAAACCCTTTTTCGACACTACCGAAAGCTTTCTCTGTAACGCGGCGCATATCATTGTTTGAGAACGTGTCTGAGTGAAAGATATACCCTCTCTAGTTAATTAATTAGTGATCAATTCATCTTGGAATTCCCGGAGTGATTTCATAGGCTAAAAGTTTTTCTCAAGAAATCCATTAATTTGATCTCTCCGTTATTGAAATTTACTCTTACGCACACTCTGTGATCCTTCTACTCTCACCGGCGCCCAGTCATGAATAAGACGCAATTGTTTTCATGTTTCTCTGCCTTTGTTCGAGGCGTGTCGGCGAAAATGTGCACATGAGCATTTTATTGATCATATGAAGCCATGTACAATAGATGATATAGGCATTGGTCAACTAGAGATTGAATATAGCATCATAAAGCATTATTATTTCAGCACTATTATGTACATACATGATCTCATTGGTATGTAGTATTACTGATTCTCACCCGGTAGTACCTAGTTTTGGAATGTCGCACCTAGTGTTCCCAATGTACAGACAGAGGCAGAAGAAGATTCTGCCAGTTATCTACACGCAACCGCTAATTCCATATTCACTGACTTGTTTGCCGAAGTAGTGCGTATGGTCTTTAATGCTATTAGTGAAATAGAGACCATTACTGCAGTCGCTTGATTCGTTGTCTGAAATGAACTATTACAAATGTGAGAAAAACAATTGCGGCATTTAAATTTTGTTTTATCGCCATGATATGGCCTGAGCTAGAAAAGCCAAAAGATGTCCTGACCTTCGCAAACTCTGAATGCATCGGACTTCATTCCACGCTGATAGAAAGCCTAAATCACACCCAATTTTAAAAAAATATGGGTTCTCCTGAGACGTGCAAATAAATTCATTCGTAGTACCTCTCGCCTGTGGTGGTGGTAGCCTCCACTTTTTCCTATCGGTATATGAGGCACGATGTCTCTGTAGTGTGTAACTCGGTATGAATATTCCGCCTAAATCTCTCGGATTAGAAAACAAGAGGCTGTAACCTGATGTAGTGGAATACAACCAAAAACACACGGATGTTTTGGGATACAATAAAAAACATCCGAAGTCTACCACCTAACTAGTATTCTTCAGTAACTCAGTCGGAAATTCTGAGTGGTCATCACGCCAAATCTATTTCGGAAACCATTATACACAGCAACTGTGTGGGTGTTCGCCTCAGGTGTTAAGAGGAATTCCAGCAGACCAGAGTTCTTCAAACGCAGTAAAAACGTGCCTGTGTGTTGTGAGCGGCGGAGTAATCTACGTCTCCTGTTCGTGGCTGACCAAACGTCACAAGTTTCGTCTTCTTCGCATCTGCGTAGCCACCGCCGATGATATATGAGGAGGCTAGCGAAGCAATCGCACCACCAAGCGAGTGACCGGTGACCTGCAGTATCGATACCTCAATGCAAACTTCAGACCTCAACGGGAAAAATTCATGCTTACCCATATTTCGTAGTCGGGATACTTATTTCTCAGAGCGACGAAGTCTTCTCCCATCCCTTTATTCCAGATTTTAACGAAAGCGTCACCAAAGTACATTGAGACTTGTCCGCCAAATATCCAACGATACTGAAAAGTTTGATACAACTCCATAATCAGACTTTACGGAAAGTTTGTATAATGGACTAGTCCTTTTCAACTAACCCAGCTGACGAAAACGGTCTTGTTAATCTCCTGGATCAGTTGTAGCACTGTATTAGTACCTCTGCAAGCATGAACATATCTGAATATATCTAGCGGTGGGAATCATAAAATCTTGTTTTTCTTCTCATATAGTTCCACATAGAGTTATTTAACATACACTCAGGCCCTACCATATTATTACGTGAAGATCGTAGACTATTTCACCTTTTTCGCCACAGAGAAACTTGACTTTGAAGCAGCACTAAATCTGCCCTAGTTTCCACTGAAATGAGAATATGGAAATTTACCTGAAGCTCATAACAATCGCTTTATGTGGATGAAGCACGGCTGTGTATCCGGAGCAGACATCCTGGTCACATTTTGCTTCAATTAGGCGGTGAACCTGAACAGCGCAGAGCTTTCCATCAATTACTTCCACGGCATTTTCTGAAGTTAGTATGTACTTGTATTGTTAATTGAAGATGTGCCCGGTTTTCTTTCTTAAATAAAGAGTTACTCATCTGGAAAAGCAATACTTTGCTGGCATATGAATTGTTAGGCAAACTTCATTTCTTCAACCAAAGGAAAGGTAGAGACGAAGAAACGAGTCGAACGCACTGGGAGAGGAGGCGTTTGATAGGTTAAGTGGTAAATTAATAACACCTTGAACCGCTTCCAGGCCTCTGAAGACGACGTATAGTCGAAACGTTAGGCCAATAAACGTGCTCATGTAACAACCTGTGAGGCACAAAAGCATTCATAATTGAAATGTAGAGAGTACTCATCCAAAATCACGCAATCACGAAGAGCGGTAACATCGCCAACTCCTCCTGTGCCTCTTTTCAAGGATGGCAAACATTTTGGAGCGACTTCAATACCGGCAAAGAGAAGGGGTTGGATGCTCCGAAAGAGCATACAAACAATCATAGTGGTTCATTAAAGGAGGGCAGAATATTCGGAGGCGCTCGCGCACAAAAGATTATTTTGTTTTCATGACAGAATGTGAAACGAAAATAGTACTGTTTCATACGCCGCATAGTGCAGAGTTGGCAATATTAGACACACTCCTAAATAATGCTTTTCTTTGAGGAGAAATCGATCACAAACTACGTCAATGTCAAGATATGGATAAGCGACTATTTTGGCTTACTGCGTAGTGACAGCTCATGGCAAAGCACTCTCGCCTAGCGTGGAAGACAAAGGATGTCACTTATACTATTGTACTGTCCTCTTCAGAATTATGCAAAAAAATTGAATGAAAAAAAGCTGCATGTTCAACTCACCACCGTACTATATTTGCAAGATTTGCAATACGATCTAGGAATTTTGTATGAAGGTAACAGTTGAACCTTACCGTTGAATTAAAGAAGAGTCTGTTGATGCACCCTTGCGGCCACGATGAGTAGGCCGCGGCACTCAGTGGAAACATGAATTTTCGGCTGAATGTGTCCGAATACTTGGCAGGAGAACTGCCGGAGACCGCAAGAAAGAGGATGACGAGCGCAATCATTCTGAAAATTTTCAATAACATGTTCCATAAGCATTTTTCGCGACTGGCTCAAAGTGAGAATGTTGTTTTAGAAAATTTAGTTCATTAGGAATTTGATTGCAAAAATGCAAAAGGGATCTTGATTTGCAACGGCTGATGAAGAGCTTATATACGGCTGAGATCTTGACAAGATATCATGCCATACCCTTATCTTGTGACAGATGTACTAATTATCACTTTTTTCTTGAGGCGAGCTGCCACTAACGAGTTCTTCATCATTTGATCAGCAGCAGTAGAATTGTGTGGCACGGTAATCTAGCAAAGAGATAAACCATCGATGACAGTGAAGAGACAATGCTTCACCTAAAAAGGTCTGGAATTTTCATCATAATGACTTTGAACAGTGAAAAAAGCTTTACAATAAGAATGAAGCAATGTTGTTTAGGAAATAAAATTAATAGTATCGAGGAAAATTTGTTGCCTTCTTGAGCAAGATTGGTGACAGACTCCACGGTGTTAACGTTTCACCCACTTCGCCTTGTTTTGCAAAAATTGGAGACACACCACAAAACGAAAGCTTAGTCGGGATCTAGAGCAAGGAACGATCAAAAAGTGTCTCTACGAACTTTTCGTAGGATCACCTTTATCTAGCCACACACTGAACGAAGGAAAGGAGGTTTTCGTGGCCGTGCGGTTGAGTTCATCCTCTATTGTAGCAGCAGAAACTCCAAATCTGAACAGGTAGGGTGAGCAACATCGTAACGAACGAACTCATGCACTATCTCAACCTGTGCGGTTTATTAGCCGCACAGCCACGGAAACAACCTTTTCTTCATTCAGTGTGGGGGCCGGCTAACGGTGGTTTTCCAAACATCTACTCAGCAGAAAAAAGTATGTTTACATTTCCTGACCCTCTCTAGCTGTTACTGCTCTACTTTCTGAAATGAGCTTTTGTTCTGTGCAATAATCTTTCAAGCGTCATGCCCAGATTCAGCGGAAGTAGAATTCGGTCAAAACTGGTAGTTTTGCGTTTGGTTTCTTTTATTTTCATGCAAAGCAATCTTTGTTCTTTCTACACAATATAAATCAATACACATATTGAAAAAAGTTGACTTAATTAATGTATTGTTGTAGGGACGATTTTTGTAGGTTTCTTCAGATTCCTTGCGATCAGGGGTGTACGGAATTTTCCGTTTTCCATTTTATGCTTTCCGTTTTCCGCCCATTTTTGGCCTTCCTTTTTCCGTTTTACGGGATTTTAAACTTTACTTTTGCCCATCCCTGCTTGCGATGGATGTGTTCTACATTTGAATTTTGTATGTTGAATTTGTTGTACATTTAAATTGCACGCTAGTGACTACCACGTCAAACATTGTGACGACCACATTGTGAGGAACACATGGAAGCGGGCCAGTCCATGCGTCCCACAACATTGCTAGAACAAGCCTATCCAGCACTACCATTACCATTTGTGCGATCGTTGAGCTCTGCTCGCCGAACAACATGTAGCTTGCCCACCGTCTGTGTCGTACTGCCAATCATTATACTGTAAGCGAATAATCTCTGTTTTATGATGCAGTAAAACAACATTGCAGCACGGCTGCTGCTGGAAACATTCGTGCAAAAGCGCTTTGTGGATACGGTATCGTGCACACTCGGACAAATGTGTTCCAAGTACGATGACATCGACTATTCGACGTTTCTATCGCACTTTTTCAATTCGGACTCTGGGTATTGTTCGTGTACCCCGCTAAGTGATGAACTTGGGTAAGCCCTATAAGAATTATTTCCTGTGTTTTAAAGAAAAAACGCGCGATAATACAAACATATAAGATGTGATTTGCATCCACCCCCTCTTCGTTCCAGATTCGTGATCGTTATCGAATAACGATGGGGTCCTCCTATTATAGTGTTTGCGTAAATGTTAGCAAAGATAGCGATTGGTAAGTTTATGCAAACAATCACAGAGCGCAGTTCACGATCCTGTTGCAAAGATGTTTATTCTCTAGTTGGGCTGTGGTTATGCACTTGTGCGTGCAAGGAGCTCATCGCAGTTAGGCTACGTGACACCATCCAAACTTTACCAAAAATCTTTGGGAATTTGGTAGGGGTCAAACACTTGACGGGATTTTGGATGAGCTTCATGCAAGTTGTTGTCTCAAAAATGTGCGCAATTCAGCACGTTCTTCTTTATGGATTATATTTGCTTCAATTCCTTCACAGCGGCCGTCTTGTTAGTATGAGAAATGTGTGACCCTACTTCAAGCACGTCTGCTTCGCCTCATCTGGGAGCGTTACTGGCTAATTGTCCCCAATTTGCCATAAAAAAGTATTTTCAACTTCTAGTAGAACTTCGGAGAAATATTATCCACCTCGTCCTACAGATCAGTCCACTAGTATCTGATGCTTGCAAGAGCTCCGTTCTAGTTACTCCTAATTTTCTTAATCGGCATAGCTCGGTTCACAGTTGATGATTCTGAAAAATTCGAAAAGCATTAGCATCGCCGCAATATTACTTTTATAAAACCTGGAATTTGGCAGGGTCATATTCAAAAGAGCGGATCGTTTCTGAGTAAGTTGCTCATCAAAACTTTTACAGCAGATGTGAAGGTATAGAAGCATGAAAAGGCATCGGCCCGTTGGAGGTAGGTATAAGGAGAGGTCGGAATTTCGAAGTACAAGTGGCTATTGCTTAAACGGATCACACTGCAACATGGTGGTATACATATGTATCCCTCAGCAGCAGCGGACCACGTACAGTGGACGTCAATGGCGTTGGCCCATCTGCGGCCTCGAGAAGGATGTCGCGCAAGCGCGCCGCGCGCGTCGTAACCTATGTATTCTGCTGCTGCAATGTCTAGCAGCTTTTCTACCCGATTTTAAAGATTTTCGAGCAAATCGAGAAGAAAAGACCCTAAAAATAGCATTCCGGCGGCGATGACACCGATCTCGGCGCGCGCGGGGCGGTCACGCTGCGTCCTTCTCGAGGCCGCGAATGAGCCACCGCCATTGCCGTGCACTGTAAGCTCGCTGGTGTTGGCTTTACATTTGAGAGTTCTCTTCATTACGCTGCGCAGTTGTAGTCGATGGTTGTCGTGGATCTGTTTGGGAGAAACTCGTTGCGGATAACTGAAGTTGCTTAGCAAAGAGGGTTAGTGAAACTTCTTAGGCATACATATAGCGATGGTTTGCCCCATTTTTGGGTAGGTCGTCGGAGCCTAAATCCTGTGGCCACCTCCCTCTACTGTTGCACATGACAAGAACAAAGAACTCTTCCAAGAAACGGTTTGTTAGAATATCAATAGATCAGATATCCGCGGTCTTTCAATTGTCGATGCTGGTGTTGGCGTCTTTCGCAGCTCATTTTCACCGGTTTTCCTCAAGTGGCAGGACATGGTTGGCCGACTCCCCGTAATGTTATTTTGTGTCTGATTCAACCTGCTTTTTCCGGACCCAGTGGTGAAGTTCAAATTGCTAGCTAGCATGTGAAGCATTTCCCAAAGTCTCATCTCAAATTGAAATTCTTAGGAACACATGAGTCTCAGATATTTTGGAGAAGATACCCTACACGTACACACTCATGATGCTATGGGTCGGTTCCCGGATCGTTGACTTCGGACTTGAATTCATGAAGCAAAATTCCACGAATTAGCTTACAGCACATAACATTAGTTCAAAACATAGAACACAGCAACGTTGTGACGTAGCTAATAGTGGTGTGGATCGTAGGTGTTTCATGCTACTAGCAAACATGGAAATCGTTGCAGGATATCGCAATAACAACGGCTAAAACCGCTTTGACCGGCTATCTACTACCAACTATCCCAGAACGTTTGCACGCACCTAATACATACACATATGTAGAGTGTGGAGCGTTACATCTAGAAATGGCGATGCAACATAGCGCTGCGATTAGTCAGTTGCGTGAAACGCCCAATCACGGAGCTTGGCTACACCGCCCTCTCCAGGTTTAACGCTCCATACCTACATATGTATCATTTTGATGCATGCGTTTCATAGGTATAGGCACCCCAATACGTAGACTCCTTACGTTGTGCCGACTTTTCTTCTCTTTTTTAATGACGCGCCTAGAATTTTTTTCAAATGTCGCCAACTAGAATTTGTCAGGAAACCCTTTCATTTATTCATTAGTTTATTCATTAATTTCTTCGTTCATTTATTACATCGTGGATTGGATTAGACTTTGCCGGTGGACATTGTGTATTTTTACTTCGCTGTAGCATTCGGTCAGGTATCTCATACAGATCTTCCACATATATTAGATGTGGAAGATTTCTATTTTTTTTCGGAGCTTGAGGGCATAGGTTACGCAGTTCTCTAGGTTCTGTAATTCAGTGCTACTGCTAGTGCAATGCGACACCTGATCCACAATTTGGAGAATGTTTGATGACCAGTGGAAATCGCCACCTTTGCCTTTAGCGCAAAATTAATGTGGACATCCCGGACCTTCTTCTGGCCCCATGCAGGAATGTTGCGCAAAAATTTGTTTGAACATCCTCGAAAGCATCAAAGCCACTTGGCTGTAGCTCGGTTGGTCGTGTGGCGGAAGCTATATATTATATAAAATATCGGATTCACTGAAGACCATGTTCATGTGACATACAGTATTCATTCTGGTTTTTGCTCCGCAAGAGTGGGGGGGGGGGCGGAGAGGCGGTGGCAGTTGGTATATGGAATCGGAGAAATTGTGGAAATGAAAACTGGGACCTTCGCCAAATTCGAGATCCATACTAGCGTATTCTCAAAGATAAAGTTTCCGAAATATTATTCCAAAGCTCAAGTTTAAAAGACACATCAACTATAACGCAAAACACTTTGAAAAATTTAGAGAACGGTCACAGAATTTCCTCAAAGGCAGCACCAGCCAAAATCCTCTACTCGGAGCTGAGGTGCGGATGGTGAAGTACAGACTCAGCACATCACAAATGTGAAAGGAACTCAAACAATGATGGCTCACCTGCAGAGAAAATGGAAACATCGCCGCGAACACGCCTGGCCGAGTTCGTACGAGTTTTCCTCGGCGCTGAAGCCATTGCGGCGCGTGGTTTGGCGCAAAGGTAGTACGAAATGCATTCAATTTGTAGGGTTTCGTGGAGGAACGCGCACACCTGACATCAGAGCACTCGTCCGTGCGCGAACGCGGCCGGGCGTGTTCGCGACGACAGTTCCAGTTTCACTGCAGGCAAGCCATCGTTGTCTGTGTTCGTGTCATATTTATGATGTGCTGAGTCTGTACTTCATCACGCGCAGCTCAGCTCCGAGTCGAGGGTTTCGGCTTTTGCTGCCTTTAAGTCGCTTTATCAATAATCTTTGGCTCATGCGTTTTGTTTTCGTTGGCTTCCATTGCTTAGCTCTCCGGAGTCCTTGAACGGCGGTGCGGAACTTGGAGCGTGATGGGTGTGATGATGTGACTTTGTTCGTTCAAACGTCTTCACAGCGGTCTCTTTGTTTCTCTCTCTTTATTTCTTGAAGAGAGAGATAGTCAGTTGACAGAGAGAATGCGAATATGGTGCCCGACGCTCTGTATTTAAGCCTATCCTGTTCAATTTTTGCAGCACTACCATTCAATTGTGGTCGTGCAAGATAATAGAGTGAGTGACCAATATTAGGCTAATGTTGAACAAGTCTAGCGATGAAACTGTAATTTCTGGCGCATTCTGCCAGTTTTCTTTCAGTTTCTAAGAATTTCACATTCTAAGAATATCCAAGGGCTGTTGATCCACGTAACCTAATTCCTGGCAGGATAGAAAGTTTTTTCCATGTGTGACCAGCAAGGAAGTGCATAGTGTGGAGACGCAGTAGTACCAACTTGGCTCCGCGTACAAGCTCCCCATAATGGTGGCTCGAAAAAGGTTTTGTCGGCAGTTTAGTAAGGAATCATGTGTACCATTGTGATCAGGAGCTGCGGAGATTTTTCCGATGTCAAAAGTTCAGGCTTAACGTGAGGCGGTGCAGTTAACGCCATGTTGAGAGAAATTGTGATGAATCAGTGCCTTATGCCGGTAGCACACTACTGCATAGCCACTATGCTTTCCTTCTTGTGCAACTGGGACATCGGAGAATGCCTGAGGGCGTCATCCCTATCCAATGAATTCGTTGAATCCCACCCAAACCATCCTTTCAGTCCAACGTTTTCACCCTTCTCATTTTTAGCGATTTCCCAAAATCATTTTTTTGCTGTTCCTGTCACTCCATTTCTACCACAATCAACCAGTGAACTGATCAAGGGCAATTTTGTGAGCAACCTTTACCGCTCTTGGATTTCTTTCAAAATAAATGTCGTCACCATCGGCTAAATTATGGGTAACGATTGTGAACAGGTCATCGAACAGATCCAATCATTTTAAGCGAAGCAGAAACTAACTGAACGAAACTCCCCCCCCCCCCTCCCCCCTCCACTCCTCCTTCTCGAAAATATGGGCCTTATCAGCAAAGATACACATTCTGCAGCACTCTGACAACTCATGTATTAGGTTGGACCAAAAGTTTTGCACCAAATTTCGTACTTTTTTTTCAAAAAAAAATTGGCTTAATTGTGAATAGGTATCAGCCAACAAAATAATACACACTAGAGCATCAGGTCCAGAAGTCAAGAACTCTGGTAGCTGCGAGTCAAAGAAGCTTGAAGTCTCACTTTTCAGTTTAGTATGATCATCGAATTTTCCTTCTCGTGAATGCAGCTCTAGTGCTCCAAACAAGTGGGAGTAAGACGGGTTAAGTCGGGAGAATAAGCAGGGTGAGGTAGAACTTTTCAACCTAGCTCGGCAATTTTCTGGCAAATGCCATGTGAGGTCGAGCGTTGTCATGAAGTTGAACAACATGGTCAATTTTCCTGTGATTCAGGCGTGTAGTGTCCGCCATTTTCTGCAGCTCAGAAGAGTAGACTTGAGCCATCACGGTGTGCATAGTGGCAGCAGTTCTCAATACAGCATTCCCTCGGAATCCCATTAACATCTCAAAATCTTCCTTCGTGCAATTCTCCTTTCGGCTGTTCCTGGTTCGCCACGCGGAAGCTACACTCTCTACATAACTCTCATCTCCAGTAATGCGTTGGCGGGGATATTTTCTCCTGTTGGACCAGGGATGAGCGGATGAGAGATTTTCTGCGACCCGGATAACGGTGCGGATAGCGGATAGGCCAAATATGACCGGATAACGGATACCGGACAACGGATAACGGATAAGTGATTCAGATGCTAAAAGGTTACACATTCTATGTTGTTGCAAAATCGATGTCGGATTTTTGAACCACGAGCTCTGGAATAATATTCTGAAGTAGAGAGTGATGTTTCCATCGTCGCAGTCTCAGTAATATCCAAAAGCTCGCCTTCCTCTCTTTCTGTCCTTTCTTTCTCATTTCCACGATCCGCTTTCCTTGGCTTTTTCAAAGGTGAATCGAAATGTAGTCGTTTGCAAAGATCGTCTCGAACTGAA
Organism: Ancylostoma caninum; assembly: GCA_037903475.1. NCBI lineage: Eukaryota > Metazoa > Nematoda > Chromadorea > Rhabditida > Ancylostomatidae > Ancylostoma > Ancylostoma caninum. Next base: position 2,047,468 of record JBAJFG010000079.1, read on the forward strand.
ACTCAAATTGAAATATGGGTTCAAACGCCGAAACAGCGTTGCAGCTAGAAAAGGGAATGTTACACGCTTATGCGCGAGGAAATGTCAAACAAAGTCTCACCAATACTGGTCCAAGTCAGTCAATCTCGGACATATGTGTCTCAGAGTTACAGACTCAAATTCGATAACGTCAACACCCCTCTCTGGGGGCACCCCCCGAAGCTATCACGAGAAGATCTGTTCAAGATCTTGAAGGTGACCATAGAATTCAGCTGACCACAAAACTTACCAGTTGGATGTATCTCTGAGAGGAAGAATGGGCCATAAAAATATTCCGCTCGAAACACTTCAGTCGACTTTGTTGGCTAAGAAAAGTGTGATTTTTTGACCTAACTAAATCAAACCTTGCCTGGAACATGACGAGGACGTGATGATCCAAATTACTTAACCGATGAAACAAGTTCGGCATCTGCGGCGCTATAACAATTCAGAGCCGACTGTCAAAATCCGATATCGATTTTGCAACAACCTAATACAATGTTATAAATGATAAGCATGAGATAAGACAAGAATATAGGGGAAGGGAGCGCTGAAGGGGCTGAAGCCTTGCTTCGTTTACCTTTTGTGGAGTTCTGATAAACCTTCCAATACTGGTTGACTATTATGAACGAGTTGACTAGGCGCTATTTAATCAATACATTCAAAAATTGATAAAAACCGTAGATTTCGATGAATAGTCGACATGAACCTGAGGAAGAAGCATTTCTCGTCGGTGAGCTGCAAGCTCACCAGTTTCCGACGACCAAAAAACATGAGCAAGAGCATCTCCTTTTGGGCAGGTGCAAGTCTGTTTTATGTTTTATGTGCCTTCTCCTACTTTGGTGGAAGACTGTAAACTATTGATGACGTAAAACGGGTCAGATCGAGCGATACTTCTTGGAATTGAGGCTATCCTCCGTTGAGAACGTGCGAAATGAAGATACTATTTTCGGCCTTATCCGCACCGTTATCCGGCGCCAAAAGCCCAGATAACGGTGCGGATAACGGATAGGCCAAGACTACGGATAACGGTAAAACGGATAACCGGATACGGACAATCCGCTCATTCCTGGTGTGGACGCAGCAGCAAAGACTGACTCACACTCACTCTTGCAATCGTCGGACAACTCCAAGCGGCTACTTATAGGAAACTCCAAACGTACGCAGACAAGAATCGAGATCGCGGCGCGGCCCTCGTGGGCAGAGACGCAGGCACACACTATGCTGATCTCCCGTGACTCTGCCCAAGAGAGCGGCGCCGCGGTCCTGACTCTTGACTGCGTCCGTTTGGAGTTATCTGTAGGTGCGTTCTATCGCCCACATGTAGTGGCATTCTGGTTCAAAGTCTATGTAATTTTGGATTCTAAGAAATATGTTGGTGCAAAACTTTCGGGGCGACCTAATAGAATGTGCTACCTAACAAAGGCTATGCAGTGAATTGGTTAGAGGTGCTCTAAATGTTGGCATTATTTTAGCGACTCTGACTGCACTTAAGGTTCGAAGGCCAGAGTCAAATGAGCTGAGTACGCACTATCAGTTCCAACAAAGACACACATCTTGTTTAAAACTACGTGAACATTGGAACATTAAGTTTTCCTCATGAAAAGTGCGCCATTTTCATGACATGTTCACATGACTTGTAGAGTTTCCAATAGATGGCAGAGAAATACGAAGAAAGCAAGCGATAACGAATAAAAGCGTTCCTTGTCGGCGATGCCTTGTGACCACGTCATGCGATTTTTCCAATTCTTCCGTGCCGATAGACTGGGAAACGGACGAAGGGATTCAGAAATTCAAAAAAAAAAAGTTCGTTCGGCGAAATGTTGCGATATCGATGATATGAGCCATTGCACGATCTTTGCAAAAGAATGGAATGATTCAAACACTTTTTTTGTTCCTGAGAGAAATGGTAGTTGCCTTTGCATAGAAAAGAATGAGATCTACATTTCTTGAATGCAGTAGGAAAACACCTGAGTGTAGCAGAGTCTCGTAATTTTTTCAAACTAAGATCACACTATGTGCTCCATCAACATCGCGAATCCTTGACCTCATTTCTTAAACCATTGTACCATAATGCTCCAGTAAAACGATTCCATACACAGCTTGCGTCAAATTCGAAAGATAACGAAAGGTTGTCTAGTTAAAATAGGTTCCGGCCCCTATGAACTGTTTCATGTCAACATCATCTATGCAATTGCAGTGTCGCAACGATAAAGCGAACATTTATTTATTTACATGCGATCTTCGATCTCTACAGCAAGCCCACACATCCATATCAGGAACTCATACCACTCCATTAATCTCTGCTTTTTAGCAGAGGTAAATCACCTGATATAACACTAAAGAACATTTTCAAAGGAATGCGAAGAGTAGATTATTTATTTCGGGACCAGTCAATCATATTGAATGATGCGGTGCAGATTCAGATGCAGAGTTTTCACGAAGAAATGCATTTAACCCAAAGTAGATTTTAGTACAAACGAGTCAAGAGAGAGGTAGCTGCGAGAGCACATTCGCAGAAAGAAGCAAGGATCGCAATTTTCACGAAAATTTAGTTTATTATGCAACTTGCAGCTAGTCATGTTGGATAGAAACGAGCTCAAAACGCTTAATCTCACTGATTGAAGAAAATTTCATTTATCAAAGAGAAAATCTGTTATTTGCTGATGTCCGCAACCGCTCACAGGAGGATTGTCAACATAATTCAAATCCCTTCATTAGACTTGCTATAGTACGCGTCACGACTTCACCCTCATCCCAAAAAATCTGATTTTCGAACCCAAACATTCCTTTTTTTAGAAAGGATTGGAACGTTCTAAAGGGAGGGGGGAGGGACCACGAGACCCGAATTCCGGCGTGCTTGTGGTCGGCCAGATTTGGCTGCCGACACGTCCCTTGGTTTTCTTGTATGATCACGGAACGTATGCTGAAGGCAGCATTCCTCACGGAATTCCTTCAAATTTTTCAAATACTAGTTATTCGATGTTTTGAACGTGTCCAACGGCCACGGAAAGCGCCCACATTTGACCGCCTTCTGGAAGGGGGCCTGTTCAAAAAAATTTTGGCTGAAAATTTACGTGGAAGTGGAAAACGTTCTGGTATTACTACAGCATTTTCAGAACTATAACGCTTTTCATTTCATTATGCATGTTCAGATCCGTTTCGTGCACTACCCTTATACGGATACTAGACATTGGAATATGCCTTTTCTGCACTCATCAGTAAGGGGAAAAAGCGTAGGAACGTCTAACAGCTCACTTTTAATTTTCTATTTTTAGTTTTATTTCTAGTTTTATTTTTGTGTTTATTTTATTTTTTTTAATCTTTTTAGAAGTTTTCTTGCTAAAATCGCCATCTTCTGGCTACATCTGGCTGACTGCGGCCACAATGGGATTGAGCTTACACCCCTTTCAAAAACATGAAATACGCAAGATAAGGAATGGGAGCGCTGTTCAAGCTCTTCACATAGCAGCTTATTCCAACCCCTACAGAAATGTATGAGGAAACCTCACGAACTTGCTTTGTCAATCGTGTTCGGTATGGCAGCCTTTGGCTTGGTAATCATAACAAAGATAGTGTGAAGTTTCGACCACGGTTCGCCGCAAGCACCAGTCATAAAGTTTGTCTCAGGATTTGATCAGAGCTGCTGTCATCAAGTGGATTCAGCCGCCGGGCGCTCGAAATGAGCAGGAATTGCCCTCCAATTTACTCCACACAGGAATGTTTGAGCGATTAAGATCCCCACAATTTGGACCACAGATTATCTTCACATGCAACGAGTCCAAAGATCATTGTCACTAGTTATAGGTTTCGTTATGGTGACAGCCGCAAAAAGCGCTGTTGAGGTAGTAAAACCCCTAATAAAACGATGAGATTTGCGAAGGTTGCGATTAAGTGTCAGCTCTAGTTTGAAAGTTGCGGTTAACTGTGCACGCCACGAGCTAATGAGCAACCGTCGTGTTTGTATGATGAAGCATTTGCCAAACCTTCCCACCATCAGAGGCTTCGAACCTTTGACCATCAAATAGTTGATATCCTCAGAGTATGCAGACATGCCTCTGCTACACAGAATCCACAGCTAACCTGATTTATATGACCACTAGCTGCCGTACCCGGCTTCGCTCGGGACCTTGGCTATATCACACTGCTGAGGCCAATTACCACCATCAACGAATTCATTAAAATCTCCATAATTCTGGTGATCAGCATGTTAGCTAAGCCCAGGTGACCCTTTCCCATCGACTTGCGGGCGAAAAGTTAGCAAAGCTACTTTGGTGACATTGAATCGATGTATTCGCACAAAGTGGTTGTCATATTAATATTCAACGTATCGAGGAACCCCAGGAGATATGTCTTCACCGCTCCATTGGGCGGAAGAACCAAAAATCAATAAAATCGACAAATCGATCTTTCATGCAAAATGGTTGTCATGTTCGTGTTCAGCGTATGGAGAAACCCCTGCAGACATGCCCATGTTCGTCCTCGGGCGGAAATGGAAAAAAATCCATAAAATCGATAAATTAATATTTTGTGAAAGTGATTGTTATATTCGTGCTCAGCGTATTGAGAAACCCAGAAAACATGTCCCCACCGACCCCTGAGCAAAAATAAAGAAAATCAATAAAATCGACATAATCGATAAATCAACCGATAATCCCAGGTGCAATGTACCCCATAACCTCCGCCGGCCCGTCGAGGGTCTATATGCAAAATTTGGTCCGGGTCGGTTCACTCTCCGCGGTTTCTATGAGTAACATACAAACGTACAAACACACAAACACACAAACACACACATACATAAACTTTCACTTTTATATATACAGACTAGACGGTGTACCCGGGCGTTCTATTCCTCCCGGCCTTTTAAAGCTGACGCCAACACTTGTTGAACCAAGAAATCTTTTCAAAATGTTCATCATTTGGTGATCAGCTTAAGTGACTCTTTTTCATACAGTCCTCTTCCCTCAAAAAATGGGGTGAAGTTGCTTGCCTGGTAAATGAATTCTTTTAAAATGTTTGCCTCATCCACGTTCAGCGTTTTGGAAAACCTCAGAGGGCACGTTTTCACCAACCCGTGTGTAAGAATGCCGAAAAATCAATAAAACAGATAAATCGAATCATTTCGGCCAAACGGTTGTCATATTCGTGTTCAGCGCACTGAGATAGCACAGTAGACATGTTTTTATCATCCCGTGGGCAAAAATGGCAAAAAAAATCAATAAAATCAATAAATCGATAGTGTCATGCAAAATGGTTGCCATATTCGTGCTCAGCGTACTGAAGAACCTTAGTAGGCATGTTCTCGCCAGTCCCCGGGCAAAAATAGCGAAAATCAATAAAATCGATATAATCGATTAACCAATCGATAATCCCAGGTGTAAGGTAGCCTATAACCTCCGCCTGCCCTGGAGAGTCTACATGCAAAATTTGATCCGCATCGGTTGATGCTGCGCGATTTCTATAAGGAACATACAAACGTACAAACATAAATACACACAAGCACACAAATATACAAACACACAAACTTTCACTTTTATATATACATATTGCATCCAAGCGGTTAATAGATCTCCGTTTTCATAAAATATGTGGTATCTAATCTAAAAACGTGTAACAGCATCAAAAGCACCGACCAGGAAATCAGGATCATTGGTGATCTCCGGTGGGGGGTCATAGTGATCGAGACAGTGGGAACATCGATCACCTGGGTATACCTGGAATTGCATCTTTGCCGGTAAGGGGTCAGTGCACGCTCGACTGGCTATTACGATGAACTCGAACCATAAGCAAAAAATCCTCTGAATTTTCTCGCAAAACGACGAGGTCACCGTTTGGGTGTCGCGCGCAGCACTTTCTTTCACTCCCTTTCGTGCTAGCAGGACGTTCAGTGTGACGCACAGCTCATAGTTCGATTGCGAACTCTGAGTTCACCCGCGAGCATGGTCTCAGTTTCGTCCTAGTGTTCAACCACCATACTTAGATCTGTATATTTAGGTCAATAAAGCTTACTTTAATAATGCCGGAGTTCGTTATTACCTGGAAGATAGCTGTAAGTTAACATTCATCATCAACTGACATTTATGACAAGTATGAAATGTCCGATTTTATGAGCGGTCAGTTTGACAGTCTCTATCTTCGAAGATTTACTAGATCTCTTCTCATCTTTATTTTCATTATGAAGATACATCCTCTTCCTTTCAAAATCACTCCCTAGGTTTTCGATCAGTTTTCGAATTTTCGTTCGGAAGCATTTATTTGTAGAACTACTCAAAGACGAAAAATTGAGTCGTTTTGGAACATAGGTTCCATTTTCCAGCCATTAGAGCTGAGAAAGCTGGAAACATCGGGGTAGTGTTAAAGGCAGCAGGAGCTGAAATCCTCGACTCCGAGCTGAGCTGTGGGTGATGAAGTGCAGATTCAGCACATCATAAATGTGAAACGAACACAGACAATGATGGCTTACCTGCAGAGAAAATGGAACATTCGTCGCGAACATGCCTGACCGTGTTCGTGCGCGGACGAGTTTTCCCCGGCGAAAGGCACTGCGGCGCGAGGTTTTGGCCGAGTCCCGCTATGAAACCCTGTGAATTGAATGCATTTCGTTTTCCCTTTGCGCCAAACCACGCACCGCAATGGCTTTTGCGCCGGGGAAAACTCGTCCGCGCGCGAACACGGCCAGGCGTGTTCGCGACGAATGTTCCATTTTCTCTGCAGGCAAGCCATCATTTTTGGTGTTCGTTTCACATTTATGATGTGCTGAGTCTGTACTTCATCACACACAGCTCAGCTCAGAGTCGAGGATTTCAGCTCCTGCAGCCGTTAAGGGACATTTGGCTAATAGGTGTACTGAACATCATTTGCTGCGGACGTGAACACTACACGATCTCACCGATTACCAGCGTATTACAATGACGTCTTTTCCAACCCTATTTTTCGTTTTTAGACCATGTAAGTACTGTGCATGGAGCTCGGTTTTGTACGATGACAAAAAATGCAAATGGGCGGAGACATTTCCCCACTTCACAAGTTTTTCTAGAGCAGATCTTCTTTAGCGAGGTTGTGTTAGGAGTTTGGTAGTGTTGTAAGGTTGTGATTGACTGCGGCCTTCTCTAGCCTAGTCATGTGTTGACAGTAGAATACTAGCATTGTAGTTTTGAGTTCATTTGTGAAAGTCGGCTGCAGACATAGTTGGCAGTGGTGAACAGAATCAGGTTTTCCCTTGCGCCTGGGTAGACCACTAAACCTTTCACTTGGAAACTCACCTTGCAAAAACTAGAAAAAACCAAAACAGTAGAGCGTCGAGGTTCTAACTCATTCTCCTCATTCCTGAGACCTCTCCCTTGCTGAATTTCACTTTTCCGGGTCCCAGATGCAAACCTGCGATGGCAGCAGATTGCTGATCTAGAGCATGCCGAAATCGCCTTACAAAAGTCTGTGGATTTTTGTGGTCTCAGTTTTTATTGTAAAGGCATGCTATTTTTACTAGTTTGTCAGGGATGATTCACCGAATCAAGCAAGCACTGAATTGATGAATAAGGTTCAAAAGGAGCTATAACTCTTTGAATTGGTGCGTTCGCTTCGACAATTAATATCGCACCGGCCTGATATGTCCTTCTTTTCATATTTTGGCTCCAGCCATCTCAAAGCCTGGAAGATGGAGTAGTCTAGGAAGTGGCTGCTTCTAAAAGTCATCTCCAGAAATGTAGCGGGTTAAGTGTGGTTCTGTGAAATATTTCGCAACAATTTTCTTGATTGCGTCATTCATGTCGCTGGTCTTCGTGCTTGGAAAAAAGTTACAAATCAGCACACAATTAAGATGTAGCAGATAGTGACGTTACAGATTTGAAGAGCTGAGGTTATCTCTGTCCAGCAGTCGGCCTGTCGTACCGATTACTTAGTGTTTCAAAGGATTCACTCGGACATCCTGTTGCGCACATCCCTGTTTTTATCAAGTTTCCGACAAGCAAAGAAAGGCTTCTCGGAGAAATGTCAGACAGAATTTTCCCGCTGGTTTACTTTCATTCCACTTCTTTGCAAAGGATTAATTTCTCTCAGCGGTGTGAAGTGTGAATTTCAAAGGCAACCACAAATTTTTATTATCAGGAATATTGATCTACTTGCATCCTTTTTCTCCGAATCCACTGACATCAACATCAAAGTAATGAAGATGGTCAGAAATCGATGTCGTGATGTCAAGTCCGTCACTGCATCCTTTGTCTTCGTCGCCTAAACTTGTAACAAGCGTGAAAACATAATGGAAATCGTAAAAGTGTACAAATATAGAAGAAAAGTGCAGAAGCGTTAACGATGAGGAAAGCATAACTTACCGGTGCAGACCTTGTAACTAGCACCATTCTTCATGTTGTTGTGATAGAACGCCTACAATGCAACAAGATTTTTCTCTTGAAAAGTAGAATGATGCAAACGTTTTACAAAGGTAAGAATATATTGAAGTTCACATACACATTCACATTTGTCCCATTTATGGTCACTCACAGAGGCATTGAAAAAATGATTTTTATACGATGCTGTTTCAAAAATTTGACATTACCAAGTTGACATAAAAAATGAAAAAGGAGCCAAGGAAGGAGCTTTGAGATTTCACTAATTTATGATGCATCGAATTTTCGCCCTTGCTAAACTAAGTTCAGGTGCCTCAGGTCAGGAACTCGTCATCCAAAAAATCAAGATACAATTTGTAGTTGTGTACGTGTTCACACTACATAGCTCTACGAATTTTTTGCCACATTCTTTCTCCTGCCCCTTTGCAAAGCTACAGAAATCGGGTGATCGCATGTTGCCAAACATATGATGACATGTTCTCCGCACGAACTAAAGACGTAAGCATCAGCTTAGAAAAAATGGGAGCTGAGCGAGCTGATAATGTTTAACGACGGCAAGCACGTGCTTCGCTTCCTGCCAGTCGTGCTTTGTTTTCGTTCGTGAGACCAACTGACTAAAGATCAACCAACAGAACGAGCAAACCTCATATTTATGATGGTAATATCCTTCCATGCCCTCCAATGGAATATGTGGAACAACATCTCGCCAGTGGGTAACGCGGAAAGTGTAGGCCATCTGCAATTCAAGAAAATATCAGCTGAGCAATTTTCTTTCCGGTCCACCTAAACTACTGGCCTAAAATGAAATCTCAAATCAATCCTGTGGCTAAACCCTATTTTTTTAACATGTGTCCAATGGAAGACGAAAAGCCTCCGTTGTCAGTTGTAGTCGTGTTGAGAGTAGAATATGAGGGCAGAACGAAAAATTACCAACCGACCTTTTGTAGTATGCGCAACTCCATATATTGGGAGTATTGTTTGTCATGGCATTCTAAGGCTTAAAGTTAGACAATGTTTTGTCTTCAAATTCATGAGAACAGTAAATATTATTAACTGTGGCAGACATCACACGAAAAGAGAAGCTATTTTTGATAGACAATAGAAGCCTTACTCACGACTTTCGGAGCAGACTTTCTATCAACTCTTTGCCCACAAGGGTAGTGCACAAGGCTAGCCCCGGGGATCGAAACGAAGCATTGTCTAAGATGATTTTGATCAATGTCATTTTTGCCCAGTGGTCCTGATGCGATCAAGCGAGTGCGCCAACATTGCATATGAAACTTTGACCACTCAAAGCAACTGTGATTATCTTGATTACCTTTCCTGGGACCATGGAGTGTATAAAGACCCATTTTCGAATGACTTAGTTTCTTTTGATTATGAGATGATGGGCGTAGTAGTGCATTGGTGGCGGGGTGGCAGCGAGCAGGAGGTCGAGGGTTTGAATCAGGGGTGTGCGGAATTTTCCGTTTTACGCTTTCCGTTTCCCGCCCATTTTTGGCCTTCCGTTTCACGTTTTACGTTTTACGGGTTTTTGGCCCGAAAAACGGAAAATCCCGGAAAATTACGGAGGGAGGAACATACTTCTTTTCGCATGCTAAAGCATTCAGTGGAAAAAATGTTTATTGATTATATGACTCCGATAATTTCTCATGACTGGTTGAAGGATAAATGCTCCTCGATCTACCTGCATTCTATGCGTTTGAAGTACGTACAATCAGTGGATATGGCAATGGACTCTAGACCTCCTCGTCACAGTTATTCCAAAGATGTACGCCAAAGCTCATAAAAATGGCGAAAACCCCGTTTTCGGAGGGTTCGCAAATGCAGCTCATGGACCACCTTGGCGTAACGGTCCGTTAATTCTGGCTTCCCGTCACGTCTGCAGTGTTGGCCAACAGGTCTAGATGTGTCCAATCGATGAGATCAACGGCTTTACGCGTCCACTCGGCTCAACAAACTGTTGCAAACCCCGTCCCGAAAAACGTTTAAAAATAGGGTTTAAAGACGTTTTTGTAATATTTTAGGTGTACCGTTGGATTCAGCGTATAGAGTAGATTCAGAATTTGGTAAAAGCTCAGACAGAAAACGAGGTGACACACTGCCTTTAATTACTTGAAAGAGTCATCGTTTATGCTTACTCAGAAGATATCTAGAAAATCCAATGCTAAAGAAGACTTTTGGTCACAAACCTATGCTTGGGTAAAATTTCCCGTTTTCCGTATCACGCTCTCCGATTTCCGCCCATTTTTGGTCATCCGTTTTCCGTTTTACGGGATTTTTTCACCCGCACATGCCTGGTTTGAATCCCGCCGGTGCAACTCTTTGCATTTTTGAATTTAAGGCTTTTAAACTTGTTTCGAGTATTTCTAATGATTAGATCACATAAGATACGTGCACACTGTAGAAACTACAGCAGGAACTTCCTCCGATTCTTCACTCACTCGGCCACCTCACTGCGGCTGCCATGCTTGGAGCTAGGACTCATGATCACGCAACCAGGCGGAACCAGGTTGTTTAAAAATGCCTCTGCAAACGTTCGATAGTCTATAGAAAGCTAACCACGGCAACCACTGCTGGATTGCGTTGCGAATGTTCCATGAATTCAAGCCACTACTCCATTGACATTGACATTGACATTGACAGGAAACTAGAAAAACTGGTACTATTCAACCATCATAGACCCAAACTCTTCAGAAATTTTTTTGACTGAAACTTTGCATACAGGGGTTATTTGAGGTGCTGAACACGAATTATTTCCATTTTGCAATTAACGCCATTTTGGAGGGTTACGGTAGGTGCACACTCTCCTGCGCAAATCAGGACCATTGAGCAAAAATGATGTATATACATTAACATCGCCTTAGACAACATTACCAAACATGGATGTTTCGTTCCGATCCCCGCGGTTAGCCTCTCGCGCTTCCCTTGTCAGGAACGAGTTGTTTCCAACCTGTATCCAGGATTCCATCTGCAAATACAAGTTGAATTGAACATATTTTGCCATGAAATAATTCGCTGAGAAGCTGGAGTCACATCTTGAAAAGCTCTCATAAAGCTTGGTAATGAATAAGCAGCTACTTGCTACAGCGAAGTTTCGCGTGACTCTCTGATTCTGACGATTCTCGGAAAGCAGCGCTCATGTTCTAACTTGTTATAATGGTTCTCCTCCAGTCAGACATGCTAAGTGCGGGCGTGTCAAAGTTAACGGCTAAAAAGACCGCATCGCGGCGGTCTCAACAAAGAAACCAATGTCGAGTGACGGCGTCCACCACACGTTTGATAGACAAGTTGAGCTTTCCTCAAAATAAAAATTGCGGTGGTGGCCGAAAGAAATAAGTGGGTAGTGATGCGTGTATATTTAGCGTTCTAGACGACTAAGGTAAGCTAGCAATAAGATTTGTATTTCCGATATGCATTCATTTTTTTTTTCATTTTTTTTCTGTATTGTAATTTTCGAATTCCATAGCTTGGCGTCAAGGATATCAGTTCCACATTGTCACAGGTACATGTGTTTTCTGGATATCTCAAGAATAGGAGTCTCAACAAAGAAACCAATGTCGAGTGACGGCGTCCACCACACGTTTGATAGACAAGTTGAGCTTTCCTCAAAATAAAAATTGCGGTGGTGGCCGAAAGAAATAAGTGGGTAGTGATGCGTGTATATTTAGCGTTCTAGACGACTAAGGTAAGCTAGCAATAAGATTTGTATTTCCGATATGCATTCATTTTTTTTTCATTTTTTTTCTGTATTGTAATTTTCGAATTCCATAGCTTGGCGTCAAGGATATCAGTTCCACATTGTCACAGGTACATGTGTTTTCTGGATATCTCAAGAATAGGAGTTTTTGGAAGCAAAATTCGATATGCGCTTTAATATCTTCTAGCAGAGCTTGACGCTTTCGCATTCTTGCCTCACATACATACATGCGTAAAACTAGTTTCAAGATTTGGGAGGCTCTATGGCCATTCTTCAGAAACTAATTTGGTGGAGCATTGTGTTCCGACATGTAAGAACTCCTCATTCAACGTGCAATGGATACGACGTCTGAATTTGCGCCCCCCCCCCCCAAAGGAACTTTGAGAAACCTCACCAACTGCTATTTTTTCTTGGTTACCTTCGATTAGAAAGGTTACATTCCCACCTTGTCAACATGTACAATAAATAACTGAATTGATGAATAAATAAATAAGCAAGTAAATACAACTACATCCTACATGTGTTAGCACATTCACATGTGATGAAGTGCCGTGCAGTTCTCACACACTTCCTCTATGCATATCTGGGTTTACTTAGCTTTCTTCTTGTGTTTTACATTTGGTTTCACCACACACGCAGTCTGATGTCGGAGCTCATCACTCTTGGCGATCGCATTAAACAAATAGATAAATAAGCAAGCGAATAAATAAATCAATGTGTAGGAGCGCATAAAGTAGGATCAACCTGCTTATCGTGAGCAGCGGCAAAGTCTTTGTTGCCGGTTCGTGGTTGACCGAAAGTGACCAATTCAACATTAGCAGCTGGTGCCAAGTTAGCTGCCACGATGTATGACGCAGCCAAAGACGCCATAGCGCCACCGAGAGAGTGACCGGTTACCTAAATGCATTCGAACTAAACTCTTCGTTGAAATCTTGAGGTCATCATGTCTCTTCGAAGATAGGAGATATAATACGGGATCTGCCATAGAAGCTTGATTTAATCAGCCATTCTACTCACCCACACTTGGTACGTTGGGTACTTCGCTCTAAGGGTGTTGAAGTCATCCTTCATTCCCCCGTTCCACATACCCATGAAAGCGTCATAAATATACTTCGATACTTTGCCTCCTGCGATCCACGCTGTCTGAAAGAGCAATCTATATTTCGTAAATTACGAGAGTGCAATGTTTATGAAATTGCCCTTTTGTTGAACAAACCTTGCTGATCTAACCGACGGTGTCTGTGTGCCCAATAAGAATGAACTGCTGTTCTGACAATGTCTCGTAACCCCACTACCGATCTCGGAACGATTTCTGGGGTGGGACCGTGTCAAAAATGATTAATTTTCCCTTCGTGATGTGGTTCGCTAACTGTGGAAGCGGGATTTGTTCAAAACTCATATCCTTGCTTGCGCGCCTCTTGGCGTTCATGGGTTCCGCCACGCAGATGTCAGACACATACGGCAGGTTGCCAACCTGCACCTCCCTCCCCCTCGTTCATAATGAATATCAGGATTAGTGGGAGATGATTTTTCGAGAATACTCCACGAAATAAATAGAAGCTTCACATAAAAACAGTATAGTTTTTGAAATTTATGATACATACTTGACTTTCGAAGACACTCTTGTTTGCCTCTTCAATGAGTTGTAGGAATCCGTCAGTTCCTCTGCAAATGAAATTTATTTCTACAAGTGTTGTGGCAAAAATTTTTTGAGATAAATCTCTTGCCTCTCTTTGCAATACCCTCGTCAGAAAGAGTTCACATCTACCTGAAGCTGAGCACTATTGCTTTGTCTCCGTTCAGCACTGCGGAGTAGCCAGAACAAATATCACTTTTGAAGGCGTCGCACTTCACGTTGACTTGTCGTTTCAGCTGCAACAGCTATCCACTTGTATTATTCAAATTCAGGGTGATAAGAGTGCACACACCACGGCGTTAGTGAATTTATTCGTAAGGCAGTTCTGCGGATTCTTCGCATACGCTGCTGACGCCAGCGGCAACATCTTGCTACGAGCCACAGCATCTGAGTAAGTCGCGTCGATGGACGCCGGGGCTGCTGAGGCTAATGCACAGACGCCGAGGAGGACGGTAACCGTCTTCATCACTGGAAAACTTCAAATACAAAAAATGTAGAGAGTGAAATCACATGTGCGGGAAGGGGGACTCGTGTAAGGAGATAGTTATAGTTAAAGTCTCGTTTTCGCAGGCGTTTCCAAATTGCGCTTGATAACTTATCAGAAACGTTCCGCATTCTCGATGCGCTAGAATTTGAAAGGCCAATAGATAACCAGTGATGGTATCTTTTTGATGTTATATATTCTCTAGACCTGATCTATGCTATGTGAAAATGTTTCGCTCTAATAAAATGCTCACGAATTTAAAAAAATTAAATCAAAAATAGTAATTGACCGAGCTGGAATCCTCCTCATGAGTTGCGTGTGTTCTACCATTCTGGCAGCCCTTCCAACTGCGGTCTTTTTGTGTTCGATGTTAGCCATGCTCGAGGTTTTTTTCATCTCACATCAACATGAAAAGCTACTTTCCGATGCAATAATACATTTCATATTTGATGTCACCGCACTTCTTTAATGGCCATGGACCTGTCATGGCTAGTCACTCTCAACTCTGCGTGAGGATATCCTTCAGATGAATCTAGTACCTGTGAACTGTTTGCTGTAACCGACACATTGTAAATAACAACTCGAAATGATTCAAGTTTAGATTTTTTGGGAGACTCCAACAGATAAGAGCTTCCTTGTATATCTACAAGCTCTCTATACTGAAGATCTACCGCAGTCCTTGGAAGAAAAAGGTGTCACTTGCAAACAGTTTGCTGATGATATTAAAATTTACAACAGAATTGACACCTATGTTCAGCTTTGTGAAGTTCATAATGCTATAGACCAGATCTCACAGTGGTCATTAAAATGGAAGCTTCCTTTAGCACCTGAGAAAACTGTACACATGCGCTTAGGCAGTTCTGCCTTTCTTAATAGATACATTATTCAAGGTCATATGATAGAAAGTGTCAATAAAGTTGTTGATCTAGGCTTTCGATATGACAACAATTTAGACTTCTCTGATCCTTACAGATATCTCTGTAGAAAGGCGGTAACCTACACATACCAGATCTTCACAGGACTCTGTTTGAAGGACAAATATGTACTTTTGAAAGCTTATAAGTCATACGTGAGACCCGTACTTGAATTTGGCTCTGTAGTTTTTTGCCCACATAGAAAAAAGGACATACGTATGTTGGAAAAAGTTCGAAATAACTTCACTAGGAAAATAATGATCAGATGTGGAGGGTACCATTACTCAAACGTTCCGGTTGCTAAGATAAGGAAATCATGGTGCAAAATTCATAACCTTGAACCACGAAGAAAGGTGAGAGATGTTTGTACTGTCTATAAAATTCTAAGTGGCATGATGAAGATCGATGTGATGAAGTTTTATAAAATACTTTCATCAAAAACAAGAGGTGGTTCGGAGAAAATTTCTTATGCAGGTCCAAGAACAACTGCTAGACGGGAAAGTTTCACATGCCGGGCAGGATCTTATTATCTGACCTTACGATATAAAACTACTCCCACCTCTCTGAAGTACTTTTCTTTCAAGCGATAGTCTCCAAAAAGCCTTTGTGTCACTAGTGCAATGAGTTTATTTCTGTATGCTTTACTCGATGTTACTTGATTAGGTCATGTCAAGTCATTGTCTTTTTCACGTCTACCTTAAGTGGCGTAATAAATAATAATAATAATAATAATAATAATAATAATAATAATAAGAGGAAGTAGAGAAGGCCGTTTGAAAAAAGAAATTAATGTGCAGACGCAGCGGACCCATCGATGGATCCGAATGCTGGCATTCCTAAAACCTGGGCCACAGCTGGCTCGCCCTCTATTCACGAACCCGTATCCTCGCGTTCCCCAGTTTCTCAAGCCGCAGCACGTCCCTTGGGCGTGCTGCGGCTTGAGGAACTGGGGAACGCGAGGATACGGGTTCCCCAGTTTCTCAAGCCGGGTTGTGCCATGAGAGGACCCGTATCCTGACGTTCCACACACCTGCGCCACAGCGGAGCCGTCTTCCATCGGCATTACCGTATCCTGGCATTCTCACACTTTTAGGCCGCAGCAGAACCATCGTCCATCGGTGAACCCGAATTAGACCCATCGTCCATCGGTGAACCCGAATTTCGGCGTTCCTCACACCTGGGCCACATTGGACCTCTCCTATACCAGCGAAACAGTGTTTAGGAAGTCCCTCAACTTTTAAGCCACATCAGACTCATGTGCCACCGAGAGCCCGTATCCTGGAGTTGCTCACACCTCAGCGACGGCGGACCCGTTCTCCATCCGCGACCCCCACCTTGGATTTCCCTAAACATTTAGGCTACAGAAGACCCATGTGCCATCCGCCAACCCGTAGCCAGTAGTTCCCTTAACGTTCACGCCACAGCAGACCCATCGTCCTTCAGTGTTCTCGTATTTTGGTGCTCCTCGCAATTGGGCCACAGCCAACCCCTACTCCATCGGCGCACCTAAATCCTGGGGCTCCCCACACTTTCAGGCCGCACAGACCCGTCGTCCCTCGATGGACCTGGCGTTGCTCACAATTGTGTCCGTGTGAACTACTTCTCCATCGTCATTACAGTATCTGGCACCATTCGCTCTTGGCACACACTGTAGCCCATAGGTGCATTCGTACCTTTTGTAAATCTCGAGAGCAATGGGAGGAAGTTAGGAATTATCCAGGAAGTTTGATTAATTACACACTTATCTCAGGAACAGTCACAATAGCCTATGATCACGCATTTTTCCATGCATGTGACATTGAACAACTGGAACCGATCCCGTGACTGCAGGATCGCTCAAGAACTCTCGAACGGATACCAAGTCAAGAACGTACGACATGTGAGAGGGTACGGCGGATATCACCACCGCACTGAGCCTTAAGGATTCCTGAAATCACTGCCTAAGTCTCTCGCTTTGATCATTGGACCCCGTATCCATCATAACGTCATTGAGGACTTGAATCAATCATTGTGCAAGGATTTCGAAAGTACGGGTCTCGCTAGGATCTGGCCTCATCTTGCTTCATTAATCGGATTTCGTTTGACTTCTGAGAATCTCTTTTTCCACTATCGTCTATGCACTGCAGCACAATTCAAAAGACAAAGGATTTCGCAAGACTCTCGTGGCCTGACCCCAAAAAAATCTGGACCCTTAGGTAGCCGCTATACTCCTCGAGGAGTATAGCACCTTGCGTCGCCGTCGCCGGAGACGGCGGCCGCCAATGTTGGCACCCCTCACAATCGATACGCATCGGCGCCGCAGTCGCCAACATCTGCGGCCGCCGATCGCCAATGTTGGCGACCAATCGATACGCACCGACGTCACAGTCGCCAACATTGGCGGCCGCTGATGTCGGCGATCTCCAATCGCCGGCGACGGCGATGCGAGGTGCTACAGTCCTCGAGGACTATAGCGGCAGTGTTACCAGGGGTGGCGGTCATGAAGAACGATAGGTCGTGACAGCTGCCAGCTGCACCGTGCATCCCATGTAAAGGTTGCCACGCCCATCTCGCTCATGCTAGCTTACCCTGTACAAAGGACCGAAGTCTTTATTTGATCCAGAACTAAACTAGATGAGTTTTTTGAGGGGTTTGGGGCAAACCCATAATGACTTGTAGTGATTCATTGTCACATCTCAATGAAATCAAGCTTTGAAAATCGGAAATTATGCTTTCGGCTTACTAAAATCTGTTCAAATAAGTCATACTATCTTCAGCAGTGGAAAATAATTAAAACACACGCAACTGCCAGCGTTTGCGAATCCCTGTATCTATCTAGGAGCGGGGCTACAATTGCATGGGATATTGACACACGGGTTCATAGCAGCCAACTATTGCCAGCTATCGTTCTTCCTGGCATACACCCCCTTACCAGTATTTATATAAAAGAATGGCGATTTCTTTCCAGAGAAATTAGTAGCCAACGACTACTGCGCAAATGCACCTCGTGCGTGAGTTTGTCGCGCCTCAGACTCATGTATCGCGGAGGAGTTTTCACGAAAATCGATGAACACGAGATGTACACTGTGAGTAGAACTGTCGCACGACCTAGGCCACAACGCGTACGTCTCACATGCGTCTGAGCTGCTGGAGGGACATTGAGCGCGTGCATCTATTACAGTACAAGTACAAATTCTCCTTATTGACTGTTTCGTCATCAACAAGATCCTGTTACAAGTGTTGGAGATGAAGACATCATTTCAGTTGAGTTCTCCACGAGATAAAAGAACATTCTCTTGCACTCCGAGGGTGAGTGTTGCAAAGTGACAAGAGGCTGCACTACAGCAATGTTATTGGTTTTATCCTCGCATCGCGCCAATTAATTATATTTTTTCTTGGTTAGGATGAGATTGCGAGTTCTTTTAGAATGATGAACCGTTTGCTGACTCCATATTTAATTGAGCGATTCATTACTTGCATATATGGGCCTCAAACGCTCATAAAAGCCTGAATGATCCTGAACTGACGTCGAATGCACACTGTTGCATGTGCAAGCTTGCATTGTCGATGGTTGGATCAGCATCTTGGCCAAACAAGTCACCCATCCCCTTGGGTCGAAGGATTGGTATGAAAAGAGTCTGGGAGGCTGAAGCACAGACTTAGCACACGAAGTAACCTCGCAAACCACTGCATGTGGCATACACGCATTCGAATCCTCTCAGGTAAAGTCGGATGCGTCGCACATCCCAAGGAAGGGATTAATTAACGTCAATCGCTTTATCCTTTTGTCGAATTCATAACATTATTATTTTAACTTTTGAACAGCAATCCCTTTGTGAGAATAGGTCTCTGTCAGAGTTGAAGTTACTAGAAGGTGGCATACTTATAAGGATAATACAGTCTATAAGGATAAAACAGTCTTCTTCAATAGTAGAATGATCTCTCTTCAATTGCATTATTTGTAAGCTCAGCTGCGTCAACGCCTTTATCAGACCTTAACTTTAACAATGAATTGCAACCTCATCAGAAGCTTACAAAAATACAGCCAAGCTCTAATAATCCCACGAAGCGGTGGTATTCAAGTCTTTCGACTACGACAGCCACGCGGTGATTGTTTTCCAACACATCGATAACTTAGGACATGCATAACTTTCATGAACACAAGGTAACAGTGAAGCAAGTGGCCTCATCCCTACAATCTTAATTACCCAAAGAAATGGCCATGAGAAGTTTGAAGATCAACCCATTTATACTTTCGCTTACAACCTTAACACTTCTTTTCGTTCTATTGGTGATTTATGGATTGTGTCTCCTCCATTATTTTCCTCTCCAAAGTCTGTGTGAGATGTCGATGGAGGAGTGAATGTGGGAGCATGCCCATACGTGCGCCTTAATCTGCGGTGTCTCGAGAAACTCCGGCCTGTCGAAAGAGGGATTCGATAATGATGTTCATCAAGTCGTTTTCGAAGGGGTCTCATCGTCTCACCCCCGTACTTCTCCCCGCAGCTATAGCATTTGATGAGGTGGATCTTGCCTCGTAGCTGGCAGATTTTCTCATTGACACAATACTAGCACATTGCTTCGGAGCATTTGTTTTCATATCTGATGGTGGAGGTGAAAATATGCTTTAAGGCAGGTGGTTGGCGTAGCACCAGCTCTTTTAGAGACAAAGATGATATTTGTATTTGTAGATAAGCATTCATTGAGTTGTTAGCAGAAAGCCTTTGAGTGAGATAAGAGTCCATGTTTTCTTGAGTAGTCATTTTTATTCGAATAATTCCGTGTTGCTGGAGTGATTGATCTCAAAAATACTACATTCACCTCATGAATACCGTTGCTGAGATTTTGCTGGATCTCAATGCCAGAAACGAGTCTTGCTGCGAATCCACTCTAACAGACTAGTCGTTGAAGGATCGACACATCCTTTCACGCCGTAGGTACTGACTTCCAAATTGAAGTAGTTCCGATGGTCATAGACCGATAAAGCATGTGATAGGCCATCGCTACATCGTAATCTCTCCTCGGCTGAAATCACTTTCAACTACTGCGCGCAGGACAGGGCTGGTGTGAATGAATATTACCACGACATGTAATGAAACGGCTCCCTTCTTTCATGTTGCTTGGGTAGAATACCTGGAACATTGTTTTTGGGAGCACTGTCCTAGTATCTGACAACAACACAAAGTTTTTGTTGGTGATGTCTTTTTGATACATGATTACTGCTGAATTTTCTAGCTCTCTCAAGAATATAATACAGACATACATGCTAATGGCATATTAACTCGTGTTCATTAACTTTGTTAACTTGAAGTGCTTAAAGCATATTGCAGCACCATTTCTATGGGTGTTCGTGTTACTGGTCTGCCCTAGTACGAAAAAATCAGTTCCAAAGTTTCTGCGCGAATGCGTAGCTGGAGGCGTGGGAAGACGGAAAGAAAAAGAAAAAAGGCGGAAATTGCACTTCCGCTTTCTTTCCCTTTTCCTTAACGAGAATCAGAGCTCTTTTCCTTAACGAGAATCAGAGCGGCGTTCTCAATGGAAATCGAAATTCTGCGGCATACACTCTTTTTTTCTATCGTAGACGTTCAGCATGTTCGGAGTTATCATTGATGACACCAAGCATATCGAAGGAGTGCTCCTAGGCAGGGACCAGGGATAAGGGGATTATCCATTATCCCCGTTATCCATTGAGCCGTTACTGGTACGTTTTCGCCTATGAGTTATCGACACCGTTATCCAGGCTTTTGACGCCGGATAACGGTGCGGATAAGCCCGGAAATTGTGGCTTCATACGTTTTCAACAGAGGAGAGCACGTTTTCAACAGAGGAGAGCTTTCAAGTAACTAGTATATCAACCAAATTATCGAACATCCAAATACCACTGGAAACTGTTGTTTTCATGGCAAACTCTAGGTACTATACTTGCGGCTCTTTCTAACGACGCAATGCCCAACGTCGTTCTGAGAATGGCGAATTTTGATGAATAACGAGATGTTTGTGCAGATAAGGGCTTGATATCTCGTTTGTTGTTTAACACTTGAACACCGTTTACCCGTTATACGTTATCCGGTAATTTTGGGCCAATCCGTAATCCGCACCGTCATCCAGGGTAGTGGAAGATCTCGTACCCGCTCATCCCTGGTAGGGACGTACATGGCAGAGGTTTACACCTCACGAACGTACCCCACAAAAAGACTAAAAAGTGGGGTTTTCTACAATTTCGCAGAGATGTATATCATTGTAATCAGCGATTCCTGAAGAGTGTGAATAGGGACTCCTAACGAGTCCCATCGAGTGAAAATAAAGAAAGTGAAGCGGGACGCTGACATCTGAACAAGGATTCCCTACGGATCGCTAGAAAGTGGGGTGGGGCAGCCAATTGAGATATGTGGAAAGGGATCTCGCCTACGAAATCGTCACGAAATTAAAAAAGAAGCGGAAATAGTAATTTATTGAGCTTGGATACGGAATCCCCCTCATGAGTGGCGTGTGTTCTACCATTCTGGACGCCTGGCCAACTGTGATCTTCTTGTACTCGATGCTAGCCTTCGGGTTTCATCATCTCACATCAACATGTGAAGCTAGTTTCCGATGCAACAATAGTTTACATAATATGTAGTCTCCGTTTGTTGTCACCGCTGTCACCGTACTCCTTTCTTGGGATAATTAAATTGTACAGACCTAGCAGACCCATCCCCAGTCGGTAAATGCGAATGCCTGGCGTTTCTAATACCAGGGCCACAGCGAACTCCATTCACGAACCCGCATCCTCGCGTCTCCCCCTCCCCTCCCCTCTTCCAAGCCACAGCACGCCTATGTGCCATGGGTCGCCAGTACCCCGACGTTCCTAACAATAACAGTTGGGCCATAGTGGACCCCTACCCCCGTATCCTTGCATTTTCACACCTCTAGGGTACAACAGACCCATCCTCCTTGACTCGTATTCTGGAGATCCCTTAACTTTCAGGCCACGGAAGACCTCACCTGTATCCGCGAACACGTATTCAGGAGCTCTCTCAACTTTAGAGCCACATCAAACCTATGTGTCATGGGAGGACCCATATCTTGGCCTTCCTACACATGTTAGGCCGCAGCAGACCTATCGTCCATCCCTGAATCCATATTCTGGCTTCCTCACACCTAGGCCACATCGGACCTCTCCTATACCCGCGAAATCGAACGTGGAGTTCCCTTAACTTTTAAGCCACATTTGACCCATGTGCCATCGGCGCCCTCATCCTGGAGCTCCTCACACCACCTGCCACGTCTCCATCCAAGGACCCGTATCCTGGAGTTCCCTCAACTCTTAGGCCTCATCCCCAGACTCATCCCCCTTCGGTGGGCCGTATCTGGTGTTCCCTCAACTTTTAGACCACAACAGACTCATCGACCATTGGTGGGCTCGTATCCTGGCGTTCCCCCCACTCTCAGGCCACAGCAGACCCTTCTTTCGATGGGCCCACATCCTTTAATGGCTCACAATTGTGCCCTGTGAACTCCTCCTCCGTCGGCATAACAGTATTTGGAACTATCCGCCGTTGGTACATCCGTCGCCATCGGTGCATCCGTATCCTTTGTTGATCTCGAGAGCAACAGGAGGAAGTTGGGAGTTATCCAGAAAATTTTAATAATTACATATTTGATCACTGGAAATGTTACAATGATCTATGATGGCGCATTTTTCTATGCACGTGATTGCAGAACTGGAACTAATTCCGTGGCTTCAGAATTGTTCAGAGCTTTCGGACGGATGCTAGGACAAGCACGTGCAATATGTGAGAGGGTGCGAGTGATCCACCGTGCCTAAGGTGCTCTCAGATCGTGCACGGATCTCGCCCAAGAACCTGTAGCGCAGCGTAAGACTCGAGCGAAGCATCAAAGATGTTGTGCAGTGGTTATTCTGCTCCGTATATTGTGCTGGCTGAAAGTCTTGGTAGCACTGTATCAGCCGGTGCCTGCGAGACAGCCAGCGGAGGAAACCCGTATCGCCGCGAAACCCTTAAATCATTGCGTAACAGGGATGTGCGGAAGTAAAATTTTAAAGTCCGTAAAACGTAAAACGGAAAACGGAAGGCCAAAAATGGACGGAAAATGGAAAGCGTAAAACGGAAAAAGGAAAATTTTGCCCAAGCACAAGTTTGTGACCAAAAGTCCTCCTCAACATTGGATTTCCTAAGTATCTTCTCGATGAGCATAAGTGGTGACTCTTTCAGGTAATTAGGTAACTTCAAGTCTACTGATGATACTTACTTCAAAGGCCTAAAATATAAATATAAATATATATAGAAAAATGCGACTTCTTTGCTTTACTTTAGAGCAGACCTATTCTGCAAAAATTTAGACAAAAAGCCTATTCTGCAAAAAATCAGACAAAAAGGTAACTACGGTAGTTAATACATTTGCAATCTGGGGAGGATCACGTTATTCACGTCTAACTGAAATAGTGACAATTGTGATGTAGCCTTATGCTTTTGTCAACTTGAAAGAAAACCTACATTATGCGTTGCTTCGCAGGAATGCTTGATACTCTTACCATGGCACGTCACAGTTTCATGGAAATTTTATATAAGTTCATCCCACACTTCTGTGGAACCTTGTTTTTTTTTAAAGAATTTTGAGGAGAACAGAGCACTTGTATGACATATTTGGAACAATTATGAGGACCAGCAAAATTGCGACGGTAAAGTGCGACGGTTGGACGTCAATTTTGGCGTCATTGTTGTGAACTCATATACATTGCGCATCGAAACAAACCCTCTTCAGGCTGGGGAAATACCCCGAAAACAAACACCTCGTCTCCCCCATAATTTTTCAGGCTAAAAACCCGGAAACGTAAAGCGTAAAACGAAAGGCCAAAAATGGGCGGAAGACGAAAGATTCCGCACACCCCTGCTGCGTAAGCGTCTCGCTTTGATCATTGAATACTGTATCCATCGTTCCGCCATTGAGTGTTTGAATCACTCACTGTGCAAGGATTTCGAAAATGCGGGGTCCCTCGAAGATCTAGCCTCATCTCGCTCCATAAATCGGTTTTTCCCTTGACGTCTGAGAGTCTCTCTCCCTACCATCGTCTATGCACTGTAGTGCAGTCCAAAAGATAAAAAAGATTTCGCAAGACTCTAGCGGTCTGATACCAGAAAAATCTGGACCCTCACCAGTCTTTATATACAGTAGCGAGCAAAAAGATTACACCTTTCGATTTGTCGTCTGCAACTCCTTCAAAATAGAGCATGGGGATTCAAATTTTCATGGCAGTTGTAAACTCTCATGAGAGACAGAAAGAAGTTAGAACCACCTCAGTCCACGGACTTTTCGAGAAAAATTATTTCGCAGAAGTCGAAATCTGTAATTTGGCACTATCCGCAGTGTCTAGCAAAATGACGTCTATTGTTCGTATCTGACCACAAATTAGTTCCTTGGTGCAGAATCAACCCATATGCGCTGGAAAATGTGTGTGCGTGCACCGCTGATTGACATCTGCAAGGACTATTTGAAGTTGATTCAGCAGTGACACTCTGTCAGCATGGCTTCTTCTATCAGCTCTGTTTAAAAGGGATAGGTGCTGCTAAGCGTGCATAAGCTTAGTTGCAGGTGTTCAGCTTCAATGCCGTTCATTGCTCCCTCAGAAATCCGACATATTCCAGCAGCGTGCCATGCAGCCAACTGTATACATCAAAGAAAATAAGTCTTGAAATTTTTTCCCTTTCGGGGAGAAAGACACCTGAACGGTCCCATGAGTGATGAAGATGCTACAGGATTCCTGAAATATTGCAATGTACATGACGACTCGTGCTGCCTCGGATTTATCGAAACAGGACTACTCGAAGTAAGGAGTGATTTTCACGAGCACAAGTGCGTGTGCCCCTTTCCTCCCCACACTAATTTTCACGGTTAATCTGGATTCTTTTGCTCTGGAAATGTCTCGTTTGGTTCGCTTTATTCAAATCAAACTGAACTAGCCAGTTTTTCAAGTGCCAGGTTACACTAACCCACTTCAGTGGTGTCTCGTAGATTTCATTGCACCTTTATCTAACCTACCTCATCAAATCCAAGGCGGCATGGACCCTCTTGTGCACGACAGTATTCTAACAATCATGTAACATCTTTACCACTCATGGGATCTTTCGGGTGTCTTCCTTTAAGAGACAGAAAAAATTCCAAATCCTATTTGCCGTGATGTGCACAGTTGGCTGCATTGCAAGCAGCTGAAATATTTCGGAATTTCGATGGGGCAATGAAATGCGTTGAAGCCAAGCACCTGTAACTGAACTTATACAAACGTCAGCAGCGCCTACTCCTCTTGAACAGAGCCGATAGAAGGAGCCAGGTTGACAGAAACGTCCATAGAGTATCACTGATGAATCAACTTCAAAAAGTCTTCGCAGATGTCAATCAGTGATGTACGCATGCACATTTTCTAGCGCATACTGACTGATTCTGCACCGTGAAACAAATGCGTGGTCAGATACGAACAATAGACGTCATTTTGCTAGACATCGCGGATGGTGCCAAATTACAGGTTTCGACTTCTGCGGAATAAATTTTCTTGATAAACAAGAAGTCCGTGAACTGAGGTGATTCCAACTTCGTCCTATCTCTCATGAAAACTTACAAGTTCTATAAAAGTTTGAATCTCCATGCTCTGCTTCAAAAGGTGTCACAGACGAAAGAAACATAAAGTTGCAACCTTTTAGTTCGCTACTGTAGGAGGATGAGGTTGGACCTACCTCAGAATCATGGTGACTGTAGTTCTTGCATCTCAAAGGAAAGTGAGGGATGATATCACGCCTATGCACAATCCGGAATGAGTAAAAACCCTGAAAATGCGCTATGTCAGTGAATGCCACCAATTTTTTAAGTTTACATCAGAGCATTTGTGAAGAATAATGACAGTCGGTTGTGGGGAACTAAGTATGTATTGGGTTTGTGGATAAATTCATGCCGTTTTCCTGAGGCGTCAAAACTGCTAAGTTTCATGATCCAGATAAATCACAGCAAGTGAACTATGAAGCCACTTCCTAGTTTACTAATGCTATCCGAGGCAGGCCACCTTCTCAATTCCATATCTGCCAAAAGTCGCATTGTTCGAGGCATCTCAATTAGTTACCCTCCACTATAACAGCTATTGTTCGATGTAACACAGATTCTGTGGAATGCATCAGGAACTAAGCAAAATAAGTAGAATATGTAGAATATGCCTGTATCACACCAGAAGCGTCAGCAGGAGCGGAAATCCCTCTCATCTCTCGTATATTGTTGAGAATTAGCATCAATAGTTAATCTTTCTTACACCTATATAGAGTAGGACATGATCTTCTTTGGGCCCAGAAACGGGGTCCAGAACGATGAGTTTCCCCAATGCCCTGAAATATCCTGTCCAAAGCGGGCCTAGCCCCTCGGAGGAACTATCGGAGACGTTCATTCTTTCGGATTCAGAGGTACACACACAATGCGATAGAGACCTGGTACAGCGAGAATTGAGCAAACAAACAGTACAAAACAATTCACAATTGCAGTTGAGCGAAGCTCGAATCAGCCTATAAAACAAGCTGAAAAAAAACTAAGAACTTATTCCTCTAATCAAAGCATAGTAGAGATGCTCACGTTGACATAGCCACAACATGTAATGCAAGCTCACGGGAGTTTACAGATAATTAACCTGTTGCAATTGAAAACACTATGTATTTGATAGGATCACTGCCTTCATGACTTGCGATGAAGCATAATAAGCAACTCTTCGAAAGTTGTTATGGCAGTCTAAACTCAATTTATCACGTACCTGTGCATTAATAGCCTTGGCAAAATCGACATCTCCTGTTCTTGGCTGCCCAAATGTCACCAATTTTACGTTGCTAGCGCTGACATAGCCGTTGGCAACTATGTGCGAGGCAGCTAAGGAAGCCATCGATCCTCCAAGTGAGTGCCCAGTCACCTTAGGTTATGCAATTCGATTAAGCGCTTTCCAATGAGATCGGAGTAGTGGGACCAATTGGGACCAATGCAAAATTTTCGCCAATCAATCTCAGAGAGTATAAGCTATCAAAGCCAGCTCACCCAAACTCCGTAAAGAGGGTGGGTTTTGAGAACCTGCTCGAATTTCTCTTTGAGGCCACCATTCCAAACCGCGTTGAAGGCGTTATAGAAATATTTCGAAACATATCCTCCAGCAATCCATGGAATCTGAGCAACGTGGTTTCGGAAACCGCAAAGAATTCCATCTTACATGAACAAAAGCGACAAGTGCAAACCTTCTTGTGGAATAAAGTTTGCTCGGTTGCCTTGATGAATTGCGCAATTGTGTTCGTTCCTCTATAAAAATGAATAAAAATCCATGAAATGTAATGCAAAAGCGCTCGAATCTGAGTCACCATTGCTACTCTTCTCTAAAATGTGGCGCCGACAAAAATCTTCGTTTCAAATGCTTGGGTTTTCCGGAAACTTGTGTTCAGCCCCCCTCCCTCCCCATTCCAGCGTTCATCCAACACGCCAAAAATCTCTAAGGCTGTCACTCTTGATCTTGATTCCATGGTGCTAGCTTGGAACAATAGGGACGTATCAGCAGACACAGTGAAAGTCGACGAAGCTGGCAAATTTGTGGACTTAGTCGAGCACAGCAGCGCGAACGCCCCACGGCTGGTCGCTCGCCTAAGTCCACAAGTTCGCTATGCGCTCCCATAATGGCTGTCGTAGCTATGCTTGTTGTTTCTTCATCTTATTGGAAATTTTGCAATTCACGGGAGCGCAAGATAGCCATCTCTTGCTGTAGCCCTGCTGAACACGCATTAGTCCACAATTTTGCTCCATCAACGTCCGCTGAACGTGTTACCCCCTCCCGGAGTTTGCTTTGCAAGCAAACCCCCTTCTTTCGATGGAGACGGCTCGTTTCGGTTTTTAAACGACATCAGCGCAACTTCTCTCTTCTTACTTTTTTCCATGCATGTGCTATTCAAACGCTTACGCTCTTTCCATCTTACTTCGCTACATTTGGTTATATTCTGCTCTCCCGCTATAACTTCGGTACGCTCAAAACTCTCAGAATATCGCTTATTGCAAGCTTGAAAGGTAAAAGCTACCATAAGGTCATAGTTGCACTCACCTAAAGCTGAGGGTGATTGCCTTCTCGTCATGTAGCACTGCGACGAATCCAGCGCAAGAACCACATGGAGCTGGGTCACAACCAACATTAGAGTGAACTGCGATCTGTAAATATATAATGTGTGTGAAAGAGTCCGCTCTGAAATTTCGTTTTTATCCTCACATAGTCCAGCAACTAACCAACGAACGGTGAAATAATAATAAGTGCTTAATTAAATATTAGGTGTCTTTCATGAAAAAAGAGAAAGTGGCGCTGTTAGAAAAGTTGCGCAACTTGTCATCTTTAATCTAAACCTGGAACATCGCCTTTTGCTGATTTCTCATTTCTGTGGTGTCCTAGTTGTTACAGACGCGCTGTTAGACCTCCCCAGATGTACAAGCGGTACAGAACGCTCTGCGCTTATTCCCTTTACGGAAGATTTCCATTTCTTGAGATCGAACAAATGAACTGCCTCTAATTTGACTTACTCATTTTTTGAAATTTTTTTCGAGCAAGAGAATATTAAGTGGTCAGATCAGTATAGAGATCAGTATTAGAGACAGCGAGGTCAGCAAAGCAGTTTTAGAGGGGAAGGTGACCTAGCCTGATGTTCCTTTTTGTACTAAGTGAATTTCTTCACGGAAAATAATGGTGAAATGTGAGTGTGGAACATCCGATATGATAAAGGGTTTTCCGTCATAGTCGTTTTGTTTTCGTAGGGCGGCCTGATTCTTAACAGGCCACCCTACACAGCATCAACTGCCCTATTTAGAGATCCATACTGTCTCATTCCTCTCCCCTTATCGCGTTGGGTCGTCAGAGACGCCGTTGTTGTTGAAATTTCATATTTCCGGAAGCAAAGCGAACAAATCAGGAAGGTTACAAATATTTAGCGAAACCCTGAGTGCGTCAGTAATTCTGCTGAACACAATACCTCCAAACCTCTGAGAGAAAAGCTTAGGAAATGCACGATTTCCCGAATGAAAGATATTTCTCAAAATTCCTGGACAGGACTTTACCACCAACTAATTATGTTTGTTTTTGTGAGATTTTCATGTGTCTCGGGTGGATACAGGTTTTCTCACTCTTGAACCTCTGGAAAACAGAGAAAACTTCACCCACAGACGCGTTTTTGAATTTATTGATGATACACTCTTCAGGTGAGGACGAATAAGCAGCGGCAGCCAGTGGGAAAAACTTTTTTCGTACATCGTAGTCGGAGTATTTGTAGCCCTTCGGTGCCGTTCTAGCGACCAATACCACAACTGGAAACTAATCGCAAGTGAAAAAAATTATTGGACGTTGGAATTATTGGATGGAAATGAACGTTTGCAAATCTTACTCAGCACACTCCATCGAGAACAACAGCCCATACTTCGAAGTATGCTTCGCTCGAGCCCTTTTAATGCATCTGCTAGTTAACATGAAGAGGTTCTGTTTAAACAGATGGTTGACGCACTATTGGGGCAGGCAGATAATTGCGAAACTGCGGAAGTGTTCTTCACAGGCTTTAGGTCAAATATGTGAAAAACGTAGGTCGCTCTCTCAACTTGTTGTTACCAATCAGAGATTAATAAGGTGTTAGTAACTGGTTGACAACCATAAGCTGGTGACACTCATGTCGATTCTGCCCTGTTGTTACAATGACCAACTAGATTAGCGTGCTGTGGCGCGTCGATGAATTGCAATGTGAACGACGGAGATACGACCAAAAACAAATATATGTTGAGAACCATATTTAGGCTCTCAAGTTGCATGACTTCATTAAAAAGGCCGAATGTTTTGAAGAGAGCCCTACCTTGAAAATTGACAACAACAATGGGAAGCACCCAACAGCCAAAGGCATTCAGGGTCAAGCGTGTGTCGATAAATTATCAACGGGGGGTCGTATGGTACGCGGATAAAGGGGGGGGGGGGAGGTCGAAGAGGGGAGGAATCGTGGCTGTGGTAGAGAGTTTGGGTAATACTTTTAGTAGTGCTGGTGCTAGTCCACCGAGCGAGACTGAGTATCGGAATGTCATTTTTGTTCATACGTACCACCAGTCCTTCTCACCCCTGCAAGCCGAAAAAAGTCATACCATGGAGACTACCTAACTGTGCTTGCCTTCAATTTCCAGCTCTCCAGCATCAATAGAAAAGATTCACCACAGAAATTACAGAAATGACGTTTAGTTGATAAAAATGGTCTTCTTTACTTTTTTGATCGTCTAGATCGAAGCAGGATGGATGAAATCTGCGGAAAAGGGAACCATACTTCCTGACAGTAAAAAAACTCCTAATAACCAAAATTGAGAAAAAATCGGAATATCACCTGGATAGATCTCCTGCTATCCATGTCCTACCACAATCATACCTCAGAGCAAGCCGGAATTTCAGGTGGAAAATTTTGCACGTTTGTACTGCCAGCCCTATCCAGTTCTGCAAGTCGATAAAAAGTCATTCGGTGGAACCTACCCAGCTGTACTTTATCTCCAAGTCTTAGATCTCCATGACCAAGAGGAAAGATTCATCACGGGAATAACGGAGATGAGGTTTTGTCGATAAAAATAGCATTCTTTACATGCTTTTATCGACGGAGTTGAATCGCGACGGAGGCGAATGTGGAAAAGGAGCTGTGCAGCCTGAATACTCAAACCTTCGACTATTTAAAACTGAAAAAAGATCGGGACCTCAACGGGCTAGATCTCTTGCTGTTCAGGTCCATCTACAACCATACCTCTGAGTGAGCCAAAATTTTAGATGGACATTTTTGCACGTTCGTACTGCTCGTCCTGCTCAGTCCTGCAGCTCGGTAGAGTGTCCTTTCATACACTACCTTCCATTATCTCGAGCCCACTGCAAGCGCACGTTATTTGAAGTCGTGCAAAAATTTTAGCCTCGGAGGGGATCGAACCCTTGACTATGTAGATAACGTATATCGATATTCTTCATGGCAAATTTGAAGCAAATCGCTTGAGTGAGTCTGAACTCATGCTTTCAGAGAAATATTTGCCAACAGCGTACAGTGCCGTAGATCCGCCTCGCCCTCAAGGCGCACCGCTTGAGATCGCACGTGGCGTCCTGCTGGCAACCGACTGAGTATCGATCGCCAGCAGGACGCGTGGTCTGAGGCGGTGCGCCTTGAAGACGAGGCGGATCTACGGCACTGTATATTTCAACTTCTCGCAAAAATTCTGGACAGAGAGGGGATCGAACCATCGACGGTGTGCGCGGTGGCTACTGCTGCTACAACATTTGAATTTTAAGTCGAGTAGTGTCTGCTTTTCTTTCTCATTTCTCATCTCATTTGAAAGCTGTGTGCGAAGGGGGGGGGGTCGCATTTTAGTCGGTTGCACCAGATACGTTCCCCAATCACGGCCAGAGCCTGCCGCGCGGTTGCGGGACATCTAATACCCAACTTGTTGCGGGGCGGGGCTGGCCTCATACGAGCAGCATCCACTACTAATAAGTGACGATTACAAAATATTTCATCACAGAACTTCATTCAGACGAGCGTGAAATTTCCAGAAGGACCATGAAGGTTGATCAAACCAAAAACCTGCAGCAGAAAGAGTTCATGTTGAGATTTTCTGTGGACTTTTTGCTGCTGAGCTTCTGCAACACTTGGGCCTAGCGGTCGTTCAGCAAGTTGGTCTGCATAGGATCAGAAGTTCTGTACACTTTCAAGATATCCATAGAACTCTTTTGAGACTCTTTCAAGGCAAGAAACAGTTCATTTGAGCAAACAGATTGTCTTTCAACGTTATTTCATTCAGAGAATCCTATGAAGGACCACTCTGCGCGCCCGCTGCGATTGGCCAGGAATGAGGTTGGGTATTAGATGTCCGTAAACGCTGCCGCGCAGCACGAGTCTTCTCGCTCTCTGCGTCTCCAATTACTAACGGGTCCGTGTACTGCCTCCACCACCACCTCCTGTCTATGTTCTAGCCCCCTTGCGTCCACCGCGATGTAGGTGGAGATCGTATTCATGTAATCGGTCTAGCCCTGTCATACACTTCGTCAGAAAATTTATGAATTATGTGATGTTTTGAAGATCCTGCTCTATGAGTTCAAAATCAAAGATTTTACAAAAAAAGTGGAATGCTTATACTTGCTTTCTTGATATGCCTTTCCAGCATGCAGCAAGCTATTGCCTAGCAAAGCTTTATTCGAGGGATCGCACAGACAAGCCCGTCGTGGTCACAGGATGTTGTTTGACAATCAATTGTTTAGAGTAGACTGGCAACCAAAATCGGATACTATCGGTAGTTATTAGCAGACGTGGGCTTCCTCTATCAGATTCCATCAAATAACTAATGGTGGGAAAGATGCTGAAATAGGTATCCCATAATTGGACCAGTATTCAGCACCTTACCCGTTATAACATTTGTCTAGGTCAGGCATGTGCGGAAGTAAAATTCGAAATCCCGTGAAAAATAAAACGGAAAATGAATGCTAAAAAGGGGCGGAAAACGGAAAATTTTGCCCAAGCATAGGTTTGTGACCAAAAGACCACTTCAACATAGGATTCTGTCGGTGTTTTCTTCATGAGCATGAGTTGTGACTTTTTCAAGTTATTAAGTAACTTCAAGTCCACTGATGATACTTACTTCAAACACCTAGAATATGGATAGATCGAGGAGTATTTATCTTTTGTCGAGTTACGAGAGATCATCAGAGTTATATAATCAATAAGTAGCTTCCTCACTGCATGTTTGAGTAGACGAGAAGGTGTAAATTGTGAAAGTGTGTATGTCCTTCCCTTTATTTTGGAGCAGACCCATTCTGCAAAAATTCATAAAAGAAGGCAACTACGGTAGCTAATGCGTTTGGAATCTGAGGAGGATCCGGTTATTCACAAAGGATCCTGTTAGAGCCAGTTAGCGATGGAGGAAGGAGGTGGAGAACAGTATATGGGGGACGGGAAACACAAGCAGGCCAACATTGCGCAAACCATCAGGCGCCAGCCTTGCCAGTGTGGAGCTGAGGATCATCGTTTGATCGAAGCAGTGACAAGTACAAAGTATCCTTATGCTTTTGTCGGATTGAAAGAAAGCCTACATAATGCGTTGCTTCGCAAAAATGCTTGATGCTCTTACCATGACACGTCACAGTCTCATGGAAATTTTACATCAGTTCATCCCACATTTCTGTGGAACTTTTTTTTTGGAAATTTCGAGGAGAGCAGGCATATTTGGAGCAATGATGAAGGCCAAAAAGTCGAACAAAATAGTTCGAACTTCATAAATAGCGTTTGAACGTCAATTTTGGCGCCATTGTTGTGAACTCATGTATTAGGTTGGTCCGAAAATTTTGCACCAAGATATTTTTTAGGATCTAGAATTCCATATACTTTGGATCAAAATGCCACTACATGTGAACTATAGGATACACCTGGCTGCAGCCGTACAATAATCGCTAAACATCTTGTGCTGAGTTACAGAAAACTGATGACGGGTTGGGTCCCCCACAAACGTAGTGCCTTGCAAGACTGAGTGTGGGCTAATCTTTGCTGCTGCGTCCACACAGAATGAATTTTCTCCACCAGCTCATTAGTGGAAATGAGACTTAGTCTGTGTGTTAACCACGCACGAGAGAAAAGTTGAGTCGCGCGTAGCGAACCATCTTCACTATGGTCGAAAAGGGGGTGCGCGAAAGAAGGTTTTTCTGTGTTGTTGGTGGAATTCCGAGAGAATGCTGTATTGAGAACTGCTGACACCTATGCTACCATGACTGCTTAGGTCTACTCTTTTTAACTACAGAAATCGGCAGACGCAATCAAAACTTGTGAATCCTCTTCAGGATAGGGATATATGTACGCACGATCCTTCTCTTTCCATAATTTTCCGGGGCAAAAGGGTAAAACATAAAACGTAAATAAAACGGAAGGCCAAGAATGGGCGGAAAACGGAAAGCGTAAAACGGAAAATTCCGCACACCCTTGGTCTTGATACGCACATCCCTGATCTTGTTCTTGATTTCTCGCATGGAAAACGATCCATTTTTAGATCGTGTGGTAACTGCCAATGAGAAGTGGTCGTTGTGGTCATACGAACTGTGTACAGATCAATAAGTCATCCTCGCTTCTCACATCTCTCAGACCATATTAGAGGATGGCATACACTTTAGACTCTGAAGCTTGCGACTCGGTCAACGCATTCTGATTTTGCGGCGGAGTCTGTCTCAAATTCCAGTGCCTGGTCCAATCGCCTTCGATGAAAGCCTTAGATAAAATTGTAAATATTCGCGATCTAAGGACTTTCGATTCTGAAAGGTTGGAAGTATATTTCATCGATACGTGAGACGGGTTATAACATCTGAAAATGTCGTCTATTTTAGTAACTCATTTCATAACGATAGAAACAGCACATGCACTAGCATGGGCTTTGTGTTATCCATGTTTCATAGGCTGAATCGAAAATGACAAGATCTGATCGTTGTGCGGTGGTTCAAACTCACCCGACTCATCTAAAAGTTCTGAGCAAAGAGAAAAGTAAACAGACAAGAGGTTGTTTTTGAGATAAACTGGGACTAAGCAGAAATCACCGTTGGTTTTGTACTATTGCACGTAAAATTTTGAAACGCAGGAAATTTAAGAGAGGTGAAGAGTCGGCTCGCGCCAGCTTTGAAATGTAACTACATATACCCAACTGTGTAATAAAGTCTGTTCTTCGATCGTGCACTGCTGCCACCTATGTAGAATTTCCTCCATTTCTGACTGCTCTATTTTGCGTTATTATATAATTATGTTATTAGCCTGGTAGGAGAGTTCCATCTGGAATTACCGAAGGATTCCTTTATTTGGCAGAGAGGAGCACTGTCGACTAACAGTGAGGCCAAATCTCACAACAACACTCACCTGGGAATAGTTTTCTGAATTATATAGATTTGGGGCTTGCCAAGCTTTTCTATTCCCCGAATTCGTAAAATTGCCAAAAGAGAAGGGAATCATTGACTAACCCTGTAGACTATTAACATGGGTAACGATGTTACGAAATTGCTCTCTGAACAATTCGTTGGACATGTCACCGTAAGCAAAACAAAGTTAGATAAAAACTTTGGACACAACCACTTCCGCAACGCAGTGCAAACGCAAATACTTTGTTGCCAATGAATGCATTAGATTCATGGATGGCGATACAGTTGATCAAACCACATTTAGATAATTTTCATATTTGTTCTGGGATAGTCATGCTTATACGAAATGTTATATGTTATATGTAACCAGTTGTTCCACACTATGGTAATATCTGGCTAATCGCCGTTCGTATGGATTCATTGAGTAACATGTTGCACTGAAAAGTGATCCCTCTCACAAGGGAGGTGCAAGAAGCCAGGCTCGCAGATCGGATTGAAATCTTTCTGGTTTGAATCTTCGTTTGAAAAGGTGCTACACCATATATTTCATTACTGCCCTCGCTTCCAAAAAAATCCCACTACACTACTACATATATGCGTTGCACCTACCTTTCCATCGACGACGGCGTGGGAGAATGGGGAAGATGTTGGACTATTTGCCGGAAGGTCAAAGGTAGAGTAGCGAGCGAAAAGATTGCAACTTTTGGTTTTTCGTCTCTAACTTCTTTCAGAGCAGGGAATGTAGGTTCAAATTTTTACGGAAGTTGTAGATACTCATGGGAGATAGAAGTAAGTTAGAACCTCCTCATTCTAACAACTTCATGTCTTTTAAGAAAAATTTTTTTCACAGAGGTCAAAATCTCTAATTCGGCCCTAGCCGCAATTTCTTGCAGAATGATGTCTATCGTTGGGATCTTTTACCACGAATTCGCTTTATCGCAGCAGACTCAACCCGTATATGCCGGAAAATGGGCTTACGCTGACCACTGCCTAACATCTGTGAGGACTATATAAAGGTGGTTCGGCATTGACCCGTCGTGGATGTTTCTGGCAATTTAGCACCTTCTATCAGCTCCACCTAGGAGGAACAGATGCTGCTGACAGCTCTATGAGTTTATGTACAGGTACGCAGTTTCAACTCAGTTCACTGCTCCCTCGAAATTTCGAAATATTCCGGCTGGTTGCGATGCAGCGAATTGTGCACATCACGGAGAATAAGTTTAGGGATTTTGCCTCTCTCGTGGGAGAAAACACTTTAACGATTCCACAAATGATGAAGATGCTCCGGGATTCCCAGAAGATTGCTGTATAAATGACGGGTTACGCTGCCTTGGATTTGACGAGGTGGGTCCTCCTAAAATGCAGGGAGCCCTACAAAACACCACCGACGTGGGATACCGTAACCTGGCGCCATAAAAACTGGCTAATTCAATTAAAATCAGTTGAACCAAACAAAGTTAGACGTTTTCAAAGCAAAAGACTCTAAGCTAAGTGTGAAGAATGATGTGTGGAGCAAGGGGCACACACGTTCGTGCCACTGACGAGCACCTCACTTTGAGTAGCCCTCGTTCGATAAATCCAAGGTAACATGAGACATCATATGCAAGGCAATATTCTAGAAATCATGGAGCATCTTCATTACTCATGGGATCCCTGAACTGTCTTCCTCCACGAGAAAGAAAAAATTCCAGAACTTATTTCATGTGATGTGCACAATTGGCTGCATTGCAGCCAGCCGAAATATTTCGGGATTACGAGAGAGCAATGAACTACGTTAATACAGAGCACTTATGACTAAACTTATGGAACCGTTACCATCATCTCTCTCCTTGAAACAGGTGTAACAGAGGGAGCCACGGTGACATAAATATCCATAGAGGATCACTGATGAACTACCCTCACATACGCTTTAGAAATGTCAACAATGGTCAGCGCATGCACATTTTCTAGCAAGAAGCCAATTCGGGGTCAGATCCCAACGATAGACATCATTCTGTGAGAAATTGCAACTGAGGTCAAATTACAGATGTCGACCTCTTGTGCGAGAATGTTCTCTCGAAAAAAAAAATGAAGTTGGAGGAAAGAAGGCTTTCAACTCATTTCTATCTCCAATGAGTATCTTCAACTTCCGTAACGATTTGAACCTCCATGCTCTGCTTTGAAAGAAGTTATAGCCGAAAAACCAAATGTTGCAACCTTTTTGCTCGCTACTGTATGAACCCTCTCGTGAACACCCCTTTTGCATTGTTTTTCATTTCTCTTGTGTTGTTGAAATCGAATTTAAGGGGTAGAAGACAATACTTATACTCACATACGTACCAGTCACGAAATAACTACATACACTATATCAAACTGCACGATCCGTGAACTACAGGTATGTCAAAGGGAATGCTTATGACGGTGTTCAAACCCTTGGACCTCTGCCTAATAGTCTAGTATCTTCCGCACTAGGCCACCTCGTCGCTGTTAGATAAATGTTGCATGGTATGTAGTACTGTGGTGCAATTTCTATTTTTAAGGAACCTAGTGCAGTAATGAAATGTAATACACACTGTAGCACATTTTCAAACAAAGGCCATGTAGATTTCATTCCGATCAGCGAGCGTGGCCTATTGCAGCTCCCTTGTCAGCAAAAAACATCACCGCGAGGAAGACGGTTTCACAATTCCATCAGCTTGAAGAGATGGACAAGTTCAGATGTTGCTGTCGTTCCCTGATTTTCAACGGTATTTAATTGTGTATATCTTGGCCTAGGCAAAGTTTCAATTCTTGAAGTCTGCCATCCCCTTTCTTCCAAAATTTGGGCACCAGCTTTTTTTTTCAGAAATTCGTGTCGAAATTCTGGCCCTGTATCAAAAAACACTTGTCAAATTTAGGGATGCCTGTTCAAGAAATTAATACGCGTCGGAGTATCGAACGCAGCACAAGAGAATGGAGAGGTGCCAAACTGATCGACACTAAACATGTCTTCACAACCTTAGACAAGATTTGATATGTTTTCAATAAATCCTCGAAAGGGCGAAGCCGGCACTGCACCGGCTTTGGATACTAATACTGAAGATTCTGCCTGGACACTGCTTTTGATTTTACAAAAATTTCGACATTACTGTGACGCCTGGGACATGGTTCAAAAAAATTCATGAGAAACGCAAAATTTCACGCGTCCCCTTATGAGCATGAAATTTCGCACTTTCGGTGAGCAGGACACTGATAATATCATTCTCTAAACTACTGACGCTCTGGATGAAATATCTCATACTTTTCCTTTGATTTCGCGACATTGGCTATGTGGGCGGAGCTTGGGGTGGTCAGCGCTGGGGCGGCAACGGGCCCTGTCCGGCTGCCAGTAGCCGATCTCGGCCATCTGGCGGTAATTGGCTCGGGTACCTCTTGGCAGTGACCCTGGCTGATGTGGCCTCTATTTTGCTTTAAGTGGCATATGCCACAGTAGTTCTCTTCATTTCTCGTTCTGTAAAAACCGTATAGAATGGCCTACCAAACTTAGGGAGTTTTTTTCTGTTGTACTGCTAAAAACAAGAGCAAACAGCAGCACCGCATCGAAGATGATGTAACACAATTAAGGAACATTGCTCTATTAAGCGGTACCATTCGTACAATCGGAACTTACAGGTGCGCCATATTGCACACTATATTTAGTACCACCACAGCAGCGGAACTTGACATAATGGCACGACCTCTATGCTCGCACGATGCCAATTCAATAGCAACTTAAATAACTTATAAGATTGGAAGTGTGTTAACACTTGCTTTTGTAACAGCTCAATGGAGAGTGGGAGGCGCACCCATCGTAGCACGGTGGTAATCCTTGTGAATGAATCCTTCTAGTACATTTCTTCAGCTTTATGGTACAAACTCAAACTTCCGCATAATTTAGTTCTTGACTTGCCTTTCAACATCGTTAGCATTCTACTGTTCATCGTTTTTAGATTAGTGCTGAATGAGAGTCAGATCTCAGCACAGAAATTCTTCCGCGCACCACTCCAGTAGACGCACTTACTTCATGAGCAGATTTTTAGTCTTACTGGAACGTCGCGTTTGGGCTATGCAATATGAATTCGATGGAGCAAGGTCTTTTCTTACCTAAAATGCTGTACAAATACGACTCAGCGTCGCGGTGATGTTGTGAACCACAACAACTTAGTAAAATTTGCTCTAACCGGGCAACTTTTCAAAAACGTGATGGAAGTAGAACTATTTGAAGGAAGAGGAAGAAAAACGGAATTTCGTTCTCACATCAGGATTCTCCACTGCTTTCTACATCTACTCCATTTTTCTGTTGAGAATAGTACAGCTCTGCCCTGAAGAGTGCCCTGCAGATCTAAGATGACATCGTAGCTCCGTACCATATGAATTATTATTGAGTTGACCTAGTGCGGCCTTAGAGGTCATTCCAGTGTGTTGGATTCAGCTGCTGTGGTGGTGCCAAATATGGTGTGCAAGAACTTATGGAGCATCCTGTATCTTGAGAAGTGAGTGAATTAACAAAAAAAATTGAAATCGCGGCTACTGCTGTGACGATCATTTGCCTTCATTCCAAGTCTTGAGCAGGAAATCATGAGCATGTTTGTTGAGTGGTCCAGACTTGCCGTTGTCAGTGTAACTGTCTTTGATCCGCTGCATCCCAATAATTTCCTAGATCCCAACCGAGAAGTTTACGAGTTCTCATTTCTCATCAAATTGATGGGTCCACCACAGCGAACATGCGGCTGACATTAAAAATTTTGACATTACAAGTATTTGTACAGTAGTTCTTTGTTTAACAATCTCACTGAAAACAGTGTTAGGGGTTTTCAGCCGTTGTTTCAAAACGCATGAAAATACAAAGTCTCTTATATTCTATTTTCTTCGAATCGATGGAAAGTGTAGCTTCTCAGGAACTCATTTATTTCTCTGTGAAGTTTCATTCAAGACAAGCATGAAAGCTAAACGTATGAAGGAGGGGGAGTCACAGGGCTATCAGTACATCCGTCTTCCCCGTATTTGCTTACATCTATGTTGAAATAGTGCAGGTGATCGTAGATGGAAAGGTCGAAGTAAAGGCCATCACTGCAGCGCGGACTCTCGCCAGCTGTAACAACATAAGCGTGTGCGAATACTTTCCTATAGCCAGAAAAGGAAATATTACCATGACAGATGATGAAGTGGGCTCCGTCCTCCATGTTGTATGGGTAGAAGACCTAAAACTTCCAGAGATAGCTCGTTAGTGCAATGCTTCGTTCAATAAAAAACTGCGTTCATGGAAGAAAATCTCCGATTTTTCAGATTCATAGCTTACTTGCCGCAAACCCCCGCTTATCTTCAGATTATTTTCATGAGAAGTAGTGGAAGGTTCATCTAATCTCAAGGATTCACCTCATTTTTGTGATGCCAGTAGCTCTCGAAATTTCTCATAGGAATGTGTGGGACTAGGTCTCGCCAATGGACCACTCGGTAGGAGTAGGGTACCTTAAACGATAAATCATTACATGAATTAGAGTCTGAAAAATTACGTTCAGAAAGTGCAAAATATTTGAGCTAAGTTCTGTTCAAGCTCATCTTTTGATTCTGGAGAGATGAAGGTTCGAAATGATCATGCGCTCCTCATCGCAAAGAGCATAGTCGTTATGTGAACAGCTGCACAAATTAACCTGCATTTCAAGAACAACTTCACTTCTAATGAGGCCTGATTCCAGGTACTTAAAAAGTGGATGGAATATACGCTCCTTTGGAATTCTTGCAATCTCGCCCAAAATTTGTAGATACATAGTCTTCATATGTGAGATAATTTGAATCCTCTTTTTACTGCCCAGCAATTTCTTAGACATGCCTGCTTGTTATGAGAGGCCGCAAAAGCATAGTCTCCGGTCCTTGGCTGACCATAATTAATCAGCTTTACGTGGTTGCGATTAATACGCTCTGTCGCTATAACATATGATGCCGCTAAAGATGCCATCGAGGCTCCAAGTGAGTGTCCGGTCACCTGAAGTAGTACTAATTCATTGTGAGGAAGAGAATAGAAAATTAATGGTATGCTTGATTGGAAGTTAATTTGGTGTCCGCGGCGTTTCGATTCAAAATATGCCTATAATAAGGAGCAAGCGATGTTGACCGTGAATCCGTTCCCTTTCTGCTGAACCCCACAACTAAAAATGTTATGAGTTCGCCCGTATGGTCTGTGTAAGACTCGATCAAGATCAGAACAAATTTGATCAGTGTTTCGAGATGCACAAGGAAGTGCACGCTCCGCCACTGATGAAGTACCCTTCTTTTGTGAGCAGTAGTAGAAAATCATCAGAGCGTGAATTTGTATCAAATGCTGTATCTACAGCGTGACGAAACATTAGGGAAAGGGGTTTCGAATTATTCCTAAACTCCTAGCAGAACAGTGTCATTGAACACATGAAAACAAATATATTTGAACACTAGGGGACAACACTCAAAATGGTCACCATTAGCTCAAATGCCCTTCTTCATTCTTTTCGAAGAGTCTTCTACAGTTTCCGGCCCTGCCACCCTTGGAACTCCATCGAAACTTGGCTTCGAGGCGCTGTTCAAAGTTTTGCACACCTCAGCAAAAGTCCTTAGTCGATCATTGAGTTTGATACGCTCAGATGAGCTTGTCAGGTATAAGTTTGCTCATTTCGACGATGAACCACCCTATGTG
This sequence comes from Ancylostoma caninum, assembly GCA_037903475.1. NCBI lineage: Eukaryota > Metazoa > Nematoda > Chromadorea > Rhabditida > Ancylostomatidae > Ancylostoma > Ancylostoma caninum. The sequence continues at coordinate 2,089,117 of JBAJFG010000079.1, forward strand.
CAATGGGATGTTTTCGTGATGGAAACAGAAATATTCCCCGCGTTGAATTTCTGCGTATTTACGGATTTGGAAGGTTGAGCACCACCGTGTTAAAAAGCCTATATTTTCTTGTCAGGCACCAGACAAAGGCACGAAACAAAGCCGACATTGAAGTGCATTTTTTTCGTTGAGATTTTGCATATGGGGTTGCTTGTGCTGGTCACAAGTTTTGTATCCATGTTGTACAACACCACCATTTATGTAGGGCTGCTGAACTGGATGTTGAAGCTGCACACATATGATGTGACAATTTTTTTTTCACTGTGGCATTCAGTAGGTACGGAAAACAGATCCAAGATCAACATCGTCTACTCTACAAGGCACTTCTCATTTCGAAATGCCACGGTGATCTGGTAACCTTCTCTTGTTAGGAAGTAGCTTATTTAGGCACGTTTGCATGAACATCCCTGCAGGGAAGCGATGTGCTGTAAAGCATTGCAGCGATCCCCAGCGGGTTTCGCGCATATCCCCTGCCTCGATCCCCCTATGCATGAAGCGAACGGATCCACTGAGGGGTGGGGATGTACATACCCTACGAAGAGTAGGGGTTCGAGATGGGATCACGCTCAGCAATCAGCTGTTTCTTTGCAAAAATTCTCTTTTTTTTTCAAGAATTGCAATTTTTTCGGCAGCTCTGAATCCAACTTCAACGTATTTTCAATTGTTCATGTGCTCCAACCATCTTCTAGTGTCTACTATTCCCTCTCTGGGTGTATCTGCTGCACCTTTGTTCTTTAATACCAAACTTATTAACTTGAACCTAACTTTATAATTTAAACTTTACAATCGGTGTACTCCGTCTTAAATGGTATATTTAGACCGTGTTTTGATGCTGAGGCCATGGATGTAGTTATACGAGGAAGAAATGCGACGGAAGTGACGGAGTAGAGTCACAACCATCGCTAACCATAAAATGTACCACGGAAATGCTTGGAAATGTGGAGAAAATGAACTCTCATGTATTAAAAATCAAACTAACCCTGCCTGAGCCCCATTTTTACACGGTGTTTCGATGCAAAGGACGTGATTGCACTGAACGCAAGCAGCACGCGCAAGAGATGCATCCCCACCCCTCGAAAAGTTTCATGCATAGCAGGGAGCCTAGGTAGGAAGGGCAGGGGATCGCTCCCCTGGGGATGCGCATCCACTCCCCTCCCCAGCGGGGATGTTCATGCATACGGGCCTTTATGTGATGGTGCTATGTACACTCACCCAGACGTGATACTTCGGGTACTTTGCATGTAGAGCTTTGAAGCTCTCTTTAAGTCCCCCATTCCAAACGGCCATGAACGCATTGTAAAAATAAGTTGATACATGTCCTCCAGCCACCCACTTTGTCTAAAGTGGTGGATTTGCAAGGGCAAAAATAAAACCTTGTGAAGTTCCGTTCTATTGAGTGGATCTATTATTGACCACACCTTTTCATGGAATGCGCTTAGATCGGCCTCCTCTACAAGCTGCATGGTCCTCATCGTACCTCTGTAATTTGCGTTTTCTTCGGTTCATAATGCATTCATTTTGAATAGAATTTCATCACACACACTATGCAGCAGCTTCTGCTACACTTCACTTAATTTTCCAGTTATTGTTTTGGTTGTTCTGGATGTTACAAAATAACAGCTCGCGAAAACTCAGTCAGTCACCATACCTAATGCAGCCACTATCTGATGTAGGTTCTATGTATGTTATTTGATGTAGCCATCCTTCATAAATAGTCTACCCCAGACATAGTGACTCGTTTACCTGAAGCTGAGCACAATGGCTTTATCATCATGCAACACAGCCGTGAAACCCGCGCAAGAATCGTTTGGGTCAGGGTCACATTGGCCAGAATAGTACGTTCCCAGCTGAAACGAAGACATGTGTTGCTTGTTGAAGATTATTCCTCTGTATACGTTCTGCACAAGTTCTGTCTATGAATACAGAAGGCATCAATAAAATGAAAGGGTTCGTCAGAATTGTATTTGTAGAAATAGCTTAGCCCAAAACTGAACCCACAGAAGCATTGTGGTACTTATTCTTAATGCAATGTTGGGGAGAGGCGGAGTAAGCAGCTGCCGCCAATGGAAAGAATTTATGCCGAGCAATGTCATCGGAATATCCACCAAAACCTTGAGCGCCCAAGCATTTTCCCAAGAAAATGATGAAGAACACTGGAAATATGTTATAGGAATCCTCACAATTTGATAATTCGATGAACTCACCAGTAGCGGTGCATCGATAGGACGAATGCATAGCGGCTGAGAGCGATGCAACTACAACTAGCTTTTTCTAGCTCATTATATACAAGGGGACCGTTATTTGAATAAATTTTTATTCCTTTGTATATCGGCAAAATCTGAATGGTTTTTCGGTCACTGTATAATGGCAGTTATTGGTACATCGCGGCTCAATGGCGACACACTGAATTAATAAAAGTGAATAGATATCAAATTATTCCGTGCTTTCTTCATGGAAATAAATCACACACATTGCCAGCGCATATGTCCAGTGAGCACAGTCACTCTTTCTAAAGAGTGCTGCTACTGTAATATAATTACTCGCAATACAACCACAAATTTGGCGACAACAAATTTTGAACGGTTAAGGTTTTGAACGAAAGATTTTTTTTGCATATCATAGGCCTTTGGTCAACAATCAAGTTTGAGTATGTGACTTTGTGGGGTTCGCTTTCTATAGTTTTTTATAGGGCAAGAGTCGGCTGAAAATAGATTAGAAAATTATATCTCCCATTTCCTTCGTAATTCCAAATTTCGGCTGATGTTTTTATGTTCATCTACGGTTAGAGAAAGAGGTTATCTGCAAATACATATTAGGACGTCAAGTATGAAATATCTGAATTTGTGAGCTGTCCGTTTGAAGCCTCCATCTTCAAGTGTTTACTAGACCACTTCTCATCTTTCTCTACATAATGAAGGACATCCTCCCTTTTCCAAAACCACCTCCTTGATTCTTGATCAGCTTTCAAATTTTTGTTTGAAGATAATTTCGTTATGAAACTACTCAAAAACCAAAATTGTGTCAATTTGGATCATTCGTTCCATCTTCGAGATATCAGAGCAGAGAGAGATGGACGATAAACTGGAAGCAGTAGCGGAAAAGATAGGGGGCAAACTAGGCCTGCATAATCAGCAAGGCGTGATCCTCATGATCCAATAATATGAAGGTTTTCAAGGCAACACGACAAATAAAAATATTTCATTAAACGGATTTTTCACACTTTGGCCTTCAAAAATTAGTACCCGTTTCTGACCATTTCACAAATCCAAGCTGTTTAGGCCAGAGGTGCAGGGGTGTGAAACCTGCCAATTAATGTACTGGCCAAACCTTGCTCTATTCGACCACATCTCCATTCAGAGATTAGGCCACATTTTGCTGAAAAAATTGTTCAATTCCCAATACTGATGTTGGAAACGCTCTTCATCACTTGACTGCCACTAGCTTTCCACGATTCCAAGCTGTTGGCGCAACCAAGCCACCGTTAAGATGGCAAGACTGTGTCAAGGGTACAGGAGCATATTAGGATATCTTGTAAACCTTGCTCTAAAAGCAGAACTCAGAATCTTCTCTTTCAAGATCAGACATTTCACATTTCACGACCTACATTCACGCACAACTAAGCAGGCGGACTGCTCAGTATTTTCCTCCGTTTATTTCAGGAGATCAGAGGAATACAGGGAAAAATTCTGGAATTTCCTCACCTGTAACTGATTATTGAAATAGGAAATCAGAGGAAAATCCAAGACGTAGGTGCATCTTATCTCAATTTTTCAATCCTGTTAACCGTGTTGCTCTGTGGTGTAGTCAAATGCGCTGCAATACTACAGCATACAGCAGAATGTTATCTTAGTTTCATGAAATCATAGAATGGAGGAACACAAACATTTCAGAAAGTACGGCATTCTCCGATAACTGGGTAAGGCAAACGCAGCAAAGTCACACTGTCAACCCACATCTCCACGAAATGTAAGGCAGACATTACTGAATGAGGAAGAACTGCTGCATTCCGACTGCTGCGAGCAGCACACTCCATGTTTCGCCTGCGTTGAGATGGCTAGCTGCTGCCCAAGTAACTGCGGTTTCATTCAGTTGCATTCTGCCCTCGCATCCTGCGTTCTACCCGCTCCTTGCCACGTAACGCTCCGCCCCTGGGAGATGTATACATGTAAGCCGGTGGTTGAGCATCAGAGCTTAGTCGTGTCCCCGCTATGGCGGTGACAAGGAGAGCTGTGCGGGACTCGTCAGGCCGGCTGTGGCCCAGGTGAAACCGTGGCCCACTGCAATAATCGGTCCGACGAAATGCGTGCGGTGCGGACGCGTGCGGATGCGGGGTGGACCCGGGAGTCCACCGCGGGACCGCTGCGTCCACCAAGAGTAGCCACGGATGTGCGTTCTGGGACATTTTTGGATGAGCTTGTCAAGCATCAACATACCCAGGTCTACAACAGGAACGCAGCCCTGCGCCCAGATTGAACTGCCATCCTAGGCTCTATCCGCTCCATACAAAGATTATGAATGTCAGTTATGGTATATCTTTGATAAGTGTGCAGGACGACAGCAGCATAAACGACGTAATGGTTCGAGTAGAAACCCTAGCAGTAACGGTTCCCTGTTGCTGCCAACCTCGCCTTGGCAGAGATAGAGGAGAAGATTGGGACTTTTTGGAACGCGAATGAGAGAAAGAGGATATGGGAGGAGATGTAACATGAATCAATGCGAGGGCTCACTGTTTGGCCCCACGCTTCTCTGTGTATTGGATCCGTTGGATTGTGTCTTCCCAACTACAGTGTACCAGGTCATTCCTTTCACGCATCAGTGTTCTCATATCGCAACACCTCGCAGCTCGCTCCAATGTCGTCGTGTTTGCTGCAATTTGGGCTCCAGAGCATCTCTCACTTAGAAATGGACTCCCAGTGTATTGTTTTACCACTTCAGCACACCGTGGCACCGACCGCACATCGCACTTTATCCTTATCACCTCAGTTCATCCACAACTCTATAATTTCATGTAAAAAGCAATATCACTGAGCAATCGCAGAATTTCGTTTCAGAAATCTTGTTGGTATATGGCATACCTCACAGCGACCGCCCACTGAAAAAAAAGTTACAAGTTCCCATGTCCTACCACACAATCACATCCAATACACATGTAATAACGTGCAGTTATGGGAGCTATTGCATGAGAATGACTGAGGCTGAAAGTGCGCCATGAAAGCGTTGCTGTGAAGTTTACCGTAGGCCATAACAACACACATCATACATCAAACCTCTAACAAATCACACTTCGTACATCGCCAAAGGCACAAAATTACATACAAGCTCAAACAATCGCACGCACGCACATTGGACACTAGTTGACAATTTAAGAGCATTTAATCACCCTCAGCTCTCTCACCCACGTACATCTCACTGCATCTGCATCCACCTACATATCATAAAGTAAGATTATGGGGATTTGAATGTTCTTTGGCTGCAGCTAGGTCCTGTAACTCAGTCTGGATTTCTAAGGTAGTGGTTTCCTTCTCTTAGGTTTGAGCGATGATGTTGTCATGTTTACAACCTACATACCACCTACGTTGAGCAACCATTTGCTCTCTACTACCTTAAAACGATGCTACTTGTAATCAGGACTGTTCTGTGGCGGCAATGCCCCTATCCCATTTTGTCAAAGATGAAGTATTGCCTTCAGCTCCAGTAAGTCAAGTCCTAAAACTTTTGCAACTTGGACCTTACTTCGTCTCGGAGAATCCTTTGTACTTTTCGTGAAATAATGAGTGAAAAATGAGGAACTATTAGGTGCGTGCAAAATTTCCGGAGCAGTTGCACCTAATTTTTCAAAACGCTATAAATTGACTAAAAGTCAACAATTTTGTTCAGGACAAAGAGCATTGGCATCTGCGTAATGTTGCCAATATGGCAGGCATAAGGAGTAATATATGTGTTAGACTAGAGTTCCGGAGCACGAATGGCCAGTTATTTATACGGTTGACACTGCTAACAACACATTTCCGCCTGTGTCTGCCCTATGCTTAAGAGTTTTCCCATGATCACCTCAGGGAAAAGAAAACACTACAGGGCGATTATTGTGCATTCATTTGAAGAAAATTACTACAGATGAGTCACGTCACTGACTATGAAAGGTCAAAAACTTTTTTAAGGAAGGTAGTGATGGTTCGGCCATTTTTTAGGTGAACATCTGCAGACTTGTCAGTGTGGACGTTGGTGGTCTTCGCTCAACTCACGCGAAATCCATCTGTTCACCCTCCCCTTCTTACCGATTTTCTTCAAGGGACGAGACATCGTTGACTAGGTTCCCCGTAATGTCTTGCGCAGCATGCACAAGGTCTGGTTCAACCTGCTCTTTCCTGGCGCCTTTGCGATGACCAAATCTCTAACCTACTTGTGAAGCATTTCCCAGGCCCTCACCTCCGCTCAGAATTCTTAGACTGGACGTGCTCTAGAACTGGAATAGAATACCGTATGCAAGCAGGAAACTCGGGGAATCCAAGATAAGTAGTGTTTCACGTTTATTTTGTAGGGGATGACTGCAATAGAAGGAATCTTTTCCTGTATCTTGGATTTGTTGATCCTGCCGCGGTGCGCACCCATTGTTTCTTGCTTGCCATTCCAACAATAGGGAAGCTCTTTTGAGCAAAAAAAGCACTAAGGTTTTGTGAGACTAGCGCCCCTTCGGGACGCTAGAAAGCGGGGTGGGGCAGCCACTTGGGGCATGTTCAAAAGCTACGCACTTGCCGAATCCCTGGAAAATTGACAAAGAAGCGAAACTAAACATTAAATGGGCTAAAATGTGAAATCTTTTTTATGACTTGAGTATGAGCATGACATGTCTCCATCGTAGGACGTATTCGTGCGTTTTCCTTACTACTGGGCCAACGCAGAGGCGTTTTCCATCGGCGGACCTGTATCCTGCCGTTCTTCACACTATTGGGCCAAAGCAAACTCGCGCTCTGGTGTCCTCCACACTATTCGGCTGCGGTGGGCCTGTCTGCAATCGGTGGACCCGTATTTTGGGTTCATTTCCACTGTTGGGCCACAGCGAAACCGTTCACCGTCTGTGAACCGTATCCTGGTATTCTCCACCTTCTTGAGTCACAGCGGACCCATCCTATATTGGCAGACCCCTATCCTGGCATTCTTCACACCATTGGACTACGGCGGGCCTTTCTTCCATCTGGAACCCGCATTCTGGCGTCTTTCTCACTGTTGGGCCACGGCGGACAATTCCTCCATCAGTGAGCTCTTATCCTGGCGTTCGCCACACCACAGGGCCACGGCGGGCCCCTCCTACATTGCCCCGTATCCTAGCGTTCCCCACACCACAGGTCACGGCGGGCCCCTCCTCCATTGGTGGACCCGTATCCTGGCGTTTTCCACACCATTTGGCCACGGAGGCCCTTCTTCCAGGTGGGGGCCCGCATTCTGGAGCCTCCTTCACAGTTAGGCTAAGCCGGACGCCTTTTTTTTTGGGCGGACTTGCACCTTCGCATTCTCCACACTACTGGACCAAAGCGAGCCCATATCCTGGCGTTCTCCACTACTGGGCCTAGACGGATCCTTCTTCTATTTGTGGACCAGCATTCTGGTGTTTTCCTCACTGTTGGGCCACTCGGGACCCTCATCCCATCGGTGGATCCACATCCTAGCGTTCCCAACGTTATTGAGCCAGAGCGAACCGATGCTATAATGGCGGACCTGCATGCCGGTGTGCTCCATACTACTGGGCCGTTCAATCGTCAACCCTTATTCTGGTGCTTTTCCTCACAATCAGGCCAAAACGGACCCGCTCTCCATCGGCGAAGCCGTATCTTAGCGCTTTCACCACTTTTAGGCCACGGCACACCTGTTTTCTATCTATGTTTCCCCTGTACCCTTTGTAAATCTCGAGAGTAAGAGTATCCCCAGACTTTCCCAATTCAAAATGAATAAAAATAAACCGGCGATTCAAGAGATAATTATCGTAGAAATGATACGTATCCATTGCCACGTTACATCACCATGGACTGCTGCCAAACGGAGCTCATCTCCCGTACTCTAGGAGATGTGACCAGAATAAACTGGCGATGTGATGATGGCGATAGTGTAAACGATGTCTATCGGTCGTCACGCCACATCGTTTATCATCTCTCTCACGTCTGAAGCCTCCTCATTCACTTTATCCATGTGGCGATGGCCAGGGTGGGGATCGCGATGATATCCGGCTGTAGTGGCGATCGCCACGATTGCTGGCGAAGTCTGGGGATGTTCTAATGGTAAATGCTTGGGATTTACTCAGAAATTTGTTGATTTTGATCAACTATTGGTTGATTATGTACACAATGTCACGTTTTGCTAAACTGAAGACTTTACTCTCTCTATGTTAATGCACAAGCTTTCTAGAAAAAAAAAACGGATATCCTGACTGCACAATTGCATCGAAACCTCAACACAGACGCTGCTGAAGCTCCCGCCAAATGAGGCGACCATGTAAGCCCAGCGGCGACCGTATAAGTGCAACCACCACCCAGCTTTCAAAATGCTACAGGCATCCCTTCAGTGGAGGTGCCTACATCGTCGCAACAGTGGGAGGCTGGTTTTCCTGCTGCGTACATCGTGCAGCCTGAAAGCTTGTAAACACTCCCTCACTCCTACGCTGCGAGACCGCCAGCGAAGGTGATGAAATCACCATCCTGTGTATGCGGGAGAGCCAACAGTGACGTAATTGCGAGTCCCGAAACGAATGTGTCTGAGTCCCTGAAAATCGGCCATTTCGCCCCACAGTCTGCGCCTCGTAACTTAAGAACATTACTTGCCATTTATTGGGATTCTGTAGCCAAGGATCGTCAAGCGCAACATGTTTCCAGTCAATTGGGCCGGTCTCATGTTTCTGTCAATTTATTACCATTTTGTGTTTCTCGAGTACTTTGATTCAATAGTGTTCTCTCAATTCGAAGCTATGATTAACGAAAAACCCTATTGCATTGCGGACGAGGGGTACCGAACGTCAGCATGTGCGGTGCCTCGAAGAAACTGAAGGCTCTGATTCTAGCGGGTGATAGAATTTGCAGCTTTGTCCATTTCTACCACCGCTACTTGCACGCCTTATACCAAAAGTTGCGAAAGCGAGGAAAGCACCATTTTCGGGCACGTTCAAAGCGCAGATTTCGGAGGGCACCAAGGAGGAGTGGTCCGTGTGTGGCGGCGTTCCACCACGGCTGCAGGCTTGACTAACAAGTCTTGGTGCGTCTAATCGGTAGAATCAACGGCTTCAAACGCCGATTCTGTTAGCAATATGTTGGAGCTTGTCCCGGAAAACAGAACTAAAGTCTGTTTTGAAACATAGTACGTATACCATTGCAATTAGCTTGTCGAGGAGATTCGGAATCTGCTATCACCTCAACCGCGAAATTGAGGTGGGACCCTGATTTTCCACAAAGGTTGTTAACTTATGGTTTATTGTTCCAGTTGCCTACTGACAAACTCGTCTTCCCCAGGGCCTAAAGTAGTCCATAGTACATAAAATAGATTTATCCTTCTAAATGTCTCGTCCTTGTAATCAGGAATAATTCAATCAATGAGCAAACCAAAAGCAAAAACGGATCATAGGCTGATCAGTGCTCACCTCAACTGTCGCCAGTGTTGCCGCGACACAAACCGCTAATAGGGAGACTGTACTCCTAATGGTCTTAATATCAACTTTGGTCAAATACAGCTCTAGCAAAGGCGGAACAAGTTGGAAGGTGAAATGCCAATGTTCAAAGACAGTCGACCGTAGATTATACTGAAGAATCGATCTCTTCATACGTACTCCACTCTCTCGATACCTCATGCGAAACAAAACCGAGGGTCGGCTGCCTTGTTGAATAGTAGAGGAAAATGGAAACGAGCCGCTCAACGATCTCTAGAGGGCCTGTGATTTCAACGAACTTTTTTTCTGTCACCATTAGTACTAATGAAAGTATGCACTTTCAAGCTTAACATTCACCAATAATCACATGAGGAGGCATCAATAATAGCGAATTCTGCTGGCATCCGAAAAATATTAGTTGGCTTGTAAACTATCCAACTTTTTTGAGTGTTGCTATTATGGCATTTTCAGGGTTGTTCCAAACGACGGCTCCATTCTACTATGGAAGGTCACGATGCAACTACACAGTTGATGAAGAATATTGTTGTCCAAAAAGGAGACAATTCGGCGTGTCTAACCTATATCCTGGGATGGTGTCCTTCACGGCTTAAGCGAAAATAGCAAAATGGTCGACATTTCTCACTCAATGGCATGCATCACCAATCTCGAAGAAATTCCGAGTAATCTAACAGAAGGATTTCCCAAAGTGTACAGCAAGGTGACTTGGACGTAAAATTAGGAGCAGGCACAACGAGGAAAGTTGTTCATTTCCAGCTTTTCCGGAAGAGGTCTGGCAAGCGTCTGACCTACTCCGAGTAACAGAGGTAGAAATAAGATAGTTTTTGTGCTTCGAAACGAGAAGAAAATAAAGAAAGAAGTTCATGTCGTCAAACTGAGTTAATATGTCCAACGTAATGCAAACTTCATCAATTCTGGCTAAGCTATCAAAATGGACGGTGAACGTGAACTATGGCTCTGAAACCAAAGACAGGACAGTATTTTTAAAAATTGACATTACTATCACAAATGAGAGATCACCAGCTCCAGATAAAGAACACTTCTGTATCAGTAACATCATTTCCTGGAATATGGCAGTTGGAAAATATTGCTTAACGACGATTTGCAGTAGCAAGAATAACGGCCGAAGAATAAACATAGAGGAAATGCAGGATGCAAGACATAACAAACAATACAATAAAACGCTGTGTAAATCGTAATTCGTAAATTTGCTATGCATGTAGTGAAGACATGGGCGAGACAGTTTACAGAGCGAATAACACTTTTTGGCAGAGAGACAGTTCTCCACTACTTATCAAGGAGGCGGTTGATGACAGGTTGGAAGAATATGCTCATAAATTTTCCTGTTTATTTTATAATTTTTCCAACTAGAACTAGAATTACACTTACTGGTCGCGAACAGGGTGCGCCAAAAGTCGTCGGATAAAAACAATCTTTCCACTAAAATATTGAGAAGACGAGCTTGGAAGAAATAATGGCTACTTTCTTTTCCTTGTCTAGTTATAAACATAAGTAGAACTTTGAGTTGTAATCATCCACCCGACAGCAGCACAGATTTTTGAAGGCGGAAGTGGGAGGTCGAGCCAAGCGAGCAGCTAGCTGACGCCGACTTCCTTCCGCCATTCCTTCAACTCTTCATAGAAAGACCCCAAATTCATATGGAAAGTGGGAGCGCTAAGGTTCAAAGACATGGCACCACATCGCCTGGGAATGCGCACGCAATGTAACGCGCACAAGGAGGGGGGTGGGGCGTGGTTCGCGAATAGCTACATCGAGGGTTCGCAGAGCTCCAAATCATAGATTCCGGGACGGCGAACGCAGGCCGAACACGTTTCTACAGCAGTTACACCGCGAGGTGAAATCTTATTTCGTCGCCCCAGGTGCTGTATTCGTCCCTAGAAGGGTGTGTTTCGGAGGCGATGAACTGGTTTGCATGTCTTAGACTTAGGATCGCAGCTCAATCTGGGCACAGGGCTGTGTTCGTACTGCAGACTTGGATAAGTAGATGCTTACCCAAGCTCATCAAAAAGTAATAATTACTGCACTGGACCACGGTTACTCGGGACTCAGCCAACCTGACAAGTCTCGCTGGGCTCCCCTTGTCTCCGCCGGAGCGGAGACACGACTAAACTTTGATGCTCAACCAGCGGCTTATATACACCTCCCAGGGGGCGTGTCGCCACGTGGCAAGGAGCAGCCAGAACGCAGGTTGAACTGCACCACAGTTCATCGGGCAAAAAACGCAGCTGAAACACGGGGTTTGCTGCTCTTAGCAGACGGAATCCAGCAGTTCTTCCTCTTGCAGCAATGTCTGCCTTCCATTTCTTGGGGTATGGCTTGCCAGGTTGTGCTGCGTTTGCCTTATCCAGTTATCTGAGAATACAACAAGATGATGAATTCAGCACTATAAAGTATTTAAATTTAAATAAAGCTGTAACTTAAATTTTGAAGAGGTCAACGATTGAAAAAACATTCCCCCAGTGGTTATTGGATATGCCAATTACGAATTTGACAACTATTATGTGTGATAACGACATACTGGTACAGATTGGCATTGGTATGTGTAATCTGGAAATAAATAAGTGGAATAAAACATATCTCCAAAAAACTTATGAACAACTTATTTTTGAAAAAAAAAACTGTGCATGATCCTCCTTAGTTCAACTGTCACCATCAGCGTGTGAAATGGCCTCCTTATGATTTGTAAAAGCTGATTTTGGGTACAGTACTCCAAAAATACTACGTTACAAAATGGACGTGCTCTTCGTGTTCTATGTCCGATAACCTCGCATATAAATTTTCAAAAAATTCCGCAAGATTTACACCAGCGTATGCATGTTCAATTCATAGACTTGTGGCCATTCCGCTTCGGTTGACTGCGTGGCGCGTACTAGCAGGTAATGGCGGCAATTCTTTGAACCTCACAGCAGCGGCGTCAACATTGCGACCGCTCATCCGAAGACTTTTACGAAATCCATGATTACAGCAGGAAACTCGAGATATACTTCCTATTTGATGGCAGGTTTGCCTACACTTTTAAAGATTTGAGAGTCGAGGTGAGCCTTAAACTTGTCATTTAAACCTCTGGTGACATTCCTTGTATCCGGGTGGCGATACGAAAAAGCAATAACAATGCTTTCATGCTGTTGGACGAGGAATGACACCCGGAAACGAGGAATGACGCCATAGGTTTAAATGATAAGTTTAAGTCTCACTTCGACTCTCAAATCTTTGAAAGTGTAGGCAAACCTGCCATCAAATATGAAGTATATCTCAAGTTTCCTGCTGTAATCGTGGATTTCGTAAAAGTCTTTGGATGAGCGGTTATAAAGTTATGTCTCGGAATTGTGGGATTGCAGCGGAATTGTCTGAAAAGGCTCGATTGATCGTTGAATTTCTCGGCCGGCATTGTGAACTCTTCCCATATAGAGAACATGACTAAATTTGACGTATCTTCAATTTCGTCAGATCTGTTCGGAGTGGATGACTCGCAAAGCACCATTGGCCGCTGTTGTACAATGAATAAAAGTTTGTTCAAACAAAGGGACTTCCTAGTGCATATTGACGCTACAAACACCCAGTGGTAGTTTCAACTCTCTCATTCACCATGTATTCTTCTTATCGATGCGCCTTTCCATGTAAGTATTTGAATGATCAAACTGTAACATTATCCAATGATTTTTTTTCAGTTTTCTTCATCATAATCTTACGGAGATGGGTTGAGACACGAGGTTATGATGGATACTCCGACTACATGGCCCGACGCAAATTCTTCCCTTTGGCGTCAGCTGCTTATTCCAGCTCTCCTCAGCACTGCATCGACAATAACTACAGCAATGCTTCTGTGAGTGCACTTTAATGGTTAAAAACCGCCCTCACCGGAATTTTAACGTTCGAGTTTCGTCGGCTTTAGTGAATTCAGTTATAAATGAATCCCAGTTGTGAGCAGAATGCAAAAAAATAGCTACCTACCGGCAGAAATATAACAAGGAAGGCTTTGGCTACAACCCACTGCCATAGGATAACGGCTAAAGAACGCCCCAATTAGCGCAGGCTCAGTCTCATAAAGCATTCTTGTGGCAGGACCCACTATTGTGATTGTCTATACATTCACAAGTACGAAAATAACAATCGTTTTCGTGAATTTCTTGAGCGCTCCGCATTATCTCTTCAATGCGTATGCAGTCATTGAAAACACGGAATCCAGTAGAAACCACAAACTCCAAGCATTATCTTCAAGTACTACATTCAACTTATCACTAGAAATACAATTTCGATTATGTATTCCTCGTTATGAAGCAGACAATAAACGAGAGCTTAGAAATTTTTCCCAAGTATACTTTTCCTTTCTCCAGGTATCTCGAACCTCCTTTGTTATAGTTAGCAACGTACTATTCTGGTGAGTGCGACCCTGATCGGTACGATTCTTGCGCAGGTTTCACAGCTGTGTTGCATGATGATGAGGCCATTGTTCTCAGCTTCAGGTGAGCGAAAATAAATGCACGTACATGTTAGGTTATAGCCCACTCAAAGTTTAGCCGCAGAGCGAGTTGTCGTTGGGCGACAAGTGTGGTGTTGAGCAAATCGTAAGTAAAGTATATGTCGCCGAATGCTTTGTTATTGCTGCGCGTGGCTTGATTGGTAGAGGGTTCCCCTTGTCTCCGGTACAAAACTCGGTACATGATCTCTCTAGCCGCGACGAACTCATGCTGCGTATTGGCACGGTGTGTAATGACGCGGGCGTCAAAACTCATACGGAAGCTTTCAAGTTCCTTATGCATATAAGAAACTTCTGGAATGAAGGCTAGAAATAACATGATAACATCGAACAGGTAATCCTGTGCTTATTAAGTCGCAATTTCATAAAATCAATCGTTTAAGGTGCCTTACTCATATTTTTATAAATCAGTGATTGTGAAGTTTCATGAGATATAGCGCAACTCTAAGGGTAGCGCACAAAAAACTCACTCTGCTGTCTTCAAGAGGTATAGTATCTCAATTTATAGAGGGACAGTGAGGTTCATGCAGCTTGTTGAAGAAGCAAATTGGAGTGCATTTCATAGGAAGGTATGTTGGACTTCAGAACTTCCTAGAAGAGCGAATTTTCCCCAGATAATCATTTTGCCTTCGCAAGTCGAACACTTCAGGCAAAGTGGGTGGCAGGAGGATATGTGTCGACATATTTTTACAACGCTTTCATGGCCGTTTGGAATGGAGGACTGAAAGAGAGCTTCGAGGCTTTACTTGCAACATATCCGAACTATAACATCTGGGTGAGTGTACACAATCATCTTCATTTCATGGAATAAGATACTCTAACCGTGACATTACTAGATATCTGTTTTCATCTACTTTCAGTGAACACCTTTGTATTTTAGGTGACTGGACATTCACTTGGTGCTTCTATGGCATCCTTAGCAGCATCATATGTCGTAGCGAGGAAGAGCATTAGTGGCGGCAATGTGAAGTTGATTACCTATGGCCAGCCAAGAACAGGAGACGCTGCTTTTGCTGCTTCTCACAATAGACTGGTATGTCAAAACAATTCTCAGGCGTTCATTCCAGAAACTCACTAGATCACCTTTCCAAATTACATCGGTCGAAATTTCGTCTAACTTTCTGGGGAAGTAATGGTTTTATTGGAGAGCGTGCACACTTTCTGCAAATTCTTTCTGCAGCACTGCTGGCACAACTCATAGCAAAACGTATCTATAATAGATTATACGATTGCACATTCTGCAACGGACTTTTTCATGACGGCAGTTTCTGAAAAAAATTGACAATTAACTTTTTTTTTTGAAAATCCACACTGATTCTCTCCCACTGGAATCATGTGGTGATCAATCGTTTAAGGTGCCTTACTCATATCGAGTAGTACATTGGCGTGATGTTGTTCCACACATTCCTATGAAGGGTTTTGAAGGCTATTGGCATCACAACAGCGAGGTAATTTTTTTCAACACCTTTTTGAAGTTCTCATATGAATATATAGGAAACTCCAAACATACGTAGACAAGAGTCAAGATCGCGGCGCGGCTCTCATGGGCAGAGACGCAGGCGCACACTATGCTGAGCTCCCGTGACTCTGCCCAAGAGAGCTGCGGCGCGGTCCTGACTCTTGACTGCGTCCGTTTGGAGTTCTCTGTACATGTGTGACTATGTACATGCAAATGCGGCGAGGAAGCAATGATGATGAAAATTTAGACTTACAAGGTCACTTTACTGGACTGAACATGAGAACTAATCTCATGTAAGGATTTCAGACCTTTTACCCGTACAACATGGAGGAAGGTTGTAACTTCACCATCTGTCATGGTAATTCTGTGTTCGTGTGTTCATACAACACAATGTGTTCATGTAACATAATAACGTTAATATCGTTGCAGCTGACGAGAGCAGGCGCTGCAGTGATGGCCTCCTCTATGATCTTTCCGTATATGATCACCTACATTATTTCAATATGGATGTAAGCAAATACGGAGTAGATGGATGTACTGGTGCTGGAGACGGCTCCTTCTCCTTCGAATCTTCCACGTCCACGGGCTTTTAGAACTAGTATTTGCGCAGGAATAAACTTTTACGTTGAAAAGCTAATTTCTCTGCCCAATATTAAACAAAGAACAAATAGAGTTTGAGAAATCCTAACAGCAACAAATGAAAACGCTTTAAAAAGCTGAACATCATTCTCAATTGTTTAGGAACTCGCACTGTAAATTCTCATATATTCATGTCAATATTGTTACCTTTCATCATTGTTCGTGGAGCATATGAATATAATAATGAATATAAGTAATAAACCTGGCAAGTATTTAGTCATTATAAAATGGGTGGGTGTTTCGAATGGTTCAATCGAAAAGTTAAAAATAAACTCCAATTCTTGCACAATTTCATTGAAAAACAAGACTGAGATAAAAGGATGAAATGTTTGGAGTGCTTCTTATCATAAAATGCTTGAATACTTCAAATGCTTCATGATAAGAAGCACTCCCATTATTTGTTTTATATTTTCAACGCTGTGCTAGCGATCGAAGAAGGCCAAAAAGAGCTGTTCTTCTTCTTTGTATTGGATTCTCTTTTGTTATACAATGACAAAATAATATTAGGGTGGCAAGAAAGTCTTGAGCCGATTTTTTTGAAAGTCCCAGAACTTTTGATTATTGATCGGTACCCATGACCTACCATGTGGTAATCGTAGGCCAAATTTGGGGCTTCTCCATAATAGGCATATATAGCCGAATTGGCTTTCCTAACTTTAATTACGACGTCAATTCCAAAAGAGGTCCTCCTACCCAAGATCAGTTTTTCCTTCATTGACCACACCGAAAGGAGTTTCTGGAATAGCTGATTACTGGAGATGAGAGTTGTGTCCTCTACGATTCTAACATACATCTTACCATGTGGCTCCGTCGAGCAGAAGATCCACCAAATCGCACCCCCACCCGAACAAGTGTTTCCTTTGCTACCTCTGGAATTCGCCAGGAATGTCGTATTGTAGGCTGCTCCCGCAAACATACAAGGTCATCAGTAACACATACGCCAATCAGTTCCGAAAGGTCGCGGATGCTGTTTGAGAAAAACGGCCAAGACGAGTTTTTTGTACACCTACGCCATGGTGACGCTAGGCCCCATTTTGCTTAAGGGACCCCTGAAAAATAGGAGGAGCTGGGTTGGGACACGCTTCCCCACTTACCGTATTCTCCTGACGTTGCCACTTCTGATTGTCACGTATTTCATCCCCTCGAGGCATTCCTGGCTAAGAAAAAATTCACCAAAGTTGACCATGTTGGAAGGGAAGTCAGCGATTTCTTTGGCTTCCAGTCTTCCCAGTTCTGGGAAAAGGGGAACGCTGGCCGGCCCATTCGGTGGGGCACAGCAGTGACTCACTGTGGCTATTATATTGTTGAGCAAATTCCACTGTGGGCTGAGTAATAAAATAAAGCGCAAAAAAAGTCCAAAATGGCTCAAGACTTTCTGACCACCCTAATAGATATTCGCCACCAATCTTGGGGCCAGCGTAAACTAAGGCAGGACATATAAAAGTCCCTATGGCTAACGATGTGCGGTGAAGGAAGGTTAATTCGGTTTTCGCCAGCCAGGTAATCTTGCAGACTCCTGTAGGAATCCGAACGTACATCCCTTCGATGCATCCTCTGGTAATTCATTGGGATTTGCACTATTTCCACGTAAGCGTCAACCGTCATTTGCTGGAATAGCTTTCCGGCGTGTAGATTAGGTAGAGGATAAACAGAGAGGTGGGTAGGTGGTAGCCGATGGTGGCAGCGCTGTTAGAAAAAATGCTGTTGTTCAATGTGAAGCTGAGAATAGAACGTACTCGAGTAAAAAAGCCACTTTGAAACAACTTCTGGCTGCTGCTATGGAGCTTGCATTTCTTTCGGAGGATTGCTTGTGTCGCCGCTGCACAACCCATCATTAATCGATACGCATCAAAATCATTGTCATCTGAGGTTGAGAGCAGAGTTCTTGAAAACGCTTTCGCTTGCGGGTGTGTTGGCGTTCGAGGCTGCCCGGAAGCAGTGGTCGTGTTCATTGGCGATTTATGAACGGGCAGTCGTAAAATCGGTATCCACCGAGCGTTCACAGACGCCAAGCCATGCGCAAGCACATTCTAGAACTGTACTCTTAGCCTGAACAATGACGGCGCATGGTGTCACACTTCACATGGAGTATGGAGTCAACTTTTAATCCTATAGAGAATTTGTGTTAAATCTTCATATCAAGAGCACCTCATTGTACACCTATCCTGATAATTTTATTTACACCACAATGATTTTGTACAACTCGAGCGGCACAAATGAGGAAAGAGGGGGTGGACAATATTCGCAGGGGTGGAGGCCGAGAGAGCCAATAAGTGAGATGGAAGAGATTCCGGAATTCTTCACGCTTATATGTATTTCTTCCAAACAAACGAGCAATGATATGGTTGAACGATGGGTGTGACTAGAAGCACAGCGAGTGTGGCTGGACATTGCACTGAGTAAAGGACTATACAGGACTTGTAACTATGCATTGAGCTCGAGTCTCTCAATTAGCAATAACCGTCGTATTCGAGTGTTTTATGGCTGACAAGGTAGTCTTAGAGGAGTTACTGGAGGAGATGTGGTGCAATTGCAGAACGGGCACATAAAAAATGCACCGCATCTCCTCGTGACTGACATGAACATGACTCTTCAAATCACAAACGGAACTCGACAATTTAAAATAAATCAATTCTCGGCACCCTGCTGAAGCTGTGCGTTGGCGGCAAGGTCCAGCACGGCCATCCACCGCAGCTGATTCTGCTCGTCCTCTACAGTCACCGTGTACATCCTACGAGATCCAACACGAAGCGAGAACGTGAACCGTTCGCCACACAGCTTCACCTCACAACCTGGCAGCGGCAGCATTGCTAGCGCACAGTCGTCCTGGAAAAGTCAAGTGTGTCTGACAAAGATTCCTTGGTAGTTAGTATCACTTACATCACACGAATTGTAGGAATAGAGACAGAAGTCGTTACGAACCACGAAATACCGTTCGAACGTCTTACCCAGGGAACCACGGAACTAAAATGGAAATTGCTTTGCTTTCGGAGGCACTATAAATTTGAAAAATCGCGCTGACCTTGACCCTGCTCGCATGTAGAACACCTTTTCCTTGGGCTGGCACAGCAAGAACGTTTTGTCTGACGTTCGACTGAGCGGACGCTGAACGTCTTATGGTCTCATAGCCCTGGAAAGTTTATAACTTGGAGAACTAGGTGGACCATGATGGCATGTTCAATCTTTAGTAGGCTATTCTTTGATAAATCGTCCACATGTAAGCAGTAAAGTAAACAAGTCATTGTTTTCTAGGCAATTATTGCTTACTAGAGAATGCAACGTACAATAATATAGACCTTAACAAGTTGCAGGATCGAAAACCGGATGAAACAGAAAATTCTCCCATTTCGTTTAATCACGAGACGTACTACTCCCAAAAATCAGGATTACACAGGGCCGGGATGTTTCCTTGTGGTTATCCAAGGTGAACACATCAACGTCGGTGTTAGCGACGAGCGAAGTTGGGTCACAAACTTCCTTTGGACCTCATATGAATTTGGATTTCTTGGGTAAGTACTTCGAAAATGGAGGCTTGAACCCAAACCACTTGCGCATCGCAGTTAACGACCTTACCCAGCGTCTCAGGGCCTAAGGTGAAGGAGAATATCCCAGGATGAATTGTTTGCTTGCGTTCAATGTGTGACAAAACAGACTAGTTTTATGACATCGCTCCAAATCGCGTAGAAATTCTATTACCCCTTGTTTGATATCTTAATTATGACCCACCCAGAATTATGACCCATATCATAATTGTGACCCCTGTACGTTGTTGTAAAGTTGTAATAGTAGGTTAACACAGTGTGTGAAGATCATATGGAGCTTACCATATTTTTCACACACGGCTCACAGATGCGATTGTTCTTGCTCTCTGTGCGATATCGTCCAAAGCACTTCTTGCACAGCTTTCGTTTGCACTTTCCGCACTTTATTCCACGATAGAAGAGGCTGAAAATGGAGCTAAAGGAGAAGTTTGGTTCCACTAGTAAGTGCATGTCAAGGGCCAACTCTATAAATAACCTAGTACAAACTTCAGCAATACTTCAAAATGCGGCATTATTTCAGCTGTAGTAGTACAATGTGGACAACGTTAACTTTGTCTACAATTGGTAGTGATGGTGGTGCTGGTGCTAGAGGGGAGGGGCAGTGGCGGACGCAGAAAGTGGGCGGGAGGGGGGGCGTGGGAAGAAAAGTGGGGTCTCCGCCGTTTTGGGGACCCAGACGGAAAATAAAATTAATAATAATATTAATTATAATAATAAACAATAAATAAAAAATATATTAAAAATAATAATAAAAATAAACAATTAAAAATAAACTAACACAAGATTTTTATTTGTATTGTAAAGTAATTTCGAAAATTTGGCGACCCATTCTCGGGGGGGGGCGCGCCCCCCCCCTGCGTCCGCCACTGGGGAGGGGGTGTGTTTAAATTTACGAATATGGAGCGCTCTGTTTTCCACAGCCTTGTCATTGTTGTAAGACCACAGCATAAGTCAAATAAGAGCTGCATCAATCAGAATTTCATCTTACTTTAGGACAGGAATACACGAAATGAAAATTTGAGGGAAGCCTACTAAGAGTATCCCCAGACTTCGCCAGTTCAAAATGAATAGAAATGAACAGGCGATGTAAGAGATAAGGATCGTGGAAATGATACGTATCGATTGCACGTTACATCGCCATGGATCGCTGCCAAACGGAGCTCATCGCCCGTACTCTCCAAGATGTGCTCAAAATGAACTGGCGATGTGAATGATAGCAATAGTGGAAACGATGCCTATCGATCGCCACGCCCCATTTATTATCATCGCTCTTACGTCTGGGGTCTCCTAATTCACTTTATCCATGTGGCGATCGCCGGCGGTCGTGGCGATCGCGACGACAGCCGGCTGTCGCGGCGATCGCCACGATTGCTGGCGAAGTCTGGGGATACTCTAACGAGCAAGAGTTGTTTTAGGCTCTATTTCATTTTATCAGTTTTTTTCGAGAAATCGGCTCACCTGAACTCAGAATCACAATCAGCGCAATTTCGGCTCTCAGCATGGTTATTGTTCGTCTCACAGAGGGAAGATTTCTGCAATCAAAACCAGTTATCATCAAACAAATAATCGTAAATAGTTGGAGTAAACCTCCGAAAACTTACAACGCTACCGCCAAACGTGGCCGAATTAGCTCGACAATCTTCAATCACTGCGCATATGCTCTCCACCCAGTCGTTCTTGTCTTTCTGAGTGTCTGAAACATCTTCATCAGAAATTCCTTTTTTTCTCCTTGTAACATTTAGGAGAGTAGAGCTCCAAAACATGATTGTACATAGATGATGAAGTGATACTAACCCATTGACGACCGCGTGGCTCACCGGTGAGCCGCGCTTTTTTGGTCGCGTGGGACCGCGCGGCTCATTGGTGAGCCGCGCCCTTCTTGACAGGTACTAGACCTTATTTTCGAACTATTTTGCAGCATTTCCATATGGAATGGTTACAGTCCTTCCTAAAAAAATCTCAGACAAGTGCAGTTCAAGAAGAAGTTCTCCTTTATTGCGACAAACATCATGAAAAGGATGGAATTTTGAAGCCGAGAAAGATTGCTCTACATTTCTTTTGTAATGGATGGAAATACTCTGTGCAAAAGTCATATTTCCTGCATAGAAACACGTTCGTTACATCTTCCGGTTGCTTATTAGTCAGGCTAGAGCATTAGGAACGTGTATAGTGTCTGGACACTCCCTCACAGCACTCAAAACACCTTTTTCAAACTTCTTTCGGCCTCAATGAAAGCAAAAAGCTTTTAGGTTCTCTCCTTTTCTGGTCAGATAATACCGTCGATCTTCTAAAATTAGATTTCAGATTACATTTGCAGAAAGATCTGTTTTATTCCGAATCCTCTTATCGTAACAGTGTGGAACTCCTCGGGCGCCGCACTCTTGAATGGGGCGTTGGACCCACGCGCCAGACACGCAAAAATGCGCGCGGTCGTCAATGGGTTAAAAAATAGGGTTTTGAAGCTACATATTCAACTGCTTCTGCTCAAAAATTTCCAAAATACATGGGTGACCTGGATCTTCATTATTCTGAAGATCGCGGCCATCTGGCCTTCGGAAGCAGGCTTTTTCCTTATTTCTTGGGGTAACATTTCATAGTAATTCCATAGCTCAATGGGTTGAGAAAATCAGACGTGGTAGTAAACCTCCTGGAACGGCAACGGAACGATGAGTAGAAAACTGCCAGCTCTGGTTTGCAACAATGAAGAAGCTACGAGCTAACTGACAACCGTAGTCTTTGAGTGGTGAGCCTTTTGCAAAACCTTTCGACCCTTGGAGGTTTCGAACATGTGGAACACCCGCTGTCCTCGAAGTATGCTGACATACCTCTGAACCATAGATTCCAGTGTTAACGAAACCTACGTGATCAATATAACACCAGCGCCCAGTGTATCTCTTCCCGCATAACCTAACATTGATGTGTTCAGCTCAAAAATGTGATTCCGCACCTATAAAATATGTAGTATTTGATATGGGAAGGTGTAGGGCTCAGCTGTCAAAATTAGTCGATCAGTTGGATGTACCCGGAAATGCGTCTTCACCGAAAAGGAGTCAGTGCACGCTCGACTCGACTGGCTGCAACGATGAACCCGAACCATGAGCAAAAGTCCTCTGGAGGACTTTTTCGCGAAACGACGAGACCGCCGTCTGCTCCTAGCGCGCCACACGTGCTTTCGCTCCCCGTGTCCTCGTCGTTTCATAATGGCAGCAACTTCAGCGTGACAGGGACCTCATAGTTCGATTTCGAACTATGAGTTTACCTGAAAGTTCGATCCCCGTCTCGTCATAGCTTTCAAGCACTGCACTTAGAGAACCATGTTAGGGCCAATGAAGTCTACATTACCTCTCCCGAAGTTCCCCGTAAGAAGAGAGTTAGCTGCCAGTTAACCTTCATCGTTAACTGTCAGCCTTGGTAGGTTTACTACCACCCCGGAATGATTTCCGCAGTCACCGTATTAAATAGCTATCTTAGCCTAGGTTTCCACAAAATAACTATTTGAATTTCTGTGAAGAAGGAGCTGAATAGGTAGTGCCATGTTTTCGTCCAAGAAGGAGGTTTTGATGAATAAAAAAATCACCTGTGTACAACTCCACACATCGAGATGGCCCATTTCCATCAGAGCCTCTTATGTAGAATGAGTGCTCGCGCTCCAGATTGTCTCCTTCGCAGATCTGGAATGCCACAATTTTTTAGGGAACCCAGAAAATTTCCGAAAAGAAGGGCTGTAGCGCTTGCGAGAAGCTGACCTGTGTGTGACACGCATGGAACACGGCTCGCAACCGATATTTGCCGAGGCCAATCATTTTCCGTTCACCGGCAAGAAGAATGAGGTCGTTGAAAAGGAAAACTGTTCTTTCCTCGGTCTTCTCAGTTGTCGAGGAGATTTTCTAAAGGCAAAAAACGGTAAATACACCGAGTACAACAGTAATATGTTTGTCCTGTTTTTCAGTGATGCGGCCAGAATAAAAACCTAACGTCATTGAATTCATTACGTAGCTGGCATGAAATTTGTATGGAAGTAACATAAGATATATTAAATTCATTCATTCACTAGATTCAGCTAACCATTTTCATTTCCAATAAGTTAGTAATTTTTCAGCTGAGTATTTTGAGCCCCAGTAAAAAAAAGTATTGAAGGTAGCACGATTTCCAGAAAAAAAAATTGGGCAATCACGAAGTCAAGGTAAAATCCGGGGCACGGAACAAAAATAATTGGGCTGAGTGAAGCAAAGTAACTTTTCAATCATTGGATGGCTTCCAACGGCTTAAAGGCAGTGTAACATCTCGTTCTCGTGTTTGAAATTTTATAGGATTCTGAATCTGCTCGATGTGCTGAATCCAACAATATACATAAAATGTTACAAAACGGTCTTTAATCCTGTTATTCAAACGTTTTTTTGGGATGGGGTTTGGAACAGTCTGTCGAGCCTTGTGGACAAGTGAAGCCGTTGATCTTATCGATCGGACGCGTCCTGACGTGTCGGCCAATGCTGCAGTCGCGGCGGGCAGCCAGCACAGTCACGGACCGCTCCGCCTAAGTGGTCCGTGAAGTGGAGCTTCAACCCCTCCGAGGATGGGGTTTTCGTCATTTTTATGAGTTTTGACGTACATCATTGGAATCAGCGTGGTGAGGAGATCTCGAGTCGGTGACATCTACAACCTAACAAACGAGATAACTCACTGCCCTTAAGAATCAGGAGATAATTTACCTGCAGTGTTCCCGTCTTCAACAATTCCCTGCCAGGTGAGACAAGCGAGATAGAGTTGCCAAGCTGTTCCTGGACTTCGATCACTTTACCGAAGCCATCCTGCAATGTATCAATGACAAATTGTTCACTAAAATTGCATAACGAAAAGAACAGTGAGAGATTTGGAGACAGCAACAATCGCATCACGGAAATCACAAGGCGGACATATTCGACTTCCCATTTCTAAGGGAAAGGTCAGGGAAAGGTAGAGACAAATGCGATTTGCGTTCCTTCCTCTGCACTTTGAAAAAGAGGCAACTGCTAAATTATTGGAAATGAAATTACCAGTTTCTTCATCATCTCATTAGCGTGAGAAGCGGCCTGTAGAACTAGCTGAAGTGCAGCCGCCGTGTCTTCGTAGTCCGCATCAGTCTCGTTTAGTTGCTTCTTGTACTCCTGTAATTAAGTAAGATAAGTAAGGCTAAGCTCATAGAAGTGAATGAACCAGAACAACAGGTGAATTTGCGTGGAATCCTTTCGCTCCACTACGGTTACCAAGCCTCGATACTTCATGTTTTTCTTCAATCAGAAAGTGATAGTAACTAGTATCGGCTAGTAGTAAACGAAAGTTCAAAAAAAATCCGAAAATTTGAAGCTCAAAAAACTCCGAAATAGGAGGGGGGCTGGTTTGTGGGAAGCTTTTCTGATACGCGTATAAAGCAATGCACACGCAAAAGCTACGGTGGGGTCGCTTGCCCAGTGCCAATTGCCTCACGCCGCCTCACCCATTGACGGCCCTCAGGTAAAAGTGGAGTTAATTGAATAGAAAAGCTGTAAATCGCCAAAAAATTCATGCCTAAGAACAAGAATCATGCCCGGTAACACCACAAAGTAAAATCCTTCCTCATACCCTCATTCCAATTTCTACTGAAATTTTGAAAGTTACGAATTCATGAGAATAAATGCTTCTCGTGGGTAATCCGTTGGCACGGTTTGGTATAGATTTCTCGAGCAAACGTCATATTGTAGCAGAATTTCACAGAAATGCTGATTGCTACCTTACCCAACAAACGGTATGTAACGGCAAATTGGCAGTGGTGAGAAATTCTAGCTCAACGTTCACACGATTTCGGAAAATTTCACTTTTCTGGTCATGAATATTCCATATGGCCAGATGGCAAAGTCGGAAGCGGGAACGGAATGATTTCGGTAAAAATATTGCGATGTGGAACTTCCTACAGGAGCCGAAGAAAAAGGATCTGAAATCGTCATCCAGCGGCGGTCGAAGATTGCTCACACTTGAGCCAAACCTATGGTTGAAACCTAAACTCGAAGCGAAAATTCAAGTTTCGGTCTATGGCTTTGAAAATTTCTGAACCCCGTCCAAGGTCTAGCCCCTTACTCACCACCAAATAATGCATCACGAAGGCTAGCGATTCAAGGTCGCCGGTGAAATTACAATGAAGATTCAAGGCTCACCCATAAAGTAATAAAAAATACCTGCAGCAGTAATTGATATCGCATCACTCTCTGAACTGGGCATATCAAGTGGTGACTGAGCGGCAGACCTTCGCATTCCGGAAGTTTCTAAACACTCGCCAGAAATTAGTGCAGTGCGAATTTGTAGAGTGGAGAAGGAAAATCCTCCAACTCACCTCGATCTCACGAACAACATCGGCGAATTTCTTCTTTTTCTTCATCTCTTCAAAGACTTTCGTGGCTCTGTCGTAATTGTTGGTATACTCGGAATACATTTTCAGGAACGGCGCCTGTTTTCGAACCACGTTCGCTATCCTGGAAATGAAACGCCTCAGAACGACATCATCCTCACATACAAGTGGTGTTAAAATGTGAATGGAGCAGTTTGGCTGCTGTTTGTCTCTTTTCATGCGATGCTATACATATGTTCATGCACTGGGACGTTCAGAGGTGGGGCGCCCCAAAAAGTGGCACGTCTCAGAATGTGCTCCCGTGATGATGACAAAAACGGATTTACAGCACGTCTTCGTTCAACCAGTTTCCAACTCTTCTTTATATAGGGAACAAATCCCTCACATGACGAATTGACAAACCAGCACAACCACCAAAGTTCTGCTTGCCAAGCAAGAACGTTTATGAGGGAACGGTAGAGAAAATGCTAATTTCTGATTTGAATTGATCAAATTGTTAAAAGCCGTGTCGTTGTCGGAGAAGTTAGCCAATTCGACAAGTGATGCAGTAGTAAGGTTTTCTCTGTTCATAATGAAGACAGCAGAATAGGCTGGCTTTTTCGCGCAGATTAAAAAAGGAGAATTGGTGTCTTTTGGGAAAATGGAAGAAAAGTTAATTTAAAATGTGTCTGGCACGCAAAACATAAGTAAGTGCATAAGAAATGCAGTAAACAGTACTATTCATGTTAACAGTTCATTCCTAATTATACCTATCAAAGAGAGATGAGCAAAACGGTAAGTGAACGAAGTTCAACCTGTAGAAGGATTCAGTAATCGAGGCCCACAGCGTGCGCAACGCAACGTGCAAAGTTGCGCTCTGATTGTCTGCGCACCCACGCATTTCATTGATATCATTGTTCAGGTGCTCGTCCGATCCCTTGCTTCCCGTCCTAACATGTTCAAACAGGTGGTGAAGTGCGCGCAGACCACGAACACTAAGGCTAACTCGACGACATCGAGGCATCAACTAGAATGTGGGTCAGGTTCGATTCGAATGAGACAAATTTCTTGTGAGCGGAATACCGAAAACTAGAATAACTCAAAGAAATCTGACTCATTAAGGTATGGCATGGACGAATAGGAAGTTTTGGAGTTCACGTAGATGTGATGTTGTTAATTTTGCTCATTTTTGTATGCTATGAGCACGCGAACGTTTGCAATAGTCGTGAAATTCGATCTATTCGATCACTGCAGTCCATTTCAAAAACGACAATGGTTGAGAGTGCGTACGATCTGAATTTCTGGCCTGCCTCTCTAAATAAGGCGCAATTTCTTGCGTACTCCTTTTCTCTAATATCTTCGCAGCTACGTTCCCTAGCAAAACACATTATGTAAAATCGAGATGACACTAATGTATGTTGAGCAGAGGTCTAAAAAACAAAACCAAAAAAATAGGTGTAATCACTCAATATTGATATTTTGGGAATCGGGAAGCTAATCGGTGACAAGCTACCGGGAGCCATGTATACATATGTACATGCACGTACCTCTTCGTGGTATGCCAATCTCGGCTGGCTTCCATTAATTGTGGAAGGAAATGAGTGTTGTGGAACTGGTACAGGCTGGCAACGTTGGCAAAAATCTTCTGCTGTTTGTCCTTGTCTATGGCAGCCTCCTTCATTACTCTCTGCCGGAATAACTGAAATCACATGGATTGCATCCTGGCGACACTGAACTGCACCTAGCTGCAGGTGTTCCTACCTCATCTAATAGCCGCAATTTGTCCACGTATCGCTGCTCACTGTCTACAAGTTCTTTGGCAGCAAACCAGGCCTAGAAAGAGTATTATAGAAATTTTGCAGTTCCAGAACCGGGACAGACATTCAGAAATGATTTTACCTTGTCATGTCTCTTCTTCGCCTCAGCCTGTTGCTTCGTCTGAGCTGCTCCATATGGTTGGATGTCGCTCTCGCTGTCTGTGATTTCCGAGTAGCACCTGAAATAAATATTGTTTCACGCAACCTTGGCACCGGAGGGTTGTCTGCTTGGGAACAACCTGCTGGCACGGTCATCGTCCTCGGTTTCCTCCTCCGAGAGGTCATCAGCGTTGTCCGCCAGTTTCACACGAAATCCTCCTTCCGGGCCCTGAACATGGACTCATTCATTTCGCAAGCACTTCTCGAATTTCAAGAGGAAAGACGATGTTCTGGCACTCAAGAAAAACAACTCATCAACCAATTTTCAATGAACAAATCTGGAGTACCTTATATTCGACGAATGCTTTGAAGGAGCTTTTCGACATCTGCTTCACTCCATTGATGTAGGTCTCATGTTTCGAGAAGTGAGAGCTGAAAGAGGTGGATATATTTATCATAATGGGGATCGATAGGACAAAATACTTCGTAATCTCCTAGAGAATTTTATGGAAAATTTTTGGTTTCCAGAACAGACTTCCGTATCAGTTTTTCTTCTATAAAAATAAATGTTGGGCATCAAATTCAAAATGATTATTTATAAGGTACTGAAAGTAAAGAATCCCTTGAATGTAGAAGTGTTCACCCACATTTTTAGAGACATTTAGATCCCGTCTTGTGCATTACACCTATGCCTTTTTTGGTTTCAACACTAGGGAAGGAAAAGGCATTGGAATGTGAACTCTGCATTTTTTGTGTGTTGGTAATTTTTTTTCATTTCTCATTTGATTTCCATTACCGATACACTGCTACTACATTGTGTAACAAGGAAAATTCCACCTATAAAAGCTGGATTGCAGGAAACGTTTTCCGCAGAGAATTTTCTTCTTATCCTCCAATAAGGACAAAATTTCCCAAATTTTTATGAGATGGAAGCTTATCAGCGGTACATACCGCAAACAGGATCACTCTATGAACCTTCACTTTTCACTTATGTACCACTAGACTAAAACATTCTTGGAACCATCGCCATCACGGTGTAGGAAGGAGGCCATGCCATTTTTAACAACAATGGTATGTAAAAAAAGAGACCTAAGTGACATGGGTCGATCAAAACAGTAAGTTAATAGACTTTATGTAGTTCAGTACATAATAATCTTACATGCTATACATACTTGATCCTTTCTTGCAGGAATCTCTGCTAGCAGCTTACGCCAAATAATAATTGATGAACAGCAAAAGTACAAACTTCTATTGATCGACAACGTGAAGCGACGGGAGGAAAATCGATGTCGTCCAGCAAATGAAAACACAAAAGAGCCAAAATGATAATGGATTATGCAAAACTCGCTCGAATCGTGCGACGCGGAAACGAAAAACGACTCTGACGGAATCGCCGCCTCCGTAGAATATAATTGTCTAGAAGAAACCCAGGCAGCGGTAATCTATCGACGCTGCTTAAATTATACGTGTATGTATTAGATCCTGAATCCCTAACCTCACAAGAAAATTCTAAATTTGGAATAAATGTGCTCTTCGTGACAAAAAATATGCGTGAAACTCATAGCATACTTACATAACAAGAAATCCTTAAACCCCCCAAACCCATGCAAAAGTGACTTTTTTCTCATGTTGTTCCTGAGTTCTTGAGGAACGTTTCTTATTGGACTCACTCTTTTACAATGCCACACTGATCATTATATCGGGGCTTCGAATACACAAATAAACCATATCTAAAGGATAAGTCAAAAGACGAATATAGATTAATTGGTACCCCAGAAATCTCCACACTTCTTGTGGGATAAGCTCGAGCAGCGACAACAGCACAGAACCAGCGGTCAGCATGGTGAATCCATTTGGAATCGCTCCGAGGATTGGAAAAATGCGCGGCGTTCGTCGGCTCCGGATGGGATGCAGGCCAGGAGGTGAATAAATCACCCTTGTTTTGGCCCGCACATCCAGCGTTGTGACCATGTGTTCCATTTGGAACGCGTGCCAGCCAGCTTCAGTTGCAGGACCTTGCGGTGACCAGAACCTGCTCCCTTCGTGCAATTGTGAGTTCTCAGCGACAGGGTATAGTGAGGCGTTTGATAAGGCGCATGTCTTTGAGTTCGTTGGGTAATGAAACGAAACGTTGGAACAATAAATCTTGTTGAACGAGGCTCAACAGACACGCCCAAGTTTTCTTCGAGGTTGGACGTTTTACGGTTGGCAGAGCAGGTTCCCCAACAAGGAGTTGATCGAACAAGAACTTATTTAATTGTCTTACAGCATTCCACAGAAACAATAAAATCAGAGAGTGACTCTCATAGTTCCCACAATTTCTTTTTGTTCCTTAAATCTACTTCTCAACTCGCGAGGAAATTATGTTCTTCGTTTCCCGAGAAACTCCCTTTAGGAAATTTCAAGGACCACAAAACCGGATCGCCTCTAGTGCTCTCCGTTACGCAAGCGCAACTCATGCCAGGTGCAGTCGCGCGTCAGTCGCGCGTCAGACGTAATCGTGAAGCTGCAAACGCGTGCGTATCACAAGATTCTTGCTGCGTTAGTGTGCGTCTGTGCCTATTCTTCACCGAATTTGCGCACACATCTAACACACATTGCCCTATACACAGACACTCATGAGCTTGCTACGTAATGCTGAAGCTAAAACCCGTGCTCAAAGTTTCCCGTCTTTTGTTTTATAGTCGCTTCTGAGCTAGGATTTATGAACATCGCAAAACAACTTTTTTTTATACGTCTCTTAACATCACGTACTCTTTGCTATAGCCAATAGCATCAATCATCATAGAGTAAATTGCTTTTCATGTCATGACTCCCAGTCCTTATGCGAGTCTCGTTCATTCAAATTCCTTTCTCGTATTCATTATCTTTGATGTCACAAAGAAAGGCGATTCTTGCTAACATTTTTGGCTACAATCAAATCAGATTTTTTATCATCACAAATCCCGATTTCTTCCGTGCTTTTTGGTTTGCACTCGAGAAGGAAGCTGTTGTTGGAGAAACTGTTAATTCATAAGGTTGTTTAAACATAAGCGTTGCCATGCAAAGCAATATTTTGGATCTTTGGATCCGCATTCGCAATTCGCCCTTTTCACCAGTTTATTTTCCAATATTTTCTCTCCATACCTTCAATTTTTTCGGAAGAAAATCCATCAGAGTAAACTGATTATTGTGGTTGCCGCTTTGAGAGATAACAGGTTTCTCAGTGGACGTTTCCCTCGCGACTCCTCCTGTTGAGCTTATTTGCAACAACTCCAGTGAAGATTGAAATGTTAGAATAAAGACCATAATATATTCTACATACATGCAATAAAAGCATAAATTATCTGCCCTCATTAAGCTGTTAAAATATTACGCAAAGTTTGTCTTTACCCATAGAAACTAGAAAGAACCATCGCATGACCCTAATTAGTGGGCGGGGTCAAGGTAATTAACGAATTTGTCAAAATATTTGGTGACAGCCGCTCAAGATCAGAATGATTTTTGTACTCCTGTGTGAAGAACATCGGCCTGAATATCGCAGCGTTTTCCTTTTAGAAATTAATTCGTTCTCAAAGGAGTTGGGCGAAAATCCCGCGAATAACTCGAATCCTGCGAAAATTTCAGATTCTACGACTGTATTCCGAAAGAGGTGAATTTAATTAGATAGTTAGTGAAGTGGATTTTGCTGTGAATTTCGCAAAATAAACGTCTGAGGCCAAATTTCGGTGTGCGTGCTGCAGAGGGCGTAATTCAGCCTATGGATGTTAAGCATTCTCTAATCTGTTGTGAGGCTAAATCCAGGAACGTGTTCAACGATGTGAAATTTCTTCAGGACCACTTCGTGATGAGATTTTATTTCTAGTGCTATCTAAGCACTGATCACCATCCTCTGCAGCTCTTTCACGCAACCATTCAACACGCACAAAACCATCACAGCTGCACCCGTCTCCCATTGATTTCACAGCGAAACAGTGCTTTGTCGCATTGAAAAAATGTCCCAATCATATGAAGAGTGTATTGATGGAAAGCAACTTTTCCGTGTACCAAAGTAAATTAGAGAAATACACCAAATTGGATGCGCAGTGACCAAATCAATCAGTAATTGAGAAGCTGTTAGACTAGCACTTACATATGAAGCAATCGCATGCCTGTATAATATTATCATATTTATCTAATGGAATCTTTCAGCTGTGGCTCTTCCAGTTGCCAATTCATGACGTGACAATCTCAAGGATACTGCTTGATTAAAATGGGAGCCTTTGGCCCATAGTAACGATACCCTACACCTTATCTGTTTGGTCCGCACTCAGCTAGTTGTGCTTGACATTATTCTATCTATTAACGGAGATTTCGATCAGAACCCCGTTCATTCTCGCTCTATCATTTCTTAAAGTCTAGCCTTTCTTCTTGCTCTGCCAACAGTTTTGTACATCCGTTTGTTTCTCATTACTGATGCATTTGGCATGCATGGAATAAATAAATAAATAAATGAACAGACAAAAAGATAAACAATTAAGTGAATGAATAAACAAATAATTAATTAAACGAACATAGGGTTTTTGCAAGGAGGTTAGCATAGCAACGATAAGTATGAAGGAGAGCATCTATCAAAGATCTTGGAAGGTAGAGGAGATCTGTGTGGCTTTCGAGTAAAATTATGCGTAATGCTTGTTGACGGAGAACTAGTAGAAGATGAGTTGAAAGCGAATAATGAGAGAGAAAGTGAACAGTTCCAATTCAACGCATAAAATCAAGTAACGGGTTCAGGAATGTTCCGTCTAAGCGAATGAATTTTGAACAAAACAACTTCATATAGCATTTTATCAAAAATTACGTAAAATTCATTGTTTCAATGGTGCTTAAATGTGTATGTATGTAATGCTCATTGTTGCTTGTAGACTATACAGAGCATATACACGGGTACAAACCTTTATATCCATTAACGTTCAATTGCGCAACCAAGGTAGGAGGCAAAATGTGGTTCATTTCAGATTTGAGGCCCGAGCGTTCCTGTATTTCACATCGCATTAAAAGGACCTACCTTCACTACCGTGAAAGCTAATTGGTTCCAACGACACTATGAAAGCTAGAGTATTTTCATGTCATACTATCTATTTAGGTGAACTCCAATTAATAAAGAATTACATAATCCGTACCATAGGTGGTATTATTGTTTTATTATATTCACATATTATACTCTTTTATTATTATTTTATATCATTTCTGACTTAAGAAGCTTTCAAGTAAGTTAAATCGACCTCTTACCCTTCCAGTAAACGCTTCGTTGATATACTGCGCAATGAACCCGTAACGAAACACTTATACCTGTAGCTTTTACTGCTTCTGACTCTTGTAGTAGTGCTTCCATCCGGGTTCGTGATGATCTCTGTAGTTGACGCTGGGATCAGCGTGGACTGCGAGCGCATGTGAGCAAAGAGATCAGGGAACATTTTTACTGAAACACTTCTAACTTGAGCCTATCTTCGCAACAGCAGAGGTTTTCAGAACAAAAACCACTGCTTGATTACTAGTCAACACGCGCTGGCAGGTAGCCGTTGCCATTGAAACAAGCAGGTTTTCGAGTACAAAATTTAAAAAAAATACTCATAAAAACCGTGGAAATTACGTAAATGCTGTGGGAGACCATAAAAAAATGAATGAATCAATAGGAAACGCAAGCATGTATAGAAAAATTGCCGCAATTCCCATTCGAACATTTTCAACGAGTTTTTCGACAGATTTAATGTGGAATATTTTCAATTTAAAAAAACGAAAAGAGTCTCACCGAGTGTGTCCTTCTCCTTGGACAGCATGTTCATAAACGTATCCGGAACTTGTCCGAGCACATTAGATATGGCAACATCCTGAAATGTCCAATTAGAGAATATTGTAAAAATTAATGAAGTATTTTATTGCTTGGTAAAATGATTCACTTTTGGTGAACATTCTCCAAAACATATTTCCAAAGGAAAAGCAAATCCCCAACCTTCGAAACCTGAGAATTGCTCGCTGATTTGGCTCCGTAGAAATTTGGATACCCCTCGTAAGCCACTCAGCCCCACATTATTCATGCATTACCCTCGGTTGATGATAAATGCGAACCTCTTTCGGACAACGCAAGTACTCGGCCAGAGTCTTTTGGCGAGTTTCCAAGAGAAAAATGTGATGGAGGGTGAAGAAAGGAGGAATGCACCCGGCCAAAATACGTTCATAAAAACTAATTTAAGCGGAATAATTTCACCTACGGCTACTACAACTTCTTTAGATATAGATTGTTTCGACTAACAAAATTCGATCATTGCCCTTTTTTCTTTCAGAATTTTAATTCCGAGAAAATAGCAGGATATTTGTCTGAAGATTCAGTTATTCATTTATTTGTTCCCGATGCATAATAAGGTGCGCTAGAAGAGAAAAACCCCAAGAAACCAGCTAGGCGAAAACAAATTAAGTGAGAGGAACTTCTACTATAATAGGTATCAAACCAAGAGATGAAAATGAATGTGACAAAACACAAAAATTAACTTCGACAAAAATTCTGCTTTCCGTAATGAGTTGGGAATCCGCCTGCAGATTTTCGGCTGTTAGATATTTTAGTCCTTTTGAAATTTTGCTAGACTTTTGCAAATCCCAGAAGCTAAAAAAAAGAGAGAGTAGAATCGGTCAGCTCTTGCGACAACAACTTTATTTAATCTTATTTTCTACCCGTTCCTGTAGAAAATTCTCCCAAAAACACGCGAATTCTGCTCGAATGTGTACTCTTTCTGCTTTGTTTATTTCGCACCTAGGCATAGGACATGACCTAACGTACGTAGTAATTATAAGGACAAGAGTCAGAACTACTACAAACAGAACTGCATCCTCCTTCTCAGCGCAGCCTGTTCTCCAATTCCAAAACACTCGAACAAATCTACCCGTCCCCACACTACTCGGCTGGCTGGTTCAAGTCAAGCGTCCCCAGCAAAACAGACCGATCCTGGATTTTATGCGGCACTTCGTTTTGAAATGCAATGCGATGCCAGCATCAAATCAAATAAAGGTCGGTCATCACATCAAGTACTGTAACTCGTTCTGAAGGAGAAAGGAAATTTTTTAGAGAAGGAAATTTTGGAGTTGGTGTATAAAGCATGGGAAGAGTGCTTTCCATTAGGGAAGCGATTTTTTACCAACAAATAAAATTAACTCGCAAATGGATAGAGGCACACTAAGGATACCTTGAGCGCTTTTTTTGAACTTTTTGAAGACACATCAGCACCCGCATTTTACCTGAAAATTCCCAAGCGCCATGGGAAAAAGCACACTTTGCGAGATTTCCATGCAACTCGATCAAAAGGGCTCTTCCAGAAGGTTATGATTACCAAGAAAATCAGAAATTTGTTCTTTGTCTTCTGTTCCTCACTCTCCAGGAGAATCCCGCAATGCGTGCATTTTTTTCCAAAAATTCTCGAAATTTTTCAAGAAGAAATGAGCGGTAGAGTAGTAAAAAAACTAAAACAAACTTGTGCATTGTTCGGGTCCAACTGGAGCATTTGGTTGTTCTGTGTGATCTCCACCGGTCGAAAGCCTTTGATATCGCCCTGGTATCGCTCACATTTCTCCTCCACCTTCGCCTCCTTTCCATTAGACAACTCGAGACGCCGTGAAGTCTGCATGCAATCGAATTTGATCTGCAAAAAATCCAGAGTAAGGAATGGCAACGGTGATGAGAGTGTAAGAAGGCGAAAGGGTGTATGGAGCCAGCTCGTACATATGCAACCAAATGTGCCGCGTTTCGCATGAACCAGCTCATCGCCTCTTTTTCAGTACCATTGCACCCCTTTTTCTGGAGATGAATGACTATGCGTCTGAGAAGCGACGATTTATGTGATATATGTACCCAGCAATGCTGCCGTTTACTAGTTACAAATCTAATCTAGTCCTAAGCCAAATTATACGGAATTTTCGCATCCTCGTTACCTGCCAAAATTCCGTGTAATTTGGCTTCAGGACTAGAAGAAGGATTTCCAACGATGCTCCCCATCGCACTTCTGCATGATAGAAGTTTGCAAAAGGCAGGGTGTGGAGCGCTACACCTAGAGAAGGTGGCGCCACAGAGCTCTTCGATTGGCCGGTTGTGTGAATTGACCAATCACGGGGCCTTTCCTTGCCGCCCTCTCCAGGTATAATGCTCCACACCGCGAAAGGCCCATGAAGTGTTGGATTTTTATTCTGCAGAGAAACCAACATTTTGAAAAGCCCATTAACTTGATATCCACTCATTCCGCTTGCTCAGGGTCCCCAACTTATTTGTTCGCTAGGGGTTACTAAATTGGCCATCAGAACCCTGGTCGCATTTTTTTCCATCTTTTGCGTTCGAATAACACGGAGCAGGACGTGGGGGGACCAACGGTGAGACTACTACATCGTAGACTGAAGCAGATTGACCTGTTTCCCGCTTGTGGACTGCATCCGGGTCTGGAAGAATCACGGTTCCCAAAGAAAAAAAGCGGAACTTTTGTCTCTGCTATGCGTTTTTTTAAAATCATGATGTATTCCACATGTGCATTAAACAAACGAAAATAAGGAAATAAATTTGAGGACCAGGGCCACGGAGGACGGCCATGGAGGAGAAATCGTTTGTGTAGCAGATAGTTTCTCACCTTATCATCAAACGTTACTATTATTATCAACAGCTTACCAAAAAAAAAAACAGATACACACATGGATTAAAAGATATATTAGTTAGCAGCGTCACATACATATTCTACGAAGGAATAGTCCAGATGCAAGCAGTTCTGTGGGAATCTGGTGCAGGAAAGAGATGGAGTGGGAGCAAAGAAGGAAATGAAAGGTCCATCAGCTGAGGGGCCTAATGAACACATCACACGCAACACGGCTAGGAATAATGGGATAGTTCTCTATCGCCTAAAGTCAATATAGTTGAGAATAAGTCACTTTGAGTAAAATAGATGGACTATTCGAAGAAGTCGTTTAGGTATTGCTTGAATTTTTATTTACCGCATGTTTTTTCGTGGCGGATAAGGAGTGACAAAACATGAAAAATCGTTTCGCAACCTGGGGTATAGAAAAAAAACGGATTGCACATTCAAAAGAAGTAACTGATATCCAAGGGATCCCAGTGAAATTCCCCAATTACATTGAGAAAGAATAATTAGAATCTCCATGTTCTTTCTTCTCTGAACCGGAGCATTCTGCGATATGAACTCTATACTGTGTTGAGCCTGACCAGGTTGTTAGTGGATATATTTATTTATTGTTTCGCCTGACGTTTCGATGTGACCGTCATCTTCGGAGGTCTAAAAGTGGCTCACAGGTTTACCATAATTATTAATTAGAATAATAAAAATATTATTAGTAAAATGCAATGGCGCACGCAGAAAGTGGGCGGGCGGGGAGGTGGCGTGGGAAACAGGTGAGGTCTCCGCCGCTTTGAGGCCTCGACGGAAAATAATAATAATAGAAACATTTGTTATAAATTAAGTGGCGAATAATTAATAAAAATTATGTAAAACTAATAGTGAAAACAAACAATTGGAAACGAACTTATAGAAGATTTTTATACGTTTCATAAGATAATTTCAGAAATTTGGCTACCCCTGCCGTCCCTGCCCCTCCCACGTGCATGCAGCACTTATGAGCTGATAAAAAGGAGAAAAACAAAGATTCAATGGATTGCAGAATTGATTAGTTGGCCGAACTAAATTCTATTATTGGTTCCAACCCCTCCATCCCCTCCCTCCCCCCTCTGAGGCTGGGATTGGTTAAACTACAACAAATGATACCTATGATTGGTGTCGTTACTCGTTATCGCATAGACTAAGTAGGGCTAAAAGGCGCAGAACGTGAGAGTTGATCTGCTAGTCTAGTTTCGCGTTTCGCCTGGTTATGCCGTTATGAATCCTAGCTCAGATTTCCGGCCCTCGTGGCGGGAGCGTAGAGAATTAGCAAGATTAGCAAACCCACCGACGTGACATACTCCTCGTCAGGATTTATAAATAACATCAATCTGTCGGTCATAGTTGACATAGAAACGCGAACGGATAAAATGAGTCAAGGGCGGCAATTTCGAAACTGTTACCAGACAAAATCCAATAAACGAACGAAGTACATTTCGCGTGTGTGTGTGTGTGTGCGTGCTGAACACGTCGCCGGTTCGGCAACGCGTATTTGTTTGCACAGCGAATTGCTGGCCGTGCAGTGGAAAACGCCTTGCGACTCGGGAACCATTGTGAAAACTCAAGGATGCATAAGTAAATCCTTAAGAACAGGCTTTCAGAGAAGTTAACTCAAATAGTAAACGTGCAATATTGCTGTTCTGGAACTCCCTGCTCGTTTTATGGGACCTATACCTACAACAGCAAAGGTGAGCGTCGGAGTGTTACGCTGTGGGAATATATCTGATTAAATTTACTCAAATATGGTCTCGAATACTTTGGCAGATATTGAAATTAACATTTTCATACCCATACGAATAGCTCGAGTAGGGGTCAGGCTAAAAAATCGTTGCAGAAAATTTTTTTTTGAAATTGAGAACATCACTACGTGGTGGGGAACAAATAAAAATAGAATGGTTTAAATAATTTACTTAGTAATCAAGGAAACCATTCATAGAACATGAGAATCCGGAAGAGAGAGAGGAGGGAGGAGGGGGGGGGGGGAACTCAACATCTCCCCTCATTTTTCTTCTAGAATTATGTTGCAGTTTCTCGGACATCCTAATTTTCGATCATTCATGAATTGATACATTATTTGGCCCCTAGTTTGTATTCAGATAACTATCGGAAGGACCGCAACAGAAAGAGACCTCGATAATGTGGCTAAGAAGCGACACGCGCAGAGACGCAGAGAAAGAAAAATTCGGATGGATGCAGCAGCATTCTCTTGCTGTAACCCTTCCGACCCCTGCTGGACTGGTTCGGAAGGACTGTTGCAAGAAATCGGCAGAACCGCAGATCACCTGTCAGTTCTTCCGGCTTTCTGCCATGGGCCTTCCGAAAATTTGCCTGGGTATAACCATGCTTACTTATACCCAGCAAATGGTTAAGTGCTTAGAAAGAGGCTGAAGAAACTACTCCCTCACGATTGAAAAGGGAGGGGGGGGGGGAGGGGAGTATGGGCTTGGATGCATCATTTAGCTTACCCATGGTCAACGTGTTAACGTACCCAAAATTGCTCTATATCTAGCACCCTGTCTAACCGTACGTGACATTGTTTTTAAGCAGTTCCTACCCAACGGTAATCATACCTTTGGGCTTGGGATTACCCATCATCATAATTACGCATCCGGGCCAAAGTTTAACTAGCACGTAATGATAAAGCAAAATTTGTCATCAACTGATCATTCGGCTAATTCTTTCCTACTCAATATGTCCACATTTTAAGGACTACAGTACAAAAATTATAGAACTACACTTCAACTAAATCAAACCAGGCCTAACAAAACATCAGTTTTAAGCATTATTCAATAGGCGAAAGTCGGAGAATAGTGGTACCGCCTCCTAAGTTTACCGAGACACCCTTACCCATTTATTCTATGCACAAGTACTGGCACTTCTCATCGTCATTATCCGTAAGACCACCCAATAACGTTTCAACTATACATTCTCATCTCCGTTTTGTTGCTGTGGCATTTCAGAGCAAGATCATTTGGAAGAATGAACCTCAAAGGAGAGATTTTGACATGGTAGATATGCGGTATAGGGTGGCATGACGGAAAGAGAAGACGGAGTTACAGTCATTACCTAAAAACCTACTGAGCTCCAGGCTGCTCTTACTACCCGGTCGAAAACCCATCATATTGTGCAAGAACCGTGACCAGCTCCTTCACCCCCCCCCTAACATCCGCCCCCCCCCCAAAAAAAAACTTTCCTCAAAGACTTTCTAAAGGATCTAGTATGCCTCGCTATGCCCAGCCTTCCCTCCTTCACAAAGTCATGGAACCTCATTCTCCATCGTACACATGTGTGTCGCTAAGCCTATTTTCTTGCAGAAACGTCATTTGATCCCTTATTATCGTGGAACGCCGAAAAGCTGTGCCACCCTCATAAACTAAAGTCGTACTTTTCTCAACTGCACGAGACCAGAAGACCAGTTTAAGCACAGGTAATCCATCAGCGATGAGGCATGCATTTGCACATGACGAGTTTATGGAACGACTATGGATCCCGGTTACGGATGGCCATAATTTGTGAAGCTCAGCAATTTCGACTCTGCGGAGCATCTCAAAAACTTGCCTTCACAGCCGATACTTAGTTACCCGACAAAAACGAAAGAAGTACTGAAATTCCAAGTTTTGGTTCATTCCAAGTTTTGGTTCAAAAAGTGTTGTTTGTGCTTATGTTCGTGTGTCTTATCAAAGTGTTTTAAATTTTTTGAACCGGGTTTGCTTGATTGATTTCGCTTGCCATGGAATTACTTTTTTTGTATGAGGAACACCAAGAGTGTATCTATAAATAAATAAATAAATAAATAAATAAATAAATAAACAAATGAATCCGTGCGGATCCTCTGAATTCAAAGGTTTCCGAGTGCAAAGCACAGTAGCAAAAGTATATTCTGGGTGCTGATCACCAATACAATGTCTATTTTGAATGATGAAGCCATTTCTGCAAGGAAACATACAGTAAAAATTGCATAGAGAGATTTCTTCCAAAATCTAGTAAGCCTCCACACAATGTCTCATAGCACACATTGTACCTTTTTTTTGGGACCACAATTTGTTTCTGTTGGTTTACAGCACCCATAGCGTACTAGTCAGACTGCAACACATACAGGAGCGGATGTAACCTATGTACGTAGGTATACCCTTCCAAGATGTTCTCTTAAGGGAAATAACAAGACGTCAAAATGGAGAATCCGCGTAAAAAAAACTAGTATGCTCCATTAATTACATACAAATAAATACATATGTTGAATGATATGGATTTGCTAGACATTTCGTAGGCTATAGTAATGACACAACTCTCCCCCCCCCCCCCCCAAGAAATAAATAAGGTTAACAAATTTTTCAGAATTTCTCTATTGAATGGAGAAAATTTCCACATCACTCATCTTCAATTTCTAACGTCGATCACAGTTTTTTTCATCAATTTTTGCAAGATAGCTTTAATCTTAATCAACATGCCAAATTTCCTTGGCCTCACCCCGCCAAGAAAATTCGGCATTTTGATTAATATTTAAGTCTGAGAAGAATTTCTGCCTTTCGTGGAGAATTTCTGCGCCCAAACTCGATATTCGAAAGAAGACATATTCGACTGAATAGAAAACTTGAATGTTCCAACGTTGGAGACCACTAAAATGCCGCAAGAAAGAGAAGAGGAACTTTATAGCTTCCTCATTCTCAAAAATCTGGATCTTTTACGTAGTTGTTCTCTTCATTGTCACTATAGTTAAAGTAACAAAATTATCCGTTTTTATTCCGTCTGAAATATAACACCTAGCTATTTGTTACCTTTATAGCGAAGTAACCTATGAAAGCCAATAACATTTGTAGTCGGGAATGATGCCTTGGACTCTCTTCGCCTACCAGAAAAATGTTAAAATCCTTGGGAATAACGATCGGAGTGGCAGTGGAAAAACACCAATGACACAAATTTTCCGGCATGCGTTCACATTCAGACAATCAACGTATATGTATGTAGGGCACGTCTATCACTCAAGAAGACATCAGTGGCTCCGCTGTTCGGATGCAACAGAAACACATGCACCGGTGGGCACGAGAAAAATGTCATTCTGCTAAAGAATGGGGTCGAACCATCGTGGGAACAAGAAACAGCTATTCTAATGATCGCTTGACGTTATGCGTTCAGTTCGCTGTTACCCTCCCTGGATGGCACAATGACGACAATAGCGCTTTGCATAGAACTTTTGGTGACTCATGCTCCGAATGCTAAACAGGTATTGATTGAGTTGCATGAGTACCATGGAAAAACGCGAAGCAGCTTGGCTTTTCTCCGATTAAAACAAGATTCCATTGCTCCACCTACACCAGAAAGGGGAAAAAACGATGAAGGCTCCTAGAGAAGAAGCGAACCTTTCTCCGGATAGTCTTCGTGAGCTGCTCTGTTCCATCTTCAGACTCAATTCTATATGTGATCACTTGAACGCGGCATCCATCTGTGGCGTCTATTTCTTCTTCCTGAAAATATCCGAAATCATTTTTGACATAGGTGGGTGTGCGTATGCTTGCGTATGCCAAAATCTAGGTCATCGTAAACTGAAAGCACTGTCGAAAACGCAGAAAAACCCTCATAGCCCCTTTTAGTGGCTTACAACAACCTATTACTCTCTTCAAACTACCACATAACTTGGCAGCATTGTCTCGGAGCGACCTTCCTACTATAGGATACAATTAGAAAGGGGAAAACGAATGCGGGCGTTTGTTTGACCTGAGCCTGTAATTTTTTATGGGCATCCATGAATCCTGATTTTTGTGCTGAAAACCACCGAGTAAATCCTAACTTGCTTTGTATGTGGAAGCAAGGTAACGTCACCTGTTTTCAATTAACAAAAAAATAGATCAGGGCTATATGATCTGTGCGCAAACGATCCAGCAGTTGTCACCCATGAATTTAGTCAGCAAAAAGATTAAAGGCAGGGGCTCACCTCATTCCACCTGTTGGAAGTATTAACATACTGTTGATCTTCTCGCCATGTTGATCCCAGTAATGTACATCAATAGGCTCAAAAGCGACGAAAACCCCATTTTTGAAAGGGTCGAACTGGCTGTAAATTTGGAGCCCGGAGGTGGATCGCTCCAAAGTTCGATCGCTGTGCTGGCTGCCTGCCACGGCTGCAGCGTTGGCCAACGAGTCTTAGCGTGTCCAGTCAATAAGATCAACGGCTTCACACGTCAACTCGGGTTAGCAAACTGTTACAGACCCGATGCCGGAAAACGGGTTCAGAGACCGTTTCGGGACAATTTAAGTATACCGCTAGAATCAGCATGTTGAGGAGATGCAGAATCCGCCAGTAGCTCAATCACGAGAACGAGGTGGACCCCTGCCTTTAACAAAAGAGCATGCAAAATGAAGGACACTCAGACAGAAGCTTTGCAAAGCAGTGTTAAACCCTGATAAGGTAAGTGTTTACCTTTCCTGACCTAAACTTGCCACCATTCTTTCATTTTAACTTAACTATGCACCTTCTTTAACACTTATCCTTTCAATGATACAATTTCAAGAGCTATCCAGAGCCTCCATGATATAGTACCTAATTTTCTTTCATATAGACTGCGAAGGCTGCTGACTATTGCGTTCATTGGTGAACGTTTGAAGGAATAACACCTCTTCACATCATCTTACAGATCAAAAAGGACCTTAACATTGCTGTTAGCAATAACATGCGATTTTCGTGGACGAATAGGTCCAAGGGCTTTAAGAGATGTTCACCGTCACAATCCTATCAACTCCTTTTTATTGAACAGTGCCCATATCCTAAAATTATTTTTTCACAATTTCGAGAAAGTCAGGTGAAACGAAGCTATTAATGAATAACTTTCTTCAGAAAATGTCAGAAGCCATGTCTCTGAAAATCTGCATGCAATTCAGAACTGTTCTGTCTCTGAGCTTCATCCGCTAAATCTTTTTCAATTAAATAAGCATCGTATACACATATGTACTCCCTTCAATTGCTTTATTTGTAAGCTTTCGGCGTTAACGCCTAATTCAGACCGTAACTAGAACAATGGATCGCAATCTCAACAATAGCTTACGAAAAATGCAGTCAAACATTAAAGATAACAGCTTTTAAGTGTTCTGACTACGTCAAGTATGCAGTGATTCTTTTCCCTTACATCGATAAACTTAGAATACAATTTCACTTATATGAGCTCAAAAAAAATCTCCGTGACTTACTTCCACGCTACAGAGCTACACTGACTCTGTTCTAAGTGCATCCATATTAGCAAGACTCTAGACGTTACAGAACATTACAAAATTGTGAATTTTTCTAAGTCTGATCTATTAATTTGAGTCAGTGCCTAGCTTTTTTTTTCGTTTTGTGAGTTAGATTAGTCTCCTCTATAATTCTTATATTCACTTGAAACCATTGTGCTTAAAATAAAATAGAATATTTCTGCCTGTGTATCAATGCCCTTGGCTTGATATGCCGTTCCAAATGATTTCATGCTCCCTACAATACTTCCTTGGGCGCGTGTGGCGCAGTGGTAAGAGGCTCTCTGCGCACGCACACGATCGATGGTTCGAT
The DNA here is from genome assembly GCA_037903475.1 of Ancylostoma caninum. Taxonomy (NCBI): domain Eukaryota; kingdom Metazoa; phylum Nematoda; class Chromadorea; order Rhabditida; family Ancylostomatidae; genus Ancylostoma; species Ancylostoma caninum. The sequence goes on from JBAJFG010000079.1 coordinate 2,133,375, forward strand.
CCCGCCCGAGGCCTACCAAGCCTTCCATCCCTCCGGGGTCGGTAAATTGGTACCAGAGGAGTCTGGGAGGATGAAGCACTGATTTGGTACATCGGGTGCCCCCCGCAAGTCATTGTACAGGGCACATACGCATTCAACGCCTCTACGATGATCAGATGAAGTCGAATGCGTGGCGCATCTCTCGTGACGGGATTGATTAACGCCGACCACTTTATCCTTTATCCTTTTACAATACTTCCCTGCAATTTCTAATCGTTCGTTCCATTGAACAAATGCATTTCATGCTGAATTCATATCGTTTCTACTTTTCCGACACGTCCCACGGCTGAGGCCTATTCAGTCAACAACGATTATAAAACGCTGTGTTTGCACTTCCTCCTATGAAATGACGCTGAAACTGGGAACAGAAGTATGTAATACATGGTGGGACTGGACAAGGGGAGATTGATTTTTGAGGAATGTTTCTAGTAACTTCCTCCCTCCTTTCATTCATATCCAGATTACTACATGGAACGGTAACCGCGCTAATCAGCAAATGTGAAGATCGGTCTGAGGAGCTGGTTTCATTAGTTAGTGGGTTTATCAATCCTAGGCAAGTATGTTCTCATACGTATAGGCATAGCGCAGCAGAACCCTGCTGAAAACTTCGTTGGCAACGCCGTATCATGAACGGATGTCAAGCGCAATGCTTGGAAAGTGCTGTGCATGCGAACTCGACGATTGGCCGGTTCCGTGGACTGACCAATCATAGAGCTCGGACGCACCGCCTTTCGCCTGGTACAGCGCTCCACATCCGACAAGTATCTTTCGTTTTAGCTGAATATTCTTATATACCGAAGGAACTACTATACTATACTATACCATACCATTACTATACTATACCATACCATTACTATACTATACCATACAATTACTATACTATACTATGCAATACTATACTATACTATACTATATTATATTATACTATACTAGTATACTGTACTGTACTATACTGTACTATACTATGCTACACCATAGTACACTATACTATACTATAATATAATACATTGTACTGTTGTATATTATACCACACCTTACTTTCCTTGCTATGCTATACTCTGCATACTACACTAGACTATACTATTTCTACGCTACACTATATTAAAGCACACTAAATTTATGAAGTTATCATTCTTACTGTGTTACATACTATGCTACATGTTCGAAACAAGTATATTACAGTTGCATAATACATCACTCCGTTCACTTTCCCCACCAACAACTGCGGCTAGCCGAAATTTGCGTAAACATCACTTCCTAATCCCCAATCTTTCCACAGTTTTGCTGCCTTTTTCAATGTTGTTATTCGGCTAAACGCCTCCATCCACTACAGCGCATGTGAATAAAAGTGCAACACCATGAAAAAATATGCACAAAGCTGGTTTCCACACTAAACCGTAGCGCCAGAGCAATAAAACAGTAGCGCAGCAATCGATCTGTACAAATAGCGAACAGTTGGTGGTAAGCGCTAGGAAAAAAACGAATAACGATTAAATACATCGGTTGCTCACCTCAACAACATCAATAAGTCGCCCTCCTTGCAGGTCGACCTCGTCCAAGGTGAGGGGTGGGGCTTGCGTTTGTGCGAATTGCATGAATTGCGGCGGTGGTTGCACGATTGACATGTCGCGACGTGCCAAGTGACCAACGGCCCGATGCCAAGGGACTGGCGCTGGAACAAGCACGCGATAGTTTGTAGTTTGAACGCGGGCGAATGCAGAATTTTATGACCACGGAGACTGTTTTCACAAGAGAGAGCGCTCTTGACAAATACATATATGCATTTATGGATAGTCTGGAGGGCGGAGAACAGCTGGAAGTTTTGGGAAATGTGAGATAGGGAACTCTATGCACATTTTTCACCATTTCGTGTTCAAGGTAGAAACCATGGATGGTTCACGAAAAGATGACGTCAGAGAAGTAAAATCTAAAAACCAGTATAACGCTTTCTAGGTAGACCGATTTGCAAGAGAACATTTATGACACTGATTTCGTACCCAATGGGCAAGCGATATTCACAATTCCGGTTTATTCATCACGCCCAAATTTAGTCTCTTTTTTCAGAAGCTGTGGGGACTGTGTTTGCACCAATAAAGGACAATTCAGATTCGAGCAAACAGTAATGGTGATACTAATAATAATACTAATAATAACGTAATAGTAACACCATGATACATAGTAACTGTAGTAGTGCAGACTGTAGTAACTGTAGTAGTTTTGACGCGCACTGTAGTAACCATACTATTCCTAGTGACTAGTAATGATAATAATAGGAAACTCAGGGAACTTAAAAACTGTGTTTTGCATGGGACTGAAAGATGCAAATCCCACGATTAAGACATGCATGCTCTTGCATAACACGGTTTTTTTTAAATCAATGGTTCTATACCAACCAATAGTCAATCCAAGCAAAACTCACGCACACCCATGAATATGCATGGGTTTTGTATGGGCTTTGTATGGACTTTGCATGGGTGTGCACGGGTTTTCCGTGCGTTCTGTATCGAATTTTCATCAGATGTTTGGAGACGCATGGGTTCTGCATGAGTATGCATGGGTTTTGCATGGATTTGACCATTGCTGATATAGAACTATTGACTAAAAAGTTGCATATCTTAATCATGGGATTTGCATCTTTCAATCTCATGCAAAACACGGTTTTTAAGCTTCCTGAGTGGTTTAGCGACCAGTTTAAGTCCCTTTTTTAGGATCATTTGCTGGCAGAATAGTCCTCGTAGGTCAAAATTTATCGTGTTGATAAACCGGAATTTTGGCTTGATGCCTGCGAACTTGCTAAATGGTGACAGAGTGAGAAAAAAAGACCCAGAACAGATCCAAAGATACAGCTACAGTTTATTTTTGACAGTGGGAACATTGCAAATGCACGGAAATTTAGCCACGTTCACGAAAGTTGTGCCAAACTACCACCGAATAATCAGTGACATTGACAGTTTAGCTAAAGCAATGTATGACTTGGGCCTGACCTAGTACAGTCTGGTAGGGCAGAGGTGGCACCTGAGTTGACTTTGTCTGCAATTACGACTTTGTCCGCGGAATGCGTCTTGTAGGAGATTTTACTAAATAGCAGTAGGGAAACATCAGAGTGGAAGAAATCACACCACATACAGTGCCTTCGATCCGGATCTTCCTCCTTCCGCACCGCCTTAGATCATACGCGGCATCCTGCTGGCTGCATTCTCGCAGCCAACCGGCTGAGTATCGATCGCCAGCAGGACGCCACGTGTGATCTAAGGCGGTGCGGAAGGAGGAAGATCCGGATCGAAGGCTCTGTACGTATCAAAAAAGTGTAAAAATTTGATTATTTGGCCGACTTCGGGACGAGGTCGTAATTGCGGACAAAGTCGACGCAGGTGCCACCTCTGTCTTACCAGACTGTACATAACCACTCAGGATCCCCAGAAACAGGACTTCACCTCGGATTCGGTCGTGATTGCAGCAATGCAGCGTTCTCAATTGAAATTCGCACCAGATTGAAATGATACTAAGACGAATTGGATCACCCAGTCTAAAGGTGTTAACACCGCACAAATTTATCGACCGTTAACACAGGCGTCAACACGTTTACCCAGGGTAATCTCAATGATGCATACAGGCGCTGCATGCGATTTTACCACGATAGGCCATGTTTTACCAAAGAGGATGTTGAGACATGTCAGCCGCTAACCGTAAGACACATGCAAAACTCGTTTTTGCATCAGTTTTGAGTGTGTTATGCATTCTTCATAAGTGACGGATGCAAATTTTTAATTTCTATGACATTTCACGAAAAATTGACGCAAAAAAATCTATTTCACGAAAAATTGACACAAATCAGGGGCAGAACCGAGCTGGTTAGTGGGTAATATCCGAACGTACGCGGTTTTTCAGCCCACTTTGTGGTTTATCCTGGAAAAAAGCTAGTATCGTTGCGCAATTACAGCTTACGCAAGCGCTGCAGAACGCGTGAAGAAACACACAGCTGCAGCAAGCTGGACTTAATCGGCCTGCGTCGTTGTCGAGAGAAAAACCAGCTCTCCGTGACAACATTATTTCCTTGAGGAGTCCGTGGACAAGCTGTTAATCCTGGCAAAACCGATCGAAACCCAAAAAAAGTGTGGAAAATCCTTGTTCCATGGAGAATTGAGACCCAGAAAAGTGTTCGCATGAGAAAAAGGTGAATTTGATAGCTCTCGAATGAAAAAAGTCGAAATGGAAGCGAAAACAGGCTAGAAGGAAGGGATCTTTGAGAATATACGTTTCATGTTTCCAGGAATCCAGCTGTTTTCGCACGAGGAAGTGCCACTTTTGCCAAGAATGGGTAATTTCGTTAACCATAAGTGGGAATTTTGGCGTCTCCATAGCAAATGTGGCACAAACAAGGCCGAAACCTTCACAAAACAACAAGGACACTTGCAATTTGAAGGCGAAGAAGTCAAGGAGCGTTTCGGAGAGACGTCTACACAACCTCTGCCTTGACAATGTAGCAAAAAATACGCACATGACTTAATAAGGGCCAATAAATGGTATAATTTACCCTATAAGATGGTAACGAATAACAAATAGACAGTAAAATAAAACAGAAGATTAATAAAAAAAAGATGAAATTCCATCCTAGGGAAGCAACCGAGGAAACTGCTACTGCTTTGACCCCAAAGAACGTTCCCAGCCCACCTCCTAATACCAAATAATTCACTGCCAGTCCCCTGAAGAAACCACATCAAAGGAGATTCGGAGGTGAATCCTCGGCAGTGCGCGAAGGTGATGGATGTCAGCAAAGTGCTGCTCTATTGGGCCGCGGGACTATGTGGCCCGCAAGTGACGTACTAATCGGAAATTGCGGACATTGCTGCCCAATGCCAGCCACAGCGACGGCACAAAGATCACATCAGGTCAACTCTGGCCATTGTTGCTGGTTCCGGCCACCTATTCTCGGCCCGATATTTGTCCCGCTGCGGTTCTGGCGCACTTTGGTAGAAGAGGAAAGCACGAAAAGAAGGAAAGAAAAACAGAGGAGAAAATGTTGATGCCACTCTGGCCGTGGAGCTGGAGCAGTGACATGACTGGCTGCAAGCTTCGAATTTGTTTTTGCGTCCTAAATACGCAGCGTAAACAAAACATTTGCGTACAGTTAAGTGCTCAGGCCAACGAGTCAACAAACCCCTGAACTCGTGTGGGGAATTAGCGACACTCGGAGAGTGCGTCCCAGGAGTGCCATTCCGTGTAGCTAATTAACACCAAAATAGGCCTACGGGTTGCATGACGTTCCGGGAACCGACGATGTTGTGCCGATCGTAGCGCAAAGGTTCTAAACTTCCTGTTGGCCCTAAGTAGGAACCGGAAATGTGTATAAGGAAAGGGAGAATCCAATAAACTTGGAAGGGTTCCCGATTACTTATCGCCGGAGCCTGGTACGAGTTGTGCGAGCAAAATATGCCTACTTCAGCCTAGAATTCCTATCATTCTAGAGATATTAATTACTTGCACAGGCACTGTCACGTTAGTCATCTAGTAACTAAGATGATTATTTCAAAATCCTAGGAGCTAATCTTATGAAGTATATTAAAAACAAAAGCTGAAATTACTAAGATACCCCAGTGATCGCAACTCTCTCGCACGCTCCGCACAATGTGCGTCCTGGTACTCTGATTGTCTGCGCATCCACAAATTTCAGTGATGTCCTTCCCATGAGCTGTTGAACTCGTGGTGTTGATCCAAACCACCAGAGTCTTCCACAGAAAAAAAGGAAGATCAAGGAAATGACTGGGAGGAATGAGGGAGGCTTGAATAAGTCTGGAATAGAGAAAATTTCGAGGAGGTAATCGGCCATATTGGGGCAAAAATCCTTGGAAAATTTTCCTCAGAAAACTGCTAGGGGGAAAGAAAGTACGTATAAGCCTAGTTCTGCTGGAGTTGTATATGCTCAACAAATGCGGGTTCCCCGAAAAGCATAGCTTTTTGCACAACTAGAAATTCTGTCCATCGGATCGAATTTCTCCCAAATGCACTGAAGGCTTTCAGAGTTATCAAAAAACATGCCTCATGAGTACATACTTGCAGACGAGCAGAAGCGATCGTAAATTAGGGTCTTCATCGGCAGATTTAATTTTCATTGAAAATACTGATAATATTGAGAAAACGGTGGAAGGGAGAAAACGAAAAGACAAAGGGAAAACAAGAAAATTCCCAAACACGCTTAAAAATTGCTCGTATGTAGATTCATTCCCAGATGAGCGAGATGTTCTGTTTCCATAGGCAGTCATAATTCTTGGAACCGAATGAATTCGTGAAACAGAAATTGGATAGACAGTAGATTTCCATTTTCTATTTTTTCCAGATTTTTTTTCCTAGATTTCCTCTATTCCCCTTCTATAAAAGTGAACGTAAGTTTTTCCTTATGAATAGCCGTGGTATTTCAGAGGAAAACTTGGCTAAAAATAGCATCGTTTAAACCTTGCTTTGTTTATTTTCAAGGAACGATTACAGGAATTTTGAACATTTTCCAATGTTTTCCATTCCAGAAACTGCTCTTTGCCCGTTGGTGGTTTTGCAATAAGGGCAATCGAGGCGACTCATCAAAATTATCGCCCATAAAAGAAAATACGATTGCATAACTTTGCATGCACTAGAACTGCACTATGAAGAGAATCTGCAGAAAAACGCTCATTGAGGCAGATAGTCGGTCTAATAAAGGCATAAAAAATTCCGTTGGCAGCGGAAGAACTTCAGCTAGAAGACAGTAACGAATGTGGGTCGGTTAAACAGTAGTCTACAGTAGATAGAAATATTCAAGCGCGAGCTTGACTACTAAGTGGGAAAACAACATGACAAAATTTACATGTTTTTAGGTGGTTTCGTGAGCGGAGAAATGGAAACTTGCGGAAGCGATGAGTTCCAAGAGACCGGTTGCTGGTGATGAAAATAAAGTGAAGTGAGTTCAACAGAATAGAGTGAACACCAACAAAAAGGACAACAAATGAGTAACACAACAAGAGAAAGCTGTTTGAAGAGCACTTACGGCAACATAGGAACTGGCCCCTTTTTACATACTCCCAACGTACAAGAGAGTTTGTACTACAAAGAAATGAAATGGATCACTAAGGTACGTAAAAATCATGTGGGAACACCGACAAAGCTATGAAAAAGAGAATTTTTGGAATTTCCTTTCATCTACTTATTGCACTACATTATTCACTTTACAATAGGAAAGGATGATAAGATAGTACATGCAGAAAAAAGCCATATGCCGCAGGTCAGGATCACTACGAGGCAAAGATAGAGGAGGCCACCTTATCCAAGATGGATTGGCAAATTTCCGAAATTGTCCAATAAAATGGGTGAAAATGGTGTACTGGCTCATTTTCAACTCTTCATCTGAAGTTTAAAATTTTGAACGAGTTTTTTTAATAATCCAAGCTTGAAACAAGTTTTTTAACAGCTTTAGTCAAGACTGCACACCTTTCTGCGCCCACCCCACCTCACCCTCGAACTCCACCTCCAGCGCCCCTGGTTAACGTTGAGATTACCCATGCGCAAAACGCGTCAACGTACCCGAATTTACCCCTTTCCTGCACCCGTAGCTATGCGAACACATAAATGACGTTGCTGATACTCAGTTGCTACCATGGGTAACCATGGAATGGGTATGGAATTACCCTTCCTTTCAATGATGCACACAGACCCAGGAAAAATTTCATGGGCGTTCAACACTGTTAAAACTGTTGTGCATGAAAGAGACTCTATAAATATCGAGTACAGGTAAACACTCATACATTTTTAGGCTCATTCACATTCAATATCATAAAACAACTTTTTACACTATGTAACTATGGAGTCTTTGTAAAATAATATCTTCCCCCCAACAGTTCCATGAAAAACTCTCTCACCCTCCAGTGGCGAATTCAGCAAACTTTAACTGAATTTTTGAGAACGCTGAGAAAAAGTCGCAGCTCCAATGTAAACAAGGTTACCGAGCAGAAAAAGAATAGGTGAAGTGATCGCAGCTTCTCCAAACCACTTGCTTGGGGCAAGGTACACGTTCATTTACATGGAGGAATCGCCCTTCTACCTGGTACACGTTCATTTACATGGAGGAATCGCTCTTCTACCTGGTAGGTCAGAATATTTTCTGGGATCCCTACGAACCCCGCTATGAGATTTCTGGGGCACGAATACGCGAAATGAGAAGCGGCGACGGTCCGGCGAAGAGAAAAGCACCAGAGAAATGAGCGAGACAAGCGATAACGAGATAACTCACCGTGAATTGTGGGTTTCTGGATTCTCGTCGATACATGCATAGGAACGGCCATGCCGTCGCCGACGACAGTGCAGTGATAACACACACACAAAAGAGGCGCGGTGACTCACGATCGAAAAGCACACCGCGATGGCCCGCAACGATGAGGGCGGCGGAATTCGGCCATGATACGTCGCCGCCCATCATAGGCAATCCCGTCCACGTAGCCCATTAAAGTTAGACGCTTCAAAGTGCGCCACAGCGAGAGCTGTGTGGAGTTGACGTCAGGAAGATTTGATGCAGTGCCCCTCGAGCTCTTAAGGATTATGGCAGCTGAGCGATGGCGATTTTGCAAACAAAAAACTTTAAGGACGTCACATTCAGCTTATTAGAAGCTCTCCACATTACTGCGGTTGTTGAAAGCAGCATAAGTGGAATTTTACTGGATTGGGTCATCCGGGGCTTGTGAAACAAGGAACTCACGTCGAATGCCGAAATATCGCGAAATCGGCGAGAAATCCGAGAAGTCAGGACGCTATGCCAAGTGCATTCCGTGCGGGTACTAGAGCAGTTCTAGTTGTAAGAAATAGTAATATGTAGTTCTCTAGTAGTTCTACGTGGTTGTTCGTGGGTCCCATACGAAGGGGAAACGTCACACACTTGCTGTAACCCTGCCTGGAACCGACCGAATCCTCGAATCCTATGTAAACTGGCACGTCGTAAGGAGTGATAAAGGCTGCTGCATTCATTGTTGTGACTTTCGTATCTTCGCGCGTAAATCATCATTATTTGTGCTCGTTCCAAATTTTTTATACATATCCACCTTTGACGCCTTATGCAGGAGAGATGAGGTGTGGAGGGAAATCCAGATTATGAGTCGCCAGAGAAGGATCAGTGGCATTTCTGGTCAGTCGAGCCTTTCAGCCTTCACTAAGAAATTCTACGCACTAAATTCAGGATGTTAATGACCAAAAGGTTGCCATATATTGCGTAGAATTCGACGCAAACATAGTCGCAATCATCCTTATTCAAAACTGATACATTTGCATAGGAAACTCCAAAAGGGCAGGTGAATACGATTAACGGACAATTGCCCCCCGCGCGCGTCAGGTCCCCGTATGACAGTGCATAGAAAGCCGCTGTTCCAGGCTCTTTCCCACGAAGAACAGGTCAACTCTCACCTAAAGTGAATAACATGGTGCTAGAATGAGCTCAAGCATAACCATTTTTAGCTGTTTCTTCCTCAGTTCAAAGTGGCAAATTGGCGTGACGCTAGCGTGCGAGTGGTAAGTGTCCGTAGACGGGTTAATACGCACTGGTGCCGCGACGCGGCAGCCTTGGGAAGAGAGTATCAGAGAGCATTATCAAAGCACTATCGTCCGAAGAGTGCTTCAGACAAGCAGAGTGCTACGTTGCGCCGCGGGTATTGGTCCGTAACCACCTGGCTGTTTAGAGTTCTCCGTACGCTGTGCGGAGCCGTTCTGTCGCGACGCAGTTCCGCTACAACTTAGACACGTCCTAACAAGTACCACGTTGATCCCGACGATGAAGGATAAATCAGGACCTGTTAGAACCTTAGCGTTTCACGTTAGAACCTGTCAGTAACATGGCGAAACTTGTTGTGACCTGTAAGTGAACTACCAATAGGATGGCTGAGATAGAGAAGGAAAATTTCTTCACAAGAAGATCCACAGCTCTACAGCTGTGCAAATGTGCCGTGCGAATCGTGGCGAAGCAGCAATCAATGAATTCAAACAGAAAAATGAATTATTCAATGAGAAGAATTGCTTTGCTTAACATATCAACTGTGACTTTGAATGGGCTGCAATATTCCGGTGGTGGTGGTAGTGTAGCTATGAAGAAAAAAGTGCAAGCGATTTCACACATCGCCGAACCGAAAGTAAAACTGCGGAAGAAATGCTTATTCTGTGGGAGAAGTGTGCCAACGTACAACATTAGCGTTTGCTGTTTTCTCAGAACTTGGTACGTCGTCAATAACAAGCTGCCATTGTCCATAGGGCTATGGCGCAGTTCATACGTATTGCGCATCTCAGATGAGAACGTCAGAAATCATAGCAACGAATTCTCTTGAAAAGATGTGACTGCGACGAGCGTGACATGTAGACCTGGGAAGAGTGGTTCAGCAGAGCTCTACCATTGGACCATTGAACGGATTACCCAATCGGAGACCCTGGCCACGCCCTCTTCCTTAGACCAAGGATTTACGTCAGACCATGAGCGGTACTGCAAGAACGAGCCTTCCCAGCAGTTCCGCATATAGAGGTACCAAACCAGTGCGTCACACATAACGGTGCTGACACGGCGTCAACCTATCCTCACAGGAGGATGAAGAGGATGAAGAGTCTAGAACTTGAGAAGAGAAGGTATACAGGGACGAATGAGAAGAATCCAAAAGGATGCTTATAAGCCAGTACAAAGGATAAGAAAAAGCATAACGGATCGCCAATAGAACGAGTTAGAAAGAGAGGAAGCATCCCACCTCAATAAATACCGTAGCGTGCCACCAGCAGACAATGGAAAGTTAGCGCTGGGAAAAATCTAGGTAATGATAAAGCCAAGCTAAAAAAAACCATGGCTTCCGCAGAATGTGTGGCAGGTGCACAAGTGAGAACAAGAGGGAAGGGGGGGGGGGGCAGAAATATGGGGGTACCCGCTATCAGGAGGCATGACGAGCAGGAATTCCAGAAAAAGAATTACTTAGACCTATAGAACAAGGAAATGGATAACACGTTCCAGTTTACAGAATGCCTTTAGGAAAGTTTAGAGCGGCACGGAAACAGAAAACAAGTAAATTCGTCCTCGGAGGATGCGGCCTTCGGAGCAATAAATTACATATGCTAAAGTGATTCAAAGTAATGGGCATTTTTTGTCGTTCCCAATGCATTTTTGTGAACACTTAGGGTAGTCTCAGTGGTTTATGCCATTACCGTGCATACTTCAAATCTTCTCATATCTTTTGAAGTTGTACGTGCGCTCAGAACCACTAATTATCTCTGAAGGACTTTCTCAGTGACAGTGGTGCCGTCTTATGGTGGGAAGGGGACGTTGCAAGATCTTACGGTTGGCCATTCAAACGCGTTTCTATCTCTGATTGCCTTGTTATTACGATCAAATTTTAAAAAAATAGCCTAATTGTGCTCGAAGGTTGGATGGGTCGATATTAAAGGCAGCAAGAGCCGAAATCCTCGACCCGGAGCTGAGGTGCGATTGGTGAAGTACAGGCTCAACACATCACAAATGCGAAATGAACACAGACAATGATGGCTTACCTGCAGAGAAAATGGAAGATTCGTCGCGAACACGCCTGGCCGTGTTCGTGCGCGGACGAGTTTTCCCCGGCGCGAAAGCCATTGCGGCACGTGGTTTTGGCCGATTCCCGCCATGAAACCCTGTGAATTGAATGCATTTCGTTTTCCCTTTGCGCCAAACCACGCACCGCAATGGCTTTTGCGCCGGGGAAAACTCGTCCGCGCGCGAACACGGCCAGGCGTGTTCGCGACGAATGCTCCATTTTCTCTGCAGGTAAGCCTCATTGTCTGTGCTCGTTTCACAATTATGATGTGCTGAATCTGTACTTCATCACCCACAGCTCAGCTCGGAGTCGAGGATTTCAGCTCTTGCTGCCTTTAAGTAGCTGGAATGCCAATCATAGGAACCAAATCTAGAAAAGTGGGAAATTGTATGCATTCATTAACTGTGTACCATAACGAGCATTTCACAAAATACTAAAGCGGTCAACAGGAGTTGCGAGGAGTCCAAGATAAGCGCCAGTAACTGGAGAAGAGAAAGACGTTCAGAAAAGTTGGGGATTGCACAAAAGTGTAATAGATAACATTATATGGCTATGAGAATGTGCAAAGATGTTTTCAGGTCTCATAAGGTAACCTCTCTAAAACCTTAACTGCATGAAAGAAGTAATCGGGCAATACACAGATAATAGAGAGTTATCACTACAGCTGGATGAAAAAAGCAGACTTCTTATGCAAATTCTAAAGTCTACAGGAGTTAAACGAGGAAACGTTCGTCGTTTTATCATAAACTAATATTAAACAATGAAAAGAACGAGAGAAAAGGGGAAAATTAAGCTTTCTTCTTGAAGGTGATCTGGTTTACGTCTCATGGACAACACAATTCACAGTTCGCTGCACATTTGCCACCACTTCACTGCCCAGCGATGTATAAAAAGTTTTTGCCGGTGTCCCACATAATATTCTGCCCCGCTTCTGAAAAACTGCAACACATAATGTGTACATAGGAATTTCCACTCATCCACTGTACTTCCTTGTTGTATTTCAGACAAATCCAGCTTCGTTGCGAAGTTGATTACCGAGAGAAACAAAATTATTCATAGACATTAATTATCTTCGAGTTTGGAAAAGAATGGAAACAGGTGAGCATGAAAATGATCGAAAAGGGCGGAAAATGAGATCCTGCGCCATTAATTTTCATTTCTCTACCATTGGTTTTCATTTCTTTCTTCTGTTATTTCTCTTTTCTACTTGTCATATCTGACTTTATTTACTATGTTATGCTCACAGGTGTTATGCTCACAAATTCAATTCTTTGAGGACTGATTCAAATTTTAATGGTGACAAAGCACTGCTCCATGAGTGTGATATTACCCATCCTTCCAATGATCCAAAGGGGCCTTGGATGTTCTTCCGATGGAGGATGCCGCAAGATGGCAACTAATCCCAGAAACTGCCACAACAAGAAAACACATCTATAGGGATCTGATCCTTTGTTTTGCTTCTCCTGGACAAATAAATAAGCCAAATGGTTTATCCGATGGAATCGAAACCCACAATGAGTTTTGGGAGTCCTTGTGGAATACCGTGCAAATAGAAATTTGGATGGATGAGTTTCGGAGGAGCGAGATACCTAACAATAAGAATACTAGCTAAATATAGATGCAACATTACAGTAACTCGAATGAGCTAATGTGTTTCAGAAGCACGATAGAAATAGTTGTACTTTTAATGAGGTCTTGAGGGGAATAGGGGTGACGTTAGATGCAAAGAGGCAGCCGAAGTTCCTATTCAGAATCGCTTCCGAAGGATGGCAGCAAGGAAAGAACCATCGGAATGAGCTTCACCAGATGTGAGTATGTAAATAAACATCAGTCATTGTCCACCTTCGGACCTTCGGAACACATTTCTTCTCTGGAATGACCAAATGCTTGAAGTGTTCCACGTCGTCATTCCCTAGCCCCGCCCATTTTTCGGCGTGAGAAATTAGTGCGCCAGCTGTGAAACACATACATAAAAAGTGAAATCCAGCAGAAACACGGTGTGCCTTGCAACAATTAATGTCGCTGATCACTTGTGATGCCGTGAAATCTCTTCCAAAAATGACAGGTGACTCGAGTAACATGAGCGACGAGTCCCACGCAGGAAAAACGCGCACGCACATCCGGCAACAAAGTCGGGCTCCATTAATTTGGGCGGATGCCTGGGCCCTTCCGCCTCCATTCATAACCATCGACTATATGTAAATCGTCGTCGTACTCGCACAACCAAAGTGATGTATCGTCTGCACGAGTAGATGGAGGGGGGGGGCACGCGTGTTTCCTCCCTTTCTCGAGAAGAAAGGGGGAACACCTATGGATTCGAGATTACGGCGTGGAGGGGCTCGAGGAAAGCTCAGGTATTCGTCACTGAGATGCCCTAAACGTAACCATAGTCTGCTAAGGTTACTAATCGCAGAGTTGATTGATAAAGTTAACGGATAAAGTTATGATCGAAACAGGAGGATCTCAGAATTTTTGACAGGACTTCCCCTTCAACCCATCACTTTGGTACCACTAAAAAGCGGAGAGGAATCTTTTTTAGGATCAGCTTCGTCGTGAAACTTATTAGAGTGATTAAAAAGTCTTGAGCCGGAAGTCGGAAGTAAAAAGTCTTTTTCGGAAGTTCCGGAACTTTCGATTATTGATCTGTACCCATGATCCATTATGTGATAGTTTTGGCTACTTCTGGAACTTCTCCATAATAGGCATATGTATAAAGCAGGCTTGCATTTCTTAATTTTGATCACGATATCAATTCCACAGCAGCACCTCTGAACCATAATCAATTTTTCCTTCTGCGCTTGCACCGAAAGGATTTTGTGGAACACCTGATCGCTGAAGATTAGAGATGGGTCCTCTACGATTCTAATACGCATCGTGTCATGTGGCTCCCTCGAGGAGGAGACCCGCCAAATCTTACCTCCAACCCACCGAGTGTCTCCTTTTCTACTTCTGGGATTATCGAGGAGTGTTGTCGTACGAGCTGCTCCCGCAAGGACAGCACACACAGTCACCGCTATCAAATACGCCAATCAGCACCAGAACCTCGCGGACACTGTTTGAGAAAAACGACCGAGACGAGATTCTGCCCACTTACTCCACGATAACGCTCGGCCCCCATATGACTAAAGAGACCCGTGAAAAATTGGAGGAGCTGGGCTGGGACACAGTTCACACCCAGCCTATTCCCCCGACATTGCTTCCTCCGATTACTACTTATTTCACTTCTTTAAAACATTCCTAGCTAAGGAAAAATTCACCAAAGTTGATGATGTTGAAAGGATGGTCAGCGATTTATTTGACTACCAGTCTCCCCTTGGAAAAGGGGCCCGCTGACCTGCTCTTTAGGTGGGACACTGCACTGACTAACTGTGATTATTATATTATTGAGCGGATTCTACTGTATGCTGATAAAGTGTTAAAAAAGCAGAAATAGTCTGAAACGGTTCAAGCTTACCACCCTAGTACTACGTTACAGCCATGGCTACTCTCAGAGCAATAGTGGTGTTCCTCGAATAACTCCCAAAAAACTGCTTGCTCGCACGTTGCTTCATCAATAATTTCATTTGCTTTTTTTCCAGACGTCTCTTTGTTAGCAATCTGGTATGCATGTGAACATGAAGAATGTCTGACAAGGTCGCCATGTCGTTTTCTCATTGCTGACTAGTGTGTCGGAGAGATTGTTAACAACGTTCCCACGTCGTTCTAGGGATTCTGCCATAATGCGTATCTGGTAATTTTTGAGGAATAGCACCTTTCAAACAAGCGGCATAGGAATATAGATCAATAGCATTTGAAAGAGCGAATATGTAGCGACATCAATAATGAATATATGTGAAGATGGTAAAAGTGAACTGTCCCATTGATAACTGCCAGGAAGTGCCGAGGCGAGGAAAAAAATTCGGGAGAAGTGAATTAATCATGAAGCTCGAACGCTATGGAACTGAGCAAAGGTGTCCAAAAACCACTGCAGCGCCCATCTGAATAGCCGCACTAGGCTCCTCCCTAGCCGCGTAATTGAATTTTTGTTTGATATGAATGATTTAGGCGACACACTCTACGTACGTCACAGGCATCGCTCATCCGCTGGATGCACATACGGGAATACCAAGAAGCGTTGCTTACGCAATAATTCATTTTTATAGCACATCTCTCTTCTTCAGCAGAGCGAAGCGCGGAACAGCTATGGGTGGAATACGAAGATAAGAACACTAGGGAGTGCCATACTGATAAGAATTGATTCAGAGATGATCTATGATGAGTGGCTTATAAACGTCGGAGGACTTCCGAATAACCGCCATCAGTTTGTAAAAACAAGAAGTACTGAAGAACAAAATATGCTCTCTTGCGTTATGAGTAGAGCAAAGCTAGGGTTTGACAGCAGCAGCACGCGAATTTTTTCTTCAAACTTTTCTTGACAAGAAGTACTGAAGAACAAAATATAACAACGGATTTGAAGCTGCAAAATGCTTTCACAAGTAAGTTTCTCTACAGATTTGTTGCCACACTTCAACATCCTTTCTTAAAATATTCTACGACATATGAACATTGGAGTTATGCGTTGGTGAAGCTTTAATTCCCTTTGATCCGTCAATCCGCTACGTAGGTGGAAATACGGCCGTTACACATGCGTTAGCAGCTGCATTTACAGCACGTCGGATTCCGATTCGCATCGCAGGAGGGCTACGACGCTTAGGCACAAAATCGGAGCGACGCGCCGTCGCTTTAAAGAACAACGCCGTTTCGCATGCAAATCGATCCGATCAAGCAAAAACAGGCGTCGTCGTCGGACCCCGACAAGGATCAATAAGCATCTTTTCTATTCCGATCGCATTGGTCTCCGATGCACTATAAATAAGCCCAATGCGTTGCGCTGAAACGCTCTCTGCTGATATAGTTGATGTACATACTTGCCTTAGTAACGGTATTCCAGAGAAGCATGGAAAAATGATCACGGGGTTCACGAACATTACCGGTGAGGTTAGTGTTCAACTCCCACTTCGCCTTGAACTATTTAGACGATCTCTCCTGATAAAAAGGGCATGGCTTGCCCCATCTCAATCAGAAACAATAGGGAAAGAAAAAAAAATAAAAGATTAGTCGCATTTTGCTGTGAGACCTCGTCCACGCTGCATGAGAGGGAAGCTCAGAACCACTCAGGGAAAACGTAAGAACCACTGACATTTGCTATTTTCACATAACTCTTAACCGGAAGATGTGATTAAAAAAGTAGCCCCTTTTTAGCGGGCCGCCGTCTGCTGCAAACTTGAGTGCAGACATTCTGCACTTGCAGGAATCAAATTGCGAGGAGACTAATTAGAGACGTTCGCTTGGCAACAAATTATGTAAAGTGCAGTATAGTTTTTAAATAGATTTCCACGAAAACAGGCAAGCCTAAACATACATTTCAGGAGCTTCTAATGATTTTCCAATTCTACATCACCTTAGATTTATTTACCTCTTTCTCACGATTCATTTCAGAAGATTCAGTTAGATATCAGTTATTCTTCAAGTTGTTATGATCGTTAACTATAATATGACATGATAACGTAGAAAATATTAAAAAAATATAAAAGATTCTGAGAAAACTCCGCAGGAACATCTTTCACAATGTTTCGGGAATAGAGGCGAAACCTCTGCCATGAGAAATACATTGACTAAGAATTTCCACTTAAGATCGAGATAAACGAAAATCGGACTAACACCAATTCAGCAACTCCTGTGTAACTTTAACTAAAATAGTAGGGAAGATTGTCACTTTATGCGTTCCATCCGGAAAAACCAATAAAGTCAAAATGCACAGAGCAAGAAGGAATCGAGAAGTGTAACTGAAACCTCATTTGTGCTCCCATAAAATCTGCTCCTTCACGAAACATGCGTTTGAACAGAATACAGGAAACTACTTTACACCCCCCTCCTCTCCCACTCCCCATACTCCCCATACGAGCCCACATCACTGGCGGAAGAGGAGTTGACAAGTGATCAGGTTAAAGGGAGCATACGAGTAAGAACTTCTGATATAAAACTGTTTATATTGCCATTTTATTGAAATTATTAATGATTTCTTATTATAACTTCTGATACATTAGGATACGACTGAGAACTATTTATCATCTTAGGTCCACAAACACTGCTGAGAAGCGTGGATTAGGGCTGAAAGTCCCTTTAGAAGATAGGCTAGTGGGTGACCGGCTTGAATCGCAAACGTGACAACCCTCAGTCAAAATATCACCTCTGGCGCTGAACGATTTCCCAGCGTTGTTTTCGCGGGTAAGTGACGAACCTTCGACCGAGCCCGTCTGCCCGTCTCGATAGGCGATTTCCAGGTCGAAGATCGGGAAAGTCTGGTCGAGTGCAGGTAAATTGTTGACGCGATGGTCCCCTGCAGAGTTTAATTTCCTCGTCCTCCGGGAAACATTTGACTGCTGTCCGAATCGAAGATTCGCAGAATTTACGACCAAAACAATGCCGCTTGCAAAGGAGCAATTTCGAGCAAAAATTTGCGGTGAAGTAAAAGTCGGACATCTGTCACTCGCGGCCATCACAGGAATAAAAGGACGCATTTTCTTCACGTGCGTAAAACGGACGATTTCAGATAGGATCATGCTTTTGGAATTATGAATTCACGGACATCATGGAACATTTATCAATTCGGAGGGATGAGATGGAGACAACACCATTTGGGGTAAAAGCCACCTAAAAAAAGGAAAGAAACGGAATGGACACAGTAGTAGCTGGTATGGTATGCCAAACAGCAACCTGCCTATGGACCTCCGTACAACCTGTCTCCACGCTACACTCCTCCTCTTTTTTTTTAAGAATTAATTAGCTCATTTCCATATTGAATCCTAGTAGAAACTGGCACAATTAATGGAAATAATAGTTCAACCATGACTGTCTCAGCTGGCTCTGACTTCTAACTTGCACGAAGAAGAACAGAAGTTCCAACAATGTTGCGGAAGGACCGCAGCAGCTCTTCGGAAAGACAGCAAAGAATTCATCTCAGCTTGTACAACGCGGCCGAATTTGACCTTTCAGACTTAGTTAGCCCCAGAATTACCTGCTAAAATTGAGTTGAACTGATTGTAAGAAAATCCACTGATCCGGACAGGCCATTACAGGATCATTACAGGATGAGAATGAAGACAGATATAGCGATGAAAGGATGCGCAGGTGGTTAGAGTACCAAGGAACAGATGATGCGGCGTGGGGAGTGGGCATGCACCCGTGTGAATCTCCTGTGAATATCATCTTATACTCTGCATACGCAGGGGGATGGGGTTTGTCGCCAAATTTTTGAAATTACTCTGCAAAACAAATGAAAATCTTATGTTGGTTTATTCTCAATTCTTTATTTTTATTCTTATTACTGAAATAACTCTCGTTAATTATCTATTTTTACAATTGACACCTTTATTAATTTTATTTCCCACCCAGGTCCTCAAAGCGCGGAGACCCCACTTCTTCTCTTGCCCCCCTCCCCCTCGCCCTCTTTCTGCGTCTGCCACTGCCTCTTGGAAAGCAAAATTTTGTCATTTTAGGCATGCCCGAAATCTTTCCAGCAGTCTGCTACAATTTTTCCGAAGATTATTTCGTGAGTTTCTTTTCCCTTGTATCTTTCCCCTTTTTAAGGTAAATTCGGACGTGGCATGTGAACCGAAGAGCACGGATAAAAAAATCCACAAAGACGTAAGCCATTTCTCAAAATTTGCCATTTACTAAAAAGCAGGACTCGTTCTAGAATGTCAATTTTGTAACACAAGATGAGGTGTGACCAGCTCTGTTTACTTTGACGTCAATACATGTTTCAGTGGTTACACGGGACAATTATGACCTAGGAATGAACATATGTATGTACACAAGACCTAATATATAGAGTGACGTACCGCCGGAGTATTGGTTGAGATTTGACGGATGAAAAGAAGGAGATTTAGACAGACAAAGTGAGGGTAACCTTTTGAATACACCTATACCAGCATCTGCCTCAACGTCTACGGTGCCACATTTCATGACGAAAATGACGTGACCAGAGCAGATGACGGCGGATTGGTCAGACCTTGATAAAGGACATATGCACAACGCACGACAATATAATTGTTTACACATTGTAAGGCAATTTGTAATTATAATCCCCTTCGAACGCTAGAAAGTGGGGTGGGGCAGCCACTTGAGATATGTGCAAAAGCTTCACACATGCAAAATGCTTAGAAAATTAACAGAGAAGCAAGGCTAATCATTATCTATACCTGGGCCTCATGGTGATAGAATGCGATCACGTGCTGGTCCCCCCTCCCCTCCCCTCCCCTCCCGCCTGCACTCTGGAGAATTTTGTTGCACTACCCTGATTTATATGTATAAGAGAATCAAATAATAATCCATATGAATTGCGTATATTCTACCAGTCTGACCGCCACGCCAACAGCGGTCTTGCAGTCTTCTCGTGATTCTAACTTTGTTTGCAAAACTACATGTAAAGCTATTTTGCGCTGCAATGATACAGCCACTCCCAACTCACGCAAAGATGTTCCAGATGGCTTCGGTACCTGTGAACTATTCAGTGTAATCTATGCAGTGTGAACATTCGCCTGGAACGATTAAAGCTTCACGTTATTGAGATAGTCAAACTGATGAGCCCATGTTTTCTTATACTGAGAGGAAGGAGAGGTGGTCGACTGAGACAGAACCCGTACTTCACCGGCATATGTCTCCTTGCGTTTTCCCCACTACTGAGGCACGCTGGAGCCTTTCTCCATCCGTGTACCCGGATCTTGGCGTTTTCCTTCATTACTGGGCCAGGGCAGACGCATTTTCCATCCATGTACCCGAATCGTGGCGTTTTCCCCACTAATGGGCCACGCCGTACCCACTCTTTATTCGTGCACCCGTATCCTGTTGTTCTGCCAACTAATAGGCCCCCTGCGGACACAATCTTCAACTGGACCCAAATCGTGGCACTTTCCCCACTATTGGGCCACGGCGGACCCTTTCTCGATCGATGGACACCTATCGCAAGGATAGCAGGGACGCAGAACGGACTTTCACGTCTGACCCAACGGGTCTTTGTTAGAGAAGATATGGACTTCGTTTCAGGGAATGAGTGAGGATTGTGGAATAGAAGATGCGAAAGAGAGAGAAAAGTCACAAAACCGTGTAAAAATCTGCCGACAGCTCTTCCTATATTTCTACAGGAATCATTGGAATCATACAGTGCCAGTCAATCATTTTTGCACAACAGAGTCCATCTGATCTGCCGCGCCGCGCCACCCAAGCGGCGCGGCAGAGCAGAGCAGCTAAGCTGCATGGTTGGATATGACTCACACAGTTCAGAACGAGAAAAAGGAGACAGAGGAAAGGGGTGGAAAGCATAAGCAGAACATCAACACCGAAAACACCCGACAACCACATAGCCCAGCTGGTCTGCCGCGCCGTGTAAGTGGAGCGGCACGGCGGGAGATATCCTTTAAAGCAAAGTGATTGACCGCACTGTAATTCTGATGAGCTCACCATTAGGGACACTCTTTGATGAGATGGGGCACAACGGAGGGCTGGAGGTGTGCTTGGACTTTTAAAAGGCGACAAATTTGATTTTTATGATGCGGATAAGCGGAGCAGCACCGCTGACACGCACTAAAGCAACTCTAATAGGTCTTGACTGTTCTAATATGTCTAAATGAATAAGATTCACACGGTGCGTGTTAAGTTGTGTCATTAATGATCTGCTTGTTGTAGATAAAAATATGAAGGAGGGTAAGCGTTGGAAAAATCCGTACGGCTCAACCTACAGAACTCTAACTAGACTAGAATGAGAGAAAATGCCTTGAACCAGCAGTGTGTCTGCAAGATTCACAACAAGGGGTGTACCTCAAAATAAAATAGCTCTCCATAGCTCTCCTGCAACTTGCACAAAGGAAAAACTAAGACTCTCACAGGCAGCTCATGCAGAGCTGAAGCTTTCCAGACGCTTGTTGCATGCGGAAAGATTACACTATTGCAGGCAAAACGCCAAAAGAAGTGAAAGCCACGTTCCTAGAAACCTGTGAAATGGATAGAAGAAGTGACAAACAGGCAAGGTGCTCAGGCATTTCTCGCCGACGATAAAGCAACTGCTGGTTCGATTCGAATCTAACAATCCTCATGGAAGTGCATCCCCGTCGTTATATTGTCTTCATGATGAAAGTTTGTTATGGAGGGATTCTTCAGCGATTAAAAAAAACTTACGACACTTAAATATGTACAAGGCAAGACCAACGTGAGGATAATTTGACTACGTAAGGAGGAATACTTTTGCGCATTTGAATCTCTGCAGTATGCACGAGACAATGCTGTTTCAGATTCTCCCGTGAAAACATTGGAGCTATGCCACATGAATATTCGGCAATGAAAAATAAAAAAAACTCCCCGTAAAGTTTTAGTGTAGTTCACGATCGCATTCAGAAATCATCGAACATATTCCGCACCGCTGCAACTGCCGTAGATTTTTTTGTGATTCATTTTTGTACAATCCATCGCATCGCGACGATTTTTGAGTAAGCGGTGATCAATCGCCTTGCGCTGCGATAACTGCAGTGCATCGCAAAAGAGCGTTGGCAATATATACCGGCAGCGTGGATGAAGAGATTGCTTCCATATAGTGCTATAGAACTTCTTTTATTAATGCAGTACCACATTCTATGGATTGGATTGTTTTCATAAACAGTAAATAGCAGCGACAACGAAAAATTCGCGCGGGTTTCTGTCAATTTATCAGAAAAGCAGAAAACAAAAATAACAAAAAACTGGTAGTAAAGAGAGCTGAAACTGATGGTGTGCATCATTTTTAAGGTTGTGTCATGCCTCAGATTCGTTTTTGAGAGTTCTTGTTGCAGAACGCTGAACACAATTCAGTGGATGTCAATGGCGTTGGCCCATCTGCGGCCTTAAGAAAAACGTCGCGCAACCGCGCCGCGCACGCCGTAGCCTATGCATTCTGCTGCTGTTATGCAACTTCTAGCAGCTTTTCTACTCGATTCTAAGGATCCTCGAGCAAATCGGGAAGAAAAGACCCTAGAAATAGCATTCCGGCGACGACGACACCGATCCCGCAGGCGCGGCGAGGTCGCGCTGCGTCCTATTAGAGGCCGCAAATAGGCCACAGCCATTGCCGCCCACTCTATATGTGATTCGCTGTGAAAATGCAGAAAGAGCCGTCTGTGAGCATGAAATTTCCGGGGAAGCGAGGGCGGGCTTACATGCGACAGGGACTACTGCCACATATGCCTCTGTGCCAGCCGCACCACTTCAGAGGTCGGCGCCATCTGCGCCATCAATCGACCACATTTCGGCACAGGTATGAAATTATCAATTGATGACAGCAAGCATTTTGAACAAACTACTGGGACAAAGTATAACTGTGTGTATAACTGCATACTCCAACTAACATAGCGGCGTATGTGACAGCAGCTCAGAATCGCATGGAAGCCCCGCCCTCAACCCTTTCCCCTCCCCCGAAATAAAGAGCGTGTAAGTGGATTTCTAGTCCTTTTATAATGACTGATCCTATCGTCATCAGCGTGTCCCGACAACTGATATAAACACCTCGAGAAAAATAAGAAAGGTCAATGCTTTCAAGTGCTGTAAAGAAAACTAGTCTTCGCAGAAATGACCTCATTTATACGAATTCCATGACAGTCGTAATGAACTTCTCAGGTTTCCGTGAGAACTCTTACACCCCCACTTAGTTTTTCTGAAAGGAGGGAACAAATGATCGCAGATGAAAAGCCAAGAAAAAGATGTCTTTGTCCCCTCTAAAAAAAGAGAAGCAAAAGGATGAGCTTCAAAGAGCAGGAAGCAAATAGTGGACGAAAGTGCAGCAATCTGGCTCCCGCGTTACGATGTCCAGCACAGATAATCGTGTTTTAATGGGTTTTTTATGGAGCAGTAACGGAATCACGGAACACCACTAAACGCGGCGACCTTTTCGCGTCCTGCTCCGTCCTTGTCTCCTAGGAAAAAAAGACTCTAACGATCGCATACGGACTATTATTAGCTCGTGTAGTAGTTCATTGCTCCCACAAATGAGATCACTTGACGCCAGACAACCGAACCTGGTATTCATGTAACGTCAAGCCAACAAACCAACATTGGCTGGTGTGATTGCTTATCCTAAAAACTATGTATCTGACGATGGAAGACGCGGAAATTAAGCTTGCAATCCTGATCTCGCTAGGTAATACGTTCATAAATCCTAGCCCGAGGTAACGCACCTGACATACCACCTGACATAGATAATCACAGCTATACGTTCAGTTTCTTTCACTCGCAACTGCTCTGGTCGCCCATTTTGATTTTCTTTTTCAACTGATCGAACTGGGAAGAGATCATGCCATTCCTCTGCCATAGAGACTCCCTGGTTCATACAGCCTGTTGTCGAGCAGCTCACTTACCCCAACGGGTTCGCCTCGAGGCCATGAGGTCCTTTGATCTTTAACCAATGTATCTTTTTTAGCTTACCACGTATTAAGGGGTGGTCAGTGAATGGTTAGATAAACTAGGTAATTCTTATAGCTCAGAAAAAAATTAAAATAAAAAAGATTTGACGTTTAGGTTCGTGTTCGATTGTGAACTGCACTCATTTCAAGATGTGCGTTCAGTTGAGCACTTTCACGCTGTCTCCTCAGTTGTAGAGCTGCCATTCTAGAGGTATGTAGGGCTATGAGATGAAAGACGCAACCATGTATGTTATTGCTTGATAAACACCGTGATACTTCCCAGAAATATGCATAGTAGCCAGCTCAAAACTATGTATTAGAAAGATTCCAAAACTTCTCCGTATCATGAGTATTGTGGAAACTACTGACTTGCCTGTGTGCGGTTTGTGGTAGGTTGCCTAGCCAGCTCGACTTGGCTAAGGTGTTCAACACCGAAAGCTAGCCAATGCAGGATTGAACACAGTAGTCCACAGTATCCACGATACGAAGAAATTTGTACTAAATGAAGCTCCGGCTTACCATATCTGGACTTCCAAAGCACATTAACCCGTTACGTTGCAGCTAGATACGAGTGTACGTTTCAATACGTCAATTCGCTAAAATGGCTCAATCCTAGTCCACACCTCGGAACTTCACTAACCCCATTGACTACAAATTATAAACCCGAATATTATATTACTTCCACTGAGCGTGAGGATAATGAAAGAGGCTTTACAATGCAGGTCTTTTACTACTAAAGGGTGTTTCTAGCATGAAAACAAAATATGTGAAAGCTTTTCTTGAAGGAAGAATTTCGACTGCTGGAAAGATGAGAAGTGTTAGAAAGGAGGCGAGTCATCCGGAATGATCATAGTCGAAAATCAAATGGCCAGCAAGAGGTGATGTAACGGTTACATTCATGTCTAACCATAGCCCTCTTCTTATTTTCAAGTCCTACCACATTTATCATTTTTTTAGAGGAGGGTAAGTCAACACATTAGATCTGCGCACATACGACATGAGGAGAACAACAACGTAGGATCTCATGATTCCCACGCTTTTCTAAATAACTTTGTCCAAGAATAGTACAAATTTACGAACACATACTATGCGAGTTCTGACTATCCCACGAAATTTTTTTCGATTTTCTACCTGAGTCTATAATACGGCATTTTCCTTTCGGCTGCAATTTCTTGTTTCTATTCGTAATATTTTGCAGTCGCGTTGAACCACTGAAGAGCTCGTCTCTTCCTCCGCAGGACCTTTTCATGTGTTTGCTCAGAAATGTCATATTGCTCGACCATAAGACTTGGAAGTAGACATCACTAGACGATAGCTACTACAACTACTTTCGGAATGATTCCACTGGAATCGGCGTGTTTCGTTGGTTTTCGACAACTGCGAAATTAGTTTAGCAAAGAAAAACAGCAACTGACATCTGCTTCAGTTTTATATGATATGTAATTTTCTGATCCTGGACACTTTCATAAATAATAAAACACCAACAGATGATCTTAGGGGAACGAACACACATATTTTCATGAGAGACATTAATGTAATGTAGGGTGCTGCCGAGGCCACAGTGACGTTTTTTAAGGGAATTTCACTGCTCCTACACAGTGCTCCATGGTCAAGTGGTAGTTCTTCGGAGCCACTTGTCAAGAAATCAAACTATTATGAGCAAAATTTCAAACGTTTGATGTTCACGTTTGTTCTTTTATCTCGCAAAAGGTGAGAGCTAAAGAGAATTAAAGGAAAAATAGGGAAAAGAAAATGAGAAAATAAGTGACGTGATAACAGAGCAACAAAAGAACGTTTGTCGTGCATTTATCTGCTTATTTATCTGATTAATTTAATGATGAGTTCAGTTGTGGATTCGAAGGGGGCATAAACAGCAATAAGAAAATCGAACACAGAATTACGTGCAGTAAAGTGGAAAACTGTAAATTATCGACACCACATTTCAGAGAGAAACGGGGTAATATTTTGTCACTGCAGCAGTTTTCTAGTTCTCCCACAAAGCACATTTCATTCTGACATGGAGATCCTGAACATATTGAAGAGAAATATATAAGAAAGAATAGAATTCGTGCACGGGGTACAGGCAGAGAATGGAATATTCTCGAGATGAACACG
Organism: Ancylostoma caninum; assembly: GCA_037903475.1. Taxonomy (NCBI): domain Eukaryota; kingdom Metazoa; phylum Nematoda; class Chromadorea; order Rhabditida; family Ancylostomatidae; genus Ancylostoma; species Ancylostoma caninum. Next base: position 2,159,539 of record JBAJFG010000079.1, read on the forward strand.
AGAAGAACAAGATTCCAACAGTTCTTGAGCTCGCTAAAAAGTGATGACAACAACGAAACAGGTTTCGCACTGCGTCCTGTCTTGGGCCAATTCGTGGAATTAGTGTACGGTTTTTTCGCCAAATCCTCAGAAATATGTGCATATGCCCGGTCAGCTTATCTTCCCACAACTTCAGGTTTGTTGTACCATCAAACGTTCACGCTCTGGTGGAAGAGTTTCAGTAGTTCAGGTGCAGTTCAGCGGTTTATGGGGATCTCAAAGGAATAGGTGGCCCCCAAGATTCCTCGCGCAAAACAAGAAGAAACAAAATTTAACCTTTCACAAAATTTCAATGAAAGTAGGATGCACATATTCATTTCTGGGACCTGGATGCACCATTGAGGTTACCAAGGGTAAACGTGCTAGGGTATTCAAATTTCTCATTTGTCTTGGAAGCATCAACATGTTCACCCACATGTTACGTTGTCCATACCCGGCTGCCACCTGTGGGTATAAAATTACCCATAATTCCAATGAAATATCTGGACTCAGACAGTTTTGTAAAAGTGTAAAGCTTCAGAGCGATGCCCCGACCGAACGAAGGTTTAAAACTACAAGCACCGATCAAAAGTGAGAAAATTCGAAGAAAATGGTCGAAACAACAAGTAGGTGCACGTAAAGAGAGAAGTTGTATATCACTTGGGAGAATTCGCTGCCAAGGAACGGAGAAAATGTTCAGAATTCTCGCAGAAAAAAACTTCAAATGAAGGAGCTGTGGAAGCTAAAAGGAACAACACAAGAGGGATAAAGAAATCAAAAACGACGAGAGCTGAAGGACTGTGCTCAAGTTTTGTCACTTAGCGTTCATTTATACCAAGTACCCCATGCTTCTGAGCCCTTTTCTACTTCTCTAGTATCTCTTCAAGTGTCGTTGGTGGTGAAATGAACTGCAGCACTGTATTTCTTCTAGTTATTTAATATTTACTTTTTCAAAACAGCATCTAAAAATGGTATTGAAATCGCGCTGGAATCTCTAGTAGGTGCTATCCGACATGGTTGTGGCCGAAAATTACAAAATTTTCAGGGGTTGAACTCAATTTGTGATCGGAGCCAAGGCATTTGAAGAATTTTCTGGAGTAGAGAAACTTCGTTGAAGCTCTTATTTTGTAAATCATGTTTTTGTTCCAAAGAATGTCTACTAAAAAGTAAGCATTAAAACAAATTTTATGTTTAGAAAATAAAGGAAGGAAAGCAGTAAGTGGTCAACGTAGTAGCATGTTAGTATTATAGCGGTGACTGCCATGGCGTTTCATTTGAGAATCGAACGCCATCAATGAATCAAACCGCTCATCGTGCGAGCTCAGCTCAAATTTTTGAATTCCGAAGCAAAGTGCGCAAGCAATTAGGCCTCACTGCTCTTTTAGGCGACATAGGATCCGACCCATAAATAGGAGTCCGGAAACTAGACTACTTAGGCGCCCTGGTCAACATCCTCCAAATAGAACTTCTTGCGCCCGAAAGTTGATCGTCTCAAGAGGATATCGAATGTCAACGACATCTCTTAGTCTCCTCCTAATGACACTACTGAAATCAAAGATCAAATCGACTTACGTTTTCCAACCGCTGGCCTTCGATGGGGATGCAGTGGTGGCCCCACTTGCGGCAGAGCATGGTTACTCCGCCAAACCGTACGTTCATAAGCGGTTCGCATTGGTGGTGACGAGGTCGTAACCACTCTGTGAGTAGTGAGTTGGCTGGTGGTGAGCGGTGGCTGCCAGCTGACCCCGCCGGTTAGGGTGAATGCGGGTAAATGCCGACGGATGAGTAGGCGCTTACACTTTGAGTGGATCGCGACGCGACAATGTAGCCACGGGGTGTAATATCACCAAGCTTTGCATATCACAACACTGATAGAGCACATTGTCGTCGCAGGAACGGCTTTTGGGTGTTGGGTCGGTAGCAAATTCGAGGTAATCACTAGGGCTCAAAATAATTCCGTACCGTAGTCCTAGAACAAATGGGGCAGAATTCAATTAATTTGCTTATTTATCTTATTATATGGTCGTGTACAGTTGTAGAAAACAAAAAGAAATTCAACAATTCAAAACATAAGGTAAGGACATTTCGGTATACAGCGAAGATACTGGATGTGTTAACATGTTATGATGTTACATGAACGACAATCACATCTTCCCCTCTTCTAGAAAGTGAGAGCTCCTCTACCAAGGTTGTTATCCCAAACCAGAACGGAATGGTGACGACAGAGCTTGGAAGGACATTTCAATCAGGGTGAACAAATCTAGGGACCCTGGGCCGACGGACCTAGTCGACATAAAGGAGGGGGTTCGGACGAAGTGAACGAAAATGCTAATCATTATCAGCTTGATGCTCACGCTCTTCGTTTTATCATCTTTACGCAGTAATTTGGTGCCCTAATATGTAGTAACTATTGCATCTAGCCCTAATAGCAAGTATTGCAAAAAGTTGCAGTATCCTACTGCTGTTAGGGCAACATTGTTTATCACGTTTGGAGACCAAAGTTGAAGCAAAACTGCTGAGCAGATGAACAGTAACAAGGAACTGCATTTTTATTTTATAGTGGCCAACAATACATATGCATATAGCGAAGATATTTCTTGTTCATCATCGATTGGTGTCTGTGATAGGACTCATAGACCTGGGCTCAGGAATACTCACCTTTTGTGAATGGAGAGCAGCCCAATAGTTTTCCGCATATTTTCGCTTGTCTTTGGTCGTATTTGACTTCAAAAGGCCTGTCATTTACAATGTACTATGCATGCTTTTGAAGTATGATACTCGTGAACAGGATAAAGCATTTTTTTTCAAAGATTCCCACTTATTTCTGCTTGAACTAGTAAACGACAGGAATTATGCAGAAATGGAAGAAAATTAATTTATTAGCGATACTTTCTGGTTTTCATCATCTTCATGCAGGAAACATAGTAGGAAATTAGTGGAAAGCAGAATTTATTCCATTGTCTATTCATCTATTTATTTGACTACTTATTTGATTTTTTTCATTTATTTATGTTCTATGTAGGCTGGAAAATACATGCCGACCTGAGAACTACATGACATGACAGCCACAAGAGACCGACAGTCGACCATTTGCGTGGACAGTGAGGTGTGGTGGCAATGAGGTGAAACGGGGCGGGAGCGTTTCTATGATTGGGTCATCTAAAGAAGGAGCTAATCACAGAAACATGACCGTCCCCAATTCGCCTCGTTAACATCCACACCGGACATTCAGATAAGGGTGGCGAAATGGGCAGGGGGGAGGGAGGTAGGGGCAAGGAGAAGGGGGGTGGGGAGCGGAGCGGAAAAGTCAGGATAGGTAATTGAGTTATGGAATCAGCAAATGCATATGGTTGCGAGAAATCACTCCAAATTCTTGGAGACAGAGCACTTACGCCGACTTGATCAAGCTTTCTGCAGGCTACAAGAATTTGCTATGAACGTGCTCTAACTACCGACAGCCAGAAATGCCGCTACTGGATTAGAAACTGCCATCATAGTGCAGAAATGCAATAATCTACTGTAACGATCTGTGTGCTAACATGAACTTTCACAAAGATTCACATTTCTCAGGAGAATCTTCTTTCACTGACGATATTTCGCTCATTACTTGTTTCATTACTTTAGGTGCACTCCTACATTGTTGTCTTCTATTACTTGCCCTTTGAGAGATGAGTAACTCATTCTTCAAACAAAATATCAGCAAAAGAGAACCTGTGCTTAGCAAGAAAGTTGAAAAAAATTCATCCTCTGAATAGATTAAAGAAGATCATTCTTATGTAGGAGATTATATGATTCATCATATGAGAACAGTATCCATATGGGTGGTGCAATCTACGCACACTGTCTTTGGCATTGTAACCTTGACAATATACATAGAGCTAGTTTCAGCTTTTGATCGAGATTGGGAATTCTTTAGGAAAAAGGTTTTACCACCCAATCTCTTAATGTGGCCACATTGAGTCTTCGAGAGATATTCTGCCAAAAATCTAGTGCTTGATGCTGACGAAATCCTGCTCAAAACTATGTATATAATGACAGTCATATTTGATTGATTTCAGTTGGACTGTGAGCACGAATAATTTTCGATGGAGGTATTTTTTTCATGCTGAAGAGAACTCTACAGTCCATCTTCCCGAGATGAACATACGGAGGACGAGCTCAGACCTACACCTGGCCCCAAACAGATGAAAAATTTCTCCAAGATTCTCCTTTATAAATTCTGGTAGTGCAGCAAAATTTTCTGAAGCGCACACCAGGGGACCAGCATCGCATGAAAACGCATTTCTACATATTTATTAGTTAAGCCTTAAATCTCCGTCTTTCCCTAAAAAAATCCTCATTGCCCTAATGAAGGAAGTGCACGAGGATAATCCCACATATCGAAACGAGACATCTATGTGTATTGCAGCACATAATGTCCACCTTTGATGGGTTCCAATCTTTAAAACTACTTAAGTCAAGATCAGAAGCCTAAAATGCAAAATTGCAAAGCAAAAGCCACCGGCGGGATTCAAACGGTTGAAGCGGCATGGAACCTGAGCAAACAGAAAACTGATGCAGAATATAAAGTATGAAGTCCCCCCGTTTCCGTCACCCACGCGACCTCCCTCTTCCCAGGACATCTCATCAAGTCCATTCGCCACGACTGATATAAGTCGCGTGAAACGGAGAATTTTTAAACTAAAGCGATGAATCGCAGACGCTCTGCTAAATACATATTGGTACTTGTAGACCTCCACAAACTGTGATTTTTAGTTGAGATTGCAACCAACAAGTATTTCAGAAAATATTCTCATTCATATCTCCTCTGAAACAGTAATTTTTTTTCACAATTGAAACGACAAATTATGAGAATTCTGTGGAAATAAAAAATAACAAGCAGGTTTGCAGTGGAGATTTCTATAGGGTAAAGGTTGCTGGAATACAGATTGCTTCTAATTTCAGATCCATGCAGGAATTAATAAAAACCGAGGTGACGTTTAAATTTCTGAAGTATGAAATCTGAAACTTCCGAAATATGAGACATCAGGAGAAGCTCCCGCTATTAATCCCTCAGCGATGGGATATGCTACAGAGAAATTCCCATTTTCCGAAGAATTCTTGAAATTAGAAGCACCTGAGGATATAATTGCGCGAGACTTGATCACCGAAACTGCAAAGGTTTTGGAATTTTTGATTTTTAAGTAGTGGATCTGGTAGATCAAAAGCGCTGATTTCAACTGTGTGATTTTCAACTGTCTCAAACGGACCAATTAGAGACGAGTTATGGCGAAGCGGCGCTTCCGACGCGACATCGCGTTTATTTCGCAGATTTTAAAGGCGGTACATAGAATGAAATATGAAGCATTTGAGTCCAGAGTTATCCAACGTGTCGAATATTCAAAAACTGTTACTTGACACATTAACTATGTACTCGAAACAAAATTTCATCGCGTCAAATCTGTTCTATGCATATACGTAGCACCAGGATGGAAAATTTTTTCCAGAGGAGCTTAAAAAGAGGCATAAGGTTAAAGTGCGTCCTTCTCGTCCTTCTTTAGCTTTTGTATTTAGTTAGTTTACTTTTTTTTTCTAAACTTACAGTGTGAGCGCAAATCATTTCTCCACTCTCCCTTCATACAAGCCTACATTTGAAAAAGCTCCAATCCTTTCTACACCTGTTACTTCCAATTGCCCTCCACACCTGTTATTCCCAGTTGTTGTTACTTTATGCCTTCGTTGGAGTTGACGTCAAAGGAGAAGGAAAGGAGAGATGTTAAGTTAAGAAAGAGGACTTGACATGCTGTGTTGTTGTGGAAAGCGAACCTGACCCCGTCTCTTTCTGGATGAATTGACAAAGGACTACTGCACTGGTCCTCGCGTCTACTGCTCAAAAACGTACACAGCTCCTACGAGCAGCTTTTGACCAACGCTTAAGGAATAGAACTACACAAATTCGGAAGTGGAGCTCAGAAGGAGAAGGCAAAAAATTTCCGGGGTATTGTGGTTGTTTTCACTGCCCACATGCAGCGACTGACTCCATCATGACCCTCGGCTAAGATTAACAAATACATCAAGGAAAGCCAGGCAGGCTAGCAAAGAGAGGGTAGAAAAAAAAGAAAAAAAAGAAAACTTTAACGTCCTGCGTTTCTCTTTCGAGTCGCATTAACCAACGTACATAGGTTGGCTAGGTTATCGTTTCATGAATCTCAGCACTGAACCCCTCCAAGTGTTTTCTATGAGTCTACCATTATACTTCCAGATGCCTTCACTAATTTGGCATGTGTTTTCCTGAAGCCTAGGTTAAGTCATCTGTGAAAGGACGTGGACACAACCCATTGCATATAAACGAACGTATTCACGTCTTTTTCCCGGATATGGCTACACCCATGTTTATGTGGGATCTCGGATCCTTATGCAGCAGTTCATCTTTCCTACAGTCTTCTTAAACAGATCATCTTCACACTGCCATCACCCAAATGCTCGGTTGGTGAACTTCCACAATTTTGCTGCATGATCATAATAAACTTGGGGCAACCCCTTAAATGATGTATTCTATATCGAAGATGCCTATAGAAAGGCTCGGATGTCAAAGTTGTCTCATGTTGGAGATATACTTGAATGTAATGTACATAAGCGAGTGCACAATACAGTGTGGTAGCTTCAATCTAAGTGAGACAGACATTATCTATAAATTGAGGAAAAAGAGTTGAAATAGGTGGATTCAGCGTCAGAAAGTATGGAGTGGGAGATAAAAAAAATTTGCGATAAACGAAAACGAAAAGTCCTTTTTCCTCCTGGAAGACTCCATCGCAGGAGCGATGAACTTCTTAGGTTCAAAAGTGGCCGAGTGTCTGGAGTGGTCGCGGGTCGATCGTATTGTGGGTCGCCCTGAAAAAAAAAAGATTTAGGTAGTAGGGCAGAGCTCTAATAAATCATAATGGAAGAATCTCACGAAGAAATTGCGAAAAATTCAGAGGAATTGTGGCGAAGAATAAAAGCTTTACGAGCTCGTCAAGGAATTGTAGCAGCAATGTGAATTGAAACAATAAATCCCTGGTCACATGAGCCAGAGAGGTATAAGGAGAGGTATATGCAACCTCTTGGATGAAGAAAAAATGTACTTGTTTGTGACAGTTCTTTATCAAACATTCAACTTTAGGTTGTATACACGTACGCCATTTGAAGCCAATTAAGCTTATTTCGATGAGATCATTGTTTAAAAATGAACCTTTTCACACACAAAAAAGAATGAAAGCGCTTCTGAGGAATTCCACGAGGGTGAGTGTTAAAGTCGCAAGCTTCAATACATGAATTAGGTAATCCGCTAAATGAAAATGTTTCGTTGCTTATACAAAAACGAAATCATTCGACTGTATAATTCAAAGAGGTTTGATACCATCACTTCATAACTACTTGTGTATTCCTCATTCCTGCACATTCCCAAACCTCTAGACTTCCCTGAAAGTCTAGAGTAACAAGAAAAACTCCGGGTGGCGATCGAGCAGTTCCAAAGAGGAGATGACGATTTGGCACTGAAGGCACCATCCCGGATCAGAATCGTTTTTGTGCTTTTCACGTGAGAAGAACCTCCAGGAGTTGTTGATCACAATGGTATACATAAGTGATTCCGTGCCAATCTGCCGAACTTGGGCCCCAATTCTTGGGGAGCTTGTGGGCGGAGACAGGGGTGGGGCTAAGGTGCCTTCTGAATGATGACTCATTAACGGGAAGCGCAGCTTCTGAGAAGGTACGAATAGTTCCTTATTCACTACCTTACCTAATAGAAATTGCGGTAAACGCGTGAAGAGCAAAGGAGTACATGATGTGAAAACCCTATAATTTCCCCTTGGCTACTACTCCTCGCTCCCCAAAAGGTGTGCTGGAAAGACGACTTTTCGGTAATTTCGCGCGGAATCACGCATTGCTGACCAGCAGTCACTGTGAATTCCTTCTGTGCCAAATTCTCTGAGGTGAAACTGTGTCTTGAAGGCAACACCTGGCCAGAGATAGAGGACAGAACCAACGATTACATGGAATTTAGCTATCGCTGCTGCCACACTCTCCGAGAAATGTGACAGTTTCGGTCGTTGAGGCCACGGGGATACTGTCTGGTATACATCGTTCGCGGGAGAAATTTCTTTGAATAGGCTAGTCACATTTCTTTCGGTTTTCAACCTTAACCCAGTAGGTGATAATTGCTCATTTATTTGTTTATTTATTCAAATACACTCAAGAGCCACCAAAAAATCTCAGCTAAACAGAAGTAGGACAAAGTCTCGAACATGGTTGGTTTAGGTACCCAAGTTTGAGAGTATTTTTACTCCTTCTATTCGTAGACTGCATTCCGAGTCCCCCACCTGGCAGACGAGGAGGGCAAGGATGCAGTCGAGTTGGTGAGTATTTTTGATTCATATTTTAGGTTCAAGCTTAGGACTTCCCCTCCCTCACTGATGAGTACTGGGGGAAGTCCTACTTTGCCCTTATACGCTTTCAGGGCTGGGATTCATGAAACAATAACCCAGGCTAGCAAACCAACTTTTGTTGACTGCGTCTCTCAGCACTATGTAGTCAATACGATAACCAATCACTCTAGCCATCGTTGGTTTTCTTGGTTATCGTTTCATGAATCCCAGCCCAGCTCAGATTCCGTATAAGGATAAAGGACGAAACGGAAGTTGAGCCATTTTTCCAATTGTTTTCTATTTTTTTTTAGTAATTTATGATTTGTTTATTGATGATAGATCTTGACGTCGCTCTGCTTCTCCGAAAAGAGGAGAGACCTCAATGTAAAACTTACTATAACTTTAGTTGTGAAGAAAACCTAAATATTCGATATCCAGCCAATATTTTACCCTGGAAGTAAGCCTTTAGTACAGTGTAGTAACATAGACCGTGGGACCAGTTCATTACTTATTATTTTTGTTTATTCCGAAACCAAGATATCAGCAAAAATTTCCCTCTTGTACTTCCTAAATGGGAACGCAGGAATCGTTCTTAGTCTGTTGCAAGTGACCCCGATGGCAGCTGCGTAAGAGTGCAGTCAAAGGGCACCGCATTCAGAGCAACACCATTATGCTGACAGAAGACATACTTCACTTCCGTGTAAGTGCACACAGACATATATGCATCTGGCTTTATTTGCATATTACGGCCCTAAGGCACGAAAAGAACGGGCGGTTTGATGCTGGGCTGCTTGGATCGTTAATCAAAGCGCATGGAATCAAGGGGCAAATGAGCGTTTATGTTTTAGAGCCGGGAGTCCGTGGTTGACAAAATTTCACGCAGCATTCGTCATGTAGACAATTCTCCTTATGAATGTGATCGCAAATGTGTGGTTTGTCTTCACGAAAGATGAAATAATTGTCGGTAACAAAGGCACTGCTAAAAGGGTTTCCATTGAAAAGAAGGAGGCATAGACAAGAAGGAGTGAGATTGATCATCAAACTACAATGAGCATACAACCCCGATCAAAGACATTATGAAAACGACGTTGGCCGGAAGTAAGATGAGACATTCGGTCGTATAGAGCACGAATAGAAATCACTCGAGCCACTTCCAGACCTCTGAAGAAGACGGTTTCGTCGAAACGTAAGGTCGAAGTAAATAAAATTTTCCGCCATACCAACCTGGAGTGGCAAACAAAACTTATCAAAGTTGTCTTTTTTTTTCTTCAAAATCAACTTATGTAGTTTGAGTCCAGGCTCGAAGAGGCCTCAAAGTTTGCTAGTTCGCTACTCCAGCACCTGGGGAGTGATTTAGAGAATGTAGGGAGAAAACTATTGTGTAACAAAAGATGCCACTCTTTGTGAGGGTGATTGACAGGTCATCGTTTGAACTCTTCATGAAGATAAATAGATACGAACAAATGATATATGTTATGCAAGTTGTATATATGTAAAAGAACGTTCTCGAAAATGGTTATATCCAGAGCTGAAGCATCACTGAAGACCTTTAAAACATCCTACACTGAATTTCGGCTACTAGATGAGCTCTAGATATGAGGCTAGCCACAAGTTCCTCATTTCAACTTTGGTTATGCTTTTCATTCCATTTTGACTGTAGAGAGGAACGAAACTGATATTTTGCTGTTATTATCTTTCGTTTCTACTCTTCCTCAAGCATGTGTTAACTTGTTATTTAAAGAAAAACTTACTGATCAATAAGATCTACGAAAATGGACTGAGACTACATGGAACTTGTTCCCCGCTTTTTGAGATGCCAGTCTAGTCCATGGATCCGCAACGTTTAGCCGGCGGATATGCGACAAAATTGCCCGATCAGCGACGGCAAAAGAAGTGAATGAAGTCGTGAAGAAAAAGGCAAAGGTGGGATGAAATTACAACTTCATCGCAAACGTTTGTTTCTTTGCTGTATATAACTCCGGTTGCTAGCGTTTCGAAATGTAGGGTTTCACTAACGTTCAAAGGAGATGAGCTACCTACATATGCTTGTGTTGATAGGCTGTGATGTTTTTCAGCTCTTCATTGGTAGCTAGTGTGCTTGGGACATTTTCTGTACAAATTAGATGGTTCAGAACAGGAAACGGGTCTCAAGCCCTAGAAGAACGGTTTCGATCAAATGTTCAGCAGATTAACATAAAAAGCCCCATCCAGCAATCTCTAGGACGCAAATTTCCTGCAGATAATCCTGCCATATTCTGCGCTGATCGCAACGTTATTTGGAAAGCCAGCATTTTCTAAAACTTTGCAGAAGGATGGTTGCCCGAGTGTATGGAAACCGCTCAAAAACTCTTTTTTTAAATAGTGATTCACCAATCGCGTCTGGGGAAAATTCTTGTAGCCTAGCCGAAATCCACATCCCCGTCTGAATCCAAGGCATGATCCACGAGCAGGTCCCTTTTGCTACTTTGTCAAAGGTTAAAATTCGCTATCGCTTTTTCTCAAACATTTACGAGTTGAAGTCTACAACAATTTTGCATTTCCCGACTATCCATTACAAACCCATTTCTTAATACTAGCTAATAGTCCTTGGCTGTGCAGAATTTAGAATTTTCCACATTTCGTTCGAAATTCAAAGCTGACGGGATGAGTATCGACCGCATTCGGAGGCGACGCGCAAAACGACCACTATTCTCGCGAACTTTACTTCTGTAGAATGTGGTAGAATCTACGTACAGTACTACGCCAGTAGCCTAGGTTCGTACGCACGCTAGATGCGAGTGGTGAAGCGGTTTGTTCTGGGCGGAGAGTAAGAATGTGGGCGAGAAAGAGAACGGAGATAGGAATAGGAGGTTGGATGCATTAGAAGTTAGAGGGGTGCTTTGCATAGGTGTGTGCGTGCTAAGGAATCACAAATATAGGAGTTTTCTGTTTTTCACTGAAGTCTCTAGTTAACCTACACTTGGGCAACTCTAGAAACACCTGTTTAAGTCTCATGTGCAATTTTTTGATCAAACACAGCAAAAAGCTTGGGATCCACTCGTCGTGCAAGCAAAATTAAGCAATTTTGAACAATTAATGAAAATTACTTGGAGTTTCCCCCTGATGCTGAAATGGTCCTGCATTCCCTTCCCTCAAGGAAGAATAAAGAACAAAACCAAATAGCATGAAAGTGAATTCAGATGAATGATAAAATTGGCAGGAGATGATTGCTGCTGCTTGGGAGAAAGTATCCTTCAAGAGGAAGCGCTGAGAACTCTGATCGCCTTTCCAGTAAAATGGAAGTAAACATGCCGCTATTCTCCTGCTCTACTGGAAAATTGCTTATTTCGGATAGCGAAACAAGAAAACATAATACGGTCTGATGTAATAAAGGACATTATTTCCTCAAATTGGATCCCATCTGAGGACGTACAAAATCTGTAAGATAACGAGAAGAACAACATTTGCATGAAAAAATTGACCCTTAATCAGGCAATGACTTGCCGTCCTCACCCACTTTTTGCTCCCTATAGTGGGGATGAAAAAACTTACTTTGATCGAATTTCCCAGTATTCCTAATTGGTTTATCTACATTATTTTGCAAGGGAAAGAGAGACGAGGACAAAATTTTTCTCTCTATAATAATGAGAGAGGAGTGATTCCAAGGAAATGGCAACCACCCCCAAGTAGAGAAAATGACTTGCTATAAATAGACCACAAACTCAATTCCAACCACAATTACATGTATTTTAAATGAAAGCCAACGTGGACTGCACTCAGTGGAGCCGAATTCGATGACGCAGGTAAACGACAACTGCCACTCATATTTCAACGATATTAAAAATTTAATAGCAGTAGACCAAATGTGGACGCGATTGACAAGTGCGTGGGTACCTAGCTGGTGAAACCACTGTGTGATGTCGCAAAAATCATACGGGAAATCTGAATGATGTGGCAGTTATCGGCACGTGCACGGGCACGTGTTTCGCTGAGTAACTAAAAATAAGCTTATGGATGAATATTGGCTCAATATGCGGATAACTAATTAACCATGTTCACGTCGTTCACCGATGAGCACCGCCTTCTCGTCATGTTTCTTCCCATATTAACCCAGTCACAACCGCTCCTTTTTTCCCACATTTTCCTAATTTCTGGCTCGTTTCCCTGCTCGAAATGTTTATAATAAACTCAATGTAGATTTCTGTAATCACACTGAATTATAAGTCTTCCTAGGCCGTTCTCTGAGAAAACCGCTGGGATAGTTGGGGTCTTAGTGATCTCTCAAACTGGACCGTACAAAAAAAGGCACGATTCACCCGGCCGTGAATGGTTTAATCATCCAAGAGTAATTTTGAATCGGTATGACCATCGCAACAATTTTTTTAGTTTTTCAGAACTGTACTATGGACATTGAGATTTCCATGGAAGAGCGGAAAACTTCTAGAATTCCACAAGTCAGTGGCCTAGCAGCTACAACACTGAACACCTCTTACAGTCTCTGAATTGCTCCAAATCCACGACAGTCTCGAAGCTTACAGTTGAAATATGACGAGAGAAAGAGCATCCAGCAAGCACTGAGTGGCGTCTTCCAGCGTTTTGAGCGGGAACACCTCCATAGGTACAGACTTTGTTTTTGCGCTCTCTATTTCTCAGTGACTGACAGATAATAGGCGTCACCTGTGGTTTCGTATCGCGAAGCTCGGATTTCTTGTCTGTGAGTCCATGAACTCCTGCTTTCTCCACGGATCCAGGGATCTGGCATGATCACTACTGTGGAAGAAATCTCTGATTGGGGGGAGAGGATCTCTAGGCCATCAAAGAGGGACTCGAATATTGTGAATGTAAGAAAAGAGACAATATGGATAGAAGCGTAGGGAGTCTCTGCAGGTTAATCCTGAGAAAAATGCTACTCATGCACTCCATGGAGCGTACGTGGTTACGAGTTGCACGGAAGATTTGCAAGCAGACCATAGGACGCTTCTCGAATTTCGTGAAAAACACCAACACGCCACATGTTGTGAAAGCTGAGCAGCACATAATATGCAATCATAACGACGTTTCCAACCCCCTAGCTCTATTCTGAAAGGCCTAGTTCGAAAACAAGCGCCGCAAGTCATCGCCAGAGCACAACTGCGCGGCGTTGTCACAAGAAGTCCCGGCTGGAGAGGTTCTGGTGCTGACACAAGCAGAACAGAAGAAAAGGCTAAAGTGCAGAGCTAATAGTCACGACTGCATGCAGCTGACGATAAGAAGATCCTAGGAAAAAGTGAGATTGAGCTCTGCACGTTGTAATGAATAATATGTCTACTGGCACGTCTGGAGGATGGGAGGTATAATTATGACCGGCACAAAGCGAAAGGTATATTCAAACTCGGAAAATTGATTTTAAATAAGTCGAAATTTTTTGTTTTCGAAATAAAGGTAGCAATGTAACCTTGAGGACTGATAAGAAAGGAGTTAGAGCATTCGCTTCTTTTTGGGACGGGTTCGGAGTTTATGATTATCGGACGCTTACCACACGCGCGATCAGATTCCGGTAAGAGAGTGTATAGGAAGCTGTTGTTCCAGATCCTTTCCCATGAAGCACAGGTTATCTTTGTTTCTGTTTCCTCCCAAGTTCAAAAAGGAAAAACGGCCTGACGCAATCCGTGCGGGCGATAAGTGTCCGTAGACGGAAATTCATAATCAAATGAATTAGATTATTGGGTTTCTAATCAGACCTAATTAAGATGGGAGATCTTAAGAAAACACTTCTCAAATGTGTAATAAAGTCCTTGGAAATACTATACAGTGGACAACTCGGATATCACAATGGTTTTCGGCCATAACTTTTTTTAACTGAAGAGTCAAATGATTTGGATTTTTACGATATTCATAAAAGTTTATTTACATTTCCTTGAAGTTTCAATTCACTTCCAGCATTCACTTTTTTATAGGGCTGTTGGAGTATGTATTAGCAGAAAAATGGAGATAGTAACAAGAACGCTAACGTTTGTCGAACACTGTTGAAACTTTCAAACCGTCGTTTTACCTCCGAGTTTAACCCAAGGAAATTGAAAAAGAAATTGGTCTCATTAAGCAGAAAGAACTGTACAAAAGAAAAAGAATTTTAGAAGAGAATAGTGAAGTGCTGATGCTTTTGGACCAGAATATAATACATGAAGTCACAGATATCTTCACGGTCACAACACCGGAGGAGGAAAACGAGAACTTGTCCACCATGCACATGAAAATTTGCGGGGAAACACGTAATAATGAGAAAAAACATTGAGCACGAATAATACAGTAGAAGACTAAGAAGGGATTCTTTCTTACTAAAATATTCACACCGCTCAGCGAAGATTTTCCTTCATAACTTTGTGGTTTTTATAACCCTCTCAGTGCATATTATATTAGGTCGTCAAGTATGAAGTGTCCGATTTTGGATGAGAAGATTTCGAGTTTTGTTTCTAAAGCAAGATGCAGCATAAGATATCCGAATATGCTCCTGTACTATCCCCACAGCCTTGCCATATTAACTGCAGCTTGATTGCGCTAACAGCTTGGAAACGTGGAAAGCTAGTGGCAATCAAGTTGCGAAGAGCGTTTCCATCATCATGTTGAAAATTGAACATCTTTTCTAGCAAGAAGTGGGCTAATACCTGGAAACAGTGGTGGCCGAATAGAGCAAGATTTGCCCAGCACAGCGAGTGGCGGGTGGTTCCTCACCCCTGCTTCTCTGGCTTAAGCAGCGTAGATTTGTAAAATATGGTCAAAAATTGGCACCCATTTCTGAGGGTCAAACTGGGAAAAATTTATTTACCGAACCATTTTTAATGGTCATATTGCCTTGAGTACCTAAATATTATTGGATTATAGAGGCCACACCTTGCTGCTTACGCTGATCTAGTTTGACTCCTATCCGCTTCGGCTACGGCTTCCAGCTCATCGACATCCAGGTTCATCATAAGGCTCACTTTGGAGCTTCATGTCACCTGAGCGGAACTTCCCAAGCAAACGCTGTTCAGTGCATTTACTAGCCAAATGTCCCTTAACACTACCCTGATGTTCCCAGCTTTCTCAGTTCGAATGGCTGTAAAATGGAACCTATGTTCCAAAACGACACGATTTCACGTCTTTGAGTACTTCTACAAAAAATGATCTCAAGCAAAAATTCGGGAATTGATCAGAGACCCAGGAAGTGATTTCGAATAGAAGAGGATGTACCTTCATAATGAAAACAGAGATGAGAAGAGATCTAGTGAATCTTCGGAGATAGAGACTGTCAAACTGACCGCTCATAAAATCGGACATTTCATACTTGACAACCTAATAGAATGATTCAGAAGTTAGTTTAGAACACGTCCACCTGCTGAGCTGAAACGTAATAATACAAAGCTTTTGCTGCAGCCCTCACAGAAGAAAACAAGATTAAATGACGTTCACAGCGACAAAGGTCCATACACAAAATTTCTGCATCGAGCAATTAATTTACTTTTTTGAAAGATTACTGCATTGCATGAGGATAGCTAATCAGACGAAGAAAGAGAGGAAGAGGGATTCTTGGGGCTTCATTATGTTCGACTTGCCAAGGCGCGGCATTTGGGAATTATGTCTTAAAAATATCCTTAGCAAAACGTAAACTATCCATCCAGCTGTGGAAATTCAAATGAATCTGACAAAACTTGCTGATGGAAAAATTTGGCAACTTCGAAGATTTTGGTTCAATTCTTTCAAGAAGTTGAATAATCGTGTAGAATGGAATTTTTTGAAGTATTCAAAATAACTGAATGAGTTCACGACTAGCTCGCCAGAGTCGTTTCCTACACAGGGAAAACTTAAATTTCGAAGATGAACAGAAGTATAGGGAAGCCATTGTAGAAGTATCATTGAATGAGGTGGAATTTTGGGTTTCATTATAACAAGTTTTTTGACATGCCATACAACTGCTTGAGCGGTTATGGAGTAATGACTCCATTTTTCTTGGTCGAACCCACATGTGTCGCCCGGATTATCACATCTAGACCTTTAAAAAATATCGGCTAATATTCGGCTGCCTTTTCAGGAATAAACCACAAGTGAATTTAAAAAATAAACTACTCATCTCGCTTGAACATTCCTCATTACTTATTTATGTATTCCTGAGAGTTCAGAAGTATAAAGATGTAGGATTTGCACAAAACTATTTAGTAGATAATATTCAGGGAGAAATTTAGCAGTGGAAGCAGAAGAAGCAGAAATGCCAGCCAGAGGAGGGAGAGGGGGGATGAAAAAAAAGCTGAGGTCTCCCCCCTGGGGATATGCATGGACAAATCAGAGTACGTATCTGTGATATCAATTTTCATGTTGAATAATTAAACATAAATTTTTAAGTAACACGAAACCACAGGTAAACGGTATCAGTGGGATATAAATAGTAAAGCAGATGTATAGAGTGGAAGAGTACGTGAAAGTGCAGGTCAAAAAAATGTTTTCAGAATCAAGCTCTACCTATTTCTGCACTATTTATCCCAACTGTTGTTTTGAAAACATAGAAGCTGTAATAGAATTAGTGCAACGGAGAAGCCTGGACAAGCATAACACGCGCGAAATCTGGGGAAAGGGTGAATGAGCATGAACACCAATCCGCAAACACACCTCCAGAGCGAAAACGCGTTTTTCCCCAGCAAAATGATTGAGGAAGATGGATGATTCTGTGTGTTAAGTAGGTATTGATGAGATTCCGTTAAAATGCGAGGCAGGATAAATGCCTGTGGTTAGGTAGGTGCAAGACCTCCCATGAACAAGCAGAGACCAAACAATATATATGCTTTCACCTGCAGTTCATTTGCAGTGGCACAAAAATCGAGGATATAAGTTGGTCAAGCAATATACATATTTCAGGGATCAAAATAATCCAGAAATGTTTTCTAAACACTTGACATTTATTGCACCACATAGCAGTACAATTCATTTGCAGGTGGAAGCAAAAAAACCAGTATGACGGAAAAAGTAGCACAATTTGGAAAAACAACAAAAATCTCATGGAAGAGGTAAAAATGAAACCTTTTGTTCCGCTGATTAAAGTGCGATGAGATCGGAATGTTCTGGACTTCACGTGGAAACAACCTATGAATTCTTATAAATCCGTTCATTTTTCCTTTTTCTAGCTGTTCTTGGCGTAGACTGTTACAATGCTTTATTGTATGACCTATGTATTATTCAACCTATCAGTGGATGAAGTGGCACATCAGAAAAGTGGAAGTTGATCAGTGGACTAAAGGCAGTGTCCTGCAGGTCATAATTTCTCCCTTTTTCACGCGTTTCTCATCTTCGTTAGAATAATGAAGGACAAAACGGCAAAGTGAGTGATTCTTTCACCATATACTGAAATTAATACTAAACATGCGCCATTCTACATATAAGAAGACAGACATGCCAACGTTTCTTCACGGCCTCAAAGAGTGCAAACTTCTGCATCTTTGAAGAGCAGCTGCGCGGCTAGAATAATGTTATTTATTTATTTATTTATTTATTTATTCACTTATATGCATACTACGGTGCGCCAAGCCTAGTGCAGATAAAAAAGGAATTAGAGAAGCAGAGAATGACTGCTTCATTCAAACAAAGAAGCTCAAACTTTGCATTAATTGAGGTGGAAATCATTTGAGAAGGACAACAAAGGTTGTGAGCACCAAGAGCAGAACTATCTAATGAATGTAGAAATGAATAGAAAAACTTAAGAGCAACACGAAAAGAAAAAAATCCTCACAAACCCAACAGAGAGAAGATACTGCATCAGAGATCTTCGGGCAGTTTGTCTTTAATCAATGGCTCAAAGAAGGAGTGATGGAACCAGTTTTCCGGGCGGGCGGTAGCTTGTCATGGATAGAAAATTATTATAATTTGCTACTTAATCATCGTTTAGAGTGAAAAAAATATGTTGTAAATTGCTCTCAACTAAATACAGAGTACGAGAGCGTTGTGGGGCCACTAGAACCTGGAGTGGTTTGCCACAGTGATTCACAAAGGGAGACTGACTCACCCACGCAAAAGTTCTTCAGCTGAAGCACACAGCAGAGACAGTGGTTTGCCGATTTCATCATTGAAGCGGCAAACACTGGCCCACAGAAATATGATGGGAGGGGAAACGCTGGATTGGTGAGCTATGTACGTACATGTATGTATTTGTGACATTTAATTGGGCTAATAGTTCAAAGCCTGATCCAGTCTGTGTAGCAAGGGGTTGTGTGGCTCACTGCCAAATACGTACAAAATGTATGATAACGAAGATAATCGAGTAAAAAATTCAAGAACGGACTTCAGAGAAGCGAGCAAGGAAGCTTAACAGAATCAAGTAAGAAGCGTCGGCGCATCCACGAAAACATCAAAAATATCTGCGTCTCACGACTGGACGTGTTCTCTACGTTCTCCCTAGCGCTGCCGCTATACTCCCCGTGAAGTATGATGGCTTTGCAGGCGCAGCCACGGTGACACTGGTTTCGGTACATATCGATTATTGGTGAGGTAATGCTGTAGCTGTTGTAGACATCTAATCGATATGCGCCAGAACCACTATCTACAGCTACAGTCGCCTAGAAGTATAACAGCAGCAAACAGCGCAAAAACCTCTTGCTCGATCACGTCTACGACAATATTTTGGACTGCGAAGATATAAAATGCAATAATGAAACAACAAATGTTCTGTGTTTGCAAAAAAAAAGCGTGAAGTTTTATTGCTCAAAAAATGGTGCAGTTGTAATGCGAAGTTTTTTTTTTTTACTAGAAACACCTTACAACTTCTCTGCCTTTCAGAACTTCTCCCTATTTTTTTTTTCGACTCCTCTCTGTCCATATGTACACGGAGATCGCCGACAACGTGATTGACCTAGGAGAAATAAGCTGTTGTTTCGTCGGAGAAACAACCCGTTTGAGCAAAAAAAATCTTGTATTCAGCGTAGCGCGACGGCAGCATAATAAAGAAAACTTTCAATACACAAGTATTTCAACGTTTACTATGAATTTGAATGGACAAAAAACCAGAGGTAGTAATGAAATTAAGGTGTGGGAAGAGAGGCCTGGGTGGAGTAAATCACAAGGAGATGGATCTATGTACATATGTACATATGCAGATGAGAAAAATCAACCAACTTTTTTTTTCAAAACTCAAAAAAAATAATTAGGAAGCACAGTCAAATAATTAAGCGTGAACCATTGTAGGCTGAACGGATGTGCATTATAATCCATTATTTTCTGGAAATTTCCAAACGTCCGTCCGTATTCTCCACTCCGAAAGCTTCATTTTTCTTAATAACATAGTACCCTGCCGCAGCAGACGACAGGACCTCCAGACATAATAGGCGACTGCCCTTTGCAGCAATTGTTTTTACAGGTGAACGAAAAACGGCATTGTCGTCTGGATGCTGGATCTTTTTACGGGGGCGAAAAAGGGGAATCTGATATTTCACCCGCCGACAAAGGAAATTGCCATTTCGTCGATCAAACTATTTTTGTGATGAGAGTGTGATGTAGAGGGGATGTTTCAAGAATTATGCAAAGCTTTGGTTGAGGAATGCCCACAACAGGAGCATAGAGTAGCATAGAGGCAAGAAGATTCGAGAATAGGTTTATCAATGGAGCATTCACCTTATGTTTGCACTGGAACTAGTTGTTATAGGGTTTGAATGGGGTTGGCATGGCATCAAACGGCAGTAAGTTTGTTGTGCATATTGCGCTTACAGGAATCCTAGCTATACTTCAGGATCGGCGTAAATGACCAGACTATAGTGTGAGATGTTGTTAGGAAGAACAAGGAAGTTTTAGCTTATCCTGCCATGATCGTAATCCCAAAAAAAAAACTCAAATACATATGAGTTTACAACTACCCAAGCATGGGAGCCTGAGAGAACCTCACAAGGAACCTCACATGAGCATAAAGTCGGTTAATTTAGTTGTCTCTAGGATGGAATTTGAAGAGCTGCTGCAACAAACATGCAAAATCCCTAATTTAATCATAGCACGCCACGGAATCCTCCCCCATTTTTCCTTCGAGGCCCTGGGGTAGGGGCGGAGAGGTTGGCAACGCCAGAGGAGATGTACACATTCAGATCATAAAATTGTGCAAAGGATTATGTTGCAAGCGAAGAGCATGTTTGTTATACATATGGAAAGAGAAGAAGGGAAAATAAATCACCCACTTTACTTGCAGCCCATTTAAAACTAAACAGAAATTTCAGATAAATTTTCTCATGCTGTCGTATATACATAGTATAGTATAACAATGCGTTCTGCCTAATGTGCAAAGCTGAACAATAGACAGTGTTTTCTCACATTTTACAGTGCAGTATTTGATTCGATAGAATAGGCTGCTCATGAAAAGCAGATTCTTTTTTCGTAAAAGCGCCAACACGATCTGAATTCGCTTACAGGATAGAAACACTGGCTGGCTATTAGGTGTGGATCATCAAATTTTCCTAACCTGGAAACAAAAAATATTGCGACGTTGCACTTGGTGCCTGTTTCAGACAAGCAATGTACGATGGTGAGAAGAAGATTTTCCTCTTAACTTCTCAATCACAACTGCTCTCGCAGTAAAAGCTTTTTTTATCAATCGGCTTGCATTTTTGAGGCTCTTTTGGAGTTCTGATTGTGAGATAAGAAACGCAGTCAATGATACGGAAATTGACTGATTGCATCATAACTATGGCAATGGAACACTAATGAAATTCAATAATTGTACTATTAGGTCGTCAAGTATGAAATGTCCGTGGTTTCTAAAGCAAGATACAGTATAAGATATCCGAATATGGTCCTGCACTATTCCCACAGCCTTGCCATCTTAACTGCAGCTTGATTGCGCCAACAGTTTGGAAACGTGGAAAGCTACGTAGTAGCAGTCAAGTGGCGAAGAGCTTTTCCAACATCATGTTGAAAATTGAACATTTTCTCCAGCAAGATGTGGGCCAATCCCTGAAAGGAGTTGTGGTCATATAGAGCAAGGTTTGGCCAGTACGGATGGGGGCAGGTGGTTCCTCACCCCTGCTCCTCTGGCTTAAGCAGCGTGGATTTGTGAAAAATGTTCAAAGACAAGGACCCATTTTTGAGGGTCAAACTGAGAAAAATTCGTTAACCAAACCACTTTTAATGTTCATATTGCCTTGAGTACCTGGATACTACTGGATTATAAATGTCACACCTTGCTGCTTATGCTGACCTAGCTTGACTCCTATCCGCATCGGCTACGGCTTCCAGCTTATCGATATCCAGGTCATAAGGCTCACTTTGTAGCGTCATAACATCTGAGCGGAACTTCCCATGCAAACGCTGTCCAGTACATTTACTAGCCAAATGTCCCTTAACACTATCCTGATGTTCCCAGCTTTCTCAGGTCTAATGGCTGGAAAATGGAACCTATGTTCCAAAACGACACGATTTTTCGTCTTCGAGTACTTCTACAAAAAATGCTTTCAAACAAAAATTCGAAAACTGATCAAAAAACCAGGAAGTGATTTTGAAAGGAATAGGATGTATCTTCATAATGAAAATAAAGATGAGAACAGATCTAGCAAATTTTCGAAGATAGAGACTGTCAAAGTGACCGCTCATCAAATCGGACATCTCATACTTGACGACCTAATAGGAAATTTGCGGGTGAAGTTAGGTTTGGATTAGGCGCAGACGTGATGACCTTTTGGAAGTTTGCAGAAGTAGCTTATCAGCTGTTAATCATACTAGCGCCCCTTCGGGACGCTAGAAAGTGGGGTGGGGCAGCCACTTGGGACATGTGCAAACGCTTCACACTTGCCAAATCTCTAGAAAATTTATAAAGAAGCAGAACCAATCTTCCAATGGGCCCAAACATGAAGTCCTTCTTATAAGTTGAGTATGAGCATGAGGAGTTCGTTCTCCGTCGTATGGCGTATTCGTGCGTATTCCTCACTACCGGGCTAACGCAGACGCGTTCTCCATCGGCGGAACAGTATCCTGCCGTTCCCCACACTACTGGACAAGGCAAAATCGTATCCGAGTGTTTTCCAGACTACTGGGCCGCAGCGGGCTTTTCTCCATCGGTGGACCCGTATTCTGGCGCCATTTTCACTGTTAGGCCTGAACCATATCCTGGTATTCTCCACTTTACTGAGTCACAGCGGACCAATCCTATATTGGCGGACCCGTATTCTGGTGTTATCCATACTACTGGGCCACGGCGGGCCCTTCCTCCATCAGAGCGCCCGTGTTCTGGCGCCCTCCTCACATTTAGGGCAAGCCAAACCCGTTCTCCAAGCGCGGGTTCGCATCCTGGGATTCTTAGCACTATCGGACTAAAGTGAACCCGTATCCTGACGTTCTCCACACCATTATGCTACGACGGGTCCTTCCTCCATCGGTGGACCCGTATCCTGGCATCCCCCACACCACTGGGCCACAGTGGGCCCTTTCTTCATCGGTGGACCCGTATCCTGGCATCCCCCACAGCACAGGGCCAAGGCGGGCCTTTTCTCCATCGGTCGACCCATATCCTGACGTTCCCCACAGCACTGGGCCACGGCGGGCCCTTTCTCCATCGGTGGACTCGTATCCTGTCATCCCCCACACCACTGGGCCTCGGCGGGCCCTTTCTTCATCGGTGGACCCGAATGCTGGCATCCCCCACAGCACTGCCCTTTCTTCATCGGTGCACCCGCATCCTGTCATCCCCCACACCAATGGGCCACAGTGGGCCCTTTCTCCATCGGTGGACCTGTACCTCGGTGTCCCCCGCACCACTGGGCCACGGCGGGCCCTTTCTCCATCGGTGGACCCGTATCCTGTCATCCCCCACACCACTGGGCCTCGGCGGGCCCTTTCTTCATCGGTGGACCCGAATCCTGGCATCCCCCACAGCACTGCCCTTTCTTCATCGGTGCACCCGTATCCTGTCATCCCCCACACCAGTGGGCCACAGTGGGCCCTTTCTCCATCGGTGGACCTGTACCTCGGTGTCCCCCGCACCACTGGGCCACGGCGGGCCCTTTCTCCATCGGTGGACCCGTATCCTGTCATCCCCCACACCACTGGGCCTCGGCGGGCCCTTTCTTCATCGGTGGACCCGAATCCTGGAATCCCCCACAGCACTGCCCTTTCTTCATCGGTGCACCCGTATCCTGTCATCCCCCACACCAGTGGGCCACAGTGGGCCCTTTCTCCATCGGTGGACCTGTACCTCGGTGTCCCCCGCACCACTGGGCCACGGCGGGCCCTTTCTCCATCGGTGGACCCGTATCCTGTCATCCCCCACACCACTGGGCCTCGGCGGGCCCTTTCTTCATCGGTGGACCCGAATCCTGGAATCCCCCACAGCACTGCCCTTTCTCCATCGGTAGACCCGTATCCTGGCATCCCCCACAGCACTGGGCCACGGAGGGCCCTTTCTCCTTTGGTGGACCCGTATCTCGGCGTCCGCCGCACCATTTGGCCACGGTGGGCTTTTTCTTCATCGGTGGACCCATATCCTGGCGTTCCCCACAGCACTGGGCCACGGCGGGCCCTTTCTTCATCGGTGGACCCGTATCCTGGCATCCCCCACACCACTGGGCCACAGTGGGCCTTTTTCCATCGGTGGACCCGCATCCTGGCGTTCCCCGCACCATTGGGCCACGGCGGGTCCTTTCTCCATCGGTGGACCCGCATCCGTATATAGTTGATTGGATATACAATGTCATGCCTTCCTATTTAGAGGCTTTTACTCTTTGTTAGTGCAGAAGCTTTCTCGAAACGAACGAATGTTGTAACGAACGAATGTTGTGACTACACAATCGCCGCGAAAATTCATCAGGGGCTGAGGCGACCGCGTAGGTCCAGCCTCCCCGAAGCTTTCGAGACGCGGCAGCTCTCATAGCACGCGTCCATTTCTTTTTGCGAGTGCAGAAAGCGTCGCAACAGTGGAAGGCTGGTTTTCCTGCTGCGTACATTGTGCAGCCTGAAAGCTCGTAAACACTCCCTCACTCCTATGCGGCGAGACCGCCAGCGAAGGTGATGAAATCACCATCCCGTGCATGCGGGAGAGCCAGCAGTGACGAAATTGCGGGTCCCGAAGCGAACGTGTCTGCGTCCATGGAAATCGGCCATTTCGCCACACAGTCTGCGCCTCAAGATTGCGGTGTCTATGAGTGCCGCCCCGTATCTCTAACCGCTCTTGCCCCCTTACGGCGCTTTGTTTAATAGATCAGATTTCTACATTTATGCTGAGGAGTAAGCACATGCAGCAACTGCTCTATTAACAAAGCTACTTTGGTTTCTCTGGCCCATGGAAACACTGCAAAAACATCAGCGAATGGAAAAATATTGTGGAATCGTCTCATTGAAACAAATGCTTGTCCTCCAAAGATACTTCATATATGCGGATACATTCATTTTATTTTGTTATTTATACTTTATACATTTTTATACATTTATTATTTAATATTTTACACATGTATTTTCCTTGCTGAGATGGATTTTGCTCAACATAACATGGGAAATATTCCCAACGACAGGCCAGTTTATTGCAAATCGATCGCGTAGTGCATGGTTATCAACGGTCTTTGAGCAAAAAGACCGAGACTTCTTGGATACACCCGTCTTTTCCCAAATTAAATACGGGTTCTCCGTCTCTTCAAACCCCAAAATAAGGCAAATCTCCAGGTAGATAAGTGTCCGTCACTGCTACATGCGTATCTTTTCATTGACCAAACTAAGTAGGAAAATTCCCTTCCCTATAGAAAGTTCCAATGCCGGACCGCTAAAATATGACCACAGCTATTCCCTGGAGAGAGGTTTTGAACGATAACTGCTTGACGCAAACAGTAAAAAAACCCTAGATCTAACACGTTCTACTTTGCTTTGAACGATAATTATCCATCATTTCACACGGCTCCCAGAAGGATTTGGAAACAAGGAAGCTTCAGGCAGCATCCAAACAGGATGCTGTGAAGAAACGCTGGCCAAATTTAGTTTGGCACATGTAAGCCAATTCTGTGAGCAAGTTATGAAGGAATTTATAGCAGTTCTTGTTAACAAAGCAGTAGCTAACGTTTTACACAAGCTAGCCAGAAAAATTAAGATCAAGAAAATATCCGCTCTTCTGCTTTTTCTGCTTAGTTAACACATTTCATTGATACTAGGTGGCTCAGCTCGATGAACAAAAACACCTGCTTCCTTAGAAGGTTTCTATCAAGCGTTTCTTGCCCAATCACTAAATCTGATCCTGAAGAAAAGTCGAAACAGGGTTATTTCTCCGAAAGGATGTTCCCTGCTGAACATTTTGAATTGGATTAGAAAGTTAGAACGCCTATTATCTACATACTTGTAAGCTTTAGAAGTTACTATCATTTAGCATTCAGAAACAAACTGGTCAGATTTCCAAATAAGGTCAATAGCTAAACCTATTGACGAGTGCACAATTTTCGCATTTTGAGCCAAACAGTCCTCAGTGGGTTAAGATAAACGAAAATCGGGTAAATGGCTTGTAAAGGCAGGTATGTAATCACTGTCTCAGAGATTTCTGCATCAGATTATGGATTGTTTCGCCTGGGGAACATCTCGTCCCGTCCGGGTAAAAAATAGTGTTGCGTAGGGTAAAAAACATGCACTATTGAAAAAAAAATTCACTAAAACTAAGGATTTTGGTAGCATCATCTTCCGCGAAAAAAAAAAAGCTCAGCTCTGATGCAAGAAATTAGCTCGCTACGCATGTGTAAAAGTGGAAAGACCACTTAGTCCGCTTTTTGAAAAAAAGGCCGATTTCCAAGGAATGTTAGGGAGGTGACCGTTTTTAATGGATATGGTCCAGATTAGTTTTTGATTGTCGCAATTTTCGGGGTGAGCAGACGTTCACCTCTGCTTGATATAATCAGTGGACTCTTCAGGGAAACAGCGTGACACTGCTTCATGTGGGAACAGAGGAAGAAAACAAAAAGATATTGCGACAAAAAGATATAAAAATTGACGGAAATGAGTGTAAGATCTGTCATGAGGAAATTCCTTTCCCAGCAGGAAGTCAATTTCCATCGAAACGCCATTCAGTGTCACAGGGATAAAGTGGAAAAAGAACAGTGGGAGTGTTTTTCAGATCTCCCAACCCCACAAAATCTGAAAAACACAAGTAGATTCCGAGTACATGAAGTCGTGTTTATTGTCAGTGGTTATTTCGCGGCCATGTCGGCGACTTCGAATGGCGGCTAATTCAGCGGCTCGAAAACATACAGCTACCAGAGTCGAGCAAGCTACAAACCGAAAACTCGTTCAGTATAAATAAGGGCATTGTCACTCGGGACCTGGCCGGAAGTAAGGCTGAAAAGACCAGGAAAAAACAGACGCAAAGAACTTGGGAAGAACAACCATTTTACTAAAGCAAGCAGCCCTTCTGCAAAGATCCCTATGCTTTTTTCTGCGAAAATAACATAGTAGTTAGGAACTAACTATAGTAGAGTAACTCAGTGACTTATGAAAAGAAAAATCTGATGTCCAGAAAAAAGGAAGTGCTGCGTCCCTTCTCGCATTTTCTCAAAAAGTGTGTTGCTCATTACTTTCTGATATTAGAAATCTACTCATTCAGATTGGAGTAATCGAATTAAAATGTATCAAATATAGTGTTCTACATATCAATAGAAAGTGCACTGAAATGATGTAGTGCTGCTCTGTACTTGGACAATATCTGAGGTAGGGAGGTGGTTTCTATCTATCCCTTGTTCAAA
Organism: Ancylostoma caninum; assembly: GCA_037903475.1. Lineage (NCBI taxonomy): Eukaryota > Metazoa > Nematoda > Chromadorea > Rhabditida > Ancylostomatidae > Ancylostoma > Ancylostoma caninum. The sequence continues at coordinate 2,186,591 of JBAJFG010000079.1, forward strand.
GGATGGCTGAAAGCAGGGACCGGAATTTTGCTAGCGAGTAAAGTAAGAAATTCATGCCTGACGTGGAGAGATATAAAACATTATGTTATGGAGGACATCAAATTTTACGATCACAGCTAAAGTAACGACATTTTTTCTCAGCAACAAAAATCGCTATGCACTTTTATGGTTGTGTACAGTCGCTGGAATGAATCAGCAGTGAAAATCATGTGATCCACGCCGTCCACGGAATTGTTGCATTACCGCAATTGGATGAGTCAGAGAAGTTGTTTGCTGTCATTCAATAACAAATGGAGGTGATAGGGTCAATTCGTGGCGAAGGGACACACCTATGGGTCGGGGAGGTGCAAGAACAGAATTGGTGGGTGGAGATTCTTTTGGCGTTCGATGACGTTTGGGGACGGAAACTTCCTGGACCTGAGAGGAAAACTTAACAGGAATTGCCACAATTTGCACACGCAAGGGAGAGAGGACAATGTCAGGCCTTTGGCATCCATTTCCAAGGCAGGGATTACCTACGATAGTAATTCTACAGGGTGGCGCATAATTGCTGTCCCACAGTAAAAAACGTCACAGAAGATGTATAAAGGCGCATTTGCGGACCACCTCTTCAGGAAATGTTTACTGTCTTATAGCGAAGCAAAAGCATTGGTTTCACTCGACTTCTGCTCTGGCGCGAATCATAACCCTCAGATCCTTGCGATATTTCATCACTGTATACCGTTTGTGATTTTGATGTCCCTCCAAGCTTTCTCTAGCGGCTTTGCAGGGAATGGAGAGCTGGCCTGCTTTTTCATACAAGCCTTCTCTTCCAGCACAACACAAACAGAGTACTCGAAATCGTTGCATTCAGGAGAAATGGCCTACCACTCGGAGGCAATCGTAAGGACGGTCACGGTGGCAAGTCCTTAACTACGGGGGATTTTTCGCTTTGATCGATAGGCGCTCCATCCAGCCGAAGAATCCAGAGGTCGTTTCCAAAGCGTTTGGTAGCCGGTGAAAACAACCAATTACTATGCATAACCTTGTACACGTCTCGAAGATTTTTACGTTTATTTCAACGAAAACAGGAAAAATTTGTCCTCTCAGCGAAAATCGCAACAAATTCCCAGTGAAGACGCAATGAGGCAGCCGCACTAGATGTTTCAGAATCCTCACAATTTCCTCCATGTATGCTATAATTTTGAGGGTTGTAGACCTGCTCAGTCGTGCGAAGCTACCCGTGATGAAGGTGAGCGTTGTGTGAAGCCATAGATTGAGAGTCTAAGGGCTGTGATCCACGCCAAAGGAAGGATCATTGAACGGAACTACTGCTGTTACTTTCCTAAGGCGATGCGATTTATACCCGAAGAGATAGTTGGCGAATGTGCTTTCATACGATTTCTGCCTTGTTTTTATCGTAGGATAATAATTATGCGCCACCCTGTATAGAGCACGAAATGTTAGGAGACGCAGGGGACTGTAAAAGTTGGCTTGTTAACCTGATTTTGTTCCGTTGTGTGCTCTTGAACCTCAACCCAGAGTAGAACGAGCAAAGAGTGTGGACCGTGATTTATATGGTCAAATTTTACATATAAATACTAAATTTACATATTATTGACTGAAATTTATTGACAAACATACATATTTACTTAGACCGGCATGAACTTACTGCTTAACCTGCCCATGTTTCCTCAGGTGTGAGTGATTTGTACGCAAAATCACCAGGCAAAAAAATTGTAGGGACCATTTGGTACATCGGTGAGAGACCCACATGTGGAATGAGATATGAAAGAGAATTATCCCAAACAAGAAAAAAATATTTTTAGGAAGAAATGACCACAAGCGAAAAAAATCCTTCGCTGACATCTTTAATGTGGGGTAATCCATGTGATAATTGCCTGGTCGCTCAGATGGACAATTCAATTATGGTAGTGGTGCTGCGTGGATTGAAAACGCGACATTTTCAGAAGAGGAGAATAAACAAAATATGCGCATGCCTGCGATGATTTACAAAGTTTCGGGGCTCATGGATACAAGCGATCAATAGAAGGCGGTAAAGAAGAAAGGTCCTACCAGAACAATTTCATTTTCATTTGATACGGTTCACAACGTGCTAGAACAAAAGAAAAGAGAAACAGAAAGACTATAAACTGCAGCCAGGACTATTAATGAAGGTCTTGAAATTACACTATATAGAGCAAGATAAGGTGAGTCCTTGAAGAATTCTGAAGAGGTTTATCCAACCAGAAGAAGAGGAAAGAGAGAGGCGGAAAACCCTGGCATAAAATATTGTCGAAGGAAGAGAACAATTTCACTAAATCACCACCTCTGGAAGAGGTGGAGGGAGAAGCGGAAATAATCGGCGGCGGGGCAGCGGGTTCTGCTCCGCAGCTGCTCCATCGTCTGCGTTTTTTCCAACGCCCCGACTCCTGTTCTGAAGGGCTCTTGCGACGACGACATACATGAAGGCGCAAGCATTGACACCCCCGACTGCATGGACAGTGTAAATACTGACAAGAAGTGTTCGAATTCATTTTAAAGGATGAATTTTGGACTGAGCAACCGATTCGGAAGCCTTTCGTGGAGGAATAAGTGATGCAAGTCTGTCCCTACTTTTTTACTTACAAGCGGCATGAGTAAACTGAGGTGCAAAGCGATGTACAGGAACAGCAAAAAAGAGAAGATAAAATGAAGGTGATCGGTAGTTATGACTCAGTATTTGAAATTACTCCTTACTTTTGTGATAAACACATCTACATGTAGCTGACTAAAGTATGTAAATGAACTCTTGAATATTTTGTTAAAAAACAGTACCAGAGATACCGAGAGAAAGAACTTAAGAAAGAAGAACCATAGCATACTGTGTTGATTATTTTTCATGGAGACAACCTTCCCAGGTCAGTTCATTGCCTCAAACGACATAAAAGATGGAGAAGAGAAAGAAAGAAAGAGAAAACAATGAAGAAGCGGAATGAATGAATGAATGAATGAATGAATGAATGGATGAATGAATGAATGAATGAATGAATGAATGAATAAATGAATGAATGAATGAATGAATGAGAAATAGATTGAAGAAGAAGGACGTACATAGAATACGGTGAATAAGAAGATGAGAAGCACTATGAGAGGGAGGGGGGGGGGGGGATTTGTGAAAAGAAGAAAGAAAGGAAACAATATCGGGCTGACAGTTTGCTGAACAGTGAGAAATTTAAATACCACTGCAAAATCAGCTGACTAGTTGGTAACCGGTTTCTCTGCAGATTCTCCTAAACCAATGCACCAACACTTATTTCTAACGAACGCGACCCTCACGGCCAAGAAAAGATCTAGAAAGAGTTCATCTTTGAGGGAGATTCCCAAAGAGATTAGGCAGAAATGGGCGAAGAAATATCAGAAGCTGTTTGCCGAAGTCCAGAAAATCACGGATTTTTACGCGTCCGCTCTAATTAGTAGACGGGCCCAGAGCAGTTGGTAACCTTTTTCAAGGATCCAAACGAAGCTATGTGTTACAGCTCTCCAACAGCAGGAAAAAAGGAAAAGATGTTTGTTCTGTCTTCACTGCAAAAACTAGAACTATGCCACAACAATGGTCCCGGAATGGTAATGGCCGAGGTAAATTTTTGTACAACGACAAAGAAAAAGTGATACAGTCCTTCAAGAGGTGCACTTCAAACTTCTTGATATCTTAATTCAGTCAGAAATCATAGCTTTTTGTGCACTTGCCGACTTCGAGAACTGTTTACATTTGCTACAATGTGGGCATTGATAAAACTGATGGAGTACCTAGAGAAACACTTGTCCGATCAAAGATTCCGCAAATAATTACTCCATCAGTGCCTCTACAACGCAGTATTTGAGGACCTGCCGAGTGCAGCAGTTTCCTGAAGTTTTTCCTGAAAGCAGAAAAAGATCTTTGCGCCTCTCGATAGCTCACAGTTCTGGGATAAACTGCAGCGTGCGAGATCAGGTACCATCATATAAAAGTCAACGAGTCGGGAACGACAAAAACACATGCGAAACAGCAGTGCAAACAGATATTTGTTTGGATTTTGACGTCCGCCGCTGTGACGATAAAACGAGCTGGATTAGTACAGGCGTCACGCCGAGGGAACAATGGGTTCGTGAACGGGGTGGCATGAATGCTGGACATGGGCTTTCAGCTGAAACGTTTCTGTTGAACGTGGAGGCGTGCTTGTACAATGAAGAGAATAGAAAAACAGTTCAGGGTCCTAAAAAATCCTGAAACACAACGAATTACCCATTTACTTGTTGCATGACACAGAAGTGGCACTCTATAGACATCATGAGTAGGAAACCCATGAAATGGAAGGCTAAACAGCAACCAAAAGGTTAACATGTGCGATTGAAAAATCCAGCAGAAAATGCGTCAATCCAGGGGATTCTGGCGCCTATTCTTTCGGTCTATACCTCCCATCCGAGACTTCATGAGCCAGCCGACTTCCCATCAGTTGCTCCTCTTCAAAAGAATTATCTTCGGCTATGTTTCCGAAATCCCATGAGATCCGACCTGAGTCAATAACACATTGTCGAACCTGCCGCTCGGCAGATTCGCTCCACTGATCAAACACCTTCTTAGATTGAAGAGACATCAAGTGGGATAATTGCAGCGCAAGAGCTACGCTAACCTGACAAATGTAACTGGTGTCAATCTGTGCTGATTTCCTGCCCCAAGTATCCGGGCGGTCACAGTGCCACTGTGAACACGGACACCACATTCCATCAATGAGTAGGGCAAGTGAGGAATCCTCTTGAAAGCCACTCGGTGCCAGTGAATGCTCGACCCTCTCAAAACATACAAGATTGATCCACAAGCTGAGGAACAACGGCAGATTGAGATCATACTTAGGTAGATGATTTTTGACACGCAGTTTAGGACACTCACAAAGAAATCTTTATCCATCCATTTGTTTATCTATATTGTCGTTCATTTATCTACTTATCTGTTTTTGGTTTATGGGTGCCATTGATAGCGATGCCGCGTTTGCATGATTCAAGTAAAAGTTTTGTGAAGAATTTTTATTAACTTCTTTTGTAAAATTTCTGTTTTTCTGTATCAGCGAGATTACCAGGGTAAACGCATTAAAACCGCACAAATTTACTCATAGTTGAGACGGCCATCACCACTTCTGATCACAATGATACATCCAGGCCTTGGAACTGTTGCCTACTACTTTTCTTTCTCACAAATCATTTCCTTTAAAGTCCAAACAATTCAGATTTTCACAATCAAAAGAATTCGGAGTTTAATTTCAACACCATCACACAATGGTACAATTGTAGCTGGTGACTTACAACCACAACTGCAGTATGCTCCTATCCTAACCATTTAAAAAAGTCAGTACTGCCACAATAAAGAGATAAGGGGACTTTCACGTAGAAAAACCGAAAATTGTTATTACTAGTCAATTTACGGGTTATGTGACACCGATATATTGCTGCATTTATAGTGTTTTCCTTTAGATCATAAGAGCCATATCCATAAAATATCAGAGTATGAAGGCAAAAAGCTCTTTGATTTTGAAAAGGTACAGATTTTATCTCCCCGTAAAAACCCGTTGCATGACAGAATCCAGGAGAAAATTACGGCGTATACACTCCGCCAAATGACGTATGGAAAAGGACGACTATGCTCGTCTGGGCGCAGTGTCCTCACGCTGCCCTTCCCACCCCTCAAAACGATTATGATCGTGCACATCTTAGTCACGGCAGAGCAATTTTATGTGATGCTGAAGTACGACGATGTGTGTGGAGCGTCGTGATTCATAGAGCTGCGATTCACAACCACAGGGTCAGCAGCAAGCGCTGTTGATTCGTGAAAACAAATCATAGACCACTGTTAACCAGGAAACAACTGGATCCACCGAAAAACATCGTCAGTGCGAAGTCAGCGGCCGCCAGGATCCATGACCTCAGCCCTGATTCGAGGTAGTTAGCGCGCGCGAACGCGTCTGATAAGGAAAAACGCACAGCGCGCAAATGACTGGAGAGAGAAAGTCTGGTCACAGACGATTTTTGACCCCTTGGCGCTGAATTTTTACTGGTAATGTGTTAGTTTATTCCTTAAATGACATATTAGTGCAGTGATGACGGGGTTGCACAGCTCCAACAATTTCCCGATACCTCCGCATATTCGTAATGGGAGAAACGGTATTTTTTGCTACTGAAACATTTTAACTTGCATCCGGAACGGAAAATTTTTGGTGCGAAAAGTAAAACTCATTTCGCAGCTCTAGCCTGGAGAGCTTTTACTGTCGACCCCCACTCCCCCCACCCCTTCCCCACGACCCAGTAAAATACGCCACAGACATGGAAACACAGGGCGAGAATGGTTTATGAGTTATGCACAGAGACGGAGTGCTGCGTCGTGATGGCTTTACTGGTGGGGGAGGAGGGAAGAAGTTGGGGGTGAGGGTAAGAGAAAAAGGTTCCACAGCTGAGGTTCCTGTACGTGCTCGAATAAACAAAAGGCCACAAAATTTGCAACTTATCCACGAATACTACCTTTTATCCCAATGGGTAATATTGGTTTTTTATTCCAGCGCTCGAATGCATGATTAGAAGGATGTGCAATTTCATACCCATAGACAAGATTTCCTGTACGTAGCACCTAGGTGAACACAACGCCACTTATGAGTAAACATGTTAATAGATGCCAGGTTAAGGGTAGGGTGGGGAGCGTGGCGTTAACACGGTTACCTTGGGTAATTTCAGTGATGCATCTGGGCCTAGGGAGTGAATGCTTTGGATTTCGCCCCTTTTGCACCTCGTATCTGCATGCAATTCTGTCACGGTGGAATAAAACGTAATCTTTCTTCTGCAACCGTCCTAAGTTCTTCCATTGGAACGTATTTAGCAACAGGCCCAGTTCGAATTCAAGCACGGAACTCTGGTTTAATTTTAGGATTTTGAGGGATTGCAGGAAGACCGGTTCCTCACGTCAGCTCGTTTCGTTCTGTGGTCACTGCGCTCTCATAATAGAAAATAAACTTTGCCACTTTGATGATTGATTCACCATTCCGCATGAAAACTGCAGATTTGCATTGCACCTTGCAAACCTGTTTCACTGATTTTCTGTCTTGTCAGAATATATGTATGCGAATTTGCAAATGCAGAAAATAGATATAAGAAATTCAGTAGACATCAGATAAAAGGGTAAAAGTGAGATATCCCTGAAAACCATAGAAAACATCGAAAATTTGGAGCATTCGGAGCTGGAGACTTCTCTGCCATGCTCCGAAATTTCTTCCGTTTCTCTTTCTAACGACTACTGCGGCGTATTCGTGGCCATGAGCCCGAATAAGGAACCACAGAGCTCAATGTGAAAAAGTGAACAAAGCTGCTCAGATTTTCCAAAAGAAGAGATTTTGAGAGGAGAAGAGTCTTTCAACAAGGACCAGACGAAGAATTTAATTCCATTTCATTGCATTTCATATCATTCAATCCATTGTACTAAAAAGGAACAGAAGTAGACAGCAATGAAAAGATGGAATCCCATAATTGGATTGTGCTAATTTCACCGCGAGAAATACTTGAAAGTCCGACAGCATCTGAGCTGTGTATGAATCTACATACAAAGAGCACGACGACCCAAAAGGCTTGTTTAATTACTTTGAAGTTGTTCCACAACGTCTTGACAACACTCAACGTTCCAACGATTCAGATGATCAAAAACCGAGAGCGACGATGGATTTGCAACGAGTTCCCGCGATAAATACGTGATGCAAGTTCGTGCACACTTCAAGCAACCAGAGGAGACATTGACACCAGATGTGCTTGACTTTGAAAGAATCTAATATCAGATGTCCCTATACTTATGGGGGCATTGATGAATGTTTGCATGATTACAACACATCACACCTGGGCAAAACAAGGTGGTGCATAGGTTGACGCTAATGCAAGTTTAGGTTCTTTGATGCATGCATCGGAATTATGATGCGCACATGATGAAATCCACACTTTCAAACCCACACTTTCTCATGTAAGCTGCAGCTATTTGACTATAAATCGCATTTTAGAAATTCTCTGTAAGAAGAATAGTTTGATATGAATCGCGCTTCTACGTAAAGACTCTCTGGAAGAGGAGGAAAGTCCAGGAGATTAACGACTGTGACGGATGTCCAAGAGAGCATTCTAGCACTTTTGGCAGTTATGGCACACTTATGGCAGTTCCTAAGAACTTGAAAATTTTCTACGTAGGACTATCACAAGCAATTCTGGCCAATTATCGTTCATAGTGCACGCAGATTGGACGACAGTGCGTCCAAATGTTTTGCCCTTGAAGTTTATGGCGAAAAACGTCGTGGCGCTAATTCCACGCTATCACATTGCCGCGCAGCCCAATGCGATTCAAGGCGATTTGCTGGTAACGAACCGAAGCAACGGAGGAAATTAGCCGCAGAAAAACGGCTGCAAACTACGGAACACAATTTTGTGCCGGCACAGTTGAGTGACTGAGGACGGCGCGCGATTGCCGAACGGCGGAAATGACGGTTTGGCGCTGAGTCGCCGGCCAGGTCGGCGGGATCACTGTACGATCCATCCGCCCATCCGTCACTGAGGGGAGCACAGCCGTTCGCCTGTACCGAATGGTATTGATCTTGCCCGCGAACAGTTTCTCACATAACTTATAGTGGAGAAATAACTTATACTAGAGGTACCAGAGAAATAGTCACACCCACGTTGGTCCATCGTGAGACCATGATCTGTGTCTACATATATTTTACTTCGGTTGTCTCTCCTTAAAAGGACAATTCCTCATTCTCAGTTCCAGATAGACCTAATATTCTCTTGGATTAGAAAGTTAAAGTAGGCCAAAACAAAAGACGCTCTGACTAATACGTGTAAGAGCTATACCATTACAGTTGCATACGTGATCTGAAGGGGGGGGGGGGGGGGAGAAAAGGGAGCGAGTCTCGGCTGAAGTCGAAATTTTTTTTTACCAGCGCGTAGAATTTGCTCCAGTTTTAATCAGGATTTACACGAGAAATTCAGAACCTGCAGATTCAGCAAATTCAAAGGGCGTTTCAAGGAATCCCTTTGTTTTGAAGCTTAGTTTGATCGTTACTGTTGTCCACATCTATCGATGTAAATTTACTGCATATCCAATAAAAGCATAAACCGTGTGTATTCTTCATTCAAGACATTTTTTTAGCGTCTGTCTTTATTTCAGTCCTTTCTTGAACACTGTTTACATTTACATCGACGGCAATTCCTCCGTAATCAACATTTTCCGGAATCTCACATCGTCAGGAGTTCCTGGTCATATTGAGCAATCTCTGCGAAGCTCGAAACAGCTTCTAAATCACCCTCCTTCTTGGTGAGAAGTAAGGCGGATTCATCTGTGGTCGGAGTACGACATCTGCCATATATGCCTTCCTCTGGTTGCTCACACAAGTATTGTGCACACCACACCGTCGCGCGCTAAGTGATCATCATCACATTCACTTCTATCTCACATGCCTATGGACATGCCTCCCTTCCAATGCGGTATAGGTAGCCCAGCAACCGGTCTTTCAATAATTATAAAAAGCAGTGTGCCATTGGAATCGCACTCTCATACGGTTTCCATTTATGTAAAATGTTCGAAACCGGAAATAAAATGTGAGACTGCTGTTGATAAGTACGAATACCGAAGGAGTTGGACTAGCCAAGGCAACTCATGGAACGAATAAACTGTTTTGAATTCTTCCTCGGTAGGTAAGCTGATGAAGACTCGATTTTACGTTTAATCGGCTACGTTTCGAGCTTAGGCTCGTCTTCAGGCCAACTGACAGTAAACAACAGAAGCCTAGACTGCAGTCGCTCCGACCTGATCCGACGCTCCTACTGACGACGAAGTTGATTGCAAATTGTTTTGAATTCTGCTGAGTGTATGTAGATGAGACAATACTAATACAATGAAAATTTCACATCAATTTCCAACAACTAAAGAGTCTCATTCAGCCATATTTTAGCACAGACTCTCACAATCTGCCCTGCGAAATAAAAAAATAGAGCGGCAACAGGAATTACTCACTTGTACGTGAGAGATGGCATGCACTGCCGTTCCCTTACTGGCCGCACCCAGTTTTATTTGTAACAAAAACTGCACCTTGCTTTATTATGTGACCGTTTAAAGATAAAGGTGACCTTCTCCACTCTATTTGTGCAACACTTTCAATCCTTAGCGCTAAAATTAACTCCCTCTAGCATAGTGCAGTTGCCCTACAACATAGAATGTTTCTTCACTCATCAATTGCTTAGAAACGAGAGTTCTGGAGGCATTATCATGAAATACATAGAAAGGCCAAAATGTCTGGTAAAAAGACACTACATGGTAAGCCAAATGCAGTTTGGTCAGCATAAAGTTAGGAAAAGACACACTTGATCAAATCCTGAAGACGAAAAAAAAATGAAAACATTCCTCCTTTGAGGTTTGGCTTTCTTACCTACAGGAGAAAGCACAGCTAAACAGCGGAGACTTTGTCACCGATATGATTGGTTCAAGAGAAGACATTCGTAGGGTTTTATCCAGTTGTGTTCAGAAGAACGAGTGTCGTCACGTATGAGCAAATTCTCAATGGCACATATCGTATTTCTAGCAATGTCAGGATTACGTTCGAATAAGATCGTCATGCTGGAGAGTGACTGCGTTTATCATTAATTTCGTGACAGAGATTTTCAAGCAGCTCTGATAACTGTACAGCACGAACGCGGCCCGAACAGCGAAATGGTTCAAATCAAATAGATTCAAATAGAAACCCTAGCAGCACCGATTTCTAGTTGCCGCCCTCGCCTTAATCGCTGCCGTCCCTCAACAATTGCTGCTAAAGGGACGGAAGCTTGAGCAGCAATCGAGGGGAGCATGGCAGCAACCGTTGCTGCTAGAGGTCCTACTCGAACCATTACGCCGTTCGTGGTGCCCAGTTATCCGAGCAGTTCAGAGTTCGGACTCATCGTTGGGAGGTTGTCCTATAGTAATCCTATACCCATGGGCATGATCACCCATTTGTGACAGCTGGATCTAGAAAACTCCCACAACAGATGAATATTCTTGTGAGTGCCATGGAAAAGGTTGCTTTGGATGCGTTTTGATTTTCACAATTTATAATTTCACTGATGCAACCAGTCTTTGAATCACCACCTGTACAGCTATGGCAGAAAATAGATAAAAAGAAAAGCAATTGCAGAATTTTTTCATCTTCTTGAGATAAGATTATCAAATGAAATTAAAGCCTGACATATGCCCAAGTATTCTGAACCAGCACTGTGTAATCACCACGTAAGACGGCTACGAAACTATGCTTCATGTCTGCAAAATTTTGCTTTCAGGGCAATTTCGTGCCGACAACGGAAAATTTAAAGGACATATAAGAAGTTCTCAAAAACATAGGATATAATCATGTTTCGCCCTTATTGCAACGAGAGTAACATATGTAATGAACACCTGCATTCACCGGATTTTCATAAAAACTATTGCTTTTTTTTGAAAGCAGCCTTTCTCTCTTGCATAAACCTAATTAATGTTGAGGGGTTAATTTTGCAGACGTGTAGAAGTGGCTTCAATGCCTTCTTATAGATCTTGAGACTAGACTCACAGTAAAAATCAGAGCGTAGATGCCAGGGATGAGCAGACTATCTATTTATCCGTAGCTTTCAGGTTATCCGCTATTCGGACCGTTATCTGAGCTCATAGCACCGGACAGCTGTACTTACATGGCTGAAATTGTATGCTTCCGGTTCGCACTTTTCCCCCGGAAGACAGCTCTCACTTATGGGGAGCCAGATGTGATCCGTACAACTTTTCGTTTAAGTGCCATTGGTGGTTCAGATTCGCGGGAACGTAATTCAGAGCGTTTGATCTTTGCCAGAATACAGAAAATTCTTGTCTAGGTTTCCTGAGATGCCCTTATTTGTGGTGTCCATACTATAATAGTTGTGACCCGTTATTAGCTCATTTTGGCCATTCTTTTATCCGGACTGGCACCTGGGTTTTAAAAAAGAGCCTTCTCATTCCTTGTATCACTTGTGTCGGACATCTCCTACGTTTGCTTCACAGCAAAACGGAAGAGATGTCCGACACAAGTGACACAGTTTTGCATGTCTTACTCCTCTTTTTCAGAGCTTACCGACGGGATTGTTCCTTGGAACAAGTTACAGAGAAAAATCTGGCTGATTAGTGTTCCCCCAGCTCTTTCTCTGGAGTGAAAGCAGCCTGCTAGAGTGTAGGCGTCGTTTTAATAGAGATCGGCGAGAAAAGGAGTAAAAAGGAGTCCTTCACGCAAAAGTCAGTTTGAGCCATGGGTTCCTACTAAGACCACGGTTGAACAACCGGAGGGAGCACCCTTGTCAATACTGCCGTCAAAATCGCGGAATGAAAAGGAAGCCAGAAAAATCTTGGTCAATACATTTGTTCGGCGTTGCCAATACGTGATATCTTCGTTGAGATCACCTCTGCAGAAAAAAATGTGTCACAAAAAATACAGTGGACCACTCCAATGACACTCTGGTTCATACTCATTAGAGGTTCTGTAACATTGCAAAGAAAAACAGTAGTCAATCACTGGTCAGGTGTTGAGCTTCACGTAAAAGAGCATGTGCATACGCACATAAAATGTGAAGAGAAAGAAAGAAAGAAGAACCACCAATAAGTGGCAGGACCAAACAGAGTGGGTGTTCATCCTTCAGATTCAAAATGAAACACGTGGGCAGAACTGAGCAGAGACCTCGATGATATTAGTCGAAATGAGTTTTCTAAATGTTTTTTGCTAATCCCAGACTCCAATGTTTAAGTGCAGCGGTGAATGTTTGCGTTGACCTGTGAGCATGAGATGATGTTTGTTTAGAAAAAAGTATGCGGGCAGAACGTTGGTGCTGGTGGGCGTTGGTGTGGAAATAATGCAGATGCTGGCCTGTTGATTCAGAAGAGTTTAAGGTACCGGTAGAGCATTCCACAACATGGAGGGTCCTCCCTTCCTCCACTAATTGAGGAGGAACACAATTTGCGAAGGGAAAGTTTGGCTTTTAATTCACTTTTTCTACGAACATTGTTCGAGGTCGCAACCCAAAACGGTGGGAGCCAATAGAGCTTTGATTAAGTGACTTTCCAAGCAGTCCTGGAGCAAAATTTTGTAAAGCGTCCCGGGCAAACTAGAGGGAGGGTACCAGTACTAGCTGCAACCCTTAGCTACTCGGTGTTTCCACTTTTCCACTCAAGTCACTACATTAACAGTAATTCTTCCCTAATTGATATAGTTAATGGACTTCCACACACCCATCGGGTGCTCACAGTATTTGCACCTTGAGCTGCGAATGTAAAAAGCAAGTATCGCATTTTTTTGTGGAAATATTACGAGAGAGAAGCGAAAACACATAAGCAAGGGATGATTTGTAGCCCACAGCCCGTAGAAGAAGAAAATATGTATGTAAAGGCTTAAGATGCAGTAGCGATGGCAACAAATTTTCTATTACTGAACGCTCGCAAAGAAGAAGGCAGCGCCAGCGAGAAATTTAGGTGAGTGGAAATTGTATTCGTGCACCTCAGTCATACGAAAAGAAGAATTTTAAGTACATGGTCCCTGAGCCGAGAAACAGAACAGGTAGAAAAACCTGAACATACTTATGTACTATATAAGGAACTATCGAGCAAGAAGCAACCACACAAGTATGTTCTTCTTCTTATCCAAGTTTTATCTTCTTCTTCCGTTGAATATATTTTATCCTTTTCATTAGTTTTGATGACAGAAGAGACCACTGAATGTTAGACGTTCCTGACCAATGCTGATTATTTGAAGACTTTTCTACCAATCTAACTAGCACCGGAAATGGCTGTTATCACCGCAGTTTATAGGTAAAGTGCAGAACAAAAATTAGGATACGAGAAATTTTGGCGATTATGTACTCGAAAAAAGTAAGGAATGTTGAGATGAGGCAGGTGAGACAAATAGATGACGAAGAAACTTTGATTCGAAGAAAAAAAAAACCAAGAAAGGGTATCTTTTCTTGTTTCACTCTCAACTGCAAATCAAATTACGTAGCATTCCAATTAGTAAGTTCGATTAAGATCTTCACCAGACTGCAGACGGGGAGCGAAAAGAAAACTCGGCAGCAAAGAACGAGTGGCACGGAAGACTAGCCCATGGAGACGCTAATCCACCTATAAACATTGGCCTTCCACCACATTCTTTTCCAGAACTACATATTTGTGCTACTCGGTGTTGATAATGCAGTAATGTTTGGTTCGTGGGAAGTATGATATTTTATTTCTGTGTACTAAGTTAATGAATGAGGTTAATGAGGTTGACTTATTACATACTATTGAGGTAGCGAAGTTTCCAGTTCATTCAATAAATTTAAACCTTCACACCACAAGGCAGATTAATGACTAACGTTGTCGAAATAAACAAATAACGGACATGCTTGATAAGCCCATAATCCCCTGTTCTTGTTTTCTGTGTAGGTGTGAGGATTTACACATCCAACAAGAAAACAAAGAAATGGGTGTAAGGAGGAGGTGAAGGGAACGATGAAGGGATGAGGTGACAGGAGAAGACTAAGCCCAACATCGGGAATAGGTGGAAAAATGTTTAGAAATCCCTGAGTGGATGTATCTACAAATCTATGCTGGAGTTCTGGACGTTCAGCAGGGACAGCAAAGAGAGAGGCGGGGACAAACCGCAGCCAACGATGTGATAAGCTGTAGACCGAACTATGTATTAAGCCAGTCATGTTCTGAGTCATAGTGCTTTCATCTAGAACCTATCTGTTAACTGACAAGGGAAGAATACCAGATTTCTGTGGCTCTACCAGCAGTGCATGGTAGCGTAGTGGCAAGTCCTATTCTAGTCCACATGGAGAGTCTTGAAATTGTATAAAAGGGCGTTTTAAACAGATAGTGAGCAGGTTGGGGAAATGCAAAAATGGAGACGCTGGCAGGAGTCGAACCAGCACGGACTTCCCTTCGAATCGAGAGACTCACCACTATATGCACCACCACGCACCATCGGTAGAGATAAATGAGCGCTGGTTCGAAATGATGAGAATACTGCACGAAAAAACCTTTTGTGATTTTTCTTCGTTTTGCCAAGTCTTTCAGAATGAGGGATGCCTCACTACACCACCAAGTAGCGTCGACACCATGAGAGGCGCTCATTTGGATGATATAGGCAATAAGCAGAAAAACATTCATAACTTCTTTCGTTTTGTCATTAAGCACAAATAGGCAACATATTTAGAATCAGCGTCTCCGACTCCATATAGTTATATGCTGTTCACGCTGGAAAACTACAGACATCTGGTATTCTTCCCTTGTGAGAATGACGAGCACGGCAATCTGCGATCTATACTCATCTACCTTTTCGACTCTTCCCCACAGTGGCCTCCTCCGTCGCGGTCTTTTCAGAATATTGGATAAATTGTTCAGAGAAAGATTTAAAAAAAGATTCAAAAACAATTTTGTACTCCTAATCGACATCTAAGAACGGAACAAGGGCCAGATGTGAAAAGCAGAGCGGCGCTCCTACGACCAGGAGATGAAACTGCACACATCGTCCGTACTAAACCTTTTCAGACCTTGGTTGCGCAACTCCTCCACGATAGTGTCGACAAAGAATGCCGCTGCACGCATTCCCAACGGACTCATCGAAGAAATCACAAGAATACGGTTCATGCGATAAACAGCTGAGCAGTTTGCAGCAGCAGGTCATCCAACATGAGAAATGTTATTCATGAGGAAACTACTACAATATTTAGCATAAACATTGAAAAGCCGAAGGTGAGTGACGGTGCTACAACGTCGCTCACCGGCACCCACCCATAACTTTGTTTAGAACGGACACTCCATGCATATTTTCTATATTTAGATAGGAATTTTACAGACCTATCAGAATATTGGGTTACTGTGCTTATTGATACGAAAATAACCTGTACAGCGTCTTAAAACAGCCTGGCGGACCCTAATTACTGCCTTAAGGCACGATTAAAGTCAAAGAACAAGAAATACATCTATCCAAGCCTGTACGTTTATCGATTACATGCACAAACTGTCTTTTGACTTACCTTTCAAGCTGTACTTATAGGATACAGATCAAATTTCGCTCGAGTTCAAAACGATGATGTCACTCACTTTGAGCTTCTATGAAAACTTCAGAAAGTGGTAAACTTGGGATTTTTCCTGAGAATAACACTCAGCAGTGTATGACGTCAAATTAATGAAAGTTATGTTCATCCGTCACCATTTGTTCGCGCAGGAAACAAGTGCAAAGTTCAGGATTTGCGTAATTTTGCATTCATTTTAGTGGATTTCGCAACGTCGAGAATGTCCGGCATGAAAAAAAAAGTTTTTTGGATAGATAACCTTCATCATGAATAATACTCCAATTTCGCGAAACGCTGAAACCTTACCCAGCCACATTTCTTGCACAAAGTTGGTACTTCCTTATACATATTTTAACCCAGATTCCGAGTTGTGGCTCTACTTTTTTTCAAAAATTACATAATTTAAGTTGCGAACCTCTCTCATCCTACCCACAAGTGTTCATTTGACGATTCTTTGGAAGTTTTTTCTTCGCTTTCTGAGTTTTGCCATTTTTGACTATTTTCCGAGACTGTGCTGCGTACATTTTTATCAACCAGAAGAGTTTTCTAAGTTTTTTTTCCACCCTAGGCTACTTACTTCGTAGAATGACCCTGAAACACCAAGATTAAACACGGTAGTGAGAATGGGAAACAAGGTCGGGGGTAGAGGAATGCTTGTCCCTTCGAAGTAATTCTGGAATCCTTCCGGTTTGTATTTGGCGGAGGAGGGAAAATCATGCTGAGGCTTATTCCTTAAATCATTAATTAGGTCCCTACAGGTAGGCCATAAAACAAACAAAAGAGAGAACAGGGGCTTAAAAAACACACCCTAAAATCTTGAACCACCATAACCAACCTTAGAGTGCTGTGAACTACACAATATTGTACCAATAGAAATAGATCAGACGATGAAAGAGTTTCCGGTGACAGGAATTAAGATTTAAATCAGAAGGCATTTAAATTCCTCCAATGCTACCATTTTCGAGAATTCAAATGTTGTTGTGTTCTCTGGCAAAAGGACCAACAACACGTGTTCTTTGTTTTATTTTCAACGAAGAGGCAATAGTGTCTCGAAGAGAATTATAGGAACGGTTTCAACATGAACTTCAAGAACACAGATTTATTTTTTTAATAAATATAGTTAAGTAGATGTTAGTGTAGTCATGTATTAGTTAAGCTTGAGATTACCTGGCATACCACACAGATTTGCACATGATGAACACAGGCTTCAACCCGTTTAGCTCATTGATGCATCCAGGCCCTGATTCGAGATCGATCGGAGTGGCTGGTTTCTGCTCAGGTTTCTTTTCCATGTGAATTTAGCCAGGGATCAAAAATTTGGTCTGATATAAAGACTGACTGAACAACGTTGATGAATGTCGTGCCCAATCCGAGGTTTCGTCACAAATTCCACAATGTTTCTCGCAATAGAAAGAGGGCTCACATCCATCTAACGATACTTGATACATCACTTCCGCTACCATGGTGATTTTTACTCCCTCTTGAAATTTCATCGTACATAAAAGATCGTTCTCTCCCTCTCTTTTCTTATTCATGAGAAGATGAAGTGGTGAGATGAAGTACTCTATCAGAGAAGCAGTTCTCTAGCACTGAAGTTTTTTCTCCATAATCCTTGCCTACGATTACTGCTAAGTCAGCTAAAAAAATAGTGCATTAACGTTGCTAACACTAGCGGATAAGCCGAAGGAAAATGTCGCTTAGAAAGGATTTCCGATCTCAAGCTTAGAAACCAGTTGGATTACAGTAAAAAAAAAGTAATTCGGCCGCATCTGTCGTTTTTGGGTACCAGCTTGCACTTACTAGCTATCGTTTTTGACGGACTTGGCTTGGAAGTGAGAAAACCTCTACTTAAATGAAAAAAGCTACTAAGCTACAGGAGTGTGCAATCGCAGAGCTGGTAGTGGTTGGAAATGACAACATCCTGCTGCTGTGGAAGCTGAATGAAGTCAGCATTGTTCGTTTTGACCTCGAGCAGAGAAGCACACCTTTGGTAAGTAGCACTTTCCGTCACTTCATCTTCATGTCTGCCTCATTTTCAATGCTTATTTCTTTGAGGGTCCTCAAAAAAAAGCAGGATTGAAGAGAAATTTTCATTTTACATGAGCAATCCGTCCAGAACTGCAACTATAATACATACTACATACGTTTCATACAACTTTATAGTAGTAGGAGCAGATGAACAAAACGGCGCAGTAAATACACAAGGAACGAAAGTCAAAAAAGATTTCAAATATATCTCTCCATATCATCGAGCTGAAGGGTGGATTTTTCTTGTAGGAAGTGTATTTTTATTCAGTCATTCTCTTCGACATTGGTGCTCCTCTTCTTGTTTTTTTTTTCATCTGTGTCGGGTGGTTTGCTATATTCTCCTAGAGTAGAAAAACTTGTCTTACCAGAGGAAGACGAGATCCCAAGGGGAGTATGCTCAAATTTGCTGGAAATCGGTGATTGTCAGTCGTTTCTGTAGGAAAAACTTGAGTAAGGAGGATAAATGAGCAACATTCTTGTTCTGTTCGAACTTTTTCACGCGTTCTGTTTGTTCTGTTCGAACTTTCAAAAATCTGTGGTTCCACAGGTCTTCCATAAATCATATGATATTATCTTCATCGATATCCATGTCATATTTTCAAATTCGGTCAACGTACGTACTTCTCGTTATATCATTGCGAAGTGATATCCGTTCCAGGTCACTGCTTCCACCGTGACATTAGCATTCACCCGATTCATATTCCTTTTTCCCAATTTTGTTTGCGTTGGGTCTGGATTAAGAGAATTCTCCTCCGAATAACAGGTTTTGCTTGGAATTTATCAAAATTTCAGAGGTCAAAATTTTGTTTTGTCAACGAGTTAACAGCACTCCATAAAAATTAATAATAAGGTAGTTCATTGTAGAATTATACTTAATAAGGTAATAATAAGGTAAATTAGTGCCCCTCACATGCCACTTTTGTTCCTGAAACGCGGGGTAAGTTGCTGTAGATGTGGCTCCGACTAAAAAAACAACACCAATATGCAGTGCGTTTCATCATTATAGGACAATAGGACACAGCCATCGCTCCCACCCCAGACTATCCGGAGACCATGGATTTCTTTCCTCTAGGTCCATTGAAGTGCTTCAGAAAGACTAGATAAAATAGATAGTTTGGATAGAGGAGAGAAGAGCAAATCGTCTTGAAGCTCATGTATGTAAACATTCGATTTTTCACCTTTCACCTCCTAGGTCTCTGGTCAAAAAATATTTATCCATTGTTTATTCATATATTACACCCACACGGGTGTGCCATCTAATATCTAAGTATGCAGACAAGAAAAACTAACAAAAGACCGTAATTTTAAGTCAGAACTTCAAAACTCAAACTATTTAACTAGCATCATGCTACTTGGCCCAAGTGGACTGTACCCTTGGTTTCGAACTCAAATCCATGGTGATAATGAGAAGGTTGACTAATCAGTGAAAAGACTGTCTTAGAAACAGACTGTTGCTATGCCGAAATTTACTAAATTCTTGCTGCTCCACATGCATAGAGCATAGTGGCTGGATGAAGGCATATGGCGGTTACTCCATGTTAGAGAACACACCATACCCAAACTAGACCCAAAGGAGAGCACGCATGAATTTTCCAATTATTGAACAGAAAGGTCATTCTTAGTCGGCCCTCGGTCCGTCGACAAAAACCCACCATACCACTTTCACTGCCCTCCAACCACTACGCCTTCAATACTCCTCGCGAGTACCCTCACTTCTTGCCTTCGAGTTAACCACCGTGTGCAATATCTCTTCGCTACAGTACTCCGGCACGAGTTGTTCCGGGTGAGCGCCTTTATTTCTTAATTATTTCGCTTTGGTTGTTCCCGTTCGCCCTGTCGGCTGCAGCTGCGGTGGCCTGATTGGCTGCAATCAAACACCTGCAATTTGCATATTTCATGTGTTGTGGTCCCCGCGTTCACTTGGAACATTTGAAACTCTGGCGTTTTACGGTCACTGGTTGTTAAACTAATCTTTGATGTCGTCCTTACTTAGCATGATATAAGTCAAAAAATCTTATAGAATGCTTAAAATAGTAATATCACTGAAGTACAAAGGCTATTGGCGGACGTACACTACGTTCACATCCAATTTACTTATTAAAGTCACAAGTATTGTAAACAACTGTTCACTCTCTTTTTTACTAAGTACATTTTGTTTTGTACTGCGTCATTTTTATTCTTTCTTTCACCTTTAGACAACAAACAGGCTGTTAGTGTAGACCTGACAAGCTTCGACAAGAGGTATGTACCTGATCCCCATGTCTGCCTTATTTCTTTATTTGTCTATTTATTTAGTCACACATTTTCTATAAATGGTGATGTACCGAAAAATTATAAACTATTGTAGAGTATTTCATTGTTTTTATGTCCCCATGTTCGTCTCTTCTTAATTAGTCGCAGTTTCGTCAACTTCTTTTATATGTTTATAATTTATTTGTTCACATGCATACTAGTGAACTGCTGCTAGAGATATGGCCCGTGTTTCGAGTGGTAAATAAATAAATAAATAAGCAAATTTATTTACTTATTTATTTATTTATTTATTTACTAGCGCCCCTTCGGGACGTATGTGCAAAAGCTTCATACGTGTGAGCTTTCCGATGCACTGATAATACCTACTCTTTTTCGTCGGATTTCTTACATGCCTATGGACCCGTTATGAACAGCCAAGAGATGGTCGACTGAGACACGAATGAGCGCGTAGCGTGCCTGTACTCCACAGGCAGACGTGCATCTTGCCGTTTTCCCCACTATTGAGCCACGGCGGACCCATTCTCCATTTGTGGACTTATATCCTGGCATTCTTCCCACTACTGGGCCAGCGCAGATCCGATTCATCGGTGGGACTGGTATCCCGGCGCTTTCCCCATTAGTCGACCTCTTGCGCACCAGTCTCCATCCATGGACCCGTATCCTGGCGCTTTCTCCAGTAATGGGCCAGGGCAAACCCAATCCCCATCCGTGGACTCGTTCCCTGACGTTTACCCAAGAAAGGGCCCCTGCGGACCCAATTTCCATCGATGGACCCGTATCCTACGTTTTTCCCTCTACTGGGCCACTGCGGACCATTTCTCCATCGATGGACTCTACGCTGCCGTTTTTCCAGTGTTGGGCCACGGCGAACCCTTTCTCCATCGATGAACCCGTATCCTGCCGTTTTCCCACTATTGGCCACGGTGGACTCTTTCTCGATCGGTGGATACCTATCATGATGGTTTTCTGGACTACGGGGCCCCGGCTCATCTGTTCCATCACTGCAGCCGCACTCTTTGCAAATCTCGAAAGTGATGGAACAAAGTTAAAAAAAATATTTAGAAAGTTTGATCAACTGCACAACTGGTTTCAGAAAATGTCACAACAGCTTATGATGACGCGTACTTCATCCTGTGTATTTGATTGTACTTCTTAAAAAACAGACGGATGCCCAAGCTGCATGATCCCCAAACCCTCGAAGCGAGGTGCTTAAAGAGCATATCCCAAGTGAGGACACCGAATGAATGAATCCTTCGATACATCCTCCACGGTATGCACACTTCTTTTCGAAGAGGTTATTGTCCATTGTTTCAAAGTTTCCAAAGCTGAGTGAAGTCAACAACAGAGCTCCAGCAGAGGGGCGACTCTGCTCCGTACATTGCTGCTACGCATCGTCAAATCGTTTTAAACACTCTCTCGCCTGGAAGGATAGAGATCGCTAGCTGCTGGTCCCGCCGCGAAATTCCGAATGCACCCGACTTCCACCACGTCCTGTGTATTTGATTGTACTTCTTAAAAAACAGACGGATGCCCAAGCTGCATAATCCGTCTATGCACTCATGACGAAACATCGGCCGAATGCCCCATCAGCTTCGCATCTTCGCGAGATACAGTCTATAACTGAGTCTCACGGGGAGCGCATGCGATCACGTGCTAGTCCCCCTATGTCTGCGCTCTAGAAAATTTTGTTGCACTACCATGATTTATATAAGAGGATTCATACACTCAGGGTGCACAAAAAAAAACAGAACACTGAAACTTCATCCGCATCTACCCTTGTAATACAGTGAAGACTTGTTCCAATCCGTGACGGGTCAACAGGCCGTTCTCCTTCTCCGGAAGGTGAAGAAGTCCACTCCAAGATCCTGTTCCCATATCCTGAACGCAGTTGATGGACTACTACTACCAGGGCTTGGACTGCCAACTTAACCCGTGAAGAACGAATTCAGCCGGGACCCTGGGCCAACGGAATGGGGGGGGACCTCAAGGAAGAGGGTTCACCAGCCTTCGTTCTCCTTGAACGACTATCCGCCACATCTTGAGAAACAAGGAAAAACCAGAATTTCTAATGTAGGGCTAGTAGCGGAATCACGTATCCACCTTGCTAAAAAAAACCGAAATGTGTGCAAGATAGATATGCATCTGGGTGTTGTAGTGAAAGATTATGTATCTTGTAACATTGGCATATCCTGAATATCCATCTTCAGCACGGCTCTAGTAAACGCTGTACCAGTCCTTGACCGCAGTAATTCAGTGAATAGAGTTTCTAGCCATTTCGAGGTCCTAGGAAAGAATGAATTAGCGAAGTAGGAAGAACATTTTGGGCCTTTCATCCTATGACGGAAGAGAAAGCTACCTATCCTCCCGCCACTAGGTCTAAAAACCCAATATTTGCTGGGTTTGAGTTTAACGTCAAGTCGTATTAGTCGTATTATACGGAAAGCAAAGCTGATGTCACTGATCAGCCTTCTATTCTTTAAGCTGCGCAATTTGAGACAACTAAGTCGTTTGTCATAAGATGGCAACGAATTTGGGTAATCTGAATTTGGAAAAGCCTTGTAAAACAGAATGCGTGTGAACGTTCTCTGTACCTTTTCAATTTTTCTATCTGCTCTTTGAGATGAGGGCTCCAAACTTGGGAGCAGTATTCTAATTGTGGTAGTACGTAGGATTTGAAGAGGCAGACTAATATTTACGGATCATTCGTGCGAACATTGCGGAATAAAAAGGAAAGCGTTCTCGTGGCTTTCGACACAGTGGCTTCAATGTGTTCAGAAAACCTCAGTTTATGATCAATGAGAACTCCAAGATCTTTTACCACATCCTTACATACCAAGGGTACACCATCAACTATGTAATCTTTAGCGGGTAATTTTCCTAGATCTAGAACAGCGGTATTTTGCAAATTCAAAGGCAGTTCATTATCATTTGACCATGTAACCATTCGGTCAATGGATTCTGACAACAGTGAATGCATCACTCCAGCATTTTCTGCATTACAACTGGCATAGATTTTGATAGATGAATAAATAAATAAACACATGAACAAATAAATAAATAAGCGCGTTGAGGCAGACTGTTCTGATTCTCACAAATGCTGCAAATTTCCTTTCATTGATCGAGGATTGAGTTCACCACTTCAACAATCCCTAATCATTACTTGTTAGATCCTCCTTTAGTCTTTTTTTCACATTTCCCAGAAAAGAAGTGAGAATTTTGTCGTAGAAATGGATGTTGCTGCAAATTTCCATCGTGGATTTCTCATGTAGACTACTTGCTAACCGAGCAGCCGAGATTTACATGCATGGAATGTGCATGAAATCTGCTTTGAATGAATATCGACATTGTTTGAACAGCAGAATGCTTGCATAACTTTACGTATTTATCGATATGTGAATTTCAACTTCCTGTTTCAAGCATCGCATTTCTAGTACAAACCTCATATCTGTGGTCAAAACCCTGCGAATCTTACCCTAGTAACATGCCCAGCATGGCTTTCTCGCGTTAACAAATCATCACTTCCGAGTGCCTAAGATTTCCAATCGTTGACTGTGGTGACGTTTTACCTATTTATCTATTTGTTCAATACACTCGAGAGTGTGCCCTAACATTAACACAAAAAAATATCTGAGAAACAGGAGGCAATGCTAGAACTTCCGATTTTGTGTGGGGACACAATGACTATTTCTTCTAAATATTTTTTCTTTTTTTTTCTCCTTCAAGGATCAGTCCAGGAAGCATTCTCAAATCCTAGAGTAGGGAGGGAAAATTGTTAACAAGCATCTGATGCTGCTCATAACATAACATATAGCCAACGCATTCGTCGGGGACTCTGAGCAAACGAAAACAAGGAGTGGGGGGGGGGGGGGGGTTGGATCATATTTTTTGACTTGTTCTCGCAGATACAACGTCTCGTAGGTTCCTGTCCATCCTATAAGTTCTTCATGTATAAAACATTCAAAAATAAGAGAAAAATCGCGTGCATTTGAATTTGTGAACAGGTGGTGTGTTGATTTAGGCACAATTTGGAAATGCTAAACTATATTCTCTCTAAACTTACATGTAAATAACTTTGCATCTTTGTAGAATTCATTCTTGCTCTCACATGTACATATGTCGTTGCTGCAGCATACGAATCTCAACGAAGTGTGTATGCTATTAAGAGCTCAAAGATCAGGAATTAAGCAATTAGTTAATTGAAAGTTTCAGATTGCAGCGACAACGCTGCCTAACGTTGGCCTCTACGTTCCGCCTATGTTTTAGCATTGCTCGTTGTTCTTGAGTAAAAGCAACATGTGCTTGTGAAAATTTGAGGATGGTTTTTGGGCCATTAGAAATTTTTATGGGAAAAAGAGGAAAATTTCTCTGTTGTTCATATCAAATATTTAGTTATAGACCACCATTTCTATGCAACTCACTGATCGTCCACTCTTGATACCAATTTTCCAAATTGCAAATGAATATCTCAGGAAAAATTCTCCCATTTCCTACTTTCCGTGCAGTTTCCCTGATGACCACATGGTTCCCCTCAGATTCTGTTTTACTTGGCAATCATCATACTCCATAAATTTTGTGATGATTGATGTTGATGGTTGAGTTTGTCTAGGATTGTTGGTTTCTAAGAATCGCGGGTCAATGTGAACTTCTTCCGCACTTAAGTCTCCAAACTCTCATATTCATCTCATTCCTTCAATTTGAATAACTCTTCCTGACATCTGCATCATAATTCAAGAAATGGGATCAAGGTAGTTCCAGTAATCGTCTCAGATCGGAATGGTCCATCCATCACGAAAATCGTCCAATTCATATGGAGGTTAGTAATTACTGAACAGTGAGCAGAAAGTTATGTTTTCCAACAACCGCAAATTTGATTTTTGATTTGTTTATGGAGTGTAGGTGGGCCTGCTTTCTGGGTCGTGAAGAGGATATGCTGGAACTGTAGAAGGAAGTGAAAAATCCGACAAAAATCTGACCGTGTCCGTATTCATGAAAGCTCTTGGGGAAATGGTGATCTATGTATGTAAGTACCTATCCACTCTTTTGAATCCTACAGATTTTCCTAGAAAAAAGTGGATGTGTCATGCATCTGAGATCAGCCCCAATCAGCGGTGATAATTAGGCGGCAAGAATAGCCAGTTATCAGGTTTTTTTCTCAGGAAAGTCGTCCACTCTAGATGAGCGGGGAGCGCAAAGCATTTCTGGGAACAAATTCTAGGACGGTCGGAACTTCAAAATCAAGTTTTCTCCAATACCTATGTATCTCAATTATTGGAAATATTTATTGAAGAACAATGTTGAAAGTAAGAGATGGCTTTCAGGGATAACAAGCCACTAAAAATATCTAAGTAAATACTATTATATTACACGTACATATTGTGTGTACTTCTTATTTCTGTACACCTCAGAACGTCTCCGTTTTACTGAAGTCACAACTTTTGTAGTTTCCAGCTCGTAATCGAAACCGAAATCTATTGGATTTATGGCATGTTCTTTTTTGCATTCACCTTGTCTACTCAAGTATGTAAGCATGCAGAAGCAGATAAATTGAGCGAAGCTACTGTTTGAATGAAAATAGCCGAAATACGCGATCGCTCTAGCCCATCTTCCTTCCACGAACTACGAGTCATACACAAAGCACCGAGTTCGTCACCATCTGTAGTAAATAGTGCGCTCCACGCTGGCACAGAAAGCTGTCGGTGAGTCGCCACTTCTAAAGGGCGATGGGCTGTGTTTCCCTTTCACAGAAGGTGGAACCGCTTATAAACAGGTATTCTTTCTTCACGATATCTTACTTTTGTATTTGACGTCTTCATTTCCTCATGCTATTACTCAAGCATGTTTTCACCATTTTTGAACTATACTTTACTAAGTTTTTTTTTCGAGCCTTAGTAAACATAGGAACTTTAATTCATAAGTTGAATGTACCGTAGGATGGAGCATGCATACTTGGTCAAAAACAGCAAAAGAAGCAAGAACAACACAGAAAACAAACAATGAGATGATTTTACAGTTTCTTTTACTACTGTGAGCACACTCATGAGCACTGCAGGAAAGTTTATAACCTTAGCGTCGTAAAAACGAGTTCTACAAGTAAAAGTTGGCATTACTATAATAAAATGGAGGAGACTTCTACTGCTTATTCGACTATTTGTGGGATTATTTAATTTGCTCACTGAGGGACAAAGTTTGGGAGGCATATTGCATACCCCTGATCCGAGGGTTCTCGAACCGTGATGGTAGTGCTGTTCACCATCTACGGCTTAAGGTCGAAATCAGTTGTAGAACAAAGGATCAATGTTTGCGTTCGTTTCAGGACATGTCTTTTCTTAAGATGGGCCTCTACGTGAGTTTTAGGTAATCATAAATGTAAAAAATATACAGGAAATTTTATTATAAAACTTGATCTTAAAACAAAAACCAACTCCTTAAACATGGCATGGGACAAGGGTCTTACGCAAATGCTTCAAAGCATGTTTAGAAGTAGCCTTCGTAACAGTATAACGGATGAAAAACCTCAGTGTAGAGATATTTCTGAAGGATTAGGCTTCATGTTCGAAGAAAATTCTCCAGTGAATTAGCTGCCTGCAAACGTGAAGAGGACGATCACAGGATTCATTCATAATTATACTCCATTGTTTGCTCCATCAAAAGTTATGTGACTAAAGGATCTCTTTCGAGTAAATCCAGGCAATGTTTAGAGAGGCCAACCTCTGCGTCAAATAAGAAACCAATGGCGCGATCTTTACGATTGCCTAATATCATCAAGGATTGTTGTCTCGGAATTTGGTTGAGGCAGAGTCCAGGATCTGCTTTCATTTTTTTGGGCTAGACCATTAGGCAACTACGTAAATCGGTGCACAATTTGGCCGCGAACTCTTTCGGTATTCAATGTGAGCGATCACCCGGGACAGGTGCGCGTAGAACATTCATCTTCGCCCTATTCCACGGGAGTCCTGCCCCACGAAACTGAATATTTTACTACGAGGGTAGTCATACTTTCGGGGGTTTAGGAAGCCGTATCCATGCCCTGCATCGACGCACCGCTAGTGCTTTACCAGTAGTTAGCATTAGTGAGGGTATGAAAGATGATAGATAGAGAAGCCTTAACAAATCATCCGTAATGCAGTAACTTTCGTGAATTTATCGTGGTGATCGTTGCTAATCCAGGCTATCCATGATATTGTCGACTACTCTGACAAAAACTTCTCCTGGTATAGGACTTTTCAAATAAATAGGCATAGATGTTCCACGAAAAGTGAGTTGATCCACCCAGGAAAATCTTGTCTCCGCTGCTAAAACCAAAGGGTAGGGCAACTTTTCCACCAGTTCTATCCAAAATTTTATTTGATTATTTGCTTATTTGCTTATCTATTCATTCATTCATTCATTCATTCATTCATTCATTCATTCATTCATTCATTCGTTCATTCATTCATTCATTCATTCATTCGTTCATTCATTCATTCATTCATTCATTCGTTCATTCATTCATTCATTGATTCATTCATTCATTCATTCATTCATTCATTCATTCATTCATTCATTCATTCATTCATTCATTTATCCGCTCATTCTTCTCTATGCAGGGTAGTCTATGAATCATCTCATCAATTCTTCTGAATATGAGTGAAAACAACGGCTTTGTGAGAAAAGTCTTAAATTTCGGTAAATCATCAATCCATTAGGTTACAGGAAAACTGACCATTGCATGTTTCTGCGCTTAATCGTTACGTTAATGGACCTTATTGTAATTATGTAACACTGGATGCTGCCCAATCCCACTGAATTCTGATCTGCACCCCATTCCAAAGCCACTGCCGATTCTTTGGTCCTCCTAGCCCACTCCGCTCACCCGCATCAACCTAGCTGGACATCCGCCAGTGCATTCGTCATGTCTTCCTGTCGTATATGTAACAGTTGTGCGCCAATGTTATCTTAAGTCCAATTTGTTGGCGAATCGCGACGGCTCCATCAAACGTCCGCTCGCGATTACACCACTCAACACTACAACCTAACGACGCCGGCGCGATTCACTCGAAGGATTTTATTCGACTTTCATCGTTCAAGCTAATGGCGGTGCTTTTCAGGGGTAATATGCGCGACTTCACATGAGAATCAGCAGTGCTATGAGAGGAGCATATCATAAACGGATGCAGAAGAAAATAAGGAAGGGAGGTTCACTAAACTTGAGTGTTCATAACTACTGTTTCACTAGCGAATGGCTTGTAAGCGGCGGTTTTCTCTCTGCTCGAAAAAGCAACCATGTGTTCCAGGAAGGTCATTACCCTAAAAATTAAAAAGCTCACAAATTTCATCGTATCATCGCTGCCCTTTAGACATATGCCGCTGGAGGGCTTTTTAGGTTCCTTCCGTTCAACCTTCGCCCACTGACCATTGCTATAGCGAAGACTCAGAAATTAATAACCGTCGATGCAACGCTTTCAGCCAACCCCCTTCGCCGCTTCAAATCGTTCCCTGCAGCACCATGAACTACAGAAAAAAATCCATTCGGGAAATATGTATCTTGTGCACATTTCCGATCTTCGTTTCAATTCAGTTGTTACACGTCAGTGCATCTGACCCACTGCACCATTTTCCGACTCTCTGCTGTCATCTACCCACCGGTGATTCGAAAAATTAGATTTCAACATTTATAAAAATCCTTCGTCATCGTTCTTTTTCATGGAATAGTAATCGGTCGATGGTGTTCAGAAGTAATTACTGGTAATCTAGCCTAAACCCACAACCCCTGTCCGAATCAGAAGCATCCACACCCCGGTCTGTTCCGCAATCGCAGACAAATTTTAGGGGCGCAGCTAAAAACAAAAGACCCGACAGGTGGCCTGTGGTTCTTTTGGTTTCGTGCTGCCGTTCTTCCAGCATTCTGCTGCGGTTCTCCCGAATGGCTGATGCAATCCTCCAACATCCTCACAACCTTCTGGATCATTCTCTACGCAAATCCGTCCTTCTGTTGTCCTTTCCAGCAGGATTTGAACACCTATTCATTGCTGTATTTCTGATGGCATTTTAAGCTACCGATTTTCTCTTTGTGGTTGCTCATGTTAGGATAGATTAGAATACCCCACAGGGAGCAGCGGAAGCAGTTGGGAGCCCACCCGAGTAGAACTGGTCGCCAAAACTTCGAAATTACTTTGTAAAACAAATAAAGTTATTGCTTTATATTATTCGTAATTACTTTTTTTTGCTAGTATTTTTAAAGAGTTATCAATGAATATTTGATGTTTAAATAAATGCTTTTATTATTTTTATTTTCCACATGGGTCCGGAAACGGGGAGGCCCCAATCTTTTCTATCGCACTCCCATCTTCCTACTTTCTGCGCTCGCCACTGCCCACACTGCGTCAGTCCTATTTTCTTTTTTTCTTTTGAACAATGATTACTTGAACGGCAAACATAATCATCGACGTACGTAGGAATTTTTGAGGCTTCCTCCTCATTCACAGACTAGTGCATCTCCTGAAGCACTGCTCGAGCATATAAATCTTTTCCTTTTTGCTCAACTCACCGAAGAGTTCATAGAAAGTTAAGGTCACTTCCTTCTAAAACGTGAACTTTTCAAGAAAAAGAAGTTCAAATGCAGTGCTGGTAAATTGGCTAGATATTCCGAGTTGCTTGAAAAAGTGCGTACGTAAACATGACGGTTATTTCTCTGAATACGGATCCACTTTTTCTGCTAGTGTGAGTCGCCATAGTCATGCAGTCATAGTTTCCCTCGGAATGGCTGTAAACTTTTCGCTTGATGAGTCTGTGTCGTAAAGAGAATTAGCATGGAGATGCTACTCTCTATCGAGCACATTTTACTATTTCTTTTTCCTGCATTTGAGAACTTGTTCCCTTTGCAATGTACGTGTAAAGAGCCTTTTTTTCTTTCTTTTTTGGAGCTTCTGTTGTCATGACAAGTCTTTGATGTACGACCTTTGATAAGAATGGACACCACTACGTTTTCCCCTGAGGTTTCACGAGAACATCAACCGCTTTTGTCGCTATTTGTTGTTTGTCATTTTGCGTTTGGATGAAATTTCAATCGAAATCCACTTGCAAAAAGGGGCAAAGCTATGGGGTGCAATTTTTTTCTGACCTCTGGAGCTGGAGGACCTCTTCACTTTGGAAGAAAGGCTCAGATCCCTCCTGCTCCTCGCTGTACTCTGTCACCCCTCCGATCCCAGTAGGTAACTCCGTTGTCCACCGTCGCCAGTGCACGGCAATCTGCACCGTCTAATGGTCAGGTACTTGCGGTTAACAATTAGTTTTTGTGTACGCGTGTGAGGTAGGCGCCCAGGACGTTCGAGCGCGCGTCCTTATCTGACGGCGTCGATCTGTTTGATTGCCGCTAATTTTCGCCAACAAAAACATCTGTTTTCGGCTAGATTGTGACCCTCGGCAGGGTCATATTTCATCCATGATTTGCTGCGTCGCTGCGTTAGGATTGTGCCGCCAAGCCAACACACTCCCTGGCAGCACTCCAGTTCGTCACTAACACACCTTGTCATAGTGTCACGTTCGTTCACTGCGCATGTGAGAAAAAAGTGCCGAAAAACTGTGGTTTTCATCGGGATTCATTTCAATATCGTTGGTTCCGAATTTCTTCTTGTTCACGTTAGGAAGCTATCTATAAGTTTTTGATTTTTGGACCTGAGCTTTTCATTAACAGATTATCGCAGCACTGCTCTTCTTTTCTTTCACATTGGCGGAGTTCTATGATTATCTTGTCATTTATACCTATTTGTCAAGATTTATCATGCCACAACCCTCCTACGTAGTCCTCAAATTTTGGGGCATACATAGACATGAAACAGCTGTTATAATTCCCTACATACATTTGAACATTCCCACCAATTCAATCTTTCTATCGTTTTCAATTTTCGAAAAAAAAGAATAGGGGAGCAAATTATTTTTCGTCTTAGTATCCTCATATCTTCCGTTTGATTAACCATTCGCTCTCTTCGGCAAACAGGGAAGGTACAGGAGGCTGTCCCAGCAGGTTGAAATGAAATGGTTCAAAACCTGGTCTAGGATAATGCGACAGTTCTCCCTTTTTTTGCTCAGCCCTCCAGGAGAAGAATAAAAAGAAGGAGGAGCAATGTGAGCCAGTACCCCTTTCGTCAGGCGGATGAAGAATGAAATTTCGTAGTTGGTAGTAAAAACTCTCAGAACCCGAAGGCAAAGATGTTATGCAAACTGTACCGCATTCTTTAGCATAGCTTCATATGTACAAGATGTGTTTCAATTCGATCTGTCAACGTCTCCCAATCTCCTCTTGAAATTTATTCTTCAATGCAGTAAAACATTTGCCTGACCACAGCAGTGGACGTCCATGCATCGCCGAAAAGAATATGTAAATGTTATTGAGTTTGCTTACCTCTGCATAGAATTTTATGCAAATGATACGACAGTCTTGTGAGCCTGAAGTTGAGCAGAACCTATGGAATATCTCTGCTGTGGCCGTAGTTTAATCTATTCCAGTATGAGCTGAGGACTAGTAAGGTAGAGAGATACATCGTCTCTGCAAAATTCTCTTTTCCGCATTATTATCAATTATTTCATTGGTTACACACTAATGTGAGGAGATGTGTAGCCTGCAATCTTTTTGAGGAGATAGCCTAGAATCTATGGGGAATTATTATTATAGCATGAGAACGTATTTATTCGCACTTCTTCAAGCCAATTTGATCCATAACACCAGAAAAATTACTCTTACATTCCTTAAGATCTGCGGCAAGTCACATTTATCAAACTGCAAACTCATTGTTGTGGCCTCTGGGTACCCTGTCAACTAAGAATATATCTACCTCAACGAGTCCTCGCATAGTTCCCTGCTTCGTTGTAATCTGAACTAATTGCTAAAATTGAAGAAGGGCAAGGAAATTTGTTTGGGTTATGTTGAAATGAAGTTTAAACAGTTGAAATTGGCAACTACTGCTGCCCAAAACTGTATAGTGAGTCTGCCCCGGCTTTTCCCAGCGCGTTTAAATCACAATTTCTTCAGGTGGTGGGTTGTCGGTATGGATAAATGGATCCAGAGAAGATAAACTAATTTCATTCCTTAGCCGCACATGGGATGGATTTAAATTCAGCCTATTCACATGTGTAGGTACTTCTGCCCAAAAACAGCCGGTTACCTGCTATCAGGGTTAGGATCCACGAAGGTATCTCCAAACGAAACCAGGCTGGCTCATCAACTCTCATTCCTGCGTCTCCAACATTGTGTAGTCTAGAAGATAACAAATCACGATAACCATAGGTTTGCATAGTTAACATTCTATGAGTTCCAGCCGAGAATGAGAGAAGTTCATTCATTTCAAATGCCTGGCTTGACTTCCCCCCCCCACCCCATCCCCACCCCCTGGAAAGCTGTAAACAAATAAACAAACAAGAAATACTACCACCACCACATGACCTCATGTTGTTCTGACTTCTTTGTCTGGGTTGTTTATTGTCCCGCATAAGCAGCTACTCTCCGCACAAATCATCCGCTCACTCATTATGTTCATAGGTGCAGGCGACAATTGTCGCTCCACTCCTCCGCTGCCCGCGCTACCGTAGTCGGCCCAGTGGCTGGCGCTAGAACAAATGTTTGCTTTGACGCGATTTAATGGCTGACAAGTGTTCACTAACCGTGCGTATTAACACCGAGATAAGCCCTTCCCTATCATATCGATCGCTGCCCCCCAGGAGGACCACCCTGTCGCGTCCTTTTGGTAGCTAGCTGGTCGTCGTTTATTTGGCGTTTTTGTGTGTCGTTAACCGCTGGTTACCTGATAATGCTGGCGCCAACGTACCGTATCGGGCAAGAAAGTGATTTACTATGGTGTAATTACGTAGTACACTGCACCCAGTGAAGACATCTGGCATGAAGTGACCGATTGGCAGGTTTCTGGTGGCATTGCGGCGATCAGGTGGGAATTACTCGTGTATGCGAGGTCAGCGTCTACTCGCACTTCATGCACTGCTGTCTTGTTATGTTATTCTGCGCAATTTATTTGTTCGTGTTTTTTTTGCAGACTCGTGGGTCGACTACTCTCAAAGTCTTGGATCTATTTAAAGTCAAATCTTTTTAATTGATTTAACAATTAGTCTGGGAAATAATTCACAGAATCACATGCCCCAGAAAGAGAAAACTCTACAATTGTTCTCACACTTTCCCTATAACAGTGACGTCTGCTTCTTTCTGAACATCGCAGTTTTCAGCCTATTCGAAAGTCGAGAGCGAAATCGAATATGTCAATTATTTCATTCGATCCTCACCTTACTGCTCTTCTTTGTAGTAGGATCCACAAATCCTATCTACTCTTTTCCCTACAATAACACTTCCTAACAATAACGAATATCGGCATTTTCCTGTGTGTTACCAATTTTTCTCTTTTTTTTTTGCTCTTTTTTTAATTCGTTAGGCTATTTATTTTCTTATTTAATTATTTATTATTTATTTTTTGTTCGCTACACTAATTGGTGCACCAAAAAGTAATAACAGTAAACAATTAGTTCCGCATTCAATCTCCGAACAAAGTAAGGTTTCAATCCAAGTGGTCACGAGGACGAGGAATCATGTCGTTCTCCATCTCCGACAATTGAAGTAGTCCCCAACCTAGATCATTCTCGCATGAAGAACTCCTTCTCCAGCAGGCGACGTAGTCCCCAGCCATTTTGCCATACTGAACACAGTACGGACTGACAAGAGGTACCAAGGCTTGTACTACCAACCACAATGAACGAATTCACCAGGGAACCTGGGCGAGCGGGCTACGTGGACTTCATTATCTAATTAGGTTTGATTATTTACTTATATTTATCGGGGTGCTAAACCATGAATGCGCGTTTTAGCGCTAAGCCAAACCCAATAGCAGAGTGTTGTGCTTGAATCGTGATGGTTTTAACAATCACTCTCAGTTACCCATCCTTATCCTCCACATAGGGAACGAGGTTCCTTCAGGAAAAAATTCAGAGCGGTTTAGAACACAGGTGCCCTGATTGGCGAATTTCTCTCGGCCTTAGCATATTTTCTTTACGAGGAAAGTTTCGTATCCAGAACGAGATAACAGAAGGATATACGCGAGTCCGGGCTATGTGACTAATGAGACACGGCTTTCATTGTTATTCGCCAATGTTTTATTTGGAATTTTTGCGCAAGTATGGTTGAACATGGAAGAGGAAAATTTCTTCTAGGTTTTGTTCTAACAAGGTGATGGTAGAGTGGTGGCTCTACGCGATCAAATTGTCGATCAAATTGTTGTGGATGGAAATCTATGTACATACTCTCCTCTCTGGAGTTTAGCACATACAATCCCTTCACCCCTTTCATTTTTTTTCTCAGTGAAGGCAACATCATCTTCTCTACAACTATAACCGGATTTGGATTACGTTGCTCTGCTCTGTAGTGCCGCTGCTTTTTTTGCGTTTGATTCATAACACAGCCTTTTCTCAATCGGTATTCAATTTGTTGCAAGAAATTAGTATACCTGGTGCGGCACTGAGAGATTTGTTTGATTGCGGTTTTTTTTCACAATTCTTCTCCAGTCGCTAGCCAACAATAGGCTACAATTGGCAGATTTCCAACTTTTTTCAAAATTAAAATCAAAAACTGAAGTTTGTTAACCCGAATAGTTGAGTTTAAGTCTTCAATAACACCTTGATGAAAATTGAAAATGACAACGCGCATTCATAGTTTTAAACCCTATCATTCATTATTACACTGATATTAAAAGGAAAACTCATGATATATGAGTAGCGTAAATTTCGTTCCTGTTATTAATAGTGTTAACACGAATGCGTTTTGCTTGTCTATTCATTCATTTGTTTACTTATTCATGTATTCATTTGTTTATTCTACAGTCCATCACAAGATGTACCTAGTATCACAACGAATCATAGCTTTCAATGCTTCTGAACAAATATGCATGTGTACGCTCCATTCCTTAGAGCTGAAATGTTTTGTTCACTTTTCCATTTATTTATTCGCTTACCTATTTATTTGTTTAGTACCCTAGTACAGTACACATCACTAGTACTAACACCTCCCATAGGTAGATTCTAACGCTACTCTGACCAAAAAGGAGGGAAGTCTATCTCACCTATTTTATGATCATCTCCATCTGAGTGATCCAAGAGTTGCCCGATCATGTTGTTGGAGGAATATGTAAATGAAAATATAAGTAATTAAATAAATAGCTATTACCTATACTTGTGTGTGTTGTTATATGAGCACGTTTCATTGACCTGACGTCTATAAGGTAGAAATTATTATTGATATTGCAACAACATAGCCAGGTTTTATGAAGAAAATACATGGCATTCAATAAATAAATAGCGATGAAATGGCTACGGCAAAGTTTTTTGGTACGCCAAGGTGCGATAATCAGTCCTGGTCAGCGATGACCCAGCGCCGCTTATCATTTTCGCTGATACCACGTAGTAATGCAACAAGCCATCGTTCCGTAGCCTAGCTTCCAAGAAAATTCTGGACCATTTACCATCTTCAAAGAATTTTTCGTACCAAACCAACTGATTGCTGGAGACATCAAAGACAGCCGAACCTTCCGTGATCTCTTTGCAGTCAGTCCCCTTCAATGCTGCTGCGCCGTTCGTCACTTTGTCTCTTCTGGCATCCGTCCCCTCGGCGCCAGTACTTTCTGCTGACAGAGCGTCCCCTGACATCGCTCAAAAAAGCCGTTTTTGGCCAATTTCAAGCGCGAAGTGTCGTACGTCTCCGTCCGAGCTGTGTTGGTCCCCAGTGTCGTGCAGCAGCATAAATCTTCCCCTTCTCTCAAAACTTTTGCCCACCAATCGCTTCGTATGCATGTTGACATTGGGCGTTACAATCGCTCGACGACGCGCTTTTTGCTTTCTGTTTTCTGGGAGTGGCTCATCCTTCAGCATTTTTCTTCCGGTGACAGACAAACCCAAGGGGACATTGACAACGCCGGAAAATATGGTCTCCCCAGGAAAAAGCCTCATCTCATTCCATTTCCCTGTACATATTTCTCTCTCCCTGTGGTGTCGTTTCTGGGGATTTCTTATGCTGCTCCAGATTTTCTTACAGATAAGTTCGAACTGAATGGATAACTTCCCTGTTTTGAATTCCTCTTTTTTCCCAGGGTAACTGAAGTAACCTTGGATATCTCGCTGAGAGGTGGTAGAGGTCGGTGTCACAATGTTTCACATCAACTCACAACTCTACCTAATTCTCTCTCTGCGATTACAAGGACAGCGTTATTCGTAACATGACCGCAGCATTTCTTTATCCTGGTGGATTATTAGTTCATTTTCCTACGTTTATTTTTGCTTTCTTACTGTTTATACTTTTTTCTTCCTGTTTATACTTTATTGAACGTTTAGCGAACAAAGAAATACGAAGCATATTATTTCGTTTATTTTTATTTCGTTTATTACGAAGCATATTCGTCGCATAGCATGCTTCATATATCTAACAGGCGGTGATTCAAATACTAGTAACGGCCTAAACCGGACCCTTCCTTTTATCTTTCTTATGATTTCAACTTTAATTTTTGTCCCTTCTATAACCTCCATTTCGAGGAAGCATTGCACCACATCAGCCTGTGTGTGCTACATAAATAAATGAATGAGTAGGTGAATAAATAAATCAATGAATAAATAGATACATAAATAAACAAATTTACGGTGCCTGACTCACGTTCCCTCAAATTTTTGGCTGTTTGTTTATCCTTTTTCGTAGCCTATATTTAGCCCAAATCGGTTTGTTTTCTGTTACCAGATTCCTCTATTCACATTTCGGTATGGAAATAATTAAAAAAATACGTATGCTTTAGTTGAGATGCTGGTTTTATCGTGCTAGTGACAATTTTTGCAAACTAATGCGGTTCACGGCATTCCCAGTTGAGAGATTGCTTTTTTATTATAGGACAATAGAGAGTGCTATTAAATAGTCATCTAGTGTTGAATATACGTAATAATTGTCAGCTTTATTTCTTATTATATTTAGTGGTTAGTGCACTTTGGATGAGAGATATGAGAAGGGTACTAATTGCAAACGTTTTTTGTTCTTATACATGTACATACAATTTTTTCCACTCTTGGTGAGTTATTGGTGCTCTTTCTGATGTCCTTATTCTTGTTAGAATTCGCCGTACGTAATGCCTTCGCCAGACCTCGGCCAAGACATTAAATGACTCTAGCTACCAACACAGTACCGTAGACCCTTTTTTGGTAGCAGCGATAGGAAAAAGATTGTTTTTTTTCCATTTTTTAAAAGAGCCCATATGTAGTTTCAGATAATAGAGGACTTTGAATGATTAATATATTCCGTTTCCAGAACAGCGCATACCACTCATCCTCCCATGTTCTCTATTTCTTTAACACCTCTTCGGCTATCACTCCTGGTGGAACAGACTGCATGAACATTTCGCAGGATTATCCTCGTTCCTACACGCTCTTTTTGCAGCAAACTGGTCTCAGCCTTGAATTTCTTTTTCACTCTTTTTTTGCTCTTTCAATCAACTTTTGCTGACACACAATGAAAAATCTCCTTTTTATTTTCATGGATCCTACCTTCTGCTCACTCCGTTCGACTTTTCTCAGTAGCTCTTACTCTACTGCTACCCTGACCTGCCTTTATGTTGGCTCCTCGGCCGTTTATCTGCTATACAATGATAAAAAGTTAGATCTGATAGAGAAATATAATAGACCCAGCGTAATACGGAGGTTTAATTGTTTTTCTCAGCGAAAAATGATACGGCAGTGGGTGTTTCCGTTTCATGATAGTATGCCGCCTGGTGGTCTAAATGGCGTCTTCCAAAAACGAATGAAATACGCTTTTACACAATTTTTTTTCTTGTGTTTTCTAGTACGCCACAATTGATTTCTTTTCATCATTACGATGCTGTGCCTAACTAGTAAAACTCTGTCATTCAACAGATTTATAGCCTATATATAAAGTGCTGATATTCACAAAAAAATGGAGCTGTTTTGCCTTCAATAAATAAAAAGAAAAGCAATTCTGAGATCATCTTGTGAATTTTCGCTGGTAGTTCTATATGTGAGCCATCGTTTTGTTTTGGTCCTCATTTCTTTCTCAAAAAAAGGATTTTTGCAGTGCTTGAAAATTGAGGACTTCTAGTTGGGTCACTTTCAGCCTTTACAATTTTAACTTTTCGCTTTTATCGAAAACTATAGGCACAGTATAGAATGGAGGACGTGTGTGATATTATGGATGGAATTAATAGGAGATTTTGAAACAAATGAGGTCTGCAGCCGTCTCTACCCTTAAACATCCTTGCATTGCGAATCACTCATGGATCTTTGGAGTGCTGGGCGAAAAACTGAAGTTTCGGACGAGATATGGCAACGATGGAAACCAACAAGCTGTGTTTTGCATCAGCATGCATGGGTTCTGCATGGGATTGAGAAAATTGTTGTATTTCATGAGTTTGCATAGAATTTGGAGGTCCATAGGTTCTGCATGGATATGTATGAGTTTCGCATGGATCTAATCATTTTGTGATATATGTACACAGAACAATTGTTTTTTAGAATCCGAGTTTTGCAGGAGCGGGCACGTCTTAATCATATCATTTGCACTCATTGAACCCATGCAGAACATGGTTCCTAGCTTTCTGAGGACGGAGATTCTTTTCTCAAAAAATGTAACTCGTCATGAAATACCGCTAGATGGTCTTCCGTAGTCAGGAATGATCCGAATGTCCAATGTGCTTTCAAAGTGGAAATATCAAAAATCAGCGCACATTTTCGGACTTTTCATTTAGTTTGTTGCTAAAGACCTTTTGAAATTCCTGTAAAGCTGTTTTCTAATCCTCTCAAATCCAAGATTTTCGCATAAAGGTACCCCAACTCTCCTTGGCTCATGTTTTTTTTTATTTCAAAAAGGTGATTCTTTCACATTTGTTAGTTGAAAGTTTGCCTAATCAGCTTATCACTTGTGCCTTCTCCTTACATCCTTCCTTCTTGTCACAATTTCTAAAAGTTCTAATGGAAATGATATCCTCTGACCGATTTCCTTGGGTGTACTAGGCGAAACGAAATGGAAGTTATATAAGCATTTGGAATACTCTACATACTTATCAATACTACTCCTATCAAGTGTACATTAAAAAAAACAAAATGTAGACATTCCCATCTGGTTTACTGGAAGCTCTGGGGAATATCTGCTGCTATCAACTTTTCTCTTTCCTTTCTCCCCATCATTTTTCTTTTGATTACTGAATCTTTTTTCTCGTAGAGCAGCTACTACACTGTTTACGTCCCTACTGCTGTGAAGTTTTCAGTTTGAGCATCAGCTATCTTTGTGCAATTTAATATGCAAATAATGAATGAGTAAATGATTAGACAATCTCACACCATTTTCCCCTCTTTCTGTTCTGTAATTTTTTGCAATATTCTGTTGCGGGATTTATGAGCCCTTTGGTGCAGTTTCATAACCAGAGCGGATCAGCATTTCTGATAGAATGTGAGGCACTTATCTTGCTACATATGTTTACCCTAGCGTAGGTGTTACTGTTGTATGAACCCATTTTGTCCACGAGAACTATCATCTGAGAAGAAAAGATTGTCCACTATCTTCTCGCAAAGCTCATCACTCCTTGTACTTATTTCGCTTCATTATTTCCCATGAAACAATGACAGCCATCAGTTTCAATGTATCGTTTCCGCTGAAGTAGAGCGATACAGCTCTTCAGCAATGTTTTCTCACAACTCATGTCATCCCTGCCACTCTTACGTTCACCACTCGAACGTTCAAATCGCTTCTCTGTTTGCGCTGTGTTGTTTTTTCGGCGTCATCCGCTACTTTGTATAATTTTGTTGCTCAATTCCGTTGCCTTCCAAGCGACGCACATCACGCACAGCCCTTGGAGTGAGAACTTACAGGGCAACTAAGATACAACAACTCCCGGGAGAGAATGCGCGTAACGTGGCTGCTGCTGTGCAGCGCGTGCGTCGTCTGGGCCGTAGAAGACGACAAGAACGACGTGATTCAGGAGACAATTCGATATCTTCTGGATTTTAGCGAGGTGCCAAATGGTTGGTTCCACATCTATTTCATATCAATTTACTATTTTAATAAACTCTTGTACTCAATCCTATTATGGTTGATGGCTTTAGGGATTGAAATAGTTTCCTCAATATTAGCTGGTCCTGGTGTGAATTTTCATTCGACACTTTTTTGGCTATTCGACTATTTCTCCCACAAATATTTCAAAATCCAAAACTTCATCCATGATTTGCCCCTGGATATCTGATTAGCTGATCATGAAAGTCATACTCACACATTCTATAGTAAGGCCATTTTTATCCTGTTGCAGTAGCGTTGGTTTGAAACAGCGAGAGAAAATGGCAGCCATCTCCAGGAAATGAGTGAGCTGAAGAAACGTTGGTACTCGTGATCAGCTCATCGATTAACGCTCACTGAACAAGGTTTCAAAAGTATCGAGTATCGTATCTATCGTATACGTACTGTAACTCTACCAATGCATGAATATGGTACGAAGTGGATTTGTGATCAGCCCATCGCATAACCTTTGTAGGTAATGTTGTGGGGGGAACTAAGACTTTGAGATTTTGGGGTAGCCATAGCCGAATAGTGCCTTTCCTTCTTAAGATAATTTGTTGAACATTACTAATGGTTAAATTTCTCTTTAGATAAATCCAGTTAGGCTCTAATGTGGATATTGCATACCTGATCATATTGCATTTATATGACCCTTATAACAAGCATAATTTCTTTCTGTGCTTATCCATATTTCCTTCTCTCATTGCAAAATCTTTCCTCCAGTAAACTCGACATCGCCGTCGTTCCGTCAATCGCACAGAACTGCAGCGACCATGCAGAGCATCTACGAGACCTTCATTGAAGATGACGGTTCAGACGACGGAAATGTCGTTCGCGGAATCGATCCGGCATTAGGTACATAATACTCATTATCTATGTTTGTCAATGTCTTTAAAATAAAATTCCTGCTGATTCAGGGAAGCTCGACGGACATGAAGTGCTGATTTTTGACATCTCAGGCTTTGAGAAAGAACAGGTAATTCTTCAGAGCCTGTTATAGCTACGTAAATTTGAAAGAAGTCCTAAAACGAAAAGGTCACCAGGAAAACTGGAAGCATGTGGGATTTGGACTAAGAATTCATTTTTTTCTGTCTTTGGTATGTACCTGAATGATTTCGTCGCAGCGACCACAGATGCAGGCGCGATTCAGTCGCCGCGATATCGATAGCCATATAGATACATACATCGCTCTGGGAAAAACACCTTTAGACCGGGTGTTCGCGATTTCGCTTATTTTTGCGGAAAGTTTGCAAAAGAATTCGATTCCCTAACAGTGCAATGGGAACTCCTGTCTAAAACACAGTGTGGTTTAGAATAGGAAGGACAACGAAGATTTGTCATGATATAGGATATGGTATGAGCACATTCGTACTTGCTGCTGAACTCTGACTTAAGTACTAGTCACTTTGTTTATTTCGGAGTGGACTGCTATGAATAGCTGGAATTCTCTTAATTTCCTCCTTCGAAATTCGTTGTGAATTAGCCGTCGAAGCTTTTTTTGAATAAATTTATTCATTTATTTTTGTGCACTCGAGGGTGCTCGACTTCAAACACACGAGAACAAAACACGAAAGAAACAAAACAGGACTCGAAACCCAAACTGATTAAATATAGGGTATCGAACCTAGCACAGGACTAAAGCAGGGAAAAGCTAAGGACATAGTACGACTATATAGAGGATAATCCGCTTGATGGCACTGGAAAGAGTGTCGTCCACGAAAAAGCCAGTAACTAATTGTGAGAATGAGGACTTAACTCGGTAATAACTCACATTGTAAGTCATTGGAAACATCTGAGACCTTATGGGACCTGGTTGATCCATGCACCCACATCAGCTAGCAAGGTGCCCCCAGTCTCCTGGAAGGGCCACAGGAGCGTCTTCGGAACCAACAGGAACTTCGGCAAACGTGCATATTAGATAACCCCATTGATCCTGAAGGTTGGGTAGGAACAAGCGGCCAGGTGCGATAAAATTTCTCAATTTTTTTGCAATAAAAAGTGGTTGAAACCCTCAAACTAGCATGTATTACGTTATGTAAGTACAATAAGATTAAAAGGCCAAATTCTTATTCATATTCGAGTAATAACTTCAACAAAGAACTAAACTGGAAGATTGGTTCCTCAGTCACTGGACTCTTACTTAAATTTCTCTTACAGGTGATGCGTGGTGAGTTACACTTTTACCTGCGGCGTAAGGATGCTGCAAAATCTGGTCGTGCACGGCAACTTCGTGCCAAATCACTGTGCGTCAACGAGTACTGCAGTGAGAACCAGCAGCTTCAGACCATAAGGGTAATGCTTTCCACAAAATATGTCGTAGATTCCCTAAAGGAACAACTTGTGTTTAGGTATCTACTGAGAAAGTGATCTGGGACGCCACCAAACCGCTGGCTGAATCGAACGCACTCGGGGCGAGTCAGTTAGTTGTTAGGGTGAGTCCAGCTACTGAAGTTTTGGTTGCTAAGAAGATTTACTTGAACAGGAATGTATGTATATTTCACAGGTACCTCATGCAAAGTTAAGTGA
Organism: Ancylostoma caninum; assembly: GCA_037903475.1. NCBI lineage: Eukaryota > Metazoa > Nematoda > Chromadorea > Rhabditida > Ancylostomatidae > Ancylostoma > Ancylostoma caninum. The sequence continues at coordinate 2,229,537 of JBAJFG010000079.1, forward strand.
ATAGCAACAAAATCCTAGCTAATCTTTCAACACAACAGATGTCGCAGCCAAATGATAAAAACAAATGAGCATTTGAAAACAGCAGAAAGATGCATCATAGACCAGGACTATTATTTCGTAGCTATGAGCTCTGTTTTTTAAAAGATCGAGACTAATGGAAACCACTCATGCGTACTCTTCTCAGTGCTATGAAATTGTATTTGGAACCTGCTTTATTGACAAAAATGTGATCAAAATTCGAGACTGACTATGGAAATGTAGAGCTATCTCTAGTTACAGGAAATCTAAGCAAGCCATAGAGGTAGGCGCCCACCTCTTTCTCGTGGTTGAGCTAACAGCAGATTCTGCATCTCCTAGGCACGCTGATTCCAACGACATGGATAAATTGTGTCGAAACGGTGTTTAAACCCGTCTTCCGGGAAGGGCAAGTTGACGTGTGAAGCCGAAAGCCGTTCATATTATCGATTGAACACGTCAAGACTTGTTGGCCAACGCTGCAGACGTCTCCGGTGTAGCTAGCACAGCTTGGAGCGATCCGCCTCCCGTCTCCAAGATGTAACCAGTTCGACCCTTCCAAAAACGGGGCTGTCGTCGCTTTTGTGCCTGTTGATGTACATTACTGGGACCGGCATGGCGGCAAGATCTAGGATATGTTGATAACTCCAACATTATCTAGTGGAGCTAGGTGGCCCCCTGCCTTTAGGGTCAAGTCCGCAATGACAGTGAATAAGTTTGTGACACATGTGAACCGCGAATTCCCCTCCTCTTCAAGGAATGGAGTGAAGGACACTTCTGATATTCCGCTCCTGAGTGGAAAGAGGCCGCTGTCCTAATAAAGGATTTTCCTGTGGAACTATTCTTGACCTTTTCTAGTTTTCTACTAACCTTTCGTTTGTATGGACAAACGATAACAGTCTCATATTCAAGAATTGTCTGGTGTAAAATAAAGGGCAAGTAGGGGAATCATACCCCTCTGAAGTGACAGTCATCTAGGCGCATCAAAATCTAATGTTAAAGAGTTGAAGCTGTAGCAACCTCATCTGCAAAATACCTATAAAAGTTAGCTTAAGCCTTGAAGTTAGTTTTTGACCTGAAAAAGACATAACAGACACAATTTCATGTGCTGAACAAATTATTTGGAATGAGAACAAATGCTATCACATGGTGGTCAGGTGGTAACAACGGAGTTGAATTTAAAACACTGCCTAATATGCATAGCGAAAGATTTCTATGAGAACATTAAAAAATTCTAATTGTCCATTCAAAGTCGATCAGTTTACCAATCCACTAGAAGCCTTCAATGTTTTTTGAAAAGCGCTGAACACCATTTATGGTCTACATATTCAGGTGAAGCTTGGACATTGAATACTGAGTCCTCTGGATATTGTTGCAACTGATAATAAGAGTCGCCGGTTGAACTGTTAAATTGAACCTTTGATTACAATAGAAAGACGATTCGTATTAGATGTGTCTATCCCTCAGGCGCACGCGATCTTTCGGTGAGGATTTTCCTTGGACGCGTGTCTTGCCTCGTTAACGATGTACATACACCGTTATGGAATGACCTTGTGGAAAGTTTTCCGAGACATGTGGTACCTTTGATTTGCGTCTTCAATGTATCTGAACCTGTCCTTGACCGTATAATCGCATGTGTCAGATACTCTATGATGATAAATATTAGCTTTATCATAGTTATTTGATGAAATGTGAAATCAGCGGCTTAGTGGGTTGCCGGATCATTGGGATTGCTCAGGATAAATGTGTTACCCCCAAATTTATCCGGGCGTCAGCAAGTTCAACATGAGTAATCTCAATGATGCATGCGGGCCCAAAAATAAGTACCAGTGATAATCCAGGTCCTGATGAATCACTGGGATCACCCAGAGTAGACGGGTTGACAACCGTGTTAACGTCGGGTAAATTTGAGAGGCGCGATAATAGCACGCTTACCGGGTATAGTCACAATGACTCATGCGGGGGCCACAGTTCAAGGACACGTAACCAAACAAAACCCGGCTAACAAACGAAATTTCGTTTTGCATCGTGCGGCTCTCAGCACTACGAAGTCTGTACAATAACCAATCACGCTAGCCATTCTCGGTTTGCTTTGTTGCCACTCATGAATCCCAACTCGAAATTTCAGTCGCCTTTGGCAATCTGAGCATGGTAACTAACTTGGTTGATATGTGCTTTCTAGTTTCCTCTAAACATTGGTGAACGGTTCTCTGCTTGTCGCGAATATTCTTTTTGCAAGAGAAACTGCGCTATATTTCTGAGCTATCACTCCCAAACACACATCGAATTTGTTTGCCATTCACCGCCTTCGACGTTCGTTTTCAGATATCAAGACGAGACATCAGAATGCGTCGTTATGGTGAGATTGTGAGAAAATGCTCGCCATTTCTATTGGTGTACACGAAAGGCGAAAATACTATCGACGCTGAAGAGGTCCGAAAACGAGTGGAAAAAGTGAGGAGAAAGCGAAGAGAACTCGGTAGGGATTAAAGCTGAACTTATCTGTACGTAGTTATCACTACAACACCACTTATGCCTCAAGACTTCTCCAATTCGCATGCATGTTGGAGTACATACTCGCAGTTTCTAGTAAAGATTACTACCCCTATTCCAATTTCATTTTTATTTTTGCTTCTCGCTTCTACTCTTCTCGCTCTACACAAAATCCAAATTTTCTGTACAGGATACTTCTCATATAACGCGGAAATCGAGACCACTTCTCGAGCATCCCATACAACTACGGAAAAACTCACTGAAGACATGAAGCCATTCCGAAGGCACTTCGTAGAGAACGTACCGCTGCAGAAAAAGAAAAAGGTCTGTCTTCATTGTTGATCAACCGTAAATAACCCAGTAAGTAGTACTTCATTAATCCAGCTGCGTGGAAGTCGTAATAAATCACCGGAAGACGATATCTGGCATGGCTTCGGAGATTCATCCGAGGAAAAAGAGGAGAAGAGTAAGGAGAAGTCGAACGACGTACGAGTTGTTCTGCTTGGAGCCGAGGAGAAAGAGGCGGTGAGGATTTTGTTGCTTGGAAATAGAAGATTAGGAAGCTCTCCTCAATGTATTGGGTTGTCTGGAAAGTAAATGAGATTTTTGAGCTTCTCAGGTGGAAAAATTTGAGCAGATTCCGCTTATTTTACTTTTGCTCGAATTTGCCATTTTTGTCGATTCGAGTCGAATCCGCTGGAATTTACACGAAAAAGAAGCGAAATCTGCTCGGATCTGGACTTCGTGTGAATTCGAGCGGATTTCGTGTATATTTCGTTTATTTTCCCGGTAAATTCGTTTTTCACCAATTATTTTCATTGCTTTTCCACCATCAGAAATGTGTGATGCCTGAAAAGAAATTCTACATATTTCTTACATCATAATGACAAAAAAAAAAGTTCGGTAGATTCATTCGATGTGTGTAAATATTCCATGTTAACAAGCGGAATATTCACTAGCATAATGTACGGATCACGTCAACAGGATGTACTACAGAAAGAATTTTGATATCTTCATCTTTGGTAAATGTTTTGCTATACAAGTAGTTCTGCAAAGGTCAATGCAAGTGGTGGTCAGATGGCGCAAGATCAGGGCTATATGGTGGATGCAACATCAATTCCCAACCAACGTACGGTCTAGCATTGTCTTGGTGGAACACTACGGCTTTGGGACTACGGAGGTGTGATATATTTTGAGGTGCTTCCAAGGAAACAGATTCTCAATTTGCATCTCTACTGTCGATAACTGATGAAATTAGATGAAGCAATTTTTAAAAACCGGCCAGAATTAGTAAGTCGCCAAGGAGTAGTGTTCCACCAAGACAAAGCTAGACCGCACACATCTTCGGCGACTCCGCAAAAATTACTGGAGCTTGGTTGGGAGTTGGTGACTTTACTGGAGCTTGGTTGGAAATCCACCATATAGCCCTGATCTTGCGCCATCTGACCACCACTTATAACTTTTCGTTCCAGAACTACTTGAATGGAAGAACCTCTACGGAAGATGACGATGTTAAGTCTTATGTAGCTTAGTTTTTTTGCTGAAAAAGACTAGAAGTTGTACAAGAGAGGAATTATTAAATTACCAGGGAGATGGCTAAAGGTAATCGAACAAGATAGAAATCATATTACTGACTAATGTTCTCTCATCGTGAAAAAAATAACTTTTTTTGCAAAGCTTGAAGATCCGTAGCTACTTTCCGAACGACCTTATAGTTTCCTTGGCGATGTTCGTGGGCCCTCCGACTCACTCCTCTCCCATCTTCTCCACCCCCAGTAGCAGCGACAACTCATGAAAACGAATGTATTCATATTTAATTCACCTTGACTACAGCATTAACGGTTGCGAACTGCAAAGTCCGAAGAATGATGAATGCGAAAGCGAAAAAAAAAACGAAAATTCTAAAATGCCTTCATACAAAGTATTAGGTCGTCAAGTATGAAATGTCTGATTTTATGAGCGGTCAGTTTGACAGTCTCTATCTTCGAAGATTTACTAGATCTCTTCTCATCTTTATTTTCGTTATGAAGGTACATCCTCTTCCTTTCGAAATCACTTCCTGGGTTTTTGATCTGTTCTCGAATTTTTGTTTGAAAGCATTTTTTTGTAGAACTACTCAAAGACGAAAAATTGAGTTGTCTTGGAACATAGGTTCCATTTTCAAGCCATTAGAGCTGAGAGAGCTGGGAACATCAGGGTATGTTAACGGACATTTGGCTAGTGAATGCACTGAACAGCGTTTGCTTGGGAAGTTCCGCTCAGGTGACATGAAGCTCCAAAGTGAGCCTTATGATGGACCTGGATATCGATGGTCTGGAAGCCATAGCCGAAGCGGATAGGGGTCAAACTAGGTCAGCGTAAGCGTCAAAGTGTGACCTTTATAATCCAGTAATATTTAGGTACTCATGGCAATATGACCATTAAAAGTGGTTCGGTAAACGAATTTTTCCCATTTGACCCTCAGAAATGGGTGCCAATTTCTGATCATTTTTTACAAATCCACGCTGCTTAAGCCAGAGGAGCAGGGGTGAGGAACCACCTGCCACTCACTGTACTGGGCAAACCTTGCTCTCTTTGACCAGAACTCCTTTCAGGGATTAGCTCACTTCGTGCTGGAAAAAATGTTCAATTTTCAACATGATGTTGGAAACGCTCTTTGCCATTTGATTGCTACTAGCTTTACACGTTTCCAAGCTGTTGGCGCAACCAAGCTGCACTTAATATGGCAAGCCTGTGGGGATAGTACAGGAGCATATTCGGATACCTTATACTGCATCTTGCTTTAGAAACAAAACTCGAAATCTTCTCATTCAAAATCGGACATTTCATACTTGACGACCTAATACATTGCCGCAAAATCACGCATCACAAAACACCGCTCGTTTGGTCTGCAGCTCGCCACCACCAATGCCGCGCGGCGGATCAGCTGGCCGCGTTGTCGGGCGTCGTCTGTGCTGATGTTTTGCGGATGTCTTCTTCGTATTTAGAACAAAGACTCAATGAAAAGCGGTGGAAAAAAAGCAAAATAACAACACCGACAATGTCGGCCAACCATAGAACCCATGTGGTTTAGCGCGCCGCTCAGGCGATGCGCCGCGGCAGAACAGACAGGCGCTATTCTGCGATGCAGGTATGGTTGACTGGCACTGTAGGTTGCTCGAGATGGTGTGATAAATCTCACATTCAGCATACTCCTCCTTATTCAATCATCCAACATCTTTCTTTCCTAAGGCTCCCACGGACTTTTTTTGGGTGAAAAAAGAAGAAAGAAGAAAAACACGTACTTTTTCAATTTTTTCGCAACAACTTAGTTCGTTTGGGTCTTCACCTGGATTGTAGCACAACTGACCCTACTTAATTTAACCTCTTTTCCTGATTTGTCCCCTAAAGAGCGCATATTCTCATATCCGAAGTACCTCAGAGTCTTGTGGGAAGGATACTCATTGTGAGAAGTAATTTGAAAGCTACTAGATGCTCTCCTCGGGAGGTTTAAAATGACATTCTGAAGTTGTCTTGTGGATCCCATCTTCACAACCAAAACCTGTGATATCGTTAAAAATCCAAAAAAGAAAGATCCTGGTTCTCTAACGAAAAATTAGCTTGTGTACGCACCCAGTTTCTGTATGTCACCAACACTCAGACATCTTCCTTAATTACCCCCAGTCACTCGCATTAGATTGGGATACAATCCATCGCTACATCCATACCAGATCGTTACTTCCATATAAGAAGCATGCTCACTTTTTTTAAGCGAGGTTTAATCCTGCCTCTCCCAGCATTTTGTTCAGAATGGATCACTCACTTCTCCATGTATCACTCTGGCGTCTTTTTTTCACTCTGCATCGAATTCCATCAAGCTAGGACACTCTGCTTCCGCTCCTACATATATGTTTGCTTCAGATGTGTCAAAAACGCGGCTCCGTGATTGATCTGCGGCTGCTCGGCTGGGGACGATGGGTGATTGCTCCGGCAACATTTGAGGCTGGATTTTGTTCTGGAAAATGTCCTAATCCTCTTCCAAAGGTGAGGTAATATGCTGACGTCGATAAAGAAGAGAAAGATTTCTTTTCTGAAAACATCTAGCAAAATACCGAATCTATGAGCATCCATTCCATTGTTCTAGGGAAACTGTTGGATTAGAGAGAAGGGTGTGGTCCTTTGTCTTGTTTTCATTTACAGTTGGGAAACGTTCTCTTGTGGGAGATTCTTCATCTTTTCAATGGAAGAGCTGCTCAAAACTAGCAAAACTAGACGGAGTTTGCGTCTTGCTCCTGATTTTCCTTGAAATTTCGAAGAAAACGACAGTAAATACACTTTTGGACAAACACTTTGAGCGCGATGCTAACAAGGATAGGATATTAGGGTGGGGGGGGGGGGGGGGTCCGACAACTCGTCACGAAATGTATACTAGGATGTATGCCAAGATAATGTGCGTATATGAATATTCCGATGATTTGCGGGCCTGAACATGCACAGCGACGCGGTCGAGCTTGTATCGCTGCTGTGACGGCTTGTCTCAACTATGCCCAGTGTTTCTTAATCATCTTTGATCGTTCCACAAAGGAAACAATTCCAGGGCACCAATCCATCAAACCATGCAATCCTACAAAGTCTGCTCCAGTCCTCATCTGTGCCACCTGTGTGTTGTTCCCCAAACCAGATGCGGTCGTTAACAATTTTCTACCGTGACGAACTTGGACGATCGGTAATCAGAAATTTCGAGGACATGATAGTCGAGTCCTGTTCTTGTCAGTGAATTCTATTGGAATAGTCTTGTGTTTGTATTTATCAGTATTTGTCCTATGTCGCTTCTTGACAAGGCATCGCTTATCCAAATCGGCAGAATTCGATTCGATTGTGCATCGTAGCTTTACATGTATCATAATATGTAAGCATTGCCAGCCATGTTACCCTCAACTCCGTTTACTCAAGGTGAATTGATCTTGCCCTTACTCATTGTTTACTTTTTTCTAGTGTTCTGGTTATTCACACTCGCTTTCCCTGAATGGGATATTGTGCTGCCTATTGTTAAGTACACGTGATTGAGTTTGCATTAAGTATTGTATAAAATTAACAACTACAACGGTCACCCTATCTCAAGATACAAAAGGGGTGCAAGATACGCTGCCTTTCATGCAAATGTTCACAGCAGGTGCATTGGGGGGGGGGGAGGGAGCTGCGGCTTTGGTTAAGTGTGAGGGTAAACTAACATTAGCAATATATCAGGTTGTTGCGAAATTAATTGCCGTTTTGGGGTATGCTCACTTGAACATTTCTCTCCTGCCCGATTTGAGCAACCGCAGCCCAATTTATGTGAACTCCTGATAGGGCTTTTCCTCCTCTTTCGAATGCTGCTTGAGTATTCTGGCTAGCTCTTTTCTGAGGGTTTTTGTGAAATCGCGAACAAATCATGAGCCGACGTGATTTTTGGGTGATTATGGTTCATGACTTCAAACTCGATTACTCTTCGTCGGATGCTCGCGGTAATCTTGCTTTGTTTTGGCTTCGAATCACCTTCCAAATGGGCAGTGAGCTATTCGGTCGCAATTTCTTCCGTCGATTTTGATCCCCAAAGCAACCATGGTCGTGCCCACAGCTTGTTCTCTGACGATCAAGCGTTGAGAAGAGTCGTGGAACCTAATCCGGGTCAAACCATTTGGACTTTGAGGGCAGGGATTAGGGCTCGCTATGCTACAGTTTCAAAACATTTGACTTCAATCGACATGACAAGAAAGGTGCGGAAGTGAACACCCCACGATCTGACAGATGACCAGCGTCTCACCCGATGTAGACACTTCCTCCCATCTCCAACTTTTTCTTAATCAAGTCTTCGCACTAGAGAGGTTGCGTCAGGAGTGTGGTGATGCTGTAAGAGTGTGATCCACTACAGTCTTCTCCAACCTAGTCAACCACCAACATCAGAGTCCTGGTATTTTAATTTCGAGTTGATACCAGCAAATCTGCTATAGATGTGGTCGGCAGTGGCGAACAAGGACTGATTTCCCCCTTTTCCAAAGTAACATTAAGCCTCACTCTCCAAAATTCACACGACAAAACTGATGTAGTAAGGCATCAAGGCTCTCACTCATTGACCTCGTTCCTCAGATTACCCCACTGTACGTCTTTTTTCCGAGCTCCAGATGCAATCTTGCAACAGCACCAGATTGATCCGGAGAATGCTGAAATCGCCTTCCAAAAGTTTGCGGATCCTTGTGATCTCGGTTTTAGTAGTGGAGGCAAACAATCCTCGTGAATTGTCAGGGAGGATCTACTGACTTGAACGGTTGCTGAAGCGATGAAAAAAAAATTGTGTTTGAGCAGAGTTGAAACTCTTTGAACTGGTGTGTCCACTTCGGCAATTAATTTCGCAACAGCCTAATAGTACGCTTCGTCCAAATCAAACTAAATAAGCCAGTTTTCCAAGTGCCAGCTTACAGTGGCCCACTTTGGTGACGTCTCGTAGATTTTGTTGCACCTCTTGCCACTCATGGGATTGTTCAGATGTCTTCCTCTCTGAGACAGAAAAAATTCTAAAACCTATTTCCCGTTATGTGCACAATTTTATACATTGCAAGCAACCGGAATATTTCGGAATGCCGTGGGAGCAATGAAGGGCACAAGCCGACCTTCAGCTAAACCTATGAAAACGTCAGCAGCACCTCTCCTTTTGGAACGGAGTCGACGGAGGGAGCCAGGCCGACAAAGAGATCCATAGAGCATCGCTGCCGAACCAACCTCAAATAGTCCTCGCAGATATCAACCAGTGGTGCGCTTGCACATTTTCTAGCGCATACCGGTTGAATCTGCACCAAGGAGCCGGTTCGCGGTCAGATACCAACGATAGATCTCATTTTGCGAGACTGAGATTGACGAGAATTTTGTTAATGTCGGATTTTCTTGTACGTTGTGATGAACGCGAGCGACGAGACAGGGTAAGGTTCAGTAACCAGAACGAAAGAATTCCACAGTTTATGAGCATGAACAGGTTGAAAAACGAGTTGTCTGAGATGCCTTCACAGCAAACGATAATTTTATGAAAATATATCCTTTATGTCTCAAACGTGTTTTAAAAGTAGAAAATTTGCATAAATTTGTCTTAGTTGTCCCTCAGAAGTGGGAAGACGTTCGCCCAGAAGTGAGGAGACGGGTCCACTACGGTGGCAAGGGTGAGCCAGCGCTCAGAAGTGAAGGAACTGCATGAGGCATGCTCGAAGATATGAAGATGGTGAGCCGGCGTACACATGCGGGGAAATGTGGGGGCACGGGTCTATTGCGGAGTTCTGATGCCTTTCGTGTGAAGTAGTCTGAACAATTGGATCACTACTGTGCGATGAGCGCTGGGGGCCATAAGTTGATGTAGAAAGTTATCTGGTTTGCCATTAGAAAGTTATCTGGTTTGCCATAAGTTGATGTAGAAAGTTACCTGGGTTTTATGAAGCTTGCAGAAAGGAACTATGCGCGAGGTTCCAGTTGAGCGAGTTCCAGAATTGTGCCGCGCGACGCCGCCCCATATAATAAAGGATAGGGCGCGGCAACGTAGAGCGAGCTCGCGCGGTAAGTGCCGCGAGCAGGGGGCTTTCGGAGATTTTCCCTTGCGCGAGCCCTCCACGGCATTTCGCGAGCTCTCTCTGGGAGTCGCGGAGTCGAACGGTCTGGGGTATTCGTCGCCGCGCTGCAAATCCAACACAACTTCCAGAGCGAGATGTTTCCCGCGCTCGGGTCGGGTCACTTCTCGCGCCATGCCGCAAAGTGAATCGGAAAATGTCTGAAAACCGCATTACACAATTGTATCTCCCATTCATCTCCTCTCATTTCAGCCTGTGAAGACCGAATCCAGTTAGTTTTGCACCTGAACGGACCCTTGCCACTAGATCTATTAAAACAGGCAGAAACTAGTCACTCTAGCCAGAGCGGTAATTCGTGGGTATTCTCAGCTTCAATTTAGAGAAGCGACAGCGTTGGAGGTTTGTGCTACTGCTCTTCAAGGGGTATCACTTATTATTAGGGAAGCAGTAGATGGACAGTGACAGAAATTCCCTCATTTTCCTTGGAGAACCCAACCACTAGATTTCGGTAGAGCTGTATTTTATTTTTCCCCACTAACAATGATAGCAGCATGGAAATTTTGCTCTCAGAAATTTTACTGATTACCTAGGTTTAAAAGTACAGTGGAGACGCATGCAGTGATGAATTCTGACAGATTCTAGGAAAAGGTTTTTTTTGTTGTCATCACTTCGGCCCGTCTGCAAAAGAGAGACGAGTTGCCCGGGCTTGAACTGCCGAGAGAGGGGAATGAAGGCAAGTTTTTCATAAGGAAAGAGGGAGATTGCAAACGAAAACACCTATTCTTTTCATGATACAGCACATCCCGTACCCGCTGATGTCTGCTAAGGTACAACTTTAGTAGATTTGTTGACATTGTTGTCAACCGCTTAGAAAATTTCTTCCATTAAGCAGAAAACCCCACCGCCATTTTTAGTTGGATCGTTCAAGTTGAAATATAGAATGTGGAGTTCAACCTATCAGTACGGAATCAGTGATTTTAGGTAATAGCCAGGAACCAGTAACAAAAAGAAAATCAGCATTTTATTCTGACAAAAAAGAATGCAAAATATATACATATATTTCGATATAAAATATATATTTGTTAAGTGTCTTGCTTTCCTTTGAATACTAGAAGTACTGTAAATAAAATATATTGAGATTTATGCACACTAGTCTCAACTGAATGAAACTACGGTCTTGCGCCTTGAAGAACTTCGGAACTTCCAATTAATCGAAAAACATAAAGCAAAAGATCTCGGCGTTCCAATAGATTCGAAATTATCCTTTTTGAATCATGCCACTCATACGGTTAATAAGACTCAAAAAATGCTGTTTCTGTCATTCCGCAAGTTTCACTGCAACGAACCTAAAATTCTAATTCGCCTCTACAAGTCTTATGTTTTACCACTCTTAGAATATTGCTCACAGATCTCTCAGAGATTCCAGGACGACGAACACAGACCGAACACGTTTCAACAAAAGTTACACCGTTTCGGGGGCGGTGAACTGGTTTGCATGCCTCAAACCCTGGATCGCAGCTCAATCTGGGCGCAGGATTGTGTTCGTACTGTAGACTTGGGTAAGTGGATGCTGCGGACTTCCAGATCCCCGCCGCACCCACACGCGTCCGCACCGCACGAATCTCGTCTGACCGATCATAGCACTGGGCCACGATTTTACCCGGGCTTCAGCCGGCCTGGCGAGTCTCGCTGAGCTCGTTTGTCTCCACCGAAGCGGATACACGACTAAACTTTGATGCTCAACCAGCGGCTTACATACACCTCTCAGAGGGCGTGTCGCCACGTGGCAAGGAGCAGGCAGAATGCAGATTGAACGGCACCGCAGTTCATCGGCAAAAAAAAAGCAGCGAGAACACGGGGTTTGTCTGTTTCTTAGCAGTCGGAATGCAGCAGTTCTACCCAATGCAGCAATTTCTGCCCTTCATTTCTTTTGGTTGTGACTTGCCAGGTGGCACTGCGTTTGCCTTATCCAGTTATCTGAGTCTGGTACCCCTTATGAAAGACCCAGAAGATAGAAACGTCCAACAAACGTTCACTAGAATATTACATATAGATCGCACCAATCTAAAGATTCTTTGAAAACAGCTTTATCATATAAGGAACGCTTTTATGATTTAAGAATTCATAGTCTACAGAGAAGGAGAGTAATTAGGAATCTGGTTTTTGCTTTCCGTATTTTGAAACTTGAGACCAGACTGAGACCTAGCAAGTACTGGATATTCAGATCATTTTATGGAAGAATGAATAGACTAACACTAGATCCCAGAACAAATACCTCAAAAAACTCGTCCATTTTCTCTTTTTTTTTCTCAGAACATCAAGGTGGTTACGCAAGCTACTGAATTTACAGAATTCTACGCACGTCTTTCAACAGACATTGCGGAAAAGAGACATTCTGGAGATTCTAGTCCCATCTGAGCATTAGTGATTATGGGTTGGATATGGTCGTTTTCGAACAGTTTTACATGTATTTTTGTTCCTTCAGTTGCTAACCATGTTCTGTTCTCCTATCACCTCTTCCCATTCTGTCGTTCAACTGATAATGGTGTTTCCCTACGTGGAACGTGTTGCACTGAATTACAGCTTATACTACTTGCTGGACTTCATATTAATCTTCACTATCATGAGCACAGATCTATACTAATGCCATGAGTGGCGACCGCAAATGGTAGCTGAAAGAGGGTTCCCCGTCAGAGTACGTATGGAATAAAAACTTGACGCTTCGGTGCTTACCGTTTTATCTTAGTAGCATGAGATTGAACATGCTGGCCATTACATAGTACATTCCAGCGTCTCACATCATGGTACTAGATATACTAACCAGTGTTTTTTTCTTTGTTTTCTCTGTAGCTATTAAACTACACCACCACTATTGAAGTTCTAGCATCTCTTACGATATATCATTGATCTCACGTCTACGAGGCATAACATCATTAAACCGGCTCTATTCTTATAGCTTCACTGGCTGTACCACATTAGCTTTTGGTTGATTTCTCTCTCATATACCACGTAGTGGAGCATATTTCAACATTTCCTCGTTGGTTCTTGATGGCACACTTCAACTGTGAAAAATAAATAAATAAACATGAATAAATGATCGTAATAAATGGACATCACGTATGCTATAGCAGAAATCTCGTTCACAACTGAGCATACAGTGCATTGAGCGTTAGTAAAGCCAAAATTGCACTTCCCGCAGTGAGAAATCCGTTTTCTAATCGATCGACAGATGTCAACGATTTTTCTAGGTGCCAAAACCTATTTCACAGGCAGCAATGGTACTTTTGTGTGGCAAATAACAAGAAGTGCTACAAAACGAGGATCTTTTCGGTTAAATTTTTATCAAAATCAAATTGGGACGCTTGAAATTTAATCAATGTTTACTGAGAGGAAAAACCATCAATGACCGCATCCTTCACTTCTTTCTTCTCTTCTTCTCTTTAGATACAGATGAGGGAGTCGTCGAAGCAGGCTCAGTTCTCGCAATTTGCTCCCCCGCTTCCTTTACGCGCTGGTCCCAAGTCTCTGCGAGATATTGCTGAAATGACCCTAATCATATCAAATTCATGATAGGCTGCCCAAAACAATTGGGGACAGCAAGTTGCTTGTACAGTATATAATACAGCAATCGAAAAGGATTCACAAACTATGTTTCTGTTAATGAATAACGATATTGTAAAATGGAGGTCATATTATTAGGAAAAAAAACAGCAATTCGTCAAAATTTGTTTGTTGAGAGCGCACACATAACATGCACATAGCTCATCATAAAGAATACCTGGACAGAAAACGCACTTCCAGAAAATCCACCCCACTAGGTGCACATCAAGTACAGAAGCATGATAACGTCGATACTGAAGTACGAGTCACCATACTAGTACAGCAAACTGACATAACGGTGTGCAAGACTATGGTAGCATTTCTAATCAAAACCAAGAGCCCATCAATGTAAGATGAATGCCTATCGATCACCAGCGAGCTTGCTTCCTATATAGATCTTTGTCAATTCTGATCAAGTCGTGGTTGAGCGGTCAGCCTTCATTGCCCGCAACCACTGACTACGAGCGAGCGGTCGCCCGGCGCTAATCACCATCACTGATGTGTCCGTGAGGTGTGTACACGTTTTCAGTCGTGTAGGAGCTTTCCCGTTAATGGAAAAGGAGTTTTCGAACTTTAAGCTTGATTGCTAATGCACTTGATGGGACAGCTTCAACAAGTTGTTTAACGCATTTCAGGCCCTGAAGAAGGAGATAACCTCGAAACGTTGGCTGTTTAAATAAACTGACTACTAATCTCGCATGCAGTTGAACATAAAACAAAGAAAGAAAGAGAAAATTGCCAGAATCCTGTTCCGCCGATGGAAGAAAGGCCCTACGTACCCCAATGCTGCTGTTTCAGGTGCCACTGAGCACGCTCCGTCTGACACTTATGGGTCCCGTCACGCGAAGCTCACACACGCTAGTACCGAGCGACCGCGACCTGTCTACGCTGGCACATGTAAGGCTGCTATGTTGCGGTGTTCGCGACTTTGGTTTGGATTTTCGCGCAGGTAAGTCACGATTCTTTGTATTCGTTGAACTTTTGTGATGTGCTAAAAATGTATACCACTATTAACGGTTGAACTTAGAGACAAGGATTTCGACGGGTGCTTATGGCGTTGGCCATAACGTAGTGTTGGTCCAGCAATTTGTACAAATACAAGTTATTTGGGTCGTTGTTGTTACATTACCTGAACGGCGAAACATAATTACTGCAAAATCACGAAATGAGGAGAAAGCACAGAAATGCCCGGTTGGGTGACGCTGAAAGTGTTGTCGGTTTCGTTCAGTTGTTCTTCAACAACTATTTTCAAGGTGCGACGCCTCTGTCAATAAAGAGCTAAACTTTCTAGATGACTGAAAAGACTGAGGCATTTCTTGATTAGGCGTAATATCCGTATGCTTTCAGAGGTCGTACATAATTTTACTAATTTAGTGTAAGTGAATCTGCTATCTTGACTGGATTCCTCAGCTGAGCGCACTGTCGAAGAACAATGGATTACCACTATGAATGCTTCCTGGATGAACTCGTCACGCGGAGGATCGAGACGCCTACTTGGCCGCAGAGTGGGAAGCAAAGAAATCTGTTGCTATCGCCAAGTCCAAATACTACAAAGAATTGTACTAAACAATGAACACCGCAGAGGGAGATAAGTTGCTGTTTCGAGTAGTGGAGGCTCGTCATCGTTGCGCAGTCATGGTTACAGGGCACATAGGCACCATTAAAGGCAGCAGGAGCTGAAATTTTCGTCTCTGGGCTGAGCTGCCGGGTGGTGAAGTACAGACTCAGCACATCATAAATGTGAAACGAACACAGACAATGATGGCTTACCTGCAGAGAAAATGGAACATTCGTCGCGAACACGCCTGGCCGTGTTCGTGCGCAGACGAGTTTTCCCTGGCGCGAAAGACATTGCGGCGCGCGGTTTTGGCCGAGTCCCGCCATGAAACCCTGTGAATTGAATGCATTTCGTTTTCCTTTGCGCCAAACCACGCATCGCAATGGCTTTTGCGCCGGGGAAAACTCGTCCGCGCGCGAACACGGCCACGCGTGTTGGCAACGAATGTTCCATTTTCTCTGCAGGTAAGCCATCATTACCTGTGTTCGTTTCACGTTTATGATGTGCTGAGTCTGTACTTCATCACCCACAGCTCAGCTCGGAGTCGAGGATTTCAGCTCCTGCTGCCTTTAAGGCAGCAAATGGAAACATCCTACGAAATTCAAACGATCTCTTTGAGAGATGGAGACAATATTTCGATCAGATGTTTGAGTTTCCACATCCACTAATTCTGTGTGTCAAAAGCATACAAGGCCCTGTCCAACCTATAGCTCTTGCCGAAGTAAGCGAGGCAATCAGAAAAAATGAAAACAAACAGGGCAACTGGACCGAACGACATACGCGCTGACGTACGGAAACTGTTGAGCGAGAGCGGCGCTGTATGGCTTTCCAAAATCTTCGAATCCGGAATTTTGGCACCTAGAGTACGACCGTGTCCATCTTGATGTGGGACAATTGGCGCAATTCATGCGGCCTGACTACTTGTTGAAAGACATCAGGAGAAAACCGCACTGTACATCTTGCGTTTCTCGACGTCGGAAAAAGCATTCGACCGCGTCCCACGTGATCTCATATGGACGTCCCTGTGTGTTCATGGAATACCCTAGAAATACGAAGAGGCTTGCCCTAGCCTAGGGGGAAACACCCTCCGACAAGGAAACTGCATAAGAGTCTAGGAAGGACCGCCTCAGGCTCAATGGATCTAGGTCCGCAAACAATAATAATCTCAACCACAACACTTTACGTTCATTGTTGTCCTCGTCTGAAAGTAATAATGGACATGGTCGATGCGAGGTTGTTGAGCTCCCACAAAACAACCGTAATACGGGAAATAGGTGTAGTAGGAGGGAGTGTAGGATTTGTGACAAAATTAATTTTAAGAATTATGTTAGAAGCTCTACCACTAATTATTTGTTCAGAACTAACAAGCCCGAAAACTGTAACTGTAATTCAAGAAATGTTATCTATATGATAACATGCTCTACATGCCAAATGCAATACGTAGGTGAGACAACGCAAACCTTAAGAGCGCGTATAAGTCAGCACATAAGAAGTTTTAATAGGTCCGATTTGAACACATTCTTAGTTAATCATTTTAAGAAAACGGGACATGATACTTCAAATATAAGTATTGATGTTCTGGATTATAGCGCAGCAGGAGAGGATGTTAAGAACGAACTTAGGGACAAAGAACTAACCTGGATAAAATATATGATCACTGCATTTCCATTTGGGTTTAATGATCAAATTAAAGGGTTTGGGAATATCTCCGACAATGTTTCTCCCTTAGAAAAAAGAGACCATCCATATTTTAGGTTTCCGATTAAAAGGGTAAGACATAGAGGTAGGAAAAGAAGATCTAAGAAAATAAGTAAATGTAGTGATAGAACTAACGATGTAGTGTTTGAAATTAATGCACGAAGTGGCTACTCTCTTTATAAGTATTTTAGAACATTAAACAAACACGATATTAGCAGACTCATAGACTTAGCGTTCAGCCCGCACTTTTGCACTCTAGAATACGAGATGAAATATAAGATATATGGGTTGATAGCTAATCCATTTTGGAAATCCCACACTAGAGTTAAAGATAGAAAAGATGAATTGTTTGTTTGCTTCAAATATTATGGCGAAATTGTACAGAAACTGAATTTAAATAAAATATGTAATAAATCAATAATTAAGGATCTTATTGCTAGCTATGCACAGGATCCTATGGCTGTTCAGGCCGTAAAGGACTTAAGAATAAAAATAACGTATGTAACCGATCCACCGTTGGCTCTGAAACTTTTTAACTATAATAAGTTTCTCAGGCAACTGAATGATGAAAGTATTAGGTGCATAGTTAACAGTGATTGTGCATGCAGGAACTTTGTGGAGTTCATAGACCCACAACTGAAGCATGTGTGCACAGGAAACCTGACAATAATCAAGGATCAGAGATTAAGGAATATCTTCAGTAAGGGGACTAAGTATAGAGTACATACAAATGTAACTAAATATCAGATATATGAAGAAGTCAACAAGCTGGCTATTGAGATTGCTAAGAAGTCTAGAGTTAGATTCAAGTACCATAGAGCAGTGGAGCAACAGCTGGCAGAGAAAATAAAAAGGTTTATAAGGAGACGAATTCGAACCAAATTGTTTAACTTGACTGACCCTAAAATGGTGGAGGAAGGAGAATATGAACCTAAGAAATTGAACGAGTTGCATAGGGATTTTGTAATAACGCCGATAGATAAAGCCTCGTCTAACTTTTGCATAACATGTAAAAAGCTATACGTTTTGATGATAAAAAAGGAAATGGAACAAACAAGTAACGAGGAAAGTACTTATCTACGAACTTCATTTTCGGAGGAGGATATCAAAGTAATTCATAATAGACTAATTGTAAGTTTGAATATAAAAACTGAAGAAAGGTTCAAGGATATACCTAGGATATACGGTATACCAAAGATGCATAAGAACCCCATCAAATTTCGCTTTATAACGGGGGCGAGAAATTGTACACTAAAACCATTGACAATGACATTACAAAAAATATTGTTACACTTCTACAAACATTTTGGAAACTACTGTAATGTTATAAAAGAAAGAACCGGGGTGAAGCACTTTTGGTCGATTAACAATCTATTAAACAAAGCGCCGTAAGGGGGCTAGAGCGGTTAGAGATACGGGGCGGCACTCATAGACACCGCAATCTTGAGGCGCAGACAGTGGGGCGAAATGGCCGATTTCCATGGACGCAGACACGTTCGTTTCGGGACTCGCAATTACGTCACTGCTGGCTCTCCCGCATGCACGAGTTAGTGGTTTCATCATCTCCGCTGGCGGTCTCGCCGCATAGGAGTGAGGGAGTGTTTACGAGCTTTCAGGCTGCACAATGTACGCAGCAGGAAAACCAGCCTTCCACTATTGCGACGCTGTGTGCACTTGCAGGAAGAAATGGACGGGTGGTATGAGAGCTGCAGCGTCTCGGAAACTCCGGTGAGGCTGGACCTACGCGGTCGCCTCATCTGGTGGATGCTATTGTCGCATCCCCTGCTGAATTCTCGCAGCGATTGTGTAGTCACGACATCCGCTCGTTTCGAGAAAGCTTCTGCATTAACAAAGAGTAAGAGCCTCTGAATATGAAGGCATGACATTGTGTATCCAATCAACTATATACGGATACGGGTCCACCGATAGAGAAAGGACCCGCCGTGGCCCAGTGCTGTGGGGAACTCCATGACACGGGTCCAGAGAAGAGAAAAGGCCCGCCGCGGCCCAATCTTGCGGCGGGGACACCGAGATACGGGCCCACCAATGGAGAAAGGGCCCCCCGTGACCCAGTGGTGTGGGGGACGTCAGAACACGGGTCCACCGATGGAGAAAAGGCCCGCCGTGGCCCAGTGGTGCGGGGAACTCCATGACACGGGTCCACCGATGGAGAAAAGGCCCGCCGTGGCCCAGTGCTGCGGGGGACACCGAGATACGGGCCCACCAATGCAGAAAGCCCCCCCCCCACCCGTGGCCCAGTGCTGTGGGGAACTCCATGACACGGGTCCACCGATGGAGAAAAGGCCCGCCGTGGCCCAGTGGTGCGGGGGACACCGAGATACGGGCCCACCGATGGAGAAAGGGCCCACTGTGGCCCAGTGGTGCGGGGGACACCGAGATACAGGTCCACCGATGGAGAAAGGGTCCGCTGTGGCCCAGTTGTGTGAAGGACGTCAGGATACGGGTCCACCGTTAGAGAAAGGGCTCCCCGTGGCCCAGTGGTGTGGGGGACGTCAGAACACGGGTCCAGCGATAAAACAAGGGCCCACTGTGGCTCAACGGTGTGGGGGACGTCAGGATACGGGTCCACCGATAAAACAAGGGCCCACTGTGGCTCAACGGTGTGGGGACGTCAGGATACGGGTCCACCGATAAAACAAGGGCCCACTGTGGCTCAACGGTGTGGGGACGTCAGGATACGGGTCCACCGATGAAGCAAGGGCCCGTCGTGACCCAGTTGTGTGAAGGACGTCAGGATACGGGTCCACCGTTAGAGAAAGGGCTCCCCGTGGCCCAGTGGTGTGGGGAACGTCAGAACACGGGTCCACCGATGGAGAAAAGGCCCACCGTGGCCCAGTGGTGCGGGGGACACCGAGATACAGGTCCACCGATGGAGAAAGGCTCCACTGTGGTCCAGTGGTGTGGGGGACGCCAGGATACGGGTCCACCGATGGAGGAAGGACCCGTCGTAGCATAATGGTGTGGAGAACGTCAGGATACGGGTTCACTTTAGTCCGATAGTGTTGAGAATGCCGGGATGCGAACCCGCTCCTAGAGATCGGATCCGGCTTGCCCTAACTGCGAGGAAGGCGCCAGAATACGGGCGCTCTGACGGAGGAAGGGCCCGCCGTGGCCCAGTAGTATGGATAACACCAGCTCAGAGATTGTGGGACGGCGAACGCAGGCCGGACACGTTTCAACAGCAGTTACACCGCGAGGTGAAAGCTTATTTTGTCGCCCCACGAGCTGCGTTCGCCCCTAGAAGGCTGTGTTTCGGGGGCGATGAACTGGTTTGCATGTCTCAAACCTAGGATCGCAGCTCAATCTGGGCACAGGGCTGTGTTCGTACTGCACACTTGGGTAAGTGGATGCTTACCCAAGCTCGTCCAAAAATAATCATTGCACTGGGCCACGGTTTTACCCGGGCCTCAGCCAGCCTGACGAGTCTCGCTGGGCTCCCTTGTCTCCGCCGGAGCGGAGACGCGACTAAACTTTGATGCTCAACCAGCAGCTTATATACACCTCCCAGGGGGCGTGTCGCCACGTGGCAAGGAGCAGGTAGAACGCAGGTTGAACTGCACCACAGTTCATCGGGCAAAAAACGCAGCCGGAACACGGTGTTTACTGCTCTTAGCAGACGGAATGCAGCAGTTCTTTCTCTTGCAGCAATGTCTGCCTTCCATTTCTTGGGGGTGTGGCTTGCCAGGTTGTGCTGCGTTTGCCTTATCCAGTTATCTGAGAGGATACGGGTCCGCCAACATAGGATTGGTCCGCTGTGACTCAGTAAAGTGGAGAATACCAGGATATGATTCAGGCCTAATAGTGAAGATGGCGCCAGAATACGGGTCCACCGATGGAGGAATGCCCGCTGCGGCCCAGTAGTCTGGAAAACACTCGGATACGATTTCGCCTTTTCCAATAGTGTGGGGAACGACAAGATACAGTTCCGCCGATGGAGAACGCGTCTGCGTTAGCCCGGTAGTGAGGAATACGCACGAATACGCCATACGATGGAGAACGAACTTCTCATGCTCATACTCAACTCATAAGAAGGACTTCATGTTTTTTTGGCCCATTGGAAGATTGGTTCTGCTTCTTTATCAATTTTCTAGAGATTTGGCAAGTGTGAAGCGTTTGCGCATGTCCCAAGTGGCGGCCCCACCCCACTTTCTAGCGTCCCGAAGGGGCGCTAGTAGCATAAAAATAGTGAGTGATTGTATGATGGTTGATAGAAGTACTCAGGTGTTTTCGGCAGACTTCACTAACCTATTCACTAATCTACCACATCGAGTAGTTACAGAAAACATTCGGAAGTTAATACTTATATGCATGCGCGGTTATAACTATATCAGAGTGCTGAATGACAAAGTTAGTTATGCGGTCACCAACACGGCTAAAGGGAACTACTATAGAAAGGAAGACTTATTCTATATGGTTGATTCCATATTACAGTCGAGTTTCGTATGTTTTGGTGGATGTATCTACCAGCAGAGGAGAAGTATTCCGCAGGGGACCTCATGTAGCCCACAACTCGCGGATCTGACGCTAGCTTATATGGAATACGAATTTGTCAAAACAAAATTGTACTTAGGGGATAGAAGGGCCCTGGAAATATACAACGGTACGTATCGTTATATAGATGATATATTACATATATCTAACAACACTACAGAATTTGAGGGAAACCTCCAAGAAATATATCATTCGTCTCTCAGTATAGAAAAAACTAATGATAACAATAAAGAAACGAATTTTCTGGATCTTCACATTGATGTTAGAAATGAAAGCGTTAGATACTGTCTCTATAACAAAACTGATGACTATAATTTTGCTGTTATTAGGTACCCAAACTTTAACTCGAACATACCAAGGCATATAATAACAAACACTTTTGTAGCAGAAGTTATTAGGACGGGTAGGACATGTTCCAGGTATGAGGACTTTAAGAATAGAATAACCCAACTATGCTGCACAAGTATAGCCAATGATTGGACGCCTTTAAGTGTGATCAAAACTTTGTGTAGTGCTCTTAGAGATAGACCATTCCTCTTACGTAAGTATGGACTAAACAATGCAGTACATCTCCCCCTTATTCATGACATACGTATGCGCTTGAGAGATATGCAACCATGACTCAGTAGTGGCGCTCTTTTTCAAATAATTGGGTCACATACATAGGTCATATTTAAGGAAGCATCTCGCTGTCCCACTCACTCCTTACATGTATCCGTCATCTACCAATAGTTGTCTCTTCCATATCTAGATAGTAGCAATTACTAAGATCTTTTGAAGCTTCCTTGGGAACTACTGATGAAAGGGTCTTCGACCCGGGGGCGCCAAGGAAGCTACACTTCCGGTCTAGTTCAAGCCCCGAAACCGGTTAGTGTAAAAACTTAGGAGCTTAAGATTGCTGTGCTTTCACTTCCTCAGCTTTCACGCATCAATTCTTTCATCCATCTTAGTTAATCAGTTCTTGTTGTCTGCTCTTCAAACATCGGTGTAGTAAAACCTTACTCATACTTCGGGTTAAGATGCTATATATTGAATCCTCTAGTGTGGTGAGATGCAGGAGACTAGCAAACCTTTGCCCTTCCAGGATGGAGTACATCAAGGATGGGCACTCTCCCGCACTGCGTAGACGTCATCACTAGGGATATCCAGAAGCCGCATCCATGGTGTCCGCTATATGCCGACGATGTGCTGCCAGCCGCGGAGACGAGGGATGAGCACAGACAGAAGTATAGCTATGGAAAGAACGCCTACAACAGTAAGGACAGCGGCTGAACATTACAAAGACCGAATACATGGAGTGTGGAGCAAAGATAGAAGACGGAACCATCTGTTTTGATTTAAGAAGGTTGAATGCTTCTAATATCTCGAATCAAGAATTGCATCCACAGGCAATATCCTCCCCGACGCCTACGGACGTGCCAATGCCGCGTGGATGAAGTGGAGAACGACAACAGGCATATTGTGTGACAAGAAATCTGCATATTGTATGCCAATCCGACTCGAAGGCAGTGTGTCACCTCGTTCCATGGGCAGTGGATATCAATATATTCTAGACCTTCTCGACACGCTGATTCCAATGACGTACGGCATAACGCATAGAAGAGACGGAAACCTGTTTTCCGAATGTGCACTTCACGGACAACTTGGATAGAGTGGTCCGTGACTGTGCTGGCTGCCCGCCACCGCTGCAGCGTTGGCAACGTGTCTTGACATGTCCGGTAGACAAGAACAACGGCTTCACGCTTCCACTCAGCTCGACAAACTGTTCCAAACTTCATCCCGGCAAGCGACTAAGAGACAAAAACGGCTGTTTTGTAAAATTTTATGTATACCGCTGGATTCAGCGCATCGAGGAGATTCAGGATCCGCCAAAACCCCAATCACCATCACTGGGTGACACACTTCCTTCAAGTACAAAGTCTACCGGACGGTGGTAAGGCCAGTTGCGCTTTATGAAACGGAGGGCTGGGCAGCCACGAAGATCACCAAACAAGTCTTACACAATGCGAATGCGAATGCTAAGATGGTCAATGGGTGTGACGTTAAAAGACCGACTCGAATGAGGTGGTTTGCTCCACCTTTGAAGTCGCACCGATAACTGATAAAATGAGAGAAGCCAGATTATATTGGTTTGGATACGTGCAGCGCAGAAAAGGTGAGTCTGTAGAAAAAAAAACTGCACTCACCTTAGACGTTAAGGGCATCAGATCACGGAAGGCCCAAGACAGCTGGCTGGATTGTGTGAAGCCCGACATGGTTGAGGTGCAGCTAACAACAAGGGACGCGAATGATCGAAACAAGTGGAAGAACAGCTGCAGTACAGCGGATCCTGCGACAATGTGGGACAAACGCTGGGAAGAAGTGTAGCAAGTGAATTCTTGAGCTCACAATTTATTAAGCAAAGGGCCGTAAGGGGGCTTAAGCGCCAGACATACTGTTCCAATACTATACTGGCGGCACTCATAGACACCGATAATCTTGGGGCGCAGACTGCGAAGCGAGATAGCCGATTTTTAGGGACTCAGACACGTTCGTTTCGGCTCAGACACGTTTTCCACCTACGTCACTGCTAGCTCTCTCGCATGCGCGGAAAGGTGATTTGATCACCTTCGCTGGCAATCCCGCAGCATAGGGGTGATATTCCGTATTCATAAGCTTTCAGGATGCACGCAGCAGGAAAACCACCCTTCCACTGTTGCAGCCTTTAATGCATCTCCACTGAAGTGATGTGCGGGTACTATGCGAACTCCGCACGTCTTGAAAGCAGGCTGGTGCCCGTAATTACACGGTCGGCACACTTGAGAGATGCTTCTGCCACATCCCCTGCTGAGGTCTCGATGTGATTGTACAGTCACGATATCCGTTCATTCCGAGAAACCTTATTCACGTGCATTAACGTAAAGAGTAAACGCTTCAATACAGCGAGGCATGGCATTGTGTAACCAATCAACCAATAGTTGATCAAAATCAGCAAATAGTTAGTCAAAATTTCTGAATACTAGCGCCCCTTCGAAACGCTAGAAAGTGGGGTGGGGCAGCGAATTGGGGCATGTGCACAAGCTACGCACTTGCTTAATCCCTGGAAAATTGACAAAGAAGCAAGACTAATAATTGAATGGGCTAAAATATGAAATCTTTCTCATGAGTTGAGTATGAGCATGACAAGTCCGTTCTCCATCGTAGGACGTATTCGTGCGTTTTCCTCACTTCTGGGCCAACGCAGACGCGTTTTCCATCGGCGGACCTGTATCCTGCCGTTTTCCACAATAGTGGACCAGAGAGAATAGCATATCCTTGCGTTCTCCACCATTGGGCCACGGCGGATCCTTCTTCCATTGGTGGACCAGCATTATGGTGTTTTCCTCACTGTTGGGCCACACCGGCCATTTATGTCATCGGTGGATCCCAGTGGCGGACGCAGAAAGTGGGCGGGAGGGGGGGCGTGGGAAGAAAAGTGGGGTCTCCGCCGTTTTGGGGACCCAGACGGAAAATAAAATTAATAATAATATTAATTATAATAATAAACAATAAATAAAAAATATATTAGAAATAATAATAAAAATAAACAATTAAAAATAAACTAACACAAGATTTTTATTTGTATTGTAAAGTAATTTCGAAAATTTGGCGACCCATTCTCGGGGGGGGGGGCGCGCGCCCCCCCCGCCCCCCCCCTGCGTCCGCCACTGGTGGATCCATATCCTAGCGTTCCCCACGTTATTGACCCAGAGCGAACCGATCCTATAATGGCGGATCTGCATGCTGGTGTGCTCCACACTAATGGGCCATTCAGCCATTGGTGAACCCTTATTCTGGTGTTTTTTTCCACAATTAGGCCAAACCCCACCCGCTCTTCATCGGCGAAGCCAAATCCTAATCCAAATTTTCACCACTCTTAGGCCACAGCACACCTGTTTTCTATCAGAGCCCCCGTACCCTTTGTAAATCTCGAGAGTAAGAGTATCCCCAGACTTCCTTAGTTCAAAATGAATAAAAATGAACCTGCGATACAAGAGATAATTATCGTGGGAATGATACGTATGGATTGCCACGTTACATCGTCATGGATCGCTGCCAAACGGAGCTCATCGCCTGTACTCTCGAAGATGTGACCAGAACAAAATGGCGATGTGATGAGAGCGAAAGTGGAAACGAAACGTTGATCGCCACGCCACATCAGTTATCATCTCTCTCACGTATGAAGCCACGTCATTCACTTTATCCATGTGGTGATCGCGATGCCAGCCGGTTGTAGTGGCGATCGCCAAGATTGTTGGCGAAGTCTGGGGATACTCTAATAGTAAAGGTTTGGGAGTTACTCAGAAATTTTGATTTTGTTATGTTGTATTATATGTATGTATTATTATATATATATATATATATATATTATATGTTGATTTTGATCAACCGTTGGTTAATTATTTACGCAATGTCATGCCTTGCTAAATTGAAGCGTTTACTCTGTATGTTAGTGCACAAGCTTTCTAGAAATGAACCGGATATTTTGACTGCACAATTGCATCGAGACCCCACCATGGGACGCTGTGAAGCATCCACCTAATGAGGCGACCGCATAGGTCCAGCCACCACCCAGCTTCCGAAACGCTACAGGCATCCCTTCAGTTGAGGTCCCTACATCGTCGCAACAGTGGAAGGGTGGTTTTCCTGCTGCGTACATTGAGCAGCCTGAAAGCTTGTAAACACTCCCTCACCCCTATGCTGCGAGACCGCCAGCAGAGGTGATGAAATCACCATCCCGTGCATGCGGGAGGCCAGGAGTGACGTAACCGGCGAGTCCCGAAACGAACGTGCCTGAGTCCCTAAAAATCGGCCACTTCGTCTCGCAGTCTGCGCCTCAAGATTACCGGTGTCTATGAGTGCCGCCGCGTTTGCTACAATATCTCTAGCCGCTCTAG
Organism: Ancylostoma caninum; assembly: GCA_037903475.1. Classification (NCBI taxonomy): domain Eukaryota; kingdom Metazoa; phylum Nematoda; class Chromadorea; order Rhabditida; family Ancylostomatidae; genus Ancylostoma; species Ancylostoma caninum. Next base: position 2,255,894 of record JBAJFG010000079.1, read on the forward strand.
CCCCCTTACGGCGCTTTGGTTAAAAGACCTCCCAGGCTTTTATCATTACTCTCGAGATTTGCAAAGGGTCCGGGTGCTCCGATAGAAGACAGGTGTACCGTGGCCCAAAGTCCTGTTTGGCCTAATTGTGAGGAAAAAGCATCAGAATAAGGGTTGACCAACGGTTGATGGGCCCGTTTTGGCCCAGTACTGTGCACACACCAGCATACAGGTCCGTCATTATGAGATCGGTACGCTCTGGCTCAATAACGTGGAGAACGCCAGGATATGGGTCCACCGATGGAGGAAGGGTTCAGTGTGGCCCAACAGTGAGGAAAACCCAGACTGTTGGTGTTTTCCTCTTTGCTGGGAAGGACTCACCGTGGCCATGGTGTGGAGAACGCCAGGATACGGGTTCGCTCCTGGAGAATGGGTCCGGCTTTGCCTAGCTGTGAGGAAGACGCCAGAATGGTGATCCTCATATGGAAGAAGGGCCGCAGTGGTGTGAAGAACACCATGATACGGGTCCGCCAATATAGGTTGGGGTGCTGTGGCTCTGTAACATGGAGATGGAGAACGCCACGATATGAACCTACTAATGGAGAAAGGGTCCGCTGTGGCTCCGTGGTATGGAGGACGCCGGGATACTGGTCTGACAGTATAGGATGTGTTCGCTGTAGCTCAATAAAGTGGAAAATACTAGGATACGGTCAGCCGACGCTGAATGGGTTTGCTGTGACCCAACAGCGAAGACGACGTCAGAATTCGGGTAAAGCGATGGAAGAAAGGCTTGCCGTGACGTAATGTTGTAGAGAACACCAGGATACGAGTTCGTTTCCGCCCATTAGTGCGGAGAAGGGTTGGATCTGACGATGAAAACGCGTCCGCGTTGACCCAGTAGTGGGGAAAACGTATGAATACGCCTCACGATGGAGAACGGACTTCTCATACTCATGCTCAACTCATAAGAAAAATTTCATGTCTGAGCCCATTTGATGAATAGTTTTACTTCTTTGTCAATTTTCTAAGCATTTCGCATGTGCGAAGGTTTTGCACATGCCCCAATTGGCTGCCCCACCCAATTTCTGACGTCCGAAGGGGCGCTAGTTGTAACATCTGCAGAGTTCTGATATTTCAATTCTTGGACAACATAGTACAAGAATCTATGAGAAGATGCGGTCTGGTGATCGACACCTCAGCAATGCTAGCTTTTTGCAAATGGTTTTTCGGATGCTTTGTACGCGTAACTAAGTTGCAGTCGCTTTCTTTCTCAAACCAAAAGCTGAGCCTTAAATCACCCATCGTTTACTCACTAATATGTACAAGTCGAAGCTTGGATCCTTAAACAATTTCTTTACGATTGGCTTTTTGTACCACTGCTGACTGGAAAGTCAAGGGTGGGGCAGTCAAGGCGTACTCTAATCGCTGGTTGGCTTCAAGTGTGGTCTCAGTTCTGCTTGCAACGGCTGAGAGGGAGGACCATTCAAAATCCTACGTGAGGTGTCCGATAACGAGGCATTCATGGAGAGCCAGTTTAGGAGGCTTGATGAGATCTCTTGGCAAGCTCGCCAGAGAATTGCATGGATAAAGGGCGAAATATGCGAAAAGTCACACATTTCCCAAGAATCCGTAATCGAATTCATGTTGAAGATGTCAATTTCTTGCGCGGATAGGTTCTACATTTACCGCAGTGGAATGTGTGCACAGTTCTGCGTAGATGCTAGAGAGATCAACTCTCACGGCGTCCAGGTGTTTTGCAACGTCTCACTCACGAGCTGTAGTTTATGGCTGACAGCATCCACTGCCAAATACAGCTCGCGCTTAACTGTTGTCTGAAGTTGTTCATCAAGTGCCGCCTTCGATCAAATTACTACCACCCCTGATTCGGCGCACAAAAAAAGTATGTGAGGAGAGGGATTGTGGGGAAATAAAGAGGGAGGTAACATACGAGAAACACAGAAAAAATACTAGAAAGGCCGAAGAAGACTGAGAAGCTCATGGGCTTTTCTAGTTCAGAAGGCTGCAGTATGTACGTCCAAATGTGGCATACTCTACAGGGTGTGCCATAAGTACTTGCAGGCATGTTCAGTAACGCCACAGTGGCTGAATTCAACGTAATGGGATAACCTCTACAGTGACACTGAGCTAACTCAATAGCAACTCAAACCAGCTATCAGATCAGGAATATGTCGCCATTTGCTTCTATAATGACTCAAGGTTGAAAGAGTAGTGAGCACCTCGCAGCAGGTGACATTTCTTTATAAATCCTCTCAGAACTTCTCCATAGCTTTATGCCACGAGTCCAAAATTATGTATGACATAGCACATGAATTGGCTTTGAATCTAGCTTGTAAGCAGCAATTCGTCAGATTTACGTTGGCGGTATAGAAGAGTTCGTTCTCAGCACGGGATTTCGTTTACGCACCACTACACGAGAGGCACTTGGAACATGAACGGATTCTACCTCCAGCTAAAGTGTCACCTTGGCTCTGTTCGATTTGATTTGAAAGCAGCAAGGTATCTTCTCTTCCAATGTGCTGTGTGAGTGAAAATCAATGCAGCTTTGATGTTGTGAATCACAAGAAAACTTTACTTCAAACGTTCTGAAATTTTTGAGAAAGAACGGTTCCGGTTCTTCCGGCGAACTCCTCAATGTCTTCCACTTCCACCCTAATGTTTTAGGGAGAAACGACACGATATGTTCTGAAAAGTTCTTTCAGTTCGAAGTGAACATTCTTATACCGTGCCGCGAAGTGCACGCTAGTCCCTCAACCTTGGGTCATTACTAAAGCAAATAGCGACATATTCCTGATCTGATAGGTGGTTTGAGTTGCTATTGAGTTGGCTCAGTTCCGCTATAGAAGTCACCCCATTACGTTGAATTCAGCCGCTGTGGCGTCACTAAACATGGTGTGCAAGAACCTATGGCAAACCGTGTCCGAAAGAATGGCTACTAAATTGTAGAAGGTTTCAAAACACATCTCATCCATTACACCTTCAACTGCACCAGCCTGAAACCAATACTAACTATTGCAAATGTGCAAAATAACAGCATATACTAATCCTTCAAATAGTTTTGCATTGCCAATACTCAGAGGTGGTGTTTGCTGGGAGGAAAGACAGCTCTTATAAACTTGTTTGTTAGTATCCCATGCAATCGTAGCTCTGCTCCCAGGTGATAGAGATTTTCAGGCGCTACAGTTACATGAATTTTAATTAAATTTCATTGCTGAAGATGGTTGTGACCCGACTAATCAAAATGCAATGGATATTCAGAACCCCAAGAACAAGTTTCTGATCGCATCTGAAACTTGCTTCCTCAAAAGCTTGTCGACAAGTTGTTTTCACACTTCCTTGCCGACAAGTTGTTCGCCCGAAAAGCTTGTCGACAACTTGTTTTCACTGCTTCGTTATTGAAAACAAGTTGTCGACAAGCTTTCCAGGGCGAACAACTTGTCGACAAGGAAGTGTGAAAACAACTTGTCAACAAGCTTTTGGAAAAGCAAGTTTCGGATGCGATCAGAAACTTGCTTTTGGGGTTCTGAGTAGAAAATAGACAGGCTTTGTTTCGAAAATCAACAAAATCGATACAATCGATAAATCAGTCTACATCTTGATTCGATAAGTAAAACAGAAACTAGGAAGTATAAAGTGGAAAGTAGTCTAAATCTTCCACCAGCCTTTGGGGGACATGTACGCGAGGTTTGGTGCAATTTTTTTCGATCCTTCGGGATTTGTATTCGAAACACACCCGCAGGCACACATACAACACAGATTAGAAATCACCTCTGCGGTATTAGGTTGACTAAGTATAAAAGTCCCCGCTCTAGGAGCAAATAAGGTTCTTTGTCACGACAATGGTTCAATAGCTCAATCCATATAATCTCTACCTTCTTCCACATAAGAAACCAGTGCCCTCTTTAGAGAGCTCGGTTCACTATGGTTCAAAATGGTTTCCTCAAATGTTTTGAGCTTGTTTTCCTCCGAGGAAGAATTTGAAGAAAGAGGGAAAAAAATTCAAAAAAGAAAAAAAATGAGCACTCTGATGATTGGATAGGGCAAACACATCAGAACCTGCCGAGCAACACCCCATGAAATGGAAGGATAGCATTGCTGCTTGGTGAAGAGAAGCTGGATTCCGACTGCTTCGAGCAGCACACCCTGTGTTTCGGCTCCTCTGAGAGGTAGCTGCTGACCTGATTAACAGTAGTGTTGTCCAACATGCGATCCGCCCGTCATGTCCTCCATTTTACAACCTTCTTGTCATGTGACGATCTGCCCACTAGGAGGGGTATATAAACTGTTTGTTAGGCTCCAGAGCTCGTGTCTCCGCTTCGGCGGAGACAAGGTGAGAACTGCGAGGCTCGTCGGCTGGTGAAACCGTGACCAAGTGCCAACAGTTGGTGCGAAGAGATACGGGCAGGTGCGGCGCGGATCTAAAGGTACGCCGAGGGACCACTCAGCGCCTCCGAGAAGCGTATAAGCGTTCGTTGAGATCTTTAGGTAGGCTTGGGTAAGTATGCGGTTACCCAAATCTTCGCTAGGAACACAGTTCTGCACCCAGATTCAGCTGCCATCATTGGTTTGTGGTCTGGAAACTAGCTATCAGGCGGTGACGTGAAGAACATCCAAATCCAAATATGGAACTATAATAGTCGCAGTCAAAGGATTGATTGGCACCCTCAATTTCAATTCAGTTGCCCAAGTTCGAAGGTATTTTCGAAGGATATTTTCGAAAGGATATAGTCGAGTGGTAAAGCAAATTTTCTCTGAGAGCATGACATAGAGTTTGTTACGCTTCTACCAGAAATCCTTTATCCAAGATTATGTAAGGTGCAGGAGAAAATTCCACAAATATGACCTGTCATCTTCCGATTTCTTTTTTAAAAAGTCGCAGGTTGAAGGAAACTGAGCAAGTCATGTATCCGTAGACAAGGCATGCAACGCTGTCCAAAATGAATATACCAGCACCTCCAAAGATTCAACACGATTTAGAAGTATGATCACGAGGACAGCGGACATTCATAGTTACTCGATTTAATACGGAAGGGGGGAGGGGGGGGGGGGAGCACGTGTTATTGTACCACGTTTGCTCTTTTATTTCTCGGATAGGAACCCATTCTTTGCTCCGCTTTTTCTACATGCCGAATAGAAGAAGGTTCAAAGTGTTAGGCTGAAACGGAAGTTCTCTGTCAATAAGTGATGAATTCTGCAGATCATAACTCGACAAAGATCAATCGAAATTGGACGCGCAAGCTACCGTTCGATTGGGTATAAAAGGCTCTTAAAGCTTAAATCCCAAACTAAAAAAACATACCAGACTAGCTCCTAACGTGCCACGATGCTGCCTATGTACACGGCGTCGCCACTTCACCTCCTCAATTCCATGCTCTTTCTCTATCTATCTGCGCTATGGCTTGAGCAACTAGTCACCGGAGATGAGACATGGATTCTCTATTCTAACTTCTACAAGCGCGCCCAATAGGTGAGAAAATGCAGAAGACGTCCCCAAAAGACACGTAAACACCAATAAGGCTATGCTCTGCATCTGGTGGAGCGTACACGGCGACGAATACAGCGAGACGCTCGATAAGGAGTCCACAGTGACCGCAGGCGTCCACATTGAGCAGCTTAGGAATTTAAAGGGAAATCTCGAAAACGCGCCCACATCAACACGGAATCTACTTCCAGCACGATAAGGCTCGGCCACTCGTTGCAAGAACGAAGAAGCTGGACTAATGGAGTTTGGCTTGACCATTTTACCACGCCCACTGCATTCGACAGGTGTGTCTCCCTCGGATCACCACCTCTCTTCCCATTTCCAACGTCTTGTGGGTGGTCAAGACTTCCAAAACTCCCAAACTCGTGACGACATCAAAAAGGAACTGGAGCAGTTCTTCAAGGACCAATTCAAGATTCCCAGCGTTCTGGAGCAAGGCCATCTACGATCTTTCTATATGGTGGCAAAAGACCATCGATGCGAATGGGGCATACTTCAAATGATTCAGTTGTTTTTTAAAAATTGTAAGACGAATGAAAACATTGTCATTTTGACAGTAGACTTTTGACTCGACCTATTTTCGAGTTGAATCCGGTTAGTGTAAGGAGCGTTCTGGAGCAAAGGCATTTGTTTTGGGGCAGTGTCTTCGAAACACATATTTGAAATGCGCGGGTTGTTGTGACATTTCTTTCTTGCAAAATTTTCATAAAGACTTCCAGAAAATATTTGCTGCTCAAATATTTGTCAAAGTTTTTATTCCTCTAGAGCATAATAATACGAGTCGAGAGAGACAATACGAGTAATATTGTCTAGTTATCTGCACTAGGTTTACAACAGTTCCGCGGAATTCCACTGCATTCGAAGAAATGTATCTCGTTTCAGAAAGCTACGGCGTTTTGCTATCGTTCCATTATTATTGAAGATCGATGCATCGAGGATGAGCCCTCTCACCGCTCCTCTTGGTTGTCGTCATGAACGTTGCTACGAGATACCTCCAAAAGCCGGCTCCATGGACTCTGCTATACGCAGTTGGCGTGATGCTCGCATTGGGACAAAAGGAAGACGTTGAGTTAAAGGCGAAGCTGGAGAAGGTGACATGAAAAGAGCCTAGATCTATATCAGAGGTGCGTCGGCGCTCGGTAGGTGGGTAAAGGGGTCCAGCGCTGTGATAAAGGTGCGCCGGCGTCCAAGAGTGTGGAATATGTCACGCAAGGAACCACACCTGCGAATGTTGTATGCCAGCGTTCAGTAAAAAGGAACATACACAAGTATGCGAGGCGAGCGAAGCGAGCCCAAAAGAAGCCTGAGAGTCCGGCATTGGTAGGACGATCATTCTGGTGTATACAGGGTGCGGCAAGTCTTTGGACAAGCATAATCGATCTCCAAAACATGGGGAAGAAGAAACTGAAAAAATCGGTAGTTGTTATAAGTCAGCAGTTTAGCTGTAAAGATAAACAATATTTCTGGTCCTGAAATTTCCTCCACTGGTAGCGACCCAGGCTTGGAAAGTGGTACATGCGCGACTGGCTCGGCGAGCACATTGAGGAAGTCAAATTTATCTCTGGCCTTCTCTACAGTTCCGTGACAGCGTCCAATTTCCTGTGTGGTTTTGTTAAGGCCTTAACACATAGAATCTTCAGAACACCACGGAATCTTGCAAGCTAGATGTAGGACTTCAACAGACACTTATTTATCTCTACCTTTGCAGTAGACAAAAGTGCTCTCTTTAGAAGGTAATTTCATCATTCTATAAACCCCAAATCAGATATACATATTAAAAAGAGAGCGTATGAGCAAATTAGCAAGTCCATCACAAGAAACAATGGTGAAATTGCCGTTAAGCGAGCGAAAATAGCTATGAAAGCGCGATCTCCGTGTTTGTTGGCAAAAATTTTGACCGCTGTCAAAATCACTGCTAGCAATGAAAATAAGGATACGTCACCTATTTTCCAAACTCCCTGGAGATTTTTCTGGGGTCCATACTAGAAGGCTCCTACTAACTCTCACAGAAATTTGGGATCTCTTCGCAGATAGATAGAGAAATGGTGAGGGAAAAACTACATCCACTACCTGCGCGCTAGAGACCACATCTCACCTGGACTTTCCGAAGTCCGTGTTCCTACTAGAGGAGCAAACCCTAATATCAAAAATGGTATTTATGCGCATAACTTGGCCATAAACAACAAATGACCATTACTTTTTCAAGGTTGCTCTCCGACGGAGGCTTTAGGCTACTTTCCTCCGAAAATATCGATTGATCGATTATCGATTACATTGATTCCATTTTTGCTCATGGACTGGTGATAACATACCTACTAGAACTCCTCAATAAGCTGAACACGAATATGAGAACCGTTCGGCGCCGAAGCATCGATTTATTGACTTTATTGTTTTTTTTCTACTTTTCCTCAGGAGTAAGTGATAACAAGTATACTAGGGTTCCTCATAACGCTGAGCACGAATATGATAACCATTCTGAATGAGACTGTTGATATTGATTTTATCGACTTATCTACTTTCGCTCGGAGACGGACAAGGGCATGTTTGCTGAGGTTCTGCAATGCGCTGAACACGAATATGGCATCCATTTTCGCACTGTTGCCGGCTTAGTTAAGTATTTATATTTACCATTTTTCTGCTCGCACTCTCGGAGACGGGGGGGGGGGCAGCATGTCTGCTGTGTCTGCTTCTTCAACAAGCCTAACACGAATATAACAACCATTTACCACGAAATTATCGACTTGCTGGCTTTATCGCAGGGCGCGCGTTTGGGCTCAGCCAAAAAAGGGGTGTGGCTGACGGTGGTCCGCGGGTACGCACGCAGCGCGCAGCCGCTAAGTGACAGCCAGGAAGGCTCACGCAGAGGGGTGAAATTCTTGGACTGTAATTCTTAAAACCCTCCAAAATTCTCCCATAGAAAGATACTTGCTATGCTTATCGCGGAGTCGGTGCCGATATTGTCAAACGACATCATTTTTATTCAGTTGAACACCTAATCTTCGTGTTCAGCACGTGAAATAGCCTCGCCGCACAATTTTCAGGGGATTCTACGACATCGCATTTGGTCCCGATTCAGAAGCGTATTACTTCCCTCAGACTTCTTAATTTTTTCTTTCGAATGAATCATTTAGGTGACAGTTTTATTATGAATGCTCCGGAGCGGCAATTCATCGTTGTTACCTAGTAAAAGTAGTGGAAATGCGCGACATCCACTTCCTTCTATGTGAGTCGGTGTAGCTGTCAGCAGAAGTCATAGAGCATCATTGGCCACGCACCTTTTTTAGCTGAGCCCAAACACCCCGCCGCCGCTTTATCAACTCCTTCGCTTCCGTGCAGGTAAAAAAATGGATCACCAAAACCATTATTGAAGTGATCACTGAAGTGATGAACACTTGGAACGAATGTATTAGTATCAGTAAGTTTCCTCATCAGTGCGAAAGGCCAGAGTTGGTAAAACACCGAAGCCGGGTATGCAGTCTAGTAAATGGTAAAGTAAATTGATGGGAAATCTGGATTTCACATCTACACATTTAACTTCCTAGTATCATGACAGATAATAAATATAGTATGGAAGTGAGGAAAATGAGAAAGCTGACAGCTTCGCATATGACACAAATTTTCACAGCTACAATATTAGCAAGCCAAAACATAATTTCAGCAGCGAATAGCAGCCAGTCTTCGCATGTCTTTCTCGTTTTTTTTTACCAAGGCATTTAAAAGATTTTTATTCGAAAAATTAAGAGCGATGACAGCGTTCTCTTTGACTACCAACATCCCTACCTTTCGACGTTTTTCTTTGATGTGATACGCAATTGGCAAAAAGATGCAGCATAATAAAATCAACACACCAGCCACGATGACGAGTATCAACAAGAATCTGTAAAGAATACGTAAGGGTCATTAAAGAATTTACTCTGAAGTACCGGCTTGGCATTCTCTGGAGAGGTTCGTTTAACATTCTGGTTGTTATTCCTGAGATACATCAAAACACTTTTTTCCCACATTTCCGCAACGAGTAAAAATCGGTCATAAGCTATCGAAGGAAACAATAAGCTATTATCTGCCCAATCTACATAGATCAACTTCTCTTATTCCACAGTAGTTGAAAGCGAGGGTATCAGTAAAATTCCATAAAAGTGCATTCGAGGTTTGATTCGGACACTTCGAAGGCGAAAACGCGAAAAGAAGTTGGGGCGGGGGGGGCACCCTATAAAAGGTCATAGGCTTTACCTTGTAAGCCTAAGCAAAAGCACTAGCCTAAGCCTAAGCTTAAAGGCAGAGGGCCACCTCGTTCTGCCTGTTGGATTTACCAACATATCCTAGACCTTCTCATCATGTTGATCCCTGGGATGCACATCAAGAGGCACAGAAGCAACGAAATCCCCATTTTGAAAGGCTCGAACTGGATAAAAATTTGGAGCCCGGAGGCGGATCGCTCCAAGCTGTGCTGGCTGCCTGCCACGGCTGCCGCGTCGGTCAACCAGTCTTGGCGTGTCCAATCAATAAGATCAATGGCTTCACATGTCAACTCGGGTTGGCAAACTGTTACAGACCCCCTCTTGGAAGACGGGTTTGTAGACCATTCTGAGACAATTTATGTATACCGTTGGAACCATCGCGCCGAGTAGATGCAGAATCTGCTGTTAGCTGAACTACGAAAATGAGGTGGACCCCTGCCTTTAAGCCTAAGCTAAGCCTAAGCGTAATCCTATGCTTAAGCATGGGTTTAAGCCTAAGCCTAAGGCTTAGGCTTAGGCTTCACAGGAGTGCCCCCCCCAACTCGCTTTTCTCCCACTTCGATTTGGCTTGAGTCCGTACCCATGTTAAAGGCAGTGTCTCACCTCATGTTGGGTATCGAGATATCCACAGATTCAGGTGCAGCTCGAGGCGCTGATTCCAATGATGTGCCTGATGCCAGAAAACGCTCTCAAAAACCCCTACTTGTGCTGCAAAATTAGATACAGGAGCGGACGAGTTTCCTTGCTAGGTAGCTAGCAAAAGCGGAGCTGAGAAGCTGAGATTGCACATTAAAATGAACTTCTCAGCAGTAGCTATTATCAAGTAAACAAACATTCCCGTGTTCTAAAACCATGCCGCACCCTCAGCAAGCTCTTGCTGCGGAATGAACCCTCTCATCCACTCGCCGAGAATTTTGAAATTCTCGGCCAAAGAAACCCATAACTTATGGGGTTTTCAACTTCTCCACGAAACTCAAAATACATTTTTGTGCTCAGCGGCTCGCGTATGTTCGACTGAGATGGGAATCTCAAATGTAGACTATGAGCTGAGACACTGCCTTTAAGCCAAGAAGCACCCAGGGAGCATCAACGCACATCCCAACCTTGTGGGGATGAGATATGAGCCAAGGGTGCGCCGGCTTCCACAAGTAATAGGAGTCGCTAGGCGAGTCTATTTCTCCATGAGGGGTACGCTTATCCTGTTTCGGCGGACCCTCCTACCTAAATCACTTAGATGTACATTGTTTCTTTTCGTATCCGTGTTCTCTTCCCATTCCATCTGTGTCTGAATGAACCACTCCTTCCATTCCGTTTATATACACCGGTGGACCCTTATCACTTGAATTACCACAACAACCAGTTGAGCCTAAATCATTTCAAGATAACATTCGCACTGAATTGGTTACACTCAATTCTTCACGGCCACTAACTTCGCTCATATGGAAGGGCATAACTTCGTCCATATGGGGGGAAGCCACCACCTATGGGATCAAAGGTTTCTCAGGAGTGCGATAGAACTGCGTGGGAGGATGCAGATTTCATCAGTCCATTTACACTTTTGTGTTTGCTTTCAACGTGCAGTATGCGAGCGAAGCGAGCATCAGTAGAAGTCTAGAAGTCCGGCGTTAGCCGGATGGTTAGACTGGTGGGTATAAAAAAGAGGTTGGTGAGGAATGGTCAGGCACAAATGAGAAGGGTGAACAAAGGAGTGGTTGTGAGGCTGAACAACGGGCAAATATGCGCATTATTCATCTACTGCCGGGTGCCATTGTTAAATATTACCCCTACTGGGATGCGATACCGGTCTCATTTGACGGAGAACTCATCTAGGAGTGTTTCATCGGTAATTGGCGCTTGCGCACTCCTGCAGCAACAGTGAGCCCGACTCCACCACTTTCGGAAGCTGGCGCACCCTTATCACACGGCTGTGCCCGTCTCCAGACGTTCGTTCACATTTGGACTACGGCGCACCCTTATCACACGATGGGACCCGCCTCCATGCCGCCCCCCCCCCTCTTCCTCCTATTGGGCGCTGGCGCACCCTTATCACAGCTGTGAACCCGGGTCCAGGCCTTCCTTCACTTTTGGGATCTGGCGCACCCTTATCATAGCGGTGGACCCGTCGCTCTCACTTTTGGCCGCCGGCGCACTCTTATCCGAGCGGTGGATCCGGCTCCAGGCCTTCCCCCACTTCTAGGCTCCGGCGCACCCTTATCGCGGTAGAAGATCCGGGTCCAGGCCTTCCCCCACTCCCACTTTCTTGCTAGGAAGCTAGAAGAAGCGTAGCTGAGAAGTGAAGATTGCAATTCAAAACGGACTTCTCAGCAGCAGCTATTATCAAACAAACAAACATTTCCGCGTTGAAAAACCATACCGCACCCTCAGCAAGCTTTTGCTGTGGAATGAACTCTCTCTTCCACTGACCGAGGATTTCAAAGTTCTCGGCCAAAGAAACCCTTAGCTCATGGGGTTCTCGACGTTTCCACGAAACTTAAAGTTGTGCTCTATGGCTATGTTCGACTGAGATGACAATCTCAAATGCGGCCCATGAGCTGAGGCACTGCCTTTAACACATTGACGACAGTCGACGTCTTGGAGAAATGTGCCACGTGGGACCAAGGCGAAATTCTCGTTCATTTCTTTCACTGCCACAATAATAGATTTTATGTTAATAAATAAATAATAAAAACAGCTCTGATGATATTATTAAGTATAATAATGCATTATCATCATTTGTTAATATTTTGATTATTACTATCAACAATTAATCAATAAATGACAACAACTACAATCAATCAATACCTAAAAATACCAAAAACATTGATAATTTTTTAATAAATTTCTATGATTGTAAGGTTTATTAAAAGTGCGGAATTATAATACAATTTGACCTAGATTTCACAAAAATATATAAAATTAATTTATTACTCGCATTTTTTGTTGATTTTTTATTTCACGTGACACAGTATGCTTACCGTAACCCGCGAATTTGCTTCTACATTACAAAATGGTGTTCATATTTGGACTGGGCAGGTGAAATAACCCCTCTATACAAATTTTCAGGAGATTCCGATCTTGGGATCTTCATTTTTGACGTGGGACCCACCGGTGGGTCCCTTGGTCCGTGGTGGCCGCCAAGATGGGACCCACCCGTGGGTCCCATTGTCGTCAACGTGTTAAGGACAAGAACGATTTTTAAGCAACTCTCTTCTTCAACTCCCCAATACTTACCCTTCATTGTTCTCGCCATTCATAGTAATACCTCCACCACTTCCCGGGCAACCTTCAGTAAAATAAACTATACTTCATATCTAATGAATTGTGTTTATCATCTCATCATTGTTATTCCTAGTAAACAATTTGAGCTTTTCATTTCTTTTACTTATTCACTACTAGTCTGGCCGTCCGGCTGACGCCGGACTTCCAGACTTCTATTGGTACTCGCTTCGCTCGCATACTACACTACACAAAAGTGCAAATGGATTGATAAAATCTGCATCCTTCCACGCAGTTCTATCGCACTCCTGAGAAACCTTTGATCCCATAGGTGGTGGCTTCCCCCATATGGACGAAGTTATGCTCTTCCATATGAGCGAAGTTAGTGGCCATGAAGAATTGAGTGTAACCAATCCAGTGCAAATGTTATCTTGAAATGATTTAGGCTCAACTGGTTGTTGTGGTAATTCAACTGATAAGGGTCCACCGGTGTATATAAACGGAAAGGAAGGAGTGGTTCATTCAGACACAAAGGGAATGGGAAGAGGACACAGATACGAAAGGAAACAATGTACATCTAGGTGATTTAGGTACGAGCGTCCGCCGAAACAGGACAAGCATACCCCTCATGCAGAAATAGACCCGCCTCTGCCTCCTATTACTTGTGGAAGCCGGCGCACCCTTATCACATCATTGAACCCGACTCCAGGCGTTTCCCCACTTTTGGACGCCGGCGCACGCTTATCACACCGTTGGACCCGACTCCCGGCGTTTCCCACTTTTGGACGCCGGCACACCCTTATCACATCGTTGGACCCGACTCCCGGCGTTTCCCCACTTTTGGACGCCGGCGCACCCTTATCACATCGTTGGACCCGACTCCCGGCGTTTCCCCACTTTTGGACGCCGGCGCACCCTTATCACACCGTTGGACCCGACTCCCGGCGTTTCCCACTTTTGGACGCCGGCACACCCTATATTGCCCGACTCCAGGCGTTTCCCCACTTTTGGACGCCGGCACACCCTTATCACACCGTTGGACCTGACTCCAGGCGTTTCCCCACTTTTGGACGCCGGCACACCCTTATTACACCGTTGGACCTGACTCCAGGCGTTTCCCCACTTTTGGACGCCAGCGCACCCTTATCACACCGTTGGACCCGACTCCCAGCGTTTCCTCACTACTGGACGCCGGCACACCCTTATGACATCGTTGGACCCGACTCCAGGCGTTTCCCCACTTTTAGACGCCGGCGCACACTTATCACGTCGTTGGACCCGACTCCTGGCGTTTCCTCACCTTTGGACGCCGGCGCACTGCTACAGCAACAGTGGATCCGGTGTAGAACATTTTCTTCACTCTAAGCCACGCCCTCGGATTTTGTTTCACTCACACTGACACACACACGTGACAGACAGACTAAGCCCGTTATTATAAGTCATGATAGTACAGTCGGTATTAATATGTATAATACCAGCCTGATCGTCCGGCTAACGCCGGACTCTCAGGCTTCTTTTCGTGCTCGCTTCGCTCGCATACTTTCATTGTCCTCAGATAAGATTAGTGCAGGTGGATGAACAGACACTATCCACAGAGAAGTATTCTTTACGCGGTTCATGGAACCATTGACCCACTATGGACAGCTCCTTTCCTAACAATTTGTGGCAACGCATTTCGGTTCGCTGTGGTGGACGTAAATAGTGAAAATTGACCGAGTAAGTGCAAACTGGGATTGGACCTGAACACCGGTGCACCCTTATCTCACCGTTGGGACCTGTCTCCAGAGGTTCCTCCAGTTTTGGAACGCCTGGCGCATCCTTATCATGCCGTTGGACCCGACTCCAGGTGTTTCCCCGCTTTTGTGCACCCTCATCACGCCGTTGGACTCGACCCGACTCCAGGCGTTCCCGGCATTTCCCGGTTTTGGACGGCGGAACATCCTTATCACACCGCTAGCCCACCTCTAACATACTCTATACTGCAATCCCTATCCTTGTCACTCCTCACCCGTCTGGTTCATCGTCCTCGTTATAAAGGCATACTACCGTTCTCCTTCCTTTTATACGGTCCTGTGATCATAAACTTATCTCATTCATTCCGACCGTAGTGAAAACAACTGCCGGCCATTAACATGTCTGAACATGACAAAAGTGGCCCGAAACACCCTTAAATCAAGGTAAAAATCAAAATTTACCACGTTTTCGTACATAACTCGATGCGCTGAACACAATGGTGTAGGTATTTTCCGTTTTCGATGGCTGGTTCTCGTGCACACACACACACACACACACACACACACACACACACACACACACACACACACACACACACACACACACACACACACACACACACACACACACACACACACACACACACACACACACACACACACACACACACATGAACTGCCAATTAAGAAGAAGTAAGATAGCGCTTGTAATTCTGTGTGTGTCCTAATACCAGCAGGCTTACCATAGACATCTTTTTTTTTATAATCATAAAGCCTACGCGAACTGCCGAGTACGGTGATGACATGAAGGACCTCAAAACCATCGTAGTTCTGTTTTTGAAGGGTCTACAGGTGAATCAGCGCTTTCTTGGGTTGCATGCACAAATGAAGGGTCAGCACCGAATCCGACTCGAACTTCGGTAGTTGGGTAAACAGTTTCTCAGGCTCCTTGTTTACTGAACAGACTACGGATGATCATTGACCAGACTACGGATATGATGATATATATAATATATATCAAATCTGTATATATCTATAAATCTATAATCTATAATCTGGCCACGAAACGGATGATGCTTGCTTAGATTGGGGTACAGAGAGCCCTGCCAATTTACGGGTAACGCTAGGAAATTTTCGCTGTAGTACTCATAGTTTTCCATAGTCTGGGAAGAATTAGAGCTGGAGCTTATGTCAGACGGATGTATCCTTAGGATTTGTCCTATGACGTCGAGAATGGCGCAGTTTTGCACTCGGAGAGGATTTTCTCTACAATAACATACGAGTAAAGATATGCCACAACTACCGACCATGATGAGATAACACTCATAGTTGGATTGTTGTCCTTTTTCGAAGGCAAAGGCTGTAGCATAAGATGGATGGTGCCCACGAAACCAGCGTGAAGTTGTTCGACTCTGTGACTTTTGAAAATAGATTTCCATAGGTTCCATGGGACATCTTGTTATATGAGACCATGTCATTTGAACTTTGAGCAGTTTTTGAGCGATGTCCGAACAGTTTGCAGTTGCTGACTGGACACATCCTGGGTGTTCCTAGCCGCTTGTCGAAAGTCACACGCTTGATAAAAGCTACTAGAAATAGTTTGGATGGTAATTTCATGGATGGAAAACGTTTGCCTTGTCCGCCCTCGCTGTGTTGGAGAATCCTAGTGCGGAACCTGCTTACGCAAACAAGAACACGAAAAACAGGAGCATAGTTAGCAAAAACAACTGTTTGATATTTTTGTGCAAAGTTGATGACGTACGCATGGACAATTCTTTGAGAAACCTTAGCTACACTGACCTACCCTGAACGAAGGCTAATAAAATGAAAGAATCAATGAACAATCAATAAGCTGGTACTTTTGGCGCGTGCTTGTGTTCAGCACCTTACATATGCGTATTTATTCAGTGTTTCACTTTCTTTGATCAAAAGCGGAAAACAAACAAATACCATTTATCGATAATTCCCGACCAAGCTGCTCTGATTGTGTTTTATTTGTGTTCAGCGGGTGGCGCTCATGAAGAACGATAGGTTGTAACAACTCCCAGCTGTACCGCGCATCCCATGCAGGGGTTTCCACTCCTATCTTGCACGATACGCGTGTTGAACAGTCCAACGGATGTGTCGCAAGCTCAACGACCCCTAGGCAAAAATAGTGAACAATCAATGAAATCGGTGTAGTCGATGATGCAATCGATAGTTTTCAGCGGAAAGCGTGCTTAAACCTCTAAAGCACGTATTTAACCTTAGACCCTGATCGGTGCAGATGGGGCTCTGTAACAATAATTTCTCCTGGAAATGCACTGCGATAAAAACACTAGTGGATGCCTCGACTAGCCTCTCGGTCGTGGGCAAGGATGGAGCAGAGGTAAAGCAGCGGACTGGGAAGCAATCGAAGAGCAATGGTAAATGATCGGTAAGTCAGATCGAAATCTCCGAGCAGTGGTGGGAGTGATTAGTTTTGTCGAAAAACCCTCATTTCGCGACATGTGGAGGAGGGTACCGGGACTTGCGGAGGAGGGTACCGGGACTTGCGGAGGACTGAATCGGAGCTTGCGGAGTGTAACAGAAAGGGTCTCCTAACCAACCTCCCCGGGTGCCCTGCAGAAGTACTACGCATGTGTGCGATACTTTGTCTGAGTAGAGTCCCATTAGAAAAAAAACTCACCAAGACTTCGCACCGCTTCTCCCTTCACCATGGATGAAAGGCACAACTCGGTTATGGTTCTCACGGTGAAAGCTGTGGGTGTTTACTTTACAGGGTAATAACAGCTGTGATATGACCGGTATAACCACTCCACATTTCCCTCAGAAAGAAAGTTTCACGTCATGTGTGGAATGGGGAGATTTTTCAAGGAAACGGGGGATATCCAGGGGGAAAGCGGGGCAATTCTGAGGCCTATTCGAGGTACATCTGGGGACAAACTCCGAGGTACATCTGGGGATACTCCTGTGGGCAAACCAGGGCATTTGCAAAGGCACACCACTGGATTTTCAAAACCAAATAGAGTTGTTTCCGAAGTCATTTTGTGGTATCTTTTCCACTTCCTACTTGCACTTCGATCACTATCTTTTGCAAAGCTCTGGGTAGCAGAACGGTCATTCATTACAACAGAGAAATCAACGTTAATACGTCACAAAGATGGAAAAACTCAATTGAAGCCATTGGGACAAAGCAAAAAAACGGATACGAGAGCAACCAGATCAAGATAAATATGGGCGAACGCAGAAGAACGCAGTAAAAACTAATGCGAATTTTAGCAAACCGACTATACATTTAGCAAAAAAAACACAAATTGCGAAACTGTTCATGCTTATCTAGAGAGATTCTTCATCACTGGGATTCCCTCCGTCATTTCACAACGCATCGTTGCAACTGCGGCGGGTGCTGCGACCCCTCAATCGTCTCGCCTCCTTATTGAAATGCACCAAATTAAGAATTGATGGAGCATTCAAGCATTTTCTTAGGCAAACCTCACACCATCGAGATAATCATGGCGTCCAAGGGCCTAGTGAAGGTGGCATCTTGTTCAGAAATTGCAGCATGCAGTATGAATCCTGAATAGAAGAGAATTCGATTGACTAAGTATAGGAGAATCCGCCGCAAGTATAAATGACAAAAATCAAAACTGAGTACATGAGGGCTATACATGACGGAAATACAATTTTCATTTTTCAAATCTGCACGAAAATTTCACTGAAAATGCTTTTTAGCGTTTATTCGTTGTTACTGCTAAAAAGAGTTGTTCAAATGCTCAATAGTTACCCACTTCTTTTGGAGATTGCGTGGCTGTCGAGGAAAGCAACACAGCACCTGCATACCTATGGGCATCATATGCTACGCCCTTTTTCGATGGAACCCAACCGACCACCAATAGAAATTTTCGTGTCAGAGATTTTGATTGTTTTGGATACTTAGCAGTGGTCGCAGCAATACTACGAAAGTTGCACCGCAGTAGCTATTAGCATTCTCAAGATATAAAGAGATTAGATTTGCTCCAGCTTTCCAGCAGAATGAGTTGAAGTACAAGCCATTCACCGCGCACTCGGTATCGCACCGCTTGAATGCATGTGTTCCACGTACTTTCCACATCATTTCTGGGGCCGTTTTAACATGTCAGGTAGCGATAAAATACTGGGACCAACAAGCTAGAACGTGGGCGACTTGTCGAAAGCGCGTCTGCGCTCTCCGCGAGGGAATTCACTCAAACCGAGTCCGTTCTGAACCGCCTGTATAAAATGAACGGGTGTTTTTGCTCACAATCACTCCCTCGCTTTACGACAGCATTCCCATCTCCCATTTTAAGCCCCGGCAATTCGGTCATTCTATAGAAATCGGCTAAACTCCTGGCGATGAAAACCGCTTTTTTGTGGGATTCGACAAAGTTGAACACAGCATCCGTTTTCACTATTGCGCGAGACGTAGGAATCCTTCGATAAGTCCTGGTAGTGCGGCAAAATTTTTTAGAGCGCAAACGTGTGTGTGGGGGGGGGGGGCAGCACGTGATCGCATGCTTTCGTCATGAGGCTCAACTACAGACAGTGCCTCGCGAAGATGCGAAGCTGGCGGGACATTCGGCCGATGTTTCGTCGTACATAAGTGCTTAGATGTAGTGGAAGTCGTGGAGGGACCTGTCCTCGTATGGTTCCGTTCGTTACGACGATGAGGGATACAGTCGCCAATGTTAAAAGCGGGACAATCAGACAGTGCATTCAGGATCTCGCGTTGGGACCAGCGTCATCCGTTAGCAGTCTTGTAGCCTACGGGTGAGATGATGTTTACGAAGCTTTCATGCTGCTCAATATACAGAGCAGACTATCACGTCTCTCGATACGTGTGTGAAGTAGACAAGCATCCCAGCAATATATACAACTCCGTGTAAGGTTCCATGGTGTCGAGTTGGCGGAGTGGCGGTGATACCCTGAACACACTAGGGGCGCGTCCCCTGCCCAGTATGGTTGGGAGCGAATAATCTTGTTACTTTAACTAACAACTAAGGAAACAATTCCAACATCCAAATATGAGAATGAAAAAGCCATAGAGCTCTTTTTCTCGTTCGTTCGTTCGTTCGTTCAGCACTGTATTGATCTCCATTGTTGGAACATTCGGATTTTCCACTTATTCGGAATCGAACATTTTTAATTTCGAATATCGAGTGTTTCGAATAAATGGAAAATTGGAATGTTCGATTATCAGAGACCGGTGTAGTGCTGTATAAGAGAGAAGTTATCACACCTTATTATGACTAGCGCCCCTTCGGGACGCTAGAAAGTGGGGTGGGGCAGCCACTTGAGGCATGTGCAAAAGCTCCACACGTGCAAAATGCTTAGAAAATTAGCAAATAAGCAAAATTAATCATTAACTGAGTTCAAATTCAAAAACCTTCTTATTAGTTATGTATAAGAGAAGCAGAACAAATCTTCCAATGGGCCCAAACATGAAGTCCTTCTTATGAGTTGAGTATGAGCATGAGAAGTTCGTTCTGCATCGCATGGCGTATTCGTGGGTATTCCTCACTACCGGGCTAACGCAGACGCGTTCTCCATCGGCGGAACTGTATCCTGCCGTACCCCACATTATCGGAGAAAGCGAAATTGTATCGGAGTGTTTTCCACACTACTGAGGCGCAGCGGACTTTCCTCCATCGGTGGACCCGTATTCTGGCGCCATCTTCACACATTAGGCCTGAACCGTATCCTGGTATTCTCCACTTTACTGAGTCACAGCGGACCAATCCTATGTTGGCGGACCCGTATCCTGGTGTTATCCATACTACTGGGCCACGGCGGGCCCTTCCTCCATCAGAGCGCCCGCATTCTGGCGCCTTCCTCACAGTTAGGGCAAGCCGGATCCGTTCTCCAGGGGCGGGTTCGCATCCTGTCATTCTCAACACTAATGTAGACCCGTATCTTGGCGTCCCCCGCTCCATTGGGCCCTAGCGGGCCTTTTCTCCATAGCCGCGCCCCCCCCCCCCACACCCTGGGTCACGACCTCTCCCATCGGTGGATCCGTGTCTCGGCGTCCGCCGCACCATTGGGCAACGGCGGGCCCCTTTCTCCATCTGTGGACCCATGTCTCGGCGTTCCCCGCACCACTGGGCCACGGCGGGCCCTTTCTCCATCGGTGGACCCGTATCCGTATTTTGTTGATTGGATATACAATGTCATGCCTTCCTATTTAGAGGCGATGCGGCAATAGCAGCCACCAGCTGAGGCGACCGCGTAGGTCCACCCTCCCGAGCTTCCGGGACGTGGCAGCTCTCACAGCACCCGTCCATTTCTTCCTGCAAGTGCACTCAGCGTCGCAACAGTGGAAGGCTGGTTTTCCTGCTGCGTACATTGTGCAGCCTGGAAGCTCGTAAACACTCCCTCACTCCTATGCGGCGGGACCGCCAGCAAAGGTGATGAAATCACCATCCCCTGCATGCGGGAGAGCCAGCAGTGACGTAATTTCGGGTCCCGAAGCGAACGTGTCTGCGTCCATGGAAATCAGCCATTTCGCCCCACAGTCTGCGCCTCAAGATTGCGGTGTCTATGAGTGCCGCCCCGTATCTCTAACCGCTCTAGCCTTTTACGGCGCTTTGTTTGATAGACTAGCGCCCCTTCGGGACGCTAGAAAGTGGGGTGGGGCAGCCACTTGGGGCATGCGCAAATGCTGCGCACTTGCCGAATCCCAGAAGAATTGAGAAAGAAGCAAAACTAATCATTTAATGAGCTAAAATATGAAATCTTTCGTATGAGTCGAGTATGAGCATGACAAGTCCGTTATCCATCGTAAGGCGTATTCGTGCGTTTTCCTCACTTCTGGGCCAACGCAGACACGTATTCCATCGGCGAACCTGTATTCTGCCATTCTCCATACTATTGGGCCGGAGCGAATTCGTATTCTGTTGTTCTCCACACTATTGGGCCACGGTGGGCCTGTCTTCCATCGGTGGACCCGCAAGCTGGCGTCTTCCGCACTGTTGGACCAAGGCGAACTTCTCCCCCATTGGTGGACCCATATTCTGGCGTCATCTTCGCTGTTGGGCTACAGCGGACCCATTGACGGCTGAACCGTATCCTGATATTCTCCACTTTATTGAGTCACAGCGGAACCCTTCTATATTAGTGGACTCCTATCCTGGCATTCTTCACACCATTGGGTACGTCGGGCTCTTCTTCCACCTGGGAGCCCTTCTGATGCCTTTCTTAGTGCTGAGTCACGGTGGACCCTTTCTCCATCAGTGGACTCTTATCCTGGAGTCCCCCACACCACTGGGCCACGGCAGACCCGTTCTCCGTCCGCGAAACCGTATCCTGGCATTCTCCACACCACTGGGCCACGACGAAGCCTTCCTCCATTGGTGGACCAGCATTCTGGTGTTTTCCTCACTGTTGGGCCACACCGGACCGGATCGGTGGATCCATATCCTAACGTTCCCGGATGTTATTGAGCAAGAGCGTACCGATCCTACAATGGTGTGTTCCACACCATTGAGCCATTCAGCCATCGGTCAACCGTTATTTGCTGTTTTCCTCACAATTAGGCTAAACCGGACCCACTCTACAATGGCGAAGCCGTATCCTAGCGTTTTCTCACTTTTGGGCCACGGCACACCTGTTTTCTATCAGAGCCCCGTACCCTTTGTAAATTTCGAGAGTACGAATATCCCCAGACTTCTCCATTTCAAAATGAATAAAAATGAAACGACGATACAAGAGATGATTATCGTGAAAATAATACGTATCGATTGCCGCGTTATATCGCCATGGATCGCAGCCAAACGGAGCTCATCGCTCGCACTCTTGAAGATGTGCCCAAAATAAACTGGCGATGTGATGGTAGCGATAGTGGAAACGATGTCTATCGATCGCCACACCACATCTTTCATCCTCTCTCTCACGTCTGAAGCCTCATCATTCACTTTATCCATGTGATGATCGCCGGGCGTCGTTCTGATGGCGACGACAGCCGGCTGAAGTGGCGATAGCTGCGATTGCTGGCGAAGTCCGGAGATACTCTAAATGATAAAGGCTTGGGAATCCTCCTATATATAACTCATAAATTTTGATTAACTATTTGTTGATTTTGAGCAACTGTTGGAAGCGTTTACTCTGTATTTTAGTGCACAAGCTTTCTAGAAATGAATGCATATCTTGACCGCATAATTGCATCGAGAGCTCACCATGGGACGCTGTTGAAGCATCCACCAAATGAGGCGACCGTATAGGTCCAGCCACCACCCTGCTTTCAAAATGCTACAGGTATCCCTTCAATGCGTGCGTTGTCGCAACAGTGGAACGGTGGTTTTCCTGCTGCGTACATTGTGCAGGCTGAAAGCTTGTAAATGCTCCCTCACCCCTATGCTGCGAGACCGCCAACGAAGGTGATGAAATCACTATCCCGTGCATGCGGGAGAGCCAGCAGTGACGTAATTAGCGAGGTTAGCGAGTCCCGAAGCGAACGTGTCTGAGTCCCTAAAAATCGGCCACTTCGCCTCGCAGTCTGCGCCTCAATATTGCGGCGTGTATGAGTGCCGCCGCGTATCTCTAGCCGCTCTCGACCCCTATACGGCGCTTTGTTTAATAGATTATATAGGAGGACTAGCGCCTCGTCGGGACGCTAAAAAGTGGGGTGGGAGAGGCGCTTGAGGTATGTGCAGAAGCTTCACACATGCGAAATGCTCGGAAAATTAGCAAATAAGCAAAACTAATCATTAAGTGAGCTCAAATGCAAAATCGTCCCTATAAACTGGGTATATTTTACGGGTCTGACCGCCTCTCCAACGTGTGGCTTGGATCTTCTCGCGATTCTAGCCTTGCTTGCAAATTCGCAATCACTCATCTACATGTAAAGCTAATTTCCAATGCGATGATACTACCTTCTCTTTTTTGTCACATTTCTTACATGCCTATGGACCCATTATGAACAGCCGCTTCCAACTCCGTACATGAATTTCTTTCATATGACTTTAGTACTTGTGAACAATACAGTGTAACCGATGCCGTGCGAAAAATCACCTGAAATTATTCAAGCTTCACGTTACTGAGATAGTCTAACTGATGAGCTTCTGCTTTCTTATACTGGGAGGAAGTAGGGTCGACTGAGACGGAACCCGTACTTTACTGCGAGAGGTGCAACTCGGCTTTTTCCCCACTAGTGGCCCGTGCGGACCCATTCTCCACCCGTGCATCCGTGTCCTGGCGCTTTCCTCACTATTGGGCTGGGGCAGACCCTATCCCCATCCGTGGGCTTGTTCCCTAGCACTTCCCCATTAATGGGTCCCTGCGGACCCAATTTCCATCGACAGACCCCTATCCTGGCGTTTTCCCCCTACTGGACAACGGCGTACCCTTTCTCAATCGGTAGAACGGTTAAAACACCTCATGATGAAGCATTGTTCGTTCGTTCATCCTGTATATATAAGTGTCCCGTCCTCCTTGAAGGCAAGAACGGATCCTAAAGCTGCATAATCTCCATGGGACCTCAATGAATGGTGCTCACAGTGCATATCCCAAGCGAGGAAATCGAATAAACCTCATCGCTACGGAATCCCCTCACAGGCATGCACCAATCCTCACGAGGTGGTTTTCCAGTGTTTCGCAAATGAACGGATCCAATGAAAAAGTTCCTGCAGAGGGGCGAATCTGATCCGTACATTGCTGCTATGTAACGCCAAATCATTGTAAATACTGCCTCACCCGGAGGGCTCGAGACCGCTAGCCGCTGGTTCCACAGCGAAATCCTGAGTGCACCTGACTTCCACTATGTCTATGCACCTATGAAGAAACATCGGCCGAATGTCCCGTCAACTGCACATCTTCGCGAGACACTGAGCCTCATGATGAGAGCATGCGATCACGTGCTGGTTCCCCACCGCCTGCTCTCTAGAAAATTTTGTTGCACTACCAAGATTTATATAAGAGGATTTTGTTGGTAACCAACTATGTGATTAATCAAACTTTCTCAATATACATGTATGAGGACTTTCTAACTTTGTTATCTTCGACATTTACAAAGGGTGCGGGTGCACCCGTGGAGGACAGTTGTGTCTTTAATCTATAGTTTTGAAAACGCCAATACCAGGGATGAGCGGATACGAGATTTTCTGCGACCCGGATAACGGTGCGGATAACGGATAGGCCAAAACCTACGGATAACAGTAAAACGGATAACCGGATACGGACAATCCGCTCATCCCTGGCCAATACATGTATATTGCTCCCATTGTAGGACAATGCGTCAGTACTGCGGAAAACGCTCATGTATGGGTCCATCGATGGAGTAGGGGTGTTCTAGCGCCCACTATTGTGGACAACGCCGTGGTCCGCCGATGAAGAAGGGCTTTTCTGTGATTCAATAGTGGGGAGAACGCAAGGATACGGGTCTACCGGTGGAGGAGGAGTGCGCTGTGCTCAATGGTAGAGGAACGCTACGCTACGATATGAGCCCAACGATGGAGGATGTGTCGGAGCCCAGTATTGTGGAAACCCCTGTATGCCAGACCTTTGATGGAAGAGAGTTGCGTCTGCGCTCATTAAAGCGTGAAAAGACCAAGGCACGGGTTGCCGATGGAGTACGGATGCGCAGGAGCTTAATGGTGTGGAAAACGCCTAGATGCGGGTAAGGGGGCCCCAACTCACTTTCTTGAAATAAATGGGGGCGCTTACCATGATCGTGGGATAACCGGGGGATAACTGGGCAATAACAGTGGGCCCACCATGGTGCGAAAGTCCAGAGTCATTCTGCAGACATCCCCGAGGGACGGGTCTTTAGATGAAATAAGGGTGGGTAATGGACAAATGGTGGGTCTTTGATTGTTAAAACAGGGACTGAGGAGGAATGAGGATAGCTGGGATAGCGAAGGGCAAATGTTGGCAAAAGGTGGCTTAACCGTGGAAACAAGGAAATGTGGGCTACCAGTGGGTGGGCAAACGGTTGTTCCACCTCCGGTTCTCCATGCACGGTGGGCCCACCGTGGGGAAATGGTGGGTCCATCGTGGGAATGACAACAGTGATGGTCTAACGGTGGAATACGTGGGGCAGATACCATAGTCGGGGATCATCCGGCTAACGCCGGACTTCCAGGCTTCTTTTCGTGGTGCTCGCCTCGCTCGCACTCCTCCCTGTGACGTCTTTCCCACAACGTACCCGACATTCCACACACATAAATACTCATGTTTTCCATAATCCGACTTCGTAACGCCCTTTTCACAGCTGTGTATTTTTTGGATGACGGCTTTGCATCTTGTACAAGAGCCGACCCACTCCACCGCCACTCCACATCAGTGGACCATTTCCTCAGCGTGGTTCTAAGCACCGCAAGCCGTGGTTTTCTTCGTGCGCATCCTCGCGTGGCAGTGCATCCGCTTCTAACACTCTCCTGTTAACTGTTCTTCTGACCATTCTATCATCTCTCCTCCCACTATTGCGTTTGTCGTGCAGATATCGAGCCGCGGGAAACGGTGTGGGGCTACGCTCCAGATCTGGCACCCTACGTCTGAGATGGAAAACTTTTCTTCTTCCAGTGGCTCGCATGAGCTACTTTCCTTCAGAATGAAAGACAATCGAAAATCTGCAAACGAGTGAATGTCAAAATATGCGAGTTGGCAGACTCTTTTCTGCTATAGAACCGAGAAAAGCACAATCGGGACAGGTGCAATGCAAGCATCGGTTGCCACAGTCACAGATTCCTCAGAGAAATTGCAAGCTGCTGTCCTACGAAAAATACAGAGGAAAATTCCTAGAATTTGTGATTCGCTCTAACACTTGCTCAACTCAATAGTCTGGTGCAAAGGAATTGCATTTTTTTTCATAGAATGACAGATATAGGAATAAACTTGTAAGATAAAGCAAGCTCTTCGATGATTTAGAAGTGCGATGACTACTTTATCCCAACTCCCGAGGCTTATTGTAGGTCCTAAACGCAAAATCGTCGCGAATCAGAAAGTTGGAAATGCGGTCTCTGGACATTTCCAATTATTTCACGGCAGCAGACGAGTTTTATACCTACAGAATGTACAGCGATTCACATTACAAGTATGTCCCCATATTAAGATGTCGTACTACATTCATATGTTTAAATATAATTACATGGTTTTGAAAAAAAAAACGCATTTGCATCAATCTAATATTTGCACAATCACCTGCATTTCCATACTCTTAACCGTGCTAAATAATTACCATATGCAAATTTACCATAACCAGCCTGGTACCGACTAAATAAACAACTCAATCCTCGCTGGCATTCCATCCGTGAGACCAGTTCAAACAACGACCAACAAGAGTTGTAAGCAGCTCCATGATGTCCACTGCTCTACTCCTCTTGATAATCCTTGGCTCCTCTTCTGCATGGCGACAACAATATCTTGGTAGATTCTTCACTGGTTTGCTTTGGCTGACAATATTTTGAGACTATTCGACATTTCACTTATTCACTCAATTGTTTTCAAGGTTCTCAGAACACAACACTTTCATGTGCTTGTGTGTTGCGTGATGCACTGGTGGAGTTGACACCGAGGATACCAAGAACAACAACAGGTATTCATTTCTCCTGAAAACCAACTTGGGCCACCATGCGTACTATTGTTTGCTCACCTTTTCCTAAGAATCCCAATCGAATGTACCGAGATTCTTTTAGGAACGACAACAACGACAACTTCGCTGCCAACTACCACGGAGTCAGCTGACGAAGAGGATGAAAAGGGAACGAGTAGAAAGTTCATCCCTTACAAGTACTGGACACTCTACAAAAGAAATATCCATAGAGCTAAAGCAAACCCGGTAGGTAAATTTATTTGCATACACAAGTAGGTGGAATCATCCAACACTGAGCTTGGGTTCCATAGTACATAAGAAGCTTTCTATACAAATCCATTCATCGGCTAAATTTTTTATGCACCTTCATTGCCTAAGGTTGTCCTGCTGTTCGTGCAGTGAGTGGACTAGTTGTGTGAAAGAAAAATGAGTTGTAAGATACCCTACGGTATGGTGAGCAACGTGTCGAGGCGGCTCTAAACAACGAAGGGCCAAATTAATACTAATCAATTACTTGTCGCTTATTTTTAAACGTAATGTTTGCTTAACAGCAAGTGTCCCTCGGTGTCTTTAATACGGGGAATTCATCCAAAAATTCGAATAGAGCACATCTACCGGAGATTTCCTAGGATTAGGTGGTTTCCTGGACCCGGATGCATTATTGAGAGAGTGAGTGATCATTGTGTATGATTACCCATAGGTGGCAACTGGGTATAGATGATGTCACGCCACAGGCAAACATTTTGATGGATGTCAGAGAAAGGCAAGATTTTACACACATTTACCCTAGGAAGTCTCAAGCATGCGTCCAGTCCTTGGATCTGGACGGACTTATGAACAGGCCTACTTAAGAGCACGAGCTCTGTTATGGTCAGGAAATAAGGTGTCCCTATTCTTTTGATGCAGACTGTACCGCCGAAGATGGCACAGATTCTGGATCACTTCAGATTCATTTCCGATCACTTCAGCTCTCCCTGTCAACTTTTTATATATGATTCCCTATGGAACAGTCGAGAATCCACTTCATTTATTACCTACACTAATGAATACATATCTGTTTTCTCATTTGCGGACACTTAGTATCCGCGCGCGCGGCGCCAGGCGGTTCTGCCTTGTTGAACTTGATGAAGAAGTAGTGAATCTTGGTTGTCAAAATCATATTAGTGTGTTAGCTGGTTACTTTATTACTGGTTACCTTAATATCTTATTGTTCGCTCATAGTCGAACTGCCATTCTCTATGATGGTAGTAGTGGTACACTCTGTTAGCTCAGGGGGATGCCAATGACTTTATCTGCAACTAAGACCGCATACGATGTCGGCCAGGCGATTGCTTTTCCCGTCCAAGGAAGGCACCTCAGGATACATTTGGAAGATATATCAACACTTATAGAAAGTGTGTGAAAATCACATCAATTGGTCGACATCATGCTTAGGTCGTAATTGCAGACAAGGTCATTCCATCGGCCCCTTTTGAGCTAAATAAAAGACTATGAATGTCCGATAATCCTTTTTTAGGAATCATATATGGATCGCTTCTTATCACTGTTCCGCAAGGAACCAGCCACTACCACTCCGTCATTCCTCGTTCAAGAGGACTCGCCAGCGCAGTCTCCAATCGCCAACCTCGGCAAGAGGATAATCAACAAATACTTCAACAAACTCAGTTGGTTCCGCTGACTTCGTTCGCATCTATATCTTCTGAAGACTAGGTATGATATCATCATGGCTTTTGAATAATCGTTCAGAATCGCAGTGGAATCTTCTGGATCGTTTCGTGTGCAGCTGCGACGGCGATGTGCTAGCGATCCTGAACGCGAAGACGTACATCACAATGAGTCTAGTCCATGACTGATGCTAATTGTACATGCTATCTCCTCACAATATGCGTTTATTTGTATATCTGTGTAACTTATTTGTGCTTATTCACTCACATTCTCTCCAATTTTTCCGGACTTTCTTTCCTTTCGTTTCCTGTTCAGACGGATATGATTAATATTTTACTAATGACTAGTTTTCGTGAACGTATGTACAATGCCCGTCACATTAAAAAACATCGATAAATTACAAAAAAAACGCAATCGATCCATAACAGGTAAGCATTTTCAAAGTAATCACCCGGAGCGTATCAGTAAAGAGTTCGGGGAGATCCCATAGCGGTATTGAAGCTCTCTTAGAGTTGTGAACAAAATTTGAGAACTACATGACCTAACACTACGTCGCTAAAAGTGCACAAATCGACATACAGTACTACACAGTAGTACGTAGTACGTAAATACATACGAGCGAAGGAGATAGTTTACGCGGTCACATCAGCGACTCGATCTGTGTGTCGGCGTTGTGCTTGCTGAGCGATCCGAGTCGCTTCAAATTAGCGAATTTGATCGCTTTGTTGATCACGTAGATGCAGAGCAGCAGGAGAATGGCGTAGATGAAGATCGGAAGGACAACGTAGAGCAACGGGCTAGCAAACAGCCAAAGGTCAGGATGGGAGTTCTGGAAGTTCTGGATCAGCAGCATGTATGTGGAGAGATCTGCATAGCTGCCGAGCGAGATCTGAAATAAGAAAAGCTGAGAATTTGCGTGAAAACACGTCCTCTGGAATTGGATGAGAAAATAACTAGGGGCGATATACATATGGCGAAATATACAGGAAAATTCTGGAAGAAGACATTTGCTTTAGGAGACAAAGTAAAGTAAAGACACAGTAAATCTCTCGAAAGAAGCCGACATACCTGTGAAAGCATGAACGGCACAAGAAGTGTGGCATTATTTGTGTAATTGCCGGCGAGTGCAAGGAAACATGGCACCAGTTGGAACACACGACACGCTGTCAAGATGATAAACTTCGGCTGACGAAACCAGTTCACCGGCGCCGTCGCCAGGATCAGTCCTGGAAAAACGCAGCGGAGTATAAACCTACAGGTCTACTACATATTTACAGTAAGTAGGACGCTACAAAACGAATAGCTGGCGCTCTACTAACCTACGCTGATCTCCTGTATTAACGCGATGATGATCATGTTCGAGAGGTACTTGGCCGAGACTCCTCCGTGGCAGAAACGGTAGTCGGCTGTGGAGTCGGACTGGAAACAGCTCATTGTGGCCGGTGAGCAGCAAGAAATGACAGCTATATGCCACCCAAATGACCATTTCATGCATATTTTCTGTTGTATACGCCTATTTTTCCAGCGAATTCTAGCAGTAAACAGAGCATTTCGTTGTTTTGCAGGTTTTTTTGCGTGATTAGTCCCTATTGAGGATGGATCAGATTTTCTTACCACCCATTCTCTGATGTTTTCTAAAGTGCTATGGTTTAACAATTTTTTCTTAAAAAGCTGTGAAAACCGGTCTTTTGCTACTCTGTCGAACAATCTGTCTAGTTTTTTACGCAAACACGCGTTCATTACAAATGGACCACCGGTACAGCATCATCGACACATGACATATGACATACGTCTGTACGATAATGAAGAATAAGGTTGTCATCAATGACTTCTTCTGTAACGTATTGAAATTCATGCAAAACTTTCTTCTAGTCCAGTCAGCCCAGTTATGGCCGAGCTATTCGAATGAAAAAATATGAAAGGATGAACAAGCTTAGGAAAGGCAATGTCTCAAGGCGGTGTGGGACCCTCATTGAGTGATAAAGTCAACAAGGAGGCAGAAATTGAGGAGTAGAAAAGAGAAAGGGGAAAGGAAAGCAAAAAGAGAGAAAGAAATAAACAAAAGAAGATAGGGGAGAAATAGATGGAAAGAAAGGAAATAATGAATGAATGAATGAATGAATGAATGAATGAATGAATGAATGAATGAATGGATGGATGGATGGATGGATGGATGAATGAATGAATGGATGGATGGATGAACGAATGAATGAATGAATGAGTGAACAGATGAAGAAATGAATGGATGAATGAATGAGTGAACAGATGAAGGAATGAATGGATGAATGAATGAATGAATGAATGAATGAATGAATGAATGAATGAATGAATGAATGAATGAATGAATGAATGAATGAATGAATGAATGAATGAATGAATGAATGAATGAATGAATGAATGAATGAATGAATGAATGAATGAATGAATGAATGAATGAATGAATGAATGAATGAATGAATGAATGAATGAATGAATGAATGAATGAATGAATGAATGAATGAATGAATGAATGAATGAATGAATGAACAGAAACAGGATTTTCCCATATCGGTGCAGAGATGAGCACAAGGCCGCTATGAACATCTCCGAGGAAAAAGAGGATTTACCATCAAATGAAAATCTGCTGGACAAACCCAGAAAATCAAAAAAAAAGTGGAAATAAACGGTGCCAGCACATATGGGAAGGAAAAGAAAGCGGAGGGTCAAAAGGTTGAGGCATGCGTGGTGAGAATGGCAAATGTTTCTGGACTTTCCAATACCAACTACCCGGGTTGTCCAGAAATCTTAGAGAATGTACATATGTATCGAACTTCGGACCAGTTCTGTCATCTTATTTGCATAGGTAAGCACAGTGTTCTCATGGAATTTCAATCCTTCGAAGAGACTCCAAAGACCTACCCTGTTACTGTTTGACAGCGACTGTTGGCTCAAATCCTGTGAAGTTGAGGGATGCATTTTTTCGGCGTCAAAAATGTCCTGATCCTGGAAAGAGCAGCAATTTATGATTCTTAGCTGTCAACAAAAATCTTCGAGTACCTCACCTTAGGACGAATATACCAGTGAAAGCGCCTAGGCTTATATGTGTTAGGAATAGGATCGCTTTTTTCCATAATTGGAAGTTGTTTTTGAACGTGAAGCTTTGGATCTGCAATGGACAACGCATGAATATTTCAGAGTTCTCAAGAACGTAACAAGAATCTCACGAGGCATAGTGCACAATGCAAGGGTGACTGCATAGAAAAGAGGCCGAGGCCTTAATGAAAGGCTGAAAATAGAAGATTCTGCAGATGGAAATGCGAGAAAGATGCGAAGTGAACGAGAGCATCTTGAGCGAAAATGAGGGGAGGAGGAGCCTTTAAAGGATTGCATCAGTGGAGTGGGAGGATCAAGCAAAACAACATTAAACTCTTGCACTTAGCGAATCGAAACATTTCCTGCCAGCATTGAAGATTATCTGGTGCAAGAACCAAAAAACGTTTTTCTTCAGAAGTAATAGAACGCTTCTAAGGTTGAAAGATTAGCATAATATTCCCCACGTGAGAAGAAAGAACACAGGCAGAAAGTCCGAAAATGAGAAGAGTAACTGAAGATTCATTGAGTTCCCTCATTTGAACTTCAATATAGCCCCTAGGCTTTTCAGCAAATAAATGGACGACGACAAAAACTTAGACGCAAAATCTAATATAAGTGCAAGCGATGGATTTGAATTATCAAATACTCGCTCAAAGCTTGAAATTCCTGGATTTGCTATTCAGAATCTGTCGGCTGTTACGATGACAAAATTCTTTCGCTAGATATTTTATTAGGTGTGCAGTTTTACTGTTCTGCAGTAATTTTGAAATCAACTCCGAAATAGGTCAAAGACGGAGCCCACAGGCATATTCTTTAAGGGTAAGGCCTCTACCTAAAAATCGTCATCTTATCCAGCAAGGAGCTGCTGGATAAGGCTCGTTCTGGATGATCTTTTCTAGATGTTCCCACATTGTTTCACGTTCTGATTCTCTCTCTCCTCCCCAACCTTGAAAACTTTGATCACTGGACAACAAGCGTCAATTGTCGATTTTAACGAGGAAAAATCAAAAAATGGGGATAATTTGTCTCAAGAAGGAGTTCATTTGTACCACACGATGGAGTGTGGTACTGGGCAATTGACACTACATAGTCAGACGCACGCATCCATTTGTTAAAAATTTTCAGTGAAGACCGGGTGGCCGCCGTGAACTCGTAAACGAGTGCGTCTGAGTTGCGCTAGCAATGCGGCTAGCCTTATCCTTCATCATGTTGACGCACACGCACCAAACGCACGCATCTGGTACAAACTGCCCTGTATCTGAGTTATAAATGATAGAAAGTGAAGATGGGCTGGTTATTTGATCCCAAGCCAAAACCGTGTAGGTGACTCGACGTAGAACATTGAAAATAGAAGGATGACATTCGTCTGCGGTGCATTTGCCTTAAAAGATATTCCGAAGGATTCTGGAGAGCGACATCACCAGCGACACCCTTGGAATGAACTGACAAATAAAGCTCGTGGAGAAGGCTGAAGCTGTTATAAATAACACTAGAGGTGCTAAGTTTCTGCTGTTGATAGGTTCTGCATAGAGTACAAGAAACCATGGAAACAGAAGGTACACTTACTATATTCTCCTAGAACAAGCCATACGG
Organism: Ancylostoma caninum; assembly: GCA_037903475.1. NCBI lineage: Eukaryota > Metazoa > Nematoda > Chromadorea > Rhabditida > Ancylostomatidae > Ancylostoma > Ancylostoma caninum. The sequence goes on from JBAJFG010000079.1 coordinate 2,289,410, forward strand.
TTAGTAGTTGAAGCAGAATAACAAACACTATGCAGCTGCTTAATAGAAAATGGGGGACGCAACGTCTAAATAAATGACTGAGGCACCAGACGAAAGCATAGCTACGACATTCGCCGGTCTCGTGTCAATGGACAGTGGTGTCTGATGTCGCAAGGACAGATTCAGCAATTAATAGAGAAGTAGATGCTTACTTTCGAATTCAGCAGCGAAGAAGACTAAGGTGGACAACAAAAGCAGGAACTAATTCAAAGTAAGCATATGTCAAACACGAGTAAGATGCCCTAATTCCGATCCCATCCTTCCCGTCAACAACGTCGAAAGTTCACAGCTCGCAGTACGCAAAACGACATTAATCAAACGAAGGCAATATAGGAAATGCTGAAAGAAATACATAGTGCAATGATCAAAAATGATAAAGCATCATAGGTAGTTCTAGTAACGAAAAAAACTGTCAAAACAAGATTAGAATTACTGAATCAGGAATTAACTATGTGTGAATGAGTTTTTTTTATAAACGACCGAACTCTCAACCAAAAGGGCTTTTTTCTGTGGGAACACAGGTATTATCAGTGCTAGGAGAATGTGGGGGGGGGACTGGGACCTTCCCCGGAGAAGGAATCTATAGACTGCCGAAACTTTAAAACTAGAGGCATAGAAAGGATAAATTTGAATCTAAATTATTAAAAATAGAACGTGTACATACATATGTATAGACAACAACAAGGAATAAACAAAAATCGAGGACACAACTCCTAGCTTCGTTTTGAAATAATCCTGGAAAATCAGCCCTACTGCCCTTCAAAGAGGTGTACGTTGAACGGAAGGTCCCTTGAATGTCCTTGCAAAGTGCAATCAACCATTCATCCAGAAAATGCACTATTATGTATGGGATCAAAAGGGAAAAAAGGAGCATATCTAGAAAGTTAGCTGCTTTTTTCCCCTTCTTATCGCAAAAACTACAAATTAAGCTTAGACAACATAATATATGTAATTGAAAGAGCACCACTACGCAACTGAATAAGATCGTGTGGTTGTTAATTTCCGAATGACTTTCAGAATGAAGTGGTGAGGTCGATTTCTGCGAGAAACAGGAGTTGACGCTGACGCAACAAAGTGGAGAACTACATATGAGTAATAGCATAGCATTCGAGTCGGAGAGAAAATGATAGCATAGTAATTAGGTGCATTAGTGTAAAAAGGAGGAGAATGCCATGTGTAGATGAAGGGTTTGAAAGGGAAATTACAGGAAAGGTGCGAAGGTAGCTTATCGTCATTGTCGTCGTCTAGCACATGTTGTATAATGATGTCTTAGTCATACATGCCTATCCATATACAAATTCTATGAAATTATTAGTGGCACCACAGAAATGTCGAAGAAATGCAGGAGCAAATTGCCAGGATACTCTCTTCCCTCCGCATAAGAAGTTAATGACACTTGTGGCAAAGGATCAAAAGTGGTGAAAGAAGCAGTACAAAGGTAAGAGTTTTTTTTTCACTGTTTGTTAACTTATGTGGGTGTACTAAGCTATTTTGTGTAACAATTATGTAAGCAAATGGAAGAATTAATGCAAAATTGTATCCCTCGTGGTCAGACATTGCCGAAAACAAGATTAAAAATGACGGCAACCGGTAATGAGGTAAAATGCTCATCAATACAGAATTCGGATGGATCACTGGCTATAGTTACCCAAGTGTATCAGCTGGGTATAGAATAAGTCACGTGTTGCGAAACATGTTGATGAGTGCCAGATTAGGAGTGAATTTGGTGTTTTAAATTTTCAAAGTCAAAACTTTTAGCGAGTCAACACGTTTATAGTGGGTAATCCCAATGATACACCCTGCATCCGGAGTAAGAACGAGCAAATATCTCGGGTTAGTATCGATACATTTTACTCAGCATAGAAAAAAGGGATCCTAGCGACATTGAGAGACCCTAAATTTTATCCCGAAAGCTTGCCCAATCTGGTTTTGCAATAAACAGCTTTCCAGAGAATCTTAACTGATGTCGCCACAGGACACTCCCAGAATGGACAACTGCAGCTGAAATGGAATGCAAAATTCAGACAATACTGCAATAACGAGCCTCATGAATACATGTATGTGTCGCTATCCGGCAGTAATTTCCAGGAAGACAAATTTTTCCCCTTGCGACGGAAAGTGCAAAGCCGTTTCGATTGCAAAGCAACGAGAAGAACTGCAGAATTCGAGACTGCAAGCGAACCTGACAGCAGCAGCGGTACACGACTGCAGTCAGGTTGCAAGCAACTGCAGCGAGCTTAGTGAGTCGTCGGAGAACACAGTGGAAATCCACAGCCTTCCATATTCTTGTGCAAGGGGTATCCGGGAAGAATAAAAGGACTGCGGAAAAGGTGGCGTACTAGTGAACGACAAAAGAGAGATTGCCCACTAGCATATGCCCGCCCACTTATACTAATGGCTTCGAAGGACACCTCGGCAAGAAATGGCCATAATCTTATGCGCCCAGTGGCGAAGAGAAAGGACACGTGAATAACGTGCTGCAAAGAACGAGCACAGCGAACCGAAGTTCGACAAAACCACTTCCGGTGGCCAGGAGGGGTTGCAATTGAATTTGCCCAAAATTTGTTATGCTCACCACAAGCATTCAGATGTAATGACTAGGGTTTAGTTTAGTACTGTACAATGCATCACACTGACATTGTAAAAATGACGCTGAAATTGTTTCCGTGTCCATTCTATTTGCCTGTGAAAATGAACCAAATCTATGTACAATATGACATCATTATTTCTCCGCTAATTTGAGCTCAAAAAGAAATTTTGTGTGAATATTTGGAATAGAAATCTTAACAGCTTTCGATTGGTGCCGCCAATGTTGAATTTTGTCCACTGCCGAAGATTCGGACGGTTTTCGGCGGATTTACTCGTCGGAAACGAATTTTGGCACAAGAATTATGACTGGTATTGTGTTTTATTAGGTGTTTTCGTTTCTCGCACATGGTAAAATTGATAGGAAAATGCGGTGAAACATTGTTGGGAGCCTTCTTCCAAATAATTTTACATTAATTCACCGAGTATGTATATCGATTTTTACGAGTGTGATCTATCGAGGTTGATTGTGTATTGGCGACTTCGTCCACATGCAGCAGCTTCATCAAGGACTGGTATATGATCTTCAGGTAATATTAAATAGCCCTTGTCGAGCTCTTTCCAAATATGTGTACTAGGTCCACTGTTGACTTGGGATACGGCTTCAGAATACCAGAAACAAATGCTGGAAGGCAACCGTTGTCAATAATACATTTTAGTTCACTCTGGGATTCTGAAGGCGAGGCAAATACATGCAATATAAAAATGACTTTAAGATAATGATGAACAATAGGAACCTATGCAAAGCGCATGACTTTTGCCATTGTTCGATGACAGAAGAATGAAGCCGGGATAAGCCGGGTGGTTTTCTTCGATCCAAAAAGTGTTTTGCTCCAAAACGCCATCCCTGCAGATGACGAACACCTGCAGACACTCAGCGAACATCGCAAGATACGTCAGTTGCCCTCGAGGATGCGGAATTCCATACGTCATTTCCTGTTACACCACCAGTTTAACACAAGCTCTGTGAGTAGGAGGACGCTCCGCTGCGGATGCAAAATGAAGGGGATAGCGTTGCTCAGTACCCTTACTTAACTAGCTTCCGATAAGGTTGTGATCGTCCCGATCTTTTAAAGTGAACGGGTTCTCTGAGTTACAAAGAGTATACATACTCACAGCGACTCGACTGCGTCAGTGACGACAGATAGCGAGATAATTCACATTTTGCTCGAAAACGAGTGCGCTCTGAGCGAGCAAGGAGCTTAGAACCATTCAGCGACAGTCATGAATACGGGCACCATGCAGCGTTAATATGCTGGAGGTAATTTTGAAGCAAATAGCAGTCAAAAGCTAAGGAAAAGCTCAAAGAACTTCCAAGTAGCTGAAGCGGACCTGCTCACAGAGCCAACACGAAACTATCAATCTCCCCTGCACATGTATCGCATTTCATATCAAATGAGACCGCCCTCTGCACCCCTCCCCCTCCATCTTTGAACCCAATAAGTCTCAGCTGCATACACGAGCAATATGAATTTGATAGAGGATCCAGATGTTCGCTGGACTAAAACTCACACTTCAGAGCTAGAGCTGTTGCTTGGAGACCCACCAACAAGTCTAGCCATTCAATTAGTGCGTTTTTTCGTCGCCGCCTGTGCAGACCCACTGACGCAAATGCGATTGGTCTTCTTTATTCAACAAATCAGCAGGTGGTGGGGCTGGAAGCAATAAAGAACGACCAATAAACGATAGCTGTGAACGATGAAAAAAGAGCAGTAGGTGTCTGAACTGGTTAACCAGCTGCTAGCGATAACGTTACAATTAACTGGTTTTGTGTAAACTTGGTCTGGTAAAACAAACAAAACAGAGGCGTTTACAAAGGATGAAACAGTTGTCTGTTCCACAACTAGGAGGTCAAATACACATGTATGGGGAATTGAATGCTAAGCAGTGCTGCCGACTTGTCCTGCATAGACAAACTTATCCTCCGGGATTTTTGAGGAACGGCCAAACAGAGATCGGTTGTATGACTCACTATGAGTCAGATCATCCTTATAAATGCGAGAGTTCAATCGGGAGGAGAAGGCACAATTTCGATTTGTATCCTCTGGTTGAGTTGTTGTTTTTTTTTCTTATTCTGAGCACCCCTCAGGGTACAAAAATATAAATAGACAAATGAATAAGTAGATAAAATCGCTGGGGAAGTGAATTCAGGTAAACTTCTGAAACATGCTTAAACTAAGGTTGTAAAGGATGTGGATGATGTTGCACAATATATACGATGTTTTGGCATCCATATGTTTTTTTTTCGTATGAGGGGTAGTTAGCATACATCTATAGTGTTTTTTTTTTCATGTGAAAGGTAATTGCGTGAAATGGGGATAGACATACTATTTTTTGCTTTTTTTTGGTTGATTTCAAGCACTCGATAGGCAGAAAAAATCTCGAGGGTCGAATTTAGCCACATTCAACATGCGAGCATCCATTTTTCGTATGGCAAGCCCAGAACCCAGTAAAACTGCATCTACGGAAAATAAAGAGTATTCATTCATTCGAGAGAAGCACTCATGAAATTTTTTGATTCTGTAGTTCTGAGGTAGGTCATGCCTCTGCAATCGACTTCTAATAAATCCCAATGATGAGTAAAAAGCAAGGATTCGTTACGCACTTGCCATGGAGACATTGAAGCGAATGCCATAGAATAAGCCGGTTAGTGTGGCATTTAGGCTGAACGATATGCCAGCTTACAATTGCGGTCATCTACACAATGTGCACGGAACTGATGTGTCGGGACCCACAAACGTCAACAGACGGTCTCGAACGCATACTACAGATCACATAATTGATTTAGGGGATTTCTCATGTATTTCGTGCTCAATTCATCATAAGACATGAGCTTCATGTCCTTAAAAACTCCGTAATCAGACAGAATCTCGAACGAGAAGATTCGAGGGGATGCTGCCTGTAGAGCCACATATGTGGGCCGTAATGAAGGAAATTGCAGACAGACGAGGTAAGGCCGGAGCGAGAAAATAAATCTGAGGTTCCACCAGCCAGAATTTTGGAAATAAAATTCCTGAAGTAGATGTATACCATATGTCAGACATAAAACAAAAAATGTTCAAAGAAAAGGCAGAACACAAACTGTTCTCCATCTTGTGGATTTCCGATTGTACCTGATTTCTTCTCATAAGAAGCTGACCAGACGTTTCTTCAACTACTTGAGACAGTGAGTAAACTCGTGTGCGTAAACACTTGGCTATGTGAGTAAGAACGATGGCGAGACCTTGCGTAGGTTGCTGCTCAGTACAAGTAGCATGGGAACTGTTGAATTTTTATCGGAAAATCAGGGCCTTTATCCAGCATTCTTCAATTGGTCGGATGAACGCGCACCAATGGTTATGTTTGGGTAGTTAAACATTCCGCTATCCAACAAAAATTTAACCGCAGATTGTTTATCTATTCGTTCCACCGCAGGACATCCTTATACGACTGGTATCCATCTATTTGACAAAGATCCAACGGCTCCTGCATCAACTCGTACTGCCAACAGAGCTCATTTGCGCCAGGAGATGAACACTTGCATTGATACTGAGGCAGCATGCATAATCGAGATTACCCAGGGTAAGCGTGTTGAAACCTGTGTCAATGGGGGATGGGTGAATATGTGTGGTCTCAATGTGTTTACCCTGAGTAATCTCAATGATGCATGCGGCCCCTGAATAGCACATAGGCTAGCAGAGAGGATTAAGACTGTTGGGGACGGAGATATAAGCGCAGTGTTTTCCGTCCATCCGCTAGTCTATCGGATGCGGGCCCAGAAAAACAAGGTCTGATCCGGGTTCATGTGGATAGGACCACAATTGAAGAAGCTTCTGTTTTGCAATCGTATCAGTTGCAGCTTATTGAATAAATCCCTGCACATCTGCTGCCTAGGAGACAAATTAAATTACAATTGGTGGAGCTCAGCTCACTGACAACAGCATTAATAATAGCTCGACTGAAGAAAAAGATTAATCATGAATGAGAACGGTAATTCTGTTAGAAGTGAAGATGCGCAGACAATCAGAGTAACATTGCGAAGGGTGCAGCGCGTGTGGGGATGAGAGGGGGATCTTTACTACCGGAGTCTACTATCCCTGTACGTATATGTACAAGTGACCAAAACAAAGAGCTCCTTTCTAGAGCAGGTCCAAAGACTCTGTGTGCAGAATTCAACCTGTAGTTGGGCATGAACATTGTAGTAGTATACCATTGGCTTTTACACTTTTGAACAAGAGAATTTTTGGTCGTAGTGACATGCAGGATTTTTCGTCCCCATCAGGTCCTCCCAGCACCGTTAAAAAGTCAGTCGTAATCCAAGCAGAACTCATGAATGGAAGATTAACTTGTGATTCGTTCCTAGCCACCATTAAAATCCTTTTGTTAGCCCGAAAGAAACGACCAAAAATAATACCCGGAACTTGGAATAACATCAGAACCTGAGAGATTTTTCTCTCTCTCTCTATACTACATACGTATGTATGTAGAGTTACGAAGCTTCGAGGAACAAGGAGCATTTTCATAATTTGAAGACACGCTGAATATCATTACGTTAGCCTTACGTTAGATACGCTTACGTCAAGAGAACAGTGGCCTTTCGAAGGCGTCAGCATCAGTGCTGTTAATCGAAAACAGCACTAAATTCTGAATGCATGGAATACGCCACGATCGATCCGGAACCACAAGCCACGGACGTCACGACAGCTATTTGTTGAAGACGCACTAAGAGCCGTGAGAAACCAGAACGTTACCAAACGGCTAAGATGTCATGAATCCAGCGCTCATGGGAATTTCGTGGATAAGCGCTTTTTCGAGGTCGTCACGAAAGAGCACTGCGATGCAATGTAAAGAGCCACTCAGACCTTTTGATAGATGCGAACAAATTCCATGGAGAAGGAAAACATTGGGCTCATACGCTAGCAAGCACAAAAGCCGCTGGCAATGGTGAAAAACGCTGTACAGAAAAGGACGCAGCGGTTGCTAGGAGCAAATCCACAACACAAATGGAAGAAAAACTTCCTGGTTGGCGAAGGAACGAGCGCGGAGACATGGCTGTTTGAAGGGCATGCGGATATTCAGAGGGTCAAGCACCTCACTGCGGTTCGCTGCTTACTAGACTGTTCCGGAAAATTTCGGATTGGATCCGAACATGAGAAAAGTTTACCTATAAGGAGCTGCCTCGGCATTCATTTGCTTTTTCTCGGAAAGATATTAGAAGAGTTAAAACATTAGAGGCAATGTTCTGTACCTTTCGTTAGTTCCACGTCCTTCCGAAAAAAACTGAAGTTTTTGCATCCTCCTATAAACTTCTGTAGAAATGGATTTTAGAAGGTGTAGAGGCCGATGTCAAAAAAAATGTTCACCTAAGTATAAAAGCTAAAGGATTTACCAGTATAAGACTACTACCCAAGCGCTTCAAGTTCAACCGCCAATGAGATAAGTTTTTGAAACAAAAAGCGCATAAGGAGAAAAGAAAAGAAAATGAGAAAAAAAAGCTTCAAAGAAAAAAAAAGCTCCAAGGAGAACGCTCGTCACCGAAAGCTCTGTGATGCCCGGAGGGCTTTCCACGCATGGTGTCAACAGAAAGAGCGCAATTAGTGATTTGACATCTGAGAAGAGCCCTCGTGACAACGTGTACTGGAACACCAACGGTCGATAGGATTGCATGCCGGATATCCCGCTTCTAATCTCCGAATTTCTCAGCTAGAACGATCGCCTTGTAGAAATAATCAAGTAGTGAACAAGAGCAGAGCAAGAAAAAGTCCATAAACCGTTGGCCTTCATACAGGTCCTGAGCATAAAACAGCCGTTAAAATGCGACTTTTATACAGTGCAGTGTGTGGTGCTTTGGCAGATGAAAAATTTGCTAATTATAATCTATGCATTATTATGACTATAAGTGGTATCACTATCACAGTAACTGATACGAACGAAGCGGTTATATCCGATGTCTTCAGTGCCAAATGCTGTGAAGCAGTGGCAATACTGTACATAGAACCCTAGGATAAACGTGTAAATGTATAAAGGTAAAGTGTAAAGAAGAAGTAAGAAAGAGCTCTCGCCCGAAAGCAGGACTTGCAGTGCAGTTTTCCACTCCTCAACAACCTACGACGTGACACTCTCGCTTGGGTAGCTATCACATCTGTCAGTCAAACGTTAGGAAGCATTCAAGCTGAAAGTGATTTGATAGCGTCACGAGTATCGCTATTCTATGAGAGTTTGATAGCATCATAAGGTTATACTTGCTATAGAGTTCTTGTCAATGTTAGACTACTTAGACTACTCAACGGGTCGCAGGACCATCCCTTGTGACTCAAATCCTTGGAAATAGATAGCGCTGCTGCACCCCGTGACGATATTAATGAACGTTCCCAAGAAACTTGCAAAAACCTCGTTATACAGGTTGAGAAGCCGAAATGAATTCCCAAGCGAAAAATTGAGTCAGCGAGCTAGCTTTCTCTAAGAATTAGTCATAAGTTGGGTAAGTGCGGAGGTTTCAGCATCCGGAATTATTCATGAATTTTCTGACTAGAATGCAAGCTGAAATCCAGTCATAAAATAATTTATCATTCGGATCACGCTAGTTGAGTCAGGAAATGTTTTTAAAAGAATTCCACTTCACCATACGCAATTTGGAAATTCTGTACCACTGGGAATTCCTATTCAATTCAGAATTCTGAACTTAATACAGTGGAATTGACAGTGTGCCTTCAGTGATGAGGTAACAATACTCAGCCACAACCAGTAGCTCAAGAAAAATAGAAAAATCATGAAAGAAGAAATGAATGGGTATCCTATCAATCTGTTTTTGACAGCGAACACAAATGTGTTCTGTCGAAATGATTTTGTGAAAAAAAGGTGAAATTGTTGGAATAGGTCATAAAATTAGAACTAATACAATATAGTGAATCATCACAAAATCAATATACGGTTCGCTCCGCAGCCAGTAGCAAATGGGTGCCCCCGGGCGACCCGGGGTCGTCCCTTTGCGTCCCTCTATTGAACATTAAATTAACGAGGCCACAACTGAGTAAATGGATAAAACTACTACCGGATTTCTATGAACGGACCGTGTGGAAAGTGAGTGCAGTAGAACTAGTGCTTTACGATGCTTTTGAAAAATTGACGATTGAGCACATTTTCATTTTTTCCAATTTTCACGGTGCTACTTCAGAGGAATTCCACGCGTTGTCGAAATCAGTACAGCACAGTTGATTAGAGCTAGTATTGCTGTACAAGATTCCTCAAAAAATCAGAGAATCAGAGAACTGTGATTCTAGATTTTTAGTTTGTGAATTCCGAATCGAGTGCATTGAGCGCTAGACAAAAAGTTAAAAAATCAATTGCTTCCCTTCTCTCAATATTCTGAGGAACAAAATTGATGATTACGAAGTAATCGGGTTGTATTGTTTCAAAATACAGTTTCCCCATAGAGTCTACAAAATTTCTAAAATTATTGAAAATTCTGTGGCTTCGCTCCAAAAATGCGAAGTTAGTGACAGCTGGGTGTCTCTTCCAGCGAGATGGCAACCTCAGCGAAGATCATCAGCAGTTTCGTCAAACTATACAGCATAGTGCTGTAAATTTCATTTCATCTCAAACGGAAAGGTGAAGCATAAATGAAGATGATAAATTCGCCATAGAGGATAGCATCATTTGATTGAAATAGCTATCAAATTAGGCCAAATTCAGAAATTGGAATGAATTTGCATCTGCGAAGTGTTAAAAGCATGACAGCAGATATTGGTGTTGGACTGGCTTGCGTTACCATGCTGTATAACCAACGTTACACTGCTTAAGGCGTATTATCGAGTAGTCACGAGGTCAGCACAGCGATTACGAAAGGATCTGTGAAAGTCACGCCAACCCTTCAGGCATTGTTCTGGTTTTCCATGTTACCTACAGGATTAGAGAGGTCATATCGGTTGTCGTAGCGTAATTGCTCTTTCAAATAGTCAAAAGAACGTTATAGCTATATGCAGGCCGCAACATTCTGATCATCTTTCTCATTTTTAATTCCATTGCAGTCTTCAATCAACAACTTCGATTTGGGATGCATCCTTCATTTTCTCGAAGTCTTAATTCGCTGATGTCTGCTGGTTTGAAAACGTACAACATTCGGCTCGTTTGAGCAAGCTTTCGAGTACTGCTGAGGAGTACTGCTGAGACTCCTAGCTCGCTGTGGGGGACAAGCAGCTGTCACTAACTTCGGATTCTCGGAGCGAAGCGACCGGATTTTCGATTTTCTTTTTTCGAATTTTGAAATTCTTGGAGATTCTATGGGAGACCTGTATTTCAATACATTCCCTTGCGGATGTAACGAAATGATCAATTTCGTTTCTCAGAACATTGGAGGAAGAGAAGGAATTGACTTTTGAACTTTTCGTCTAGCGCTTTGTACGCTCGATGCGTAATTCACAACCTAGGAACGTAAAGTTATAATGTTCGGATTCCCTAATTTTTAAGGGTTTCATTAGAGCAAGACTAGCTCTAAGTAACTGCATGGTAGTGGTCTCAGCAAACATGAAATTCGTCTGAAGTTGGACCGTGAAAATTGGAAAAAATGAAAATGTGCCCAATCGTCAATTTTTCAAAAGCATCGTAGAGCACTAGCTTTCCTGTGCAAACTTTCCACACGGCCGGTTCATAGAAATCCGGTAGTGATTTTATCCATTTACTCACTTTCGGCCTCGTTAATTCAGTGTTTAACAGAGGGACGCAGAGGGGCGACCCCGGGTCGCCCGGGGGCACCCATTTGCTACTGGCTGCGGAGCGAACCGTATCTCTTGTTATTCCTAATTTATGTTATGTAATTTATGGAGCCATATAATTTTCAATTTGATTTTCGGAGTTAGAAGCACGCCACATTAGTCAGCTAGAAGAAAATGAATGGAATAAATGAATGAATGAATGAATGGATGAATGAATGGATGAGTGAAACTAGGAGCTTTCGAGTATGTGCTGCGGCTGAACGAAGTTCAAGGATGGTTATTGTTAGAAAATAGAATTGTAGCCAGTTCCACACACGGAACAAGGGCAAAAAAGGCAACAAAAAAGGAGGATAAAAGTAGTCAAGCAATGATTAGTCTTACAAATGAAAGCCGAATGATCGCTGATGTCTTCCCTATATAGCCACCCCTCCAACAGCTCCATGACGTTTTTTCACCAGCGCCACTACGGTAGTCACGGCACGGTTCCCACACGTGCACAGCACCGTTTGTTGAACTTCGTAAACGGGGTGAGAAAATGTCAGATTTCGAACCGGCTCCAACTCGCGCTACAGAGAGTGGGGGCGGAAACGCGATTAAAGGGGGAAGAGTCGCCGGAAATGAAGAAATGGAGCGTGTGCAGCGCGATTGCTGTGTGGGAAAGATCGCGCAACAAAAACAGCAGAACTGTGTGAATCGGAGCAATGTCCATGTGGGTTTTCTCGGCCATTAGTCAAACATTTGAGAGAGTACGGTGCTCTTTTCGGGAAACCGGAAACTTGCAGAAACATCAAAAAGCAGAGATTTTGTTGCGAAGACAGACAAAGGGGGGAAGGTTTGGAAGGTAGGTAATGTATGTAATTATTCACAATGTCTGGGAGCCTCCTGAAACTTCCACGCATCCAGCAGAAAACCCACTCACCATCAGCCAACAGCCTGAACTCTACATAACGTCTAAAGAACAGCGCTAACTCGTCCACTGCAGCGACCAACCGCCACACACAATCGCCGACAGGAAATCGAATGATCGCACCGGAAACGTCGAATTACGATCATCGAATCAGGAACATGGTGTGTATTTGGTGCGTGGGCAAAAACTCGCCCACGTGACCCCGTCATTTTGTCTGTGTACGGTACAAGGAAGACTGTACTCACTGCACTACTTACAAAGCGTCATTTTGTGTCTCCAATACCGAGAACCAGTAGTAAAAGGGGATTTGCAATGAAAACATGTTGGGAAATATTAACTTTCTAGAAGGTTCTAGAAGCACGGGTATTAGAGAAGCCCGGAGTGACCAAGGGCAAGATCTGGGAAATTTGAAATCTGCAGCCTTTCTAAGCGGACTAAATTTTTCAGAAGAAAATAAGTGTATTGCTGTTATACTCCTCCAGGAATGTTGCGCTTGCGGTCGCGGCGGCTTCAGCGACATTGTTTTTGGTACATATCGATTGTGGGCGGAGTGTTGCAGCAGTGTCCCGTTGACGCGCGATCGATAAGTATCAAAATCAGTGTCGTCGCGCCCGCAGTGAACGGAAGCCTCGTGAAAACACCAACATTCTTAGTCTTAGGGGTTGGGCTTCGTCAGCAATGAGTAGCAGTGGCGGATGTAGAAAGGGGGGGGGGTAAAAAAGGGGGGTCTCCGTCGCTTTGGGGACTTACCCCCCCCCCCCCTTGCGTCCACCACTGATGAGTAATGGCAGCAGAGTCAGCAAAGAATGGCAAAGACAAAGCGAAATGTTTAGCAGTTTCTGCGATGAACTCGTCCCATCTCAATGAGCGGGACACTAGGACAACAACCCCCAAAAAGATGTCATCCAATAGCTAAGCGAACTTGAGCCTAACGCGATAAAGGGATATCTTCAAATTTCGTAAAGAACGTATCGTCCGCCGCTGTTGGGAGTGTGACTGGCACGCGCCGCCCATCGACAAGCCCGCGTCCACTTCCGGTCATTCCGCAATCGTCCGTCCGCGCTTTGTACGGCGCGTACACGGAACGAACACGCTGCACGTTTTTTGGCGCTGACCCCTTCGTGCAACGGAATAACGAGCTGGTGCAAATCCATCATCGTCATCCACAGAGCATGTAATTTTCGGTGACGTTTAATGGTAACGAAAATAAACTGCGGCGCCGCTCTGGCGCCTAATCGAGGCGCCGCGACCGACACCGTAGCAATTGAATGGATAATATTTACCGAATTAAGAGTGCACGATGGAGGACACCGTATAGCTGAAGGCTGTCATAAGTACTTAATGTGTGGGCGGCTAATCAGCAAAATCCATGCCAAATTCTTGATAATAATTCAGTTCTTTTTTTGGAAATTCGGAAGTATAGTAATTATGGGGTACTGAGATCTAGGTTAGGGCGAGCTTTGTAGGGTTCCTAGCCGACGGCTGGATCCACTGTGCAGCACTCACAACTTACAGTCCTTGTCGAAGAGATAGACGGATTGCGCGTGCGGTTTCTTGACGTCGCGGCCGCGAAATCGCAGGACCTACTCGACCCTCTCACATGGAGCATGCTCTCTCCTCATCCATTGTTGAGATCCCGCCGAGTCGAAGATTTCAGCTCCTGCTGCCTCTAAGCGCTCATCGCTACAGCGAGCCCAGCTGCGATATCCTGCATTCAAAGAATGCTCTTCTGTGACCACTTTTCGAAAATTTGGTGGTTCATGTCACGGCGGTGGTCCTAGTCAGCTGAAATCCAGCCGCTGATGACTCCTGTCTTCGTGCACTCTGGGACGAAATTCACCGACGGTGATGATGATCACCATCCTGCCTTCCTTTCAAATGTGAATTTTTATATTATTTTTGTTATTTAATAATATTCCTTTCAAGAATGCCTTCAAAGATCATCCCATTTCCACCGCTGAAATCGCCAAGAACGATGATGACAAGATCCTTACTAAGATCTCAGGGGGACCTGAACTGTTGTTTTTTCATGAATACCGACTCAACTTAAGTGCCCCTGCCAGGTTCACGTACCCCTGACGAGATCTTAGTGAAAATCCTGCCAACTTCATCATAGGTGACCGGAGTACTATCCCTCTTCAAATGGTCCAAAAATAGATGGGATGGGGATGTCATCCTTCAGAAGATCACTGATGCGGACAAGAATACCTTTCCTTTTCACCCAAAGTGCTGCATTCTCAGTAATCTCCAGACGTAATTGACGTTGAACTCTAGAAGCACAAGTGTGCCGCTAAATACTTACGTAGCGCTACGTGCGTCTTTACCTAGAAGTCCCAAATGGCATGCCTAAGCAGTGACCTTGCCCACATATTCTATCAACGCAAGTTGTTGTTCTTAATGAATCGACAAAAAGGGGAGGAAAAGTGGAAAACAAGTAGCTTCAAAGGCTTTGCAAATGAAAGGGATGAGCATGAGCATCTATGATCGCCTTTGGACCCTTTCAATTACTGAATCCTCTTTCAGTAGCAGTGGCCAGCCCTATGCGATTAATTGATGTCATTTGCGGCCACGATGCATTACCAGTAGCTCAGAGCTTTGCCGAAGTTCAATCTCCGTCGCGTTCAGCAATCGCAGTACCGGCTCCAATCGCCGCGAGAATGGAACAATGACACATGACGGATAACATGACCCATTTGTGTATGGTGTATTTTTCAACCCCTTTTTGAATGGAATCTAGCCATATTTTCCAGCAAATATTACTTCGCACGCTAATCGCAGTACTGTAGGGAAACAGCAGGCTTACTGTGGACACTGTAGATGTATTCTCTCTTAAAACTTATTGAAACTTGATGTTGTGGAGTTCTTTGACATGCTAAACACAGACAAGACATCAATTTTATACCGTAAGGCTTTTGTGCACTGTTATTGCAAACCTAATTTCCATACCTGGATAGAGTAGCTTCACAGAAATGCTTCAGCGCTCGAAATAGACGTCAACACACCAAACTAGCACCTATTACCGCTATGCCTGTGAAAAATAAGGCACAATGAGTAAACGACCAAAGACTAGAGAGTAAGCATCCGAAAGAAGTCCAATGTGTCGGTGAAATAAATAGAATGAGTCCTATGAAATACAACAGGTAGTAGGACCAAAAAGGCTGTACCTAGATCCAAAAAGAGAGAAGAAAAATCTTAGATTTAGAGATCTACGTAAGTGAGATGTTTCCGTGCTTAGGTTTAGCGGCCCTATTAGAGCGGAAGCACGACTTTCTTGGCAAATTCGGATCTGTTACCTTTTCAAGCGCAAAATCCCGTTGGTTCGCGGTGATTCATAAGCAAAACGTGCACTTTCGCAAATGTGTTAAACATTCAAATCGAAACAGCCATCGGGGCTCGCCTGCCTCATCGCATCTGATGTGAATACAACGGTTGAATGCACGGGGAAGTGCCCGCGACAGATATCATGAGCAATGCTCTGCGTAATGCATAAATGACGGCTAGTCCGTGAAACGTGCGATAAATTTGCCGGAGTTAGCGGAAATAAAATTGTCTGGAGAGAAATCTTGACGATTACCGCAGAAATCTCGTGCAAGTTCAAGGATGATCTCAAAAATAAAGCATTGCTCCCTACTGCACCAATCAATTAGCTGAGATATTTATGAGGATATATTCATAGGCCAACCCTACAAGAGTAGTCATTCCAATGTATCAGAACTGTGGAAAAAAATCGGGCAAGTACTTAATTATGCATAAAAACACAGGCGCAGACGCCTGAGATTACCCAAGACAAGTGGTAACGTACCCAAATTTACTATTTGCCCTCCATTAATATGTTTACCCATTCGTGACGTTGTCTATGCTCACAATCAGAAGCTAGCCATGGGTAATCATTGCCAAAGGTTTGGCGTCACCAACCGTTCCAGCGATGGCCAGAAACGTCGTCGATGGGCTCTGAATAATCTCACGGCTGAAAATACTCCCCAACAATAATAAATTGCAATCTAGCTAACTCGGCATCACCTCAGTCATTGGCAAATTTAAAAAAGCAATAAAATAACCAAATTCTTTCCTACTATGTACGACCTTACTCTGGTAAATAACCGATACATCAAGCCGATTTGCTGCCAAAACGGCGCCAATGTGCCGGTTAGCCGACAGCGGATGTCGGCAGGCGCGACGGCAAGAATTCCCGATATAGAGGCGCTTCGTCAACTCGAAAACAAAATTTGTTGCGAAACTCCAGAGACACGCGCTCACTTAGTAAACACACGAGAATCGGATTTTATGGAAATTGGATCCACGGAACTATAGAAGCCGTCATTGGCGGCTGGGTGAATGTGAACGACCGGTGAAATTACAGAACAGCGATGGGTTTTGTGTTTGCCGATGGGCGGCACGTAGTCGCTTCGGAACGCCGAGGCCATTTTCGCAAAGTGCTAGTTTTAGTGGGTTGGGATAACGTGGAAGGCCGTGGCTGAGAGCGGCGTTTTTCGGAAAGCTGAGCTGCAAAGTGCAGCGCCGCAATGCGCAGTGCAGCTTGCATATTACGGAAACTGGAAAACGCATATCGAAGGTTTTGCTGAAAACCTCTCCCCGATGACAAAATTGTGCAGACCACAAGAATTATGCTGATTTTGCACCGAGCAAAATCTACATAATTCTTGACGCCTGCGTAACTCTGTCAGTTACAGGTTAATTGTAGTATGGACCATATCAGGTATGCTCGGAAACGAGGATTTCTAAGATTCCGTTTTCTAAGATACCAGAAAACGAATAACAGATAAAGATTTTGGCACGAGATTCCACCTACCAAGACAACCAGGAAAACTGAACAATAATTTTTCTCTGGCCAAGAGCAACTAGTACTTTCTTTAACCTTGTACTTTCTCCAACCTTTCAGCAAGAATCGAAACCACTGATGAAACTTGACGGGATGACAAAGAATGCACAAGTTTTACTGTAAATGACTATGTACTTCCTGCCTTCTAGAGAAAAAAGTGCGAAATGAGAATAACCGATGTCTTTCTTATCTTCGGACCGTTCCTCTGCGCTAAATCCTCGGATAACGGTCCGCATAATGGATAGGCAAAATTTCACGGGTAACCGTTAGACGGACAACCGGATATCGATAATCCGCTCATCCCCGGACCACATTTCCAGACCATGAGGGAACTTTTACGAGTGGATCATAAAGCTATTGAGAATGGTACGTATATACACTGATAGACCACTTTTCAAAACTTGTTTATGGAAAAAGTAAGCCATTCCGCGTAAATCGAACATTTATCCAAAACTGTTTAGGAGTCCCAGAAGTTTATTTTATGACTGCATCATAATTCTTTTCTTCTATGAAGAATAGCAAAGGGAAGGGGAGGAACAGAGGGTTTCAAGGCACTGCATACATATTTAGAGAGCGAATGGACTTATGCCGGGCTCCGAGTAGTCATTAGTCAGACTGGTCGAAATGTAAACCTCAAGAAGTATAACAGATCGAGCAGTTCGAGAAAATATACTGCAGTTAGGACCGAATGATGCATTAGATACCTATCGGCTTATTCGAAATTCGAAAATTAGATTTCGAACAAGTCTATAGTTACGATGTTTGAAAAAGAGAGAGCAATACAATCCTTCAGGAATTATAAGGAAGGATATAGCTTTGTCTCGTCTTTGAACATTTGAATTTTTCGGATATAGTCCTGAATAAATAACTAAGTAAATTGAGCTGCTTGGTTTTTATTCGGTCCAAATTATAAAATCTATGTGGTTTCGACTATTCGAAAAGGTCAGAACACCGGGTTATCCGACGCTTTCAATGTTAAAAACGCTGATACCGAGAGAGCGAGAACAAATGGAAATACAAGTGGGTGTCCAGGAAGGAATGGCAGCGGAACAGATGTTTCTCCATTGAAACAACCTGTCAATGAAAGCTGCAACGAGATGAAAGGAGGGGATGCGCTTCATTGCCTACGCATTGCCATTACTTACTCTAGTAGTAACTAGTAAACAGCACCGGGTAGGATTCTATTCGTCACAAGCTCTTTCAAAGCCGAATATGACATCACTCAATACAAAGTGCGATGCAAAGTTACAAAACGAGCGAGGTTTCGCCGCTGCAGGTCTCCTCTGCATCGCCCAGCAACTGTGCAAGCAGCAGAACTAACCGCCTTCACAACACATATGGCGAAACCCATGTGAGCCAGCTGCAACGCACGAGACATTCGCGTGCAGCGGGGCAAGTTGTTTACGCTCAAGCGTTCGGTGGTAAACAATTATTAGAGAACTTACTATATCTGTGCCGTGGCTACATGACCACTCAACGCACGCTCGGGGAGTAGACCTGGTCCCTAGGCGTGACATCACGGCCTCAAAGAATACTACGCATTCCAGGGATATGGGACGGCGTGAGCGACAAGTACGAAGAAAGGTCACATGCGGGGAAGAACAGAGGGTGTCTAGGATAACACGGGGTGAAATTACTGGATAATCGTTTGCGTCTAGCTCTGAGTAGGTGCGATGTTTCTGACGTGGGGCTCTGAAGCAGAAATGATATGAAAGCGGATGCTGACTGCTCACTCCTCCGTGAACAAGAGTACTGTGATTGTCCTAGAAAAACTGCAGTCCTGGAATTGACGCAGCGACACCCTGCTTACGACGGGAACGTGACCATTCGCGTAATACGCCGCGGGTGAAAAGAAAAGCCTATGAGTGTGCATGTTTCCCTTGAAGAAAAGAAGCATGACGCGATTACTGCGGATTATTCCCTCATCTTCTTGGGTTGAAGCCAACAGAAAATAACATTCCTTAAATGTTTCTTCTGCGGTAATCTTCCCTGAGAAGAAGGGGTCTATGATGCTCACAAAAGCGTGAATCTACAGAGCTTAAGAGCTACAGCAAGAAATGGGAAATATTTGAACGAGCGGCCAACGTTCCCGCTGTGGAAACGACGACTTATTACGAATACACTTCCTGCGTACATACATACTTTTTGCGTTCAGTTGTCTTCGCAAAAGCTATACTTGCCCAAAAATGGCCGTGATTTGTTGATCATTGACTAATAAATCTGGAAAAAAGCTGCCCAACAGCCAGGAATGCCGGAAGAAATACTGGGACTCGTAAAGCAGTGAGTTCACGCACAAGCTGTTATGCAATTATCGTGAGAACTAAGCTAATTACATGGTCAAAACGAATTCGCCAAGAATAGCTGTCAACAAATCATTTGCTGGCCGTACAGCGGCTGTACTGGCGATCGATTGTGGATATAACGTGAAGGAAACGGATTTCACTAGTGGGAAAGGGAATGTTCAGGGTTGGAGCAAGAAGACATGTTAGGTACGAGCTGCATTTCTCTTTCCCATCTTTCGAACGAGGTTTCAATACGTAGGACTTTCATGCACGCTGAGTTGAGTATCTGTGGTAGTTTACAATAGCTTTTGTAAGGAATTTTTGGAAAAAAAAAACAGAAGACGAACCTTTCAAGGGGCTCGTACATTTGCAGTATGCATCGGAAAGTCAAATTCAGACTGAAGCAAAATGCTGATATCCCAGCCGGATTCATAAAATACGTTAGTATTAAGAAGATTAGAATCCGGAATTTCATCTTATTCACTGGATTAAGATGTTCCATAGTGAAAATAGGGCAATTTGTGACAAGTTGGAGACAGACCAGGACCTCTGGGAGAAAACATTCCATCCATTTTGTATAGCCAGTCTCGGTGCCACACTATTTTCCAAAAAAAAAACCTATCGTGGACAAAGAATGAGGGAGACAATAAGGGATGAGCAGGTCACATTCGTGACACTTGTACTGACTGATTGAATGATTGATCGAATGATTGAATGAAAGAATGAATGAATGAATGAGTGAGTGAATGAAGAAATGAATGAATGATTGAATGGTTGATTGAATGAATGAGTGAATGAATGTGTGAATAGATGAATGAGTGACTAAATGAATGAATGGATGGATGCGTGAATGAGTGAATGAATGTGTGAATGAATGTAGCTGTCGTACATGGCGTGGAATAGACTGATGTCAGAACCGCCACGAGGTTGGCGACGCCCCTCTTCGAGCTCTTTGCCCTTGATGCATGTCAACAGGACTGCATTTTTAGGCATGAGCGGATTGTCAGCCGGAGTGCAGGAGGATAACATTCAATGAGACAACAAAATGATGGAAAGAGACACTCATCAATGTTCCATTACATAGCATTAGCTGTTGTTGACATATGAATTACGGATTGCTATTCGTATTCTCACCCACTAATAGAAGCAATCACATGCTAAGAGGATAAGCTTCTAGAGATAGCCGTAAACAGGCCGCGATATGATTGAGGAAGATGATGAGGCCACGTGAAGAAGCAAATACTGCAACAAATGAGCCGGTAGTGGAGTAGATTCTGCGGAGATCTATGGAAGTAATTCTTATCCAGTAATGGCGAATGCTATTTAGGATTGTTTCGCAGTATCGTCTTCAATCGCAGGATTGTAACCTGATGGAATTCTGTTCGCTTCCCATGACAGGGATGAAGGATTAAAAATC
The DNA here is from genome assembly GCA_037903475.1 of Ancylostoma caninum. NCBI lineage: Eukaryota > Metazoa > Nematoda > Chromadorea > Rhabditida > Ancylostomatidae > Ancylostoma > Ancylostoma caninum. The sequence goes on from JBAJFG010000079.1 coordinate 2,310,171, forward strand.
ATGCAACGAATAATAAAGAATAGTGGCATGTTTTTGAGTGGAGTGGTGGCGACGGCGGCACGTGCTGACATAGCTCCGCCCCATGAAATTAGCTCTCTTATTGGAAACACGACGCACCGAACGTGGTGCGGAGGCCGAAATTATTTGATACTCGTCATGTGCCCGGCTTTACTACGAGCGGGGGATGGTCGTGAATTAAAAAAAAAACTACGGCGGGGTTGTTCATTTGCTTAGCGACGGTGGCGCGACCCCGATAGCACCTTCAGCGAATTATGACTATACAACATTGAAACCAGGCCTTGAACTTCGAATCTCAGAACCCTGAAGCCAACAAAAACACCAGACTTTGGAAGTGCAGGAAGAACGTCCAGTGCCTAGCACATATATTACGTTGTATTATATAATACCAGTGGGGGAGGTGGATGGTTGAAAATAATATGGATGAAGGTTTCTTTTTTTGTATTTTCAAATGTTTGTTTTTATTATTGGCTAGACCTTGGTAGTGCACTACACTAGTGAGTAAGGCGCGATACTTTGGCTCGTTCTGATAACCGTCACTGTGCAACATATTGCAGGCTTATGCAAAGGACTACTGCCATTCTACTTTAACGCTGCTGATACCGACTAACCTTTTAATAATTACATCGCATGTTAAGAAAAAACGATGATGTTCTTCGAACTTTCCTTTCGATACCCTTTCTGATGAACAACACCACCATACGACTTGAGGTGCACGTAGGTTTTCTTAAAGGCAGACCTCACGTGAAATTTCGATTTCGAGGTTTCGGTACAGCTCGGAGTAATGGACCTGTACTGTCTCCAATGATCCTGCTGATCCTGGATCTTGGACATATAACTAGTCACATCTTCGAATCGTATAGGTTTCCCGTGATACTGTCTCTGTAGAATTGTTGGGACAAATGCTAGGATTTCGAAACGATCAAAATGTCGGGATTTCTGCGGTTCCAGCTATTAAGAATTTTCGAGACTCTTACTTCAGATGATGCAATGAGGCGGAATCAAGCGGCGGGTCCGATAGATAGTTTGAGTCTGGGTTTCTCAACACAGAATTCCCACTATATATTTGATTCTGAATTGCTAATTATATCCATTGCGTTGCTTTGAGGGAAAGCTACAAAAGCATTTGCTACAAAAATGCGAAACAGCGACCAATAAATCCTAAGACTATTTCAGATTTCGCATAAAAAAGCCCGAGATTCTATTCCTTTATACGGAGAACATCTTTCAACATAGTTTACACTCTGTACTTCTCACCAGATGACCTGGAAAGACACTGAAGCTGCCCGAGAGGGCCAGTCTAGCCAGAAAAACAATGACCAGCTAACAATTTACGAAGTTGTGGAATTACGGAGGATTCAGGAGTGCGTAGATTCTTTGTTGCCAAGATTGCCTCTTTGTTCTTCCATTTCAAGAAAACATTCTTGAACAAGCGCACATAGGACGCAAGAACCAGCAGAGCACCTCATAAAATATGAACTTTGATCATTTTTATAGAATCACGCAGGGCCCGAGGCGAAATCGAGCTGTTCTTTGCTCATTGTATCGTCCCCTCGGGACATTTGCGCTTAGCGCCCCGGTTCGATCCCTAATGAGAGGGGAGATGTGCCAGCAATGTGTAGAGTGTTAAAATACGGGGAGATACATGCAATTCCTGAAGGCGTGTGGATTCGTGACATGTGTTACATTCTATTGTTGTGAGTGTGCGTTCTGAGATGAAAACAAGAGCAGGTAGGCATTCTGTACTTGTTAGTAGCGTTAACCACATTTCACCAGAGGGGGTGGAAGCGTTTGAAACGAAAAAAATTGGAGCTAGTCATTGAAGACCAACAAAAATATCCTGGGAAGAATAATCCATACGATTCAAAAAATAATCCACATGCATACCGGGAAACTATTGGATTATAGTGAGATAAAGAATAAAAGAACATCTCCATCCCCAATGCTCAATGATCCAAAAAGACCACATGCGGGAAACATAGAGCGATTGTCAGTAAACGTAGCGGACGAGTGCGCCAGTGGCTTTAATCCGCCGAGTTGATTTTGGAGTTCTTCGACAAATAGTGGCGTCATCGCAAACAAAACGCACGCCCGTCCCGCCCCGCTAGCACGCTTCAACCGCGCTTCATCTGCAGTCCAGCAACACAATGCCACTTCCACGAAAGAACACCTGAGACGAGGTCTAAGCCTTTTTAAGCTGCTAAAAGGAGATTGAGAGGAACAAAAGGCTTGGCAGCTCTCTACATACTTCGGCAGAGTCTCCTTTATGCCGAAAACTGCGTCACATTTGCTGAGAATGCTCAGTGAGGGAGAGGATTACGTCACCTATAGATGAAAAGGTAGTAGACGCATGATGTTCCGAGTGGGGAGACAAGATATTCCTGAGATCTTATGCCTGACTCTGTATTCCTGAGGCCCGAGGTTCTATGCCTAGTCTCCAAGGCCCATATGCATCGTTGGAAGGATGGGTCATCTCACACTTTCTATTGCTATTATCATACATGGTTAGCAGATGGGTAAAGACCAGGGTTGTGCGTTATTGACAAGACGAATCAACGCATTAACGCGTAGAGGCCATTTTTCCTGTAACGAAATGAATTAACGGATTGACGAAACTCGAATTCTGTAAGGCGAAGTTCTGGTAGAGACGTCACTTATGAGTATACACGTCGATGGTGCCAGGCAATGGTAAATTTCGGTATGTTAACATATTTACCATGGGTCAATGATGCATCCGGCCTAGGAGGCAAAGGTATGGCAAAGAGCTCTATTCTATGAAATCCTGCGTAATAGCAAAGAAGAATAATATGTACGGAATACGTTACCATAGCTCCCATTATGGAAGAGTTCACCAGAAGACCTCCTCCCATGCTTCAACATGACTCATGAATTTAGCTCAAAAGATAGCATGTGACTCAAGACAACCTGCATAGTCGAAGCTCACTTCAATTTTTCTGAGAGAAAGATGGGAAGGTTACCCACATGAGGTCGTTTGGTGAAAGAAAAAGAATTGTTAATTGTTGTTAAGAATTGTTAAGAACTGAAAGGTTATTGGTGTAATATTCATACAACTAGGAAAAGAATGCATCCTAATTACATGTTTCTTCCCTTACCATAGAGCAGAAATCCTATTACATATATACATAAAAGTTTGAATGATTATCTTCCGGAAATAGAGTCATCTGGAGCGTGGACCCAAAATGCAGTGATTCTGAGTGTTTGATTTAAATTCTGAACAGAAGAATTTTGAATATGCAGACAGCGACTTTTTAACTTTGCCTAGAAAGTTGATTTCCAGTGAATGGCAGGGTAATATGGATGTTACGGATTCCAAATGTTCGAGAACAAGGGAAGGTTGTTCTCGATAGAGATTGTCAGGGGAACTGAAACGATGCCTCTGATGAAGACCGGGCCGTGGATCGTGGCTACGCCACAGGTAAATTCTTCCTCGATGAATCACTAGTTTGACAGAACATTATGTCCTCCCAAGAAATGAACAGTTCGGCAAGTGAAAACTTACAGCATGAACAGTTCGGCAAGTGGAAACTTACAGCAAATGGAACACTTGCCCTCGTAGCTCCTTCGTAAGATGGACGAGTGATCATACATGAAAATATATATATATATATATATATATATATATATATATATATATATATATATCAGTGGCGGACGCAGAAAGTGGGCGGGAGGGGGGGCGTGGGAAGAAAAGTGGGGTCTCCGCCGTTTTGGGGACCCAGACGGAAAATAAAATTAATAATAATATTAATTATAATAATAAACAATAAATAAAAAATATATTAAAAATAATAATAAAAATAAACAATTAAAAATAAACTAACACAAGATTTTTATTTGTATTGTAAAGTAATTTCGAAAATTTGGCGACCCATTCTCGGGGGGCCCCCCCCCTGCGTCCGCCACTGATATATATATATATATATATTTCGCGCCCCCCCCCCCCCCCCCCCCTGCGTCCGCCACTGATATATTTCGAAAATTTGGCGACCCATTCTCGGGGGCGCGCGAGAATGGGTCGCCAAATTTTCGAAATTACTTTACAATACAAATAAAAATCTTGTGTTAGTTTATTTTTAATTGTTTATTTTTATTATTATTTTTAATATATTTTTTATTTATTGTTTATTATTATAATTAATATTATTATTAATTTTATTTTCCGTCTGGGTCCCCAAAACGGCGGAGACCCCACTTTTCTTCCCACGCCCCCCCCCCTCCCGCCCACTTTCTGCGTCCGCCATATATATATATAATATATATATAAGTTTCTGACAGATAATATACATTAAAAATGAAATATTATATATATATATATATATATATATATATATATATATAATACATACAATATATACATATATATACATGAAATAAGATTTTAGTTTGGAGACAGTGAGCGGTTTCCGTTCTGATGGAATTGGTGTCAAAAGTAGCGTAGTGTTAGAAGATGGAAGAATCAATTAAAAATTGAGGTTCGAATACGAATACCGCGAGACATCAAGGAATGGAATACTTGGGGACAGAATTGAAGGTATAAATTCAAAAATTTGGAGTGGTGAAGCGAAAAGGATTGTACACAGCAAGCTATTTAGCTAGAAAAATACTCCATAAAATATATCTAAGGATATCTGTCGATGGAAACGTTGGGACCTCTAACATTGTTTTACGACTACCTTCAAAACGATGAGCTTTCCAGCCACGGAAATTTCATGCATTCTTCCCTAAGATGCTACTGCTCTCAGTATCTGAATGTCCAGTGAAAGCCTTACGGTATAGAGCATGCGACAGGCTAGGATGCTGACAAACAGAGGAAAAGAAAGCAAGAGTGGAGGCTTCACTAGCCGTCGCTGTTGATTTTCAGAGAAGCTTATGCCACTCCCCTGCCTAGTCGTTCGAAAATCACACCGTCTGCTAAATGCGGTGTCAAAACAGAAGTAGCGACTATCCATTGCCTGCTATTCGCTCTGCTGCAGCTCCTTTATTGTGACTAAAAATAGGTTGTTGCTTACTCCCATGAACCAAAATTGATGAACGGGGCTCGTTTTGTTTTTAAAAAGACAGTGAGAAGCAGAGATGCAGATCACTCTCGCGTGCACAGCAGTGAGGGAGCTTTCAAAAACAGAAATGGAACTAACGGGTTAATAGAAGACAAGGAACCTGAGCAATTATAAAATTCCTGCAACCAAGGCTTCGTGAGTAGCGAAACTTGTGCAAGCACAGAATGCAGCTGAAATCTCCAATAATTATTCGAATTTTCTGCTTTCATTCGTCTGTGCTTACTGACATCAGAGAAACAGAATACCATCTTCAAAGACACCACAGCAGATATGACCTCAGAATATTTAATTAATACAGCTAGATTTTTGCTTCCATATAAGTTGAGGATCCTACCAAACATCGCATCCTTCTTAAAAATCTGCAGCGGAATTATGAACAATAACTGTAATAGCATCAGGTCGTTTAAGAAGCTGTGAGGTCTACTGGTCACTTATTCAGTAGGACCGGGCGTTTTTTCTACTTCTCACTCAGGCACATCAATGCCAATTGACATGCATCTTTTTGTCAAAAAAGTGGTCTTTGATGCTCTAATAAAATAGGAATGTGGAAAATCTCTTTCCCTGTTAGCTAAGGAAACTGCGAATTCGTGAATAATGCATGAAGTCGGTTAAAAAAAGTCAAGTAGAGGCCAACTTAATTTCAGTACATTTGGAACTCACACACTTCAAGTCGAAAGTTTTTTTGGGGAGCTGTTACATCCTATTCGAGAATCTACATATTTTTTCAGTTTCTACTCGACTCGATTACTATCCGAACCTTTCCATCTGAGAAAGCGATGTTTTCGTACAGTCAAAAATGAACTATCATGTATAGAAATAGGAGCAGATAATTTATGAAGCGAACTTTGATATAAGACGAGGTACTCTAGGTAGTGAAATATAGAAGTGAAGATAAGTAACTTTGTTAAAACCTTCCGAGCAGAGGGATGAGCTTCTCTGGAGGGCTCTGCGAGACAACATTTGTTAAAAATAAAAATTAACATTCTATGTACATAGCAACTTCCAAAATCGAATTGTTGACAGTTCAAAAATGCTGTCTAAAAGGGACCGTTCATAGATATGTCATGTGAGCTTAGTTTTTTCCCGATTTCGGGTTTGTGCAAGTTGCAAGGAACGTTGTGCAAATTTCGTTTTTTTTCTCGTGAGGGTAGCGGAATGAGTCAAAGAATTCCAGCTATAGTTGCGGTCAGGGTCAAGCGTGATGATGGTAAAAAGTCGACCCCCATACGACCCCCCCCCCCTTGAGCCACCAAAAATACGACCCCCTCCTTTGCACACAAATTTCCTTCTATGCTTGCAGTATTTAGATATTCAGATATCCCATTTCAGGTGTTCGTACTGCGAGAGATGTGGTGGAGCCAGAGCATAGGAAGGAGAAAGAGGCTCTTTTGTATCTAACTACTTGTTTGGAAGTTTTTTTGGAAAACGTTGAAATGTACGCGGTGGACAAAAAACGTGCATTAACTATGCTATGTTGCTTACGTGACTAATGAGGCTCGAACACGTCAAGAAAAAACATCTATGTATATACATCATCTACATGGTGAAGGGTTCGATCCCTACCGAGGCTAAAATTTTTGCTGAGGGTTAAAGCGTGTGCCGTGAGCGAATTTCAGTCTGAAAGCGTCCGTACAGAGTTTCCAAACAAAATACCTTCGTATCCGTCACGAAAAACAACCATACACATCATCGACATGGTCAAAGGTTCGATCCACTCCAAAGCTAGAATTTTTGCATGGCGTAAAATGACACGCGCTTGTAGTAGTTTCGGGATGATCGACCGTAAAGCACGAAATAACTGTTTATAGGGGTGGAGGACAGGGTAGGACTTTCAGTATGGACGTGCGAAAATTTTAGCCTAAAATTTAGACCCGTTCAGAGGCATGGATGTAGTCAGACACGAATATCAGAAGATCTTGCACGTTGAGGTCCCAATTTTTTTCAGGTTTTTAATAGTCGAAGATTTGCGCTTTCAGGCTATACAGCTCTTTTTTCTGTAGCTGCTTCCACCGCGATTCAATCCGTCGATAAAAACATGGAAAAAAGGCCATTTTTATCGATAAAACCTCATCTCCGTAATTCCCGTGCTGAATCTTTCCTCTTGAAGCTGGAGACCTGAAACTTGGAGGTAAAGCACTATTGGGCAGGGTCCATAAAATGAATCTTTACCGGCTGCAAGACTGGGTAGGGCTTTCAGTACGGACGTGCGAAAATTTTAGCCTATAACCCCCCACTTTTCACTATTCAAATCATACTGTTAAAGTCGTTTAATCACGTCAAAACAAATTCTGTGTATGGATAATTCAGTGTCCCACATCTTCCGTTTTTTTTTTACTTTTTTTCTACTTCCTATTCCAAACTAATGACCCCCTCCCGACCACGACCCCCCCCCCTTACGACCCCCCCACCCGTACGACCCCCCTTGATAATTTATCGACACACGCTTGACCCTGGTTGCGGTTCAGTTCTGGGGGGGGGAGCAGTTGACCGGGAAATTTTCTACCTATAAAAGTAAGGTCGCTCTTTCTCTAGCGTGATTTCCTTGAATGATTCCAAGTTGTTGATACGTCCAGCCAGAAAACAACCTGTATGGTTATTCACCCTCTCAGAAACAACTGTACCTAATATTGGAACTGATGAGGAGATTATTTTCTCGTTCGTCAATCAAGTGTAGTAGGCTATATTCCACTGCAAGCTGAGTGAATCGTTGCGTATATAGTTTCTTGGTACTACATAGTTATAGCTACGGTGTTCCAACCAGTTTCTTTTAAGCTCGTGCGGTCGAGATTCACATAAATACTATTAGATTGCGCACAAACAAATTGCGTTTTTGACGCGTAATTTCCTACACTCATAGCTCTGCTCAAACAAAACTTTGCTAAATAATGTTACCAACATTAGAGACGTGCGAACGTTCCGGCCTCCACAAATGCCTTTGTGGTAGTAATCCGAACATTTGGACTCAGTTAATTCATTGGTTGCATTTTCAGCATCGGTCTGATTCTTGAACACTCTGCCCTTGGTGAAGGTGTCAAAGGGCTTGAAAAAATGCTAATCGGTGGCGAGAGGTCAGATGAGCATGCCGGATAATGCGATAGGGCAATATAAAAATAATAGCAAAGTTCGTTCAACTTCTGGAACGTTTTTCGTAAAACGTGATGTCTGGCATTATCGCGGGACTTTCTCTGTTAACCACTGCTGGCTTTGATTGCTCCTATTTTTAAGCATTTTGTCATTTGATGACAATTCTTATTCAGGTTGATAATTTCACTTTAGGCTTTAGGAACTAATAACGCAAAATTCTTGCGAAATATTCTTTCGGGGGCTCATCTTTGTTCTGCCACTGCAAGAAATTCTGCCGTTATTGTACAAGAGGCATCGGAGGCCACGACCCGTTTGAGGAAAAACTCGTTTCCACTCCTCAAAAGCAGCTCCGATGAGATCTGATAGCGCCTGAGCCTTTGCTTAGCGCTCAATTCATGAGGCACCACTGATCCATCTCCTTCACCTCTATAAATCTTTCAAAATGCTTGGTGACGGTTGAGTATGACACTTGAATTACTTTTGCTAAGTAAGAACATTTTTCCGTATATACACCTTCACCGGTAGCTTCAGGCAGTTGCCGTTAAGTTCACGGATCTGACCTCGACTTCGTTCAAGTTCCCTGATGGGAATTTTCGGGACCAGAGTGGAGTAGTGCGAATTGAAATGACATCTGGTCCTCATGCTTCCACATTTTTTCTTCATATGTATATCCACCCTCATCGGTAGCTTCAGGCAGTTGTCTTCCGTCCAAGTTTGAACACATGAAGCAGAATGATAAGAATATGTCCGGTGCGAGTATCTCAGATATTCGGCCAGGAATTTACCGAGATTGGGATTTGAAATAAATGAAAATCAAAAAACGAACGATCATTAGAGAAGCTTCAAAAAGATATGTACAACAATGCATACATTGGATGAACATTACATAGAAAAAAACAACGGAGTGAAACTGATGCCCGAAGAACGCAATTTATTTGCACACAACCTAATAATAGTTCGATATTTGATGGCTCACCTGTAGAGCGGTGTACTAAATAAATAAATGAACAAATATTCTACTTCTCTTAGATGTGTTGCTTTCTGAAGTGTGCTACCACTTTAGCCTGTCAAAACCTAAACTGGAGTGCAAAAGTTTCCAATTGATGTTATTTATAGCAGAGTGTCTGAACTTCGGTACACTCTCCGTAATGCTCTGATAATTGTGCAGAACGAACGCAGACCAAATGGCGTAATGGTTCGGGTAGAAACCCTAGCAGCAACGCTTGCTAGTTGCTGCTCTCCTCCCCCCGATTGCTGCTCAATCTGCCGGCTCTTTTGCAGTAATTGCTGAACGACGGCAGCAATCAAGGGGAGAATGGCAGCAACTGGCAACCGTTGCTGCTAGGGTTTCTACCCAAACCATTACGCCATTCGGGCTGCGTTCGTGCTGCACAGTTATCAAAGTCTCTGAGATTTTATCTCAGGGCTACTAATAGGTTCGTCTTTTAGGCCTGGTAGACGCATAATTTCACGATTTTCCTCAAATCGGTTTTGCTTCCATCTCAATCTCGTACAATCCCTTCTTTATATCACTGTTACCGCCATGAGCTGCTGATGTCACAATTGGTGCCGACACGTTTCGTGAAGACTCACTTAAGCCAATGTGAATAGCAAGCAGCACGAGACGACTTCTATGGTATCGGAGGAGGAGGGAGGGGGATTGTAGCTTCAACAAGAGCTGGCACCCATCGTTCGCAAATTGAGCGGAAGAAGCGGCTAAATGCTGAGCAAGCTCAGTTCTACCCGAAGAACTTGGGAAGGTGAAATACTTATCAAACAATCCTGGGCTCCTCCTGGCTTGAGCTGTTTCTCACAGATAGACTTGGGTACATAAGAATGCGGAGAAGCTTATCATATTTAAAAGAATGGCCTAGAATGAATTAATGAATGAGTGGATGAATTAATCGGAAGTGCCAATTCTGTCCTTGAAATCCTCTATGTGCATGCTACTTGGATACTCGCAATGAGATCACAAAAAAAGGGAAAACAAGCATCGACAGCAAATCTAGCGGTGTAGCGGGTAGGAGCAAAGCTGTCCGCCCTCTACATCATTCTTTGACGACCCTGTGATATTTCTGACAGAGGTTTTTCAAATATCATGTGGGTGCCACAAATGTGAACGTTCTTCGCTTGATACGAAGCAGAGCGCGAACTTCCGCTGAGCCTCGACGTCCGTGGCCTAATAGCTGGCAATTATTTACGCATCTTGAGCGCCCACGTACAAACTACTATGTATATATCATGCTTCGCAATGCGATAGTGAGAGGGTAAAGGTTATGGTACGGATTTGCGGCCACGGAATCGAGCTGTTATAACATCAACTTAAAGGCAGCACCCACAATTTTCGATCTCGAGATTTTGGTACAATTTGGGGAAATCAGGTGCGCTTAGCACTGTTACAATGCTAAAAACATTCGAAACCGTCGGAATTCTTGTTCTCTGGAACCGCTTAGCTCGCCGCTTTCGAGCACGTTGGGCCGAGTTGAGCGGTCTGCTTGATGTGGACCGATCCAAAAAAGTCGATATCGCTGCCTTTTTTGTCAGCTGTTTCGGACGAATGAGGATTTTGGCCATTTTTTGCAGCGTTTCTGGAGTTTATGGAAGAAAACAAACTTCGAAAAGGATCATCTGAACGACCAAGGTATAGCAGTAATACAGTCGAGTTGTAAAACAATTCCAGAACCATGCAAAAATTCGAAAATGAGACATTGATGGAATCGGTCACATAAGTAACTCAAGAAGAAGGTCCCTTGCAAAACAACAAGGAGAAAAATTTGTTGTGCTATAAAGTGCCAAAAAGGAAAGCAAAGGACTAACATATAGCTTTTCAATACCATGAAAAGATATGTTTGTCCACCAAATCAGCTGGCAGCGACACTCTGCTGCCGTCGCAACTCAATCGAACGACTCCACGCTGATCCTGCTGATCCAGGATCTTGGACATCCGACTAATTATATTGTAGAAGCGGTTGAGTATTCCGCGCTACTTTCTTCGTCGAATTGTCAGGACTATTGCTAAGGTTCGAAATCAAAACCTCAGACATGAAAGTTTCCGCAGGTGCTGCCTTTAAATTCTCATCGGTGGATAAGGCTGAATAATTGGGGGTAAGGGTGGGTAGGAGCCGTTTCTTTTCAGAAAAAAGAGTCACATCGAAGATATGGAGCTAATTAAAAATAAGAGAAAGTTGAGAATAGGTATCAATGATGAGCATAAAAAATCAATGAAGAATTGAACATGGAGTTGAGTGTACGCAGATTTTCGCCTTCACACAACCAATATCCAAGTGAATCAGAAAGCTCCTTTGTCAGAGGATCACAATGATCTAGGCGACCACGCGGTGGGCGGAAAGAGACGGTTCCTTGACCATCTCAGGCGGGTATAAAAGAAGGCCAAAAGGGGGAGCCACGAGTTTTCCTGATAAGCTCCGAGAAGGGAGACAGAGCCGTTGAGTAGAGAGGCGGCCCTCCCCCAGAACAAGAGAACAGGAAGAAGTAACCCACCTGTATGGCCAAGCAACCGCGTGCCCTCACCTCGAAGCCGCCCAAGTTTCGTTAATTTCATTGTTTAAGTTGTTGACCGATACCGGTCGTTGTTGTTATTTGCTTTAAGGATAAATAAGAAGTACAGAGAGCTGTCCTTGAGCAAAAGAACCGCGCTATCAGTAACACATCCTCCTCAAGATGAGCCGTCTATCTCTCTCTCTTTCTAGTCATACCTCTAGACTAGATTCGACCCACACCTTCCCATTACTTAAAACCACGGTCAAAGCTGTTACTCTCACAGTAAAATTACTTCAAGGTTAGTACTGACTGAGAAAGACTATCATGCTCAGCAGATTCTTGTATTTGAACGGGAAATCGCTTGACGTAGATAATACCCAACCCATATGTACGTAGGTATAGTCCATTCCAAAAACGACGATAGTTGAGTATTCGTGCCTATGGTCCCTATTTCTCCTCCGCCTCTCCGAATACAGCACTATTTTGCGCTTTCTCTCTTTCTCTAATATCTTCACCACTATGCTCCCCCGGTGAAACACACTATATTCACAGTTTCTGTTCATGTTTTGTTTCGGAGTTACTCTATTTCTCTTTTTTTTATTTAACTGTCTTAATGCAGCATCATGAGCAAATAAATTCATATGTAAATAAATAATTAAGGTACTGCGTAAATAAATAAGTAGGGTGTGCTGGGACGCCACAGATAACAGCCAGGAGAATAGCAAATGTGAAGCCGGAGAAGAAAGGAATGTAAATTGAACATACATAATGTATAATAATACAGGTACGAATTGGATAACTTCATCATAGGTTAATACGTATAATTTGTATATTCTTTGCTCCCAACTTTATTCCGGTTCCTCTGGTATAGCTTTTTCCGGGAAAGTTTTCACTGCTCTGCTTCATATTTTGCTAATAATATTCAAAGTCCATTCACCCTTCTGAAATGATACGTATCTTTTCCATGTCCAGGCACCATGGCAGTGATGTGCGGAGGGGACAGGAACTGGTGAGTTCTTCACACACCAAGGTATGCAAGAACTTAGACGTTTTTCCTAAAGACAGCACTCACGACAAAAAAAAAACGTCGTTGGTTTTTTCATGAAATTCTACTCTGGAGGCTACCCTTTGCCCATAATAGAGAAAAGACCATCCCAAAAGGCATGGTTTGCGAGAAACACAATGTTGTATATTGCCAATAAATGCCCATGTGGACGAGAATTATCGCCTGAGATGGGTGCGGCCACCTGAAATAGGTGTGGAAAGGGTCAGCGGTAAAGGAAAATCCGGATCGGTCCTGTATCAGCTGAGAAACACAACCGCACACGATCAGAGAGAATGGGGCGGGGTTGAGCATGATGGGCGCATTTGAACATGCGTACGAGTTTTATTACTCGAGTAACTGCAGGATTCGGAGTTATTCCTTTTGTAGTTACACTCCATTCGATGGCACCTGCAAAATAAGCACGAATGCGAGAGAACTTTTCTCAGCGTGAGTGGTGCCTTTAATGTCCTTGCTCCCTTTTTATTGCTCGAAAGTGAGCCTTACCCTGGCCAGAGCTTCACACCGTTGTTATCATGGTCATGGATAATACACAGCGTTCGTTGAGGGTCCTGCTCGGCCTTATCTACGTTCAAGTGGTGCAAGCTCCGTAAGCACCTAGCCCGGCGTAGTAGTGTAGCATTCCAAATAGGGTATCGTGAAAGCTGGAGTAGAAATACATGACAAGATTTCTTTTTCAAAAGAAAGACAGTTCCGGACTTCTAAAAGATTTAACTTCATGTTTGAACCAGTGGATCTATTAAAAGCTCCAAAACACATGGAATCTCTCGATCCCGTGAACTGTGCCATAAACAAAGCTCAGAACTGATGACATTCTCTCCATTACACAATAGTATGTATACGTGCAGCCATTTGAATCGGCACATGGTTTTCTCGCTAGTATTTCTAGGGGATCACCACATACATCACATCATGAAATACCTCGTGATGTAAGAAAGCTGCACAGCTGGTTCGTTAGAAAAGAGCTCACGTATGTGTCATGCGTGGCAAATTCTAACGTACATAGGATTAGGTTAAATTATACGTATTATTAGATTGGTGAAAAATTAATTATTTATTGAAATAAATTGGTGCATTTTTCAGCGTGTCGTCTTTGATGTAAAAGATTTTCGTTCATTCTTACATTCTATATGAAATGATGTGTACCATTTCGAAGCGTATTTCATGACCGTTTCAATTTTTCTATTTTGAACAAATTTCACATTTTGTCAAATTTTTAGTCCTGGTACGAAAAGTGTCAAAACAGAATTTCCTGCCAAACTTGAAACCCGCTGGCATGTGAATAAGAACAGCACCGAATATCTATATAATTGTGCTGAGAGAAATGTAAACGAATGCATACTACAGGGCGTGTTTTAAGATCTCCTTCATGGTGAATTTTCCTTCAAAAGTGAGTGAGGTCGCATAAATCTTCCTGGAGTTGGCAACTAACAGCTGATAACAATGATCAAAGATGAACAGCTCAGAACGAAACCAGCTATTTCATAGAGCCTGTGCATTTCGTATCGTGAAACTTTCCTTTGTTTGAATAAGCATGAGAGGAAGAAAAGTTTGACGAGATGATGCCTCACAAACTGGACGAGCACAGGTCTTCGTTAAGTATGCATCGCCTCTTTGTATGGAAAAAATAGCGACCCATTTTTCGATCGCACAAGGATACACGGTAGATCATATGCCGTCGACGACAATGTAAAGTGTCTTTCTTAACGGCTCAGCGATTAAGAAGCACCAAGCAGTGCCCGAAGCCGAAGCTATACTACGTAAATGAAATGACTGATAGCAACATTGCTGTAGTCTGCTGCGAAAACCGTTCAACACAATTCGTCTGATACTTTGCACCTGAAAAGTACTGATGAAATGAACCGGAAACTTCTGTCGTGAGCCCATTGGTTTGTGTTGGTCAGTAAAATGAATCCAATCCTCCTACAGGTTATCATGCAGACACAAGTCGCACAGCAGACGCTATACGAGCTGGGGTAGTTGATTTAGGAAACTCTGACCTATGGTAGTCTTTAGACCTCATGCTCATCGCCTACCACTTCCTCAAGCAACAATTCTCTTCGGGAAAAAATCCTCGAAAACAAGAGGATATCGAAATTGCCTTCTGGGCGTTCGTCAATCCCAACAGGCTTCGTTTTGGAATGCACAGTGAAAAGTATCTTTTTGCTGAAGATTTGTGGATTACAATGAGTTTAAGATATTTTAACAAGATGTTGAAGCGAGTTACAGGGTCCGGAAGTAAAGGTTGGAAAGGGGGTTTTCTGTATCAACTTTATAGCAAATACTACCTACAATATTATTAACAGGCTTCATTATACAAGAACTAGTTGAGTAAAGGGTCGTTGTCCGTGGTAAAAGCGAGTTATTCCTGTCGTTCACCAACTCCCGATTCAGTTAATCACCTTTTACGATGCTAGCGACGGCAAGTGGCGCTACAAAAGATACGTTCAAGCCTCGTCAGGCAATCTCATTTGTTTCCAGGATTGGCTGTTTATGAATCTCGGCATGACTTGAATTTCGTATTGTTCTATGTTTAACTGCACGCGAGATTAGTAGTCAGTTTATTTAAACGTTTCGGAGCTATCTCCTTCTTCAGAGATCTATATAAGAGGCAAGCTCGCTAGTGATCGATAAGCATTCATCCTTACGATTCATTGATGGGCTCTTGGTTCTGATTAGAAATGCTTCCATGGTTTTGCGCACTGTTATATCAGTTTCCTGTGCTAGTATGGTGACTTGTACTTCAAAATCGACGTTATCGTGCTTCTGTACTCGATGTGCCCCTAGTGGTGTGGATTTTCTGGAATTTCGTTTTCCCTCTGGGTGTTCTTTAATTCTAAGTTTCAGAGGTCGTGGCATGAAATCTAATAGATGGCTCCTGATATCATGCAGTCTCCTTCTTTCCCAGAAGGACAGACGATACAGTTTGGTGTGGTGCAAAGACGATCATATAGTCGATTCCTTACTAGCCGATGCTTTAGATTATCGGAGGGCACTTCCACTAGGTTCACAAGTTCGTCCATTTCCTCAAGCAGACCCGTACAGCTCTGCTTACTTTGTCCGAGATGAATGGGATGCATAAGGGGATCTAATTTTCGGACCAATACCAAGGCTTCTGGTTGTGAGAGGTCTTCATGGGGCGCTTACAGCTCATGGAGAATCTTGTGCTTTCGTAGCCGTTGGAGGCAGCTATGGCATAGGCAAGTTGTACAGATTCTAGTTCCTCCTTTGTGCCTGAGCAAACGGTTCGTGCAGTGCGAAACATGTTTCTCACTACGGCGGTCTTTGTGTAAGTCGGATGAGCCGACTTACAGTGAACAATGATATTTTTATTGCTAGGCTTGCGGAACCATAGACTCCTGTAAGTGCGTCCATGAAGATGTACCTGTACATTAAGGAAAGGCAACCAATTTTCCCTTGGTCTCTCCCTCGTAAGCTTTATATGCTCGGACTGCTGATTCAGTAGTTCGAAACATTTATTCATCTCCTCCTGTGTGGAGCAGACGATAAAGCAGTCGTCTACGTATCGGCAGTAGAGCAATGGTTTACGGTCTGAAACAGGGTTCTCGATCTTGGCCATAAATACTCCTGCTAGGACAGGAGCTAATCGTTGCCACATTGCGAGCCCCCTAACTTGCGTGTAATATTTTCCTGACTATCTGAAGATGTTGCAATTCAAGCACGCTTTCGGTAGAGTCATGATGTGAGTAACGGTCGGGCCATACAAGTTTATTGATTGAGAGTGTTCCATGAGGAACTCGTGAATAGCTTGCATGGCTGAGTCGTTGGACTCATTAGTGTATAAAGAAGTCACATCGAAGGACTCCATCACACTATCCTTGCTAAAACTTGTCGCCTTCAGATGGTCAAGGAACATTTTTGTGTTTCTAAGATTAGATGGGACGTAACGGAGTAGCTGAATTAGTTTCAGGTTTGGAAGCTAAGATATCCTATCTGTAGGGCCGCCAACGCAACTGACGATCGGTCGTACTTTGAACCGTGAAGGATCATTCGAATTGAGATCGTCTATTGTATCTATAATCTAAAGCGTCGGCTAGTAAAGAATCGACTATATGATCGTCTTTGCACCACACTAAACTGCATCGTCTGTCCTTCTGGGAGAGAAGGAGACTGCATGATATCAGGAACCATCTATCGGATTTCATGCAAAGTGTGTGGCAACGTTTACATAGGCGAAACAACACGACCTCTGAAACTTAGAATTGAAGAACACCTAGAGGGAAAACGAAATACCAGAAAATCCACACCACTAGGTGCGCATCGAGTGCAGAAGCACGACAAAGTCGATTTTCAAATACAAGTCACCATACTAGCACAGGAAAAGAACCAAGAGCCCATCAATGAATCGTAAGGATGAATGCTTATCGATCACCAGCGAGCTTGCCTCTTATATAGATCTTTGTCAATTCTGATCAAGTCGTGGTTGAGCGGTCAGTCTCCATTGCCCGCAACCACTGACGACGAGCGAGCGGTCACCCGGCGCTACCCACCATCAGTGCCGCGTCACGAGGTGTGTACACGTTTTCAGTTGTGTAGGAGCTTTACCGGTGATTGAAAAATGAGTTTTCGAACTTTGAGCTTGATTGCTAATGCACTTGATGGGACAGCTTCAACAAGTTGTTTAACCCATTTCAGGCCCTGAAGAAGGAGATAGCTCCGAAACGTTGGCCGTTTAAATAAACTGACTACTAATCTCGCGTGCAGTTGAACATAAAACAATACGAAATTCAAATCTCATTTGTGCCGCCGCCTAAGAGGGTTTCATGTCTGAGCTGTGATTTTCATTCTTATCATATCATATCATATCATATCATATCATATCATATTCGCAGTGCCGCTCAGATAATTTTAGAGAGTTACCTCATCGCCAAACAGGGACCTAACACTATAGGTGCCGCCTTAATGTACATGAGCACAGATGTTAAATCGTCGAGAGTCTCTGTGCGTCTATGAATTACTTGAAATGTATACGATTTCAAGACAATTCCTTTATCATTTTTGTGAACGAAGGACAACTCTTCAGATTCACGGTTTAACAACACATTCAAACACCCGCAGTGAAGATATTCAACGTTTTCAAATGGACAAGTACAAGGCCTGTACAAGTTCAACAGTTGGACAAATATGGTAGTAACGTTCTAAAGCACTTTGAGAAGAGATATGAAGCGCATCGTTCCGACGAACGAAGCGAAGAGATCTTTGTAATGGAGCCTTCAGTAAGTGGAGACTAAATAACCGAACTGCTGATCCTCTCGATGCCTCCTCGAGTCGTGTCGAAATCATCCTGATGGTCGTAACTAAAAATGAGGACTTCAGGGCAGAGCATGAAGGTGGATGCCTTCACTAAGCACTAAAAGCAAGTACAAAAGCGATTAGCAAAATGTATGACCAAAAGAAAGCAAATGAAAAAGCGTGAGTATTGTTAATGAAGTGAGTGAGACGGACCACTCAGAGAAAAAACTAGCCTGTATGTGGTCGCGTTGCCGAAATTCTCTCTAAAACGTTACAGTTTCAATGGAAACCTACAGAATGCATTGCGATGACCCTAGCTAGCAAAAAACGCCGCTGAAATTCCGTTAACTGGAACGAGGAGGCAAAGTAAGAACTTACCCAAGTCTTCGCTTGTCCCGAATCAGCATTATCGTCATTCCTACCACTGCTGTAAACCACACGTAGAGCGCTAGCGCGACCAAGCAGATGATTATGATCTGAAAAGGCAAATCATGAGCAACAGGTCTCCCTGGCAGTAATGCCATGCCATATAAAAATGTCACATGAAATTGCATTTTTTTTTGCTCTTTCTATCCTTTTCCCTAGAGTTCTTCTTCTTCTCCTCTTTTTGCCCGTTTAGCACACACAAGTAAAATTGCCTTCGAAAATAAGGAGGGTTTTTTGATTTAAAGGTCCGGATT
Organism: Ancylostoma caninum; assembly: GCA_037903475.1. Taxonomy (NCBI): domain Eukaryota; kingdom Metazoa; phylum Nematoda; class Chromadorea; order Rhabditida; family Ancylostomatidae; genus Ancylostoma; species Ancylostoma caninum. The sequence goes on from JBAJFG010000079.1 coordinate 2,328,848, forward strand.
TGGTTCAAATTTGAAGCGGTGATATTGACCTGAGACTCGCTATTCGCTCATTCTATAGAGCATTTTTGTCTATTCAAGTTCACAGTCAGTCACACGTAGAACAGATTTCCAATACAGATTTTTGTAATACAGACGTCATAGGTTTTTCTGGAGAAATAAGGATCAGCTAGCCACGAGGTTTCAACGGTGTTGCGCGCAAAATTCTTTTGTTTAATTCATCAGCATGAGCAATTGAATAATTGTGCAATAATAACGGATGTATGTAGAGAAATGAATGAATGAATATGCGAAATAATGAGTAGAAGTGGAATGAGCCCTACTGTTGCTCCCTGCAAATCTGACGAAGCGGGGGATTTAATTTCAAATTGCGTTAAGCAGCCACGAAGTCTCTCTTTGAAAATGTAGACCTGCTAGTGAAGGAACGATGCACATATACAAGAACATCGCTGCTGATCTGCTATGGTGAAAAAATGAGAGCTTTTACATAAATGTCTGGAAGGAACGGATTCCGAGGCTACGGCAGAAACTAGATCTACGAAATCGCATCTTAAAATAACTCACATGTGGTCCATACAGTCTCTTAATCTCTCCTGAAGAGAACAACACGGAAATGGCGATCCCTACGGCTAGACAGATATGGACTATCTGAAAAATCCGTAATTACCACAATACATTTTTGTGAGAATTAAATTCGCAGTGGGTGTAAAATCGTATTGTCAATCATTCAGTGCAAATGCTGAAAGACGAAAAAAGTCTTTTTTTGTTTTTGTTCTAAGTAAAGCTCTCCAGAAAACGCACCGAATTCAACAAGAAGGGCACCATCAGAAAATGCGTGTCAATTAGGACTCCTATGATGAGAAGCATTGCCGTTGCGATTTGGAACAACACCAAGCTGGTGATCGGCGCAGCCACCACTGTTTGGATGTCCTTCGAGAGATTCGCTGATACGGAGAGTAGGCAGCATATCGCTGAATTTCAGGGAGATTATTAGAAATCAAAAAAAGATCCAGGTGATGAAAATCACTCACTGACAACTGAGATAGCTATGCTAATCATGCCTATGAGACAGGAAGCGACCCGTATCCGACAGCATCCAAGGCAGATGCGACATCTTCAAAAGACAGCATTGTTAGGAAAGAAAAGGAAAAAGTGTCACGGAAAATAGAAAAGGTTAACCCTTACGAGTTCATTCTGCTGATTTCACTGCACTGCGACCGGATGAAGCCACTATAGATGCTGGACGATCGTGACAAAGCGGACACCTTCAAAATATCCATAGATGAGTGGAAGTGGATTGACTGCTGTAAATTCCATTGACGCTGGGAGCATGGAGCGAGAAAAAGGGGGCTGTCCTGTCACTTACACTCTCTGCCAGGGGCACGAGCAAATACACGGGGACCTAGGGGTAAGTGGAGAATGCTACGGCAGAAAGTTTACTCATTTATTTCAAGCAGAGTTTTGAAAAGACTTTTATTTATAACATGAAAGTAGTAAAAATAGAACAGGAGTGGTCACACTCAAATACCGTTTAACTGCTTCACACAAGATCAAAAATAGAGTTCGTGGACACAGGATCTGCCAAGGATTCAAATGTTCAGAGCACTTCTGACAATTCGCTCGAGACTTCAAACTCTGCTCACATTTAAATGCATTCAATAACATTTCCCCTTTGAGCCTAGTTGTGCGAGGAGAAGCGGATGCCCTTCGAATCGAACGGACGGAAACATCAAAGATTAAAGCGAATTTTATTGTAATAAAACGCTTAAAAACAACTTCCAAGATGTTACGGAAATGGACATAAATAATATAGAAGACATAACCACTTCACCCTAGTTTGTACTTCTAAGACACTCTCGGCTTTGGTTGCAGAGTTGAATTTCTAGTTCGCGCTCCAGCAAGTGCTAATATATAATAAATAAAAAGTCAGCCGGGAACCCTGGAGAGTGAACCTACTAAGTTTCCTTTTGTCCAATACTTTTATTATTGTTCCTAATTACAGGGCTCAGTTTTCACCACAGTTCATCTCTCCATCTTGAACATGAACATGAACATATATCTGCACAAATTACGTACATATATCTATCACCCGGTACAAAATGGTGACCAAACAAGCTAGAAATGGCAAAGTGCATATCAACACGAAGTGTGCAACTGTTTCAAGTGTGCTACAAGTCATGAACTCATGAAATAGTTCATAATCATAATCTCTGGAGCTTCTGTTATCAGTGCTCAGCGTCACGCATTTCATGCTGAGACTCTTTCTCCACTGACTCCTCCATACAGCCAAAGACATCAAACGCTTCGGCTTTGTCTGCCCTTTACCATTATCTGGGGGAGGAGAGAATTTTGAGGGGAGGATGTCACTGTCGCAGATCGGACGTTTACACCTAAGGATGAAACTTCATCGAAGACTTTTACGCATCCTCTTCTAGGAAAAGTCTACTGGAGAATGGTTATTGTTTGATTTTTTCTGTTAAATATATATTTTCACAAGTGGACTGATAATACTGGGATTCTGCTCAAATACACACGTCTCTGGATGGGTTCTTGTATCTTCACGTTTTTTTTTTATTTTTTGTCGATTTCCGCAGAACAGAGCCAGGGAAAAGGGCGAATTCGGCTCGAATGTGCCTAGTTTTGCTCGGCTTTTTCATCCGAGTAGCAGCCATTGTAGCGGAATTTTAGATTGGAAAAACTGGAATCGGCAAACGAATTAGGAAACAGCGGAATTCTTCAGTGATTGACAAAAGTGGAAGATGAATTAGAAAAAATCTATTAGCAATTTTTCTACTAAACTGATTAGAAGTCTTACATGTGCATGACAAAAGAGCTGAATAGGGAACGCAAGTGACAACGCGACATAACAATATATATGGATGGTGCTTACCTTAGCAACCAAATGCCCCGGTCATTCGGAAAAAAAGAGAAAAAGTAAATTGCCTGGCTTACCTCAGAAAGTTTGGCTTCGTCGATGACAATAGGACCAGAATTGGTATACTGCAGCGAAGACGAGCGTCTAACCTGAAGGGCGAGAGTTGGTCAACAAATAAATGTCAACGTCAACTACACGAAGGATCTAAGATGTCCAGAGAACAGAAACGGAAAAACACATGTTCGATGTACGAGTGTTTATCCGTGTTTTTGGATTACACTAAATTGAATTTGTATGAACGTGGCCAGCAGTAGACGAACACAATGAAACGAATAGACGGCGAAGACGATGAAATGGGCTGAAAGGAGGTCCCGGCCCTAGCCAAATTTAGAGGCAGTAATCCTTCGGCTTATGGGCTCTCAAGGAAAAGTGCTCAAACGAAAACAGCGAGTTTCTCCGTGGCTCATGGCCATGAAGAGGATGACAAGTATTTCAAGGTTCTATGCAAAATCATGTATATATAAGGCGCTGTTTGCGTGGGTCACAAGATGAGGATTGCACTAGTAAGTCTCTAAATTCCCAAACAGCTGAGCTCATGTGTATTCAAACAAAGAAGGAAATTTGAAAGAGAAAACAGCCCGCTCGAATCCTTGAGCTTTCCCTGAGCACTGGGAGAGCTGCGACGATAATTCTCCCATGCAGTAATGGAAACAACGTCTAGCATATTAGCAGCTCTGCGTAATAAAAAAGGTAAAAGTGGCCCGAACAGTGAAATGCTCCCATTTTAAAGCCCAGGGCCCTCCAGCGTCTCCCCCACTTGCTACCATCCTTCTCCTCCCCCCCCCCTCCCTCCCCCCACACGCACTCAGCAGCAATTGAGGGCAACAGCTAAGGGAAGGATAACGGCCAGTAGGCGGAGATGCCCATCGGCTTTGAACTTGACGTATTACACTATTTGGGTTACATTTGCGTTTCACAGTTATCAGAGCAAGTGTGCCGATTTCATCCGGTACTACTTCGGGGCCAACAACATTTAGCGCACTACTCCTAATTATTAATATCTTTTATTTTTTTCTCAATTATGTTTCTGCTAAATTTTCTTCTAGATAAAAACGTGCTGCCATGATAGCCTTCACAACCAGGAATGTGAAAAATGATTCGTGATTGTTATTGCAGGTTCAAAATCCAATGAGACACATCAGTTCACCCTTTTATCCTTATCCCTATTTTGTATTCCAGTCCTCAACATGTCAGCATAAAATGAGCCAGAAATAGATAAAGTGAGTCACTTCCGCAGAGAACCGTAAAAATAACCAAATCAACAGCAACAACTGCACAACAGGGCTGGCAGAAAGCCCAACCTTGAAGAAACAAAGCCGAGAAAAGTGCAGCTCCGTTTTCTGTCTCAGATGACACCTTATTCTGTTCTTGTTCGACTCCATTTTTGTCAAAAATCTCACGAAGGCGTGTGACAAAGGCGTACGTAAAGGCTTTTCCACCGGTTTTCCTCCTTTGGGCGTGGAAACCCATAGAAGAAGCTGGAAGTGCACTGTGGGGCCGCTTGTGCGCATAGTAAGTGAACATCAAAGTACGAAGCGTTTTACATTTCAAAAAAGAACGAAAGGGTAGGGCACGTGCTCTGCAAAACTTCTTTCTTCTAGTCAAACGCTCATTTCCTACGCACTGAACACAATTTCCATAGAAAATTGCTGTAATGCGTGGACAAGGAACTTTAGCCAGCAAAAATCGAGGAGGCCAGAAATAGCAGCGTCAAAGGTTATTTTTTGTTTCGTTTCTGCATATTCTTGAGGCTCATATGTATGCACGTGTGAGTAGGAATGAGGAGTATTAGGACTGAGTTGTCGAGAAAAATTTACGAAAACACAAGAATGAATGTTTAGCAAACTACGCGTACTTCATTAGAAACGCTCTGGTTGTAGGAAAGGCCCGCTCATTTGCATGAATGTGATACCTATACGCACATGAGAAAAGTTAGAATAAAGTAGAAACTAGCAATAGAATGGTTACGAGCGGAGGGTGACAAGAACAAAGTCATATATAACACAAAAATGTTAGAAGTAAGATTTCTTCTTGGTTTTGACGCTTATCTACAATGCTCCAAGCATTTGCAGAAGCAAAACCCAGAATATCGAGTAGAGACCTTTTACAGGAATATTAGATTTAAATGTATGCGATTCGAAAGTAATTGCAACGACGAAGTAGAGGTTTTTTTTCCAGATCGGGTCTGCCCTTTGTTTTTTCCCAGAAAAAAAGGAGCAATGGACGAAAGATGATTGCTGGCAGAAACTCACGTAGCATCGTAACTAAATTTTCGCAGAAGAATTTCATCTACATAGGTTAACGCATAAGTCAGTAAGTCATTTTATACTCAAAAAGCAGTTTTGATGCCTTTAATATCGCAAGCAGAGACGTGGAACGAGAGAGGTTTTCTCAAAGAGCACAGATCTAGGAAAGCATGACAGTGCTTCAGTTTTGTGAAGAAAACTATGCCGAAATTCCTTCTTTCATTCATCAGTATCAGGAATTCATATAATTACTAAGTAGATTTGATATAACACTAGCTGCTTTGAAACTTCAAAAACTTTAAATCAGATTGAGAAGAACTGTGTCATACAATGATCAGTGGAGGATTAGAGAGTCATTTTCTGGAAATTTCGAGGGGCATCGGCTGCAATCTCTAAGAGCTCATAGGACATGGTCAAGCACTTCTGGGAGAAAGCAAAAGGCTTTGAGAGATTGAATTCGATCATGCTCAACACGATCAGATTTGCCTTTTGAGACTTATTCTGCCAAAGAATTGCACATAAAGGTAGTGTTCACCTATATAAACCTTTTAATTAGATAGCGGCTCAAGCTAAAATGAGTGATTAGTTATCCGGAAGGTGGAACCATGTTGGATGAGGTGCTACTTAAATGTATATAATACAAAAAGAAACGAGACTACGTGAGGAAGTCATACTAAACGCCTTTGTTTTACGCCAGAACTAAATTGGAATTTGTTTGCGAAATTTCGTAGAATTTACTACAGAAGAAAGAACAAGGTGATAGCCAGGCCAGTGTAAGTATACAAACCAAAAGGAATGTCCCAATGACTACGAAACAAAATTTGGCAAAGCTTTTTGATGGTTGAAAATGCCCTTTGAAGCTTTATTGGATACGCCTCACTAAAGATGAAGCGATGCATTGACTCGACAATGGGCAGCAAAGGACAACACTGGATCGAGTGCACACGTGCTTCCTAGGGGAAAAGAAGATCGCGTAGGAGGGCCCCAGGAAGAAGCGATGACGCCCACAGTGGACGTGAAGGTCAACTCTACCTGTTGGTGGAGTTCGCTGAGACCATCCAGTAACCGGTAACCTTGCGTGGGTCCTGAAAACGTCGGAGAAGCAGCCAGCGTCAGGTTTGGGTAGGCTAGATGGCTTAGGAAGGACAACAAATATTGGTCTAGGATCCTTTGAGCTTCGGCATGGTGGGTATACAGTCCAGGAACATTTCAATATTTCACCTTCATAAACGGTTAAAGTAAAAATATCTAGCGGTGTTAATCTTAAAGCGAACTTGGAGGTAGGCTCAAGCGTCGTAATGATATAAAACTGACCTCCATTTCCTCCTATGAGAATTAAAAAGCTCATGTGGTTGGAAACGTAGTCTCCCACGATTATAAAAGAATCACACTTAATGTCCAGAAGTAGGTGACAAACGGGCAAAAGCTAACACCGTCCCATTACCAGAAAAAAGCGACACAGAGGCGAAACTTGGAAAAACAGCCGAGGTCATATTCCGGTATGTCTATTTTAACCATATTCACCTCCCAAGATGTGTTTTATCAAAAACAATTCTCGCTAAAAAAAAGCATGAACAGGATAGAATTCTCGCAAAATTCGAAGAAAAAGTTTCTGAAATTTAATAGAACTTAGGAAGTTTCACTTGAAAAAAGGATGTGGTTTACGCTACAATAATTTGTCAGAATACAAATTAGAAGCCAAACTCGGATAATTTGGATTAAATGGATTCCAGCTTTTGGAGCAACTACAAATTATAGATGTTGACGTTCCCTTTATTCTTTTCGGCTTAAAAAATCTACAGAGCGGACGCTGCGGTTGAGCGGGGGGGGGGGGTAACCTTTAGAAAGAAGAAGATGAGGGTGTATATTAGAGAAAGTGAGGGGAGAAAAGAGGGGGAGAATGAAACCTCCCGTTTCAGCCAACGCCAATCATTTAGTTGTTTGTACTGTATGTAGATAGTTTGAGGAGTACAGAACGGGCCATTTGAGCTCAGTGTCTGCTGCCTTTTCTTCAGAAAGGTTCAGTGATTCCGCGATGCTGATGAGCGAACCAGGGTTGGGACTGGCACCACATGAAAGGGTGTCTGGTCCAGAGCAACATTTCCGCGCAATGCCGTCAATGAGACACACTCACATGCACGCGAAGTCAACGGACATGCGACGTTTTTCTGCCAATCCATGACGCAGGTGCCTTATCTGCCGTTGACTGAGAGCGCCCTTGAGTTCATGGAAAAGAGGGAAGAAAGGTGGATTTTCACGGGAAGTCATCTACGTAGGTGGTACTCAGCGCTTAATCAGCTGAATGGTTGCTATTTGTGGATGGATACAGGGATCGGGGCATCGGAGAAATCAAAAAATAACAGGATAGAGGTGTGACGTCTCCACTAACCAGATGACGAGAGCATATTATTGCTACAGTTTGGGTAGGAAGAATAGCGTAGACTTCTAATGTCATTCATGTAAAATGTCAACTTCAGCAGCAAATCCCCGTCTGTTTTTCATGTGCTGCTATAGATAGTCGATTTTGTGGCTGTAGGGCTCCGGTTGACCAAAAAGTAATGGCAGAAAGGGAATGCCCCCCTCCTCACTCCGGATTTTGGGTTTTTCCATATAACCAAGTTTGTCTCCGACATTTACCCTGCTAAAATATGCCTACTAAACCAGCCGTTGAACTACGTATGTGGAAAATAACCAAAACTGGAAAATTCGTTCGGTCTTAGATAAGTTCCGAAAAACAGGTATAATGTTTTGCGCAAGATATCCTTCCAGAATAGAACACAAATGCCAAAATATGTAGGCCGTCGTCGGCTCGATAAATTAATGAAGTTCTTCAAAAACCTCCATTCAATAACGAATAATCAGACCCATCCTCTGGTGAAAGTCCCACACAGGGAAAACCATGGATGATTTTTCAATGTTAAGCAGTCGGTCGATAACTATTGTACTATAAACTTCATTGTAAATTAGGATAGAGAAGACGACAATGTCGTTGCTAGAGGAGATGCGGGTGTCGAAAAGGCTTGAGAACCCTTCGCTATGTGCCAGATCATTTGGGAGAAAAGAAATAAAGCTACGGCTACCTGCCTTCACTTTCTTCAATTAAAACGATTTAGCAGAAGAAGGGAGGCTAGTATTGGATGAACATGGTGTATGGTCAGTGAAAGATCGAGCCAATTCCTCCATTGGCGACAAGCTCCTTTGATTTGGGCTTCCCGCTCCATTTCGCCTGTACTCTCTGGGGTAATCTGAGCCATTCTATTGTAGAGCAGGCATGTCAGCTGTAACTCCCTCAAGGCTGTTTATTGTCCCGTCTTCCATCGTTCGCTCTTTGGCCACAGTGAAAAAAGAAATAAAGGAAGTGTTGGAAATGGATTACGTTACCATCTAAAGTATCCATTTCCATTGTAGAACGAAAAAAACACGTGGTCCAGAAAAAGGATTGCAGAAAAGTGCTTTGGGAAAAAAACAGCAAAAAAACGGAGGATCATCGGATCAATCGGAGGAAAATTTATGTAAACAGTGAAAAACCTATATGGCAACTTAACACCTAACTCCAGAAACTGGCAATGATTAAGTTTCGGAAACTTCATCTAGGCACTAGAGAGGAAATGCACACGATTATAGAGTAAGATAAAAATTTTCAGAACTCCGGTCAACGGTACAGTAAAGCATGTAGTACAATACTGCTCCTCGTCTTTGCAGGTAAGACGCGGGCAGAGAGTTAATCCGTCACAAAGCGGTTGCTCGAGCAAAATACTCTTAAAAGAAAGCTACTCCATTTCCCTACGAGAATTTGGACTGTACATGCTACAATGAACTTGAATTCCTATAAGTTCTCTATTACTATTTCTTTTTCAATTGCAAAAAAAACCACCAAAAACTCAAAGTTGCGGTCAATGAGCCAAGCACGTCCTCGCACCATTGCTGAAATATGTATGTCGTAACGTTTTTTTACCTCTGCCAGACTTGATGTGTACTGGAAAATTTATGAACCGCTCGATTTGGCGAAAACTGAGGAATCCAAGGGAGAGTGTGGCCTAGTGGTGAGAGGCGCTATACAGTGCAAGCGGTCAATGGTTCGATCGCGTCCCTGGCCATTCAACTCAACGACCAAGTCAATCAAATCAGCCATCAGCTATCGTTCCGCGGTTGTAAGTAAGGGTCGTGAAATTGGTACCAGAGGAGTATGGGAGAATGAGGCAGTGACTTGGTACATCGAATGGCTCACTAGAAGTCACTGTATCGGGCACACACGCATTCAATGCCTCTACGATGATCAGATGAAGTCGAGCCGGATTGACTTGCGCCGACTACTTTATCCTTCATCCTTTATCAAGAATCCACCTGTCCTGGAAAAATCTGAACATCTTCTTTTCTAAGAAAATAATTGGGGAGCAACACTTTACGACGGATTAGTGCATCGGGCGCACCTTCTTGCCAGGATTAGAGGCAGTATTGTGAAGTATGTACATAGAGTAAAGGCTAAGCTATCAAAACTGTGAGAAATCGAAACAATAAAGCCTGTTTACTACGGATTACTAGGAGATGAGATCTCATTCCGACAGGTGGAGAGAAATCGGACATATTGTGAAGAAAATCATCTAAGGATTCCGTTCAAAGATTTTGCATCGGTCTCAATTGTTGGACCAAGAAAAGCTAAAATTTCACTCTTTCATAGCCTGGAGTTACAAATAAAGCGAGGAAGGATCCGCGGAGCTATTCGCAGCAATTTAAGGGTTTTTCCTTGCAATTCCATAAGGGTTTAGCTGCAACATTCTTCTTATAAGCAAACCTACCAGCCCTCTACTGCATGGAGCTCATCTATGAAGAAGCATTAACAATACAATTTTGTCCCAAACTCTTTTTTTTTCGGTTTTCTAGAGCATCAGGTAATTACTAAGAGCAAGAGAAGCCAGCACGCGATGTGAAAATGGCGCAAGAAAATTGCCAAGAGCATCTGATAATTGCCCCTCTTCCCATTTCATTTGACGGATGAAACGCCTATTTTAGCCTGTAATCCATGCCCTATCGATGCGAATAATGAGCACTTTTCCCAGTGGGCATGGAGCGCTGCATGGCAGTCTAGATTGCAACAGGAAAATGCGACACCTGACGGAAAAGCTGGGAAATGGCAAAGAGCAGTGTTCAATGTTCATTCAGGGGAATTTTTCGTGATTGGTGCATCTCGAGCTCAGCCACCATGCGACTAAATAAGACTTTCCGGTAAAAAAATAAAGTAACAACATTGGTCAGATGAATAAAAAAATTTGCTCCAATTGCAACTTGTTAATTGAAGAAGCTGATGAGGTAAGCAACTCATAAAAGCAATGCGTACGTACAAAACTTAGTGGCGAAGCAGCAAAGTATGAATGCAGCATTGGAGACAGTGTTACCCCAGCAAGAGAGATGGAAAAAACACATAAATAACCTCTCGGCAAATTGCCGACAAGGAGGCAACAATTGAGCTGCAGTTGTGGGGCTCAGAACACAGAAGCTAGGCTTTGCAGGAATTGAAACTCCTGCGTTTTAATATTTGAATTTTGGTGTGCTGGTTATTTGAACTAAACTTACAGCCGAGCAGAAACTAAGTAGCCTATTTTTTCTGCATATTTAATAATTTAGGAACTGATTCGAATGTTTGAATATTCAAAAAAATGGATAGGAACTTCTTCGAAATCGATCATTGGGATTTGAGTATTCTTGTTTAATACGCACAATATTGGGATTATGTTCTGAATTCCAATCATAGTCTAGATGGTTATCTTCGAAAGGGAAAATAAGCTATCTCGAATATTTTTTAGCTAGTGAAAGGATAAATGTTTCGCAGAAATAGATAAGTGCCGAGAAGATGAGAGCCTTCAGCTCAAATCAAGAGATGCGGCTTCCTTCAAAGGGAAGCTTGGCTTCCTACGATGATAAGAAACATAATATTTCCAGTGGAGACCTGGCAACTAATGGAAACAAATGGTGAAGATAAGTGATCGAACAGGAAATTCTGGAAATCATCTGAGAAATGCCAGGCATTTAAAAGTTACATTTGCTTGTTTCGCATATTACACACTGGTGGCCGAAGGTATAACTCTAAGTCGAGTCATTCGACTATTCAGGTAATTTTTCAAAATATTATAATTATTCAGCTAAGGTGCTAGGCATCTACAACTTGATAACTCAATTATTCGAAAAAAAATTAAACTGTATACTATACACCTACGTATATGTATTGTGCATGCAAATGTAGCATGCTATTCATGAGTGAGAAAATTAACCGAAAATTCAAACGATTCCGGGTTAAGGGTAAGCTCATCCAGAAAAACTACACAAAAATTGTTTGATCTTTTATGCACGCTTATCTCGTTCACATAAGCCGACCCATTATGAATGACAGTCTAAAGTTAAAGTTTTCACAAAAAAACAACAAGGAAACGTAGACACCGACAAGGAAGTGGATAGACATATCTGGCAAAACATCATCGCAGCTTCCTAAAGCAATTTTCAGCCGTAAAAACAGCTATGATACGAGGCTGAACAAGGCGGCAGAGCGCATCAAATGACACACGTCAAGTGAAGTGTTGTGTTGTTGATCATCTCATTACCTCGCGTGCATATTTGCCAACATCTTCCGCGGCCATGAAAAACAAACAAACACGCGCAGATGCAAAGCGATACGGCTGAAGTCAAGCGACAGACACGCTGAACCCTATTTGCGAGCTTGTTCGTGAATTTCACGTATGATTTGGAAGCTTTACGATTGCTGGACTACTGAGCAGTTGACTAACAACCTGTTCTACCATTTTATGTAATAATTTAAACGTTCTGGAACGCCTTGTACTTTTAGAAAGCGATGAAACTCTAAATATCTATTTATTTATCTATTTACTTATTTATTTATGCGCTATAAAGTGCGCCATAACTAGAATTTTGAAGGAAAATTGAACAGAACGAACTCAAAACTTGTTAAAGAACGAAACAAATGAGACTCTCCTTATATCATGAACTTCAAGGTACATATTATAGATGCACAAAATGCTTCTCAGTGGAGCTACAGAGTCCTGGGAAGACCTATGAGAGTTGATGCACTGGGTTACGACAACCTGTCCGTATTAGAAGAATGCCGAAACGACAGGTGAATAACATTGGGGAATGCCACTAAGCCACTAAATATGGGATTTCTTGTGATAGAGTGCTTCTATGTATAGCGGCTCAACTCCAACGCAGATGGTCCTCACGGATATTGAACCCAAATATTAGTAGAAATAAATTAGTAGAAATACTGCTCACGCTAAATTGACTGGACAACATTTCACAATGCCACGACTTGAAAATAGTCCAACTTCCAGTTTTCCTTTTATGTAACGATGGAATCTCATAAGATCAGGGACAAGACCACGAATAACGTTGCATAGGTGGCCGTAATTGGGATCCACATTTCTACACCCTACCTCCTTCAGCTGGCTGCACAGACTGACATCCATTTTAATTGAGTGTTATTTGGTGTTCAACTCTGTTCATTGATCTGTTCTCTTCTAAACAACTCGTTGTGTTGTTTTCCTTTCTGTACTTTGATTTTTTTCTCTTAGAAAGTTGTGAAACGTACAAAACGAAATGAAATGAAATGAAATGAAAACCGATGTGAACAGAGCGAGCTGAATAATAGAATAAAGTAATAGAATGAACCACGTAAGGAAAAGACGTGTTCCACAGCTCAGTCGAGTGGTCGTTATTGGTTTGCGATGAGCACATTAAGACCAACACATTTAAAAAGATATTGGCTCCTCATTAGCTCAGGCTCGCTCCTTATAAAGGAAAAAAAAACGACACGAATTGGAAACTAAACGTACTCACTTGCTGGATTAACTACATTGTTCTTTTGATAAAACCAAAAACCCTCTTATACGTACACTAAGAAGCTTCGTATGAATCGGACTCACGAAAAGAATTGGGGATTTTGAGGGAAAACTACTTTCAAAGACGACGGTCGCCGATACTCAAAACCGGTAAAAATAATGATTCTTCTCGAAATAATAATAACCATTAGATCGCATTGAAAATAATTCACACCTTTTCAGGAAGGTTAAGAAGAAGAGCGCACACTGGGAGTCGTGCTATAAACAGACCAGAGGGCAGCAAATGAAGCCAAGAGCTTAAGTTGGTAGGTCCATACTCCGGTGAAAAAAGTCAGATGAGAAAAAATAAACAGAAACAGTGCCTTTCCTTCTCCATATATAGCTTCTATTAGTTTGAATTCTCTCCTAAGATTTCTCCAGAAAGCGCGGGTATCCATACAAAAACTAAGCGAATTTTGCAGAAAAAATCAGCGGACTCTGCTCAACCCTAGCGAATTTCACTGGAAAAATAAGAGAAGATTGATGAGAGACTAAGGCAACTGCAATATATCCTTATTCCTTATGTTCTGGCAGTATCCGCGACTTTCGAGAATATAGATGAAGGAAAAGCGAATTTAGTAGGAGATGCAAGCGTATGAATTATTCAGGTGGACTAGATCTGATTACTTGTTAAGCTCTGCCACCCCGCCTGTATCCTGGCATTCGCATCCCATAGTCATAGTTACGGGTATGCTTTTCGAAGTAAAACTTCAGTAAAGGAGCAAATAAATTTAAAAAATTCTGCGCACACCACACGCGTTGTCGTTATACAGTGTGTTCAAGCAACTATCGCCACTGAGATAATTAACTTTGTTGGACAAGCAGCTATCTTTTTCAGACTCATGCTGTAAAGGAAATCATGGTAATTGAGGTGTCAGGATGAATAATGCATGAGTGCTGGGGAAAAAAGTGAGGTGCAGAAAGTGTGCCAGCAGCTGAAGAAGTTCCTTGCATAGGAGTAGACAGAGTCAGCTACAGATACGGCACAGAAGCAGGACATTTCGGGAAGAATTGTGGGCAGAAATTTAAATTTGATCCAGCAGCTGTGAGGTTACATATAGTAGTGCAATTAATAAAGCATCGAATTCTGGAACAACAACTTACCCATACCATTCAAAATCACTTTATTTTTTTCCATTTATTCAACTGATCAGTGTTCTTCTATCTATCACATCCATAGCTAATGCAGTAGCGTTTCACTGGATTGATGGCTGTTGCAACAACAATTAAACAATTTCGAATTTTGAAAAAAAAAATCTGAAGACCACAAGGTAAGTTAGGGCAAATATGTATTAGAAGCAAAATTGGACTGGTGTTGGTTGGTACCACTCATTTTTTTTTCATTTACCTAACTGATCAGTGTTATTTTGGCCGGTTTCCCCATATCAGGGCTAAAACTCATCGGGCAGAAGAGTTATTCAACAGAAATCCATGTCTAATCATAAAATAGATAGGCATAAATAATAATATTAATATGTGCAGTAGTATGTGTAAATATCGTCATTAGCACGCTTCTGGATAGAATAGACGAGTAATAGAGCCGCGAATACGTGGAATATATCCGGAAATTGTTTCTGCTTGCACTTTTGCGAGCAGACACGCAGCACGAAATCGTGTGTAACATTTCGGAAGTAGAATTTTTTGTAGTCGAAGAAAAACTCTGCATATACATATTCTCGAAGCTTCGAAATATTCGACAGTTTTTAAACTTGTTGAAGTTTCTGGTGACGAAAGTCACGTGGAATCACAGAAATTTACAGATTTAAGACTAGACAGAACCATGAAGTGGATTTTTGAATTTTGCAGCATGCTTAGCATCTCAAGATGTTACCTGTTTGGTATAAGTAATAGTAATAGTCACAAAGAAAGAGCCGGAAGTAGATGATATCATTGCGGGGATAATGTATTCAGATTAACTAGGCTGTAGGCTGCAGCAACGATAATGTTTACATGAGACATGCTCCCTTCTCTTGCAATTTTCCCACTACAATTATTGAATTTCATTAGTGTTCCTTTGTCATAGTTATGAGGCAATCAGTGAATTTCCATATCATTGACTACTTTTCTTATCTCACAATCAGAACTCCAAAAGAGACACGTACACGTGCTATGAAACAAATAAATCTGTTCTCGCAATTCACTCTCCACCTGCTCTGAATCTCTACGACTTACAACAGATTATATGAACAGAACATGGGTACAAGTTTGTTGTAGGAGTGCAGATCCTCGTCATATTTCGCCATTATGCCCCTTCTCCAAAGGAAATGACTCTGGGGCCGCATGCATCATTGAGCTTACCCAGGGTAAGCGTGTTGACACCCCACAAATTTACCCATAGTCAACACGGGTGTTAACGCGTTTACTGGGTAGCCTCAGTGATGATGATTCATGCAATATTAATCAAGGTTTTCATGGATAAAGTGAGAGGTTGCAAAAGAAAATATTTAATCATCGTATGTAGTCGTCAGGGTCGTATAGCACATATTTTCGTCTTTGCACAACGTGTTTTCCGTCTTTTATCTTTACTTATACGTGGGTATTCCAACAGTTTTGTTTCACCATACATCTGTACACCTTCAAAGGAGTTGGTCAGGGATTTTTATGGATATAGAAAATGCAAAGTCAATCATTTAGAAAAAAAGAGACAAGCCGATACCATAACAAATTTGTTCATTGAATGGACATGAATTATGTGCCGGGTGCGGAGATATTAGTAACAATCCAATAATAACCCGAAATAGAGATAATGAAACGGCTAACAACTGCACTTTTGACCCAATCTCGAGCAAACCTAAGTAAATCCCACCAACAGGAGCAGCTCGTTTTGCAGTACAAAGTCCAAGAAGTAGGAAACATGCCTCTAGTTTGAGCAACCCTCATATCCCAGGGCCACGATGCATCATCGAGATTACCCACGTCGAACGTGTGGACGCTATACTTGGGACCGAGTAAACACGGAATAATTTTGTTATTTTAGTCAACGACTTAGGAAGACGTTTTAACATCCAAAAATTCGAGAATATGAGAGCCCTAAAGCTCTTCTTCTCTCTCTTTCTCAATCTCGAACATCTAGATCTGTAAATGTTTTGTAAATTGTAAGTCAAAGTAACAAAATTATTCGGTTTTTATTCGGTACCAAGTATAGTGGACGCCCGTGCTGACGATGGACACGTAACTTTGTTAGGTGTTGTCACGTTTACCTTGGGTAACCTCATTGGTGCATGGAGGCGAGGGTTATTCAAACGCCGAACAAGCGTGGCAACAATGAGTAGCATGATTGACTATTCAGAGAACGACGGACATAATAGGGGGATAGAGCGTGCGGAACCTCCAATTTTGCCTGCTTTCGTCGTCTTGCGATGTTATCAGCGTACATGCTATGCTCAGGAGGCCATCATTCCTTGATGTAACAGTGATTCGATGTTGATCTAACTTTAATGGCCCCACGCGGTAGTGGTTCATAACAAAATTTTAGCAGGACACTGATTAAATTTAAATTTAATCCATGAAAAAGGACATTTAAACCCGACAGAGGGATGCATCGTGCCAGGCAGATACACAATTATCACCACAGAGTTGCACTACTGATTTAATGACACCATCAAAAAGCGAAAGAGTGCCAGGCGCTAGAAAGGGGCGACACTGCTCGATATGAGTACGAAGAGGAAGCTACCACAGTGGAAATAATTTGGGTTAAGCAGAGCGCGAAATGTTCGGTGCGATTCAATTTGTATTGCAGATATGTTTAGCTCATGTTTTCGACGTTCGTAATATAGGAAAAAAAAACATAATATTGCAAAGAAGAAAAGAGATTCATGGAGAGGAAGTTTTGTTGCAGTTTCATAGTGTCATCTAAGTAGGCGTGGACATCGACACTGGCGTGGTTCATGTGGAATCATAGATGTTATCACCTAATTAGTGCTACGTATCTCAGCAATATAACACACTTTTTTCACGAATAAGGATGTATTTCTAAAGCATGGCAAAATTAGACGAGAGCTAATAAGGAGCAGGTGATTTTAGAAGGAATTCAGGTAGAGAGGCGGAAGGACGGCTAGGGCTAACGAGATTCCGAAGGATGCAAAAAAGGCTGACAGATGACCTCAGAATTTTCCGCCGCAATCCTTCCGCATCCAATTATCCCTCAAGATATTCCTGAAAGATTCTTCAGAATCTTCAGGGTAATTAACAGTAGCGGTTTCTTAAGTTCCAGGGATTTCATCACGAAAACGTTGCGTCGGAACAATTAGCAGAATTTTCCTAAAATTTTAGCAGAAATCCGTACAATATGCTGCGCATAACGGTATCCCAATGAAAAAGACAAAAAGATTCTGTGCAATTTTCGTATTCCACTCAAGATTGAATGAATTCTGTGCATTTCCCGGGGTTGAAGGGAAAGTTGCTGAAATAGAGTCACCAGAGATGGAAGTCACATTGCTATTAGAAAATTTCCAGTTTGATGAATTAAAAATTTGAAAGACATGATTTTTTGCAGCCAAATTGAGAACGAGAGAGGACGAACGAGGGAAACGGAAGGAAATAGAGGGAAAAGAAGGCTAAAGGAAAAGAAAAATGGGAGAGGGAAGGATAGAGAAAAATCTGCAGAGTTTTCTTCAAAAAGAGATTCACTATGGCCGCAAGTTGGTATTTAAAAATGTGAATTAAATCTTTGTGATTAGGAGGTGTTCGAAATATGGTATAAACCCATAATCGTATATCTTTCTAATAAGAAATTTATATTTCACATGACGCAGTTGTTTTTAAGCCGCCGTCAAAGGGTGGAGGGGAGGTAGTGGGGGCTTATTGCGGGAATTGTAAGGAGGCTAGCGACTCCAACCAACCAACGCTGAGCCACTGAGCTCCATTGGGATCACGGATGAACACTCCTCTTCAGGAGTCAGACGTCACAGTCCGATTGGTTGTCTGCGTCCAAATGCGCATAATAAACGCGTGGCGACACAGACGCTTGTTGTTCATAGCGTCGCAGACGTCTCCTCATTGTTACGGGTGCTTAATGCGTTATGAATACCGGAGCGGAAACCCGCGGACACAGACTGCAGGCAATCTTCGTCGGCGCGCAGCGAAGTGTTCAGAAATTACAGCGTGAAACTTGAGCAGCGCCCAAAGAAATGCTAGCTTTCGAGAGTTCAACGTCAGGACGGCGTGAGGACGCATAGCTGCAGGCTTTTTCGTGCCATGTCAAAGTTCCGGGATGAGCGATGACCGGTGGGAGTGAGGGGAGCGATGCATTCGAGACAAAGCACTCCTGACAGCCGGGGCAAATGAAGAAACAAGCGAAGAAGCAAAGATGTCAAGTTGTGCGAACCACTCGATCAAACCGTGCTGCTGCTGACGGCTGGAAATGCACAACCACATCCGGAGACCCTGAGGGAGGTGTTGTGAGGAGCTGGGAACTCGCAGCGATACAAGAAGGTCAGTCTGCCGCACTCGAGATTCGAGCGAACTACGTATTTTGGCCCATGTAATGGCACATGCACTCCAAGCGACAGAACCATGTAGGGCACTGAATGCCCCAAAACAATGGCAGACGTAATAGTCCAGAGTCGAAAACAGCGTTCAGCAGCGAGGTCGACTAAGTTAACCACTGAGCCCTGAGGAGTAAACACATCGGGCAGAAAACTGAGGAAACAAACAATCTTCTTCTACATGAGATTTGGAAAAACAACATTGAAAAAGTTTACCAGCAGTAATCCTTCCCCGATCTCACAGCCGAGCAAAAATTAAGCTATATTTTTTGTCAAAATTGTTGCACTGCCATGATTTATATAAGAGGATTGAGAAAAAAACCTTAGCAAAGTGAAGGTTCGGCTTTCCTTGAATTTTTAGTGAAAAGTAACCAGTTAACGCTATTAGGCCCGCTTTTAGAGGAGACGTAACACCCATATATGTAACCATCTGAGATCCACAAAATTCTGTAGATTGGTGAAAGCAAGGCCGAAAATAAAAGTCTGAATGTGAATGCGTTGGTTTTGCATTGATCTAACGATTGCTGGTAAAGAATGCGATATCCCTGATAACTGTGTAACACGAACGCAGCCCGAAAGGCGTAATGGTTCGAGTGGAAGCCCTAGTATGTAGCAACGGTTCCCAGTTGCTGTCATCCTCCCCTCAATGCAGCAATTGCTGAGCGGTGACTGAAATTGAGGTTAGGATGACAGCAACTACGAACCGTTGCTGCTAGGGTTTCTACTCGAACCATTACGTCGTACGGGCTGCGCACGTGCTGCACAATTATCGGAGATAATCAATTTCTGATCTGCTGGTGATGATGTAGAAATGCAGTGAGAAAAATAAGCGGAATTTGTCGCTGTTTAAGGAGAGAACACAGGATTAGCAGCCATCGTTCCGTTCCAAACAATTGTATCCATCAGCGTGGAATTTCAGTGAATATACCAGGGGATTAACCCAAATAACAGATGCTTTCCATGGTGCAAAAAACCACTAGATGTTTACAGTGGAATTATCCTGAAACAGCCGTATTTTCACAAAATCCACTTTTTTCTACCGGCTGAAATCGTGAAAGTTCCCGATATGGTTCTATCACACCCGACCATTCAAAGTGGGCGAATTTCCGGGTAAATGCGGGCGTTCATATTTAATTAAAGTGACTCACGTCAACTAACGATGATGCTTATGATAAGAATAGCACGTATGTATGTTTCATTCTGCCAGAGAAACTCGTCCACTTTGGATGACCGGGGAGCCTCCAACCTTTCTAGAAACGTGCATGAACCCACAACGGGATCCTAAGATACCCTCGAAACAAAGTGTGGAAAGAGATAGTAAGAGGAGGTAGCACTTTAAAGAGGATATCTTGCATCATGTATACATGAAACCCCTAGTATTTTCCACACATCGCTTCGCTGTGACGGAATTCGGGGTTTATTCGAAAAATTGAAGGATTTATGGTCCTGCTACGGCCCACTTTCCGTTCTTCGAGCGGGTTCTCACTACCTGGGTTAGGAGAGAAATAAGTTATTCCCCCTCCCCCCCCCCCCGAGTATATCATTTTTCACCAAATTATTAGATGGGTTTCTGAAAAATACTTAGCGTTTCCTTCTATTTTTGATATAACACTCTTTCGCGTTAGTTTATCTGTCATTTATTTTATCGGTGGATGTTCTGCCGCTGCCACTTGATTTTGAATTATTCATTTTGTTGTTTTATCCTTTTCATGACATGCATTGTTGTGCATGTAACAACAAATAAATACAAAATGAATTAGCATTTCTTGAATTTTTGAAAAGCCTGAAGTCTCAAAAACTAGTAGTGACAATGGTAAGACATGTAGAGCCATTATGAAGCAGTTCACAGAGATTGCACGTCTCTGCTGACTGCGCCGACGTCCGTCAAGTTGTTGACATTTACACATAGGAGTTTTTCTCCTTGCTAAGAACAAAGAGAGCTGCACGGGGTAATGAGGAATGCAACAGGGTAAATGTCTGCAGTCAAGGATTCTCATTAGGCTGCTCCACAATTATCCGAAGTTTTTTCGTAATCGTTTTTCGTTTATGGAAATAGGCGATTGGATTGATACTCCAATAGAAGTACCCTACAGTAGTCACTTCATAAAAAGTAGTGTAGATAATGAAATAATTCATCCTCATAACACTAGGTTTGAGCAACATTTGCTCCTTAAACAATAGCTATGAAGATCGCATAATACATGACCAGTTCCCCCGTCGTGGATTCGACCATGGTGAGTGTAAAACCACGGTATTTAGAGAGTGGCTCAAAATTGGTGTAAAAGCGCATGCAAGGTTGCCTCGTTGATTCTCCTCTTTTGCTTCTTTTTTGACAAATTTGAATTATATGTTCGAATTTTAGCTTCGCCCATGTACGTATTTTCGATTTATGAGCATGAAATCAGAAACTTTCTTTAGTGACTGCTGTTACACTCATTGCTACGCTAATACCCATTTTTCAAAGGCGTGCATCACATACATATTTCAAGACGATGATGGTGTTTAGGTAGTTGGATACATAACGCAATCATACGAGAACACAGGAAATTGTGAACGAATTCTCATGGTAGAAGACAAGGAGGGTCTGATGCAGTGCACGAGTGAGTCTAGAATGCACGACATTCTTGAGACTTAGGCGTTTAGATGGCAAATTCTACTACAGTAGAGTACAAACGCCTTCTCGCTATCTGTGATCGGTATGAGGAAGGTGTTGAGAGCAGAAGCCAACTGGAGGACTAACAATGAAGCATTCATCGTTTGCTGACCAAGAGATAACATCGTATGATCATTCTCTACAGCAGAAGAAAAATTAAATTCATGTTATTTTCTACTCTCGGACCTCGTTGCTCTCACGACCTGACGAGGCAGAAAACGTCATAGTTCTATTGCGGACCCTGTGAAAGGGAAATATGATGATGTCCCTCTCTATTTTGCTAACAAAACCCATTGGGACAAGTGTGGGGTACAGTGGAGACGAAAGGTGCTTCAGTGGTACCATGCACAGATGAACGCGGAGACAGGATTTACCTTCCACTATTTTTCTTATTTTCTCCCATCTGGACAAACCTTTAAACTTCTTTTTATAGTGATCTCCGAGGTAGTCGCTAGATAATTTTACATTAAACGGCAATATAAGCAATCGGTTTGTATATTGATAAGAAAAAAGCTTAAATTGAGGTTGAGGTTTAGCCGTTTTAGCGTACTTTTTATTTATTTAATAAACAAAATGAATAAAGTTCAATGAATAATTCAATAAATAAAATGATTCCAATAAATAAATTAAATAAATAAAATAAGTGCGCTGAAAATATTTCCATATTCATAGCGCACCTTTGAGTGCAAAAATAGAATATAAATAAATAAATCACAACATTAAGAACCGGCATGACCATGAAAAATTTATTTAATTACTTCTAACAGACACAATCAACTCAATATTTCATCGAAGTCCCTAAATCGCATGAACTGAAACGAAAAATGGCACCTAGAGCTCCATGAATCATTGAGTAGCACTTCCACCACTTGCTCCTGAATTTCACACGAAGCAATCCCCTTGCAGTTCCAACTGATGAGTTCTTGGGACATTTCGCTAGGGCTTCCCATGAAGCTACGAAAACATGGGTGTATCACGGCTAACTAACGAGAATCATGTGGCTTCGTGTCGCGGACATTCCAGAAGAGAAGCTGATTTATGGATAAACTAACTTTTAGGAAAGAGACCTGTACATATGTACATACAACGGAGCGTGAACATTGTTTTTAGAAAAAAATGCACACGTTTCGAAAATGTTTCTCAAGAATTACGCCTTCAATCACTTTTTATTCACATGTGTATATAAACGAGTGTTACAATCTTACCGTTTCATTTTATTGTCTCATTTCTTTACAATGTCCTGAAAACTGCGAGTTTCTTGCTTTTTTGAGCCTCCCAAAATATATTTCTTTTCTCAATTTACCTTCGATGAGAAGGGTTGCATTGCACTTATCACGATGTATATAATAGATTAGCGGATAAATAATTCACAGTCTCAAGTCGCAAATTCTCGAAAATCATGACTTATAATAACGGGCTTACTTTGTGTGTCACGTGTGTGTGTGTGTGTGTGTAGAACGAAATTCGAGGGCGTGGCTTAGAGTGATGCCGACCACTCCACCGTTACATGTAGGGTGCGCCGGCGCCCAAAGTGGTGGGAGACGGGTCCACTGCTGTGATAAGGGTGCGCCGGCGCCCAAAGTGGTGGGAGACGGGTCCACTGCTGTGATAAGGGTGCGCCGGCGCCCAAAGTGGTGGGAGACGGGTCCACTGCTGTGATAAGGGTGCGCCGGCGCCCAAAGTGGTGGGAGACGGGTCCACTGCTGTGATAAGGGTGCGCCGGCGCCCAAAGTGGTGGGAGACGGATCCACTGCTGTGATAAGGGTACGCCGGCGCCCAAAGTGGGGGGAGACGGGTCCACTGCTGTGATAAGGGTGCGCCGGCGCCCAAAGTGGTGGGAGACGGGTCCACTGCTGTGATAAGGGTGCGCCGGCTCCCAAAATGGTGGGAGACGGGTGCCGGTGGGAGACGGGTCCACTGCTGTGATAAGGGTGCGCCGGCGCCCAAAGTGGTGGGAGACGGGTCCACTGCTGTGATAAGGGTGCGCCGGCGCCCAAAGTGGTGGGAGACGGGTCCACTGCTGTGATAAGGGTGCGCCGGCGCCCAAAGTGGTGGGAGACGGGTCCACTGCTGTGATAAGGGTACGCCGGCGCCCAAAGTGGTGGGAGACGGGTCCACTGCTGTGATAAGGGTACGCCGGCGCCCAAAGTGGTGGGAGACGGGTCCACTGCTGTGATAAGGGTGCGCCGGCGCCCAAAGTGGTGGGAGACGGGTCCACTGCTGTGATAAGGGTGCGCCGGCGCCCAAAGTGGTGGGAGACGCCACTGCTGTGATAAGGGTGCGCCGGCGCCCAAAGTGGGGGAGACGGGTCCACTGCTGTGATAAGGGTGCGCCGGCGCCCAAAGTGGTGGGAGACGGGTCCACTGCTGTGATAAGGGTGCGCCGGCGCCCAAAGTGGTGGGAGACGGGTCCACTGCTGTGATGAGGGTGCCCGGCGCCCAAAGTGGGGGAGACGGGTCCACTGCTGTGATAAGGGTGCGCCGGCGCCCAAAGTGGGGGGAGACGGGTCCACTGCTGTGATAAGGGTGCGCCGGCGCCCAAAGTGGTGGGAGACGGGTCCACTGCTGTGATAAGGGTGCGCCGGCGCCCAAAGTGGGGGGAGACGGGTCCACTGCTGTGATAAGGGTGCGCCGGCGCCCAAAGTGGGGGGAGACGGGTCCACTGCTGTGATAAGGGTGCGCCGGCGCCCAAAGTGGTGGGAGACGCCACTGCTGTGATAAGGGTGCGCCGGCGCCCAAAGTGGTGGGAGACGGGTCCACTGCTGTGATAAGGGTGCGCCGGCGCCCAAAGTGGTGGGAGACGGGTCCACTGCTGTGATAAGGGTGCGCCGGCTCCCAAAGTGGTGGGAGACGGGTCCACTGCTGTGATAAGGGTGCGCCGGCGCCCAAAGTGGTGGGAGACGGGTCCACTGCTGTGATGAGGGTGCACCGGCGCCCAAAGTGGGGGGAGACGGGTCCACTGCTGTGATAAGGGTGCGCCGCCTCCCAAAGTGGTGGGAGACGGGTCCACTGCTGTGATAAGGGTGCGCCGGCGCCCAAAGTGGTGGGAGACGGGTCCACTGCTGTGATAAGGGTGCGCCGGCGCCCAAAGTGGTGGGAGACGGGTCCACTGCTGTGATAAGGGTGCGCCGGCGCCCAAAGTGGTGGGAGACGGGTCCACTGCTGTGATAAGGGTGCGCCGGCGCCCAAAGTGGTGGGAGACGGGTCCACTGCTGTGATAAGGGTGCGCCGGCTCCCAAAGTGGTGGGAGACGGGTCCACTGCTGTGATAAGGGTGCGCCGGCGCCCAAAGTGGTGGGACACGTATCCACTGCTGTGATGAGGGTGCGCCGGCGCCCAAAGTGGTGGGACACGTATCCACTGCTGTGATGAGGGTGCGCCGCCGTTCAAAGTAGGGGGAGACGGGTCCACCGCTGTGATAAGGGTGTACCGGCCCCTAAAGTGGGGGGATACGGGTCCACCGCTGTGATACGGGTGTACCGGCTCCTAAAGTGGGGGATACGGGTGCACCGCTGTGATAAGGGTGCGCCGGCGTTCAAAGTGGGGGGAGACGGGTCCACCGCTGTGATAAGGGTGCGCCGGCTCCGAAGAGTGGGGAAACGTCTGGAGTTGTGACTAGCGGTACTATGAGGGTGCGCTGGCGTCCAAAAGTGGCAGAGCTTATGAAAATGTAGCTACCGACGGAGGAGGGGTGCGCCGGTGTCCACTACAGAGAAGACGTTATGAGTTGGATTCATCTTTGCTCGATCTGTTCCCTGGCGTCTAACATCAATCGTAAAAACTAAACGTCAGAGCTAAGCGTGAGTAGGATGCAATCCGCGTGATTCCTTCCACCTCACATCCTCTTCCGCGCTCTTCTTTCATTTGTTCACGAACCCACCGCACCCTCCACTTTTATACATAGAAACTGACTCTTATCGCTTGACCAGCTATAACAAGCAAAGAATGATAGAGCATTTCCTGCTGTCATTCCAGGTTTAACCGGTTATGTATAGTTAAAGAAGGCTATTTCAGTTGAGCAAAAGATAAAATTGCTCCGAGAAACGCGGTTAATCCTTTTTGATATGTGCAGTTTCACATGGGAGAAAGCAATTGAAAGGATGTGGGAAGCGTTATCGCAAGAATGTTGCATAGCTGTGACACTAATAGAATGAGAAGGGATAAAACCATGCGAGCGAAGCGAGCATTAGGAAAAGTCTGGAAGTCCGGCGTTAGCCGGACGGCCAGACTGGTTATAAAAATTCAAAAATACACAAAGACCTCCGCAAACTGAACCTCCAAAACTCCTCGCTGAGGCAGAAAAATAAAGAGTTTACTTACTAATGGGAGGCTGCTGTTAGAAAGAAATGTGTATGTACATACATATGTAAGTTGACTTCCGCCCAAGAAATTAACCCTGTAAGCAAAGTTCAAGGTAATTTCGCGAGCAGACGCCAGATGACAGGTGTTCCTGAAGTGCGACATGCGGCATTTCCGGCGATTTTCTGTCGAAAACAAGGTGGTATTTCGAGACTACAAATGACATGAGGCTTATGTATGTCACTTTGACATGGCAGTTTTTCAGAGCAGGAGAGTTCAGAGAAGTTCTAGAAATTTCTCATGCGAGAGCCACCTGGCCAAAAGGACTTGGTGTGAGCTCAACATATGAACCTTTGAGAGTCCTAGCAGCTATTATTCATTCATCAGATTCACTGTGCTGAGGTGCAGTGCTGCAGCTCTGAATGAGGAGCGGAAATGATTTGATGGAAAATTTATTTGCGAAGGTTAGGTAGGAATACCAAATTCAAACTTGTCTTGTAGGCAAGCAAGGGTATTCATTCGTATCAGACCATTCCAACTCGAAATCTGATAAGTTGCCATACTTTGAAAAGTTCCAGAATTTAGTAATGCTAAAACACGACAAAATTCATTGGCAACACCACCAAATTCATCGACCGACGTAAACAGAAAGAACGTTTGCCATCACAGAAAAAAGAAAAGCAAAAAAAATGTTGGAAGTGAAGAGTTGCGAATAGTAGGAATTGGTTTTGACTCGACTTTGTCAACATCGCGTACATCGAAAAGTTCGTTTTTTACACTTCTCTTGCCAATCATTATCCACAAAACTTAAAACCCTTCAAAGTTCGATATTTTGCTTGAAAACAAATCTATTGGTTTCAGGGGAGAGGGTGAGAAGTATGTCACTGGCTCAGGGGGGGGGGGGGAGGGTGAGAAGTCTGTCACTGGGGCCCCTAACGGTAGTCCATGACAAATTCGTCTACGCTACGTAAACATCGGCTAGGATTCGTGAAATGGATTAGCGAACCAATGTTCACTCTTTGCATATCCTAGACCCACTTGCTCTATGGATACGATTACCAATCACGCTTAACATCGCAAGTTTGCTAGATTATTGTCTCATGAACTCAACCATGGTTATCCAAGCTTTGGTATATTTTGGCTTGCTTTTGCTGCAACTATCCAGGGCATTGTAATCTTGAAAAGGTCCACTGAATGCAATGTATCGAAGGATTTTTTTCTCTAGAAAACAAAGGAAGGATTATACAGAACACCTCAGGAATATCGAAACACATATCACATTATCGGTGACATATGGAACTCTCGGTAAGGCAAAAGTCTTTTACTTCTTGGCAGAGTCCGCATTTCTGCAATTAAGGACAGTTTTAACACCCCGCATAAAAATTTTGCGTCGCTCAAACGAATCGCTGCAAGTGCCCTTCTGAAGTAATAAGTATTAACATAAGTCCTTGCGATTTTTCAGTTGCGATTTTTTCCGACACAGTGTCGCTTCCCCGCAGCGAGCTCTACACCTTCTGAAAGAGCTTTTTTTGCTCTACAATCTTATCATCACGAGGTTTCACAGAACTTTGAATCGCTTAATTTTCAGGCTTGAGAAGAAAAACGCCAATTTAAGAAAAAAAACACCTTTTCTCCTTGTATTCAGCAGCGAACAGAAAACACCCGGTACTATTTTATTTCATTTTATTACATTGTGCATTAATATATATGTATTCTCGTAATCAGCTGAAAACAATATTTGAAGTCCCTGAACACAGCTTGAATTGTGCCGCAATATGATCTTATTTCACGACTATATTCAGCAATCGTAGTAAGCCTATACCTATTCACCTATCCATCTACAAAGAGGATATCACACCAACAAAGACCAGGAAGAGAACACTGCTACATACATCAGAAATGTGCAGTCATCAGTGCCTGTGTTCATGAACGTTCCCAAGTAAGTTGTGATCTTCCCGCCCCTCTGAAATGCACGAGTTTTCCGACTCAAAATCGATGCACTTTGTAGAAGCCATCCGTCTGAGTTACATAGTATTGATGGGAAATAATAAAGGCAGCTACATGGAAGTAACAAGTTTTGCTGGAGAAACCCTTCAACTCTCGTTCAGGAGGAAGCTTAGAAACTTCCCGAGAATTTCCATGAATACGAACGCAAAAGATTTTCCACAGGACATGGAGGGAATCTGCAGCACCACCCTCCAGCAAGCCAGTTCATTTAGAATGGATTAACATGATGCATTACGGCACATTACTAGTGCAGGAGTTCGTCCATCTCACCTCAGCCACCATTTCCTCAGGAAAAAAAGAAGAGGAAGCAAGCATAATGGCTATATCACCTCAAAGCAACTACGAGTGAAGCCGTCACAGCGAATAAGTGGATGTTGCCGAAGCCAAATGACCATGGGGATGGGAAGACCAAATGCTAACGAGTCCGAGCCTTCGCAGATGTCGTCAGCCACAAAATGCAGTAATGACCAGCAGCGCATGGCATGGTTAGCAGGAGGTGATTTTTGATATGTAGAAATCCGAGGAAATGGATGGTAATAGTAAGTATGAATAAATTTTAGAAAAAGAACAATTCATGGGACCATTTCCTTCAATTAAAAAAGTATTGAGGAGGTAGTTCTATGATTCAGAGATCACAATAGTTGCAATTGAAGTCGCTCATGTGAAGAATGTAATAAAAAAGTATGAAAGTGTAGAATCATGAGCAATTTGTGGCGAAGATAAGACTTTCTCATATTCACAGACCTCTTTAGAAGATTTAGAGTGTCAAGCTAAACTTCTAAAAAAAATTCCAAGGAGTGGAGAAAGAACCTGGATCGGCATTCCGCGGAGAACACTGATGTTTGGAGGCTGTCAGGGATTCCGAACAACCTCTCATCCGTGCGCCGCCTCAAAAAACAAGCATTTGTCGCCAGTACTCACGCATCTGTCATCTGCCTACGTCAGGATTAAGCAGCCAGCTCCACTAAGAATTTGAGCATTTTTCAGGACATTTTGTGGAAAGGAAGGCTAGCCAAAATAAAAAATCAAAAACCACAGAAAGACAAACAAGGAGAACAGTTGTTTGAGCTGCAACAAAAGGCTTTGTTGGATAAGAGGCTCGTCAACACAACTAACACAAATATGGCATGTTCGAAAAAGTAGTAATCAAGCAACATAACAGGAGAAGGACGTTACTACTCATTTGATGCTATCCCTCCTCAATTGCTGGTGAAATGAGGGAAGCTTGAGCAACAAATGGGGAAGATGGCAGTAGATGGGAGAAGATGCCGCTAGATTTTGCACACTATTCGCTGTTCCTGACCTATTCGCTGTTCCCGCTGCGTTTCTGCTCTAGGGATCCGAGTAAATATTAATAATTATAATATTCACTGTACGTTGAATGTACTCTATGAAGAAGAGCTCTTGGATAAAAAACATAGTTGGCAGGATGAAAACACGGATGAAGGAGGAGAGGGAGAAAGCGAGTACTCAGTTCATACCTATTGCTTTAAACTGTGAAGTACAAAGAGGCAGCTCAGTTTTCTTCAAGATTTGAATAAGGTCATTACCCAGCCTGTAATTGAGAAATTATGTAATGTATTATTTTTTGGAAGAATTTCTGGTTGTTTTGCGAATATGCAACAAGAAAACTACCAAAAACGTGACAGTAAACATTTCAACACCTGCCAGGGTAAAGGCGTTTTTACTGTTTTGATTCGCGCAACCTCGCAGCGTCATCTGCCTGAGGGGGGGGGGGCTTTCACAGTTTTTACCGCCGCTCATCAGTTTGCGAGCTCGCCCTGCGGAATGCTTTGTGGCATTCTTTGCCTTTAAGAGGTATAAAAAAAGATGCAAAGAGTAACCATCTCCTGAGGTTTCAAAGAAAACATCGAGATACGAATAATCCATCTGAGTTGTCATCTATCAAGGAGCCCACACTAATGCAGCCGTCTATGCGGTTTCCTGAACTAAACTTGTGTGAAGGCTTTTCAGAGGTTAGCACAGCTATTGTTGAGTTTCCAAGAGCTATCGGAGTTATGTAAGCTATTGATTCTGTCTCAGATTCCCAAGCATATTTATATGTACGAGCATTTTTCCTCGAAAATGAAAGTGATGAATCTAGTCGCACAGATCTGAATTTAGACTAAATCTGATGGCACCAAGGTATATTATTTAAGATGAGGGATTTCCGAAAAACATGGAAGCGAGTGCTCCATAGTAATTTTTGCTGCTGGATTTGGTGCAGATTACAGAAGATTTCCGTCGCAGCTTATCCTCTTTTATTTATAAGAAAAAATAAGGCGGACATACACAGACGTTACTCTGAAAAGCCGTGGATATACTCTGAAAAGCCGTGGATACTGTTTTCTACAAACGTTTTTTGAATCTCTTTCAACCTGTCGAACCTGTAACGCAGAAAATAACCCCTCCAAAACCGCATCCGGTCAGATTCGGGTTCTTCTTAAATAATGCAAATTTGTAAAACATCAATATTATGATTATCCTGGGCGGGAGTGGCATAGTGGCGAGAGGCTCGCAGTCGCCTACACGGTTCAATTCCTCCTCGTATAAAGAAAAAGTATGGAAGGATGAAGTGTTGACTTGATACATCGGGTGTCCTCACTCGTCACTCACTGTACCCAGCAGATTCTCTCACTGGATGCCTCTGCGATTCTGGATTAAGTGAAATGCGTGGTGCAAAACACGAAGGTAATTTTTTACCGCTGACCGCTCTATCATCTATACTTTTCCCGGTTTTCGAATAAGCAAATATTCAATTACAAGCAATTTAAAGTGCAAAAAGTAGTTCTCCGTAAGTGACTTAGAAGAGCTCTCATATCAAATCTCTTTGCTGTCTCCTCGTCTCTACCAGTGAAAATGCAAAAGTTACAGGAGTCTCATAATTTTTGTGAGTAGCGCTTTCGTTCACTAATTTTTCATGAGTCATTATCGCTAGTGAATACTGCAATCAGACTGGTCGGAGCCCAAAGCATGAGAAGTCCCAAAGGTAAAAATATCCTTCGCAAGACCTCTCGGAATTTCCCATGCTCAATCAGAGGCAATAGGTTTGTTTGCTTCAGAGTTCCATTGTTCATAGTTCACTGGGCAAGCTTGATGAACGACAATTTCTGTGGGAAACAGCCCAAACATGTTGCAAAAGGCCGAAACAATAGGAAAATGCACACTTCTACATAGATGTCGGAAAAAAAGAGCGGTCTGGACATCCAATTACGAAAAATTGGATTGTCTCAGAAGCTGTTTGTCGCTTGTTTCAGCAGAACAACATCTCCAGCAGTGCTCAGCGAGGCAAACATGCACGCTGAGAAGCCGGTGTTCATTGAGCAACAGAGAATCCACTGGATATGATGCGGAGTGCTCCTCTGTATAAACAACAAATTACCAGTAGCGCTAACACTCATGCTACCGAACCAAAGACTATTTTTTTCTCGACATGCTTCGTATATTTTATTCGCGGGGAGCAACTTCTAGAAACAAGCGACCATTAGAATAGGAGTATAAGTATAAGTATAAGTATAAGAAAGAAGTGGAAAAAACGTTGTTGTTGTTGTTAACGGCGTTGTTCTGAAGACTAAGACTGCAGTTACAGATTTAGGTGTTGTCATTCAGAACACTTTGAAACTAGACTCGCATATACAAACTGTGAACCGCCGCGCATTTGCTGCACTGTATATGATTTCTCGTAGCACCAGCGTTACCGACCCAAAAATTTTGGTAAAACTTTACAAGAGCTATGTGCGACCGCATCTCGAATATGCATGCCAAGTTTGGAACCCGCATGTGAAAAAACATGTTGAAACGATCGAAAAAGTTCAAAAACAGTTCACCAAGATGCTGTTCTACCGTTCGTTTCCCAATCCTGAATATCCTCAGGCCTTGCCTAGCTATACGAACCGTTTAAGGATACTAAACTTGCAAACCCTATTGTATAGAAGAATCATTCATGATTTAGTGTTAGCCTTCAGAATCTACAAGGGAGAAACCAGACTAAAACCTTCAAAATATTAGGTTTTCAAGCCTTCCCATGGCCGTTTAGGGGGGTTTTCCATTCACTTCCACCACTTTAGTAAGAGTTCTCAAATGCATGCACAGAGAGATTTCTTCATCCGAACTGCTAGATGGTTCTACAAACTACCACGCAGCTTGATGGTCTGTAAGAATTCTTTTTCATTTAAGAAGTCTTTGAAGTGTTATAATCTTATGAAAACCATCCTAGGGAACGTTGGTCTTGGAAGCCCTGGATCTAGTTGAGGTGCTTGCTTTGGTTATTCGATCCGCACCTAATACTCTTGTATTTTGTTACTCCATGTGTTTGTTGGTAAACTAACCCATTACTGGATCGGTTACTAACTCTCGTATATATATATTGGTTTTTTGTTGGTTTCCCCTGTACCCTTCCAAAATAGCCAGTAAGCACACTCAAATTAGAAAATTAATCGTTATTCAATTAGCCTCATGGTATCTACCCGCCAGTGCCAACCACCAACGCTCAAGGCCGCTGTTTTACCTGGTTGTCAGTACACTGTAAACATTGTCGTTAAGGAAAACCGTAGTCAGGCTAACCAGGGATGCATTGCTAGGGAGGAGAATACCTAGTTTCCGAAAATGCACCCTTGGGCTACTCGCGACAGACCGAGTGAGTGGAGGCATCTCTCCATTGCTTCGGCCTGGCATAAACGGTCTATGCCTTTTCGCTTATTCCTGAATGTGTGCTGTCGAACTTAAACTCGAACACTTTCAACAACTTGGTGCGGACACTGCCTCGGTGATATACAATCAAGCAGACATTTCGACTTAACGTAATAGATGGCGTGCTGTTGATTAAAAGGGATGGTACAGGGAGTGCTGCATTAACTTCGTTTTGTTTTGCGTTGTACGTTTTTTTTTTCTTTTTCATCGGCGCGCCTTTGAGTGCATTAAAATCATGACTTATAATAACGGGCTTACTTTGTGTGTCACGTGTGTGTGTGTGTGTGTGTAGAACGAAATTCGAGGGCGTGGCTTAGAGTGATGCCGACCACTCCACCGTTACATGAAGGGTGCGCCGGCGCCCAAAGTGGTGGGAGACGGGTCCACTGCTGTGATAAGGGTGCGCCGGCGCCCAAAGTGGTGGGAGACGGGTCCACTGCTGTGATAAGGGTGCGCCGGCGCCGAAAGTGGTGGGAGACGGATCCACTGCTGTGATATGTATACGCCGGCGCCCAAAGTGGTGGGAGACGGGTCCACTGCTGTGATAAGGGTGCGCCGGCGCCCAAAGTGGGGGAGACGGATCCACTGCTGTGATAAGGGTGCACCGGCGCCCAAAGTGGTGGGAGACGGGTCCACTGCTGTGATAAGGGTGCGCCGGCGCCCAAAGTGGTGGGAGACGGGTCCACTGCTGTGATAAGGGTGCGCCGGCGCCCAAAGTGGGGGAGACGGGTCCACTGCTGTGATAAGGGTGCGCCGGCGCCCAAAGTGGGGGAGACGGGTCCACTGCTGTGATAAGGGTGCTGGGGGAGACGGGTCCACTGCTGTGATAAGGGTGCGCCGGCGCCCAAAGTGGGGGGAGACGGGTCCACTGCTGTGATAAGGGTGCGCCTGTGATCCACTGCTGTGATAAGGGTGCGCCGGCGCCCAAAGTGGTGGGAGACGGGTCCACTGCTGTGATAAGGGTGCGCCGGCGCCCAAAGTGGTGGGAGACGGGTCCACTGCTGTGATAAGGGTGCGCCGGCTCCCAAAATGGTGGGAGACGGGTCCACTGCTGTGATAAGGGTGCGCCGGCTCCCAAAGTGGTGGGAGACGGGTCCACTGCTGTGATAAGGGTGCGCCGGCGCCCAAAGTGGTGGGACACGGATCCACTGCTGTGATAAGGGTGCGCCGGCGCCCAAAGTGGTGGGAGACGGGTCCACTGCTGTGATAAGGGTGCGCCGGCGCCCAAAGTGGTGGGAGACGGGTCCACTGCTGTGATGAGGGTGCACCGGCGCCCAAAGTGGGGGAGACGGGTCCACTGCTGTGATAAGGGTACGCCGGCGCCCAAAGTGGGGGGAGACGGGTCCACTGCTGTGATAAGGGTGCGCCGGCTCCCAAAGTGGTGGGAGACGGGTCCACTGCTGTGATAAGGGTGCGCCGGCGCCCAAAGTGGTGGGACACGGATCCCACTGCTGTGATAAGGGTGCGCCGGCGCCCAAAGTGGTGGGAGACGGGTCCACTGCAGTGATAAGGGTGCGCCGGCGCCCAAAGTGGTGGGAGACGGGTCCACTGCAGTGATAAGGGTGCGCCGGCGCCCAAAGTGGTGGGAGACGGGTCCACTGCTGTGATAAGGGTGCGCCGGCGCCCAAAGTGGTGGGAGACGGGTCCACTGCTGTGATAAGGGTGCGCCGGCTCCCAAAATGGTGGGAGCGGGTCCGCTGCTGTGATAAGGGTACGCCGGCGCCCAAAGTGGTGGGAGACGGATCCACTGCTGTGATAAGGGTACGCCGGCGCCCAAAGTGGGGGGAGACGGGTCCACTGCTGTGATAAGGGTGCGCCGGCGCCCAAAGTGGTGGGAGACGGATCCACTGCTGTGATAAGGGTACGCCGGCGCCCAAAGTGGGGGGAGACGGGTCCACTGCTGTGATAAGGGTGCGCCGGCGCCAAAAGTGGTGGGAGACGGGTCCACTGCTGTGATAAGGGTGCGCCGGCGCCCACAGTGGGGGAGACAGGTCCACTGCTGTGATAAGGGTGCGCCGGCGCCCAAAGTGGTGGGAGACGGGTCCACTGCTGTGATAAGGGTGCGCCGGCGCCCAAAGTGGTGGGAGACGGGTCCACTGCTGTGATAAGGGTGCGCCGGCTCCCAAAATGGTGGGAGCGGGTCCACTGCTGTGATAAGGGTACACCAGGCACCCGAAGGTGGGGGGGGCCCAGGGTCCGCTGCTGTGATAAGGGTGCGCCGGCTCCCAAAGTGGTGGGAGACGGGTCCACTGCTGTGATAAGGGTGCGCCGGCGCCCAAAGTGGTGGGACACGGATCCACTGCTGTGATAAGGGTGCGCCGGCGCCCAAAGTGGTGGGAGACGGGTCCACTGCAGTGATAAGGGTGCGCCGGCGCCCAAAGTGGTGGGAGACGGGTCCACTGCAGTGATAAAGGGTGCGCCGGCGCCCAAAGTGGTGGGAGACGGGTCCACTGCTGTGATGAGGGTGCACCGGCGCCCAAAGTGGGGGGAGACGGGTCCACTGCTGTGATAAGGGTGCGCCGGCTCCCAAAGTGGTGGGAGACGGGTCCACTGCTGTGATAAGGGTGCGCCGCCTCCCAAAGTGGTGGGAGACGGGTCCACTGCTGTGATAAGGGTGCGCCGGCGCCCAAAGTGGTGGGAGACGGGTCCACTGCTGTGATAAGGGTGCGCCGGCTCCCAAAGTGGTGGGAGACGGGTCCACTGCTGTGATAAGGGTGCGCCGGCGCCCAAAGTGGTGGGAGACGGGTCCACTGCTGTGATAAGGGTGCGCCGGCGCCCAAAGTGGTGGGAGACGGGTCCACTGCTGTGATAAGGGTGCGCCGGCTCCCAAAGTGGTGGGAGACGGGTCCACTGCTGTGATAAGGGTGCGCCGCCTCCCAAAGTGGTGGGAGACGGGTCCACTGCTGTGATAAGGGTGCGCCGGCGCCCAAAGTGGTGGGAGACGGGTCCACTGCTGTGATAAGGGTGCGCCGGCGCCCAAAGTGGTGGGAGACGGGTCCACTGCTGTGATAAGGGTGCGCCGGCGCCCAAAGTGGTGGGAGACGGGTCCACTGCTGTGATGAGGGTGCACCGGCGCCCAAAGTGGGGGGGGAGACGGGTCCACTGCTGTGATAAGGGTGCGCCGGCGCCCAAAGTGGTGGGAGACGGCTCCACTGCTGTGATAAGGGTGCGCCGGCGCCCAAAGTGGTGGGAGACGGGTCCACTGCTGTGATAAGGGTGCGCCGGCGCCCAAAGTGGTGGGAGACGGGTCCACTGCTGTGATAAGGGTGCGCCGGCGCCCAAAGTGGTGGGAGACGGGTCCACTGCTGTGATGAGGGTGCACCGGCGCCCAAAGTGGGGGGGGAGACGGGTCCACTGCTGTGATGAGGGTGCACCGGCGCCCAAAGTGGGGGGGGAGACGGGTCCACTGCTGTGATAAGGGTGCGCCGGCTCCCAAAGTGGTGGGAGACGGGTCCACTGCTGTGATAAGGGTGCGCCGCCTCCCAAAGTGGTGGGAGACGGGTCCACTGCTGTGATAAGGGTGCGCCGGCGCCCAAAGTGGTGGGAGACGGGTCCACTGCTGTGATGAGGGTGCACCGGCGCCCAAAGTGGGGGGGGAGACGGGTCCACTGCTGTGATAAGGGTGCGCCGGCGCCCAAAGTGGTGGGAGACGGCTCCACTGCTGTGATAAGGGTGCGCCGGCGCCCAAAGTGGTGGGAGACGGGTCCACTGCTGTGATAAGGGTGCGCCGGCGCCCAAAGTGGTGGGAGACGGGTCCACTGCTGTGATAAGGGTGCGCCGGCTCCCAAAGTGGTGGGAGACGGGTCCACTGCTGTGATAAGGGTGCGCCGGCGCCCAAAGTGGTGGGAGACGGGTCCACTGCTGTGATGAGGGTGCACCGGCGCCCAAAGTGGGGGGGGAGACGGGTCCACTGCTGTGATAAGGGTGCGCCGCCTCCCAAAGTGGTGGGAGACGGGTCCACTGCTGTGATAAGGGTGCGCCGGCGCCCAAAGTGGTGGGAGACAGGTCCACTGCTGTGATGAGGGTGCACCGGCGCCCAAAGTGGGGGGGAGACGGGTCCACTGCTGTGATAAGGGTGCGCCGCCTCCCAAAGTGGTGGGAGACGGGTCCACTGCTGTGATAAGGGTGCGCCGGCGCCCAAAGTGGTGGGAGACGGGTCCACTGCTGTGATAAGGGTGCGCCGGCTCCCAAAGTGGTGGGAGACGGGTCCACTGCTGTGATAAGGGTGCGCCGGCGCCCAAAGTGGTGGGAGACGGGTCCACTGCTGTGATAAGGGTGCGCCGGCGCCCAAAGTGGTGGGAGACGGGTCCACTGCTGTGATAAGGGTGCGCCGGCGCCCAAAGTGGTGGGAGACGGGTCCACTGCTGTGATGAGGGTGCACCGGCGCCCAAAGTGGGGGGGGAGACGGGTCCACTGCTGTGATAAGGGTGCGCCGGCGCCCAAAGTGGTGGGAGACGGCTCCACTGCTGTGATAAGGGTGCGCCGGCGCCCAAAGTGGTGGGAGACGGGTCCACTGCTGTGATAAGGGTGCGCCGGCGCCCAAAGTGGTGGGAGACGGGTCCACTGCTGTGATAAGGGTGCGCCGGCTCCCAAAGTGGTGGGAGACGGGTCCACTGCTGTGATAAGGGTGCGCCGGCGCCCAAAGTGGTGGGAGACGGGTCCACTGCTGTGATGAGGGTGCACCGGCGCCCAAAGTGGGGGGGGAGACGGGTCCACTGCTGTGATAAGGGTGCGCCGCCTCCCAAAGTGGTGGGAGACGGGTCCACTGCTGTGATAAGGGTGCGCCGGCGCCCAAAGTGGTGGGAGACGGGTCCACTGCTGTGATGAGGGTGCACCGGCGCCCAAAGTGGGGGGGGAGACGGGTCCACTGCTGTGATAAGGGTGCGCCGCCTCCCAAAGTGGTGGGAGACGGGTCCACTGCTGTGATAAGGGTGCGCCGGCGCCCAAAGTGGTGGGAGACGGGTCCACTGCTGTGATAAGGGGTGCGCCGGCTCCCAAAGTGGTGGGAGACGGGTCCACTGCTGTGATAAGGGTGCGCCGGCGCCCAAAGTGGTGGGACACGTATCCACTGCTGTGATGAGGGTGCGCCGCCGTTCAAAGTGGGGGGAGACGGGTCCACCGCTGTGATAAGGGTGTACCGGCCCCTAAAGTGGGGGGATACGGGTCCACCGCTGTGATAAGGGTGTACCGGCTCCTAAAGTGGGAGATACGGGTGCACCGCTGTGATAAGGGTGCGCCGGCGTTCAAAGTGTGGGGAGACGGGTCCACCGCTGTGATAAGGGTGCGCCGCCGTTCAAAGTAGGGGGAGACGGGTCCACCGCTGTGATAAGGGTGTACCGGCCCCTAAAGTGGGGGGATACGGGTCCACCGCTGTGATACGGGTGTACCGGCTCCTAAAGTGGGGGATACGGGTGCACCGCTGTGATAAGGGTGCGCCGGCGTTCAAAGTGGGGGGAGACGGGTCCACCGCTGTGATAAGGGTGCGCCGGCTCCGAAGAGTGGGGAAACGTCTGGAGTTGTGACTAGCGGTACTATGAGGGTGCGCTGGCGTCCAAAAGTGGCAGAGCTTATGAAAATGTAGCTACCGACGGAGGAGGGGTGCGCCGGTGTCCACTACAGAGAAGACGTTATGAGTTGGATTCATCTTTGCTCGATCTGTTCCCTGGCGTCTAACATCAATCGTAAAAACTAAACGTCAGAGCTAAGCGTGAGTAGGATGCAATCCGCGTGATTCCTTCCACCTCACATCCTCTTCCGCGCTCTTCTTTCATTTGTTCACGAACCCACCGCACCCTCCACTTTTATACATAGAAACTGACTCTTATCGCTTGACCAGCTATAACAAGCAAAGAATGATAGAGCATTTCCTGCTGTCATTCCAGGTTTAACCGGTTATGTATAGTTAAAGAAGGCTATTTCAGTTGAGCAAAAGATAAAATTGCTCCGAGAAACGCGGTTAATCCTTTTTGATATGTGCAGTTTCACATGGGAGAAAGCAATTGAAAGGATGTGGGAAGCGTTATCGCAAGAATGTTGCATAGCTGTGACACTAATAGAATGAGAAGGGATAAAACCATGCGAGCGAAGCGAGCATTAGGAAAAGTCTGGAAGTCCGGCGTTAGCCGGACGGCCAGACTGGTAAATAATAAATAAATAAAAAACGGACTCTATCTTACATTCATTTATATGAAGTCATATCCATAATCATGAAAAGGAGTCCTCGTTCAACTACATATGTCCTCAAATCCTTCCCTCAGTTTATAACCCTTTCGAAAACCGCGCAACTTCTTGGCTATAGATTCAACACCTTAAACATGACTATGCGTAATTGTTCATGGCCATGCGATGTGAAAAATTGTTAGCAAAGCAAGCAGTCAAAAATATCACTTGCTTAAAAGACTTTCTTGGGCATTGCGAAGAAGATGATTACGCTGCTATCCTATTACATCGAAACGCCTCTTGAAAGAATATGTGTCGTGTCAGGAACAATGAGAAAACTTGCAATTAGCAATTTAGTGAGGGAAAATGAAGCATTTACAAGGAATATGAGTGGTTTTCTAACATGCCGTGGTAAGTACATCCAATTTTTTCACTTTAATTTGGGGAAGGCCTTTAGCGAATTCAATCACTTTGAAAAATTTTAATTTCAGGAAACATCTCTCAAGTGGAAGTCACACCTTAGGTAAATGCAATAGGTTCAAATTCATGAATTTTGACCATTTTTAGCAACAATAAGAAACTCTTCCAAAAGTAATAAACTTGATGGGATTACCAATACGTCTAAACCTCCCCAGTAAGTCATGAGTCACAACTAGAAATTTCAAGCTTTACTTGGAAATATGTCATGAGAAGTACATATTCGGAAGGTCATGTATTTGCTTCCAGAAACAGCATTTGCTCAATGAACTCTGTACATTGGTTCAGAACGGATCCTTACCCCAATGCCTAGCCCCTGCCTAGAGAATTAGTGGAGTGGTACCTATGTATGACTGGATAAGCATAAACAATTCTCTTTTGCAGCAGTGTATGTCTAGGTCAGAGAAGGAGTCTTCGCAGATGAAGAGGAGCATTATTTTGCAAATAATACAAGGAAAGATGTAAAACGATGTTAATGCAACTGGAAAAGCACACTCATTGCATATTTCTTGCAAAAAAAATACGTGATTATGACGAAAATGTCTTGAAAGTAACGTCAAAAATGAACGATCACCTGAAGATAGATTGTCAACGTGGGTGTTTGTGCAAGCCTCTGCTTATTTCCCGTCATCTGAATTAATCCAAAATTCCACGAACGACTACTTTCAATCGGAAGCCGTTGCATATGACATGCTCCAACGTCTGGCACTCGATTTAGCCACAAGTGTGCAAATGAGGGGAAGCTTCAAACCGATGCAGCATATTTTGGAAAAAAAGAGAGGAAAAAAGACGTGAAATGCAGGAAATTCTCAAGTTGCTATAGAATGGTGCAAAAATTCGGCACTCAATAACACTTCTCCAAGCTTTCGCTAGCTAAATTAGCGAATAATTCAGGAAAAAGCAGTAGTTGCTAACGCGTCAAACACCAAACAAATTCAATCGGTCACAATGTCAGCACTGAAAATATCACCCGGGAGGCTGTTGATAGCTCCACCTGTCCAATGTCTTTTTCACACAAATCACACATCGATTCGACAGCTGATCGACCATAGAATGCTAGCAGAACTTCCTGGATTGATGATGGACTATCTTTTGAACCATGAACGCCCTGAATTTTTCCTAGTAGAAATCAAGGCATTAGGTTGGTGCGAAATTATTTACCGAAACGAACACTTCAGTTCAAAGTGTTATAACTTGGTTTAAACACAGCGTTCTTCATCAGATTAATCCCCATTTAATTCGCTAGATTTTTCCTAGCAATCTAATGAAATTAATATACCTCGTATACCTCTACAGGGTGCGGCTTATGTTCTCGGACAAGAAATTTTGATTTCATATTTAAGGACCGCGAGGCCCACTGGGCTTAATCTTTGGGTTCACCATCTCAGGTATGTACTTCCTGCATCTAACGACTCTACAAGTTTCGAGCCAGGAATGCCAGGCTGGAAAGACAAAACCACATTTGACCATGGGCAGAAAGCTGCACCACATTTCTTAAGGAAAGAAGGTATAGCCGGTGAGCGTATCCTATCTAATCCCTACAGAATTTCTCCATCCTCCAAAACTCTCACTTTTTCTGGCAAAATCGCTGTCAAATACAACGCGGCCTTTTCGCGAAATTTGGCAATGGGCTGTAGACTTGCAGTGATTCTAAAACTGTTCAGATTGGGTATCAGTCCCAATACGTTTTTAGGTTTCCTATTTGACGTTATCATAATAAAAAACGTATTAGTTGGATCGTTTTCACTTGAGATATTAAGAAACGTTCTTGTCCAGGAACATATGCCGCACCCTGTACAAAGAAAACTGAGATCGCAGAAGTCTACAAACTTTTGGGAAGCGATTTTGGTATGCTTCAGATCAGCAGTCTGCTGCTCTCACAGGTTCGCATCTGAGACTCGGCAAAAGTGATATTCAGTGATATTATTGATAAGAAATGGTCTGATTAATGAGGAGAATGAGTGAGAACCTCGATGCTTTACTGCGCCCGTTTTTGCTGTATGAGTTTTTAAGTGAAAAACTTGGCGCTACCCTGGAACAGGGAAAAAAACTGATTTTGTTCACCACTACCAGCCATACCCACAGCAGAATTTCGGAAACGAACTCGAAATTACATAACTGGGATTCTGCTGTCGATGATTTACTAGATATATAGGTAGGAAAAGGCTACAGTCAATCATACCTTTACAACACCACCGAACTCCTAAAACAACCCCCCTAGAGAGAAGATCTGGTTTAGGAAAACTCAAAAGTGGAAAAACGTCTCTACCAATATCCGCTCGCATTCATTGTTATCGTACAAAAACCGAGCTTCATCTGCAGTGAAGAGTTGGTCTAGAAATGAGACGGGGACGAAAAATTAAGTTGGAAAGTATGTTAGAGCGGATGAGACGCTGGTCATGATCGGTGAGATCGTATGATGTTTACTTCCGCGCCTTTTCTACCCTGTCGATTGAAGTCAAATGTTTCAAAACTGTAGTATAGTGAGCATCCATACCTGCTCTCAACGTCCGATTGGTAAGATCAGATTTAGGTTCCACGGCTGTCCTTAACATTTGATCCAAAGCCAAAGAACAACCTGCTATCACGACCATGATTGCATTGGGGTCCAAAATTGCTGGAGGGAAACTTCGAGAACCAGTAGCTCATTGTCCATTGGAAAGGAGATTCCGAGCCAAAATAAATACAAGATTACCGGATGCCTCCGGTGAGTGGTCGACTTTGAAGTCATTAGCCATGCTCACCCAAAAATCGCGTCGGCTCATTATTTTTCGCGGCCTTGAAAAAAAAAGGTACTGAGAAGAGCTAACCAGAATATTCGGGCGGCTTTTGGAAGTGAAGGGAAAGCCCTTTCAAAAAGTTACACAATTTTACTTGAAGTTACTCAAATTCTACTGAAGAGAAAAGTTTATTTGTGCGTACCCCAAATGGCGAGTAATTTCGCATCAACTTAATATTTTGCATGAACGACTTGTCTCAGTCACGATCACGAAAATTAATAAGTGGAGTGCAAGATATAACAAATTTCTTTTTTAAGACTTATGAACGAGTAGCATAGATCCTTCAAAAGATTGTCATGAATACTGCAACAGGAGGAGCTTCCAGAAGGGAATCCGTCAGGAGTGAGGATTCTTTGAAGATTACAGAGAAGTGAAAAAGTACAACAAAAAAACACCACAATTCCACAATATAGGAGACATGCGCACTCACCTCTATCCTTGGAATGGTCAGCTGATTCCCGTAGGAGGATTTGATTTTTCGGATTGATGGATACATTCGGAGACGGCGAAGAATTTTGACAGATTTTGAATTATACCTGAAAAATTCAACTTTTATTACCGGATCGCATTCGAAAAGAAGAAAAGCAGAGCAAGGCCGAAAAAGAAAGATTTTTGCATGGAATAACGCATAGAGACCGCAACCATTGCAAAGGCAAGG
This sequence comes from Ancylostoma caninum, assembly GCA_037903475.1. Lineage (NCBI taxonomy): Eukaryota > Metazoa > Nematoda > Chromadorea > Rhabditida > Ancylostomatidae > Ancylostoma > Ancylostoma caninum. Next base: position 2,371,115 of record JBAJFG010000079.1, read on the forward strand.
CGGATTAAACGGATTGTGACAACAAGACTGATTCAAGGGATACAAGAGGCATGATGCGTTGTGAGAGCCTTGCAGGTGTCGCGATACTTTTATAACAACATAGGAATTGAATGCAATGTCAGATGAAAAGGAAGCTTTGCAGCGAAGAAAGCATCTCTCTCAGGTTTTACAATATTCTTTTGCTTCTTGTGATTTCCATCCTTGTTTTCTCCTGTTGTTTTTGTGATAATCTTTGCAAGTGGATTCTTGGATTTAATTACCCAGTTGCGATCATGAATACTCCTTCTAAGTGGCGATAGACCTTTGTTTTTGATTAAGGAGGTCTCAAGGGACTCCAGCGATCCTGACCCACTCACATGCATCGCCTCACCTCCATGGTGTTACCGTGATTGTCTGGCTTTTCATTAATATCACTATTTTCATTATTAGTCGGTCTGTGGCGCGGTGGGGGGGGGGCGAGGGTTTGCACCACTCGAGTCTTCCATAGATCAGTGGAAAGAGCGAACAGTGACGTTAAGAACGCGTATTTATAACCGCGTATGTGACATGTGCACCTTCCACGGACCAGTACAATCCGCAGCACTGCGGCACCCTGACTGTCTGCCTTGGCGCCATCTTTGCAGGGTTAGGGTAAGTGTACCGTAACATTCGGTGTCTCAGAATATCCTCGCACAACTTGTGTCCGTAAACGCAAAGACCATTCACCAGACCATTGATGCTCTCCGTATCTTTGAAAACGGGGCAGTGAAGAAATTCCCATATGTCATAAAAAATCTGAGTGTAAACGAGAGAATAATGGCTCAGTGGAGAGAATGAGAATGACAAGTCGAGCGCCATTCACACAGCAGGAATCCGGAACTATGTGTGGGCTAATTGCAGCATTTCATGAATGTTCCACTCAAACAGAGAGACATCGGCTTACTCATACATAGGAAATGAGTATAGACAGACCAAATATTGCTGGAGATAGGAAAATAGGCATAATAAACAAGGCCTGATGCAAGCTTCAGCCGGAAATTACTTGGGTGCGAATAGGAAATATCAGAAGTGGGAAAGGAATCGAGAGGAAGGGAATTATCTGCAGCATGTGGGAGCTGTGACACTGCAGTAGATATCGTACTTCTCATTACTTGTTAGATCTAGCACCTGTTTACGTGATTACAAGTTGGGAACGACCTGGTAATAGTAATCTTTTGCTGCTCTAGCGGTCTATGAGATACCTCATTCGTAACACCATATATTAGGTCGTCAAATATGAAATGTCCGATTTTGGATGAGAAGATTTCGAGTTTTGTTTCTAAAGCAAGATGCAGTATAAGATATCCGAATATGCTCCTGTACTATCCCTACTATCCCCACAGCATTGCCATCTTAACTGCAGCTTGATTGCGCCCACAGCTCAGAAACGTGGAAAGCTAGAGGCGATCAAGTGGCGAAGAGCGTTTTCAACATCATGTTGAAAATTGGGCATTTTCTCCAGCAAGAAGTGAGCTAATCCCTGAAAGGAGTTGTGGTCAAATACAGCAAGGTTTGGCCAGTACAGTGAGTGGCAGGTGGTTCCTCACTCCTGCACCTCTGGCTTAAGCAGCGTGGAAATGTGAAAAATGGTCAAAAATTGGCACCCTCAAAAATTGGCATTTTTGAGGGTCGAACTGGGAAAAATTCGTTTACCGAACCACTTTTAATGGTCATATTGCCTTGAGTACCTAGATATTAATGGATTATAAAGGTCACACCTTGCTGCTTACGCTGACCTAGTTTGACTCCTAACCCCTTCGGCTACGGCTTCCAACTCATTGTATCCAGGTTCATCATAAGGCTCACTTTGGAGCTTCATATCACCTGAGCGGAACTTCCCAAGCAAACGCTGTTCAGTGCATTTACTAGCCAAATGTCCCTTAACACTACCCTGATGTTCCCAGCCTTCTCAGCTCTAATGGCTGGAAAATGGAACCTATGTTCCAAAACGACATGGTTTTTCGTCTTTGAGTAGTTTTACAAAAAATGCCTTCAAACAAAAATTCGAAAACTGATCAAAAACCCAGGAAGTGATTCTGAAAGGAAGAGTATGTATCTTCATAACGAAAATAAAAATGAGAAGAGATCTAATAAATCTTCGAAGATAGAGACTGTCAAACTGATCTATTAAACAAAGCGCCGTAAGGGGGCTAGAGCGGTTAGAGATACGGGGCGGCACTGATAGACACCGCAATCTTGAGGCGCAGACTGTGTGGCGAAATGGCCGATTTCCATGGACGCAGACACGTTCGCTTCGGGACCCGCAATTTCGTCACTGCTGGCTCTCCCGCATGCACGGGATGGTGATTTCATCACCTTCGCTGGCGGTCTCGCCGCATAGGAGTGAGGGAGTGTTTACGAGCTTTCAGGCTGCACAATGTACGCAGCAGGAAAACCAGCCTTCCACTGTTGCGACGCTTTCTGCACTCGCAAAAAGAAATGGACGCGTGCTATGAGAGCTGCCGCGTCTCGAAAGCTTCGGGGAGGCTGGACCTACGCGGTCGCCTCAGCCCCTGATGAATTTTCGCGGCGATTGTGTAGTCACAACATTCGTTCGTTACAACATTCGTTCGTTTCGAGAAAGCTTCTGCACTAACAAAGAGTAAAAGCCTCTAAATAGGAAGGCATGACATTGTATATCCAATCAACTATATACGGATGCGGGTCCACCGATGGAGAAAAGACCCGCCGTGGCCCATTGGTGCGGGGGACGCCAGGATACGGGTCCACCGATGAAGAAAGGGCCCGCCGTGACCCAGTTGTGTGAAGGACGTCAGGATACGGGTCCAGCGATGGAGAAAAAGCCCGCCGTGGCCAAATGGTGCGGCGGACGCCGAGATACGGTCCACCAATGGAGAAAGGGCCCTCCGTGGCCCAGTGCGGTACCACCAATGGCCCAGTGGTTGGGAAGCCAGGATACCCTGGAGAGAAAGCCCGGCGTGGCCAAATGGTGCGGCGGACGCCGAGATACGGGTCCACCAATGGAGAAAGGGCCCTCCATGGCCCAGTGGTGCGGGGGACACCGAGATACAGGTCCACCGATGGAGAAAGCGCCCACTGTGGCCCAGTCGTGTGGGGGATGCCAGGATACGGGTCCACCGATGAAGAAAGGGCCCGCCGTGGCCCAATGGTGGGGGGACGACAGGATACGGGTCCACCGATGGAGAAAAGGCCCGCCGTGGCCCAGTGCTTGGGGAACGCCAGGATACGGGTCCAGCGATGGAGAAAAAGCCCGCTGTGGCCAAATGGTGCGGCGGACGCCGAGATACGGGTCCACCGATGAAGAAAGCGCCCACTGTGGCCCAGTGGTGTGGGGGATGCCAGGATACGGGTCCACCGATGAAGAAAGGGCCCGCCGTGGCCCAATGGTGTGGGGGATGCCAGGATACGGGTCCACCGATGGAGAAAAGTGCCCGCCGTGGCCCAATTGTGTGGGGGACGTCAGGATACGGGTCCACCGATGGAGAAAGGGCCCGCCGTGGCCCAATGGTGTGGGGGATGCCAGGATACGGGTCCACCGATACGGGATAAGCGCCGCCGTGGCCAAATGGTGCGGCTTACGCCGAGATACGGGTCCACCAATGGAGAAAGGGCCCGTGGCCCAGTGGTGTGGGGGACCAGGATACGGGTCCACCGATGGAGAAAGGGCCCGCCGTGGCCCAGTGGTGCGACACCGAGATACAGGTCCACCAATGGAGAAAGGGCCCACTGTGGCCCAGTGGTGTGGGGGGATGCCAGGATACGGGTCCACCGATGGAGGAAGGACCCGTCGTAGCATAATGGTGTGGAGAACGTCAGGATACGGGTTCACTTTAGTCCGATAGTGTTAAGAATGCCAGGATGCGAACCCGCGCTTGGAGAACGGATCCGGCTTGCCCTAACTGTGAGGAGGGCGCCAGAACACGGTCGCTCTGATGGAGGAAGGGCCCGCCGTGGCCCAGTAGTATGGATAACACCAGAATACGGGTCCGCCAATATAGGATTGTTCCGCTGTGACTCAGTAAAGTGGAGAATACCAGGATATGGTTCAGGCCTAACAGTGAAAATGGCGCCAGAATACGGGTCCACCGATGGAGAAAAGCCCGCTGCGGCCCAGTAGTCTGGAAAACACTCGGATACGATTTCGCCTTGTCCAATAGTGTGGGGAACGGCAGGATACAGTTCCGCCGATGGAGAACGCGTCTGCGTTAGCCCGGTAGTGAGGAATACGCACGAATACGCCATACGTCGGAGAACGAACTCCTCATGCTCATACTCAACTCATAAGAAGGACTTCATGTTTGGGCCCATTGGAAGATTGGTTCTGCTTCTTTATCAATTTTCTAGAGATTTGGCAAGTGTGAAGCGTTTGCACATGTCCCAAGTGGCTGCCCCACCCCACTTTCTAGCGTCCCGAAGGGGCGCTAGTCGCTCATAAAATCGGACATTTCATAATTGACGACCTAATAGTTATTAGAGCGAAAGGAAGTCGAGATGGAACTCATTCGGAGATGAAAATGTTATTTCCAGTAGCTAGATCCATAATATCATAAAACATACAATATTTATAATAATATACCATTTGTTAGAGTTTTTCCATGTCTGCGAAAAATGGGGTCATTTTCTACCGACTACGGATGCCAATGTCAATGAGACCACCTGGATCAAGGCAACTGGACATGAAGACATCTACGAGGAAGTGTGGAAGCTGATGGGTAAAATTGTGACGCTGTATGTCTTCCTAATTTTTCAACTGGAGATTAGATCTGAGAGCCGAACGCCGGATGTCTGGAAGACGAGCGCGAGTTTGTCCCTCATACGGAGTCTGATCGCCATGCTAAAATATCGGTTCGCTTCCTGAACTCTTCTGGTCGTGGGCAATTGTCGCCCACAATGCAGAACCAATGAAAGTGGATTGGTGAAATAGCCAGCATCAAAAACCAATAAAAAAAAAGAAAGTAAGGAAAATTCACCGTTATTAAGTCGCTTTGCTGCTCATTGCATTGCTCCACATCGTTCCAGTTGTAGAAATGAGATCCAGTAGAAAAGTGTACACTCCCTGCACTCCATCCACCTAGTTGACTAGAAAAGCATCTAGATGCCAAAACAGTGTTGAGCAGCTACAAAGGCTACTGGATCAGTCCTACTTATCATGAAGATATAGAAGCAAGGGTATGGGGTGCGACGCTGAAGGATATGGCCCCAAAAGACGTCGTTCGCAACAATGTGGCTCCGGACCGGCTACCGACAAGATGAGTGAAGCCTGGCTACCATGGACCGGATATGTGACACTTACTGATGTTACTTAGCCAATTCCATACTCAACCTGGCAATGGCAAGCACTGTAACACGTAAAAAACCTAGAACTATGTAGAGACTCGATGACATGAGGTCCGATAAGGCAGGCTCAGCTCACTGAACGCGAGGAACGCCGATGATCGCAGAATGTGGAAGATGAAATGAATAGCAGCGGAATGTAACGAGCGAGTACGTGAGAAGAGGACGTTGGAAGAACGATGGAAAGAAGGAGACTTGTGAATACTCATCCACAACTGGATCGATATGGCCAAGCCGAACTAGTTACGTTTCTAGGGTTGTGGATCACCTTGTGGGGAAATGGGGTGCTACCATGTTACCAAGATGAAAGCCAAAGAAGTGATGCAGAGGACGAAAGGTCACTTTTCAGGCGACCATGGAGACCTTACCAGGCTCAGCCAATAAACTGCATTGTGAAGGTTCCGCAGATGAGCACTGTATATAGGAAGAGGGTGACATGTAGAATAAGGACCTTGTTCATGGAAATGCTGTGAGAACGTGCAAAACAGTGATCTCCAGCAAGGCAGCCTTATTTACGTAAGCTCAAAGTGCTATTTCAAGCAGAGGGCTGAAGCATATGTAATGGAGGCATACTTTCTCTGATTGCATCATCGAGATATAAATGGTGAACATGTTGACGCCCGTGTTAACGATGAGTAAATTTACGTGGTGTAAACACGCTTACCCTGGGTGATCTCGGTGATGCACACGAACCCTGCAGATTTCAAGGAACACCATTTCGAATGACTAGGATTCTGAAGTGAGTGTTAACCACGTACAGATATTGCTTCCGTCATTGAGTTTACGCAAGGTAAACTTGTTCACAGTCGTACTAACGATGGGAAAATCTGAACCGTTGAAATGTTCACCGCGGGTAACCTCGATGATGCATGCAGCTCTTGGACCACTATTAGTAACTGAGCGAATGGAGGCAAGGGAGTGCTCTTACAAGGACATTCTGGAAAATTCCGTTACCGTGCAAGAAAAGTGGAATATCAGTAAAGCTATTAGCGATACGAGCACTTCTGAATGGTTTTATCCATTTTCTATTAGCGCTGTCATAATTAAATTACATGTAAAGAAAAGCCTATTGGTTTGCTATGAAAATCACAGACCAGTCCTTGATCTCCAGCTACATAAGCCGGCAGATAAAAGTGGATAATCTGATCAAATGGTTATTTCATTACAACATATACTTTTTATTATCAACTTTCACTTCATTAACACTGGCCCGTATGCATGAACATCCCCGCTGGGGAGGGGATCGGCTGTTAAGCATTGCAGCGATCCCCAGCGGGGTTCGCGCACATCCCCTCCCTCGATCCCCGTATGCATGAAGGGAGGGGATCCCCTGAGGGGAGGGGATGTGCATCCCCTACGAATAGTAGGGGTTCGAGAGGGGATCACGTTCAGCAATCAATTGTTTCCTTTCGTAATTCTGCATTTTTTTCGTGAATAGCAGGCTTTTCGACGGTTCTTTGTCCAACTTCACTGATTTTCTATTCTTTATGTGTTTCATCCATTTCAAGTGTCTGCCATTTCCTTTTTAAGTGTATCTTTTGCACCTCTCTTCTCTACAACAGCAATTTATGATTTTAACTTAACTTTATAATTTAAACTTTACAATCAATGCATTCCCTCGCCGTAGATGTCGCTGCCCAAGTACGAAATGCGACAAAAGTGAAGGAGCAGACTTATAAGTATCCCTAACAATGACGTGAACCATGAAAATGTTTGAAAATATGGGGAAAATGAACTCCCACACCTTCAAAACCAAATTATTCCAGCCCTAGCGGCATTTTACCCGGTGTTTCGATGCAAAAGACGTGATTGCACAAACCGCGCAAACAGCACGCGCAAGGGATGCATCCCCTCCCCTCGAAAAGTTTCATGCATAGCAGGGAGCCCCGCTGGGGAAGGGAGGGGATCACTCCCCAGGGGATGCGCATCCCTTCCCCTCCCCAGCGGGGATGTTCATGCATACGGGCCACTGTGTAACAATTAAGATATTTTGATGGCTCTCATTAAACATTCACAAAGCAGAGTATTTTATTACATTATAAATACGTAAATATAAATAATTATACATAAATATATTTAAATACGTTTCTGATCGCATTTGAAACTTGCGCGCTAAAAGCTCGTCGACAATTTGTTTTCACGTTACCTTGCCCACAAGTTGTCGGCCCAAAAGCTTGTCAACAGCTTGTTTCTGCGGATTGTCAATGAGAAAAGGCGAAAACAAGTTTCGACAAGTTTTTGGACAAGCGTTCTAGGACGAAAGAAGAACACAATAACGTGACAGTGAACCAGCGGACGATGACTAACTTTGTTGATGTAAGCTTTAGAACTGCCGAACGCGCTTCACCAAGATTGCATTAAGCTAATCGCATGAAAACCGATGATAACAACTTGAGCAAGATAATGCAGACGTAATTGCGCTTCGCAGGTCCACAACTTGTCTCTTTCGAGCTTACAACCGTAAGGAGGTCTTCTCTGATAAATTTGCGCTAGGAAGGCAGCTCGAACATCGTAATTCGTCGAATAGGTCTTTGCAGCAACTCCTCCCAGTTACTGCCTTCCTTCCCTCAGTTGCTGCTCAAGCAGTTCGTCCCTTGTGTAGCGATTGCTGAACGATGACAGCAACTGGGGGAAGATGCTGCTAGGGTTTCTACTGAACACATTACAGAGTTCGGACTGCGTTCCTGGCCCACATCTATCAGAGTGAGGGATGATCTTACCTACCCGCTGCGGCTATAGAGCGCCCTGAGTGGTGCGCAACACGTTGTGGAGATGATCAAATTGCGTACATCTCACAAAAAATACCTCTGGGATGAAGTAGAGCATAGATAGGTAGTAAACAACTGACATCCTGTGTATGTACAAGCGGTTGCGAGTACAAGGAGGGATTTTTCTGCTTTTTCGTATGTGTCGTTGTGATCAGCTGCTCATTTATCTGATCAGAAAAACCTAGAAATCCATTTTGCAGTGAGACACCACCTCGTGGGTAGTTTTGCACTTACGCGGTCTCTAAAATATAATATATACATATGTTATAATTCTTTTTCCATCCGAGAATTCAGCTTGCTTGGAAGTCTGTGTAGTCGAATATGTATTGGATTGTGTCGACTGAATGAGAAACTTTAGTCTCTGCATCTTTATGAAGGTATCGTGTTTTTTAAAACTTTCCAATGCTTCAAATCATTAACCTTGTACCTTAGAGGCAGCACTCACGCTGAAAAAAGTTCTCTCGCATTTGTGCTTATTTTAAAGTTTGCCATCAATTGGAGTGTAACTGCAAAAGGAATCACTCCGAATCGTGCAGTTACTCGAGTGATAAAGCTCGTACGCATGTACAAATGCGCCCGCCATGCTCAAGCCCGCCCCATTCTCTCTGACGATGTGCGGCTGTGTTGCTCAGCTGATACAGGATCAATCAGTATTTTCGGATAGCGATGTTCCTTCTCGCACCTCGGCGGCCGCAACCATATCAGGCGATAGATCTCGTACAAATGGACATGTATTGGCGAAATATAGCATAGTATTCCTCGCAAACGTAGCCTTCTTCGATGGCCTTTCCTCCACCATGGGCACAGGAACAGCCTCCAGAGTAGAACTTCATGAAAAAATCGACGACATTTCTTATCGTGTTGTCTTTAAGGTAACGATAGGTGAGGTTGGGATTGCGGAGAAGTTCTGACAAACATTCAATATCTGAAAACTTTACGTACTTGAAAATAAATATGGAGATTTTCGAAAGCTCCTTTTTTTGGAAAAACAATTGAAAAAGATGCCTACGGCATTCTAGACATCCACTATAGTTACTCCTTGCTAATTTCACGGCGGATATTTAGAGCTAGCCGTGAGACTTCCGAATATGCTGCTTATGTAGGGAAATGTGTCTTCTTTAAAATTCCCAATCTCAACCACCTGAGGAGCGTTTCGGTGAGCAGAGAAGTCAGTCAAAGAGAGTGTTGGGAAACACATCAGAGCCTGTTGATCCACTCGCTTCGAGCTTGGACATATCACTACTAGAAGAAAGGTGTGTAGGATCCTATGTTATAAAGCAGAAAAACGCATGTCCTGCTTCCCTTGCTAGGCTGGAAAGTAAAGGCTACCTGAGTAAACGCGGCCAGAAACTTAGAAAAGTCGAAAAAAACGCCAATAATGGGTGAACCCAGCGCTCTTCCACTCATTCCACGCGTAAAATTTCACCACTGCTTCTGGTATAGACACCTGCTGAAGACTGGCGAAGCTGCGAACCCCGTAATTTACCCATCACCCTCCCTGACCCTGCAACCCTCCACTTACCATTGATGATTAATCTGTATACCCGTAGTTTCCCAACCTGGGATCAGAACCAGATGTATAGGATAAAGTGCGGATGAATCAAGGCATCGAAACACCCAACAGGCGGAATAACTTGTGAACAAAGTTATGACGAAAACAAAAGAAGCTTGGAGTTTTGGACAAGATCTTCTCGCCAACCTAACGTGCAGTTTTATAGAGACGTGTTTTCTATTACAGCCAGACGCTTGGATTACTAGGGTGTGATAACAAAAGCTGGCCGAAACAATTAGTATACATATATGTATTAAGGTCTAAACACAGACAACCTATAGAAAATGGCCAATAGCGAAAAGAGCTCAATGGTCTCCTTTCTTGTATCTCGGATTATCCTTAATGTAAATAGAGAGCTGACATTATTTAATAACTGGAGAGCGGATATATGGGTGACCAGAGATCGAAACAAATGGAAGATACACGTGACAACACCAGAAGTTGACCAGCTTTTCACGGAAAGATGGCGGTTGAGGTAGGTACTGCAGATTTTTTTGCTCAAAAATTAAGTAATAGTACGAAAAGTTCAATCGTGAAAAAATAGGTCAGATGGGTGGAAGCACAGTGGGAACGTTACCACCGCTTGAAGTCAGCGCGGCGATTCATCGAGGTTTTGCGCATTCAGCAATTCTTTTTACGAATATTGAATGGCCCCGGTGGCGAATGTAGAAAGTGAGCCGGGTGAGGGAGGGGCATAGAAAAAAAGTGGGGTTTCCGCCTGTTGCAGAACATGAATAGAAAATGGAAATAATAAAATATTAATTGCAAACATCAAATATGTACTAAACTAGCGATGTATATTCAAATAATAATAATAATAATAATAATAATAATAATAATAATAATAATAATAATAATAATAATAATAATAATAATAATAATAATAATAATGAAAGTAAACGATCGAAAACAAACTTGTACAAGATTTTTACACATTTCATGAAGTGATTTTGAAAATTTGACAGCTCATCCTCGAGAGGTGGGAGGGGCGTTAAGCGATGTACATACAGTCGAGGCCACGAGGCCATCGTGAACGCTTGTGCAGACGATGTCATGATTGTGCCGAGTACACAAGAAAAGCACCACCAAGAAGTGCAGGCATGGAAAATCGACTCAGTCGGTACAGGATGAGGTTCAGCTTACCTTAGACTGAGTAAAAGGCAATTAATTCCCGATAGTGTAAGATCATTGAAGATATTGCTGGGAAACTCCATCAGTCCCTCGGTTTAATAACTACCCTTTGCCTCGTTGTATTTCTTTTTCTTCTCTTTTTTTAACTTCCAAGTTTTCTGATGCTGCCTTCAATCTTCAATTCAATATTTTGTTTTTCTTAAGTATTTCGTTTCTTTTTGATTGTTATAGACATGACATGGCTCATGTAATAAAGAAATAAAAAATAACATCAAGAGCACGGAATAGGTTGAATGCCGAGAATGAATACCTGGTTCGATTTCCATCGACGCCACCCCGTTTTTCCGAAAGACCCTGCTCTTAGTAAGCTCGGGTATTTCAGCCAATGGTAGCACGCTAACTGATGCTGAGTGTTGAGCGAATGTTCCACGGAGCAGTGTAGACAGGTCACATGAGTTATGAGTGGTAGAAAGGTTACGCTGAATTTGAAGTCGAAAATCTATAGCAAAGTAATCAGAAATGTCGCCTTGTAAAAGCAAAACGCTGCCAAAATGCCGTGTTGAAACACAAGCAAGCCCTCCACAAATGTAATGAAGATGCTCCTTCTGGCTCAGGTGCTTACGCTTTCTGAAAGGGTGCAAAATGATTATGTGCGCCCAAGGCAAAGTTGCGTGACGCTCATTTGCGTATGATCGTCATCTTTGTGGACGGCAAGGAAGACCAAAAACCGGATGGCTACAGGATGGAAGACAAAATGCAGTCACTCAATTCAAAATTGCTGGCGTTATGCCGCTATTAAATGGAAAATGTCTGCTTAGATCTTTGAAAAAAATGATAGGAGATGATTCAGAGATTCCGATGGACGAATTAAGTAGTATTCATATAGTATTGGTGTGGGAAATAAACGGAAAAATCCCTGCTTGAGCATTGCTTATTAATATTATGCATTTCGAACACGCTCTCATTCTAACTAAGTTCCATAAAGAGATAGACCCTCAGAGATAAACCGAACGGATCTAAGCTGATGTAAGTAAGATTAAACCTGCTTTAGATTGAGATTTCGTCTGATGTCTAGCATAAGAAAATTATTCCACGCTAATCTTTGAGAAGCTGATTTCCTACTCCATGTGAACTTTTGTTTTTTTTTTCCCTTCATTGTGGAACACAGATAAGGAGAAAAAGCTACTCATCCAACTCCACCTTTGAATTCTAACCATGAGTTTCCAAAATTTAAAAAAATGAGGACTTCCAGTGAAGCAGGGACATTGAATGTAAGAGAAAACCCGCGGATGTGAATATATGTTATATTAAACACGGTAGCGAATTAAAACCCGCATAACTCAGTCGCGTTGAATGAAATTTCAGAACCTCATGCGAATATTCGAATACTTGAGAAATTTATTGCTCTCTCTTGTTCGGACATTCAAATTTTTTGTTCATTCAAAGTCGAATATTTGAGTTCAAAAGCATCTGTTTTGTCACCCAGTCCCAATTATAAGTTCATCCATTTCAAGCACACAAATATACAGAGCAGAACATGGGTGTATTTCAGGAGTGAGAGAGTATCGAATGCACCATAACCTGTCATTTTTCAGGGGCAAGCTTCCAGATATAGATTAAGCCAACTAGATGGGCAAGTGCAAGAGAGGGACACTACTAGAATGCCCATCGAGAAAGAAATTAGTTTCAGCGCAGAAGACGAGGAACCTCGTAGATAGGCTATATTAAGCCTAATGGATGCCAACAGCTCCCGGAAAACAACCCTAACGAGGTAAACTGCTCTACGATTTGAGGGCACATCTGGGAAGATTGTACGGCAACAAAGACGAAACTTTAAAAAAAAACATTACAATAGAACATTGAACTGCTATAGTGAGATCTATAAGAGCATGAGTGGCATTTCTTTATTTGAAGTTCGAGTTTTTGGAGTCGGGCATTGAATTTCAAATAATAGCGACACTTACTCAATTATTTATTCGTTCCAACGAGCTTCTCAGAATAGACGCTACAAATTGTTACCAAATGGCATGGATGGATGAATTTTAGTAAAGAAGCATTATAAATATAATACGTAATGAATGAATAAGTATTCTACCTGTTTAATGCGCCGTAAAGCTATCTGAAAGAAAACATCTATAGCTGTCAAAATCAGAACAGTCTAAGCGACGGCACATGAGAATAAGAGCTATGTCTTAAACATACGTCTACATTGGTAAGATATGTACGCCTAATCAGATTCTCGCAATGAATACTAGACTCCCTTTCAGTCACACAGAACATCCAGACAACCTAGAAATAGAACTCGCAGTGAATAAAGCTTACTCCCCACAATTCAGAGTAATCCCCATATTCTTCCACTTGGTTTGCCTCCATATTTAGTTGGAATTCTAGTAGACGTTTCCGGCAAAACAACCCCAAAATAGGGAATTTAATCCAAGCATGGATCCTCTTACCAAAGACGATGGTTTTCATGTGAGGACGAAGAGTGAATGAGAGAGAGAAACAGAGACAGAGGTAGAGAGCGAAACAACGATGAATAAAGATACATAGATGGATAATGAGACATTCTAAGGGGGAAATTTTTCCTTGTCTGTTAGTGGTCGGGTAATAGTGAATTCTCACATGAAGCTTCGAACCTAAGAAGATGTGCACTAATAGGAACGCTTTATCAGCGATGTGGTTCTCAAGGAAAGCCTCAATCGCACCAAATTAATGGCAGGTCAGCCTTGTTCAATATGTAGAGAAAGCCAAGCTGAAACTAGAAAGAGCCTCGGAATCTCCAATGTAGATGCCTTTCTCCCTACGAAAAACCACCGCCACCCATAATTCGCCTTTTGTGACCGAGTGAACAAAAAAACATGCTGCGGATCAAGGATAGGTCGTGTTGACGTCCCCTACACATAATAGGAACACAGACCTGGATTCGCACGGAGCGCCAACGAAGAAAACAATGAAGCTAATTATTTCCCTGATTAACCCATCCGTAGGATAACCAATACGAGCTACTTTAGTAGTAGGGCAATGAGTTGCAATAAGGCAGTAAGGAAGTTGTTGTTTCAAAACTAGGACCATCGCTACGAATAAGGCCCAAAATCCGTGTGAGTGATCAGATTCGAAGAGGGAGGGTTCTGTTTTGAACATATCAAGCAAGACATTTTGACTCCCTACCTCTACTGCTGTTTCTAAGAAATTCTGAAAGTTCATTTCTATGACGGATATCGAAACTATACTAGCAAGTGCAGCTCTCTACGGATTTTTCTTCCAAACTCCCATTTCTTAGCCATGGCTTCTAAAAACACTAGTTGTATTTGCAGATTAATGACTCAGCAATTGTTTTGAAAAAGGTCGCATCCTACAATAAAACAACAATTCTATTTCTTCTACCGAATCAAGAAGCTTTCTTCGAGCCAAAAAAAACCCTTCGATCTTTGTCGCTATACAAGACACAGGATACCATCGTATTTAGGAGAACTCCACATCTGTGGCGACATCTTACAGCATTTCCAAAGCAAAAAAATCATTTCACACGGTTTTTTATAAATATTTATATGAAGGGATTCGTAATTCCATCCAATTTCTACTAATATATGCATACAGGGTGACAACAAAGTCTTGGCCAAAAGTTCAACAGAGATTTTCTCTGTAAACTTCGCTAAACAATTAGTGGCAATGCTATTGATTGTGTTGCATGCGTTCCTGCCAAGATATCTTCAATATTCGAAAATAATATGTGTCAAAGTCTATGAGTACATTGGCAGCATCAGAAAGTAAATCAGTGCAAAGGTGCGGTTGCTCATCTTTTCGCAAAACGTGGTAAGAAGTCCGATTTATCCCACTTTTTGCAGTGAAACTATTGAAACGCCTTAGATTCACCGGGATTTGAGCGTTTCCCACTCTTCTAAACCACGTGCTCAGATAATTTTTGAAGGCATTTACGCGATAAGCAACTTTCCTCTGCATTAACTGGTGTAAGCCTCTCCCAAAAAGGTGAACTTACATGAAAAATGTTGCGAATGATGCTCAAGATGGTCCTGCACATTCATCCCAAAGTGCAAATTTCCTCGGTCAAGATGTCACCAGCGGGGGTATATTTATTTCTGAAAATGATGGGCTCCCCATCAGCGGAGCCGCCACATGAGGTCTGCTATGGTTTCTTACAGAAGATTCCTGTAGAGAGCATATTGAATGGCAATAATTTTTTGGAAATGACTTCAGGGGAATCCGGTTTTGTGCTAGCAATATTTTCTATTGTTGTCCTTCTATGGAGCTAGAACGATCAAGAATTCATCAGTTGCAGTTCTTGAGGTGAAGTCAGTGCTTAAACCACCAACGAAGGAATTCATGATTATATATACTTGCTATGACCCAACCGCACATCCTTTGAATATGACGCTTTGAAAGTGCCTTTCAAAGCATGTTTTTATTTGCTTCAGAAGAAAAATCCCCGAGACACTGGTTGTGAAGTCGCACGAGCAGAGACCGAACGGCGGAATGGTTCAAGTAGAAACCCTAGCAGCAACGGTTGCCAGTTGCTGCCCCCCTCCCTCGATTGCTGCTCGAGCTGTCGGCCCTTTAACAGCAGTGGCTGAGAGACGGCAGCAATTGAGGGGAGGATGGCAGTAAATGGAAACCGTTGCTGCGTTTCTACTCGAACCGTTACACCGTTTGGGCTGCGTTCGTGCTGCAAGTTATCAGCATAGGGTTGAATTGACCCTGAGGAGGTGCGGGCTCAAGGCTGTACGGCTCCTGAGGGTTTTGGGGCCTACATCGGAAAGACTGGAAGTTTGCTCAAAATCTAACTTGTGGTTTGCGAAGCTCATAACTTGATTAGATTCTTAAAAAATTTTAGTCCTCTCGTCTAAGGATTAGACTTATACAAAATTTTGGTCTTCAAGCAGCAGGCGCTTCTCTATGGCTTGCAAAGTTTGGCCAAACACTTTGTTCTCACCCTGTACTTCTAATAACTAATACTGGACTAATATTCCTATAATGGACATATACATATTAATATGTACTTTAATATCAATTTTCTAATAATTGTTTAGTTTTCTTCCATAATATTACGTTCATCTCCATGTATGTACGCATACAGTAATTCTAGTTCCTTTCCTATTTTTGGAATTTCAGGTTTGAAAAGAAAGTATGGAGAAAACTTTGAAAGTCCAAAGATCTGTAGCGATAAACAGAATGCTACTGAGCGCTACGTGCATAGCTCCCTGGACTTTGTGACTAAATACGTTCAAGAACATTCAATCCACGACAGCCCCTCACCTCAGATAATTACATCTATGCAACAATGGCAACCAATAACGAGATTTCCTTGAAGAAGGTTGAACGTCAGAGTTTGCAAGAGCAACAACCTCACAGTTCGCTATCTAAGCCTTCAGTGAGCAATGATCTGGAAAAAGTGTGCAATTTTCAAATTGCTAAGATGTTTGCTCACTTAGAAACATTTCCTTCTAGGAGCACGTACGTAGGTGGTATCGCAAGAAGTTCTAGGAAATTTAAGTGTACAGCACCAAATTGATTCAGTTATTGAAAATGATTATGTATCATCAAGAAGAGATCTCTTTATTAAAGGACAGAAATCGGACAAAAAACAACCCAAGGTCTGCATTTGAATAGATAATAAAAATGACGAACAAGCTGGTGGTTTCACTCAGAAAACGTGAAGGGAAAGCATATCAAAAACGTTGGTTTTGATAAGGTTAAAAAAGGGGGGAGGGCAACTCTTTTCGGCACCGATTACATGGGACACCTCAAATTCTGCACGAAAGAAGGCCAAACGGACCTTTTCCGCATTTTTGCGTGGAATTATGTACTCCGTGATCATCGTGATGTACAAATATCATCGTGATCAGCGTTTCCTAACGATTCATGTGAGGGGAAGATTCTTATGTGAGCTGCTATGTACCTTTGTACAATGTCCGAGTTTGATGGAAACCCTATAGCCCTCGACGTTGTTGAAATGTGAACCTTATCGTAGAAGAGCTCAGAAAAACTGTGAAAAAAATCCTGCCCTTTTTGAATGATAGCAGGCATGAAATATAAGACAATGCAGCTGTCATCCCTCATAGAGGACACCACTGCTTCTAGGTTTTACTTTTCGTAGAGCATGTCAGAAGAAATACTCTCGCGCTAATCATTCATTTCAATCCGTTAGAAGCGGAATGAAACAACCATATCAGTCAACGAGGAACGAGAAGGAGATTTTTCAAATAAAGGGGGTAGGGATGACTGGGTTAAATGGCACAAAATATGTATGTATATGAATAACTTCATTTTCACTCAGAAGCATCGCAGGTATCGCAATGATTGGAAGAGCCACGCTGTGCATATATCTGATGAGAGAGTTATTTATATTAATAACAATAACATTAGAGGGAATAAGATAAAATAGTAGTATAATGATAAGAGAAAGAAGAACAGAACCTCGCAGTGCGTAAAAAAAATCATTCCATTATTGGGGGCGTAACATGATAAAACGACTTTCTTTTATGAGGTAAAAAAATAAGACGAAAGGTTAAGTTTAATAATGTTCTGAAATTACTAACCTTTCTACCACTTACATATACTGGCAAAGGGAAGAGCGAGCAACACTCGAAGCAGAGAATTTTGCAGAACCAGAGCGGTGATTCCAAAGCACACTCTTGACTCGATGGGAGTAGTTCTTTTTTATCTTTCTCAAACATACTTCATCTCGAAAAATGGATTTTTCGAATTTTTTGAATGCTCGATTTCTCAAGTGAATTTCTTTGAAAACTTGATTCAGTCTCACTTGATCGAGTCAAATGTCTAGCCCTCAGCAGATTACGCGGAAAGAGATGAAAAACCTCCTCAACCTCGTTTCGCGTAATTGCTCACATGCGTGAAGACAGAAACAATGTCACTTTGGAAAGAAAGCTGCAGGAACCAACTTTTTCCTATTGTTCACTGAAAAACCTTAATGCACGCTTCGCCATTGGTGCGGTGCACTCAAAAACATAATCAAGAACATGCGTACATGAGTACGACAGCAACGTTTCAGTGAGTAAACTTTCCCGGCGCCGTAAATGAATTTACGGACACGGGGTCTGTGTCTTTTCCGGTAACCAGTTCAAACAACCCGAATAGAAGGGTCGGGAATCCAGCTTCCAGAAAGGTGAGAAAGTGCTGGCACCTGGTGGGTTCTTTCCATTAGAATCGCTTAAAATCGCCTTTTTTAAAAAGAATGTAGTTCTCTGAAGAGTTTAGGAATGTCAGTGAGACAATTCCTTCAAAGTCAACTGCTACAAATCGTTGTGTACGAAATGGTGAGTATAAAATCCCATCTACGGACAAAAGAACACTTCTTTCCATTCAATTGCTTGAGTTTCCACTCAGTTTGTACTAAGACTGTTACATTTTTGGAAGAGTACGTAGATGGAATGAGGATAGGTGTGATGCACCAGTAACGAAATATGTCGGAAGGGATTAAGATCTTGGATGTTGTTTATTTATTTATTTATTTATTTATTTTTGCACTCGCAGGTGCGCCAATAAAGAAAGGCGGGGACTGGGAAATTACCAGAGAAAATCGGAGATGTATGAGATATGAGCTTTCATGTACAACCTACTTGTACGTCAATGATGCTATTTCACAGGCAACATAACTATGAGTAGCACGGTAGTAAAAATTCACGGCAAGGCTAGCACTAGCACCAAATGTTTACACTGGCAAGGTTACATATCAAACCTCATAGGCCCCTATGTGATTATAACCGCTTCCAACAGGTGAGTAGCAGTAATGGTCTCCATATGTATATGCACTACCCACGCCACTACCCAATGAACAAAACGAAACAGTAAAATCGAAAGTCGGGGAGCTATTACTACAACAAGAAAAGGTCTAGATTACTCTTTACTTCAGGTTTAGGTTATGGAATAAATGTTTTGAATTCTACGGAATCGTGCCAAACTATAGTGTTATGACGATAGTTTCGTAATGAAGATCAGGCTGGCGGAGCTTGACGTAGTGAAATGGAGTAGGGGAAGGAGGGGTTAGGGGATGGCTGGGACCTCACCCACAATGACGTTCCTAATGGTACGAACTTCAGAAACAAAGTCATTACAAAAACAATTTCAAATTTAAAAAAATCAAACAGCATAAATAAATCGAACAGCATTACAAAGAGTGACGGCTAAAAAATAAGGAGGGAGGAAACGAAGGAAGGGAAAAACAGGAGAGTGAAGATGAAGAAAGAAATCCAAAGCATGATAACTACCAGCAGAGGAGATGGAGGGCTTGAAGGCTGACTGGCGTGCCTGAGGAAAAGCAAAAAGACGAGAGAAGAAAGGTTAAGGATTCGATGAAAAGGAGAGTGATGACAAAGAAATAGGATAAATCTGAATTCCCAACCAACCAGTACGGAATAACACTGATAAAAAGGATGAAATGAGCTGGTTTTTTTTTAAATCAAACTGAGGTGGCTCATACTCAGACAACAAAGGCTCACAACAGGCTGTAAAAAGCTAAAACTTTTTTTTTCATCATGTAAGGCGCGCCACGTCCTTTTAGCTGTGGGTGTGTGCATACAATTCGAAATGTGATTCACCTACGCATGTTATATGAACGATTTCATGCGAGAGGGGGAGGAATTACAAAAATTCTCAACAGTCAACGGAAAAAACCTCGATGTTGTGGGTGCCCTTAATATGAACTGCAGCATTCGCCAACAAAGTTTGTGGTAATGCTCCGTGCTCTCGTGCTAGGCGAAGCAACCTCTAATCACTGCAATTCGCCCCATTTCCCGGAATAAACCTAATTTGCGAGTCGGTGAATCACAGCACACAGGTCAGGATCACTCGTCGTAGTAATGAAAGGCCTAGCGGTGGATTATCAAAGATTTTCCAAGCCAGGCGCTAAAAGCGTTGGTAGCGTGGGGATTCATGAAAAAGGAGTCTGCGAGAGGATGTCATAAAGTTCTATATTTTTCACATTGTTAGTTTTTTTTTCATGCACACATGTCATGACAGGTTACAATGCAATCTTCTACAAGGGTTTAAATAAGAGAAGTAAAAACCACAAGGAAATTTAAAGAGATACGAGCAAGCAAAGCAAAGATACGAGTAAAGTTAATTTAGATCTAAGATACCAAAAACCATGAGCTCCTGGAATGTACTCATGAACCATAATCTGTGTTATAGACATAGTTTTGTTCTCCCTTTCATTTTGTTTGTCATGGTGCTTTTTCTGAAAGAAATGAAACAACAAACAGGTGAAGCATTGAACTAAACAAGAGCAAATATAACAAAATAGGTTAACGCAAAAAACATTCTGCTGCGGTTCTTCCGGTTTCCTGCTGCGGTCCTTCCGAATCTTTCCCCACACAAATCTATTCTGCTGCGGTTCTTCCGAACCACTCCAGCGAGATTCGGAAGGACCGCAGCAGAAAACATTCTGCTGCGGTCCTTCCGAAAATTTTTATCTCTGCGTCTCTCGTTTCTTAACCACATGAGCGCGATCTCTTTCTGCTGCGGTCCTTTGTCTGAGAAGTTATTTGGTCCTATTTAAGTACGAAAATAAGGCTGCAAGCTCCTCTGAGGAACTTCTTCACAAATTCCATATCAGTGATTAGCACGCGTATAAAAGGCTCTATTAGTCATGGTTCCATCCTGGTTGACTGCGTTCTTGTTCACATCCATATTTCATCATAATTTGTTTAGTTAACCGCACTTCAAAACGGACGCTATAGTGAGTACATATTGGAGGTGATTGGCTATTGCAGATAGGCGGGAGGGGGTATGGCGAGAAATAGCCGAAAATTCCTTAAGGTAAGGCATAAGGATGGCCGAACTTTGCAAAAATAAGCTATTCAAAAAAATCACAAGCTAATAAGTATCTGTGAACGCAGCGAAATAGCTCTGTTTGCCCTGAAAATGGACCATTCACAGCGTCAACTGTTGAAAACTGTTGCACTGTTGAAAAGCATCGCGCAATGGTGAAGTTTTACGCAGAAACCAAATTACCAATCCAGACCATGATGTGTGGCGGAATTGAGTCGTGGTTCTTGAACTTGTGGGGGTGTGGATTTCCACATTAGATATGTAGCTTCTCAAAAAAAGTTGGGGGGATCACTGGTTGGAAACTTTGACTTGAAAATATTTGTGGGAATAAGAGCTCAAGATAATTCCATAAATCTTTGTTTCAGCAGGTATTGTTCTGACTCTTTTGACAATCAGGAGCATGGAAACTAGAGGAAGAAAATTTCAAAAGCAACAGAAAAGCAAAGCATCATGCCCAACATCAAGCTAAATCTTTAATGGAACCATGTGCAGAGATGAAAAGAAATGACATAATTCTACGTGCATTTTCAAACCTCGCCAAAAGGAAGATGGCATTTCTTGGTTTTTCTCACGGCGCGCATCCTATCGAAGGTTAATGCAATATGGTGAAATTAGAAGGGAACGCGTTAAAAGCTATGCGCTCACAAAAACCACCACCTGCAGCAGAAATGACGCCAGTACGATGTTGCTCACTGGAAAGCCCTAACGGAATTTTGAGACGCAGTGAAAATGCTTTGCTGCGACATAACTTCTACCTCTAAATAGAGTAATAAATTACCGTGAAGCGTCGCTCTAACGAAGCCTTCAACGATGAAAAATGAACAAAAATTGGTCTCTTGTGAGTACATGTAGCTACATAGTGACTCTTCTAGAGCAAGGTATAATTAGGTGAGCTGATGAGCGGGCGAGCATAAAGAGAGAGAGGTGTAGATTTGAGGTGACAGCTGAGAGATCGAAGAACAAGCTAGACCTTCGAAGAGTGCGGTTCATTACGCATTTGCTCACACGATCGGAAATGAACTATCAAATTGACTCACAGATGAGAAAAATTTGCATTACTGAATGGAATGATCATTAATACTGGATACATAACAACGGACTTAACAGGACTTAACAGCACACTTCCGGTACTGCAAACTATGAAGACAGCCATTTTTTCCGTCACATTCATTTGAATTTGTTTGGATCTGCGTTCATTAACGATCTAAAACTTGCAAAGAAATCAAGAATAAAACCAGGTGATACCTCTCCGTAGACATAAAAGTACGTAAAGGTAAAAATGTGAAAAGATTAAATTCCACGTAAAAATGCAGAGATTTTTATTGCAGAATCTATGCAGCTGTACAACCAAACGTTATTTGCGCTTCTGATCCCAGGATGTCGACAGGAAATTGTGATCACATTAATAAGTGCTTCCAGATAACACTTCCGAATAAACGCATAAAAATCCAGCCTATATGAATTTCCGACAGGGTTAATTCGCATCAGTATGTTTTCGCACTGCTGTACCTTGCTCTTAGATCAAATCTTATGATGTGAAGTGCATCGCCTTGAGTGTTTTGTGAGAAAAAAAAGACTCGGCCTATATACGCTGAGCTTTTAATGTTTACACTCAAGCTATGCCAAAAAAAAATTCATAGTGTTTTAATTCATACTGTTAGCTATTTCGAATGTGAGAAAACCTGGAACTATTAGGTTGTCGCGAAAGCTTCCCGCCATTTTCAGCCTTCTCCTTCGAAGTAAGTCTTCTTCTTCAAATCAACTAACAATTACATATATGTTTGCCACCATTATTGAAGAGAAATCCTGCGGCAACGGATGGTTTGTTGACAGCAGCTTATAATGAGGGGTGTATACCTTTACTTGTGAATGTCAATTACAGTGGCGGTCAGACCCCAATTAGTGTGGCCGAACAACTCGGCCCATGTAGAGGCGGCCCTTGCTATGTGGTGCAAATGGATATACCTTGAAAGCGGCTGAAGCATCACTGGAATGATGAAAGCACTTTTAGGATTTTCCGCTAGTTCTCTGATCACTTTTGATAACTTGTGGCACGAACTCAAGTCTTAGGGTACAGCCTTTAGAGAAGTACTGAGGCACAACGAGTATTACTTGTGTGAAGCGCTCTGCACAGGTTATATTATACACCATGAAGAAACAATTTGGTAATATTGAGCACTGGCTTCTGATGGAGTATTTCTCGTTTTGGCGGTGGAATCCACAGTCACAAGCGTCCGAGCCACACATGTTTCTTCATGTGATTTGCATAAGTAGTCCACTTCTCGTCACTGGCAACCAAGTTGGGCAACCGCGCACCAAAGTCTGTCAAAAGCTAAAAAGTTGACGTGAACACCTAACGCACTTAACTGATGGCGGCTCAGACCAATGAATACATTCGTCATATTTCCTTTTCTTTTCCGAGAGGTGTAATGAATGTTGTAGCGTGATAGCCCTGACGTTCCACTACCAGTTCGTGGACGTCACGTCATGAATTGTCTGTCTCCAATCAGCTCCAGGAGGCGCTCGTCATTCAGTCTGTCTCAAATCCAACCTGCCGTCTTTTAACTTGCAGAACCAAATCTTCACCGTATTCTAGAAGGTAGACGAGAGAGCTATAGCACGCCATTTGTGTTTTGCAGTACCGCTTTCGTTGCAGTGTTTCCTGAGGACAGCAAAACGTGTTGTAATCAATTACGATTTTTTCGATCATACTCGCAACGGAATGGTAGCACATTTGGTACAGGTAGGCTACTGACTAACCACCCCTGGTGGACGAGTCTTCCGCTCACGATAAGCACACAGAGACTCCTTGTTGACAGCTAGCGGCCAACTAGGGCCTATAGGCTCTGGATAGAAAGTTCCGAAGCAATTCCCAAAAAAAATTGGCAATACACGAAAGTGAGTGGCGGGAAACTTTTGCGACAACCTAATATTTGTAAATTTGGTTGTGTGGAAGCTCAAGGGAATACAACGAAAGTTCTCTTTGGAAATTTTGCGCTTGAACTGGCCCCTGTGGTCCGACAGGTCACAATAATTTACGAACACTTATCTTTAACGTACGTATGTACATACAGGGTAATTTGTGAGAGTGCTCAGATGTGTATAAGCTGCCGAGCAATGATAGGACTTTGAGAAAATGACAAAATTCAGTAGTTAGACAAATGATGCAAGACGTATAGGAAACACTGGGAGAATACTTATGTATAACATTTACGTTCGGGTTTGGATGTTTACGGACTAAAAGACCTCGAAGAAGCCTTTGCTTGTGGGCGGAATCGTTCGGAAAGGCAGTTCACAAATGACTGCAGGACCATGGGCAGAGTTGCTTTTTCTGAATCACTTTTGAACTAGAGGGAACCGCTAACTAGGCAGTTGTTAGGCAGTTCTTATAATAAAATTAGCTTTTTCAAGGTGCGTTTATACTTTTGAGACGCATAACACGCGCCGCGTTATGCATAAGTGCTTCCTCTCCCTTCATCAGACAATGTTATGGGTGGCAGAATTCATAACATTGCTTTTTCTAAGAAAGCTAGGGAGTGTATCACATTTTAAGGTTTATTGATCAGACATTGCCTGGGCTAGAAATTGGTGCACTGAATTTCTTTCTCAGGTGCGAGCTTTGTACGCAAAACATTACATACTATTTCTAAGGATTTGGTAAATAAATGAACGTACGTACAGCCAAATAATTGAAAAAGAAAAAGAATTCCAGTCTTTTGCGCGTTCCATCTGAACTAATACATGTATTATAGTAGATAAGAATAACTAAAGAAGAGCTGATCTCTGTCGTCTTTGCGGAGGTGCTGACGTCTATGCGAGCTATAATCTAGACGTCATAAGGAGCAAAGTTCATGCGACCAGACATACTTGTCTTGAATGAGGACATCTTAGCGTTTGTTGAAGATCTACCTCCTTGTTGAGCAAAGTAGTGAGCTGTCATGAATAATGTCGAACAAGCTCCCATGCATTAGTTTGATAGTTTTTACCTTGGAAGGAGAGATCTTTTTTTCTGAAGAAAAATTGAAAAAAAAAAAACGAAAAAAGAAAAAAGGATGGCGATCCGCCGAAACGTGAGCCAAAATGAATTAGTTGCTAACTTTGTTTGAAGCTCACAGAATCAACCAAGTTTTTAATTTACATTCACTTTACTTGCTGGTTTGCGTTACTTTTAGACTTATTCAATGACAGCGAACCACATGATGCGTATGGCTACATGCTAAGCGCTTTTCTTAGACCCAGTCTCCGAGTGATCAGTGTTCGAAATTTTTCAAACAGCGAAGAGAAACCACGATGAAATTACTGGATTAGGAAGAAGTTGGTGCTACTTCTCTCACTTTTTTTAATACAAATCAAGATGACTAGCTTTTGACCGATACCCATCACTTTAAAACTCTTCTTATGTTCTTAGAAAGATATGTGATTGAATATAAAAGTTTTGTTGAAATTTTGGTCTTGTGAGCAGAACATTCATTTATTCAAATCGCTAAGGAACGAAATTCTTCGGCACCCTGGACCACACTCGCTCCCCAGCTGAATTTTTCCGTAAAAAAAACCTCAAGTTACTTCCAGAATTGCTTCACTAGTGATGCAACAGATCGAAAATGGAGCTTCTGCTTCTATAATATGAAGGGGCGTTCAAACCCTGGATAAGGCAGCTCCCTCTCTCGGATGCAAAGTCCGTAAAGAGTAGGGAGCAAATCTTACTGAAAATGGACATCTAGTTCTTATGAGAAAGGTTGCGCCCTTCATTCAACTTAATTCACAGCTTCAGTCAACACCTACGCTGGGTTTTCATAAAAGTTTTCTTCATAAAAATGTAGCTTTGATGCATAATCATGGGGAAACAGAAGAAGTTTGCTCCTCAGCCTAACTCAGCATGACAATAAGAGCAAATTTCAGTGAAAATGACAAGAAACGGGGAAGACATAGTCTACCGACTACTACTTGTAGATTGGCTAGTGGTAAGCAGATCTGAAGCTAACACAAAGGTACCCTCTCCTCCCCTGAAATGAGGTGTGGGCATAACAACAACAGCACAATTGCGTACACGGAACTCACACACGTATAGCGAACATCTTCAGGAAAGGGGAATGATAAACGTGAATAGCATTTATAGGCAAGTCCATATTAAGTGCACTAAGGCATAAGAATTTTGCATGCTCCAATGAGCTCACTTCTACTTAAATCAAAAGATTCACAAAGAGGAAGTGGTAAATGAGCAACGGCGTTCTCAATAACCGGAATATACCACAGTGGACGTCAATGGCGGTGGCCCATCCGCGGCCTCGAGAAGGACGCAGCGCGACCATGCCGCGCGTGCGGGGATCGGTGTTGTCCGCCCCCGAAATGCTATTTCTAGGCGCTTTCCTACCCGATTTGGTCGAAAATCCTCAAAGTCAGGTAGGAAAGCTGCTAGAAATACCGTAACAGCAGCAAAAAACATCGGTTACGGCGTGCGCGGTGCGGTTGCGTGACGTTCCTCTCGGGGTCGCGGATGGGCCACCGCCATTGACTTCCACTGTATCTACAGGCTTTTTCGAGAGAGTGTTAGAAAAAATGTTTGATGTCTACGGATGGTTCATATGGAAAAGAAACGAAATGTTTCTATTATAGAAAGCATCTGCGGAATATGTCTGAGCTGTCTGACCCAATTCTAAATACATTACATAACTGTTTTCATGTTTTAGTTAGTGTTTTATGCCTATCCGATGTTTTCTGCCACAATTTTAGGTGTGATGCACAATTGAGTGCGCAGTAAATCAATAATTGCCCAGAAGAGTGAACCATCAGCAGCAGCCGAGGGGCAGGATGGCAGCAAGACAGGAGATAAGGCCATCGTCTTCGAACTTGACGTGTTACCTGGCGACACCGCCCACTATCCAGAATTACATGTCAGCTTGGAAAATCGAGGCTGTACATATTAGGAGTCCTGCGCATGGTTCGGAAACAAAAAAATAATTCCAAAGAACTAGAATTTTCTAGATCCGCGGTTTCACGCTTTGAAGATAAATGCTGTTAGGAATCTCTATTCCAGCGAGTTTTACACGGAGCTACTTGATGAACTCGAGCAAAAGTCTTCAATAGTATTATTATGCTTAGTCGTAGGCAATAGACGTTTTTCACAAAGAACAGCTAATTCGATCCTTCGCCTACCAAAGCGACTCTAAATCAAAGCTAAGCATGATGACGATAGCCACAAAATTATGTGCAGTATAAGGCAGTTGTTGGCAAACCCGTCCTGCAAACATGATCCCGAGCGAATACAAGAGAACGCACACGGAAACATCGCAAACATGCACATTCGAAGTATGCTGGGTGTTCATTAGGTGATAGAGAAAAGTCATTAGCTCTCATCAAAAAACGAGTTTCCCACTAACGAATGAAGTAGCAGCTGAGTCGTGCACGAGAACCAAATGAAACTGCTTTCCGATAGTTTTGCAAGTGGCACAGCTTACATGAAAGGATTTTAGGCGGATTTTCGATCAGCTGATTGCTCCTGGGCGAAGGTGTGTGACCATAATCTTCGTGTAGGTGCCATTGTTGGCTCGGCATTGCAATAACAACTTCTCGTGTGACATCGAATACGGAACGAGGAACCGGAAGAAGGTGAAGGTGGAAATTCGCAATGGAACGGAGAAGATGCGACACTACAACAATGAGCATTTGGCTGAAATTGTAATCTCATAAGTGAAGTCGTATAATGTGTATTTGTATCCTTTTCTCCATCTCACACTACTTCCACTGTTGGTTCCCTCTCATTTGTACCCAACCATACCCCCCCTCCCGCCCTCTTTTATACTCAAGCTGACTACTGTCACTCTACCAACAACGGCGTGCAAGATCTAGCAATCAGTTGCTGTCACCATTCCACGATAAATTTGTCGGAGGTAGATGCTCTTATTTATTCAGGTCAATGGAAAGCTGCATCTGCCTTAAAAGCGTTATTTCTAAATTGCTGCCCTAGATCTAGAGAATGCATAGCAAGTAGGCTCATTGGGGGTTTGTTGTCTGTTCTAGGGTTTCTGCTTTCGATCTTTTCGCAGTTTTTCTTGATGGTGCACCATGAGTGTATAAAAAAATAAATGAATAAATAGTTCAAGATTTCTATTGCTGCTGTGCCAACCAGGTTGTTAGGTGGTAACGTTTATTGTTGGCCTGACGTTTCGACAGGATCGTCTTCTTCAGAGGCCTAAAAGTGGCTCGCAGTTCGTTATTTGTGATCGAGACCGTCAAACGTCTCCACCAACCCGGCTAGTTTTCGACGTTACCCCAAGCTTGCTACCCAAAAAGACCCCAAGACGAAGGATGAACCAACCCGTTTCCCACCGTTATTGCGGAAAGTCCGCAGCTGACTGTCGTTGCGGACAAGTGAGCAATACTTGGGTGTCCGCATCTTATATTATATACAGTCTACAGCTCGCATAACGATATGTAAGGCAAGAAATCACTGGTTATGGATAAGCACTCATTCCTATTGTTCATGCTTGGGTTCTTAGTCGCAATCCAGAAGGCTTCGAGGACTTTTCTAGCGGAAACCTCTGTTTCGTATGTCAAAATGTTGCATTTGACACAGAAATCTCTCCCATCGTGCGCTTCGGCTCTGTGCTTACCAAGCGGTGATGTTAAGCTCCTACGCCTCTTGCTAGCCAAATGCTCCTTGACGCGTATATTAAGCGCCCTGCCAGTCTCGCCAATGTATAACGCGTTACACTCCAGACACTGGATTTGATACACTACTCCCACTTTTGTGCAATCGCCTACCTTTCCGTACGGGCATATCACACAGTGTTCTGTTTTGCATTCTCTATCATAGAGTCGATTGCGAACCAACTGCTTTCTGATGTTATCGTTAGGAATGCTCACTAACATTACATCCTTTTGCAGTTGAGCTCGGTGCAGACACTGCTGGATAGCCGCGCTAAATTTGTCTGAAATGAAAGGAAGGAAAAGTGGGAGTTCGTGTTCGCGTTGGGAGTGGTCACGGATCTCAGTGGATGTTCTGGACTTGCGCTGCGGCACTGAGTAACCATTGCTGCGAGCAATTTGAGAAGCAACACTTCGCGATTCAGAGCGCTCAACCTCGCCTGTGCATACCTCGGCGGCAGTTTTGAACATGTTCTTTATTACCGCACGTTTCACAGCAGCAGGATGGGCTGAGTTGGCGTGGATGAGAATATTCTTAGAAGTCTCCTTGCGGTACCATTTAACCTTAACAATGCCTTTGGAAAGCTTTATTTGTGTGTTGAGATAAGGAAGCCATCCATTATGCGGGGTTTCTCGCGTAAGTCTGATGTACTGCGACTGCTGGTTCAAAATTTTGAAGCACTCGTCCATTTCGGACTGCGTCGATGTTACTATACAGCAGTCGTCGATGTATCGGCAGTACATCAGCGGCATTCTCGCTAGCACTGGCTGTTCTATTCTGCTCATAAAGCAGATTGCCAGGATCGGTGCTAGCCTCTGACCCATTGCAAGGCCTCTTATCTGGGAGTAGTACTTCCCAGACCATTTGAAGATATTGCATTTTAAACACTCGCTTGTGAGGGTCATGGAAACAAAAAAACAGGAAACATGGAAATTGAATAAATAGTATAAATAAATCTGGACTAAGGCGTGATATCACTGCCCTATAGCGGGTCCACTAGCGTAGGTGAAAGGCAGAAAGACAAAGCAATGCGATGGTATCGTTTTTCCACTAGAAAAAATGGTAGTACAATAAGTTATATTAGTGTATATGATGTACTATTAATAAGTACCCATACGAGATAGGTATCCAGAAATAATAAGCAGGAGTTGTTCTGGAAAGCTACAAAGCAGTGGTGGACACAGGGTGCTGCCCACAACGCGCCACTAGAATGGCCGAAATTTCAAAAATAGTCTACGAAATAAACAAAGACGTCGTATCATTATACAAGTCTGGCCGTCCGGCTAACGCCGGACTTCCAGACTTCTATTGATGCTCGCTTCGCTCGCATACTGCATTTGAAAGAAAACACAAAGGTGTGAATGGATATCGCTCTCCCGAGAAGCCATTGATCCTGTTGGTGGTAGCTTTCCCCCATATGAACGAAGTTATGCACTCCCATATGAGCTATGGCCGCTCTCCCATATGAGCTGTGGCCGTGAAGAAACGAGTGTAACCAATTCAGTGTAAATGTTATCTTGAAATGATCTGGGCTCAACTGGTTGTTGTGGTAGTTCAAGTGATAAGGGTGGACCGGTGTAAATAAACGGGAAGGAAGGAATGGTTCATTCAGAAACACACAAGATGGGAAGAGAACACGGATACGAAAGGAAACAATGTACATCTAGGTGATTTAAGTAGGACGGTCCGCCGAAACACGGTAAGCGTACCCCTCACGCGGCAATAGACCCGCCTAGCGAATGAGAAATGCCGTTTGGACAACTCTGCCTGGCTGCCCTATCATTGATTTACATGTTTTGTCAGGATCTGAACGAGCTGCAAATGATAACGGCTAGCGTGGGTATATAAACTATGGAGGAGGGTAGGTCTCACTCGGATGCGAAGAAGATGAATCGAACCCGGCGGGATTGTAGTGTCAACAAAAGCCTCATGGTGTTTCGAGAGCAAGGGATTCCAGCGCTTGGACGTTGGATTTAGGGTCTAGGATTTATAAGCGCATAACGAGGCGAGTCTAGTTAGCAAACCTTTTTTTGCGTCATACATCTCCTAACATTACCTAATCTGACCCGTTTTTTGTACTTCCGTCTCCAGGCGTTTCCCCATTTATTGAAGCCGGCGCACCCTTATCACACCGCTGGACCAGACTCCAGCCGTTTCCCCACTTTTGGACGACGGCGCACTTCTGCAACAGTTGTAGAGCATTTTCTTCGGTCTAGGCCACGCCCTCGAATTCCGCTTCACACACACACACAAGTGACAGACTAAGCCCTTTATTATAAGTCATGATTTTTAATCGTTCATTTTGACGGTTATTCAAGAAAAGACTTTCATTAGCTGCTCAATATTTCAATTGATATTTTTATTGGTTTCGCTTTCCATTTGAGTCCACAAAGTCGCAAAGACCTCACTTTTTTCCCATGCCTTCCGCCCCCTGCCCTTCTGCATCCGTCACTGCAATTCCTCCATTGGATCTACTAGTGAATGTAAGCGTCGTTATTTCTGCAATACAAATTGGTGCAGATACTGATACAAATATTTGAATAAACAAGAAAGAAAGGAACTGTAAGGTGTCTACCAACGGAATAATTCCTTCCGGAAACATTGCTTTTGGATCTTATTTGATTTCTTAAGACCATTTGCTGGGTAAGTGTCTTCAGGTCCACGTGGCGTAGTGGCAAGACTCGCTGCTCGCTTGCATGATCAATGGTTCGATTGCGCAAGTGGCTGACCAAGTCAACCATCCCTCCGGGGTTGTTACCGAATGAGCCAGGGTCTTTTTTCATGCGAAGTCGACATCTGACGCTGTCTAGGAAATCCAATATAGTAAAGGAAAAAGTAGGAAATGTCTTAGCTTCCGGGAAACTGCTAACGTTTCCCGAATAAATACTATCTGAAAACTACTGCTCAGTTGTGCAATATGAGATCTATTACGAAGTCTCATAGTTTCGAAGGATCAAAAGACAGAGTGTCAGAAAGGGAATTACATACATATGTCATATTCAGACGAGAGGCATGACACGTGCACGCAAGAAGTCGTGCTCCTGGGAAAAGGTGTGCAGAGAGAAACGAACAAATAAAAGATGCTTTCTGTGTGCGAAATTGATCCCATGAGGAAAGATGAAAGTGACCATTTGCAGCAGATAGGTAATTTTCGGTAGATCTCGATTCCTTTTTCTTCACAGCCTTCTATGGGATTGCTTTAAAATAAGCTAGCGTCGAGCAATTCTGTCAGAAGACACCAACTCTGTCTTAAAGTTGAGTAAACCCACTCAGTTATGCCGGGACGGCGAACACAGGCCGAACACATTTCAACAGCAGTTACACCGCGAGGTGAAAACTTATTTTGTCACCCACGAGCTGCGTTGGCCCCGGAAAGGCTGTGTTTGGGGCGGGGGGCGATTAACTGGTTTGCATGTCTCAAACTTAGAATGGCAGCTCAGTCTGAACGCAGGGCTGTGTTCCTATTGTAGACCTGGCTAAGTGGATGTTTACCCAAACTCATCCAGAAGTAGCCCAAACGCGTACGCGCCTGCCGCGGCAACGTTTGGGTGGACGCAGCGGTTCTGCGATAGACTTCCATATCCGCGCCGCACCCGCACGCGTCCGCACCGATCTCGTCTGACCATTATTGCCCTGGACCGCGGTTTAACCCAGCCTTAGCCGGCCTAGCGAGTCTCACGCCTTGCCTCCGCCGAAGCGGAGACACGACTAAGCTGTGGTGCTCAACCACCGGCTTATAGTATACATCTCCAGGGGGCGTATCGCCTGTGGCTTGGAGCAGGTAGAACACAGGACATGAGGGGCCGAACGCACATTGAACGACACCTCAGTTAATCGGGCAGCAGCTAACTTCCTCAACGCAGCCGAGACAGGGTTTTGCTGCTCGCAGTAGTCAGTATTCAGCAGTTCTTCCTCATGCACCAATGTCTGCCTCCCATTTCTTGGGGGTGTGGCTTCGCAGTTCTGTTGTGTTTGCCCTACCCAATTATCTGAGCATGTGGAATGATTCTTTGGAAAGTTCTTAAGAAACAGTTCACCTGCTAAGGGGTTGCTTTTGGTCCAGGTCAAAAATATATTTGTGGTTGGTACAAAACCATATTTGGTTTTGTCGAATGGACATATATCAACCTATAGGGTAAGTAGATTCTGGTGATACTTGGAAGATATGCAGGCTTGCTCTGAACCTCATGCGAGTGTGGATTCACTAATAGAGAGTTTTAAAAAATGGAGGATCAGTTGAACCTTGACCACTTGAGCGCCGCAGTAAACGACCGTACCCACCGAACTAGGGGGTGCTGAGAAGATGATGGAGATCTCCAGAAGAGGTATTGTCTCTTCTTCAATTTAACTTATTAGTTTGATGAAAACGAAATGGCGCTTGCAATGCCAAGAACAAATAGAACCTCTTTGTTCATATCGCCATGTTCAGCGAATTTTTCCCCAGGAATAAGAGCTTCTGAAGTAGGGAAAGCGGCAGAAATTCAAGATCTCCCTGAAAAAAAAAAACGGAGAGAACTTGAACGTTCCGCAGTTGAATTATCAATGTTCGAACCAGTTCTCCGAAGCAAATTTCTGGCGCAAATTTGGGGTGCAGAAAATGCGCCTTCGATGGTGTCGAGCGTTTTTTTTTTTCAGCAGAACGAATTTTTGGAGCAACAAAAGCAAGATGTATTGTTGAAGATGTTCTCTCCGAAAAGCAGCTTAGAGAGAAACTCCAGCAATGATCCCAGAAATAACAAAGGAAATGCTTCAGAGCGTTCCCATCTACGTTTTTCTAAAAGCGAAACCGTCGCACTAGAGCTCATCCTCTTATATAAATCATGGTAGTGCAACAAAATTTTCTAGAGCGCAGACGTAGGGGGACTAGCACGTGATCGCATGCGCTCGCCGTGAGACTCAGTTATAGACTGTGCCTCGCGAGGATGCGAAGCTGATGGGGCATTCGGCCGATGTTTCGTCATAGGTACAGACGTAGTGGAAACCGGTGCATTCGGGATTTCGCGGCGGGACCAGCTGCTAGCGGTCTCGAGCCCTTCAGGCGAGACAGTGTTTACAACGATTTGACGATGCGTAGCAGCAATGTACGGAGCAGAGTCGCCCCTCTGCTGGAGCTTTGTTGTTGACTTCACTCAGCTTTGGAACAGTGGACGATAACCACTTCGAAAAGAAGCGTGCATACCATGGAGGATGTATCGAAGGATTCACTCGGTTTCCTCACTTGGGATATGATCCTTGCGCACCTCTCTTTGAGGTCGTTTGAGGATTATGCAGACTGAGGATCCGTTTGTTTTTAAGAAGTACAATCAAATACAGGATGAAGAACGCGTCATCATAAGCTGTTGTGACATTTTCTGAAACCATTTGCGCAACTTGTGCAGTTGATCAAACTTTCTAAATATTTCCTAACTTCGTTCCATTCCATCACTTTCGAGATTTGCAAGGACTACGGCAGCAGTGATGACGAACAGATGAGCCGGGGCCCCGTAGTCCAGAAAAAACATCATGATAGGTGTCCACCGATCCAGAAAGAGTCCGCCGTGGCCCAATAGTGGAAAAACGGCAGGATACAGGTCCATCGATGGAGAAAGGGTCCGCCGTGGCCCAGTAGTGGAGAAAGCGCCAGGATACGGGTCCACGGATGGAGACTGGTTCCGCAAGAAGCCGATTAGTGGGGAAAGCGCCGGGATACGAGTCCCAACGATGGATCGGGTCTGCGCTGGCCCAGTAGTGGGAAGAACGCCAGGATACAGATCCACAAATGGAGGATGGGTCTGCTCTGGCCCAACAGTGGAATAAGCGCCAGGATACGGGTGCAGAGATGGAAAATGGCTCACTGTGGCTCAATAGTGGGGAAAAGGCTAAGATGCGCATCGGCCGGTGGAGTAGGGGCACGCTACGCGCTCATTCGTTTCTTAGTCGACCATCTCTTCTTCCTCTCTGTTGGCTGTTCATAACAGGTCCATAGGCATGTAAGAAATGTGACAAAAAGAGTAGGTATTATCAGTGCATCGGGAATGAGCTTCACATGAATGTAGGTGCGGGATTAAGAATTTGCAAGCTCGCTAGGATGGCGAGAAGAATCGAAGGCCGACGTTGGCGAGGCGACCAGACCCGTAGAGTATACGCAACTCATAAGGAGAACTTCATATGTGAGCTCACAAGGGAAGGATACCAAATGTCTGTGGCACTTCAAAATGGAATGTGCCTCATAATATGAAGTTAACGATGCTGATCTCGATTATGTTCTCCATTAGTGCCTAATACTACTGCGCAAAAAGTTATAGCCTTGTCTGTGCAGGACATTCGAAGGTACAGTTTCTACATCCACCTCCCGTGAACCCACAAAATAGGCGTTGTAGTGCAAAATGGATGCAGAATTCGCGATCAGTAGCTCAACTGAACCTGTATGCAAAATTCCAGCGAAAAAAAGGCAAGAATTACGGTTAGACAATCACCCCTTAATCATTTTCTACCACTACCACTCACGAGGAAACGGTCATTGGGTATAGGGTAGTTAAGGCATCTCGCAGATTCCATCCAAATTTTGCACATAGGGGTAATTTCAGGTGCTGATCACGATTATCAGCATCATTTTGCAAGCCTCTAACATTTTAATGTCGAAATTCAACAATTTTGTTTGGTTTTCTACAGTAATTGCTGTTCATTCTACCGCAAACCTATAAGAATGTAGTGACGTCACGAAATGGATATCATATTCGTGTTCAGCACTTCAGATAACCCTATTATGGAAATTTTCAGCAAAAAAGAATTCCTTGAAAATTTGGGCTCACGTGAGTCCATCAGTAGTTCCACTGTCGACGAAGTCGGGGTAGTGAAGATCTTTGAAAACGCTTTCAAGCTTTTAGAATATGTATTTGCAAGTAGAAACACTTACAAAAAACTGCATAGAATAGATTTTTAGAGAAAATCAGTAACTGGGAGAAAATGCAAAAGTGCCACCCCTGAGGGGAATTGAACCCGTGAGGGTATTCACGGGAACAGAGACACTTACCACTGCGCCACACTTCCTTGACCTACCTGACATACCTTATTTTATGTATACCTTCTTATCACTTGCGTCTGGAAAAATGAATATAAATCATTGCAGACGCGAGGCTGGGCCAAGGTCAAGATAGTTTTGAAATCAGAGCTTCGAGATGCACAAGGCAGTGTACACTCCCCACGAGGAAGTCTCCGATGAAGCAAAGTTCCCTTGTAATTAGTAGTAGTAGCGACTGATCAAGGCGCAATTCTTTACCCGTAGTGATGCATTTTCCGCTGAGATTTTGCATACAGGGTTACTTGGACTGCTGATCACGAATTCTGCATTCATTTTTCACGGCAACGCCTACTACGTGGGGTTAAGGTGAGTTGATGCAGAAACTGCCCATAATACTGCACAGACAAGGCTATAACTTTTTGCGTAGTAGTATTAGGCACTAATGGAGAACATAATCGAGATCAGCATCGTCAACTTCATATTATGAGGCACATTCCATTATGAAGTGCCACAGACATTTGGTACCCTTCCCTTGTCAGCTAATGATTAGTTTTGGTTTTTTGCTGATTTCCAAGCATTTCACTTTTGTGAAGCTTTTGCACATACCTCACTGGCTGCCCCACCCCACTTTCTAGCGTCCCGAAGGGGCGCTAGTATACATATATGTGGACTAGATTTTGAAGTCATCCCCAATACAGGAGGGTATTTTGGACTGCACCGCTTGTAATGTTATAGAAAAATAAAGGGAATGAGATTTCTGGACATTTTCAATTATCTCACGATTGCTGGCAGCAAGGGAAATCTCTTATACCAATAGAATAATAGAGCTTTTTTGCTCTATAAGTTCCTCGTTACTACATCTAGATGACACACTATGTCCAAACGAAATTACATGTTTTTTAAAAAAGTGGCGCCATTTCTTTTGCATCAACTCAGTACACCGTATTGGCGCACCATCAAAAGTCGTGTAAGAGCAGACGAACCAAGTAAACCTAAAGGTGAAATCAAAACGACACATAATGACCCAATAGGAACAGTGTCTAATAAAAAACCGACAGGAACAGAGGTGCACAGTTAATGGTTCAATTACCCATGTCAAATAGTCGTCCCAAAATGTTTTGCGGGGGTGAGGAAACACGTGCAGGAGGTAAGAAAGGAAGTGTAGGGTGTTTATCGATGGAATAATTGCTTCCACACAGAGAGAGTGAGCCAAAGATCACAGGAGAAAATTCGTTGTCGGATTCACAGAAAACAAAACACTAATACTCTAAGTTAAAAGAAGAACATGCTTTGACTCGGGGGCGCCAAGGAAGCTACACTTCCGGTTAAATGCAATTTTCGAAACTGGTTAGTCTAAAAATGTAGGAGCTGAAGATTGTTGTGCCTTCACCTCATTAGCTTCTCTGCATCATTTTCTCGACAATCTTGGTTAATCTGCTTTGTTGTCTGCTCTTCAAACGTTGATGTTAGCACAACCTTACTCAAATGCATTTGAATGTCGGAACCATTCCTAGCTAGATAGGTACAATACCGTCGGTAATCTTTGGAAAAAAGACGAAAAAGACGCGAAGGCGCGTCTTTTGCGTCTTTTTGATATAACTCGGTTCAGAGCGGAGCTATCCACTAACATCTGTATATTTTTGAAATCAGCGTGTCGAGATCTGTAAGATTGTGCTGTGCTCGTTTTCGGATGCGTGCAAGCTTATGCCCTCAGGGCATTAGCATCCAGAATTTCATTGGAAACTAGATTATTGGGTGCAAAATTAAAGCCTTTGCCGCGAATGTTAATGAAATGTTATTGTAATGGTGTTTTTAGCGCAGTAGAACGAAGTTTCACTCCTTTTGCTTCATTTATCAAACCTTGAAATTTTCGATATTTTCCCGAAATAGCGCTTTGTAACCACGGAATTGTTGAGCCTAAAGGGCTCTCGCTCCATAGGGTTAGAGTAACTTTTGTCGACTATATATCAAACTTCTCGCAACTTGGAGAGGATTTCATCGATGGTGGAAAACGTGCCCTTTAGATCACACCTTATATTAGGTCACATAACATAGGACCAGGCGTCATAGTGTCTCAAGCAGAGTAGCTATGGAAGCGTGGTCTTGTCACGTATTACAAAACATCTTGCTGCATCAAAATACACAAGACCACCGGAAGCCGTCTGTCCGCTCTCTATAGTTTTTAACAGCTGAATTCTCAAGATTTGCATTGCTGCACTGGAGAATACACCTGTAGAAGGGCTGACGAGGGGCTATATGAGCTGGCAACCACACTTTTTGCCTCAGCCTGGTATTGTCTTTCGACGGTCCATGAAACGGCAGCTTTGGATTCATGTCATTTTTTGACTGTTTTTAAACTGCTGCCTGGTCCGTCAACGCAGTGACCGCAGCCCACTCCAGCAACGCTACATAACTGCTGCCGAGAAGGCGCAACATTGCTGGAAACAACTATCCTAGTGGTGTGCATGATGTCAGTGGCGATGAAAATGGAAGCGTCGGATCGATCGATAGTGGGCGGAGCATGCGCCATCAGCAAAATAAAACCGAAAATGCCACGATATGCAGCGCTTTTGTGGGAGCGACCATCGAGAAAGGACCAAAGTAACCAACCCGCTCCATGAACAACTGAACTAAGGTAGCATCACGGTTTAGTCATAGGTGAGGCATCCGCCGCACTTCCCTAAATCGTTCACCAATTCAAGAAATCGTGTAAAATACTGCCCTCAAAGACAGACGAATATCGTCGTCGCAGGGTCGCGGCGGGACCTGAACAAGTGGGCGCATGCTCCGCCCACTATCGATCGATCTGACCCTTCCATTTTCATCGCCACTGACATCATGCACACCACTAGGATAGTTGTTTCCAGCGATGTTGCGCCTTCTCGGCAGCAGTTATATAGCGTTGCTGGAGTGGGCTGCGGTCACTGCGTTGACGGACCAGGCAGCAGTTTAAAAACAGTCAAAAAATGACATGAATCCAAAGCTGCCGTTTCATGGACCGTCGAAAGACAATACCAGGCTGAGGCAAAAAGTGTGGTTGCCAGCTCATATAGCCCCTCGTCAGCCCTTCTACAGGTGTATTCTCCAGTGCAGCAATGCAAATCTTGAGAATTCAGCTGTTAAAAACTATAGAGAGCGGACAGACGGCTTCCGGTGGTCTTGTGTATTTTGATGCAGCAAGATGTTTTGTAATACGTGACAAGACCCCGCTTCCATAGCTACTCTGCTTGAGACACTATGACGCTCTCATTATGGTCCTATGTTATGTGACCTAATATAAGGTGTGATCTAAAGGGCACGTTTTCCACCATCGATGAAATCCTCTCCAAGTTACGAGAAGTTTGATATATAGTCGACAAAAGTTACTCTAACCCTATGGAGCGAGAGCCCTTTAGGCTCAACAATTCCGTGGTTACAAAGCGCTATTTCGGGAAAATATCGAAAATTTCAAGGTTTGATAAATGAAGCAAAAGGAGTGAAACTTCGTTCTACTGCGCTAAAAACACCATTACAATAACATTTCATTAACATTCGCGGCAAAGGCTTTAATTTTGCACCCAATAATCTAGTTTCCAATGAAATTCTGGATGCTAATGCCCTGAGGGCATAAGCTTGCACGCATCCGAAAACGAGCACAGCACAATCTTACAGATCTCGACACGCTGATTTCAAAAATATACAGATGTTAGTGGATAGCTCCGCTCTGAACCGAGTTATATCAAAAAGACGCAAAAGACGCGCCTTTGCGTCTTTTTCGTCTTTTTTCCAAAGATTACCGACGGTATTGTATGTACCAGGGATGAGCGGAGTTAGGAAGGTTTTGGAAGTTTGGAATAGTGCAATGCGAGCAGCTGACTCCCAGACTTCTGGAGGATTGGCAGTAGTTGAATAACGCCAACTCAAACATACTGTTTTTACGTCCCCAAATTTTACCAGATGTTGAAATTCCGTCAACTTCCGACTTCTGGTCTTAACCAGCACTTCCGCTCATCCCTGGTAAGTATCTCTGGGTTTAACGAGGTGCCAGGTCACTGCGATAATCGGAACCTGAGAACTCAACTGGTATAGCCGTTCTGGAGCGGATACTTTCAAGTCTTTTTTTAAGAGAAACTAAACATAAATCTTATGACGCTGTTCCGAAACACACGGAATTTCTTTTTCTGTGTGCCTCATTCTTTGTCACAGCATTTTTATCCCACCCTGTATAACGAGTCTGACCAAGATCCCGTGTAGACATAGAATAATGTATTGGGTTGTTCGGAAAGTAATTGGGATTTTTAGGGGTTTCAGAAAAAAGTTTATTTTCTCACAATGAAAAAACATTAGTCAATGATATATTTTCCGTTTTGTTCGATTGTCTTTCGCCATCTTTCTGGCAATTTCATAATTCCCCTCTCATAGAACTTCTGGTCTTTTTCGGCAAAAAACTGGGCTAGATGAGATTTGATATCCTGATCATCGCTAAATGTTTTCCCATTCAAATAGTTCTGCAACGATCTAAACAAATGGTAATCGGATGGCGCGAGATCAGGGCTATATGGTGGATGCAACATCAATTCCCAACCAAGCTCCAATAATTTTTGCCGAGACGCCAAAGATGTATGAGGTCTTGCATTGTCTTGGTGGAAAACTACTCCTTTGCGATTCGCTAATTCTGGCCGGTTTTTTTAATTACCTCATCTAATTTCATCCTCGGGGCTATTAAGTCGCTCTAGCTACCGAGCGCGTCCACCGTGTGGCGGATGGTGGTAGGGAGAAATCCCCGCGGACCATGAGCGATCCTATTTTGGCCTACGTTTCGCAGGCGGGCGTGGGGGTGGCACCTCACGACCTATAAAATGCTTGCCAGAGAAGGTCGGCCAAGTGGGAGAGGCGAGTCGGGACCGCCTCTATAAACAAGGTCCCCGCCCCGTGGTATGAGGTTGGCACGGTGACCAAAGCAACCTCTTCTTCTTCGTTTTTCCAGCGTCAGGCCCAGGTTGACAGGCCGGCTGATGGAGACCAGTGTCACATAAATATGATAGGTTCAATGTGGAATAGAGTAAAGGCTAGGACGTCACCCGGAAGTGACCTGCAGGAAGCCCGCCCGCCTCCTGTGGTTAAAAAGCGAGGGCTACCGAGGGGCGAACGACCTCGGCTAAAGACGTTAGTTCGGGTCGGGTCCTTCAACATCGGAACTCTGACCGGTAAGACGAGGGAGATCGCAGATTTGATGAAACGGAGGAGGATTCACGTTCTTTGTCTGCAGGAGACGAGATGGAAAGGGTCCAAAGCTAGAGAGATCGGAGACGGCATTAAGCTGTTCTATCACGGACTTGAGACAAGAAGGAACGGGGTGGCAATAGCAATATGTGGGCCCCTAAAAGAACATGTTTCGTCTGTGAATCGTATTAGCGACAGGATAATTTCCCTTCGTATCGCTACCGAGGACGGCTTCTGGACAGTGGTGTCGGTATATGCTCCGCAGTGTGGCTGTACTGAGGCGGATAAGGTGGCCTTCTACGATGAGCTCGACGACGTCATTAGAAGCGCTCCTGAAAGTGACTACGTGACGATTGATTGAGATTTCAATGGTCATGTAGGGCAGGATAGAAAGGGCTTCGAACGAGTACACGGAGGAAGAGGGTTTGGAAGGAGAAATCCGGAAGGTGAGAGGATCATTGAGCTGGCTGAAGCTCATGACCTTTGCTTTCTTCATAAAGAGGGAGTCCCAGAAGGTCACATATTGCAGCGGAGGTCGGCAAAGTGAAATCGACCACATCCTTGTGAGAAGGCACTCTCTGAAAACGATCAAGAATGTGAAGGCTATCCCGGGAGAAGAAATTGCAGGACAGCATCGACCATTGCTAGCGGATGTATGCATGACCTTGCCTAAGCAAACTAAAGCTAGAGTAGAGCCACGCATCCGGTGGTGGAAGTTGGCAGATGGAACGCAGAAGACATTGCGTGAGAAGATTCTAGCTGTCGGTTTGCCGGATCCCTGCGGTTCCATAGACTCTGTATGGGCCAGCGCAGCAAATACTATCCTGACGTGCGCAAGGGATACATTAGGCGAAACTAGAGGTGGAAGGAGAGGAGATAAGGCAACTTGGTTCTGGAATGAAGATCTGCAGAAGATTGTTAAGGCCAAGAAGGATGCTTACAAAGCCTGGCAGAAGACCAAATCGCTCTCGGCACTGATGGAGTACAAATTGAGAAAGAAGGAGGCGAAGGCTGCAGTAGCTCGTGCAAAAAACGCTGCGATGGACGACCTCTACGATAAGCTGGAGAGCCCACAGGCTGAAAAGCACGTATTCCGGCTAGCGAAAGCGCGTCACAGAGCATCCCTAGATGTGACTGAGATCAGAGCTGTTAAGAGCGAAGCTGGGGAAGTCTTGAGAGATCCTGTGGCAGTCAAGGAGCGTTGGAGAGCCTATTTTGCACAGCTCTTGAACAAGGAGTTCCCAAGAAAGGAAAAGATTCCCGCGGAACCAGTAGCTGGACCGACGCAGCCTTGGACAATTGAGGAGGTGAGAAAGGCCATCAAGAAAATGAAGGTTGGCAAAGCTTCAGGTCCAGACGGCATCCCAGTGGAAGCATGGAG
Organism: Ancylostoma caninum; assembly: GCA_037903475.1. Lineage (NCBI taxonomy): Eukaryota > Metazoa > Nematoda > Chromadorea > Rhabditida > Ancylostomatidae > Ancylostoma > Ancylostoma caninum. Next base: position 2,412,932 of record JBAJFG010000079.1, read on the forward strand.
GTCACTCGGCGAACCAGGCCTTCAGTGGCTGACCAAGTTTTTCAATAACATCACTAGGTCAGCAAAAATTCCAGAAGCGTGGAGGGACAGCATCATAGTGCCGATCTTCAAAAGGAAAGGTGATGTGATGGACTGTGCGAACTATAGAGGTATCAAGCTCATCGCTCATACGATGAAGATCTACGAACGTCTTCTGGATGTGAGGCTGAGAGACATGGTGGAAATTGCACAGGATCAATTTGGATTCGTCCCAGAGCGATCGACAGTTGACGCCATCTTTATCGCCCGTCAAGTGATGGAAAAGTAACGCGAAAAAAACAAACCATGCCATATCGCATTTCTGGACCTGGAGAAAGCATATGACAGGTTGCCGCGTGCAGTGCTTTGGGAGGTGGTGAGAGAACGAGGCATCCCGGAATACATGGTGAGGGCAGTCCAAGTCATGTATGATGGATCGACGGCAAGGGTGCGCACTTCACATGGCACAACATCAAAGTTCGATATAACAGTGGGGGTGCACCAAGGTTCAGCATTGAGCCCGTTCCTCTTTATTATGACACTTGACACAGTGGTAAAGCATCTCCTGGAAGGTCCGCCATACACACTGCTCTATGCGGACGATGTTGCTCTAATTGCAGATTCGAGAGCAGAACTTCAGCTCAAGATCCAGAAGTGGCAATCAGCACTTGCAGACGCCGGTCTGAGGTTGAATTTGAAGAAAACCGAGGTCATGAGCAGTACACAGGAAGAGGACGTCGTTTCAGACGCAAACGGTATTGCTTTTACACAGGCCAAGGAATTCCAGTATTTGGGTAGCGTCTTGAGTGCTGATGGAACGGTGGATGCGGCAGTTAGAGGACGGATTGCCTGTGCGTGGTTGAAGTGAAGGGAATCAACCGGAATCCTCTGCGATCGAAGGTGCTCGAGGGTGTTGAAAGGGAAGATCTACCGCACTGTTGTGAGGCCGGCAATGATGTACGGCGGTGAGTGTTGGCCGCTGTCGAAGACCCACGAACGAATGTTGAACACGGCCGAGATGCGAATGCTCAGATGGGCGTGTGGACTTACGCGATATGATAAGGTGCGTAACGAAGACATCAGAACAATGATGCAGACGGCGCCCATACAGCTAAAAATGCGTGCACAGCGGTTGCGACGGTTTGGTCATGTCATGAGAAGATCACTGCAACACCCTACCCGGCAGGCTCTGGAAATGGAAGTTACCGGCAAGCGTCCCAGAGGCGCACCGAAAAAACGATGGAAGGACGCCGTAGGCAAGGATATGAAAGAAGTTGGAGTCACCAAGGATGACGCTCAGGATCGCGATCTATGGCGAAGGAGAACCAAAATAGCGGACCCCGCGAATGCGCGGGACAGACGCTGAGGAGAAGAAGAAGACCTCATCTAATTTCATCAGTTGCTGACAGTAGAGGTCCGAGTTGACATTCTGGTTTCTTGGGAGCACCTCAAAATATATTACACCTTTGTAGTCCCACCAAACTGATAGCATAACCTTCTTTTGATGGAGATGAGCTTTGGACATCGTTTGAGCAGGTTCATCCGGTTTTGACCATGATCGTTTGCGAGTAGCATTATTGTAGACAATCCATTTTTCATCACCAGTTACTATTCGCTTTAAAAATGGGTCGTCTTCATTGCGTTTCAAGTGCAAATCACAGATACTAACTCGCTGCGTCAAGTGAATTTCCTTCAACTCATGTGGCACCCAAACATCTAGCTTTTTTACTAGTCCAAGTTTTTTGACGTGCTCGTGAACTGTTCCAATGGATGCGTTGGTCTTCTCAGCAAGCTCTCGTACGGTTACATGACGGTTGGCTTCGATTAATGCCATCAACTGATCATCATCAACGCCTACTGGCCGACCAGAACGTTGTTCATCTTGAAGTGAAAAATTGCCGGAACGGAATTTTGCGAACCAATTGTCACATGTGCTCTGTGATAAGGCATTAACACCGTATGTTTTACATATATCGTGGAAATCATCAGCAGCTCTTTTGCCACTATGGAAGTAAAAAAGCAAAATGTGCCGAAAATGCTCCTTCTGACACTCCATGTTCAAACTGATCATAAAAATGCAAATGGAAATGAAATCTGCGCACTTTCTCCAAACAGAAACACAAATACGTCCTCCTAATATATATCGAATGAAAACAAATAATAACAGCAGAAACCTTCCAAAGCTAGCGTTTGAAAAAATTGTTTTCGAAAGGCCCAATTACTTTCCGAACAACCCAATACTTACGCACAGGCCCCATCGTAACTACATCGTTTCCTGCCAACACCCGAGAGCTTAGGTTGCGAAAGAGACCCATCCTAGTGTCCTGCCAAAGCAGCTGCCAATCGTTCATTGCAGTACATATTGAGGCTCTATATTCTAAGTCGGTTGAGGAAAAAGGGAGGTGGCATATAAAGATCAACACGGGATTTCTGGAAAAAAGATTTGAGATCAGCACAGTATTTGTAGTGTGTGCGCTCGTACATTTTGCCTGCAACGGACACGTGGGCGAAGTTTTCATTACGAAACCTCAGAAGCTGAATTTAACGCCACCACGCGGTCCTGCACTTTAACGGCTCTCAATAAATGAGATTATTTCAAGGGTTTTATGACGTGATAGGGGTGCAAGCCAAAAGGACAGGCAAACTTTTTCGGAATTTAGGCCGGATTCTACGAAGTCATCAATGAATTCTGAAATTTCTTTGGCATGAGACTGAGAGGTACGTACGTACCACCACGAGTAAGCCACCAAGATCGCCCGCTCTTCCGACCAAAAACAGAGACGAATTCATCGTGGATGCACCACTTACAACCGAATTCCCTCGAAAAGAATGCTCTCCCCGTGACGTCGCCTAAGGGTGCGCGTTCGCAGGAAAATCTCATTAACTGTGAAAAAGGTACCGTTGCATTTACTTACCGTTGCCTCGGTGGTGGGCGCAGACGAGGCAAGGGTGAAAAGAAAAACATGGAACTCCGTGAAATTTGATTTAAATTTGAAGTATTAAAATGCGTCAGATTAAATAGAAAATCAAATCAAAGAATTTCCACCTAGTTTCTCGCTTAATTTACAAAGTGATTTTGAAAATCCCCCCCCACACACACACACACACACACACACACACACACACACACACACACACACACACACACACACACACACACACACACACACACACACACACACACACACACACACACACACACACACACACACACACACACACACACACACACACACACACACACACACACACACACACACACACACACACACACACACACACACACACACACACACACACACACACACACACACACACACACACACACACACACACACACACACACACACACACACACACACACACACACACACACACACACACACACACACACACACACACACACACACACACACACACACACACACACACACACACACACACACACACACACACACACACACACACACACACACACACACACACACACACACACACACACACACACACACACACACACACACACACACACACACACACACACACACACACACACACACACACACACACACACACACACACACACACACACACACACACACACACACACACACACACACACACACACACACACACACACACACACACACACACACACACACACACACACACACACACACACACACACACACACACACACACACACACACACACACACACACACACACACACACACACACACACACACACACACACACACACACACACACACACACACACACACCTCGTTTCCCATTACATTTCATTTGTGCGAACCAGTGATATAGGAAACTCTTTAATTCGTTGTAGTGCGGCCTGTACATTCAGTTTTAATCACTTTTATTTTTGATTTATTTACTCTTGCCAGTCACTTAGTAAAATATGGCTCATTTTCGCCTATTTGAGAGAACTATAATGCAAAATAATCGACGGAAAGATCAGACCTGTTAGAAGAGGAAGAGGCATGCGAATAGACACATCTACGAAAACGTGGAACTATGTTGCTTCAACTTAGTTCTGGTTGCCACACAAATATGCATATAAGCGGATGCATTGCGTAGATGAAGTTCCTCCTGGACAACTCGGATCTTTGGAGGTGCAATTAACGAGAGAGACAAAAATCCAAAACGATGTAGGAGAAGGAAAGTGGGAAATAACGTTGTTGTTTCTTGCCTGAGAATCAAAGGAAGCGTAGGGGATTTCATCTGTTGAACTAGTCTGAAAGCGCCACAGCATAGTGGTCCATACAGGAAATTAAATTGCAAATGTCCGGATGTCCGGAAAGGTTGCCACCAGTTACCATTTATGGAATGGAGTGACGACGCTCTAATGGAAGTGAAGAATGTAAAAGATTGTACTCAACGCATTCCAGCTCATAATAAAAAGGATGAAATCAAGGCACAGGCTTCTGACAACATACACAATGCTTTCTTCATTTGGGTACCTGCACCATTTCTAAACGGACAGACACATGTAAAAGATTCCTAATGAAAGTATATGTCATATTTTTCACGAGTATCAAAAACAACATCAAGGACATTTCCGTTTTATTCTTCGGAACGGAAAACCACTTTGATTTTGTGTACTTAGGGAGAAGCTTTAGGGCAGAAATTGATCCCAGTAAGAATTTCTCAAGCATTTTAGACTTTACTTGCAGGATCGTGGACACTGCAGTGGGAGGAAGCATGAGTCCCGCATGTAGAGTGACAATTTGATCCCCACTACATAGGGTAAACCAAAGCATCTACGTCCCACGTCTCAAACTGAGAACACCTTCCAGGCCAAAATTGCTCTCTTCTAAGCAAGCATACCACGCCTGCGTTCCCCTTTAAGCGATAGGGCCTCATTCTATAATATAAACGTTGTTGATGGAGCCGGCTCTCATTTGCAATTGAGGTCGGAGAGTAGTAGTTGCCGATATTAATCTCCAACCCAATACTTCCGGAGATTGGTAAACTGGTAGCAGATTAGAGCCCACTCACTGCAGAATTTATGCCGTATTCCGTTGTAGACTAACTATTGGAAATATGAAGGTAGTATCTCTTAGCCCGAAGTTTTCATAGTTATTGAAATGATTAAACTCGTGCTAATATCCATCGAACATTACAAAATAAAGCGCCTAGGGCCCCAGGACTTTTTCTGTGAACTGGGCCCCAGGATTTTTTTCTGTGAACTAAGGTGGATAAACCTGTCTTCATGTACAGACGGTTTTTACAAGTGCAGGCATTCAGATGAGTAAAATATAATCACAGCTACCTCAGGTCTTCATTTCAGATAGGGCATTATGAGAAAGCACCGACAGCGACGTTGCGCTCTGAATACTATAACTTTTTTCTTGTAGTAATTTAATAGTACACCCGATATGTTTAGTGTTTCAATGTTCACACACTCACATAGGTAGCTTGCGATGGTCGCCCCATGTCGTTGAAATCCAACTGTTAGATCCAGATGAGGCTTCCAAAGTGCTTTCATATTGTTGCAACCATTGGAAGGGCATCGGGCATGTTGGAGGAGAGCTTTGAAGGTAAAATAAGCGGAAGTAAAGCATGGGAAAGCAGTAGTTAGAGGCGACATGCATTTACTTCCTTCTGAATAGTTCATTTTATTCCCCGTGCAATTAAATTGCTGTTCAACTACAGAAAGCAAACTTAAGGGAAATTGAAAGACCAGCAGCGATTAAAGCTAGGAATTTCGTAGAACTTGTTGCAGGAAATGAAGGAGAACGCTGATGCCTAGGAGGCAAGAGGCGGGGAGGGGCACAATAGGTAAAGCATGCAATGCAAATTTACGTGTGAGAACTCACAGGGAAAGGATGCTACGTCAAAGTAGCTATTCGTAGTGGATTTGTGTTACCATACGCAGTCCATACGCAGTTTTAGACGCTGAGAATCGTTCCTCTCATTTACAGTACGCAGTTCACGTAGTGAGTTACAACTATTTATTTCCGCTCAGATTCAACGTAGAGTACTTAAGTACGAGCCTTAAAGGCAGCACCCACGGCTAATTTTCCTCTCACTGATTTTGTTATATTCCTACGGCTGGCGCTTTAGTGGAAACGGATGTGCTGTGTTCAGTTTTGTCAGATTCTACAAAAAAGGGGTCTTCCAGTTTTGTCCACTAGCAAAGGATGGCCGAGTTACGTGGGCCTGAAATGGAAGAAGATGGGAACGAAAGCAAGTTCTATCATAGGGAAAGAGGGTGATTGAGGACGGAAAACGCTTTCATTCCATGCAACAACTCATCCTCTTTGAACGTACGCACACATCAATCTCTTAATATCCTGATAAGACTGAGGTCTACGATGACACAACGTTCGTAGGGTTGTTGAGACAACTGCTGAGTATCCTTCAAAGGCATCACCCACGAACTTCTGGGGAAAATATTACTGAAGCCAGTTGTACTAGCAACAAGACCAGCTAAATGAATAAGTAATAGTTTGGTATCCCAAAAAGGATATGTAAGATACCAGTATATGTAGTGAACCGTGATGCGTAGCGAACCTCGATGCTTCAAGAAAAGAGAAGAATGAGCGCTTTAAGGTGCCAAGATTGGTCAGATGTATCAGCAATGAACGCGTTCAGCTCGTGATAGGAAATAGAAATAGGGCTAGCAAAGGAAAAAAGGATGAAAATACCGCCATTGGCGGAACATTCATAGGAAAAATACGTGACCAACAAATAGAACTGAAATAATCCCCGCCCTCTTCCACATCGTAGACACGCTGCCCATCGGTGAGGCTCGGAAGTGTGTGAGGTTGTGGTGATCAGTTCTATCTGCAGCGAAGCTGCGAGATGACTCTGTAATGCATAGGCCAGTTAAGCATCAGTTAAGCATGCCCCACATTTCAGCCCATTTACAAGTAAAAATTCAGACTTATCGCTTTCATTTGGGGTAGATCATCAGTGAAAGTGTCACATTGTGATAACTGAGTGACAAATTTCTGCTGTGAAATTTCGTAATACTTCAGTAATTTGTTCCAACTCACACTCCTCTACTCTTCAAATGTTTTCGTGCCGCAGAAATTGATCTTATTTTCTAGATGCGCAGTGCCGAGCCGTCATCTAACCAGAACGCACTGTGCTATTGCCTCGGGTCACAATAAACGCTCTATGTAAATATCTTCTGCATCATGCGGTCTGCGTGGCTGTCATCTTCGAAACGTTCTAGAGATGCTTGAAGAAATCTACGTATGGTAAATGTGCTTGCATGCCAGGAAACAGCGGGGTACCGCTTGTTCGGTCTACTATTGTGTTCTTCCTCAGTCCAGCATAGCTCATGTTTATACTTTGTTGCGGTGCGACCAACTTGCACATCCAAACTGTTCAAAAGCGTCTGCGCCCGTGTGGGAAGTGCGCACACTACGGTCAAGCCGTGGAAATTGGCGATCAGCCTCCCACGTTGTTTAAACTTTTTCATTACAAAGAAAGGATGGTTGGTTAGTGCGGCCGTAGATAACGAGGTGCATTGCCTTTTACAGCTTGCGACGCCGACTTCAAATCCATTTTCAAAATTGGGCAGACTGCTCCTTAAAGGCAGCGCTCACGTAAGTTTTCACTTCTGAAATGAGTCGCTTACCATGTAGCCGGCCGCTGGACAATCGCAACACTAAGTTGAACACCTTGAATGGCCGCCTACCTACGAAGATACTGTCGTGGACACATCTGCCGCCCTGGACATTAGGGTTCCATCGCGCCAACTAACGCCGTTGACAGGGTGTGCACATGTGGTTCAGCGGGGGTGTGTTTATGAAATTCGCACCATTTGCAGGGTTCTGTGGCGGGACCCATCACGGAACACTCGTCCGCGCTGTGGACGCACATGAAATACCGCCATCATTTTTCGTGTTTTTTTTTGCGTGTTTCACGCTACTTCATCGTTGTCAATGAGTTCATCGTACCTAAAAACCCCGATTTACCGCGAAGTCTTCAACCAAAAAATTTCCGTGAGTGCTGCCTTTAAAGGCAGTGTTCAGGCAAAAATTTCGATACTTCAATTCTGCCACCGTGAGTGCTGCCTTTAAAGGCAGTGTTCAGGCAACAATTTCGATACTTCAATTCTGCCACCCCGTTACTGTACTCGACGAGCTGATTGCAACCGTATAGATTTTAACCGTAGAAACCTTGAAATTTGTGGTTTTTAAAGGATTGAAAGTTACGATGTGGACGAGTTGTCCGGTGCAAAATGAAAAGGAGGCAATAAGGCTTCTCGAACTCTCGAACTTTTGGACAAACCAGCTAAATATTGCTACAGATGATCCTAAGGGGAATCTTCTTGATTGCTTTTTGTTTTTTTTTCCATTAGTATTCCTATTAGTAACCATTTTTTTCCGAAATTTGGGGCGAAATTCTGGATTGATGCTGATTAAAAACCTGTCAAATTTAACAATGCATGTTCAACAAGTTAGCACATGTTGGTGTGAGTTCCATCCGCAGCATAACAGAATAGAGAGGGACCAGACTGTTAGACAGTAAAACATGTCCTTACAATCTTAGGCATGACTTAACATGTCTTCACGAAATCTTCGAAGGGGCGGAGCGGGCACTGGATCGGCTTTGGGTACCAGTAGTGAAGATTCTGCCTGGACACTGCCTTTAAGGTGAATTATGACTATTTTTCCGCCCTTGCACAAGCCCTGCGATCAGTGTACAAAGAGACCTATTTGCACAGAAATTAGCCTCTCTTTTTTTCAGGCAGGCACTTGCAGGTTCGAAATTTGCAGAAGAATAACATGCACTATGAAAACATAGGAGTTTGTCAGAATGAGATAAACAAATAGAAAAAATCTTCTTACAACCACTATGTTCACAATACCAAACAATGGGCATAACTCACCATTAAAACCAGTTTGACCGATTTTGAAAGCGGGTTCGAGGTCAGCGTCACAACCTGCTTAGGGCGGTTTATACATCGTATGAACGGCCACACTGACCAAGTAAAGTCCTTGCGCGCAATCGGCGGCAAATTTTCAAGCGCGCCCAGCATGGGGCGCGTGCGCGGCCCGGTCCTCTTGTGGTAGCGGACCACCGTCGTTCGTCAGATTTTTGGCTCAGGTGAGTGTTTTCCTTAACTTTTTTCCTTGAATGAAGTTTATCGGAAGGTATGAGGCCTGTGGATGACCGATGTCGACCGGACGGCCCCGCATGCTTCATAAAAACAATAAAACAAGCATTTGGGGCATGCATGGCGAAAACGTGCAAAATCTGAGGCATGTGGGGCTATCCGGTAAGGACTTTATCTTTCCTTCCTTAGTAAAACCATTACGTGGACCGGATTAAGGTGACCTGAGCTAGCAGGTGCGACGATTTCGTCGGTGTTCTGGACTAGGATCTCCTTCCTTCATTCCTCCCGCGGTTGTTTTGGCTTGCAGCTTGCATACCGGTCGTGTCGCTCATGTTGTCGACATTTCCACGCGACGAAGTATAAATGTACCCATAGTGCTTTCAGATCTCAGATTGTATAAAGTCCACTTCTCGGCGCCGCTCACCAATCCAGTCATGACTCAAAATATGTATCGCGATTCTGGACGAACCACCCTGAGGTCCCAACGTTTTATTCGCTGATCAAGACACATAAGTTTCAGCCGAACGTTGACCTCGTACACATAGGTAACGCCAGGATAAAAACACTACCACTAATTTCGTCGTGCAGAAAACCAGCGGAGCGAATAAGTTGCCTAAAAGCGCTAAAGGAGAAAAGGTAAGAAAAACTATAACAAAGTTAGAGAAGTTCTGTGAAAATTCTGTTTTCGAACAAATCAAGTAACCATGGGAGGTCTGCACACGCACATACGTAACTGCAGTGCACATATTAAAAAAGGACTGGAATTTCACTGAAACAATTCGGAAAATTTTGGAAGAAGACCACAATTTTGCGTCATACGTATCGTGGTATCGTCCAGCTCCATTCACTAACGCCAAAGCGAGGTTACCCACCAAAAAACGAGGAAATACTGTGTCAGCAGGGATGGCTGTATGTACCTAGTTCCTAATACTGAAACAAACATGGACGTGTTCAGAGTTAAACGAAAAGGCTGAAGAGGGCATCAAATGTGTCAAGATGCACGCAACACTTAGGCCATGCCCCGCCTCAACAGAAAGCTAAAAATTTCTAGATGCAAAGAAGAAGTTGCATGATTAGCTTTCGTGTTTACGGCAGTAAAGATATGAGTGCTGAGAAGGAGATGATGAGGCAGTTATTCCCCTCAGCTTGAAAAATCCTAAGAAACATTGGGTGTGGCCGGGGATAATCAAATTCCCACGCTCGGCAGACAACAGCAATTGTCATCCACACGTAGCTAAGCAAGAAGATAGCTGAGGATTCCTGTTAGTGTTAAGAGAAGACAATGTAATGCTAGACATGTTGTAGATTGACGATGGCATACACACATAGAATGACATCCAGCATGAACACTGAACCACTTAGTATAGAAAATAATGCATTGAGGACTAAGCAAATTGGGATTAGGAGAGATGCGGAAGTGAAAAGGAGTGAAAGCCCACAGAACCATGTAGTGGAAAAATCACAGGTTTCTGTAATCGTCACGTGAACAGTGGCTTAGTTGAAAGTGAAAACAAATGCTTGAAAAATCAAAATGATGAAGAAAAGTCGTACAGAATACGTTTACGCTTCGGTTATTTTATTTGGAAATTTACTCAATGGAAGAAATTTTGAACACCTTTGATTGGGCGAAGAAAATTTGCCGCATTCATGCCACGACGCTGTTGTGCCTGAATGAATATAAAAAAACTAATCCGAGCACTATTCTTCAAACAATCATCTCGTATTACTCCACTGAGTCAAAAGCAGTTTATACTAGTCAGAATCACGCATTCATTTGCAGAGAATTTTCCATGAAGACCGGTAAATACGGCAGATACATTATCGATGAAAGGAGTGCGCGGTAGCTCTAAGTCCGCAAAGCGTGCGTTTGAGCTGCGTCAGCGATGCGAACGATCCTTCGTCATATGGACGCATGAGCTTCCGTGCACCTACATAGAGTAGGTTGCCCTTTATACGAGAATTCTAGCGAGGAGTGCCCTAAATCTACTCCGGTGCACTGTTTAAACTTTGAGCAACTTCCACTTTCTTTGAAAACATGAGAACCTCGCCAGAAAACGTCTATTCGAGCAAAATCTTAGCCAAGGGATGAACTCTTGAATGACTAATTTATACTCCATAGGAGAGTGGATCTAGACCTTTGGGAACGGATATGAAACCACTCTGCTCCTTACGTGTTAGTTCCCAAGTCCGGTAGTCCTTGAACCTCGGCATAGTTCTTCAGTGTGGGTTATAAATTTATTAGCCGCACACGAGGTTGTTAGTATGCTTTACAGTGCGTGTCAAAACCTTACGCCCACCCTAAAAATTCGTCGTTTCGGGCAAGGATCAAGCTTTCTCGAGTAATGACGTTTCACTATCGTTTTCAGCGTGCTTGAGAACTCCAAAAACCTTCACCAAGTTTTTTCTAGGTGATCCTCTAATTTTTTATTAGTTTTTGAAAGGAAAATGCTGCGGTTCAAAACTTTACGCCCACCCTTGAGAATGTCGATTACGGCGGAGAGGAATTGCGAATAAGCGGGGAAATGATACGAACTGATGGAGTAGCGCTCAAGAAGACTTCTGTATAGGCCAACGTTTCGGCCTCTTCGCCTTCGTCAGGGCCTGAAACAGTCAATGATCTATGAGAGTAGCCACGCAAACGCGTCCTCGAAGAACCAGGACTACTCCACAAAATCCTTACGAAAGCCGAAATCTTAACAAAGCATACTAACAACCTCGTGTACGGCTACTAAATTTATAACCCGCTTTGCTCTTGTTCTCAAGGATAAATCTATCGCATACATGCCCAGCAGTGGCGGACGCAGGGGGGGGGGGCGCGCCCCCCACCCCCGAGAATGGGTCGCCAAATTTTCGAAATTACTTTACAATACAAATAAAAACCTTGTGTTAGTTTATTTTTAATTGTTTATTTTTATTATTATTTTTAGTATATTTTTTATTTATTGTTTATTATTATAATTAATATTATTATTAATTTTATTTTCCGTCTGGGTCCCCAAAACGGCGGAGACCCCACTTTTCTTCCCACGCCCCCCCCCTCCCGCCCACTTTCTGCGTCCGCCACTGATGCCCAGAACTCCTTTTTTAATATATCTCGACTCCTGCTGTGCGTGTCAAACTCCAACTATCTCGCCGCGTTTCAGACGCGACAATTTTCATTTCCATCAAGCTCGCAAAACGACTTGCTTGTGCCGGAAAACTACATGCATATTAAAGACTAATGAGATGCTCGAAAAAAAAGCAATGTACTTTCCTCCATGCAGAGGTTAGATTACGCCTGAGAAATGCTCGCTTTAGGCGCTCTCATTCACCGTACAGGTGGAAGTGAGCGTAAAGTGCATGGTTTTCGTAGAGGGAAGTTACCACGAAGCCTCCAACCAGCAGCTTCATTGATATAATATTGTAATAGCTTCTTATCTCTGCACATGGTCTCAGTATTAGCATTGTAATTAATTGGTCCCCAGAGGATCACAAAAACGGAAAAATCAGAGACTGAGACAAAGTGCACGAGCAAAACGGCGAAATTTATTGAAGCGGGAAAAGGCAAAGCAGTGTGAAGACTTCAGTCAAAAATCTTTCGAAAAATTGAGACTGTCGTTTCTTCTCTAAGTTCCAAGCACAATCTTCATTCTTCTTCTCTTTGATCCAGAAATCGTATTTACAGAGGAACCCATCCATTTTTATAGCGAAAAACTGGAATAAGGGGCCTTTTTCGACAGCAAATCCTGAAAGAGTCTATTCTCTACCTCATCCAATACAATCGCCTACATAGAACATAAAATGCGGGGGAGCGAAACAGCGCATTAGAGGAATGTATATTTTCATTGAAGAACACGAAAACCGAGACGAACCCAAGAGACATTCATATGATCTCATCCGTAGTAGTTTGAACTCCTATCAAAAGCTATTTTAGTTGTGAAGGAATCATTCCACTAGATGAACTTCTGAACTAGAAATAATTTTCGAGGCCGCACACGTGCGCCGAACAAATTAAAAGAGAAAGTGGATAAGGCTTCGAAAATACTTTTTTGCTGTACTCGTGCTGTTAGCGTTTCCACCTGTTTTGAGAATTGTTGTTTTGATCTGCAAAATGAACGTTCTTTCAGAATTCAAACCACATATCAATCACACTTTCTATCACTTGGCTTACCAAGTATGGGTGTGTGGCGGATGCAGGGGGCGCCCCCCCCCCCAAGAATGGGTCAGCAAATTCTTGAAATTGTTTTACAATACATATAAAAATCTTGTATTGGTTTTTTTTTACTTGTTTATTTTTAATATCATTTTTGATATAATTTTCATTAATTATTTATTATTATAATTATCACTTTTATTAATTTTATTTTTCATCTGGGTCCCCAGAACGGCGGAGACCCCACTTTTTTCCCACGCCCCCCCCCCCCTCCCGCCCATTTTCTGCGTCCGCCACTGGTGTGTGTCTCTGCCAGCCACTGTTGTCAGAAACTAACTAGATCGTCACATTCACCGCGTCTACAAAATTTACGAAAAGATAGCAGCTTCTAATTTCTGCATTGATGGACAGATGTTTTGGCCAACTCCCAGCTATCCATGCCTGCAGTGGTGACCGAAAGTTGCTTTCACCTTGGTCAATTAGGTCGGTCCATGATCACGTATACGTAGTGCGGAAGATGCTAAGAAACGGATTCTAAGCTGGGCAGTGATGTCCCGGCCTCCAGTAAGGGAAAAGATGTCATTTGACGAGTCCGCTGGGATGTGATAGGTGTGTCTGGGCCTGAAATTAGTGGAGATGCTCATAAACGGACCCCGAGATGAGTGTGACTGGCACTACGGAATAAGTCATCGGGCAAGTCCATTTAAAGTTTAACGTCGCATCATTGCCGCGGACTCGAATAGATGCCAACAAGCGAACATACTGGCAGGGACCGTGCCCCGCAGTGGGGAAATGCTGAGAAAGGAGTCCATCAAAGGTAGGAGAGAGGTGAGTCGGCGCCATTAGTGGGAAAGACATCATTCGAGGTGTCCATAGTTGCATTATGCAATCTCGATGATAGGTTAGCAGGAGGATGTGTGAAAATGGGGCTACTGATGGGTGGAGAGTGCGTCAGTGTGTATAGAGGGAAGCACGATCATTCACCCAGCGTCAGTCCGACTCTCCGGCGCGTATATCAAAATCGTTACAGTTTTTTTTTCATTTCCCTTATCTACCTTATGGAATATGTGGACTTTTTCTGTGGTTTCTTCTTTGTGAACATAATCTGTCGTTGTAGCAGAGCACAAATATGTAAAAAGTAATAGCAGTATAGTGGGCACAACGGGTAGCCAGGAGCCAGGAGAATGTAAAAACATTTTGAGAAAAGGTGGAGAAGTAGAGGAAGAGGGGTGGTGCATAATCAAGTGGGATCGTTATAGAAGAGCTCACAGGATGAGGGCTAGTCCAAGCCTCCCCGCACAAGGTTCCTCCGACGAACCTACAATGATGAAGTGGAGGAACGCGAAGTTTAGGAGGTTGTTATTTAATGATTCGAGAACCTCACGGTTGGAACTAACTTCATGACCATTCCTCTTAAATGTGTGTTATTATTTGGAGGCTAAGACCATGAGAGCACAAAGAAAATCCGTTAGGGCGTTGCGTTAAAAAGGAGGAATCATCTCCTCTCTTGTGACTAGTTTTACTCGCACTTCAACAAGGCAGCGCTGCTCGCGAGGGAGCATACCCTGAAGCTTTGAACAAACAACCAGCCTGTCGTTGCAGTACGTGTAATCTCGGAAAGCCATGTCGTGCATCGAATATTTTTATGCCTTGGTAATTTTATACTAAATACTACCGCGGTAATATTATACTACTACACTATACTAAATGTTGTACTACTGCAATATTTACCAAATCCTCTTAGGCTATAGGGTTCGTGGCACGCACTATTAATTGAAGTATCGGGTTCCACTGGTTTCTTTTTATTTCCGAGAGCATACCCTTTCACTTAAGCTATGGAAGAAAGAAAACACTAAAAAGGCTAAGCGATTATATCATTTGCCTTATTCGTCGTATGAAGAACTTCTTAAAAGGAGCATTGTAGAAAAGGTGGCACTCAGCAGCTGCATCAACGTAGTGTTACGCCACCTTGGATTTTTTTTTCATAACTGTTGCCATGAAATTAATTCTTAGAAGTAGTAAGGTTGAAAAAGCCGGTGCTGACATGCGTATGGCACTTACCAGTCAGTAAGTGTAAGATGGAAAGGAGCAGACCGAAGTACATGTTCCGAAATATTACACTCACAATACTTCACATTTCTAAGAATTGGTCCTACTACCAATGTTGCCCAAATTAGGTTGATACTATTACCGCCAACTTAGGCAGGTCGGCCCAAACGTCCTGGACCAGTGTTTGATTGGTGTGAAAAACATTAGGTACTAAGCAATGGTGCCCAAATTAGGCGAATAATTTACCAAGGGCAGTGCCGTTAGAGGTGTACAATTGAGACCCAAATGGTCCCTTTCTTGTTGGTGCAGTAGAAGCAAAACTCTTTGGGAAGAGTTAGTCTTGAGCACTTCCATCTTATAACCACAATCCACAGCAGTTTTCCAGGGTAGTATGTGCTAGAGAGAAAACTAACTTCAACAGTTCATAGAAAACAGAGTGAAAGCTTACAAGACTCAGCTCACTACTGCTGTAGAACATGAAATGCAACGTCTCCTACATCTTCTTGCATTCGTACAGTGTTTTCCAACAAAAATGAGGACAGTTCATGTTCAATTGACTGCCAAGATCATACAAGTGCACTACACCACTTACCTGGTGTCGCAAAAACAACCAATAATAATAAATAATTATCGCTCATAGAGACTGATAAATCCGAAGCTGTGTATTTATGACCTACAAAGCTTTCAGTTATCTATTTCGATGTCGTCATTGTTTTGTATACCACCTTTTGAGTAACCTATAAAGCCTCTATCTCCCACGTGCAGCGCTAATTTGAGCGCCAGCTCATGCGTACTATTTTCTTGAGATCTACTGGATATTTTCTCTAACACTTGACATATATCTATTAAGCTTAGACCAGGTTACACTGTATTTTGTATGATCTTGCAGTTTACCAGCACCACTTCCGCCCCCATAGAACTCGTTGAATGGGAAATCTGGGCAATAAGCAAACAATAAACAGATTGATACCAGGCGCATCATAATTACACCCCAAAAATGTCGATATTTTGTTCCTACACAAGTTTTGGTATGACCTACGAATTCCATTCGATTCAGAGTCCCTGAACACCATAAATATCACTAACTAGAGGCTTTCAGTATTTGAGGAGGAAGCAGGTCAGCTCATAGCAGTTATATAAGTATTGCTCAAACCATTTTTTTTTTTTGAAGATCAGCTGGTAAGGATGAAAGTTCATCCCACTGGTAGGTGAAGCTCTCTCTCTAGTGTGATCGACGAGGGGAGATGAACGAACACCACCTCCTTGTAGTCTATTGGTTCACGTCAATTCACAGATGAAGGTGAATTCCACACTCCTCATCGTTAGAAGCTGCCCAGTCTGCAACCCGAAGTTCTGATTCTTGGCACCTAAAATTTAACTCACCCGAATACTTTGTCTGTTAGTTATTTTTGACAACCACCAGGCCACTCCAGCCAGCAGGAGGAGGCCAGATCAAGGCCTGTTATCCCCCGCAAAAATTCTCCAAACTTACGGAAATTTTTGAATTCGCATTGATAAGGAGTAGTCATCATAATGAAGGTGTTATGCCTGTGCTTGCAACACTACAGAAGCTTGCTGTGGGCTGAAAGTTAAGGGAACACCAGCATTCGGGTCTAAAGGAGGTGTGGGTCTGCTGTGGCCTGAAATTTAACCCATTGACGATCGCGTGGCTCACCGGTGAGCCGTGCTTTTGTTATCAACTTCTGAACCTCATTTTTGAACTATTTCGCAGTATTTCTATATGAAATAAGCACAAAACTCTGAAACAATGTCTCATATATTTGTGGTTCAAGGAAGACCTCTGTTTTGTCATTGCAAATACCATGAAAAGGAAGGGATTTTGAAATCGAGGAAGATAGTGTTAAATTTCTTGTGTTGTGCAGGACAATAATCCGTACAAAAGTCACATTTCATGTATAGAATCACTTTCGTTACATTTAGTATTTCGTTACTCGTCAAGCTAGAGCCATGCGAACGTGCACACTCCTAGGACACCTCCCTATAACCGTCAAAATAACTTTTACAAACTTCTTTTGACCTCAAAGGAAGCAAGAACCGTTCAGATTCTCCCATTTTCTAGTCCGATGATACTACATAGTAACCTTAGAGAATTAGATTTTAAATTATTTTTGCCTGAATATCGATTCTGGCCCCAATTTTCTTATCGAAAGAGCGTGGAACCATGAGGGCGCGGCGCTCTTGAAAGGGGCGTTGGTCCCACGCGCCAGCCACACGAAAATGCGTGTGGTCGTCAATGGGTTAAAGGCAGCAGGAGCTGAAATCCTCGACTCCGAGCTGAGCTGTGGGTGATGAAGTACAGACTAAGCACATCATAAATGTGAAAAGAACACAGACAATGATGGCTTACCTGCAGAGAAAATGGAACATTCGTCGCGAACACGCCTGGCCGTGTTCGCGCGCGGACGAGTTTTCCCCGGCGCAAAAGCCATTGCGGTGCGTGGTTTGGCGCAAAGGGAAACGAAATGCATTCAATTCACAGGGTTTCATGGCGGGACTCAGCCAAAACCACGCTCCGCAATGGCTTTCGCGCCGGGGAAAACTCGTCCGCGTACGAACACGGCCAGGCGTGTTCGCGACGAATGTTCCATTTTCTCTGCAGGTAAGCCATCAATGTCTGTGTTCGTTTCACATTTATGATGTGCCGAGTCTGTACTTCACCACGCGCAGCTCAGCTCAGAGTCGAGAATTTCAGCTCCTGCTGCCTTTAAAGGAACACGGGTTCGCGGATGGAGGAGGGGGTGCGCTGTGGCGCTCCCCACATTTTTAGACCACAGCGCGGTCGCCGAATTTTTGAAATAACTTTACAATACAAATAAAAATCTTGTATTAGTCTGTTTTTAATTGTTTATATCTATTGTTATTCTTGATATAATTTTTATTAGTTATTTATTATTATAATTAATATTCTTATTAATTTTATTTTCCGTCTGGGTCCCCAAAACGGCAGAGCCCCACTTTTTTCCCATGCACCCCCTCCCGCCCACTTTCTGCGTCCGCCACTGGAGCGCCAAGTCACGGGTTCGCTGATATATGAGAGGTCCGCTGTGTCCCAGGTGTGAGGAATGCCAGAATATGGGTCTGCCGTGGCCAAAACTGTGGGGATGACAGGATACGGTTATGCCGATGGAGGAGAGGTCCGCTGTGGCCCGGGTGTGAGGAACGCCAGGAGATAGGTCCATCGAAGGGGGATGGGTCTGCTGTGGCTTAGTATTGTGGTACATGCCGGAATACGGGATAGGTTAACTGTGACCAAAAAGTGTGGGAATGGCAGAATACGGTTATGCGATGGAGTAGATGTCGCCGAATTCTTAGAAACTCTAAGATACTGATCTCTCCATTCCACATAGGTCTGCTGCGGCCTAAAAGTTAAAGAAACTCCAGGACACGGTTATGCCGATGGAAAGGTAGCTCAGTTGTTGAGAACGCCAGCATTCCGGTCCACCGAAGGGGGGGGGGTGAGCTTGCTGTGGCCTAAAAGCTAAGGGAACTCCAGGATACGGGTTCGTAGATGGAGGAGGGAGTTCGCAGAGGTCTAAATATGTGGGGAACTTAACTTCAAGATACAGGTTCGCGACTATAAGAGAGGTCCGCTGTGGCCCAGGTGCGAGGACCGCTAGAATATGGGTCTGCTATCCGCTAAAAGTGTGGAAATGCCAGGAAGCGGTTTTGACGATGAAGGAGAAGGCCGCTCTCACCCAATTGTGAGGAGTGAGAGAATGCAGGTTTACGGGTGGAGGAGGGGTCCGCTTTGAGTTCACTTTCTTTGGAAGGCACTGCAGCTCCAATTTGTGCTTGCTTCGTTTTAGGTATGATTTGCTTCTCATTCTCTTCCGCACAATCAATTGTTCCTCAAGCGACCTCTTCTACTTACTCTTAGATGTCGAAGCAGATCCTTATCTGTTGGAGTATTCCAACAACAATCTCAACTTGAATTACTTAGAGTTCTCATTTACACTGTGTCGGTTACAGCAAATAGTTGACAGCTACTAGGTTCATATAAAGGATATTCTCGCGCAGAGTTAAGGATGACTAGCCGTGATAGGTCCATGGGCATTTAAGAAGTGCAGTGACAACGAAAGGGGGATGTACCATTGCATCGGGGAGTGGATTTACATGGTGATCGTTGATGAAGAGTGCTCGAGAAAGGCGCGTACAAGAAGTCCGAAGTTGTTAATGCGGCCAGACTGGTAGAATACACGCAACTCATAAGGAGAATTTCATGTTCAGACTCAATTAATTACTATTTTCGCTTCCATTTCAATTTCCTAAGGATTTCATATGCGCGAAACTTTTGCACATACCTCAAGTGGCTGTCTCAGCCCACTTTCTAGCGACCCGTAGGGCGCTAGTACGTATTAATCCTCGTCCTATAGATATGGATAAGGATCGGACTCCGATGATCTATTATTGTAGCTACAGGAGCAATTGTGCGATAAATTTGGTTTCAACCACCCAAGCATGTCCGACACGGAATGATCTATATCAACTCACAGGCTATCATCTAATTTCTATCCTAATTCAGGTGCATCTCATTCTAAACTGTCACTCAAGAGAAAGAAGTCTGAACTTGGCTGAGAGCTGAGTGAGTATGGTCGGAGTCGATATCTTTCCTTCAGGACAGCCTAAATTTGCTCATTCATCTGGACGCAGTACACTGCAATTTACTCTCAATGTTTCAGTTTGAAGTGAGCACCAAATTTGAGGTGGTCACCTCTGCAATCCACAAGCTGTCAGCGAAAAGTGGTAGGTATACTTAAGTTCTGGTAATGATTTTACCTCTCAGCACCTTTAGCACGCTTTCAGACAATCATGGATCCTGGTGTCACCCTCTTCACTGCAATGGTTTTGCTTATTGCGCAATGTCGATGTTCATTTCTCATTTGGTTGGTGTTGTAGTGTTTCCCACTACGTGCGCAGACCGCAACTCATGGTTTTCTCGTGACCCAAACTGACGCGAATCAATGTTTTGGAGAAAGTCACGCAATTTAGTTATGTTTACTTAATATAAAACAGCAACAATTATGGTAGCCTCACTTGTAGGCGATACTTGAAAGTACGAAATGATGGCTTTCCATTAGATTTTATGGTTGATTTGTATGGGAGAATCTTTCGCGTTACTCCTTAAAGGCAGCACTCACAGAAATTTTTGTGTTAAAGATTTCGCGGTATGTCGGGGTTTTTAGGGACGATGAACTCATTGACAACGATGACGTAGCGTGAAACACGCGAAAAACACAGAAAAAGATGGCGGTATTCCATGTGTGTCCACAGCGCGGACGAGTGTTCCGTGATGGGTCCCGGCACGGAACCCTGCAAATGGTACGAATTTCACAGACACGCCCCCGCTGAACCACATGCATACACCCTGTCAAAGGCGTTAGTTGGCGCGACGGAACCCTAATGTCCAGAGCGGCATATGTGTCCACGGCAGTATCTTCGCAGGTAGGTGGCCATTCAAGGTGTTCAACTTACTGTTGCGATTGCCCAGCGGCCGGCTACATAGTAAGCGACCCATTTCAGAAGTGAAAATTTCCGTGAGTGCTGCCTTTAAGGCTGGGCATACTTGCAGGCGATTCTGTCGCCAGGCGAGTCAACTTGCAAACGTCACAAAAGCTGCCGTAATCATTCCGTGCGCTTCCATTTTCAAAAGCAATCCGTGGACGCGGCCGATTTTTACAAAATCTCACGAGTTATGGTGCAGTGACCAAATCGCTCGTCAGGCGCGGCCTGGGCATACTGCATTTTGTGAGTCTTCAGCGATTTTCTCATCCCTCATGCAACCGCGTAGCTACTTCTAAACGTTGCTTCGCGACTGGATCGCTCAGTTTCTTGCTTCTTTATGTTAAAAATTCTTTTTTTGACTCATTTGTGTGAGTTTCTTACTGTAATAGACTCCCTCTCGAGACTCGATGAGAATATTTGTTGTTCTTTTCTACGTAAGATCCTCTTAATTCCTTCCCAAAGTCCAGTATTTCAGAGGGTTTTCCTAATCCTTCTCCATAACACATTCTCATACCTTCAATTTGAGCATATTTTTCTAAAGTTCCAAAAAAACGCAATAAACATGCTCAATAGGTCAAATAGAGTATCAGAACCAGTTCAAAACGCTAAATTAGTTTTCAAAACCCATCAGAAGCCACAATTCTAACGTAGAAAGCTTTTAATACCAGCTTACTACCGCTAGGTACGGGGAGGAAATGTGAATGAAGCCTAAATATCGAGATTTGAGTGGGATGAGCTCAGCAAATGATTCAATGCTGTCGCCGGTCATTCAATTATATAGGGCCTTTTAGACAACGCACTCTGGGCCCGTATTCAATACATATGTACACCGTGGTGAGAGGTGGGAACACAGTGGGCACATGTCCAGTCTTACAGGTCGTTATCCACTCAGCTATATCCAATACAAATCGTCCATCCACGTGTACATCTTTTGGCGATGTTGAGCTGTCTCGATAAATGACAGCACGAAGAGAAAATGAAGTCAAGGGGAAATTGATCCAATAAAGAAACTTTATTGGCCCTGGTTACTCTTGCAAGTACTCACATTTTGTGAAAAAATTACATGATGCCACAGCTTCCAATGATGTGTAGTAATGATCATCCTGATTCAGGGTTGTTCCTTTGCAGCCATATCACCTTATCATCACTCATCAGTAGCGCGAGCTGACGCAAAGACGGGAGCGTAGCTGTGCAAGCCCTGCATGGTTTCGTTCATCAGTGTGTGAAACTGTTACCGGCCTCCAAATGTTTCATTTGAAGCATGAATGAAGCTGTTATCGGCCAACAGTGCTTACGCAACCGCTCTTGCATTATCTCGCGTTAGGGATGCTGAAGACATAGTGACATGGCCGGAAAGAAAACTGCATTGAATCAGGATGACCGCGAGTATATATGAAAACGCATAAAAGCAAGGAAAACCCCGTCTTCGGAGGGTCGAAAAGTGCACTCAGGACCAGTTGGGCGGAGCGGTTCGTCACTGTGCTGGCTGCTCGCTACGGTTGCAGCGTTTTTTTTTGTCCGTACTCCACGAGCTTCGAAGGTTTACTGACCACCAACACCACTGGCACAGTCGAGCAATGACTAGCAACTATGCGGAACCAGGTCCATGGGGTCATACAATGACGTTCGTTCTCAGACATTCGTGGGGGTCGACTGCAGCTAGAAAAGGGGTCCACCCCAGTTGTACCTGGGGGTGGACTCCTTTTCCGGCGGGTCAATTAGTATCATGTGCAACCTTTTTTATATCAGTTCTCCTTCAGTGGAGAGGGTTACATCAACTAATGCACTGGGGTTTTGCTACCTTGAGTAATTACTTTCAAAATCTATCTGTGCGAATACTATAGCTTATAAGGCATAGGAGATGCTCAATTTTAGATGGATCTGGGGGGTTTCAATAGTTCTCCTGCAAAAAGTGAGCAGAGGACGGGAGAAATCCAGCTTTCTACCGCGGGAAATGAGCAACTGCACCTCAGTACTACATACATAGTTTGCTTTCTCATGCTGTCATTTTATTAAAAGACTTTGGCGCTGTGTCAAACGTTGAAGACATGTTGGCAGCCCACTAATTGTTTCCCGAAATTCCCAGGGAAATCTTCTGTTGAATTTCTGGCCAAAGACTTTGTTGTCATCCTGTAGTAGCCTAAGCTGCGAAATGCTCCACAACCACTTCTCACAAGTAGAGCATTCATTTCAAGTCACCAATAATGGTCATAAGAGATAAAAGGTGCGCTAGAAATGTCTCACAAAAAGCATCTAAATTTGGCGGAAGTTTAGTGCATGAGAGCATATTTTCAGAGGATGCTCCTATTTTATTCAAAGTTTCAGTTTTTGACTTTAGTTTTTACATGTTTAAAATTTTCTCATAACCTCTGGAAACAAACCTGACTACAGTTTATTCATCTGATATGAATGTCGGTGGAAGGATCCCAAACTGATTGCGAGATGCGGCCATTTTCAGTCAAATGCATGCTTCCCCTATAGGCTCCTTTTTTTTAACGTTTCACTACTTTTGCCCACCCTCACCCCGTCGGCCATCGCCGCTGCGACAACACTACTAGCACGTTTTCGATGTCCATTACAGCAATTGAGAGCGCATAGCAATCATACATGCTACTCTGTTGGGAATCAAGAACAACTAGGTAGTTATCGTTCATCGAACTGTTCACCTGATCGGCGTCTGGATGCACCTTTGGACGGATGGAGATCAGCTGTCCGATAACCCTAGAATTGCATTCTTCTACTGTTACGTAGTGGTAAAGAGCTGCGTGTGCACTATAACGCTGGAACAAATGTTGTTGAGATTTAATTCAAATCCACTGTGTTTGCATTCGATTTCTCTCTCTCTCTCTCTTTCTCTCTTTCTTTTTCCTTCCTCCTTTTTCTCGCACTTTCAAAAACTCCTTTGAATCCTGGACAAAAACCCATTTTGTAGATGAAACTCGAGTTCTATACCTGCAGTATCC
The DNA here is from genome assembly GCA_037903475.1 of Ancylostoma caninum. Taxonomy (NCBI): domain Eukaryota; kingdom Metazoa; phylum Nematoda; class Chromadorea; order Rhabditida; family Ancylostomatidae; genus Ancylostoma; species Ancylostoma caninum. The sequence goes on from JBAJFG010000079.1 coordinate 2,436,716, forward strand.
GTCACTCTCCATATCCAGCGCTTTGGTCACTCGACTCCGAGAACGTGCGGCCTAATGCGCCTACGCGCCTGCTTTAATAATTGCATCCATAAGATTGCGGCTGTTTCGATTAGCCGCTGTCTAGGCAATCCACCCGTTCACAATCTCCTGTATGTACCTCTCGCATGCGGTGGAATTTTGACGCTGTGATTTTTTCGCTGAGAATTCAGATCGGTTTTATGTATTCATCTGAACCACGTCGATTTCGCTGCTCCGTTGTGTCGTCTCGTGTTCAGGAACGTTTGCTGTTGCGCTGCTCTGTGTGGGCCGTGCATGAAAGGATCGTTTGTTTAAGCGATTTCGCGCTGAAGTGAAACATAACATGCACATTGTTCCGTCTCAAGCGAATGTCAGTATTCCAATGCTGCACTTCTCGCGCCATTTATATCGTTTTTTTTTTGGGGGGGGGGGGGACTTCCATTTGAAATTGATGTAAGGTGGACATATTTAGCGCGCAAAGAGTGCTAATATCATTGCTCCATATAATTGGTGGGTGTGAAATCGAATAGTAATGTTTATCCACCACTACTTCACACTTTTATGAAAATTACCTCATACTTTGCCCCATTCAAGAGGGTAAACTTTTAGATAAATGCCAATTAGAGGGTAAACTTTGGGGGTAGTCCAGTTTACCATGGGTAAACTCGATGATGAGCTCCTCCCAATAGAGCACCAATGAGTTCTGTGCATTTTAATTTGTCAGATTGGAGCGTATCAGCAATTTTCGAGTGAAGCAAGGTAGGTATGAGCTATTCAAGGAAATCCGTAATTTTCGCAACGTACTGTCGTGAATCCAGCAATTCATCCACTCATTTCTATGACTGGACCGGGACCAAATCAAATGATAAGGAACGCTCAGGAAAATTTTAATATCCTTAAAAGGGGATCCTTCTCACCTTTCCTTCATAATTATGTTATTCTCAACTTTTCACTCGAACATTCAATTTCTTCACTTACTAAAAATCGGAAAGAAAAACTCAAGACGACTTTGTTCCAGATCTTGCACCAATCAGGCTCTAGGAGTTTAGTTCTTCTGTAGGAAGTAGTGTAGCTCTCACATTTCAAGTGGCATACATAAGATAAAACTGCAGGTTGATTTCTGGGCTACAAATAAGCCAAATCTGAACCAACATTACATCGCTTATCTCCCTACTGTTGCCCACCCTCTCTCTTTGTTTTTACCCACGTCAGAAACTTTCTTTGAAAATAAGTGAAATCTATTCAATTCGCATAAAAAACGAAAAGACGTCGAGAACTGAAATTTTTACGCAATGATGCTTTTTTTCGGTCTGTGTATCTTATCATAGTGGGCCATAACTTTTTGAAGCTCACCTCCATCTTGCTCACCCAATTCCAAGATCACTAAGCTTCTGCCTTCCACTTACTGGTGCCTCCACTCCACATCAGCAACTAACTACATCTGATTTGTTTTCTTGCTATGTGGATGCTTTTTGGCTCAGTATTAACACTCAATTTTACGCATTGTCAGTTGTGGTATTTTCGCCAGTTCCTGCTTGAAAAAAATATTTTCAGGATTGTTCTGTTTCTGAGCTCCATGGTTTAGTTCTTCTTTAGATAATACAAAGAAGACCCTTCGCTTTCTTTACTGGTGCTAGTTTTCGTCGCCAACGCATCCGTCAGATCTTAATTTTAACGATACCTCTCCACCTAATCATTCCTATGCAATACCTACAACAATAATAATTCCAAATAGACAGTTGCTGATTGTGTCTTTCGTCTTCGAGGCAAATTCGGTTGATTACCTACATTTCAATAACTTAGTCTTAACAGAAGTTAACACATGGAACACTGATAACCACACCCCTGTTCTAAGGATGAGACACCACAAATAACTGGTAAGAGAGTTGGAAGATACTTCCAATCATGTGATTAGTCGCAGCACCTTCTTTAGTCCTACCTTATTATTAATTTCCGGACTGTGTCCCCTTATCTCGACCATTTTTCTCCAAAGCGTTTGGGTCAAGTGCCGACGGAGAACGACAACTTTGAACTTCGGAGCGCGATCATTCTGTGTCTTAAGGTGTAATGCCTCGAGAAACTTTCTGATGGGTAGGATGATGGGTTCATAAAACTTTTGCGGTTCACCTCATTGAGTGCAAAGGTTGTGGAGAGAAGTATGTGGGGAAGACCATGGGGTCACCACGCAGAAAAGTGGATGAGCACCGCAGAGCATTGATGAATCCATCATCCTACCCATTACAGAGTTTCTCAAGGCATCGCACCTTGAGATGCACGAATGATTGCGCTCCCAAGTTCAAAGTTGCCGTTCTCCATCGGCACTTCACCCCAACGCTTCACAGAGAAATAATGTAGGCGGTGGTGTAAAGAAACACAGTCTGGAAGTGAATATAAGATAGAACTAAGGGAGGTGCTGCGACTAATCGCATGATTAGAAGTACCTTCCCCCCCCCCTCCCCCTCCCATCTCCTTACCCGTTACTATTCCGTGGTGTCTCATACTGAGAACATGGGTGAGCTTATCAATTGCTTTATGTGCTAACTTCTATTGAGACTAAACTATCGAAATATAGATAACTAACCAGTTTGGCTGCAGAGTCGAAGATATTATATTAATCACTACCTACCTATTCGGATTTGTTTTTGTTGTAAGTATTGTACAGTAATGATTAGGTGACGATGTATCGTTAAGATGAAAGTCCGACGAAGATGTTAACGCCAAAACCTAGCACAAGTGAAGAAACTGGAGAGCTTTCGTTGTACTATTATCTGGAGAAAAATATATTTCTTTAGGAGCTTGTCAAACTGTGCATTACTTCCCTCCTCTATTTTGATTGCTTTTTCTCCTAGTCTAAATTGTGCGCCGGCCACATGATCAAAATCATTGTTAATTTTAGAAGTCATGCCTATTATATCATCTGAATTTGAAAGTCGCAGATCCAAACGTCACCGCGCGGCGATAAGTCGATTAAGCTTTGTTGTTAATCCACTCAATTTTATTTCGAATGAGTTTTCACGGTTACATGTGAAGCGACACTGCCTACTTGCTCTGATAACGGTACAGGACGATCGCAGACCAAACGGCGTAATGGTTCGGTAGAAACCCTAGCAGCAATGGTTGCCAGTTGCTGCCATCCTCCCCTCGATTGCTGCTCAATCTGTCGGCCCTTTAGCAGCAATTGCTGAGGAACGGCAGCAATCAAGGGGATAATGGCAGCAACTGGCAACCGTTGCTGATAGGGTTTCTACCCGAACCATTATGCCGTTCGGGCCGTGTTCGTGCTACACAGTTATCAGAGTGACTGCACTCAATACTTGAAGCTTTTCTGACTACCATTGTTGAAACCAATGATACGGTAGGGTGTTTCAGTGAGGACGATAATTGCAGAGAAATTTGAGGGAAAAATCATGTGTTGAGCACGCTGCAGTGCCTGAGCTGATAAACTGAATCTTGAATTCTTGCATTTTAGTGTACACAGAGCACATTTGGGCACCAATTCACATCTGTCTTCGCTTTTGAGACAGACTACTACATGTTCTACCGAAACTTGTTTTCACACCAAACACTGATTCGATAACAAGTTTCCTGTAGTCTGTTTTAAGATCGACGATTCAAACGAAAGAAAAACGACGTTGAATTTCTGCGCGAACTTTCGGCATTTTTCTCACTTGCCTTTCCAAGTGCATATGTCCTCGCTGTAATAACCAGTTTCCATCAAGGACAACCAGAATTTGGGTTCTCTATTCTGAGAAGTCGGAAATCATGGCGTGTTCCAAGTCCGTACCACCCACTTCAGTCACGAATCTCTAGTATAGCTGTAGTTATACTTCATCGAAGTCCGATCCGGTCGGATAACGAATGTTACGTATCGATCGATCATCGGATAACGACGATCAATACGTATCTCTTGTTATATGTACGACCGGATCGGACTTCGATGGACTATAAATGCAGCTTTTCCTAACAACTCAGGGAACTTAAAAAACCTTTTTTGCATGAGATTGAAGGATGCAAATCACTATTAAGATATGCGAGCTCATATAAAACACAATTTTTTTCTTATTCAATAGTTTCGTACCAGCAATGGTCAAATTCATGCTAAACCCTTGCACACCCATGCAAAATCCATGCATACCCACGCAGAACCTATGCATCTCCAAAAATCTGATGCAAATTCGATACAGAACCCACGAAAAACCCACGATTTTCTCATTTCCATGCATGGGCTCTGCATGGGTATGTAAGGGTTTTGCATGGATTTGGTCACTGCTTGCATAAAACTATTGATGTAAAACAAAACCGTGTTTTGTATGAGCACGCGTGTCTTAATATTGGGATTTGCGTCTTTCAATCTTCTTCTTCTTCTTCTTCTTCTTCTTCTTCAGCGTTTGTCCCGTTTAGTCGCGGGGTCCGCTCTAGAGGTCTGTTGACGCCATTTGGCCCTATCGCGCGCTTGGTCCGGGTGGATACCAGCTAGCTTAAGATCGGCATGGAGTGTGTCAAGCCAGCGTTGCTTTGGTCGACCTTTAGGCCGTTTGCCGGAGACTTCGAGATCAAAGCCGACTTTGCGGACGGTTCCTTCCTCGGCACGCAGAACGTGGCCATACCATCGCAGACGAATTTCGCGAAGTTTATCAGATATCGCCGCAACGCCAAACCGATTTCTGATGTCCTCGTTGCAGATTCGATCGAGCCGCGTTACTCCAGCCATCCAGCGAAGCATCTTCATCTCCATAGCGCTGAGGCGACGTTCTACTTCCTTGGTTGCGGGCCAACATTCGGCGCCATAGAGAGCAACGGGACGGATGACGGTACGATAGATCTTCGATTTCAGTCGGTCCGGGATCTTCTTGTCACACAGAACACCGGTCAACGAGCGCCACTTTCCCCATGCGGAATTAACTCGGGCTACAACTTCATGATAAAGGCTACCGTCAGATGAAATTCCTGACCCAAGGTACTTGAACACTTCCGTTCTCGGTAATTGTGCGCCGTCTACGCTTATGGTACCGGGCTGATCCACGCTGGTTGTTAAGTACTCTGTCTTCCTGACGTTAAGACGTAGGCCGAAGCGTGCAAGTTGGTCACTCCAAGCCTGTGTCAGCCGCTCGAGTTCTTGCCTGTCTTCAGACGCGAGCATGACGTCGTCTGCGTACAACAAGGTCCATGGCGTGGGTTTCTGCAGATCCCGTGTTACAACATCCATCACCACAATGAAGAGGAGCGGGGACAGAGCAGAGCCTTGGTGCACACCAACGGAAATGGGGAAATCCGTAGACATGCCAGCAGCCGCCTGCACGTGACTTCTTGGACTGGTGTAAAGAATCCGCACCCATTCGATAAGTTCTTCAGGAACGCCATGCTGCCGAAGAGCGTACCAGATGACTTCATGGGGCACGCGGTCAAATGCCTTTTCTAGGTCAAGGAAGGCGAGATGCAGCGGCTTTTGTTTCTCACGGTGCTTCTCAACCAAGAGACGTGCAGCATGTATGGCATCAGTGGTGCCGCACCCAGCTACAAATCCGCACTGGTTAGCGGAGAGCCGCACGATATCGCGAATCCTGCGGTCAATGACATGCTCAAAAACCTTCATGGTATGGGACAGCAGGCGGATAGGTCGGTAGTTAGCGCAGTCAGCGGGACTGCCTTTGCGCTTCCATATCGGGATTGTGGTGCTCCGCTGCCATTCCGAGGGCACTATCTTCTCCGCCACTATCTGGTTAAAGAACCTCGCCAGCCATTCAGCAGATCCCCAGCATTGCGACTTCCATAGATCCACTGCCACGTCATCGGGACCAGTCACTTTATGTGACATCATTCGCTTCAGCGCTGCCTCCGTCTCCTCGGTAGTGATTGCCTGCACGGGCCCGTAGGTTGGCGATACATAGGGAATAGGTGGATGGGCGAATTCCTCCGTCGAGACATTCTCGAAGTAATCACGCCATCGCTTCATTGCCTTCCTGCGGTCCATTAGAAGGTGGCCATGCTCGTCGTTGACGCCATGGAACTTTTCGATATCTTCCATCTGACGTTTACGAGATTTCGCGAGCCGGTATATGAGCCGTTCGCCTTCCTTCGTGTCTAGCTTCTTTTCGACATCCGCGTAATGTGCGGCTTTCACCACCGCTACCGCCTTTTTCGCTGCTCTCTTCGCTTCGCAGTATTTACGCCAGCGGTCGTCTGTCTTGCTGTCCAGGAAGGCATGGTACATGCGCTTCTTCTCCCGAACCCTCGACTTCACTTCGTCCGTCCATAGCCAAGGTTGCTTGTCGGTCTTCCTTCGACCTGGTTTAGTCGCACCAAGTTCAGACCGCGCTGCCTCTACGACCACATCTGCTGCTTTCCGCCAAGTTTCCTCAACACTAGTTACAGGCGGTAGCTGAATGCGAGATATGACCGCGGCCTCTTTCTGCTTCAGTTTCCACCACTTGATTCGAGCTGGTCCGCATCTCTCCTCGTACTTCCTCTTCGGTGGAGTGATTTTCAACGAACAGATCAGTGGCCGATGTTGTGTCGCTACTGTCTCATACGGCACGACTTTCACGTCCGTGACCAGCTTTCGATCTTGACGACGCAAAAGTACATAGTCGATCTGTGTCTTCGTATTGCCGCTATAGAAGGAAACAAGATGAGACGTACGTTTTTGAAACCATGTGTTCGTTACGACGAGGTTGTGAGACTCGGCGTACTCCAGAATACGTTCACCGTCTTCGTTACGTGTACCGTAGCCGAACCCACCATGACAACTGTAATCGCTCCTCGTTTCTCCCACGTGACCATTGAGGTCTCCCGCAACGACAAGAGTATCCTCCTTCGGCACCTCTGCTGTCTTCTCATCAAGCAACGCCCAGAAGTCGTCCTTGATACGCTCAGAACAGCCAGTTTGCGGAGCGTATGCCGAGAAGAAGTGGAGCCGCAGTTCAACAGTGGCGATGACAATTTTCATAAGCCGATCGTCGAAACGCTGGACTTCTGCTATTGCGTCTCGGTAGCGTTCTGAGACTACGACTCCGACGCCACTTCTGGTACCTGCGCTGCCATGGTAAATGAGTTTGTAGCCACATCCTATGTCCTTCGACTTACTGCCTGACCATCTCGTCTCCTGAACCGCGCATATGTCGATTCTTCTGCGCTCTAGTGCGGCTGCTAACTCGCACGAGCGACCTGTCAACGTGCCGACGTTCAAAGTCGCAATTCGCGTCTTGGCTACGTTGTCCTCCTTAACGACTCGCCTGCTTGCCCCCCGATGCCGCCGTTCGCGAAGCATCGGGGACCCTCGCATACTTTTCACACTAACCGGGCCCCGAAAGTGCGCGTCGACTCCCGTGTACGCCGTAGTTTTCTTCTCAGGCACTATTGACGTCATAACCATACGACGTGACGTGGGTCTTCTTCGGCCGGCCTGTCACCACGGCCTGTCGCCGGCATTCGACTGTTGAGGGGAAGGATTCCCTTCCCCGTGGACGAGGGACTTATTTGTTAGAGGCGGCCCCAGATCGCCTCTCATGCGCTTCCCAGTCGTTAGAATGCGAGCTTTTGGCCAAATCCGGACTGCAGGATACAGCCAACATGAAGCATTAGCACACACCCACACGCGCGAGTGCGTGTTCACACTCATATGCCGGCCATATGTGTCGAATCCAGCACTGTCGAACTAAGGAGTCCATCCCCTAGATCTACCCGCGTCGCAGGGCAAGCGCATGGCTGCTTTTGGTCCGCGGTAAACCCCCTATCCGCCACCTGGGGTCGCGCCACGTAGCCTCGCAGCAAATCGGCTGGGATCCCTCGTAAGAGGGAGATCCGTGGGGGATTTGCGTCTTTCAATCCTCTTATATAAATCTCATACAAAGCATGATTTTTATGTTCCCTGAGAATGCTAAGAAACATTTGATTTTGAAATTTTTGGGGAGATCTGGCTGAACAGGGACGACTCCTCGCCATGGCCTATCGAAGATTTATGCGTACATCTTATCAGGGAAGGATATTAAGGGGGTCCGACAACTCGTGATGAAATGTGGACTGTCAAATTCATTTACTTATTTGCTTCAAATCCAATTTTTGATGCTCACCTCAAATCCGTTATCCTTATTCTGCTGCGGAGTTCTCCGTGAAGGGCTACGTGCCATATTTTCGATTCGTCTGGGAGGGGCCAAATCTGGCTTTCAAGTTATATTCTGCTAAAAATATGCGCGAACAGTATTTCAAACATGTCATTTAACCAAAACTGGTAATTCCGAAATTTTCTCAGATCCAGAACAGTTCCCGCGGTCTTCTGGCGGAATATATCCTAGAAGCCAAATTTCGGCTGCGTTGTGCAAGATGGAATCACGCCACGTAACTTTTCACGGAGAATGGCAGATAAGGAAAACGGATGTGAGCAGCATCGAATACTGCAGTTGACAGTACACATTTCGTTACGAGTTATTGGACCATACCAGTATCCCTCCCTGTTTAGAGTTCTCTCGACTTCTGACTTCTGGATCCAGCCAACGGAGGGCGCGCGTTTGGGCTCAGCCAAAAAAGGGGCGTGGTTGACGGTGGCCCGCGGCTACGAACGCAGCGCGCGGCCGCTAAGTGACAGCCAAGAAGGCTCACGCAGGGGGTTGAAATTCTTGAACTGTAATTCTCAAAACTCTCCGAAACTTTCCTATAATAGACTAGTTGCTGTGCTGATCGCGGAGTCGGTGCCTATTTTGTCAAACGACGTCATTTTTATCCAGTTGAAGACCTAATCTTTATGTTCAGCACGTGAAATTGCCTAGCCGCACAATTTTCTGGGGCCCCTACGACATCGTATTTGGTGCCGTTTCAGAAGCGTATTACTTCCCTTTGATTTATTAAAAATTTTCGAACCTTTCTCTCTCGTATGAACCCTTTAGGTGACGTTTTTATTGTGAATGCTCCGAAGCGGCAATTCATCGTTGTTACTTAGGAGAAGTAGTCGAAATGCGCGACATCCACATCCTTCTATATATGTGAGCCAGTGCAGCTATCAGCAGAAGCACCGTAACACTGATATATCCATGGAGCATCATTGGCCACGCCCCGTTTTTAGCAGAGCCCAAACACCCCACCGCCCCAGCCAACACCTCCTTCCACACCTGATGCGCATCCCTCTAGTAAATCAACCCCTTAGGTAGGAATTGCGCTAGCCTCGTTAGACTTCTGGCCGAGTGATTTTTGACCTCCTCGGGTAGTGCAAGCGGCTCGCGCATGTGCAATCTGCTCGGCGGGCGGCGGCCCATGCATCCGCGCTGCGGGTCCCGCGGCGATCGACGCGGCGCACACTTGAACTGGCAGCCAGCCATGTTTACCCGCTTTCGGAAGCCACACATAACACACGCACTGTTTTCACATCTGCTTGCTGCTCACGGCATTCGAAAGCCTCTTTTTATTGCTGTGTCTGTCTGTGGTTTGTATTTGTGCTTTCTTTCTTTAACACATTCGCGACCTTACGCTTTTGGCATGGTGTGTCACATGGGACACACGCACTTTTGCGCAAGTGGGACCCGTGTTCAATCCCTTGAACACGTGGTCCCACATGGTAGGATTTTTTCCTCCGCTGCATAATACCCCGAATTTGCGCGAATCTGAATCCGATCTTTTTCTCTTTTATGATCGTCAAGAGTGTTTCCAAATGCTTATCGTCCATTCACTTGGCGCTCATAGTAGTTTCTTTCCCATATGGTTATAGAAGGTTGGGATATTTTAACTGTTGTCCGTTTGAAGCGTATTAGTCATTAATTGCGTCATAAATTGCTGTGGCTGGGATTGGAGAAGTGCCCGCTGGCTGCACGACTAAGTGCACAGACTTGTTTTTGTCATCCCGTTTATGATTGGGATGCAGTCCCTGCTGTCTCATCCGTAACTGCCTCCAAGTATGTCACTTGTCCACTTGTTCGTTGCTTACGATTGTTTTGCTTACTTCATCGATGCCTTCCACGAGGTAAACTACCATGTCCGTCATTTGTGGACTCAAAAAAAAAACTCTGAGGCGCGATTATCTGCAAAAAGATTCTTTTCTTTTGTTTTTGGAGCCTGAATATTCCCTCAAGGAATCGAAGTCTTTGAACGCTTGACATTTCCCCATAGACTTAGTCCATTTCATCTTGATGTTCCTGCATTCGACGCAGTTATGTTGCAAATCACATTTCTTTTCCTCCTTATATTTGAAATTTTGTTCTCATTACGACATAATTGTCTTTTCATCTAAATATGCGTACGAAATAACCAGAACAGACATAGTTACACTTTTTATGCATCGAAATCTCGCTATTAAAATCCTCATTGAGTTCTAGTATGGTGGTGCGTGAATTTGACATGCTGATCATGAATATCATTCTCATTTTTTGGCGAAACTCAGCTTTTGTAGAGTAACTGTGGGATTGCTGTTGAGAATTGGAACAAGATGCTAATTTTGGTCAGAAAATAGCCTTACAGTTCTCGCAGTAGTACTTCCTACTATAACGGTATACACAAAAGTCGCGTCATGGTGAAAAAAAAATTACCTTGATGTTGAGATATGCGTGTCAATCAATCTCTCCAGACAAATCTCCGACGAAAACTTTGATCTCTGTGCAGAAAAAAGTGGAATGCTTCCCGAAAATTTTCGTGATAGTTCCTCTGCATGGTTTTTACTGTACTCTAGCTGTTTATCAGCAATTCACAGTGGAATTCTGAATTTCGCGTGTTTCCATCTTTTTTTTTCAAATATGAAAAAGGTTGTGCGGCAATGTCCATCGTCTGTTTTTCATGGTTTCTCTGGTATTTACGGTTCCTCTGGACGATACTTCTGCGAAAACGCAATTGAGATCCTCTAGAACCTTGAACATGACGTTTTACGACGGGTCGGTGACCATTATATAGAGCGTTTCTGTAGTGACGATATTCGAAGAGAAATGAGAGAGGAAATACCGCACTGAAGCATGCTGAGTCTGGCGAACTGACAATAGAAAAATTTGGATTGTTGTTTAGTGCACAAATTGCAAAATTATGCACCATTACTAAGCCCTATCGGTCTTGTGACAGACTATACCAGGATGGCCAAAGGGTGTCATGTATTGCTGTGTCCATTACGAATTCAATTTGTTATTGCTAAAGACTGGCTCCTGATTGGCATTTTTATTCCTATTTTCTATGGGTACGCATTAGAATTACTTCTTTTGAGCTCACCTTATCAGTTGCGGAACGCAACGAGATCTTAACATTAGTGCACATTGCCATTTTCTCATCATCATCTCCAATTTCTCTGTACTGTTTTTTTCCTATTTTGACCTGTGGTATCTCTCCGACTATCTTTTCCGTGAAACAGACTACAGCGCGACGAAAGATTTCCAGATTTTGATCTCTTCCACTGAGACCAGCGAGAGTCGGGAAGTGAGGGGAGAGAGAAGGGGTGTTAAATGGTCAAGCACCAAACACCCCTTATTGTTTTACCCAATTTTCATTACATTCAGGGAAATATAGAGCTAAAATTCGGGCAACTTTCTTCTGTTGATTATTTGTTTGTTCTTCGAAATCTGTTGGAAGAAGAAAAACGCAACAATTCCCCATCGACGTTGTTAATTGGATGCGGGTATGCATCAGGATGCATCACCTACATAAGAGTGCTCACTTTCCTCACGGGATTCGTAGCTTCTAAACATAGTAAAAGACTTACACCACTGTTGTGTTGTGCCATTGTTTTAGGTTAAATAGATGGAATACATCCGATCACCAGACATTTCGACTGAACGCTCTTCTCTTTTTCAAAAGCTACATTTATAGTGTACCGGAGTCCGATACGGTCGGATAAAAAAAATATACGTATTGATCCTTGTCCGCATCTGTCCGACGAGGATCGATATGTCTTTTCTTATCAGACCGGGTCGGACTCCAATGCACTATAAATGTAGCTGAGGTTTATACTACGCTGCCAACTAATTTGTCCTAGTAAAAAAGCAAAGTAGAGAATGAATGGTCACAACCCGAACCGTCTGAGTTATGCCACTATGCACTTTTACTAGGACAAAAAAGTTGGCAGCATCATATATCACACAGGTTTGAAAATCTGTGGAATGCAGTGGTCTGACCACCCCTTTATCGAGGTTTGCTGGTAGTCACTATCTGTGATCTGCACAGTTTATCTAGCATGTTTGTTTTTTTTCTGCAGCTGTACAGATAAGGAGATTACTGTGGTAGAAAACTACTGGCGAGATAATACAACTTACTGTAGTTGTGCTTTCACTTTCCTCTAACAAGATTACCCTTGCGATTAGTCTTTTCGTCCCAAAAGTAACCTCATAGGGAAATCTTTCTTGCGATGGTGCATTTAGTGGACAAACTATTCGCTGAAGAAGATTGAGAACTGGTAGTAGAGGAAGTGCTATGCTGGAATTCTCCATCACCGCGTTGTTTTGGACGGCAGCAGACCTCATCCGACGTCATTGCTACCCCGGAGCGTGTTTTCCACCTGACAGCTGACTGAAAACCGACGACACTCGTCTGACGTGGACTAGCACGTGTCCCACGTGGAACAGCTAAACACCATAGATACCAATTCCTGAACGTGACAATGGATCCGACTACGGAGTAGCCACGTAATTGTGCGGAAAATTCTATTTTGCGGAGACTTGAGACAACAAGAGGATCAGCTTTCGCGTGCTAAGCCTTTCCTAGTGTTTGGGATCGATTTATGTTTTTTTTCAGGCAGTGTGGATTGAGTCAGTTCGTTCTCTCGCGGTTTCTCGCTCTCTCGTCCTTAGGAACGTTACGGGTGTGGCTAGCAAGGCGCTATGATGATTGATGCGGTTTCTGCGTCTTTGGTCTCGCATATCGCATATATGATCGAATTAATATAATGAAACAGTTGCGTGAAACTCGTTCTACGGCGCCACCGCATCTGTCATCTTGAACGAGAGAGTAGCAGATACAGTACTTGTGAATACTCTCGTCCGTATAACAGCATTGTATATACTTCTCAGTGGTTATAGTCCTCACCCATATTGGTAACTAACCTGTCTACTTTCTACTTGAACGCTGTTGGAAAAAATCATGAGTTTGCATCAAAAAAAGTAAGCTTTTTAGATCATTCTTTCTTCTCTGTAACGCCCTTACTTGCCTTCGGTCACGTCTCAATGGCTAGCATACATGAACGCGTAACCAGGCGGAAGTAGTCGAGCAAGCCAACCTTAACGCCCTACGTTTCTTACTATTAGGTAGTCAATACGCTATTTGATAATCCTGACCGTCATAGGTTTGCTTTGCTATCGTTCCATCAATCCTATTCTAGGAAAGAGGGCGTTCCCCAGTCTATTCACCATTTACCCGTAAAATACGGTTGGAATAGAACGTGATTGCATACTTCTAGTAAGTTTTTAGATGAAAGAACTCTCGAAATCAAAAACCTTCCTCGTTTTGTTTTTCCCTCTCTCGCTTACGCTCTCTGTTTGTGGACCAGTGTTGTCCGATCTGGAATCTGTAAAATTCAAAAAGTGGATGAAGAAAGTGCCAGAACTAATCTTTCTGTAATCGGATTTTCCATGCAGACTACAGAATATTAGTGAATAACGCTATCAAGAACACAGCATATTGATTCGCAGTGAAGAACACGCCTTTGGAGGCATGAAGGTAAAGTGAATAACCAGCACATTCGTCCATTCCTATCACTTTCTTGAGTTTATTAGTGATCTGAGATTTGCTTTTTATAGTTTCTGGAAATGTTTATAAATCATTACAATTGGTAATGTATTTTTTAATGAAAATGCTTATAAATTGAAAAACGTTCTCTTCCAACTTTTGTATGGTTTCACAAGGAAGGAGGAATGAAGAGGAGAAATAAGGGGAAAGAGGAAGGCACAACGCCGATGAACGGCGAACAGTTTACAGGGTTTTATTTCTCTGAAATATACAGATCATCGGTTTTTAATGGTTTTTTCATTCCCACACTCTGTTTTTGAATAATAGTGTACATCGTAATTGTGTTGAAGTCGACTAGACGGACTTCGTTCCCTGATACTTGATGGGTCAAAGAGAAGTAAAAGATCGTGCGGTGATTGTGTACTATTCTGTGGACCATCGAATTCTTGGTATTTTCGAAGGGCTGGAGAACTACAACAGCAGTTGTTGCTGTCACAAGGACTGCTTGCTATAAATTCTGACATTTCACTTGTATTTTGAGATTCACGAACTCGATTCTTTAGTTTTGTCGGGATTCTTTCTGTTCATCAGGGAAAACTAGTCACTGTAGATTCGAAAGGGTCGCCGAAATGGGAAAGAACTAGTTCGGACGCCATTTACTCTAACATTTGGTCAGTCATATAAAGTTCTTTATTAAATTCATGTGATTTATGGCATTTCATCGGTTTTTCTCCGTCTCAGAGAAGTTACCCAGTGTTAACGATTTTTGGTTCTTTGGTGTGTCTGTAAAACTGCTACTCTGAGTTGTCTACTTCCCGAAAGTAATCGTGGAAACCTGTTCCTTAATTTTTTATCAATGTTTCCATCTTGTAATTCCTTGAGGAGTTCACTAAGTAAGGAAAGGCTGAGCGTTGTAGTAGGGGCACTCCTTTTATTCATTTCATTTCATCTCATTTGATACGTTTTATTAACTTGTTGGAACAAAAAAAACTAGTGATGACAAAAGCAACACAATCAGCGGAATAGACTGAGTTGCAAGATGTAATTTCACAATTTCCCTATCCATCCTTTCAGGATCTTATCTTTTAAAGGTGTTCGATGGGGTTCCCTGTTTTGAAAAGGACAAGGTCACTTTAAAAGGAAAACCAACATGGAATCCAACAGCAAATACTCGCATCAGCCGGCTTTAATGCCATTAGCGCCACTTCCGGGGTCATGGGAGCTCGCCGGAATCCAGTTGACGTTCATTGTTTTGTGGATTTGTTTACTACATGTAGCAAGCTGTTAGTTTCGCAGCAGTTGTAACCTAGGCGTGGTTTGACCACGTTGTTGGGGGACTTTGCCCCTGCGCGTGTGTGTAGTTTGCGGCAGTTTCTGCTGATGAGGCGGGAGCAGTGGTGGTCTGATTGTTCCGCTATCTCGGTTTTGACCCTTCGCCCCCGGTTCGATGCTGGTCCAGCGAACACTCAGCCCACTTTGATGTTAGTTGTAGGATAATCCCTTCTACAGCAGTTTGTTTCGTCTCCAAAACCAGCGTTTCATTGATTATTTGCAGTTTTTGGCGCGGATGAATCATCACTCACTTGTGTCACACTTCGCGTTGCTACGTTTTTATAAGTGCATCAGTCTAGGGCTGACTGTCGAAAATTTCGGCAGCGCAGCTTCTCCAGAGGGAATTATAACGTTGAGACATAGTGCAATTCGAAAAAAAAATAAAGAATTTTGTCCTTTGACTACGCCAAAATAGTGTAAACTTTATATCCTTTGTTTTGATCTTGATATGTGGGCTGAGACACATAGCATGCGCTCGACCACTCAACGCGATTCTCTGGTTGTCTGCGCATACACACGTTTCATTGATATCACCGACTTCTTTTTTCATCCTATCTTCCTGCTTTCCGTTCTGACCTGTCCAAGCAGGTGGTACCTATGGCTTCCCAGCACTCGTGGTGAGGTTCCTGTAATTTAGAGGATTGATAATGCTGAAAAGCGTAAAATATGCTGGAATCTTCTACAGGTTTTGAATTCTTGCTCCACCGCCTAACCTCGCTTAGTAATCTTACCCCACAACTTTGTTAAATGTGTCTTTAGCTTTGCAGAACTCCATAAATCACTTTTCATTAATGTTCTCTTCTGACTGTCCTCGCGTTTATTTGAGAATTGCCGTTTCGAATGCCTGTACTTATATCCGGAGTTTCCCATCAATCGTCTTGTATCAACGAATTTAGAAAGGTGGGCTTGTGCGCAACTCACCTCAACATAATTATCAGCGGGTCAACACCATGATGAAGGATACCGCAGTTTGGATGCATTCACAGGGCAGGTGAGTCTGAGTTTGTTTGGGTGCGAGGCATGTTGTTCACAACTTGTTTGTTTCTCTTCTTTTATGTTGTTATGAAGATCTACTTGGACCTGCTAGCAAAGTAACCGGTCCGCTTTTATCGCACGCATGCATTTCACTACATTTCCGGATTTACGCTATCCCTCATCTGTGGTAGGAATAGAGGAGGCATGCGTAGCCTCCTAGTAAATGTTACGTTACATTGATGAGGAGCTGCGCTTGTTCTTATCTCTCGTCTTCAAGTGCTCACAGAAAAGTTTGCTTTTGTTAGTTTTCAATATCGAGTGAATGGAATTCGCTCGCGCGTAGTTTTCATCATTGCTGCTTGCTCGAAAGAAGGCAAAGGTGTATCAGGAAGACTGCTTGTGCTTCGATTATGAATATATGCAAATTTGAACAATAAATGTCTTCGTTGTGCAATCTTTCCAAAGATTTTGACGCTTTCTTAAGTTTTTTTTTTGATCGTTCTGAAATCCACTATCCCTGAAACTGTGTGGAGAATATCAGAAATTTCATCCGCTACTCTCTACTAGTGGTACTATCGGGTAAGATAAGACGTTTTGGGTGATGGAGTTCGTTTTGAAGCATTTTATTGCTTCTTTATAGCTCTGCTGACAATGAGCTACATGTGCTATAGTTTTAGCTCGCTTTTTTCTTGCCATCAAGGCAACTGGGGCTTATTCAGTGTTTGCTTTTGCTGGATACTTATTTGGTTCTCGCTTGTCAAACAAAATAGGTGGCGTGATGTAATGTACTGTTCAGCCCACGCCCATTTTTCAGCTCCACTTCAAACCATGCTGTCAGCCATACTGGTTCCCGCCTCGCTGTTCCTCATTTCACTTTCGTTTCAGGGGCTTCGTTGATCTCATCGATCACTTCATTGTTGGAACATCTGGATCCTCGTTTCCTTCATACCTCTCTCTTGCTGCTGCTGGTGCTGTAACCATGGGTCTGGGATACTATCTCACGAAGAACAATAATGATGGAAAGATCAATCCATTGGTGGATCCGTTGAATCAGACCGTCAAACAGAAGGTTCGTTTGTATTGTGATTGTTTTCAGGGTAATTTGTTCGAAATTTGCACAGATTTATCAATCCTTAGTTTTCGTGAAGGTTTAAATCGTTAATTTATACTGCATCGGAGTGCGATCCGGTCGGATAAGAAAAGATAAATATGGATCTTCGGATATATACGGATAAGGATCGATACGTATCTTTTCCTGTCCGACCCGATCGGAATCCGATGCACTAAAAATGTAGCTTTAGAATTGCGCACTTTGGTCCAATCTGTTGGACAATGGCAGTTTTCGGATATTTCGACCACTTTCGACTTTTGTTATGTGGTGCTAACTAGAGAAAATGCCGGGTTATCAACAGTGAATGTTGATGGAGCGGATCATTTTGAGGACTTGAGGGCAGATCGTGATGCAGTCGTGCCCACTATTGCAACCTGTATCTTGTGCTGCCGTATTTGGCAATCATGGTGATTAGGGGTTTTCTTTTGTCGTGAAACTATGAAATACATCAAAAATAGTAAGCATGGATGAGCTGGTATAATTTTACTACTTTAAGCATTCAACTATGACTGCAGCACAAAATAGGGATTCTAGCACTTCTCCTAAGTCCACAAAGTTGACAGCTCAATCCCGGCTCACTCTTTGCTGCAAAACCATGCATGAGCCTACATTGTTCGCTCCAACTCATTAGATTGTGAAGAAGACATCAGTACCGACAGATGTGCCATCTCAAAAAAGTGCAGAAGTACAAGCTCTGGCGTATCTGAGGGTCTTCAGCCTGATCTGTCATATGGTGTATATTGATGTCAAATGCACCAAATGATGTTTTCTACGGGAATTACATTGATGTGTTCACCACATTCACGGGGAAGTACATGTTGTTTCATAGAAGATTCATTTAATTATATCCTAATTACGTACACAAAGATAAGGAAAACCAGTTTTGTATAGCCTTTAGTTGAATCCAAGTGTTATCAATTTTTAAAATGTGAGCGCGCTGCAAGACTGGCTCTCTAAGCAGCTTATTGGTTATTAACCTCTTCTTTAACTCCCGATCTTCCAGACATTAATTCTCAGTAACACTGATAACTCAACACACACACACACACACACACACACACACACACACACACACACACACACACACACACACACACACACACACACACACACACACACACACAAACACAAACACACACACCAACTTCCCATGAAATACGTAACACATACAGCTTTTTCACTCAACATCAAGTAAAGAATAATTTGTTGGTTTCTGCTATATTCTAAAATTACGGCGAAGTTTCATTGTCCTTTCACATCTATTTAAAGAACGTTCTTCATTCTAGTGTAATTAGGGTCTTGTGTCAATAGATTCCCTTGCGGCGCTGCTATTAATTTCTAATTGGATCTTTGCTATTATCATTGGCTGAAGAATGACACTCGTATTGTTGCGTTCTTTTTTGCGAACACGTTGTAATGGACGCTCGCAAGATGTTAGGTAGAACAATTAATCACTGCGATCATTGCTTGCGCGAATATTTTCGGCAGCGTTCGGGTATATTTCTTGATAAAGCTGGGGTGTGTGCATAAAACATACTTGCACATTTCCGGAAAAATTTCGAATATTCGAATAATCGAGTATATTCGAAAATTGACTTTTTCGAATATTCGAATTCCGAATATATTCGAAAAACCAAAATCTCGAATATTCGAGTTTTCGAATATATTCGAAAATTGGTTTTTTCGAATATTCGAATTTCGAATAAATATTCGAATAATTTATTCGAATGAAAGTCCCAGATTGGAACTTCAACAGATTTAAAACTCTAGCAATCTAGAACACATTTTGCGTCTCCTTCAAATTCATTGTTGTAAAAAACCAGCGAAAAACCTTCGAACAATCCCATCGAATTAGATTAAGAAACAAAATTTCAGGTGACTTCAACTAATCCACGCAAACCTAGTCGAAAAGTGAATCAGAAGTCGAAAAAAAGAAAAAAATTTAGCATCAACAAAGCGACAACTAGGTATAGGGCGCGTTCTTTTCAGTTGCAGTTTTCTCCACCTACAGTATGCGCCGATAGTGTCGGGTTTTTTCGCGGAATCCGGAAGAGCGCGGCCCACCGCGAAATACGCTCGCGCTAGGATGCTCGCCGGGACACCAAACTGTTAGGTTTTCTTGGTACATATTTAACATCAAATATGATTTAAAAAATTTCAATAAAACCCTGCTTTGCCACGGTGATCCCAGCGAGGGCGACGCGGCCGCCGCACGTACTTGCTGTGTCTACGAAAAACCCAGCTTACTGTATTTGTCACCTTTTTTGAGTCGTAAACGATTCAAAAGCGCTATTCTTGCTCTAAAAGGGTTATAACGGATCCTTTGCAAACCGACAATTTGCTTAAAGGCAGAGGGCCACCTCGTTCTGCCTGTTGGATTTACCAACATATCCCAGATCTTCTCATCATGTTGATTCCTGGGATGTACATCAACAGGCACAGAAGCGACGAAATCCCTATTTTTGAAAGGCTCGAACTGGATAAAAATTTGGAGCCCGGAGGCCAAGCTGTGCTGGCTGCCTGCCACGGCTGCCGCGTCGGTCAACGAGTCTTGGCATGTCCAATCGATGAGATCAACGGCTTCACATGTCAACTCGGGTTGGCAAACTGTTACAGACCCCGTCCTGGAAGACGGGTTTGTAGACCATTCTGAGACAATTTATGTATACCGTTGGAACCATCGCGCCGAGTAGATGCAGGATCTGCTGTTAGCTGAACTACGAAAATGAGGTGGACCCCTGCCTTTAAGTTTGGAGACTACGATATGGAGTATTGTGTCTATAAAAAACAGCGGTATTGACGCCTGACTGTCCCAGCATTCAGTCGAAGATCGAAAGACCACTAAAACCCCTCAGATTACGTACTTATGCTTTGTAAGGAAGACAAGTTGTGCTTGAAACGATTATAAGTGGTCCCATGCTTCAAAAAAAATCATATTTTGTCTGGGAGACGCCAACCATCACGATTACCCAAATTTATTCCGTGAAGGCGTGAGGATTGGTTGAGAGAACTTGCATGATCTAGATAGGCATTGCGCTTCCCAAACGTGCTAAAAAAGTAGAGTAATTCAGCTGAAAAATCTCCTGAAAAATCCAATCATTTTGGTTTGAAAATCCTGATAACGACTGAGAACGTCTGGCCCTACTTTGTCAACATCATCAAAGCTACACTCCAAGAGCTCAGTTGATGATGCTCCTTCACGTTTATATTCTACCGAGCTTAGGGGTTTCCCCGGCATTGGATGCTTTTTAGTCCCTATTGAACGTAAGGAGAAAATAGCATTTTTTCTCAACTTGGCATTTCCTTCCTAAGCGTAGATATTAGGTAAACCAACATTTTTGGGAAATCTCATGACGACAGAATTGTGGAGGGAGAAAAGCGCCTTTGGATAAGGGCATCGGATGACTCAAACACGTGCGCGCTGTTAGCTTCAGAAAAAAATCGACATGGGGCCACTTCTGTATCCCCCTATATAATAAAGCGCTAGCCCCCCTGTGTACTTTGAAGGTGTGGCTATGTGTTAGGGCTGCTATTGGTCAAACTCGCCGCCGCGACCACGCCCAACACGTGACTGAAATAAGCAAGAGCAACAGTGGAGGCAGCCATGGATTTATGCATGGTCCCAGCGTGGTTGTGCAATGGACTGCCTGCGGCACAGGGGAATAGCCGAGATTTCTGTATATCGGTGTCCCTAGAAAATCGGCAAAAAGTTTTTAGGTTGTTCTTTCGAGGAAAATAGTTGGACATCGGCTTGAAGAAGGTCGCAACTATTTTTCGGATTTTTTTCTCCTCAAATTTTCTCGCTGCCAAGCGGGGAAAATTCCCTAGCATTTGAATTCTGGACCATTCTGCATGTGGGTGCCTCTGGAAAATCAGTTAAACATTTTTAGACCGTTCTTTTGAGGAAAACAGTCGGAAACCGACTTGAAGAAGGTCGCAACTATTTCGCAGATTTTCTTTCCTTCTCACAACCTCTCGCTGCCGAAAATAGTTGCGACCTTCTTCAAGCCGGTTTCCAACTGTTTTCCTCGAAAGAACGGCCTGAAAACGTTTTACTGATTTTCCAGAGGCACCCACATGCAGAATGGTCCAGAATTCAAATGCTAGGGAATTTTCCCCGCTTGGCAGCGAGAAATTTTGAGGAGAAAAATCCGGAAAATAGTTGCGACCTTCTTCAAGCCGGTGTCCAACTATTTTCCTTGAAAGAACGGCCTGAAAACTTTTTGCCGATTTTCTAGGGACACCGATATGCGGAAATCTCGGCTATTCCCCTGTGCCGCAGGCAGTCCGCTAAAATGGTCGCAACTGCGGAGTTCTTCCCATATCTCCGCTGTATCAAGTGGAAAAAAATCCCCAGTTGTTCAATGCTATAATATTTATTTGTGTCGGTCATTTGGAAGAATCAGTTATTTCCACCACCTTTTTTTCTTAATTTTCCTTCTCACATCCTCTTACACCTATACAGACAAATCTTCCCCGCATTTGTTTTCCAAAAAAGATCTGCAAGCCGGCGCTTTTTTTTTAGGGTTTTTTCAAACTAACTTGACTTAAAAGAAGTGGCGCTCAGTTCCTTCTTGAACGGTGATGACCAGGAATGGTCAAGGAACAGGGCTTATTGACGCTGAATTTCACTTCGTGGCACATGTCTTTGTGCATTGACGGTCATTCGTGGTCTAATCAAAAGGATGACCGAGAATAGTGGTCAAATTCGAGCAGACCACGAAGCGGGTAGGGAATGTTGTGATAAAAGCCGACCTCACTTAAGAAGCCAAGTGTGCTACAGTCATGCCGATAATGTGTTCCTGTTATTCATGTCTTTTGACACATTCTAGGAAGATAAAGTTGCGCACACCACTGCATTGAACTCAAGCCCAATTACAGTGTTATGGCAAAAGTTATTGCACATCGTTAGCTCAATTATTTCTCCGCCAGAAACCCATGCTTCCTCGCACTCCCTTCTGTGCCGACTAGAGGAAGGTTAATTGTAATTATGGGTTAAAACCGGGTTTTTGACGAGGCTTTCGCTTAAGGTAGTACGCCTTTGGTTTCACTTTTAAAAAAATGCAAGCCGACATATATCCCCCTATTGTGACAATATTTTCTGCTGAATCTTCTAACTGCTAAGTAGTGCCTTCCCGCCTACATGATTGATTAAGCGCAGTGAGTGCTCCTTCCGAGTGTAGTTTCTATTCCCGGCGAAAACGTTATATGAGAAACCTGGACCAAAACGCCACAGAGCAATGGCTGAAATTCATGAACAGCCTTAAGTATGGGCCAAGTTTAATTCTGCGTGATCGCCCAGCTATCGTCAAGGTGAAGAAATATCTTATTCTAGCCATAACAGCATTTAAGAACAATTTTTTCAGCTGATTTGCTCGGAAACTGCAGACTTAACCAGTGCATTTGACAGTGCCGAAAACTTGTACTAAAACGCGCTTAAATTTACTGGCCATAACGTAAATTTCCGAGGAGGCACTGTAACTAAAAAAAATAGTTGACGTCCACACTACTGGATAGGATTGAGCACGCGGAAAAAATACATTCCAAGTGGAGGGAAATAAGCTAGGAAACAGTGTATAGTAGCAAACGATGCACAGCAACTCAAGCAGCCCCCTCCCCTCTTCACCCTCCCGTACAACAACCGCACTTACCGTCCTTCAAGACTACAACAGATTTGAGGTGCCACGTTCACTGTTGTTCCTTTGAAGCGCAATTCAATCCCGCGTTGATTTTGTGAATTAATGCTCGACTGTGCACGCAGACACGTAATACCATGGTATTAAAAGGGTTTAATGCACATCAAGTTCGGAAAGGAAGCTTGAAGAAGCTCAGTTACACCATATTCACTATACACCTTCGTTTCTTACATTGACCGACATGACAACAGTCTTTCTGTAATACTGTAATCGTGACAAGGGTTAACCTCCCAAGCGGTCAAGGCCAATGCAACTTCGCAGAAAATCACTGTCATCCGCGAAGCGCGGCGAAGCTGCGCTTCGTGAGGATGACAGTGATTTTCTTCGGGGTTTACTTGGCCCAAAAGTAACGTGGCACACGGGTCCGAGACAAAGCGCCGCGAAGCGGCGCTTTGGCTCGGGATTGAATTCTTTGCAGGGTTTACTTGGCTCAAAAGTAACGTGGCACACGGGTCCGAGACAAAGCGCCGCGAAGCGGCGCTTTTTCTCGGGATTGAATTCTTTGCAGGGTTTACTTGGCTCAAAAGTAACGTGGCACACGGGTCCGAGACAAAGCGCCGCGAAGCGACGCTTTGGCCCGGAATTGAATTCTTTGCAGGGTTTACTTGGTTCAAAAGTAACGTGGCACACGGGTCCGAGACAAAGCGCCGCGGAGCGACGCTTTGGCTCGGGATTAAATTCTTTTCAGGGTTTACTTGGCCCAAAAGTAACGTGGCACACGGGTCCGAGACAAAGCGCCGCGGAGCGACGCTTTGGCTCGGGATTAAATTCTTTTCAGGGTTTATTTGGCCCAAAAGTGACGTGGCACACGGGTCCGAGACAAAGCGCCGCGAAGCGGCGCTTTGGCTCGGGATTGAATTCTTTGCAGGGTTTACTTGGCCCAAAAGTAACGTGGCACACGGGTCCGAGACAAAGCGCCGCGAAGCGGCGCTTTGGCTCGGTATTCATATATGGGGCCTTCATTCGGTTCAAAATATATGTACATAGGTCACTAAACAAGGCAAACGTAGCTGAATTATTTGGTGTGATTCATGTGCTTAGGATATCGAATATTCGGGTGACACATTCGAATAATGGGGACATCGAATATTCGAATAATCGAATATATTCGAAAATTGGTTTTTTTCGAATATTCGAATATCGAGTATATTCGAAAAAAGAAAATTTCGAATATTCGAATTTTCGAATGATTCGATTCGAATGATTTATTCGAATGACCGAATAATTATTCGATTCG